>OW026309.1:9592500-11992500 GCA_932273695.1 Apotomis betuletana | reverse complement strand
TTTTTTTAATCACAATGTTTTACAATTATTTGATTCCCACGCTCCTCTTAGTAAACACGTAATAAAACAATTTTCGAAGCCATGGCTAACTCCAAATATTCGTTTTATGATGACTTTGCGTAATGATGCTCAAAAAAAATTCCGCAATACTAAGTCTGAATCTGATAAAGAAAATTATAAAAACCTCAAACATTTAGTAAATACTGGGATATATTATGAACAAAAAGCTTATTTCAGCCAAAATATAAATTTACACTTAAATCACCCTAAACTTTTGTGGAAAATTTTAAAACAAAACATTCTTCCGAACTTTAAAAATGAACCTGAGATACCTAAACAGTTTGTTGATCCAGCAGCTATGAATAAAACATTTTTAGATCTTCCAGGTAGTAACGAAATAACTATTGAGACTTTATCCCATTTTCAGAATAACGTTCATAGTGATTCAACCTTTCAGCTTTCAACGGTAAATGAAAACGTCATTAGTAAAATATTACTTCGAACAAAATCCAATGCTATGGGTCATGATGGTGTTAATTTCGATATGGTATTAATGACCCTCCCATGTACTTTAGCTGTCATAGTGGATTTAGTAAATACATCAATTAGTACTTCTACCGTTCCCTCACTATGGAAAACCGCTATTGTTCGTCCAATTCCGAAAACAGACGATCCCATTAATCTGAAGGACTTTCGACCTATTAGTATTTTACCGTACCTGTCAAAAATTTTAGAAAAAGTAGTTTATGACCAAGTAATTAAATATTTAGAAGATAATGACATTTTACCGGAGATGCAGTCGGGTTTTAGAAAAAAGCGAGGCACTGGCACAGCTATTCAGGATGTCGTTGATGAAGTTCTAGCTGCTCAAGATCAGGGTCAGGGCACGCTCCTTGTACTGCTCGATTTTTCGAGGGCGTTCGATTGCATTAACGTCCCACTTCTTCTGGCAAAATTAAGTTATTACGGTTTCCAGAAAAACACAATAAAATGGTTCGAGAGTTATTTTACTGATCGTCAACAATTAGTCAAAATAACCCAGAGTGACGGGAGTTCTGTGTCATCTGATACAATCACTGTGACAAGGGGAGTACCGCAAGGTTCCATCCTGGGCCCTCTGTTATTCATTCTTTATAGTGCCGACATTATTAAATCCTGTATCAGACATTGTAAATACCATCTATATGCCGATGACCTCCAAATTTACTTCTCTTTTCACCCCAACGAGACAGCCTCTGCAGTTTCCAAAATAACTTCTGACCTGAAACGCATTTCGGATTGGGCCTCTGAAAATTGTCTGGTACTAAATCCCATAAAATCAAAGTACATGGTTCTTGGATCTCTGAGCCAGACAAATAAAATAATAGCCAATAATCCCATTATTGAAATGAACAACGTGAAAATAGATCGTGTTATCGAGGCACGTAACCTGGGTCTGCTGATGGACAGTAATTTACGTTTTGAGAGCCACGTAGCTGAAACGGTACGGAGCTGTATGTACCGTCTCAAAGTTTTATACAATATCCGTGATTTTCTAAGTGTTGACGTCAGGGTGAGACTTTGCGAAGCTCTAATTTTGTCAAAGTTAAACTATTGCATTACTGCTTATGGCCCTTGTTTGTTGGCTCGATCTCAGCGCCAGATACAAAGGGTTCAGAACGCTTGTGCCAGATTTTGTTATAAAATTCCTCCGCGTACTCATATCACTCCCTTTCTAAATAATGCCAAGTGTCTTAAAATGTTACATCGCCAACAACTTATGTTAGCGTGCCTTCTTTTTGACATCATAAAAACACAATCTCCTAGCTACCTATATAAAAAACTGGTTTTTGCTAGTAACAGAAATTGTCATTCGGTCAGAGTACCGCGTACTCTGGTACTGCAAGCTCCAAAACACCGCACGGCCGCTTTCAGAGGGAGTTTTAGGTATTGTGCTACTAAGTGTTGGAATAATATACCACCACCGATTCGGGGTCTGAAATCGAAAGCTAGTTTTAAATCAAAATTCCGGTCACATCTTCTTAAAATTCAACTAGAAAATACCTAAACTCCTATTTCTCTTTATTCTATGCAATTTCATATTCTTATACTTACCTACCTAATAATAAAAAATAATCCAAGTTTAACCATTACCATACATATACAGATATACACCCAAACACGCACACAACCTGTACTTACATAGCACATAGTTTATTACGAATTATCGTTTTTTACGTCGTATACGTTTTAAACTTTCAGCAAGAATGATGTAATATAAATATAAATTAATTTTTATTTTTTCATTTATTAAGATTAAGACTGTGACAGTGCTGCACTGTTTGTCCGGTTCCGGCATTCGTTTTTTAAGAAAGGTTACTGACGGAAGATCAGCGCTGCGTCCTTCGCAGTATTATGCTGAGTCAGCGCCTATTTCATACCACACACATTCTCGATTTTAGTTGTTACAAAAATAAATGTACCTATGTACTTAGTTTTAAGTGCTATTTTCTTTAATGTTTGTTTTCTCTTTGCTAATTATAAAAATGTTTAGCTTATAGGTCACCTTTTAATGTTACTGTTGGTGTCGGTGATGAAATAAAGTTTTTATCTATCTATCTATCTATCTATGAAAAGTGCCCAATATGTATATGTTTTTAAAAACTAGATTAAATTTGCTATTTTGCAATATTTTTGTTTGTTGTAAATATTCAGGAAATATAACTAATTTATCTCCCTGAATAAAAAAAACTTGTTGTGTTTTTTACAATTTCGGAAATACAACCATATTTTTATATGGTACTATGAATAAATAACATGAAAAATAAATCGCTGATATCTGTTTTACACGAAAACGATACCACACAAGTCCTAGTAGCGTTATCTGATCAGTAATATAAAAAAAAAAAGAGGACTCTTTTGTCCTACTCACACCGCTTTACCGCCGCACAGGGGATGAATCTGACTTCCCTCCACATCTGAAAACAATCACCGCAGAATACTCTATCTGTGGTAGACATTTCGTGGTTGTATCCCGATGTACACAATTTCGCGACTTAGCAAAATGTACTAGAACACGCAGGCTAAGCTCAACATCAACATTTTTTTCAAGGTATTTTTTGTATCACATGTGCCCAATATGTATACATAAAAAAAAAAGATTAAATTTGCTGTTTAGTAATATTTTTTTAAATTGTAAATATTCAAGATAGATAGGTAACTAATTTATCGTTCCGAATAAAAAAAACTTGTTGTGATTTTTACCTTTTCGGCAATAAACCCAAATTTTAATAAGAAACTATTCTTAAATAACATAAAAAAATAATAGCTGATATCTATTTTACACGAAAACGATGTCGCACAAGCCCTAATAGCCTTTACTGATCAGTAATAAAAAAAAGAAAAAGAGCAGTACTTGGTCCTCTTCACCCCGCTCTCCCACCATACAGGGGGACGAATCTGACTTCCCTCCACATCTGAAAATAATCACCGTGAAACGCTCTATGTGTGGTAAAAATTTCATGCTTGTAACCCGATGCGCACAATTTCGCGGCTTAGCAACTCTACTAATATATGTATGTATATCGTCGTCTAATGCCCATAACGCATCAAGCTTACTAGAGCTTACTGCATGACTAGACTGATTTGTGTGAGATTGTCGGATATATATTTATTTACCAGCGACCTGCCCCGGCTTCGCACGGGTGCAATGCTGATACTAAATTAAAAGTGTTTCTCGACTATACACGATGATTTTTAATCTTACTCGGTAATTGATGGCGGTTACGTTGAAGTCGTAATTACATGAAAACAAACTTTTATTTTTCTATGATATTTTTAGGGTTCCGTAGTCATTCCTAGTTAGTACTAGAAATCTGAAATTTGGTATGAGTATGTGTATGTATCACGCCGACAAAACGGTAAAATAAAAAGTAAAAAAAAAACTTTTTTTCGAGTAGGTACCTCTCGAACACTTAAAGTGGGGGTGTTTTTTTTTTCGTTTCAACACTAGTGTGTGGGGTGTCGTTGAATAGGTTTTTTAAAAATAATAGGGGTCTCCAAATATTATTTTCTGATCAAGTCAGCACTTTTGTAAATATTCGCTCCAAAAATAAAAAAAATAGCGTCCCCCCTCTAACTTTTCAACCACGGGCCAAAAAACTATGGAAAAATTCATGAAAATGAGGCCTTATAAGTACTTTGAATGAAAACTATATTGAATAAAATCGGTCAAACCGTTTTTGAGTTATCGCAAAATTTCATAATTTTCTTTAAAATGACGTAAGTGCCGCGCGGTGTCCTTATACTTCGAACGTTCCACATATTAGTTAAGTTCCATACTGTATAAAAACATTTTGCTCAATCTGGCGCGTATAATCGATACGTTCCAGAAGGTAATAACTAATTACAGTTACTTTGGCGTTTACGACCTTTTTATAGAACTTGAAATCTTTCTCGGAATTTAATAGTAGGGTAGGCCACGATGCTAACTCGGGATTCACTCGAGCGTCATAGAGACCTATTGGGTTGCGAAGCTTAGATGATAAAAAGAAAAAAATGTCATATAAGATATACCTTTTCATCGGTGGGGGGAGCGGCTACAGAGTTTCAAAAATGTAAAAAAAAACTGTTGCATGGACATACTCGAGCGCGTCAGATATTGATAGCATCCATGTCCTACACATTTTTAAAGATGTACGCATGTTAAACTGATTGTTTCCATGATGGGGTTGGTCGTACTTGAGGGTTGAAAATGAAAAAAAAAAATTTTTCATCGGGCGCGTCATATTTTCTAAGGGGATGTTAAGTGAACCTAAAAAAAAGCTGACGATTTAGATGTGACGCAAACTCGCAGTTATTATTAGAATGTGCAAAAAAAATTCGCTATTTTGAAATACTCAAGCGCGTCAGATTAAGATATATATGGTTCATCTTGATGCCCTAGACGTGCTGTCTCATAATCTGACGATTATCTGACGGGGTTCGCCTAATCTGACAATAGAAAAAATTAACAGGAACTTGTGACTCAGAGCACTCTCCAGAAACAGGAAAATGTGACTCGGAGCACTCTCCAGAAGCAGGGGCATGTGATTCGGAGCTATTCCCAGAAACTTCCGATGCACTGTCATATTCCATAATACTTTGCCGCTGTTGTAGATACTTAAAGACACGCGGTATTTTTATTGCTATAAATAATTTATAACACTGTGCGTGATTTACTTCATTTAATGAAGATTCTCTCGAAAGTTCAAGATTATCGTATGTTGTTCGGGATTTTCGGAGAACCGGTTCGCTCCGACTATATTCTAAAATATTTACACATTTTTGTTCTGTTTCTAATGTAAATTTAATTGTTTTTTGTAAAGTAGTTTTACCACAAAATACACACTTTATATTAATATCACTCATAGTACAGCTTGCGGGAATCTTTTAGAGCATAATCTTGACTGTGCAGTAGCCGATTTACGTACAAATGTACATGCGCAAATCCGCCATTTTTGTTCTAAAAGTTGCCGGCAACTATAAATATTTAATAACTTTAGTGTTCTAAACAACATGATCAGCTGTCATGGCGTCATGGCAACAGAAACCAGAGTGGAATACAGGCATCACGTAACTGAACGCATTAAACTTTACGATGATTTTTGTTACTTCGGCTAGTGGAAATCGTCAGATTATATATTTTCCGTTATCATAGATTCATTCCCTTTTAAATAAAAAAAAAATTAGCCACGCTCGAGAAGGTCTTTCTTTACGTCACCTTTAAATTGTCAGATTAGAAGAATATACACGTTTTAGCATGTAACTAACTCACCCTACCTTAATCTGACGCGCTCGAGAATTTCAGATGAACAATTTTTTTTTACTAATCTGATCTTTTATCCTTGACGGGCGGCCATACATATAAGGCTCATATTTGGTGGAAGTACTTAACTGGGTACAAGGTATCCCCCTATATATTAATCTGCCGCGCTTTAGGTACTCCCGAAATCCCCTCTTCGGCTCTCCTACTATAAGCCTTGAAGCCCGTCCGTTGTGAAGGATGGGCAACTACGGAACCCTACACTGAGCGTTGCCCGACATGCTCATGGCCGGTTTTTATTTTGAAACAAATTTTGTCTTAAATTCCTTGTCACCCTACTAATCTGTATCTGTGAGCTTGCAACCTCTAATAATTTAATGGCAATGACAATGTATGAGTAATAACTAGTCATTGTCATTACATAAACAAAGTCGTAGAACATTTCGTTAAATTTCCCGCCAAAGCGATGGGACTTGACGTAGGTATTGTACTTCAATAATTTATGTAGGATGACCATGTATCTAGTGGTTATTAGTTTTAATTATGTTTTAACTTATAATGAATTAAACAGTGAGGTAATTGTGTGAGACCTCGCTTATTAAGTTTAATTTTATCTGAATATTAATATTTTCCTACTCGTAGGTCTCCTGCTAATTTTAATAACTCTTTAAGAAAGTGGGCAAAAGCCCCGAATCGCATCCGGAGTCCGGCAACTCCAACTTTTAAGTAGGTTGATGTAGATCTTATTACATTGTTTTTTTCTATTAACTAGTCAACTAGGTACTACAGATCTATTACGGGTATAGATGCAATCATTAGCGAATAAAAAAGAAACAGGAAGTGGCGGAATAATATTGCCATACGTCAACAACTGGTGCCTGGGCGTTGTTGATATGTTTCTGAGTGGCGACCGCGTATCAGAAGACGCGGCCAGGGTAGGCCTACAACAAGGTGGAACGGTGACCTGGTCAGGGTCACGGGAAGTCGTTGAATGAGAGCGGCGCGCAACTGATCGTTGTACAAAAAACATAATGCACAGAGAGGTACGGTTAAATTCTATACTCAATAAACAAATCAATTCTCAATTTACATAAAGCAACTAGGGTTCCCGCTGTGTTTCAGGCAATAGGAAAGCCTTTAGGTACATTATTTAAGTATTCATCTATATTTTTTTGTGGACAAACATAGGGGAGGACTTTGTCCAGAGGTCAAATCAGTGGATGCCTTTCGGCTGATATTGTACCCGACATTATATAGTATAGCCACAGACAACCCCCACTAGACGGAGCATGTAAGGCGACCCGCGCTCACCAACGATATGGTACGGCGGAACATTAAAGTATCAACACGGCGGCCACCGTTTAGTTGCGTCCATGTTTATGAACTCTCTCTACACCACTTAACACTACAATTTACCATGTTATTTATTTAATTTCTTTTTTCGTTGACGTACGCATGGATCATAAACAAGGACGCAACTAAACGGTGGCCGCTGTGTTGATACTTTAATGTTCCGCCGTACCATATCGTTGGTGCGCGCGGGTCGCCTTACATGCTCCGTCTAGTGGGGGTTGTCTGTGAGTATAGCAGACATTGTACTTGTAAAGAGACCTTGACCTAACCTAATAAGAATTATAAGTAGGAACTTTTCGTTAAGTACCTACCTCTATGTATAAACACACACAATCTCCCCCAAATAAGTACACAGTGCGAGGTGTTAAGCTATAAAAGGATAATCAGATACTAAAATGAAATATTTTGGCAATATTTATAAACTGAAGGCCACAAAATGGCTTTATAAACATTGTTAGGTTGTGTAACAACACATTTCTACCCACCACGGTATAATAAAATGTGAATTTTACTAGGCGATGCGCGGTCAGACCTCGTTACTGGCTGTTTATGTTTATGGTATCGCATTATGTTTTAAATTATTATATTGATGAATAGAGCCCACACATCGCACGTATCTGCAATACCAATTTGCCTTAGATTAGATTAAAATGATGGAAATAACACTTAGGTTACAGAGTACAGTTGTATTGTCAGCAGCAGAACTTGCTACGTACGCCAGGTGCTTAAAATTATATACACACGGACTCCATTACTAAGAGAATAAGGGTTGTACAGATCATTGGGAACGTGTTATAATGCTTAGCTACTTTTGCCGCTAACTGTCCTTAGAATAAACATTGTCTAGTCTAAGTCGAGTACTGCGCGCCATATTTCCGTATACAATACAATCCGTGGAACTTAATCACAAGCATATTTGTAGCCACGAAACGGTTAAATTTGACCCGATATTGGTTTGCAGATAACGCTTAGACATATCGAGCATTCCACCCATCCACTGCAGAAGTGCAGACCTAATGATGGATGCGTTTATCACGTTATAAATAAGTGACATAACATCTGTCACA
Source organism: Apotomis betuletana (assembly GCA_932273695.1). NCBI lineage: Eukaryota > Metazoa > Arthropoda > Insecta > Lepidoptera > Tortricidae > Apotomis > Apotomis betuletana. Next base: position 11,984,298 of record OW026309.1, on the reverse strand, counting down.
TTTTGTAACATAAGTATGTGAGTGCGAGAGTGACGGATGATTTGGGTGTATTTATGCATAAGGGAACCAACCGACGCAGCAAGTTTTTTATATTGAACCCTCTAACCATAAAGTACAAACACTTATTGTGGATTGGTTCCAGCTTGCATAAATACGACCATTTGACAATTATTTATTGCGTGATAAACGCGACCATCAATAATCGAGCGAGCGCGAATTGTCTCCGTTCCATCTTGGGATAAAATGGTTCGTATATGACCCCATCTACATGTCCGGCTGCTCTCGTTTACCGGTAGAATTTCTCAACCGATTTTCTTAAAATATTGTAAAGAAGTTCATATAAATATCGATATAAACTTTTTATCTTGTCGAAATTATCAAAAAGGCCGTATGGGGTTTGAAAACGTCAAAATTCGAACAAACAGGCTATTAAAAAAAAACTGGCCCGCAGCATGTCGGGCCACGCTCAGTGTAGGGTTCCGTAGTTGCCCATCCTTCACAATAGAAGAAAATTACGCGAAAGATTTAAATTACGAGAGATTTCAAGCTCTATAAGAAGGTCGTAAACGCCAAAGTAAAAGTAATAACTTATTACCTTCTGGAAGTTATCGATTATACGCGCCAGACTGAGCGAAATGTGATGATATAGTATGGCACTTAATCAATATGTGTAACGTTCGAAGTATAGGGAAACCGCGCGGCACATAGGTCATTTAAAAAAAAATATGAATTTTTGCGATAACCGATTTTATTCAATATAGTTTTCATTGAAAGTAGGTACTTATAAGGCCTCATTTTCACGAATTTTTCCATATTTTTTTGACCCGTGGTTGAAAAGCTAGAGGGGGCGCGCTATTTTTTTTATTTTCGAAGCTAATATTTACAAAACTGCTGACTTTATCAAAAAATAATGTTTGGAGACCCCTATTATTTTTAAAAGACCTATTCAACGACACCACACAACACTAGTTATGGAACGAAAAAAAAAATCACCCCCACGTACGGGAGGTACCAGAAAAAAAAAAAAAATACTGTTGTGTCGGCGTGATACATACACATACTCATACCAAATTTCAGCTTTCTAGTACTAATGATCACGGAGTTAAGCCGCACAGACGGACATGGCGAAACTATAAGGGTTCCTAGGTGTCTACGGAACCCTAAAAACACCTAAACAGGCTATAAAAAAAAATAGGTACGAAAATTGCCTCCATACGGACCTTTGTTGTAGTAATACGTGTTTGTTTGCTAGCAATCCGATTCTATCTATAAATCTCCATTCTATTCGAGTAATTTTGCATGCGATGTGATAGGTACCTATACTTTAACAAGTAAAATACGTTCTGAAAGTAAACCACACTATGTTTCTCAGATGAAAATATTGAGCAGAAAACCAAAAAGAAAACATGAATAGTCAATAATATTGATAGTAAAATCTTATATCACAACAATTCATCGTTTTTGTGTGCAAACTATAAAAATATCGAAGTATTCGTGACAATATCGTTCCTGGATTGTGATAGTGTGATTGTGACTATATAGAGCGCGCGTTTCTCGGAGAAGCAAACGTTTTGTTAATTTAATCATCGGTAAGATCTAAGCAAAAGGCTATTGACTGGTGACCGAAGAGCTGGCAGCTTCCTTGCAAATGCAGCATTGCGAGTCAACGAGGAAATGCTGCCAGCGTCTTAGGGGCCATGCCGCGGGGGCACAGTTTTCTATATTTAACCTAATTTATTTTAGTTTTTAGTTCTTTAGTTTTATCTTTTAGGTACTTAAGCTTTCTTTTTAGGGTCCCGTACCCAAAGGGTAAAAAACGGGACCCTTTAGTAAGACTCCGCTGTCCGTCCGTCTCTCTGTCTGTCCGTCTAGCACGAGGCTGTATATGGTGAAATTTTCACAGATTATGTATTTCTGTTGCCACTATAACAACGTGATCGGTTGCGTTCACTTTGCACCTCATTTGTATCCGGCGCCGTACATACATACCAGGAGCAAACTTAACTAAACCCGGCCAGTTAAGATGGGATAAATATTTGTACGGAATCCTCGCTGCGCGAGTCGGACTCGCACTGGTTATTTTTTAATTGTGTACGCATTTAAAAAAAAATTTTTCATCATCATCGTTTCTATGTTATTTTCAGGGGCTTCCATTTTTAAAGGATGGTTCGACTGTATGGAAAGCGAGGAAAAGATTTGAGATGGAGCCCGCCTACCGAGAACATGCCTGTTGGCTCCTCCATCTTAGAAACGTAAATGTCGTAACGTAAGTCAGTGGAGAATTGGAAATGCAGGCGTCGGAAGGAGATTTTAACAATTTCGACGGTATTTTTGGATCAAGCTCAAGTTAGTGTCTTTAGTTTTAATTTATGCTTTAAGTCCTTTTTTGAAGTTGGCTAACTAGATGATTAAAAGTAAATGTTTAAATCCTCATAAAAGTTTCGTATAGCTATCAAGCAAATATGTTTATGCGCGCGTTACAATATTTTGTACATACATGTTACTACTACATATTTTTTTGTACATATACGTATATATAATAATTTTGTACATAATAGAATAAAGATTAGAACCTGTGATTAGAATAATTACCTACTGTCCAGTAAATTCTATTGTTGGATTGAAATCCCGCTCACTATCACACAACACTGCACTTCACAAAACACTAATTATTTATTAAATTATTGCTTGAGCAAATATTTTAGTGCATCACCCATGCCACGGTTGCTTCACATTGGAGCATGCTCTGCTCTGAGCATCGGCGGCCGCGGCCGGCCACCACTACTGTTGCGTAGCACCATCACTGGATTCAAGTACGAGTACATACCTACAGGTCGTAATGAACTGAGTACTTAAACTGTAATAATAAGAACATTTCAAGAATTCAATTATAAAACCGGCCAAGAGCATGTCGGGTCATGCTCAGTGTAGGGTTCCGTAGTTGCCCATCCTTCAAAATAGACGGGCTTAAAACAGCTGTTTTAAGCCAGAGGTTTATAAATGAAGTACGAGAAAGATTTCAAGCTCTATAAAAAGGTTGTAAACGCCAAAGTAACTGTAATAATTTTAATACCTTCTGGAAGTTATCGATCATACGCGCCAGATTGAGCGGAATGTTTCAATGCAGTATGGCACTTAACTAATATGTGTAACGTTCGAAGTATAAGGACACCACGCGGCACTTACGTCATTTTAAAGAAAATTATGAAATTTTGCGATAGCACAAAAACGGCTCAACCGATTTTATTCAATATTATGAGGCCTCATTTTCATGAATTTTTCCATAATTTTTGATTTGGGGGGGGGGGGGGGCGCCTTATTTTTACAAAGCTGACTTTACCAAAACCAATGTTTGAAGACTCCTATTTTTTTAAGGCTTGGGTTTAAACGCCTACCAAATATGATTAAACGCCTACCAAATATATTGATAAATTACTACCAATAAATTCTTAATGCTCACCAAAACGGATGAATGCTCACCAAATAGTGTACCCCAAACTATTCTATAAATAAAGCAAATAATTCTTTTTCTTACATCCTATAAAAATATATGCACACCTAAAAAGTTAATTTCAGACCAAATAATCTAAATTACTGTTAAATGAATGTCACCAATATTTTATATTATTATTTCCATTTTAGTCATTTTTGCTGAGGCAAAAAACTAAATGCTCACCAAAATGGCTTTTTTCACCAAAATTTCAAATTGGTGCTAGGCGGCTAAAACTCGGTATCGGGGGGCTCTCGGGGCTCAAAAATATGAATCTGAAATCTTGTCCGAAAATTCGGTCAAATTCGGAAAATATCGTTAAAAAACGATTCAAAATTTCAAATTGGTGCCAGGCGGCTAAAACTGCGTATCGGGGGGCTCTCGGGGCTCAAAAATACGAATCTGAAATCTTGTCCAAAAATTCGGTCAAATTCGGAAAATATCGAAAAAAAAAACGATTCAAAATTTCAAATTGGTGCTAGGCGGCTAAAACTCGGTATCGGGGGGCTCTCGGGGCTCAAAAATATGAATCTGAAATCTTGTCCGAAAATTCGGTCAAATTCGGAAAATATCGAAAATAAAAACGATTTGTATGGAGAAAATTTCAAATTGATATAGCATAGCTAATAATGACTACCGCACATTAGGTATGGAGCGTTTTTTAGGGATATAAAAAAAAAAATACTAACCTAACCTAACCCGGCCGAGTCGGATCTGCTCTGAAAGGTGATCAGGATTAGATGGTTACCTAGCTGAAACACTAATTTATGAAAACAATATTTGGTGAGCAAAACATCCATTTTGGTGAGCAAAACATCCATTTTGGTGAGCAAAACATCCATTTTGGGAAGCAAAAAGATATTTTTTGGTAATCATTTTGATGTTTTATGAAAACAATATTTGGTGAGCAAAAAATCCATTTTGGGAAGCAAAAAGATATTCTGACTCAACATAAAATTATTCTGGTGTAATGTATACTTATCGATTTTGGTATACAAAATGATTTAATTTGGGGAGCACTGTATAGAGTGAATTTATATTAAATGGAGGCAATTCAATTTATTTGGTATTTAGTTTTGGGGGTATAAAAGCCATTTTGGTGAGCATTTAAATTGTACCCTTTTTTTAATAGACCTATTCAACGACACCCCACACACTAGTGTAGAAGCGAAATAAAATTGACCCTCACTTTAGGTGCTCGAGAGAGAGGTACCCGAAAAAAAGTTTTCATTTTACCGAAGAGGAGAAGAAGTTGACTCACTGAGACAGGTGTAATCAATTAAAAGCTTGTAATAAAACGAATGGAATTACTTATTTTAATTAATTTTTGCATTACTAATTTTAATTCCTTTTAACATACATATATAAGTCTTTAAACATAAATATTTAGGTAATTTATTCATTTATTATTTATTTATTTATTATTAAAATAATCACACAGTATTACAGTTTGACACTAAGGCACTGTGAAATTCATAATATATAACAAACAAAACAAGACACTATTATAGTACAACCATTGACGTAATAATTACATGGACACACAATCAGACGGAAAAAATGGCACCCTCCCAACTAATGCAAAATCACAAATCGCATTAGTTGGGCGATCAGTCTCGTTTAGACCATGACACGTGACGGGTCTCAAAACTGACTTAATTTTCAGTGAAAAATTGCAGAAATAACAGCTATAAAATAAAGAAAAAGGTCGGAATATTTTTTTTTACGCAGATTCTATTGATTAATTAACGAATCCTATGTAAAATCATAGCTTATTTTAGATTAGAATTATTAACTTTGTCCCTACAAAATGCACCTCATCACAGAACAAAAATCTAAGGAGTCGCTATAGTTTTATATTTTATTAATTAATAAAGGAGTGCAATAAATAATTATCCTATTTTTAGGGTTCCGTAGTCAACTAGGAACCCTTATTTATTTATTTATTTATTTATTTATTTATTAAACTTAATTACACAGCATAACAGATAACCAAGGCACTGTGAAATTATAAATAATAATAATAATAATATAACAATGATATACAAACATTTGAAAAACATACATTAACGAAATCAATTATACATTACAAATTCAAACTGAAGACAGACGGACATCCATCCTCTCACAGAACTTCAAACATTCATCACACAATAATGCCCATCTGCTCACAAATACGTCACACTCCGGGGCTGATGCGAGGAGATTGTTCAAGAGGCGTAAAGCGCGGACTAGCGGAGATTCTCTTCGAGACACCGTGCGCGACGTCGGCACCGCCAGCAAGGGGCGGTCACGAGGTCTGAAACTAAATTTGGTCAACGACGGAACGTGTAGTCGCACTAACTGCCCTACTAATTCTGTGGAATCAGACTCACCGCGCAAAATTTTGCTGGTAATCGTAAGAAGAGCCAAATTACGTCTGACCTCTAGAGAGTTAAAACCCAAGGCTCCCAGTAAATATTTGGTTGGGTATAAGTATGGGTAGTACCCATACATTTTTTTGTACAAGAACCGCAGGAACACTTTCTGTACTCTCTCCAGAAGTAAGACATAAGTTACTTCGTGGGGATTCCAGATGACAGAAGCCGTCTCTAGCTTACTTCGCACTAAAGCGGTGTATAGGAGTTTTATGGTTCTAACATCTTGGAAGTCCCGAGCATTCCTGACAACAAACCCCAACCTCTTATAGCAATCGCGAGTCAATGCATATATATGCTCGTGGAAATTTAGATGGCTGTCGAGGGTGACGCCTAAGTCCCGAATGGAGTCGACACGCGCTATTTCTTCAGAGTCCAAGAGGTACTTATAGTGAAATGGATTCCGAGCTCTACTGAAGGAGATAACCGCACATTTTGCGACATTAAATACAAGCCTGTTCCGTAGACTCCACTGATTCACTATGTCTTATAGTTTCGCCATGTCCGTCTGTCCGTCTGTCCGTCCGCGGCTTAGCTCCGTGATCATTTGTACTAGAAAGCTGAAATTTGGTATGAGTATGTGTATGTATCACGCCAACAAAACGGTAAAATAAAAACTAAAAAACGATTTTTTTTGGGGTACCTCTCGAACACCTAAAGTGGGGGTGAATTTTTTTTTTCGTTCCAACACTATTGTGTGGGGTATCGTTGAATAGGTCTTTTAAAAATAATAGGGGTCTCCAAACATTTTTTTTTGATAAAGTCAGCAGTTTCGTAAATATTCGCTTCGAAAATAAAAAAAATAGTGTCCCCCCCCTCTAACTTTTCAACCACGGGTCAAAAAATTATGAAAAAATTCATGAACATGAGGCCTTATAAGTACTTTCAATGAAAACTATATTAAACAAAATCGGTTAAGCCGTTTTTGAGTTATCGCAAAATTTCATAATTTTCTTAAAAGGACGCAAGTTGACTTCCAGAAGGTAATAAGTAACTACAGTTACTTTGTCGTTTACGACCTTTTTATAGAGCTTGAAAACTTGCTCGTAACTTAAGTCTATTGTGAAGGATGAGTAACTACGGAACCCTACACTGAGCGTGGCCCGACATGCTCTTGGCCGGTTTTTTTATTAAAGATTCCCACGCAATCCTAAACAACGTGAAAAATTGAGGTCACGTTTAGTAAGAGACAGACGTCAAGAATAATTTCAGCCAAATAATTCGTCTCTCGTGTGTTCGTTCGGCATAATCATATATGTTTTTTTTTTATGTTTAATCAAAAGAAGCGTTGAAGTCTTTCACTCAACACAGCTTTAATATCTCAATGAAAACGTAAAAAAATGTCAATGTATACAAAAGAAGCGTAAAATGGTTATGTAGTGTTTGTGGTAGTTTGTATCTATACATAAATAGATATACACTGTCTCGGGCGCACGTCACATGGGATGCTGCGTTTAGTTACACGCGAGCCGAGGGCGAGAGTGGACGCATGACATTGCTATGTGTGCGGCGGCGAGTGAGCCAGTGTTATGAACATATGCCTTTTACAAGCAGATCCTACAGGTTACATTAATAAATATTAATAAAAAAATTGCTCTGTTGTCATTGTTTTATTTTGTCTCAGAGTCTAGACACTGTCAGTTTAAAACTTTGAACGCCAAGAACACCTAAAGACAATGTGTGCTGCCGCGCATACTACGCCACCGACTTTCACGCCACGCCATCAAACTTTAAAGGGTTAAAAATGTTAATATTTTGCGCTTGCCTTACTCTCATTTCACATACCTACTAGAACAAGATGAGTTGAGAAATCATAATGTCATTATTACTGATCCCTTCTATGCAGTGTCGGGACCCTTTTATGCAGTTGTTAAATAAAAACGTAACTTAATTTGTTATTAACAATTTACGAGTTTATTTAGTTCAAACAACAAATATATTTTAATACCTAAATAAAATAATAATGAAAATATTTTTAGTATGTAAAACTATTAAAATCTGCTCCATTCGTGCCATGTTCCAAGTTTGACAAGAGACATGAGTCAGAATACGCTAAAAGAGTTAACTTACACGAAAAATATTTGTGGTAATAAGTACGTAAGCCAATTTGACACTTAAACATTTGAGTAAAGAGTTATTTTGTACGAAGTAATTATGTTGTTGTAAATTATAAATAAGCGTTATTGGCATCTACTTGAACATGACAGCAGTGCCACTTTTTTCGACAATTTTGTTCGGGTCTGTGGCTCTATTATAAATAATACCTCAATGAGTACAACAGATAAAACATTAACATTACAAATAATTAACTAACGAAGGGCGGTCATCCATCACCTCACAGAACCTCATACATTCATCACATATTATCATCCAGCTACATGCAAAAACATCACAGTGATGCGAGGAGCTCGTTCAGGTATCGTAAAGCGAGAACAAGGGGTGATTTCCTGTACGATAACGTACGCGCTTTAGGAATCGCCAGTAAATCGCGGGTTCGTGGCCTAAAATTGAACTTGGACTGAGACTGTGAAGGCACGAGAAGGCGTACTAATTGTGATAGATACCAACTCAGGACAGTCTGACTCTCCCCGCAATATTCGACACGCCCCAGTCAACAGGAAGTAATTTCGCCTCGATAATACCATGTAATACCTAATACCATGATATTTACATGCCACTTTTGCAGTACGTTAAAAAGCATAAATAAATGAGTCCTTTACGATAAGTATACAATAATTATTCAAATGGAAAAAACCATTTTACGCCGCGGGAGCTAATAATAAACCCTTTGTTCAGTAAATTACAAAATTCTAAAAACTCGCAGTGCTTTATTATAGCCCTATATATCTCTCACCCCATTTTTTGGGGTTCCCTACTCCCGAATAAAGAAACGGAACTCTAAAAGGATTATTTGTGTGAATGTCTGTCCATCTGCCACTAACCAGGATGAAATTTGGGACACATAAAGTCCGCATGCGACGGAAACGCGCCTGCGTCTATAACCTGAGTGTACCAACTTTCCATAATATAAGTAGTGATAGGAAAGTCGCATTTGGGCGATTTTTTGTTTTTATTGCGGCTATATATTAGCACATTTGGGAACTCTATAAACAATACAATTATGGATGATATATATATGTACATAGGTAGGCATCTACAATGTACGTACATATAATTCACTTATAAGATCTAAATGTATTGGACATGTTTACTGCAAAAATAAATCTATTTTATTCTATTCTATTTATTGAAATTTAAACCAAATTCACTTTGGTATAGCGGCTCTATTGTACGTAATCTAAACATTAGGAAATTAATAATTGAATGAAGGCACAAATACATACATTACGATAATATACATATATAAGTACGAATATGTTAAAAGTAGTCTAGCAACAGCTGGCGAAATGTTATTAAATAATGACTTGCAACCTTGTGCAAAATGCAACCTTTGTTAATGTTGCTTCCTATAAACTTGAGAATGTAGATTAGTTTGCGCAAAGGCACGTGACCGGCGCCACTGGGGAAAGGTGAGAAGACCTCGGCCATCCGACCGGCTATCATAATTGTCTGAAATGTTCGTTATGCAGCCATGACGTAATCAAATGTACAAACCGAAACGTCATCTCGGGTTACAAGTGCGGACTTCCAAATTATTACTTAGCTGACCGAATTATATCAAATTGTGGACGTTGATTACTGACGGAATGGGACCGGTCTACGGTGTACCGAGAGAACATTGTACAGGTACGTCAGGTACACCGCAATACAAGGTAAAGCAATACTTGAGAGAATGTGGGTGGTTACGAAGATGGTTATTTTTGTTTGGCAACGCGTTTTGCAACCGGCATGCCGGTCAGAGCACGTGATTAGTCCGAGATACCATGGCCCGCGGGAAAATTAATCCCCTCGAAGGCTAAAATGATTAAAATGTATGAGATTTGAACAAAACAAACTAAAAGGAAGGTCAATTAGAACGCAATGAGTTTTTTTTATATCCATCAACACGAGAAGAATCGATCAATCAAAACAAATGACCTATCATAAAGTAGAGGCTTGATTTTTATCACAGAAATAGAATATTTAACAACCACTATTTACTGTCCTACGCAGCACGTTTGAAAAAGTCATTTGTTCGACTGCATTTGTATTTTCGTATAGAACTAGCAACCAGATAATGCTTTAATAAAAGCTTTAAACATGAATATAGAGAACTCTCCCTACGTTTTAGCGTATCGGCAACGTTATCGAAATAAATCGCCAGTGTATTCAAAATATAAAACTATAAAAGACAGCGTGAAGACGATTGGAAAGGAATATTGCTCCGAATCATCGATTTGCGGACTAAAACATCTAGTGAACGATAACACCACGCATATCGAGAGGTATGTATGAGCAGAACGTGAAAGTACTAAGTAAGATACCCGTTCGTAATGCTTCTTGCAAGTTGTTCTGAACTTGTTTCGCTGGCTTAGTCTTGTTTGTCGTAATTACATGCCTTTTGCAGATCGTCCGCTATTACGTTACTTAGCGGTTATGTCACGTAAGTGCTCTTATCTTCACAGGATCATTTGGGTTATAATCTTGATTAGTGCAATCATGTGTTCCGCATCCTTGGTGTGGTTTACTTTTAGTAAATATTATAAGGCGCCTTTGGTGACAACTCAAATGCCTGAAGGAGTATCCGTTAGCACCATAATCTTCCCAGCTGTTGGAATCTGTTCGAATAATAGGATCAGCAAGCGAGCCGTTACTGAGCTAGCGGATAAACTGTAAGTCAACAGTTTCAAAATCATTAGGACATGTTGAAGGCTTACCTACTTTCGATTATTGATTTTGGCAGGCTTAAGGAAGAACGTAATAGGAAGTATAACAAAACAGAGATGATGTCGCTCCTTTTTGTCCTGGGGCAGTTGTACAACCTGCAAGGTTTGAATGAGAGCGACATGCGACCAAAGCGCCTGCACGCCGCGTTGGGTGATTATGACGTCACAGAGCTTATGCGAGACGTGGGTATCATCTTATTTTTTTAATACGATGTGGCACATATTTAGCAATTTATTTTTATGGTTTCGTACCTCGAAAAAAAGAAAACACAGTAATAGGATCACTAACAAAACCGTCCGTCTCTGTCTGTCTGTAATAGTACATTACGTAACAAAGGGTGGTAAACGAGGAATTACAAACGAATGTCAGGTGTGAGTCACGTACGACGTTTTTCATCACACTTTAGAGTAAATAAAACAAAGGTACTAGTCAATACCCAAATTACTTACCGCCCTAGGGCGTAATATACGACTTACCGCCCTAGGGCGTAATATACGATTTACCGCCCGGATTTCTAGCATGTAAACCCTTAAAGTGTGATAAAAATTATTTACCGCCCTAGGGCGTAATTTACGACTTACCGCCCGATTTTCTAGCATGTAAACCCTTGTTTACGAGCAAGTATGATGAAAATAATTGTAAACATGTTTTGCTAGAAAATACAGGATCTCATGTAATACAAACTAGGTGTAAAATCTGGAAACTCTTGACTTGTAGTCATAACGCAGAAACCAAATTATACCTCATATAATTAAACCTCATTTGTATGCAACGTCAGAAATACTAATAGTACGAGAGCTCACGACCAAAACCATGTCTCATAGCAATACGGCAAAAACCCTATAAAATCGTTAGATTGTATGATTCTGAACCCGACTAGGTGTGTAGTAACGGTCGAAAGTGTAGCAACTGCGTGGGAGGCCATTTCTGCTGTGTCAAAAAAAAAAGACAGTCGGTATTATAGCAATACGTCTGATAGTGAAAATGTACATAGATTTTATAATTGTATTACGAAAAAGTTTGATTTCAGACATTTTGCGCGTAGCATATAGCCTGAGCGCATTTTTGAAAATGTCAACAAATTTAGCCGACCTGTATCATAGCAATACGGATAATTTTTTTTTTCAACTTTTCGTATTGCTGCCATGATTACCAAAAACCTGTTTTCAGACACTTTAAGTGTAGCATATACTCCCAAAAACGAAAATAACGTTTCGGAGTCGCTTGGCCGACGCCTCTGTTAAATGTTTTTTTAAATTTACAGCCTTCATAGATATTCAAGAATCTCCCTTGTCTATTATATGTACTTTGACAGATGACAGATGTCATTACTTATTTCTTTTGTAAAAGTTACTCAAGTGTGCTTTAAATAAAACCAAAACTATCAAATCAATCAGTATTTAATTTCAACAGCCTCAGCGCTTGTTACGTTACTATTATACAGCTCACTCGCCAGCTGCTCCAAACGTTGGAACCATGGTATAATAATATACTCCGCCAGGTATTCCATTCCGAGACTCGCGAACCACGTGACTGACACAAGCCTACGTCATCATGCTGTTCACAGATTCTCAAACTTTAAAATGTGGGAGAATTTTAACCAACGGTGAAAAATATTTAAACGGCATTAATTTTAAGTTATTCATGTAGAAACATAGGTAGTACAATAAAACAAATCTAATATATTAAATCAAAATTTTATTTATCTATACAAGAGAAACTTTTGAAAAACGAATCCACATCTAATCAATAAACGGTATTCGACACTTTAAGCTATTTTCGTTTTAATTTCTTCTGGAGTTGAATACTAACGATTTTTTTTATTTAATTATTTTAGTCTTATGTAACTATGTCCTCGTTGTGACTAAGCAAAGCAAAGTATTTTCTAATAAGCATTTCTATTTGAGGGTATTGTTTTTGACGTGCTTGTGTACAATATGCCGACGCGGTTGGCTCACTTTTTAAAGCACTTGCCTACTGAGCCGGCGGTCCTGGGTTCGAATCCCGGCCAGGCCAAGTATTTGTGTGATGAACTCGAATATTTGTGCTTGGGTCATGGATGTTATCTATATATGTATTTATATATTATGTCTATCGTGTCGTCGTATCTATATCCCAGTTTCCTTTTGTGCGATTTATTTCAGTCCTTCAACTTCAATGTTACGGTTTCGGGTAAATTCTTTGTTAATTATCATCTAATAAATTCAGGGTCGCAAGTCGCAACGTATTCATTGGTTTGTAACAGAAAATTCAAGATGCCTCAATACGATTTTTAAATGATATCTGAGTACCTATCGAAAAGTTGTCTGATAGAGAAGGTGCTACACTTAATTTGTCTGATATAAATTTTTTGCACATGTGGACAACTTATATTATCATGTCCAACAATTTTCAGACATATTGCTATGATACCGATCGGTAAAATTTGTTAACATTTTCAAAACGGTCTCAAAATTTAATGCGTTCACATTTCCGTCTGAAAATTGTTTTGTTCGCATCAAATAACCAAAATTTACTAATAAAAAAGATTTTCAGACGTATTGCTATGAGACATTTTTTTTTGTCTCATTTTTAATTTTTTTAAGTGATTTTACGGGTTTGCGCTACACCACTAACGTCTGAAAAATATGTTTCCGGTATCTCAGAACTATCATTCAACTACAGCCTGCAAATCAGACATATTGCTATGATGCAGTTCGGTAAAATTCTTTGACAATTTTGAAAATTCGGTCAGATCAAACGCTACGCGGAAAATGTCTGAATTTGGTATTTTCGAGTTCAGGATAATCGTATCTATCGATTTGATGCGGTTTTGGCCGTATTGCTATGAGACAAAAATTTTGGTCGTGGGCTCTCGTACTATAAGTGCAATGCAAACTTAGCATAACCAGGTAGTACATTTGCTGACTTCTTTCTGAAGTTAAATTTAGTACCTACCTACTTAAATACGCATATTGCGTTGTAGTGGTACAGAAACAGAACCTTCGCTGTGCAAGTCTGACTCGCACTTGCCCGTTTTTGGGGTTCCGTACCCAAAGCCTGTCACAGGACCCTACGATACTAAGTCTACGCTGTCTGTCTGTCTGTTATTTATAAGGTTGTAATTTTGAAACCGTAATAATATGGTAGAGACTATGGTAGAGAAATAACAATAAATACTCGAAATTTTAAAACAGTTTTACATTAAAGCGTGTAGCATAAACCATGCAAAAAAAGTTTTTTTTTTTATACTGGATGGTACGGAGTTCAATTTGAACTTTTTTATTATTCTGCAGTTGACGCCTAATTGCAAGGATTTGCTGCTGAGATGTGCGTGGAATGAGAAGCCGGAAGATTGCGAACACCTCTTCAATTTTCGGCTCACGATGAACGGATTTTGTTGCACGTTCAACTATCTTCGCCAGTCTGATATTTTTGAAGAGTATGCTCATCATAAATATCTAACTATTCTTCTCTCTTTAACTCTCTATTCTTCTTTCATGTCGATACTTTAAATGTAAAGATGCAAAAAAAAATGTTTAGTTTTAGGGGGTTTCAACTTATGTAAGCTATAGGGGTAAAAAAATGGAGTTGGCAACCCTGCGTGCTACGCATTGGTCGGTCGCTTGTACCTATGTAGGTTTCATAGTAATCCAATAGTAAGTCCACTGGAGCGGAGATTTGCAAAATTGACCAATCAGATTTCTCAGATTTGAATTAACTTCTTATGAGTAGGTAATTGATTTTATTCGAACATTTATCAATCCCCAAGGTTTCATAAAATTGTAAGTATGTACTTACCTAACCTTTCGGCCTTGCGCCTTCTCTTCTCTCCTATGTCTGTCTCTCCTCTCCTCAATCTTGTACCTATACATATTTAAAAAGTAGTGTTAAAAATATTAATGTACGCGACTTACACTCTATATTTCAGCAGAAACAGCCATCACCGCAGCATGGACATGTACAAGTATGGAAACAAATCTACTTTTGACTTCGATATGGGACTCAAAGTGCTTCTAAAGATAGACGACAGCGACGACTTTTACTATAATATACCGTCTCTTGGCTCGACGGTATGTATTTTGTTAATTTATCCTTAAATGACAGATAACAATAGCTATAATAGTAGGAGAGCCGAAGAGGGGATTTCGGGAGTACCTAAAGCGCGGCAGATTAATATATAGGGGGATACCTTGTACCCAGTTAAGTACTTCCACCAAATATGAGCCTTATATGTATGGCCGCCCGTCAAGGATAAAAGATCAGATTAGTAAAAAAAAATTGTTCATCTGAAATTTTCGAGCGCGTCAGATTAAGGTAGGGTGAGTTAGTTACATGCTAAAACGTGTATATTCTTCTAATCTGACAATTTAAAGGTGACGTAAAGAAGGCGGAGGGCTACAAAGTTGTAAAAAAAAAACTTCATCTCGACATTCTCGAGCGTGGCTAATTTTTTTTTTATTTAAAAGGGAATGAATCTATGATAACGGAAAATATATAATCTGACGATTTCCACTAGCCGAAGTAACAAAAATTCATCGTAAAGTTTAATGCGTTCAGTTACGTGATGCCTGTATTCCACTCTGGTTTCTGTTGCCATGACGCCATGACAGCTGATCATGTTGTTTAGAACACTAAAGTTATTAAATATTTATAGTTGCCGGCAACTTTTAGAACAAAAATGGCGGATTTGCGCATGTACATTTGTACGTAAATCGGCTACTGCACAGTCAAGATTATGCTCTAAAAGATTCCCGCAAGCTGTACTATGAGTGATATTAATATAAAGTGTGTATTTTGTGGTAAAACTACTTTACAAAAAACAATTAAATTTACATTAGAAACAGAACAAAAATGTGTAAATAAATAAATTTTTTTTTTCATTTTCAACCCTCAAGTACGACCAACCCCATCATGGAAACAATCAGTTTAACATGCGTACATCTTTAAAAATGTGTAGGACATGGATGCTATCAATATCTGACGCGCTCGAGTATGTCCATGCAACAGTTTTTTTTTACATTTTTGAAACTCTGTAGCCGCTCCCCCCACCGATGAAAAAGGTATATCTTATATGACATTTTTTTCTTTTTATCATCTAAGCTTCGCAACCCAATAGGTCTCTATGACGCTCGAGTGAATCCCGAGTTAGTATCGTGGCCTACCCTACTATAAGACTTCCCATTTAAATTTCATGAAAGGTTATCTACTTAAAAAGTTACAATGATAAATTGATAATTAAAACAACTAGTATTTACGCGACAAGCTTTTATTGCCGACCGAACGAACAAACAATTGACGACGATTTCCGGGAAATACTCAGAGTGGACAACGTTCCGGGATCTGTTTACGTCTCTTATTCATAATAACACGTCGTTGGATAATGTTCAGAGATTACACTACCTGAAAGGTCATTTAGCTGGCGAAGCGGAACAACTTGTAAGACATGTCAGTGTTACAAACGAGAACTACAAAACATGTTGGGAACAACTTGAAAAAAGATACAACAACAAGAAATATCTGGCGAATCACATATTGAAGCGATTAATGAGCCAACGCAACTTAGTATCGGAATCTGCGAATGCTATAAAAGAGTTATTGGATACCACGAACGAATGTTTGCATGCTTTGGAAAATATTGGCGTTGACGTATCTAGTTGGGACATTATAATTATTTACATAATTTGTTTAAAATTAGATCCCGAAACCAGAAAGCACTGGGAATTAAAATCTAGTGAATTGTCAGAAGATTTGCCCACTCTTGATCAGTTTTATGGATTTTTGGAGACACGGTTTAGAGCGTTGGAGTTTGTCGAACCTAGAATATTAAAAAATACTACAAGTAACTTTGTCACTAAAGGTTCCAATAATTATGTCAATAAAGGGTCAAACGCTCAAGCTAATCCAAAGGTTCATCACGTAACTACTCGGTCATGTGCTTATTGTTCTGAAGATCATAAAATTGGTAACTGTAAGGGTTTTGCAAAAATGGATACCGACGCACGTCGTGATTTCGTTCAATCCAATCATTTATGTTTTAATTGTTTAGGTGTCAATCACTCTGTATTTGCTTGCCGTCAATCCACTCGATGCCGCATATGTAACAAGAAACATCACTCTCTACTACATCCCAAGAATACCATTTCAACGGCTGATTCTGTAGTATCGAATCAATCAGCCGAGCGAAGCGTGGCTGTGCACACTGCTTCGACAAGTTCATCATCGCACGATGAACCCACTTGTACAGAAATTAAAAGTCACTTTTCGACCAGCCGTAATCAAGTATTGTTAGCAACGGCTTTAGTCAAGGCACAATCGAGAAGTGGCTCTGGAGTAACTCTCAGGTGTTTATTGGACCAGGGATCACAGGCTTCTTTGATCACAGTCTGCAGTCCAGTTATTAGGACTAAGGAAAATTCAGCACAAAAGCACAATTTCAGGTCTAGGAAGGTAGGAAGTGACGAAGGCGCCTCTTTGGTGTCCAAGTCAATGGTTAAGGTAACAATTCAATCACTTCTCTGCTTTATAATTGACAACACTTCATATTTTTAACACTATCATTTTATTACTTTTCTGAATTCTGCTGAAAAAGATGAAGTAATCTCTGTTTTTATTTATTTTCTGAGATGATTATTTACTTTATTATTAATTTATAAAAACATACTCATTTTAAAATGTGGCAACACAGAAACCAGAACTTAATGGAACGGTTACTTTAGTCGGTTTTCTTATTAAAAAAAAACTTAATCAAACTCGGTATGCATCTGTCACCTGTGTCAACGTCAAATAAAAAAAAATATATTTTTTCGCTCTTTGGTTTAGACAACAACCCTATTCAGCCCGTATTGTCTTAGATTGCAGTTATTTGAAGTATTTTCTTATATTTCTTTAAATACAGAAGAATAAATTCAAAGATTTTTTTTTAAGGTACACGACTTAAAGCCCTATCGATCTCTTTATTAATTTCCACCTGTTATAAATATGAAATGTTGTCAATTGTCAACATTAAAAATTTTCAAATAGTGTTCAGTTAAAAAAAAAACATATTTTTTTTTAGTACGGAACCCAACACTATTATTTTTATTTGATTATTCCGACTAGTTTTAAAGTATTAAAAAAAATTGAAAGCAGCGTCATCTAAGAATCGGCCCTCTACATGACGTCACCTAGTGGAAAATTTGACACCCATAACACAAAAAATAAGTGGTACAATTTACATACTAAATCTACCTCAGTAATATAATTTTCACCTCACTCGCTCGGAAAACCTCCGTTTATAGGGCGAAATCTGCGTGCAAAAGTCTATTTTATCCGCTAGCGTGCAAAAGTCATTTGAATTTCGAACACGACGATTTTGATTCTCTGTGGTGCATGTAACTTTTTTATATTTAAGACTCCTTCAACGCGTGACTGATTTCATCAGTCGATAAATCTTCGAATAACGAATCAACGCACGCTAATAAAGGGCGATCTGGTCAGGCCGGCTAAAATCATATGTACGTTTGAATACCTATTTAAAAAAAACACACACACCTACAATATCACGTCCAGAAACCTGGTTTGTGGTTATATATTTTTAAGTTTTTATTTTTTCTACACTTTATTTTATGTTGAATATGTTTATATATATTAATAGTAAGTATTTCAGTTTCATTGACATATTTTGACTAGTAAATATATTAAATACATCACAAATTTTAATATTTATTTGTTATAAAAGTTGGAACATAAGAGTGTAATTTCTGAACACACCCAAGAAAAAAAAAATTTAAAAAGTTGGAAGTTTTCACAATTCACGTAAACAACGTAAATTGGTTCTGTGGAGAATACATACTGTTGTCTTACTTTATAGAAATGTGGAAAACAAGAAAGTTAAGCCCAATTTGGAGTATTTATTCAATGCTAAAAGCCTGCATTAAAACGGAAAAGGATTTGTTATAAATATTTGGAGACAATAAGTAATTTACCGAAACTATTGGCGTTTTTAAAGAAGATAAAGCCGAAATAATCTTGTTCGGATCCCATCGTCCAATAACTTCCAAAGCAAATGTTATGGAAAATACTTCCGAGTGGCCAACTAATCCTTCCCAGAATGCCATTCTCCCACATTCACAACGAATGATGTCAAGTAATTTCAAATACGAATATAATATAACAGTGCTTAAGAAAAACTCAACGATAAAATATACACGACGATAATACAAATTGCGGCCATATTTTTAATATGTGTGTGCTTCTCTCGTATTTATTTGGTTTGGATTTGAGTGTGTTATAATGTTTTAAATTTGATGTGCTAAATAGAAGGCAAAATTAAATATGATTATTTTTATGTTTTAATTGTTTTTCTTGAACTTCCATTTTCCTCGCTGTAGTGAGGTGAAAAGTTGTGTGTTCCGCATGGCTGCAAAATTATTTAGCTTCTCGTGTCTTGAAAGCCTCGCTACGCTCAGGAATCTATCTTTGAGCCATTCGCTTCGCTCATGGTTCAATCTTAGATTCCTTCGCTCGCTCAGCTTTCAATTTCAACACTCGCGCCAAATAACAACTTTGCAGCCTTGCATAACAAATAACTATTTCTGCGCTGTGACCCAATTACTGGTCGCCTACGACCTTTTAGAATGCAGAACTCTTCATATGATTATTTCAATCACAAATTGGGATATTTTCAAAAATATTTAAGTGTGGTAATATTTCATTTTTTATCATTTATTTAAAAATATCGGACAAAAACCCCGGTAAAAAAAAATTATGTTGTCAATTATAAGTGATATGATATCATAACGAAGGAATCATTCGTAGAAGATTGCGATAAATAAATAAATATCAGACAACCCCACACTCAACCTAGTCCCAAATTAAGCTCAAGAAGGCTTGTGTTATGGGTACTAGGCGACGATATACATACTTATATAGATAAATAAATACTTAAATACATAGAACATCCATGACCCAGGCACAAATATTCATGTTCATCACACAAATATTTGCCCTTGCCGGGATTCGAACCCGGGACCGTCGGCTCAGTAGGCAGTTGCGTAACCACTGCGCCAACCGCGTCGTCAATGAAGAATCTATGATATATTATATATAATATATAAATATAACTCTGTATTGGTATTTCAGTTGCAGTTCTCAGATGCGTACGATTTTCCTGATGCGCCAAGTGGGAGCTTTGCTATGAAAATTATCAGCCCTAGTGTTCAGGTAAGTAGGGAAATAGGGATAACTAAGGTGGTTTTTTTTTTTTATAATCAAATCATTTATTTAAACACACGAAAGGGAAAATTACAATAAGTTCTGATCCGCATCGCAGGCTTCGTCAGGTGAGATACAACAACAAATCAGCAACAGGCTTCGTCAATTTCGTTAATAAGGCACGCCCCGAATCGTAGCTGGCCCAAACGTACCCATAGGTGGAATTCTACTTATCTAATGTCATAAAATAAAATGGAGAAAAATAAACAAATTACAGGGACTTTGAGAAATATGAGACTTCAAAGGTGCGTTATAAACAAGATTATTTTAAAGTAGAAAACCAGCCAAGAGCATGTCGGGCCATGCTCAGGGTAATAGGGTTCCGTAGTTGCCCAAACTTCACAATAGACGGGCTTAAAACAGCGGTTTTAAGCCCGAGGTTTAAATTACGAGAAAGATTTCAAGCTCTATAAAAAGGTCGTAAACGCCAAAGTAACTGTAATTACTTATTTACCTACTGGAAGTTATCGATTATACACGCCAGATTGAGCGAAATGTTTTAATACAGTATGCAACTTAACTAATATGTGTAACATTCGAAGTATAAGGACACCGCGCGGCACTTACGTCACTTTAAAGAAAATTATAAATTTTTGCGATAACTCAAAAACGGCACGACTGATTTTATTCGATATAGTTTTCATTGAAAGTGCTTATAAGGCCTAATTTTTATGAATTTTTCCATATTTTTTTAACCTGTGGTTGAAAAGTTAGAGGGTAGAGACGCTATTTTTTGGAATTCTGGAGCGAATATTTACAAAACTGCTGACTTTATCAAAAAATGATTTTATTAGTACTTATGATCACGGAGCTAAGCCGCGGACGGACAGACAGACAGACAGACAGACGGACAGACGGACATGGCGAAACTATAAGGGTTCCTAGTTGACTACGGAATCCTAAAAAGAGAGTTTTTAATTTTATCAGAATCCTCTTAATTCTCATGGTCAAAATGGAAAATTACTTATTTTCTTTGTACAATTAATATTGGTAATACTTATAATATAATCATAGAAAATGACGGGAAGTATGGAGCGTATCCAGCGCTCTGTAAGAATGTCAAACTTTAACGATCATTTCTGACTTTAAGAGCAGTCTAAGCGTAATTAGTCCCATATACCGGGTGAGCCAGGTAACAGGAGCAATTAATTAAAACATAGATTCTACCCCTCAAAGTGAACAAATTTTAAAAATACCTCATTTATAATGTAAACCTGTAAAATAAAGTTTATTCAAAGAAGCAATATATCGCGAAACATTTAATATTTAGTAAAGTGACAATGTCCAATGCTAAGGCGATGTCAATGTTAGACGGCGTACATTGAAAATGCTATTTACTTTGTTTGAAATAATGAACATATGAAAACAGTATTTTTAAAAAAGTTTTTTTGCTCCTGTTACAGGACCCTTAACCCTTAACCCCAATAAAAAGTAGGATTTATTGACAATCTCAAAAAAATGACATTATGCCTATTGTAACTTAAACTCTGTACAACAAATACACATCATGATGATTATACAGCGTGTATATTTCATATAAAATTGTAGCCAGACGGAGATTTTAGTGCTATAATCTGATATTTATAACCAGTGGCGGATTAAGGGTCGAGAGCGCCCTAGGCAAAAACCTCATCGGCGCCCCTCTGGCGATCATACATATAATAATTACTGCATACTACTAAATAATAAGTAGTAGTATTTTTTTTTGCCACGAATTGGACTGTATCATGGTGGATGGCGGGTTATATGTAGTGCAACCAACTTTTTTGTGAACTGAAAGGTGTCGTCAAAGTCAAAGGGGGGAAGTTAATATATATGCAGGGTATGGAGAAGGAATTGTGGTACAGCCTTGCTAAAGGATAGGAAGCTTCACCAAGCACGTAAATAAAAATATAGAAAGTACATTCATGGGCGGGAGGGGGGTCAGTTTATAGTCATAAATTGAATGTCATAACATAACTAGATGGAAATGCGAGCGTAGCGAGCGCGAAATTTTTGGAAGGGACGCGGTTCATAATACAACCTGATGAAAACGCGAGCGTAAGGAGCGCGAAATTTTTCAAAAGGAAGAGTGAAAATAAAGCCATATGAAACGCGAGCGCAGCGAGCGCGAAATTTTTCGAAAGGAAGGGATATGACAAAGCGAGATGAAAACGCGAGCGCAGCGCGAGCTTGTAATTTTTCGAAAGGAAGGGTCAAAATAAAGCAGATGAAAACGCGAGCGCAGCGCCCCTTTGCAGCCTCGCGCCCCTAGGCACGTGCCTACTTTGCCTTAGGGATAATCCGCCACTGTTTATAACAATTATTAATTTAGCGTTAACTGCCATAGCGTAATTTATTTTTGAAAATTTTCTGAGCAGCAATGTATGGCGTAGTTATTACTAGTGACAGTTGTGACATCACTAAGTTAAGTGTCAACAAGCAACAACAAACAAATACATTGCGTGCTGAATTATTTATTATATGGAAAAAAAAAGTTAGATTTTTTTTATAATATATTACGGATAATATTAATAAGTACCTATACTAAGACCCCGTAAAGTTTGCGGTTATATCAAATATACACGCTGTATAATTCAAAGTATGCTAAGAACGCAGTCTTTATTTAATTTCGCCCTTGCGTTTTTAATCGTCGCTTCTTTTGCAGCTTGAATTACCTAATACCTTAAAATACGCAACCGATATCGTCAGATGCACTTAAAACGTAATGTGTAAATGGATCTCATGTAGTTTTTTTTAATGCAGCATAATTATTTATTTATAAAAATGTACAAATGATAAATAAGTAAATATAATCTCAAACGAAAGTACCATCGTATATACTATTTTGTTCCACTCAATCCCCACAGATGACGGTAATGGTGACAGCAAGCTTCACGGAGGCCTCCCGAGACATCCAGCACGTCTCGGTCAAACTCCGGAGCTGCCTTTTTTACGATGAGTCATCCTACCTCCCCTTCTACACCCACAGCGACTGTATGCTCAAATGCCGAATGCTATTCTTACTGCAGAACTGCAATTGCACACCATTTAATATGCCCAAGATCAATGATAGGAGGACTTGTGACATGCAGGACATACCGTGCCTTGCGATATACTATGGTGAGTAGAAATATTATCAGATAATTGTAGTCCACTACTATATAGCCTCCCGAGACATACAGCTACAGCACATTTCACGTTCGGAGGCCTATGATGGTTGCTTTTATCACGCGATAAATAAGTGACAAAGCATCCGTCACGTTTTGACAGAATGAGAGTGTGAGTGACAGATGCTTTGTCACTTATTTATCACATGATAAACGCAACCAACATAGGCCCCCAGTTGTGTTGCTTAGATGTTAAATACTATACCTTATACCTATAAATAAATTAATATCGGATAACCTACACCAATCGATCTAGTTTCAAATTAAGCTCTAGTAGGCTTGTGTTATGGGCACTATAGACTGATGATGATTACTTACTTATATAGATAAGTAAATGTACCTATTCGGGTTATGTTTCTTTCCTTTCCTATGTTTTGCATATAATTGCTTAACTCATCTTCAACTCACTTACTTTATTCGTAAGTTTCATTGTAGTTTCGGCATCAGATTTTTTCGTAATCACCAGCGTGACTATACTCAAATTATTCAGGCGTGAATTCTGCAATAATTAGGTACTATTTAAAATGATAACTCACAATCGTAGATCAATCATCCTTAGCCACTGAATCATTGCAAGGCCGGAATAAATGATTGCTGTCATAATTTAAGTAGCCATGTTATTTCGATATGACTCAAAGGATAAGCGACGTAACTGCATAAATAGCCTACTGAGTTACTACGTTTTAAGTTGCAGGATAGCAAAATACATTAATCTGTTAAGCTACATAATGGATGCAAGGTCAATTTAAATAATGATAGACAATCCAGAACCTTAAGTTCCAGTGAGGAGTCATTAGATGATGTTGAAATAGGTAGAAACACTGGCGAGAGTACAAATTCATTGAGTCACTGACTCGTATCAGTAATGGGTGACCATTTCTTACTCTATCTTCACAGGTACTGGCTATGAAGAAAACAATAGTCATAGTCAATTACGCATAAGTTGGAGTTGCAAAATGTATAAACCTCTTAAATATGCTGACTCACGATTACGATGCTATATACGCATACCTACTGAACTTGCATCATTATTTGTAATTGGGATATACCAATTTTTACGACCTATGTTAATTCAAAATCGGTTTCTTGGGTGGGGCTCTTATACCGCAATAAACAATTATATTGTGTCAAATTGTCAATTGGCAAACGAATGAAAATAGTATCTTAAATTGGCCTAAATATATTTTACGATTCTAACAAAAAAAGGTGTCATTATTTATAAAGACTATCCCTACGATTAGACTTTCAAGAGAAGTTTACTGACCATTATATGTATTACATAATTGCCTCCTGATAACACTGATACCCGTGAAAAGCTTCAATCGGCTGTGCTGACCTCCGATCGCATTTCTCAATCGATTTTTGAGAAATTATGTGAACAGGTTGAATAAGTATTGTATTTTATTTATTTTTCAAAATAGCGGAGTTATGGGGTTTATTACGCAAAAAAATTAACATGATTATTGCAACGATTTCCAAATAGACTCGCGAGGTCTCACAAAGCCACTAACACTTACAATAAATGTCTCACAAAATGTTTACTCCCCAGCGCAATCCATCACTGTCCGACCTGAGGTAGAGAAGATCCCGCCAGAGCTTGAACTGGAGAAGGTGGGGGGAGGAATCCCCTGCCCTATGTGCTATCCGTCGTGCTCCAAAACAACCTACAGCTACGATTTCAACAATGTCGTCATCTTTCCGAACTACTTGAACAACCAGCCCGATAAAGACCGAGATGATTGGCTGTGAGTTTTTATTTATTATTAGAGGGTGCCAAGTACTTTACCAGTGTAAAACTTTTGTCTTTATAGGTAAAAATATCCTATAATCATCTCTGGATGTCCAGCTAACCCTGTACCAAAATTGGGTAAAATCCGTCCATGATCAGAGGTTAAAGAAAATTTATCAAAACAATTCCTCAACCGCGCTGTTAAGTTTATTCCTGAAATAATTACCTCTCCATGGAAAAGTTATTTTCAAAATAATTTTAGAATTTTATACAATAGGTGCAGCGGGCTCATTTGACATTGAAGAAGGTAAAATACGCAATGATTATTAGCGCCCAAAAGTACCAAGTAGTACTACCAGTCATTAGCACATTTTTTTGCAAGATGGTAACGACTACCTTAAGATAAGGTAGGAGGTGCTAGTTTTAGGGGGTCCAAACCAAAATTACCTGGATGACCGTGAGAAAAGAATGGTACGAAAATCATATATTTTTGCTCTACTTAGTGGAGGTATCGTATTGCCCCAGATAAAAACATGTTTAAATATACTTAAACAGTTAGTTTGAAAATAAAAAAATATGTTAGGTAAGTATCACACGTTACCAATTTATTTAATATATACATATAATAAATTAATCAAATATAAACATAAACTATCACATTTACACAGTTCCATATCACTTTAAATTGTCGCGAAAATTCGGGGCTTAGGCCAATAATGCCACTTCATAACATGTAGGTAACAAAAGCATGTCACTAGCTCATCAGACATCTAACGACGAATGTGGTCGGAGTATAGCAAAAGGGGCCCTATTTTAGGACTTAGAAAATTTTTGAATTGTTTTTTTTTTTTTTGCTGTTTTTGGGCTTAAATTAGATTGAATCTTGTATATAACGCTAAAATAAGCATATTTTATTCTTTAAACTTTTTCTCTCAGATCGATATTTACCGAAATATTGGGGTTCAAAGGGGACCCGATTTTAGGACTTAGAAAATTTACGAGCAAAATTTTTTTTTTTTGTTTGGGCTTAAATTAGATTGAATCTTGTAGATTACGCTAAAATAAGCATATTTTATTCTTTAAACTTTTTCTCTCAGATCGATATTTACCAAGATATTGGGATTCAAATGCATAACATACATACAAATAACATATTTTGATGTAAGTATCTAATAGTAGACTATTTACGAGGGTCCATGTAAGCAAGCATTTTGACGCTCCGCTCGCTTCGCTCGCTCCGCTATAAACGGTCACAAAAAAAAAAAAACCCTAACCTAACCTACAGTTTTCGGTTTTTCAACCCATGTCACCATATTTTCAGCAAGCATTTTTACCTTAAAAACCTCAATATCTCGGTAATGGTTATGTTTAGAGAAAACTTGCCGCCTAAAAATAGGGTCCCCTTTGAACCCCAATATCTCGGTAAATATCGATCTGAGAGAAAAAGTTTAAAGAATAAAATATGCTTATTTTAGTGTAATATACAAGATTCAATCTAATTTAAGCCCAAACAAACAAAAAAAAAAATTTTGATCGTAAATTTTGTCCTAAAAATAGGGCCCCTTTGAACCCCAATATCTCGGTAAATATCGATCTGAGAGAAAAAGTTTAAAGAATAAAATATGCTTATTTTAGCGTAATATACAAGATTCAATCTAATTTAAGCCCAAACAAACAAAAAAAAATTTTTGATCGTAAATTTTCTAAGTCCTAAAAATAGGGCCCCTTTTGCTATACCCCAACCCGAATCTCAAACGATTTAAACGCACAGTTATTAATTGGACTTTCGTTTCTGAAAGCAGCCTTCTCAATTCTAGATTTGGGGCTGCCAACAGTTTGCAGCCAGGTCTTCATATCTGCTACGGCTTTTGGAGAACCCTGCATCTGGCCAACCACAGTTCCTTGGGCGGTGTTCATCACCCAACCTTTTAGTCCCAACTCAAGTGCCTTTTTCTGTGTATGTTTTCTGAAGTACACACCTTGCACTTTGCCGAAAACTTCAAAATCTGTGGAAGTCAACTTTATCGCCTTGTTTTCAGTCATTCTTCAATTTTCAATATTTTCAATTGCAATGCAATATATAAATTTTGTAAAGGAATATAATACTCACAAGAAGGTCTAAATAGGGTTTTTGACGTTGTTATTGTTTGAGTACTTTGTTGTTTGGGAAACGGAATTCGTGCCGGCCAGTTGCCTATGGCGATGAGAAGGTTGCTATGCAACTGAGTTTCGTTCCACCCAGGACACTGTTTTGACCGATTAGGCGATTACTTACCATTTTGTACGCGGATTTAAACCTTATAATACGTGATATGTTAAATGTGTCTTCTGTTCTGCATTCCCATGGCAGAAGGTTGCCTGTCCTAAGCAGAACGGAAAAAATAACCAATCATGCTGCATCTTTGCAAAGCCTGAAATAAGTTTCGTTTCTTTTGGTAAATAAAAATTATTCTTATTCTTAAGAGGCCTTATTCCTTTTAAAATGCTGATTGTTTAGACATTTTTCTCTATGATCAAACATGTTTCTTAACATACTATTGATGTTACTTTCTAGAACAGGGCTATTGGGATTTATTGGTATATATTTGAAACCTACAGTTTGAATTTTTCATTGATAATTTTTGTTTCAAAAACTACTCGAAATTGACAAAATTCACGCGGATAATTTGTTTTTTTTAACTTATTTTCGATTGTACGCAATGAAAGCGTGAAATAACTATGTTACTTCCTAGAACTCGGGGAAAAGTATTATTCACTTCAAAAAGTTGGTTGAAATTATCAATATATTTGTCATAATATGAAAAAAAGAAATTTTAAAAGGAATAAGGGCTCTTAAGAGGCCTTATTCCTTTTAAAATGCTTATTGTTTAGACATTTTTCTCTATGATCAAACATGTTTCTTAACATATTATTGATGTTACTACCTAGAACATTGGGACCTAAGGGCTATTGGGATTTATCGCTCAGACCAAGAAAAAAAGATAGACATGACATGACAGCACGAACAATCTAATGAAGCCACTTTTTTAAAGGTGTGTGCGTGTAAGTGTTGCCACCTGAAAGAAAAGCTCCCTGTAATTTGGGTGATATGTTAAAAGTTCTCTAAAGAGTTCTCTATCTTGTCTATGATTTCTTCTTTAACATATAATACATCATTTAACATGCTTAGATAATAACTACAGCTTACGTAGCACAAACCTAGCTTAGATTGGGACTAACTAAATTGATTGATGTATATTTATGTTTTTTTTTTATTTATTTATTTACAACTCTTTGCTAACCCTGTTGTTAACCCTGGAGGAAATAAAAAGGCAATCTAGTATTTTAATAAAATCTTTAGCGCATTTAGCAAAGTTTCAGTGCTGCTCACCACAAATTAATACACATTAAGGCGATATTGTCCGAATGTGGTCGCGCGGAACAAATTGACGCAGGTCCGTCCTCTGCAAGCGCTGACGCGCGACTATTTTTAGTAGTTTTTAGTTCTAGCGATTAAAAAAATAATTTTATGGAGACAATCCTAGCGAATTTACCTAGATAATGTTAGTATCCATACATTCCTGCAAAAAACGGGTAAAAAAAGTTCGTATTTTAACCTTTCTACTACCTTACTAAAATATTACGAATAAGAGGTAACTTTGGGATTCTTTTCTATTGAGCTAAATTTATCCAATTATGTTGCTGAAAACGATTTTATAATCGCAAGGTCCTTAAGTATGATATATATGTTTTTCATAATCTTCAAACGCCACTTTTTTCGTAACGTTTTTGACGTAAAATGCTTAAATATCGCAACAATGAAGTACTAGGTATGGAAAATGTTTAGTACGTACATTGTATACATTTTAATTAAAAAAAGGACAAAATTAGTTAAAATAAACCTTTTTAGGATATCCGGTTCTGATCACACGGCGAAGTCCTCGATTTGTTGTGTATAAATCGTTATTATCAAAATGATTCGAACAAACGGTGCTTTTTTTATTTGGTTGCCATTCTGGTTCGTTTCGGCTCTTTCTAACAAAATCTATTCAAATATTCTTTCTTTTAATATTAGTTGAGAACCTAAAATGTTTAAAACATAAACAATTATTAGTAAGTATAGAGATAGCAAATCAAAGAGGTAAGTATATATGGCGCTGACAACGACTTCATGTAAGGTCCGTAATCGTTTGGGGTAATTAGAAATCTTACTCTGGTAACACTCATGCTTTGTCACTTCGACAGACTGTTGAGGTTTTCAGTGTTTATTAAAAATGTTTTTAAGATGTTATTTTGATACTTATACGTGATAAGTTACTCCGTCCGACTTTTTGGTTGACGCACTGTGTTTTGTACACCCTTTTACAACGTGTCAGTTTCACCGCTGCGCGCCGCGTACTGAGGAGCAGTTGACGTAGTTTTGATTGTATTTGTGTGCGTGAGCCGTGTAAGTACTAATGTGGCGTAGTATAAAATGGCTTCATTAGATTGTTCGTGCTGCCATGTCTATCTTTTTTTCTTGGTCTGTGCTACGGTAAGTAGGTTTGTGCTACGTAAGCTGTAGTTATTATCTAAGCATGTTAAATGATGTATTATATGTTAAAGAAGAAATCATAGACACGATAGAGAACTCTTTAGAGAACTTTTAACATATCACCCAAATTACAGGGAGCTTTTCTTTCAGGTGGCAACACTTACACGCACACACCTTTAAAAAAGTGGCTTCATTAGATTGTTCGTGCTGTCATGTCTATCTTTTTTTCTTGGTCTGAGGCCATTAAATGTATATAGGAGTTTGTGCACTATACGTAATTTTACCATCCGACATTTTACTTTTCCCCGTTCCGGATCGTTTTTTTCTCTCTCTAGTAGTAGGCTTGTGTTATGGACACTAGACGACGATAAACATACTTATATAGATAAATACATACTTAAATACAAATAACATCCATGACCCAGGCACAAATATTCGAGCTCATCACACAAATATTTGCCCTTGCCGGGATTCGAACCCAGGACCGCCGGCTCAGTAGGCAGTTGCTTAACCACTGCGCCAGCCGCGTCGCCTCTTGATCCATGTGCTTAAGCGGTATAGCAAAAAATCAGAAGAAACTCATCGTTCTTAGTGTAATTACCATTGCGTGGCATGTAGTTTCAAAGAGAGAGGTAACCGAAAACTGCGCCGCACCTACGAGTAAAAAGACGGACAAGTGCACAAGCTAAAACCGTTTTTTTTCACGTCATATCGACCATGAAAACTCGGACTGCCGGACAGTAAAATTCATTGTAGTGCACAATCGCCCTTACCGTTTTTTTCATGCCATAACGGACCGTAAAAATCGGACTGACGGACAGTAAAATTCATTGTAGTGCACAATCGCCCTTACGTTACTACCGTTGGCAGTGGCGTAACAATAGGGTGGCAGGGCTGGCAAAATGCCACGGGCCCCCGACCCAAGAGGGCCCCGGCCCAAGAGGCCGCGAGCTCAAAAATGTTTTTTTACATTGTACCTACCTCAGTATTTTATTTTATTTGAAAAGTATATTTTTATAAGTTTTGCTTAAAATCCAAAGTGAGACAACTAAAGACCATAATATAGTTTCAAGTTAATCGTTAAGTATTTCAACCAACCTTAAACAATACCCAATGCAAATTTTTTTTGAAACAGTTCAACAATTTTTTTGGGGATACCTAGTATCAAAAGATGGAATATTTTATCAAGTTTTATATCTAATAAAGAAAGTGAGTCTTCAACTTCAATAAAATTAAAAACATTAAACCCTACTAGATGGGCAGGACGTTATGTTATGATGCCGTTTTTGCTTTAAAAGTTCGGTTTGTTGAAGTCCAAAAAGCGCTAATAACGAAAACAGTTCTGTTAAATTGCAAATCAGATGAAAGAAATGAAGCTGTTTCACTTAAAAAGAACATCAAAAACTACAATTTTATTATGTTATTGGTTTTCCGTTGCAAGATCCTACTTACTATCGATGCAGCCTCTAAAGCTCTTCAGTCTAAAGCCACCGATCTTTCAAATGCCTTAAAACGTTTGAAAATTTGTCTAGAAGAATTGGAAAGGTATCGACATGAATTTGAAAATGTAAAAATGGAAGCAAATAGTGTAGCAGAAAAATGGTCCGTAAGGGAAAAATTACCTCTGAATTTTCATAAACTCGCCAGAGGAAGGTAAAACGCCATTTTGATGAGCTTTGCGAAGATGAGCGTCTCCAAGATCCGGAAAGTTTGTTCAAAATGAACATATTTTATCGAGTATTGGACATCATTATAAACCAACTGATGAAATCACGTTTCCTTCCAATGAATGAAATTGTTTCAAATTTCAGTGTTTTGCAGCCTTCCACTTTAAAAGTTTTAAATGACACTGATCTATTAAAAAGCTCTAGAATTTGTTGAGATATATAAAAGAGACATATCTGAATCATTTGCCAGAGAAATTCTTAGTTTTAATTCCACTTTCAGAGACGAAATAGAAAAATCTTCGTGTATATATATAGACCTTGCTGATTTATTAATAATATGAAATCATTTTATGTCCTGCAGCTTTCCTGAATTATGCACTGCATTAATGTTATTTCTTACAATTCCTGTGACTACAGCTAGTGCTGAACGATCATTTTCAAAACTAAAATTGATAAAACCTATTTAAGAAACTCTATGAGACAAGACAGGTTATGTAACTTGGCTATTCTGTCTATTGAAAATTCTATGGCCCGATCTTTAAACTTTGATGATGTTATAGACACTTTCGCGGAACAGAAAGCTCGAGAAAAAGATTTTTCTTAATAAATATCTTATTGAAATTAAATTGTTATTTTTATTTCATTGTAAATGTATGCAGGCCTCGCGATATTGTTCCTTCACCGAAAAGCTAGGGAATAGATGATGAATGCATTGAGATATTATGTTCTATGGATGAATGTGAAGTCTCCAATACGCATTGGGCTAGCGTGGGGACTACAGACCATTCCCTGAGAGAGGAGGCCTATGGCCATTAGTGGAACAAATACAACGTGTAATTGAGTATTACGCTGAAAATTTCGAAGTTTATTAAAATTAGACTGAGTACAACGTGACGATTTTTACTGATAGGGCCCCATCAAAAGAATTTGCCACGGGCCCCAGATGGTATAGTTACGCCACTGACCGTTGGTAGAAATTATCAATATATTCGTCATAATATAAAAAAAAATTTTTAAAGGAATAATGCATTTAAATCTGAGAAATTGGTCCATTTTACTCATGTCCGCTCCTCTTCTGTTGACAAACTTGGTACTATGGAGTGTAAAAAACCGGTCAAAAGCATGTTGGGCTCAGTGTAGGGTTCCGTAGTTGCCCATCCTTCACAATAGACGCCCAAGGTATAACCTCCTGACCTGATGACCAGCATTCATAATTTGTCAATTTAATTTTAGCCTTATGACAAATCATTGACAGTTAACTATTAATTGAAGTTTGTGTACCTACTACTAGCATTAACCCGCGGCTTCGCTCGCGTTCCTATATAATATAGGAAATTCCTATATAATTTATTTTATTTTTAGTATTTGTTGTTATAGCGGCAATAGAAATACATCATCTGTGAAAATTTCAACTGTCTGGCTATCACCGTTCTTGAGACACAGCCAATACCTTCACCATAAGGGACCACGGGGCCCGTGCCCAGGGCCCCCATTCTCAGGGGGCCCCGAAGGACCGACAATTTCTCTCACAGAATAAATGGTCATACCTACTTAGTAAAAAAATCTTATTCTAATTCGCTTTTTTTACTTTCCAAAAGGGCCCCAAGGGTCGTTCTCAAAATATTTGCACCACCACCTGTCAACAGCTCTGTCTTAGAAGAAGTTTTTTACACCGCATTATTTTAAATATTCAATTATCAACACATATCTAAAGACACTTTTTACATAGAGGCCAAATGCTTTCAATTAAAAGTAAAGTATATTAATAGACAAAAAAACGATTTAAAACTAGGTTTTGTCGGTCACTTGCCGTGTCCCAACGCGAGGTACTCATGTTTCGTTGTAATAAAAACATATACATTACCGACTTAGCTTAAGTTCAGTACTCCATTTTATTTTCATATATGATGAAGATTGAATACTACCATATCGAATAATAATACTATGCTTATTTTGCGATTTATTTGCAATTTAAGTTTGTCCACGCCATTTTTTGTCGTTCACTTGTCATGAGACAAACATTACAATTGTGTGACTACTATTTCGTTTCCCCTGCCTAACCCCGCATAAATCGAGACCTTCAGTTGCCACCTAACACTGTTCCGAGTGACACGTCGTCAGTGTGCTGCACTAAAAACATATGATACATACTCTTACGCGAGCGGGAGTTTGTAATGGGTATGTAGTCTATATTCTGCCTTCCATATTTTGGCTGACGTGTGTACTATTGCATTCATTTTAATTTATAATGCGTAAAGTATGATCTACTTTTATGTGTATAAATATGCAGTTCATCAACGAAATACTTTATTTGTTTTGATGACATAACTGTCATTTTGTCCATCACCTGTATGTCGTTCACTTGTCTATATAAAAACAGGTGAACGACACATACGGCAGGTGAACGACAATTATTTAAACACTTATACAAAATTATTTAAAAACCAGGTTTTATCGGTCACTCGCCGTGTCTCAACTCATGTTTCGTTGTTATAAAAACATATAAATTTCCGAAGTAGCTTAGTTTGAGTATTCCATTTCACTTTCAAGCTGTCTTAGGAATCCTTAGCAGGCGGCGCCCGCACCAGATTTTGAAGCATGAATCCTCTGCCTGTCAGCGGCTTTAAGCGTCCAGGTCTCTGCCCCATAAAGAGATATGGACAAGACAAGGGCACAGACGAGGTGCATGTTAATTCGGTTGGGGATGTGTCTATCTTTCCATATTTTGCCGCGTTGGGTCATCGCTGTTTTGGCCATTCCGATTCGCCTGTGAATCTCTGGTTTCCATGTGCCTCTATTTGTGACAATGGAGCCAAGGTACTGGAACTGATCAACAGTTTCAAACTCTTGAAGCAGGTTAGTACTTTGTCGACTATCATCAGCTCGGTCTTATATTTATTAATATCGAGACCCATTTTGAGGCTGGTTGTTTTGAGTCATCAACCAAAAGTTGGGCCACTTCTGCTTCGGGTGATGCAAAATAGGCGATGTCTACCACGTACCTTCAAGGGCTCCATATCTGTTAAATAGTATTGGGGATATTATGCATGATATGCATATGCATCCCTGTCCGGAACTTAAAGTTCTTGTATGTGACATCTCCTACTGACACCATTCTGTATTCAGACTCGTAAAGGCTTTATAAAGTGTTATCAGATGTGCTGGCAGCTTCAGACAATACCTCCCATAACTTATCCCACCTAACGCAGCCGAAGGCTTTCTGGTTATCAGATGTGAAGGAATTCCTCGAAGATGACGAAAACAGCAATAAGTTACTCAGCGGGTAGGAAATAATATGTCAAAAGAAGCAGCATCAGGATGCAGAAACGTTATTTAAATGATTCGCTGTTGAACCTTCATAACACATTTATAAAATTACGTGGGTATGCTTGAGTTTTGCATCTTTTTGTCGGTTATGACCTTTCTGGATAGTACAGGCTTCAAAAAACCTCCTGAGAAATGTCCTATGATATGAGAATTACATGCTTGTTTTTTTATGCAAATTACTAACATAAGGAAAAAAGAAAAACAAAAACAATCAAATAAGCACTATTTGACAGTTCAACGTAGATTTTATTTAAAATGTCACTTACCTGCAACTGTCGTCGTTAACCTGCTAACAAATTCAGTGAAGTTGGAACATATTTGTCGCAAACCTGCACCCAATTGTCGATAACTTGGTAACAAATGTCGTTTACCTGACATCGATGTCTTTCACCTGTCGACCTAAAATTTCAAACACCTATATCTTCTAAGATATTCAATTTAACTACTTCCCTCGACGTGATATCAATTGTCTGAATATATTTCTAGCGATCCTATGAAAAATAAAAGAAGAAATCGCAACTTTAAAAAAAAATGCACAATTAACGCAGCGGTGCAGATTTTTCGAGAACGACCCCCAAATTCTTGTGTGCCCAGCCTAGTTTAAGACGGCCCTGGACACAGCCTGCACCTCTAGCACAACTGCACAAGCGACTATTTCTCACGCGAGGTAATTGTCTGTCTCTTTCTGTGTGGTAATGTGAGAAGATGACGGGTAGCGCTATGTCGCGCGACAAGAGTCGCGAAGCATAGTTGTGCTAGACGGGCTGGTGACAGACGGACGGACGGACGGACGGACAGCGAAGTCTCAGTAATAGGGTCCCGTTTTTACCCTTTGTTTGGGTACGGAACTCTAAAAACGGCTTGACTGATTTTATTCAATATATGTGCACAGTTTTCATTGAAAGTACTTATAAGGCCTCATTTCATGTTTTTTTTCCATATTTTTTGTCCCGTTGTTGAAAACTTAGAGGGGGGGACGCAATTTTTTGGATTTCCGGAGCGAATATTACCTACTGTTTTGTCAATAACAACGATTCCGTTCCACCTCGTCAACGTAGAAAAATTGCCTCTACCAATTGTTCAGGCGCGTATTTAAAAAATAAGAATGTCACAAGTATTTTTATTTTGCAGACATACGTCCATGTTGATACCACCACTGATTGTGGTTCAATTTATGCTTGTTATGTAAATATAGGGAAATAATGAGAACTATGAACAAAATTACAGTTACAACATACATTTTACTATTTAACAGACAACTTAACGGCGAATCTCAAAGCTCCTAAAGCTTGCTTCCTTGATGGGTCCCTCATTTTTGAATTCAACTTTTCCGATTCTAGACTTTGGACTTCCTACCCACTGTAGCCAGCTCTTCATACTTTGCACCTTATCTGGAGCTCCCTGAAGCTGACCGATCACAGTTCCTTGGGGAGAGTTCATGACCCATCCGCTCACTCCTAAATCGAAGGCCTTTTTCTGTGCATATTGTCTGAAGCAAACGCCTTGTACCTTGCCAAATACCTCGAAATCTGTAGTATAGACTGACTTTGCCGTAAATGGCATGCTTCAATTTATTTTATTATCCTTAGTCAGAATATATTTTATTTATTTTCTATTTTTTATTATAAAATTATAGTCTTGAAATGACGGTTGACATGTCATTTTTGAGGTTTTCAAATTCGACTATGGTTTTGTTTAACTTTCTCCTTGGGAAACAACTTGACTGTGAGATTCAAGTCCAAATGGAAAAAGAAGGTTTTTACTCGGGTCTAGGTATTTGTGTCGTCACGTGGATAATATTTTCTGTGATCAAGCTCAGTACCAAGTGTTTGGCCAATTAAATACAAGCACTTAGTCTTTATTTAATATATCGATATCATAAGAAACGAACGGAATATAGGTACTATTACAGTGACAGTTTGTTACACAACAGCAGGTCTATGATGGTTGCTTTTATCGCGCGACGCCATAAATAAGTGATAAAGCATCCGTCACGTTTTGACAAAATGCGAGTGAGTTACAGATGCTTTGTCACTTATTTATCACGCGATAAACGCAACCATCATCATGCATCTCTACTAGCACATATGTGATACGTGATTCTTTCTTTCTCGCGCGCATCTCGGTCTGTGCAGTATCTATCCCTTTCTGTGCAGTACTGTGATAGATTGATGGCCTGTTGGGTGACGCTTTGAAAGAGTCGCGAAGCATAAGTAGTTGTGCTAGATAGGCTGGTGGCCTTATTAAGCTAGTCAGAAGGCGTCTAATTTTGCTTAGAGCAACTCGAACTGAAAGAAGGAACTGTAAGACCGGTCGTGGCGGTCGTCTTAGTTACGATGAATGTACCTCACATTTCTTCTTTTGTGCTTACAGACAACTAGGATGACAAAAATCAACTAAGTAAATGCATTAAAGGCATGAAATGCGTGGTATACAAATAAATTATAATGAATAGCGTTTTGTAAATTTCGCTGCACACGTTTATAGAAGTTAGTTGAGGCATGTTTTAAACAACAAAGCAACGAGCTAAACTCGTGAATAATGTGAAGCATTGTTATGCGCGGCGTTTCAGAGTCGGTGCCAACTTTACGGGAGGCTCGATTGTGCACGTCAAGTACGCTAAAGAAGTGGCGGACTGTTACGGACAGAATGTTATTATGAAGTGGTTCGATTTAATAAGTAAGTATATCTTTATAAAGGAGGTAGTGCTGGTATTTGAGCGATGCATTGACCCAGCATGGACTATATCACGGCGCGACTATATGTACGATCGGCATTAAAAGTACCTAACTGACAATTTTATTACTGGCTCATGTCAAATTACATAAGTACTAAAATTGTCAGCGGCTGTTGCTGCTAACTGTATAGTCCAGGAATTTTAAACACGTACCTTTTTCGCTCTTGTCACAATGAGAATATTATGGGTAAAAAAAAGTTAAATAAGAAAAGAACCGAATTCAAAATAACTTGAAAAGCCAAAAATAACCCGTTCATGAATAGAATATTACATTTGAATCTATACATGAAGTTGATAGAGCTGTTTAACTGACTTCCAAGAAGAGGAGGTTCTCAATTCGGTTGTATTTTTTTTTATTATGGTTACTTTAGAACTGCGTCATTTATAAACCGCCGTGGTTTTTTTTGTGAGAGCAGACAACTCCAAGTTGGTCCGACAAATTTCGGTAAAGACCATATTACAAGATCCGTGTTTCGTTGAAGTCGTTGTTATTTTTTAGTTGTTTTCTGGAGAGGTCAACTATGTAAATGTGCGGATGAGGACATTTGACGGGTTGTTGGCTGGTTCCCCAACGACTAGATTAACTGGTTTTATAAAACCTAGTCCGGGACTAGAAAGTTACCTATTACGTGGTTGATTTATTGACGTAACATTTATCACGTATGATCTAAGAATTATATATACTAATTTCAATGACATATGAAAAAAGTTTGACAAATAATCATTGTTTACCGAAATAGCGATCTCTTCCGGACATATCATACATAGATTAATTACGAGAGCTTGGAATTGCATTTGTAGTGGTTGTACGATTCGCATGAAAAGGATAATAAAATCAGCCATTAAAATATACGCACAACGTAAATAATATTTAGAACTTGACACTGACACTATTTTGGAAATTTCCTTCTTCAATATATTAGAAACCTCTATTTATGCCGATAGTACGGGAAAAGGGAAATTTCAAAAATATAATGCCTATGAACACACTACCGCTACATATGCAATTCCAACCTCTCGATAATGAATCTATATAAGTATTATATGACCTCTCTCGGTAATTTATCTTAACATTGATATAACATTGTTTTTTTTTCTAGGCAACATAGGTTCCACATGCGGCTTCGTCACTGGTTTCAGTTTTGTGTCTGTGCTGGAGTTTTTCTACTTTTTCACCGTGAAGATGTTCCGCGAGGTCCACACCCGGCGCCAACGTCAGAGGCATCGTGACGTCGCGGCCATGCAGCCACCCACTCCGGCGCAGCTTAAGCCAATCACGAGATACAGGCCGATATACTGGAATGAACTAGGGAATAACGGCAAAAATCAGTATGATAATCATCAGTAAGTTTAAGTAAACTATTGATGCATGGCCAGTACCAGAATTTGTATGGAGAAATTGTAGTTCTTCAAAGTACCTAACAGCTAGGGGCCCTGCACTATTCTCGATACTAATAGTTTACGCTGTCGCTAGCGAGTACGGTCACGTTAACTCAGGGTATGAGTAGAGTACAGATTAAGTTAGGTATACAGACACATCTAGGCAACTCGAGACTTGGGATCTTTTTGCCTTTAGAAAGAAAGTCTCTAGGTAGGTCGTGGGGCTCCTTATAGCAATCGACTTATTGGACTTATTAAAGCCAATTGCATATATTGCCTTATGAATAATGCGGGTGTGTGTAATATGGCAGGCTCTTTGCTGTAGGTTGGTACTGTTCCATACGCAAATACTTGTAACAATGAATCTCGATTGCTCTACCTAGACTAGGCTATATTTGCAAAATAATGCACATAGTCAATATTTGCTTTTAATGGCGCAGTAAGATTGTGCAATGATAAGTATAAGTACAAATATTTGATGATAATTGTTAATGCATGTACTTAATCCAGAGAAGCAATAGACGTCACCTTTGACTCATCTAAACTGAAAGTCCCGGCCATTGGTATTAGTAGTAAAAAAAAACAGGCGTAATTTTACAGCATTGGGTTTCTATAATATTATCAACATTTATCCCTCACTATAGACGCAGTTCTCCAAGACCGTGTACTTATGTATACCGTGTACGTGTACCTATACCGTTGTTATATGTGACTGATGGTTTCGTTTTCGTATGTACATACTGGGTCACGTAAAGAGAGCGCTGGAAATCTTCCTGCGCAGTCTAAATGACTACAGCGCAATAAGATTGACAGCGCTCTTTTTACCAGACTCAAACTCGACCTATGATGGTTGCGTTTATCACGGGAAAAATGAATGATAAAGCATCTGTCACTCTCAAACTCTGTTTGTCAAAATGTGACGAATGCTTTGTCATTCATTTATCCCCTGATAAACGTAACTATACACTCTAGAGCACATATAAAAATTACAAGACAGAACTTATAAAAAAAGCTATCGTATTGGTAATATTGGTATACTTGTTGCTTATTTACAATGTATAATAAATCAGACAGGAATTGTAACGGCAAATAAATCACACATCTGTCTAGTTTCCACGCTGATAAAATCTTTTTTTACGTTCCAAGCTTTCTGCCGTGGAATGTGATACGTACGCAATTAGTCTGAAATATTTATTACTTTATCTAGGGGCAATCGGAAACTCGCCCATAATGCTTTTCCAATATCTGACCTTAATTTGTTAGGAGCAGAGACGTGTATGTAGGGTAGAATAACAATAGGTGAGATGGGAGTTTTTGAAAATTATTCATCGTCATGTATTGTGAATTTTATGAAAGCACGCACTAATAAATAAATTTGGATGTACGATGTTTGTTTTTATTGTACCTTGGGCCGGCTCGAAAGCCACATGGATACGAAGGTAGTTATTAAAAGATATTTCGAAATTTGGTGGAATGGCATCAAGAAATTACCGGAGACGACTTCCATACATGGCTTTAGATTTATTGCCGATTCTAAGAGGCATTGGGTGGAGAGGTAATTAATAATTCAGAGTTTTAAATATAGTTCAAAAATATTCACGGTGATATATTGATCACAGGCTTCAGACTTTTCATAGGACGGTAGATAGAGAGCTGTAATATTGAGCCGACATTAACATTTAAATGTAGGTAATTCATACTGATACTCATTCATTTATTTCGTTCTAGTGCCTTTATGGTTGTTGTGGTTGGAATTTCCAAATAGGCATTACATTTTTAATTTTAATTCTATACACATTACAAACTCGTAAACGATTTAACCATTTTAACTGTCGATTCCATGCTTTTTCGAATCAACTGGATATTCAACCCAATTCACTCCAGAAAACATGAAAATACTGCTCTGCTTTGCCCGATGGTTGACTGGTAGAGAATGCCCAATGGCATTTAGTCCGCCTTTTGTACGATTTGTTATTCATTTGTGAAATAAAGATTAAACAAATAAATAAATAAAATATATAAGCCATTTGAGATGATGAAAAAAAAATGCGGGCCTATAATGGTTGCGTTTATCACGCGATAAATAAGTAACAAAGCATCTGTCACTTTTGGATAAACTGCGAGTGTGAGTGACAAATGCTTTATCATTTATTTACGTGATAAATAAACGAAACCATCATACGCCCGAGACTTTAAATATCTTTCTTGGTCTTTGATTATATCATTAAAATTGCGAATTAAATACATTTATGAGTATGAATTGATTGAATTATATTTTAATATCTACCGAGCTATGAAAAGTCCGAAGCAAAGACTGATCAATTTTGTGTCTTGGTATTTTTATACCAATCAATTAAATTTTATAGTTCTGAAACATAACATTAATGAAGGATTTTTTTTACGATTCGGTTACGACTTTTTTCCAGAATCTTTTGGCTCATTTTCGTGGCAATGTCTTGGTATGGCTCGTCTCTTCTAATAGAAGCGCAGTATGATGCCTTCCAGAACAATCCCATATCGTTCGTCGTGGAAACCACTTATAAAGACTGGAACACCGACTTTCCATCTGTTGCCGTTTGTGAGCACGACAACTCGGCGCGTATTGAGCATGTTTCTGATACGTAAGTCCAATGGCAAATGGGTAAAGACAAAATTTTTTTCCACCTTAACTTACTCAATAAAAAAAATATGAAAATTTCCTAAAGTGGGACGACAATTAACCATCGAATAGCTTATTTTATCCTTATTCCTATTTTTTGTGGCACAACGGAACTTTCTCCAATGTTTTTTTTTTATTGTTCTGTAACTACGCCTATCGTCCAACTTTTTGGTCGTTGGTAGTCTTTACCACATAGGTGGCCCAATCTCTCTCGTGCTTTCATAGATCTCTGTGTTATAGTGGGATAGGAAATACCCCATGTATTTCCTTAATCCTTTTCCGATGTGGATATTGCACAGATCGCACGTGGACTGGTAGGGCTAGCATATCTTGCAGCCATTTCGCTTGTCGCGCGATTCAGCATCACCTGTCTTGCTCGCACTGTGTTGAAATGAATGTGACAGGTAGCAAATGTCGCGCGATAAAGAGTTATGCTAGACGTGCTGGAACGAGCACCAAGGGTATAGAGTACCTACAGATATGTTTTGATATTTATAGTTCGTTTATTAAATAAATGCAAATGTAACGCCAACATGTATTACCAGAAATGGTATTGATACATTTGCTTTTGGTAGCTCTAAACTCTACACAAAACAAATATTTAATTTCTCACCAAGCTTGCTGATTTTCCTATGCGTTTGAAGGCTGTGGGGAGAAGACCATGACTTCAATATGGAAGAAGTTCTCAAGGAGCTGGCATTTTTTAAAGGAATAACATATTATACGTCGCAATTCTGTGGTTTAGAAGACCCAGTGCCTGACTGTATCAAGACTAATCTCAGCCACTATGCCAGTCTGGTACGTAATTTGAATTTTACAATTTTCTTCCCCCATTTCACTCTGGCACCGACCTCAAAAGGTGATTCAAATATGGAGTACATGAACAGAATATTTTTGGCTTTTGTGTTTGTTTTTTGGAGTCGGTTTATGTTTATTATAAAAAAAAAACAAAGCATTCTGTTTCAAATAAATAAGTTTTATGACTCATCTGCTTATAAAAATTGTCATTTACGAATTTCCTCGGATTTCAGGTCAGAAGTCCCTGCAAGGACATGCTATCAAACTGTTCTTGGAACGATACGCCTTTTGAATGTTGTGATTACTTCCGACCTTTGGAAACAGAGCTGGGCACCTGTTTTGCAGTAAACACGATTCAAGGAAGGCAAGTGAAGTGTGAATTCTAGGCTTTTAATTGACTACAGTCCGTGAGCTCTCAGATTGAGAATATTGGGATTCGGGTTTGGGGTCAAAACTGAAAGATTCCATTCTGGATCGCGTAAGATCAAGCGAGGCAGGTAAACTCGAATCAGTAATCTCACGCACTGCACTTATTTAGGATTGATTGTTCTCTTGCATATATATAGGTATCCCTATGATGGGGAATCGATTAATATTTTTTAGTTTTAATTATTTTTTATTGGTAGGAACAGGACCCTCATTCCTAGAGAATGTTACAGATTCTGTAACTTTAAAAATAAATTAAATATAATTTGACTTGGCAGAGTACTGCCGTGCCCC
The DNA here is from genome assembly GCA_932273695.1 of Apotomis betuletana. Classification (NCBI taxonomy): domain Eukaryota; kingdom Metazoa; phylum Arthropoda; class Insecta; order Lepidoptera; family Tortricidae; genus Apotomis; species Apotomis betuletana. Next base: position 11,941,651 of record OW026309.1, on the reverse strand, counting down.
TATTTATATCTATTTAGATAGTATGCGTGTGTGTGTAGTTGTTCTAAGGCAGGTGCAGGGGCCTTCATAAAGACGACGGCTTCCACTCGAAAGCGATGCTTGTATTGTTCTTCTCTGCCCGACGAATGGTGCGGTCTATCCAATGGAGATCCATTTGCGTGTTGCGATGTCCTCATTTATGGGGGACTGGAAGAATAGACTTCAGGGACTTGTTGACGAATACTTGCAACTTTGTTCGTCAGGCCTTTTGTCACTCTCTACGGCTCGCAGCCCAACAGCAATACAGACTTGACGATCGACTCGAAGAATGAAACTTTAACGCATCGTATTATTTCATTTAGGTAGTATTATATGAACAGTAAAATTAGCTTTGTAATCGTAATGTGTAATCATATGGGCTCCGTTCTAACACCGCAAGGTATTCGTGTAAAACCCTTATTTAGTCATCCGTGAATCATAGTCCATGATATCGACAAAATATTCCAGGGAAGCCAATCCGCCAAGATTCCCTATGGTAAGTAATAAAACCACAGGGCCTGGAGCCATAAAGTTCAACGTATTGGTCGGTGCCAACGTGTACGTCCTCAATGCGGAGGAAGTGCCATCTCAAACTACATTAGGATCGGACGTTTTGACAATCGCACCAGAAGTATCACAAAGGTTAGTCTGATGCGTACCTAAGTACTCCAATAAGGCATTCTTTGAAGATTACCTAAATAAATAAATCAATTTAAAAGAGTAGTGGCTTAACAGGACAAGGGTTGTTATCCGCGTTCAGAATCGTACCGAGTGCTAAAAATTGCATTAGCCATTCAGCGTTGGGCTACGATTCGGAGCAGGCATTATATATATATATATTAATATATATTATTAACAAAAATACTAAGCCTATTGCGGATTGCATCATTGGTTGGTATGAAATAATAAGCATCTTATTTCAGACGTTACATTTCAATACGAAACATAGAAAACGATAAGGCAGCTCGCTTCATTAGTCCAGTCAAAAGGAAATGTCGGTACACAGACGAAAATTTCCTGGACGTCTACCGACACTACTCGTACAGCGCTTGCACAGTCCAATGTAGGAAGGATGCGCAAATTCGATTTTGCAATTGCACAAATTATTTTATGCCTAACGTTCCCGAGCATCTTAAGTGTGATGTTGAAGGGATAATTTGCCTAAATAACCATATCAACGAATTATCGGTGAGTGATTTAGCAATGAAATAAATTACACAAGGTACTTACTTAACTACGAAGTTTAATTTAAGCGCAAGCATTAAATACTCAGAATGATCATATTTCAGAAACCAACGATTTGCTGAAAGATGTTACTTTATTGAGATATTATAAAAGATACAACGGTAACCTAGCTAGACTAATTGGGTATTTTATATAATTTGCCGTTTTATGATTATTTTGAATACTTATGCTTTCGGAGGAAAGAAACTTCGGAAGTTTAACTCGCATTTTGTCAAAAAGTGTCGGATGCTTTGTCACTTATTTTATCGCGTAATAAAAGCAACCATCATAGGGGCCGCTGATCAAGTTTTAAGTGTTGGTATAAATTTTAATTAGGTATTATACTCTTAGGTACTAAAAGCTAAGTGGTCAAGTCGTCCTGGCTTGCATTGCGATTGTTTGCCGTCCTGCACCGAGGCTGAGATATCTGTCGTAAAAGACTTCAAAGTGACTGCTGCAACGGAATATGCCGCTGTCCACATAGAGTTAGCATTGTTGCCAAGTGAGCGGTATAAACGAAATGTTGTGCGAGGCATACTAGATCTTGTGGGTATGTATTAGCAGAATTGCTTACTTTTTAAGTAGGTTAATAGGAGTAGATAAGAACCGTTGAAATAGACAAATATTAATTACTTGATTCCAGGAAATCTTACACCTTTTTATACTTAATATTATTAAAACTATCGTGAGACATTTTTAATAATTATAAAAAAAGATTTTAACTCACGTAAAAATTGTCAAGAACGACCCGACAATGTTTCGAACTTATATGGAGCTCTTCATCGCGTAGCATCACGGATAGCCCTTGATGAAAAAAACTCCCATAGGTATGAGTTTGAAACATGTCAGACCGTTCCTGTATATTTTTACTTCTTTATACTTTCTTTAAGTATAGGTACCCACGCAGGCAGGTATCCTTACTAACTTAATGGATGCACGCAGTCAATCAATAAAAATCAATATGTGGTTATAGCGGCAAAGGAAAATCGTATAGTTTACTTCCTTGAGAAATTATTTGTCACATATGGGTTTGGCACAAGATTTTACACATGCTTATATGACATATATGGCCAGGGCAAATATTTGTGTGATGAACTCGAATATTTGTGCTTGGGTCATGGTTGTTCTATGTATTTAAGTAGGTATATATTTATCTATATAAGTACGTATATCGTCGTCTAGTACCCATAACACAAGCCTTCTTGAGCTTAATTTGGGACTAGGTCGATTTGTGTGAGGATGTCAGATAAGTACCTACTTAAAAAAAGATATATAGGTGACTCGGGGCTATTGTAGCTATGGGGTTATTGTATCTTATTACCATTATAATGGCCTGTGACCATTATAATGGTCTGCGTATATATAGGATACACAGACCATTGTATTGTCTTGTGTATCCTATATATACACAGACCATTATAATGGTCACAGGCCGTTATAATGGTAATTAGATACAATAACCCCATAGCTACAATAGCCCCGAGTCACCTTATATATATTTATAAATACATTTTCAGTATCAACGGGCGGCACCGGCGGATTGTTTCTCGGCGCTAGTATCCTAAGTTTTGTGGAATTCGTCTATATTTTACTTCTCCGTCCCTTCTGTGACATTTATAGTCAGAAGGGCGTCGACCATTGGCACAGGAAATTCGGCAACCGTCGTCTGGAAGACAACAAGTTTGTACCTAACAAGGAGTGGAGCTACCGCGAAGGAAATGTTGGATCTGGCTTAAGCCAAGTGAAACGCCGCTTAGCGATTTTTAGAAGTTAGCTTTGATATTTATTACTTGTTGTGGGTTGACTTATATATAACGCAAACGAGAGAATCTAGGTATTTGAATAAACATTATACACGATTTGTTGTGAGTATATATGATTATAATGTTCTATGCTGCACTAATAATTAGGTTTTAAACATTTACTAACTTAAAATTGTACATGAACATTTTGAATTAGTGTCCATTAAGAATGTAGTGTTCAATAAACTCTTCAAATACATCCATAACTGTTTTCTTGTAGTCTTCATCGTTATGCATCATATTCTTAATATAAGTAGCTTTATCTTTATTCATTATTTCGTGAAATTGTGCTGAATCGCCAAAGATGCTCATCATTTTATCGTCATCCAACCAGAATGACTGCACTAAACAAGCGTGCGATACAAGCCCCCATAAATTTTGTTCTTTGGCTGATAACATAAATTGATGTCTAGTAGTTATATCATGAATATCAACATTATATTCTCTAAGGACGGCTTTAAGTTCATCATAATAGTAATTCAGAAAGGTATTAAGGTGATCTTTACGGTATGTAGGACTCAAATTGCAGTGAAGTATTTGCATGACATCTCCCGCGGGCGGCATGGTGCGAATCGCCGCAAAGTCAACAAATACGCAGTCATCAGGCTGAACACTATTGTCTTCCAGTTTCTTATAATGAAATAGAATATTATTATTCCATAAATCTCTATGACTTATCACATTTCGATGCTCAGAAGATGCATCGCAGAGCGATAACGCCGAGTTAAATACTGCACTCCAGCGTTCTTCAACTATTTTCATGGCATCCTTATTTTGTTTATAATTCGAGAAGGCTTTCACAGCCTCTAAGGCTCCGATCCTACATTGCACAAACCACGGATCTGTTTCAACATATCCGCCTCTATCCAAATTTTCTTCATACTGCTCATTAATTCTATAAGGTCGCTGTAATTCTACAGTCTTCATTTCTTCAAAGATAATGGTGTTAGCATGGAATCTCGCCAGAGATTGAAGCGCTTGAAAGGTGTGGTGCTTGTCAAATTTTTCATATCTACTCCTCATTCTATATTGTAGAGCGGACAAATCTTCAAAAACTACAGCGTCTTGAAGACACGCTATGAATCGTGCACTCCAGGGTTTTAAACCTAGAAAAGGGAAAAAATAATCAATTTAGCATATTTGACAACTTTAATACTTATGTAGAATACCTGACAAAGGAAATGATTTAGAAAACACAATTTGGGAAAAGTAAAAGGTGACATTTTAAATAGAAACAGGTATTTTTATCTAATACCTATCGCTATCTACCTACATTCAAAATGAATATTGAAAATCAATAAGCTGGATGAATGAGAATGTATAAATTGTTACAAAACATATCTCACCTGGCACTGATATGTTACTTTTGATAACGTCATAAAACATTACTTCCTTTTCAAAGAGTCCCATTTCTCTAACCATATTTGCTTTACCAGCGTTATTCTTGCACATCGCCTTGACGAAGAAATTAAGCAGTTTTCGTTCATGCTTTGAAATGACAGATATTTGTAATTTCAAATAATCCGATAGAAATCCCAACATTTTGTCACTTGCGTAGTGCACTGCATAGTTTTCTATGGTTGTGGCATCGCTTGCATATCCGCAACGAGTAAGTATTACTTTAACGTCTTCTTCTGTTATGTATTGTTCTTCGTTACTTGAGAGGTCTTGAAGATTATTCATTGTTACTTCGACTTTTCTATATCCGTTTTTATGAAATGCCTCAATCTTTAAATTATCACAATATGTAGTGTCTACTACAGAAGACGAACTTACCACAGTATTTTAGTAAGTTAAATCTTATCGTGAACAATTATGTAATGAGTAAATAGCTAATATTAACAAGTTTAATTAATGATAAAAGTTGCTGCGCTACCTATGAAGATAACCACATGTAACGTATTCAATTAAACCCAAGTTCAACGTGTTTGCGTAACCGTTTTATTGCTATTTTTTATAGAAGATGCCCGCAAATTTCGTCTGGAAGAATAAATTCATAACCCTATTTTTGCCTCTCCGTAGTCAAGTAAAAAGTATTCTATAAACGTATGGGTATGCGCAGCTCCCCATATACTAAAAATTGTCAAACTCGGTCGAGCGGTTGAAAGGACAAAGTTTAAATTTTTACAATTTTATAATAATTACTCGGAGGTGCCCTCAACTTCGTCCGCGATTATATTTTTCTTTACCGTAGACGGATAAAAATATCCTATAACCATCTTTGGATCTCCAGCTATCCCTGTACCAAAATTGGTTTAAAAAAAATCCAGCGAGGACAAAGGAAATTATGAAAACAGATGGCGCCAGGTTGGCATGGCGCCGCGCACCCATACAAAACAACGACGACGACCCTGTATCACGCTATTAAGATTTTTCCTGAAATCATAACCCCTTTGCATAGAACAAAAATATTTTCAACAGAAATAAATAATTTTATAACAGTAGGTATAGATTAAACATTTGATTTTATTTCGTTTACACAACAAATGAGAGCACTGTGAATCGAAAGTCTACGTTAATTACACACCGTTAATGTAAAGGTTAGTAAAATATATTTTATAAAAAAATCTTTTGGTTGTTAATCAAATACGAATTAATTAATAAGTAAACGAGTTTAGATGTAACTGTCAACTGGCACACTTATAGATTTATTCATGGATTAAGACACAGGACAGGAAATTTAATAATAATATTGATCAATCAAAATCGTAAGTCAACGCTAGTAACAATAATGAAATGCACTCTACAAACAGAATTCATCTATACACGCACTGAACAACCCGACCGAAGTAAACATTGCAAGCCCGTGCAGAGGCAAAAAGCGACACACTACCTCATTACACGTCTGTGAGGCAGGAAATTCAATTTATTAATAAAATAGATGTACCTACATTGAATGCATGAAGAAACGGACGAGTTGCGCCAGCGACGATAAGAGATGATAACATGTTCCTGCAACACTTCTTGTTAGTAACATTTGATGTAAACTGTTTGTTAGAGTTCCCTGACACGGTCCTTGGACCCTAGATTTTAAGTACTTGTTTGCAGTACATATTTATCTTTATTTTTGTCATCATCATCATCATCATCATCTCAGCCATAGGACGTCCACTGCTGAACATAGGCCTCCCCTTTGGACTTCCATATATAAAGGGGGGATTTGCCGTACGCGCCACGCTTGGCAGGCGGGTTGGCGCGCGCAGTTTTTTTTTCTTTAAGGTCTCTGGAAGACGCTGCTGCCCATCTCCCGGTATATTATTATTATTATTCCCTTAGCAGGCTTCTACTGCAACCACGGGACGATATGGTGGGGGACAATTCTAAGGCCGGTCACCCCACGGCACTAGGGTAAGTGGGGTAAAAACGGGACCTTATTAGGGTTCCGTACCCAAAGGGTAGAAACGGGACCTTATTACTAAGACTTCGCTGTCCGTCCGTCCGTCCGTCCGTCCGTCTGTCACCAGGCTGTATCTCAAGAACGGTGATAGCTAGACAGTTGAAATTTTCACAGATGATGTATTTCTATTGCCGCTATAACAACAAATACTAAAAATAAAGTTAAATAAATATTTAATTGTCCCATACAACAAACTTACAGATAATGGTACGGAACCCTTCGTGCGCGAGTCCCACTCGCACTTGAGACAAGACACTAGAAGTTTTGTATATTTATTTAAAACAAGGAACATTAATCTAAGCGTTTTTGGAAAATTTCGCCTTTTACAGACGTAATTAAGTAGGTATGTAAGGTCAGGTAACAAGTGAAACTCCCGGGGGTAAGAGAAACACGAAATATAATTCAAACTATATACGTTATCAATTTTACTAACTACCCGAGGAACATTAAACAGGCGTAAATATTACGGCGTAACAACCACATCATTATAAAATATACTCATCAACTATCTCTTCTAATAAATCCATTACAATTTTACTATAACGATCGCTTTCAATCATCATTTCTTTAATAAAGTTTCCTCTTTCTTTCATTATCATATTATTGAACTGTTGAGAATCCTTAAGCGTTTCTGCCATAATATTGTCCTCCCCAAAAATTAGTGGGGCAAGACAAGCAAACGATATAATACCCCATTGCTTGAATTTTCTAGCCGATGCGTGGAAGTCACCTCTCGTTAAAATACTCTGAATATTGATACCGTTATCCCAGAGGCAAGATTTAAGCTCATCGTAATAGAAATTCAAAAACATGGTCAGATTCTCTTTTCGGCATTCACGGTCGAGGTTAGCATAGAGAAGTTGCATGACATCTGCTGCCGGTGGTTGACAGCTTACCATCTGAAAGTCTACCAGCACACAGTCATCTGACACTAGGGTACCGTTATCCAATTTCTCGTAATGGAACAGTAGATTGTTGTTCCACAAATCCCTGTGACATAGCACACATCTTTGCTCGTCGAATGTAGAAAGATTCAAGGCGTCGTCCCACACTTCGCCCCAACGGTCTTCAATAATTCTTAGCGCCTCTTTATTTTGGTTGTACTTGGATAAATCTTTAACAATTTTCAAAGTTCCTTCTCTACACTGAGCGAACCAAATATTCGTTTTTGAATAAATTAAGCCCAAATATTGCTCATGATCTTCAGTAATTCTGTATGGTCGTCGTAGGTCCTTGCTCCGTTTTTCTTCATAAATTATGGTGCTTGCATGGAATCTGGCTAGTGTTTGAAGGGCCTGTGAAGTGTGTAGTTTATCTAATCTTTCGTATTTATCTCGCATTGTGTATTGTAACGCAGCCAAATCTTCCATTACCATAGCGTTTCCAATAGAAGTGACGAATTTTGCACTCCATGGTTTCAGTGCTGTAAAAAGGTCCTAATTCAATAAGTTATCATAAGACTACACATAATTAATTTAAATAACCGATATTAAAGTAAAATAATTAAGAACTCTATTTAATAAACCGTTATCCCCGACATGCTATGTGCCTATGGCGACACTTTATTATACACAAGAACAGTTGAACTACATCTAAAACAAATAACACAGGTACATACATCCAGTTAACCTTTGAAAAATTAAGTGTCGCACAAAAAAGTCCCATAGCACAGTTGTGCAACAAATCAGTAGTGCCCTAATCTATAAAAAAATACAAATGCGTATTTAGGAGTGTGTGGTGACGTATAATAATTACGTTAGTAGACATATTATCGTTGCTTTAACGTCGCTACACCTACATAACATACAGACATACATATTTAGTAAATAGCTTAATACAACCTAATACTTACTTGGAAACTGCAAATCACTATTGATGAATTTATAATACACTAACTCCCGCTCATGAACACCGATATCTTGAATCATAGATGCTTTTGCTTCGTTTTGAGGCAAATTTTTTATGAAGAAATTGAATACTTTTACTTCGTCTTTTGCATCAATAGATATTTTAAGTTTTAAGTAATCGGCTAGAAGCCCCAGTGTTTCCCCGTCACTAGCATTATTAACTTCATAACTTTGAATATATTCACTTTTATATGAGTACTTTTCAACTATCGATACCACATCTTCTTTAGAGATAATATGACCTTGGTTGTCTTTGGCGTCCGTCATATCGTGGAACAATTCTAGAGAGCCTAAACGACTGACAGACTATTAGTTTGGAACCTGAATGGTGTTTTATACATGAACCAGCAGAATATATACAAATGTTCCCTGCACTAGGGTTCAGTTTAAATAACATACCTAACAAAAAAAATTAACAGTCATCTTGCCATTGTTTGGCGCTCGTATAAACTTTGTCGGCACTGTTAATATTTGATCATATTTTTTGTTGTTTGTTAGTTGATTTCCACTGTGCGAGGCTGTCTGAGAATGCGGGCGGGATCACCGTGAGGGACCTCCTGTTCCGCAATGTCGTATGGTAGGAATTGTGCTAAGTCATTGCATTTAATTGTATTTGGACTTCCGTATCCATTAGGTATTATAAAGTCTCTCATCATCGCCTGTTTTATAGACGTCATAATTTCATAATATAAATACATACTACCAAGGAAAATAAATAGTGAGGAACAGCAATGTTCATAGTCGGGAGCGTACGCTGATAAAGATTTTACCGTCGAGAAAGTAGATGCCGCTGTAAGTATCACAATGAATTAAAATGGTGTTTCAGTAGCGACATAAACGACATAGAACGGTGTTAATATTTGTCAACTTGTGCAGAGTTTTGTAAGTATTGTAATACCTTGTTGACAATAGATGGCGTTTCCACGTTGTGCTTTTACAATTTTTCATGATTTTTTAAGTTTTTTCACTGAGGGTAATTTTTCGCTTCTCGCAATCTCTATAGTTGATTAGGTGTATCGTCCTTGATACTATGCTATTGGCAAAATGATACTTACGTCGCTAAGTTATTAGTTTATTATCGTTATTTTTTGATGATTAGTCTGTAAGGTATTTATGAATGGGGCGTGCGTGTAGCCTGAAATAAAGAATTTCAATTGTAATCCAACTTTAATTCATTGTTTACCATCTACTTAATACTCTACCGATCGATTTCCTTAAGTCAGAAAAGAAATAAGTACTTAATATCTAGAGAACATATCAAAGGTAGATTCGATTATATACTAACAAGAAGAAGTTATCAACAAGGTGTTATCGTCAAATATAAGTGATTTTGACACGCCTGTTAGTTATGTTCATATCATATTACCTAAGTAGAGCTAATATGATTTTCTCAGACATGCTCGGAAATGTATGCGTTTTTGTCATGAAATGAAGACACGAAGATCCTTGTTTATGGCACCTGCATTTCTTTTGTGGCCTAGGTCAATAGAGTAAGTATTAAAATTCATTATTGTCCGCTGCTTTAACTTTTTACACTTGCTCATTAACATTAAACTAACCAAGTAATTCAATAAAATTAGCTGAATATTTGGCAAAATTAAAGGACAACTTTTATCTATCAGGATATGTAGGTTATACTCTCCCCCCTCTTAGGGGTGAGCGTCACCCCCCCCGCTCTCGAATGTGTCCTGGACCGCGGTATTTTCCACTTTAAAAGAAAACCGTGTACGATACATACAAAGTGTATAGGAACGAAATAATCCTCAATAAATTTACTATAAACCTTTCATACATACCTACAAAAGCGATATCACTTATAGAATCAGCGCAATCTGTTATCAAATACTAACGTTTTTAATTATTGATCCTTTTTCTGCTAAAAGGTTAGTTATCTCAAAAACTTCACACTTCTCGGCCAAAAAATGTATGACAAAAGTAAAGAATAGAAAATGTTCTTTCTAAAAAAGTATAATTTATTTCTGTTACTCTTTAATTTACCGTTACAATGCTATTTTTAAAATTTAAGTCATTTAGCCATTGAGCGACATATAAATATTCGTACTAGTTAAACGGTGTTAGGTGTTACTTTCAATACCATAGACTTCTTATATGTTTTTCTGTAATCTATAAGTATTGAACTATATTCTGTAATTATTATTTTTTTAGACTCACTATTTTAGGAAATAAGGGGTGTGTGGGGAAATGTCAAGTTTTGCTCATTTTCGTAAATAACTTCAAAACCGTTTAATTTAGAATTATGAAATACATATATTTGAGATGTTCATAATGTACCCTTTCATTTGATATGTCACACGATATACTTTGCCATTTTTTTTTTCTAATTTACCCCCAAATCTGGGGAGGGCGGAGAGTAGATAAAATTAAACTTGGCTCTATAACCTACATACCCTGATAGATAAAAGTTGTCCTTTAATTTTGCCAAATTTTCCATACATTTCAATCAAATTTTCTTGAACTAAAGGAATAATAGGTACATTACTGCAGAGGCAACGCAATAGGGGATTACCGGTAGAGTAGTTGTAGTCGCGGCTTGTATTATAGTGCTTTTCTCAAACATGCTAAGAAAAGAACCATTTTACGGCTGCATCCCGCAAAGCTGGTTAAATCAGGTACGGGCTGGAATAATTTTAAAGCATGAAAAATAAAAAATCAAATGATTTATACAATTTATTGAGCGTGTGTCAGAATAAGTAAATGTGAGTACTGGCCACAGCACTGTCGACGGTTCTCCGTATGAAATGTATTTTTATATGTCAAGTTACTTTTATGTTGTCAATGCAGTTCTGTCGATTGTAAATTACTTATTACAATAAATGTGTATTATATCTTCGCCATGTCTTTCCACGTAAATAACCCCAACAAATGGTAGCAGAGCGTGGTTATACGATTACCTGCAAATAAAAAGGTAAAACTATGGCATCGACGAGTTATCGAAATATCGAACCATTGACCAAGTCAAATTATGACACTTGGTGCCTACAAGCGCAAGCCGTCCTAATAAAAAACGACTATTGGGATATTGTAAGTGGCGAGAAAAAATTGTCATCGACTGCGGATGCGGCGGCGAAATCTGCGTTCGAAAAGGAGGATTTAAAGGCAAGAGCTGAAATTTTACTTTTGATCTCACCTTCCGAGCTCAAGCAAATAAAAACATGCGCGTCATCAAAATCCGTATGGGACAAGCTTAAAGCAACATATCAAAGCACCGGGCCTGCGCGAACAGCAACATTGTTAAAACAGCTAGTTCTAAAGCGTATGACAGCTGATGAAGACATCCGTGATCATCTAAATAATTTCATGGACGTGGTCGATAAACTCGCCGACATGGATATTAAAATACCACCAGAACTCCTCAGCATAATGCTGCTCTACAGTTTGCCGACGACATTCGAAAATTTCCGAATAGCCATCGAGTCAAGGGACACATTGCCTAATCCTGACGACCTGAAAGTCAAAATACTTGAAGAGTACCAGGCCAGGAGCGGTAGTGACCAAGCACCTGAAAGTAGTGAAGCATACCACTTGAAGAAAAACTATTCCAAGAAGTATTGCAAGAACTGCAAGAAAAAGGGCCACACTACTGAGGCATGTTGGGGCAAAAAGGATCGCTCAAATGAGAAACCCATCAGAAGCCAATCAAAAAATTTCAACGTTTGTCTGAGTACTGCACAATCAAGCACCGATAAAAACAAATGGTGTCTGGACAGCGGGTGTTCATCACACATGTGCGGCGACAAGACAATGTTTTCGGCTTTAACCCCTGAAAATGGAACCCTAAAATTGGCATCTAACAAATATACGAGCAAAATTGAAAGCAAAGGAATAGTCGCAGTCAGCCAAGAAAAAGAAAGTTATAACTTCAGTGACACGTTATTCGTTCCTGATGTGTCAGTGAATCTACTGTCAGTAGGCAAGATAACAGACAGAGGATACAAAGTCATCTTTGAAAAAGACAAAGCCTCCATCGTAGAAAAAAGCGGCGAGGTGACACTGACAGCACAGAGAAAAGACGGTCTATACTATTTCGAATTTGAAAAGAAAGAAACGTCAAACTACACACAAAAAGATAACAATTGTGATTTAATGGAATGGCATCGCAAACTTGGCCATATAAATGAAAGAGACCTGCAGAAGATGGCAACAGACAACCTTATGTATGGATTGAGACCGACTGATGAAAAATTAGAAGTGTGCGAAACCTGCATAAAAGGCAAGCTGTCAAGATTACCATTTACGCGACACGATAGTCTCTACACAACGGAAAAGCTTGAAATTATCCATAGCGACGTGTGTGGACCTTTCGAGTGCGAAACATTAGCGGGATCGAGATATTATGTCACATTCATAGACGACTTCACTCGATATTGCCACGTCTACTTTATCAAAAAGATAAGTGACGTATTCAACACTTTTAAAGAATACAAAAGCGAAGTCGAGACGTTCCATAATAAAAAGATAAAACACCTGCAGACAGACAACGGCACTGAATATCGCAACAAGGAATTTGACGATTTCCTCAAACTGCATGGAATCCAAAGAAGATTGACCACAGTTTATACACCGCAACAAAATGGGATTAGCGAGAGGAAGAACAGATCCTTGTTGGACAAAGCCAGGTGCCTGCTGATCGAAGCAAACGCTCCCAAAAAGCTCTGGGCAGAAGCGGTATCTACGGCCAACTATCTTATTAATCGTAGCCCTTCGAAAGCGTTAAACGGCGACATACCATTCACGAAATGGATTGACCGAACACCATCTGGCAATCATCTTCACGTTTTTGGCAGAAAGACCTTTGTCCTGAAGAAGAACAGACGAGGAAAGCTAACTCAACACGCCAAAGAGGGTGTATTTATGGGATACTCGTTGACATCTAAAGCCTACAGAGTGTACATACCTGAAGATGATGACGTGGTGATAAGCAGGGACATCAAGGTTATAGATCAGATGTACTTTAAAGAAAAGGATACAGATTATGAAAACCTTGTAAATGAAGCGGAACGCCATCGCACGATCTCACCTGAAAAAGAAAAGAAAAATAAAAGAAAAAATAAGAAATTAAAACAGGAAATAGAAATCGAAATTATAGAGAAGAAAAATGACACAATAAACAACGAAATTCAAAATCCGGAAAACCAACCTCTAGAACCTGATGTTTTGGAAGATATCGAATCCTTTGACGACGCATCAGAGATAGTAGAGATTCCTGAAAATGGGAGGCCACAAAGAGAGAGGCACCCACCTGCGTGGACTAGAGACTATATACTGGATGATACTGAAGAAAGTCATTTATTTAATGAAATTACTTACCTGTCTGACGAAAATGAGGACGATGAATACTGGCATGATGCGATAAAGGCTGAGATAAAAGCACATATGAAAAACGGAACCTGGAAAGTCGAAAAGAAAGGCAAAAATGTGAAAGTTGTAGACTACAAGATGGTTCTGAGGAATAAAGTTGGACCAGATGACAGTGTCACAAGAAAAGCCAGACTTGTAGCACGAGGCTTTACACAGAGACCAGGTATCGACTATAATGCAACATACGCGCCTGTCGCGAAACTAAGTTCGATCAGATCTGTCATCGGAGTAGCTGTAGAAGAAGGGTTAAGTTTGAACCAGATGGACGTCACAACTGCATACCTCAATGGTGAACTGGAAGAAAGAATCGTGATGAAATACCCTGACTACCTAGAAGAATATCTGACAGAGATTATGGTTGAAGAAAGTACTAAAGAGGATTTAACTATATACAACAAAACAGTTGACATGCTAAGAGACATAAAAAACAACCCAAAAGAGAAGGTTTGCTGTCTCATTAAAGCACTGTATGGACTCAAGCAGGCACGGAGGCAATGGTACAAAAAGCTCGACACAGAATTAAAACGCATCAGTTTCAGAGCATCAGAAGCTGACCCATGTGTATACCTACTCGAGAAAAGAGGAGTAAAAATTATAATTGTAATCTATGTCGATGACTTATTGATTGCCTACTCGTGTCCTAGAAAACTTAAAGAAGTCAAAGACCTGCTAAATTCAAAATTCGAACTGAAAGATTTGGGAAGACCGAAACGGCTCATTGGTATAGATTTAACTTATAAAAAAGATGAAATAAAAATCAACCAACAAAAATTTATTGAAGAAACTCTAAAGATATTCAGAATGGAAGATTGCAAAACTTCATCAAAGCCAATGGAGCCAGGCCTCAAACTCGAACGAAGTGGAAAAGATGAAAGTCAAAATCTTGATCTTCCTTACAAAAATTTAATAGGTACGCTGATGTATCTAGCAGTGGCAACACGCCCTGACATTATGTTTGCGATAAGCTACCTATCACAGTTTAATGACTGTTATAAGGAAGAGCACTTTAAGTGCGCAAAAAGAGTACTTCGGTACCTCAAAGCGACTAAGGACGTCGGTTTGACATTCACGAAGACCGGCCAAGACATGCATGGTATGGCTGATGCGGACTGGGGCTCTTGCAAGCTCGACCGGAAGTCATTTTCAGGCTACTGTTTTAAGTATGCTGGTGGTACGGCCATAAGCTGGATGTCGAAGAAACAAAAGAGCGTCGCCCTTTCGACAGCAGAAGCGGAATACGTAGCTCTAACCGAAGCTGCGAAGGAAGCGATTCATTTGAAAAGTCTCTTCAAAGACTTAGGAGCTGACTATGACCGTATTGTCGTGTTGACCGACAATCAAGCAGCCCTCAAGTTAAGTAATAATTCAATGGTTACTTCGAAGTCTAAACACATTGATTTAAAAATGCACTTCATTAGGAATTGTATCCAAGAAGGAGCAATAGAAGTTAAGTATCTGCCAACCGAAGACATGGAGGCAGACCTACTGACCAAAGCTTTAGCTGGTCCGCGTTTAGCGAAGTTGCGGAGCAGCCTGGGACTGTCCTGAACACCACGATAGTGCCGTGAAGAGGAGTGTGAGTACTGGCCACAGCACTGTCGACGGTTCTCCGTATGAAATGTATTTTTATATGTCAAGTTACTTTTATGTTGTCAATGCAGTTCTGTCGATTGTAAATTACTTATTACAATAAATGTGTATTATATCTTCGCCATGTCTTTCCACGTAAATAACCCCAACAGTAAATGACGATAAAATAATTATTGTAAGATTGTGAAGTAAAAACTAAACCAATCGTCATATGCTATATTAATACACAATATATTTACTTACTCCTCTATTTTCATAAGATAAGGTAGCGTAGATAGTTAAATTTTACAACGAGTACAATTTAAACTATATACCTATGTACGTTATCCATTTTACTAACTACCCGAGGTACATTAAATAGGTAATTGTATTTCGCTGCGCAGTCTCTTCATGATAATTAACTCATGTAGTATACGCAGTTTATACGGCTTTTCATCACAAAACGCTCATACAATTAAAATAGAACTTCACTTCAGGTAAGTTCGTTTAATTTCTAAATATACGGCGTAACAACCACATCATTATAAAATATACTCATCAACTATCTCTTCTAATATATCCATTACAATTTTACTATAGCGATCGCTTTCAATCATCATTTCTTTAATAAAGTTCCCTCTTTCTTTCATCATATTATTGAACTGTTGAGAGTCCTCAAGCGTTTCTGCCATAATGCTGTCCTCCCCAAAAATTAGCGGGGCAAGACAAGCAAACGATATAATACCCCATTGCTCGAACTTTCTAGCCGATGCGTGGAAGTCGCTTCTCGTTAAAATACTCTGAATATCGATATCGTTATCCGACAGGCAAGATTTAAGCTCATCGTAATAGAAATTCAAAAACATGATTAGATTTTTTTTGCGGCATTCACGGTCGAGGTTGGCATAGAGAAGTTGCATGACATCTGCTGCGGGTGGTTGACAGCTTACCATCTGAAAGTCTACCAGCACACAGTCATCTGACACTAGGGTACCGTTATCCAATTTCTCGTAATGGAACAGTAGATTGTTGTTCCACAAATCCCTGTGACTTAGCACACATCTTTGCTCGTCGAATGTAGAAAGATTCAAGGCATCGTCCCAAACATCGCCCCAACGGTCTTCAATAATTCTCAGCGCCTCTTTATTTTGGTTGTACTTGGATAAATCTTTAACAATTTCCAAAGTTCCCTCTCTACACTGAACGAACCAAATATTCGTTTTTGAATAAAATAAGCTGTCCAAATATTGCTCATGATCTTCAGTAATTCTGTATGGTCGTCGTAGATGCTTGCTCCATTTTTCTTCGTAAATTATGGTGCTAGCGTGGAATCTGGCTAGTGTTCTAAGGGCCTGTAAAGTGTGTAGTTTATCTAATCGTTCGTATTTATCTCGCATTGTGTATTGTAACGCAGCCAAATCTTCCATTACCATAGCGTTTCCAATAGAAGTAACGAATTTCGCACTCCATGGTTTCAGTGCTGTAAAAATGTTCTGAATTAAACAAATAAATGAAATGAACATTACATTAATATAATATATAACCAATAATTCAAAATTCAAATTAATAAACCGTTATCCGCGACATGCTATGTGCCTATGGCAATACTTTATTATATTATACACAAAAACAGTTGAACTACATCTAAAACAAATAACACAGGTACATAAGCGAACTTATCCCTATAAAGGATCTCATCCAGTTAACCTTTGATCAATTAAGTAAATATTACGTAACACGTAACGTGTCATAGCCTCATCCACCTAATACAATACTTGAATAGAAAGAGATAGATAATAAATATAATAATTATAA
This sequence comes from Apotomis betuletana, assembly GCA_932273695.1. Lineage (NCBI taxonomy): Eukaryota > Metazoa > Arthropoda > Insecta > Lepidoptera > Tortricidae > Apotomis > Apotomis betuletana. Next base: position 11,924,540 of record OW026309.1, on the reverse strand, counting down.
TGGCATTAAGTCCGCCATTTGTACTTTTACTTATGTATTTTGTGCAATAAAGTTTAAATAAATAAATAAATAAATAATAATAATTGTCGCGTAAAAAAAGCCCTGTAGCACAGTTGTGCGAAAAGGGCGATTGTGCCCTATTACCTACTACAAATATCTACAAATGTATGAATTATTTTACCTATTTAGGAGTGTGTAGTGACGTATTATAATTACGTCAGTAGACGTACGGTGCGTTATGATTAGATTGAACGCGTTTAACACGAGATGAGCAGTGTTTTTTTTTGAAGTTATATTGGTCCAATAATATGAACATTTTGTATAGGAATCTATGTTTTTAGTAAAGAGGACATATTCATCTTTATATTTAATCTAAAACGAGGAAGTTACTAATAGTTTTAGTACCTATGAATAAAGTATAAAATAACACTCATAACTCAAAATGTCTTGGGTCAAGATAAAAAGGTTACGGGGACAGATTGATATAGTTCTCAAAATAAGTTATATGCGCCTTAGATAAATTTGATATACATTCCAACAGTGTATGTCAACGTAGTAGTTTAAAACTTTCATTCACATTTGAAAAGAGCCGTTATATGTACCTTTATATTTCAATCTTACCCCATCTTGAGGTTAGGTTAGGTTAGTGTTCAAACTGTTTTTTAGGGTTCCGTACCCAAAGGGTAAAAACGGGACCCTATTACTGACACTTCGCTGTCCGTCCGTCCGTCTGTCACCAGGCTGTATCTCAAGAACGGTGATAGCTAGACAGTTGAAATTTTCACAGATGATGTATTTCTATTGCCGCTATAACAACAAATACTAAAAATAAAATAAAATAAATATTTGAGCAAACTTGTTATAGATTATGGTACGGAACCCTTCATGCGCGAGTCGGACTCGCACTTGCCCAATTTTTTTATAGAATCCGAATAATCTTAGGTCTGTGAGACCGCATGTAGGTTGTTAAGGGTTAATGAAACTAGTTATATCGTTTCTCCACTTTGAGAACCAGTTACTGTTACTATGAGTTTCGAAAGCAGATTAAGATGAAAACAATAATATTGCCGTCTTATCCCTTCAAAATGAGTCGGTGCAAGATTGAAATTTCGTAAAATAAGAAACATAATTAAAATCCACATCGGCAGGCAACTAAGATAACAATAACAAGCAATTTAATTCATAATCATGTATCAACACAAAATGTCTCTAGCGTCACTGCAAAAGAAGAGATAATGAAAAAACTTGATTTGAGCGTAAAAAAAACATACCTTGTCGAAAATTGCCAATAACTCACAATCACACTCATTGAACGAACGACAATGACTGAGGGGTCCGAACAACAAACAGGCATTCTCAATAAAGTTACCATGGACAAAAAAATGTGCACGGACTGGAGTTATGAACGGTTTTTAATTGTACAGTGTCCTGTTTTCCAATTTATCCCAACGCACCTTACCTATTATCGTTGCTATTTATTATATTTACGTCACTACACCTACCTACATAATATACTAAACTAACTAAAAAAATATTTAGAAAATAGCTTAATACAACCTAATACTTACTTAGAGCTTGCAAATCACTATTGATAAATTTATAATACACTAACTCCCGCTCATGAACTCCGATATCTTGAATAATAGATGCTTTTGCTTCGTTTTCAGGCAAATTCTTTATGAAGAAATTGAATACTTTTTCTTCGTCTTTTGCATCAATAGATACTATAGTTTTAAGTAATCGGCTAGAAACCCCAGTGTTTCCCCGTCACTTGCATTTTTAACTTCATAACTTTGAATATTATATTCACTTTTATATGCGTACTTTTCAACTATCGATACCACATCTTCTTTAGAGATAATTTCACCTTGGTTGTCTTTGGCATCCGTCATATCGTGGAGAAGTTCTAGAAAGGCTAAGCGACTGACAGTCTATTAGTTTGGAACTTGAATGGTATTTATAGATGAAGCAGCAGAATATATAGGTACAAATGTTCGCTGTTCGCGGTTCAGTTTAAATAAGCTACCGAACATAATTATTTCACAGTCATCTTCTTATTGTTTGGCGCTCGTATACTTTGTCGGCACTGTTAATATTTTATCATATAGTAGGAATTATGGTACGTAAGTCATTGCATATATTTGTGTTTGTACTGCCGTTTCCATTATTATCTAGTCTCATCATCGCCCGTTTTTAGAGACGTCATAATTCCATATTACTACAAATAAATACATACTCATCATCATCATCATCATCATCTCAGCCATAGGACGTCCACTGCTGAACATAGGCCTCCCCTTTGGACTTCCATATATACCGGTTGGAAGCGACCTGCATCCAGCGCCTTCCGGCGACCTTTATAAGGTCATCTGTCCACCTTGTAGGTGGACGTCCTACGCTGCGCTTGCTGGTCCGAGGTCTCCACTCGAGCACTTTTCGGCCCCATCGGCCATCTACATACATACTACCATGCTTAAATTGGGAGACTGATACATCGCTAAGTTACTTAGTAGTTCATTATTTTTATTGTTTATGTATGATTAGTCTGTATTTGTGAATGTTCCGTGCAGTGCATGTAGTCTGAAATAAAGAATTTTTCTCAAACATGCAATGAAATAACGTCGTAACGTGCGTTAGAACAGGCTTCGATGTGTCAAGTTTCGGGCGGAACAATTCGAGAGAACTGTAAAGGAATTTCATACAAAATTGAAGGCCTAAGCCGGGAAGTAATTTGTTTTTAATTTTAATGTAAACATGGCGTCTGTGTGTATGAACAGCTGATATATTTTTTTTTCTAGTAGCTACCCATTCAGCCATCGGACCAACAATATCCGTGTTAATGCCTAGTACACACGAACTGAAAATACCGTCTATACGTAAGTCACCAGAGACCATAGACAATATTAAAAATCCTCTGCCTTTATTTTACTTATTATAGAAACTAAGATTCTTATTATCAGGATGTGTATAATGGCCCCAATATTCCCACACTACACACGTGGACTTATTAAAGAAAAAAAATATAGAGGGATTGGAGGGAAAATTAAAAATACTTTTTTTAAACATGGCGTCTGTGTTCATGAACTGGCTGAACAGCTGAATTATGTTTTTTTGAGTGGTGTATTTTTTTATTTCATTGCATATGTTTGAGAAAAGCACTATACATGCCTTAGCCGTGAAAAGGGCTTGCCGGCTTCGTATCACTAGACGGCCTCCCTTACGGTCGGCCGTCTATACCTACCCAGCCGGCAAGCCCTTATTTCCCGGCGTCTGCAGTAATGTACTATTAATAGTAATCCAACTTTAATTCAATTGCTTACCATCTAATACCCTATCGATCGATTTCCTTAACAAAGAAAAGACATGCTTAGGTAATATCTAGAAAACAATAAATCAAAGGTAGTTTATATATGTAGAAGAAGTTATCAACAAGGTCTTATCGTCAAATATTTATAACTGTATTTTGACACGCTGTTTGTCATGTTTATATAATACTAGCTTTTGCCCGCGACTACGTCCGCGTGGAACTGGAAGCAACCTCGTACAACACGATAGATATCCACCTAATCACCTTAATTAATAAAAGGGATTATTAAAAGCGCCTAAGCAAATGTAAGAGCAATTGTGCTTTTGGTCTAATCATTACATTTCCTACAGGGTCATCAATGTCATCATGAATTACTTACTCACTTTTCAATCTTTTTAGGGATAATTTCCAGGATGAAAACTATCCTATGTACTTCCTCGGATCTTAAACTATCTCCATGCCAAATTTCATCAAAATCGATTCAGCGGTTTAAGCGTGAAGAGGTAACAGACAGACACACTTTTGCATTTATAATATTAGTATGGCTTACAATGTTATTTTCTCAAACATACTCGGAAATGTATGCGTTTATGTCATGAAATGAAGACACAAAATTCCTCATTCATGGCACCTGGCCATCTAGGTCAATAGAGTAATTATTGAAATCCATTATTGCCGCAGCTTTAACTCTTTCAACTTGCTCACTAACATTAAACTAACCAAGGAATACTACATTACTGCAGAGGCCGCGAAATATCGAATTACCGCTAGAGTAGGTAGTTGTAAAGTCGCGATTCTTATTGTATGTATACCTATAGTGCTTTTCTCAAACATGCCATGAAAAAAATATTTTGTGGCTGCATCCCGCAAAGCTGTTTAAATCGGGTATGGGCTGGTATAGTTTTAAGCATTAAAAATAAAAACATCAAATAATGATTTATACAATTTATTGAGCGTGTCATTATTGTTTCAGTGCCAGAATAAGTGAATGACAATAAAATAATTGTAAGATTGTGAGGTAAGTCAGTGTGTAGGTATATGCTATATTCGTACACAATATATTTACTTACTTCTCTATTTTCATAAGATAGTATCTGTCAACAATCTCTTCAAATAACTCGGTAATTCTAGAACAATACGTCATATCCTCGTTAGCGACATTAAGTATCTCTTTACTACGTGTCACATTGTTTATTTTGTGAATAGAATCTGGATCACAAAACAATTCCTCCCTCTTCTTAACAGACATCGCCGTTATTGGCAGTATTATTGCCGCTTGAGTCATACCAAACAAAACGCTCTCATCATACGAGTTTACAAAGTCACTTTTGCATAAAATCGTTGAGAAATCAATGTCAACTGTACCCTCTACCTCTTTAGCTAACTCTTCATAGTAATAATCTAGTATTTCATTAATATATCTGTCTCTAAACTGTTTGGTAGAGTTGAAATATATTACCGAAGATAAATCCATAGTTGGAGGGCAATACAAGACCGTCTGGAAGTCAACAATTAGAGCGTGGTACTGTTTACTATCTTTTTTTAGTAGTATATTGTTGGACCAGAGATCTCGATGAACTACAGTATTCCTGTATTTCGAGCTAGGTTTCATCAAGTTCAGTGCATTATCAAACAAAGAGCACATCAACATTGTAACATTCTCTGGAAAATTTGCTTCGAGTCGACGTTTAGAATTGACTTTGAGAAATTCGATAACAGCATTCCTTCCGGTATTTCGCCAACTGTGATCCTTGGATTCCTTTAGGTAATTGCCAAAATCCTCCCAGATTCTGTAAGGTCTTTGCAGTTCCTCGGACTTTTTTTCTTCAAAAATTAAGGACTGGGCGTGAAATTGAGCCAATGTCTTAACTACAGCCTTCATTTCTTTATAACCAAGAGTTTCTCTTTGTCGTGCCATTTCGTATCCTGATACCCTTGCGTCTTCAAATACGAATAGGTCATCTCTGATTAACAGCGATTTAGGACGCCACTTGTTTCCTGTAATGAATAGGTACTTAGTAAAAAACTACTACAAAAAATAAGGAACAAATTAGAGACCTTTTATAAGGTAAGGGGTTGTCGTTAAATTTTCAAAGTTAGATCTCTGCTTTGTGCAAACGAAGACACAGTTAACTATACACCCATATACCTTTGTCGCAATAAGGTTTATAGGTATCCTTTTACAAATGTACAGTTACCAGTATATTCGATAGGATTTACTCGTAAGACAAAATTTCAAAAAGCTGAAAGTTGAAAGTTAATTGAATTGGCTAGAATCTCCTATGGTACATAAGTAGGGCTGCCATCTTTAAATTCGCCGAACCCAGACAAAGACTTAAAAAAACTCGGACATTTGGCTAGTGGGCTATTTTTTGGATTTGGAGCAAATATTTACAAAACTGCTGACTTTACCAAAAAATGATGTTTGAAGACCCCTATTATTTTTAAAAGACCTATTCAACGACATACCACACATTAGCGTTCTAACGAAAACAAAAAATAACAAATAGGTGTAGCTACGGGAAGAGGTACCCAAAAAAATGTTTTTTTTTTTTTTTGTTTTTTTTTGCCGTTTTGTCGGCGTGATACAATACCTACACACACTTCAGCCTTTAGTACTAATGATCACGGAGTTAAGCCGCGGACGGACAGACAGACAGACAGACATACAGACGGACATGGCGAAACTATAAGGGTTCCTAGTTGACTACGGAACCCTAAAAACAATCGCTTGATTTTTCATTCACATAGCTGGGCGGGTTTTTCCCGGTCATTTTCTGAAAACCCCTCCGGACGGGCCTCGGACGGCCTCCAAACTAGGACAAATCCGAAACCCGGACGGATGGCAGCCCTATACATACTTACGTTACCCACCTGCATTTCGATCAAACTGCACAAACAAATCATTTAACATCACATGTTCTTTGCAAAAGAAGTTTGATTCTATTAAAAACTCTGCCAGCCATCTGTCTTTTGGCATACACTTCACGAAGAATCTGTACTCTTTCTGGATTCCATCGTCTTCAACTTTAATTGTTAGCTTCAAATGTTCTCCCAAATATCCGATCAATGTGTCCGAATACTTCGATATCGTATAATCCGGTACTTCAAATTCTCCATATTGTTTAATTATTGTATTTATTTCTTCCTGGTTTAATAATTTCATCGTCTTGACAAACTCAATACACTTCTAGAAACAGTATTAAATGTAATAGACAGTTTCAATGAAGATAAGAGCTAAGGGCATTCGTACATCAAACTCAAAATCCAAAGATAATTTTTCTTACTATACCTAATTCTTGGTCTAAATATTTTCAAAAGCACGGCACTTATAAGTTAATAGCCTTTTGCGCAGTTGCAGAATGCGTAATAAAACAAATCCACTAATGAAGGCAACGTATTAAATATCTACGAGATATTGGATTTCATCCATAGCAGGGTAAAATATCTGAGTCTCTATGACTAAATGTGAATAAATGTTTGTTTGGTCATTCTTTGATTTAAATTTGATTTGAAAGTGACGAAAGCATTTAAATTTTTAGATTCGGGGTAACTGGAGTAATTAGGTACTAGTTATACGAGATATAAGAACTTATCATATAACGGTTATATGTGTTCATTTTTTATAAGCTTTTTTGGTATAACGTTCACTGGATAGTGACCGAAAGATATAATTCCAAAATATCTACTTTGACGACGCGGTTGGTGCAGTGGTAAAGCAGCTGCCTACTGAGCCGGCGGTCCTGGGTTTGAATCCCGGCAAGGGAAAATATTTGTGTGATGAACACCAATATTTGTGCCTACCATAGATGTTTTATGTATTTATTTATCCATGTAAGTATGTATATCGTCGCCTAGTACCTACTCATAATACAAGCCAAGCCTTCTTGAGCTTAATTTGGGACTAGGTTGATTTCTGTGAGATACTTTCGTAAGGTATAACGTTATTCTTACCTAACTTACTTTACTGACAGCAGTTTTTTTTGTGTAGGGGTCGCAGTAAACAAAATAGTTATGTCAATTGACCGTACCTTAAAAATATTGATTTTGTTGTTCTAACGTTCATTATATCTAATGAACTATAACGTTATTAAAGGGGAAAAAATCAAGTTAATTATGCAATAATATCTACTCATGATCATGAGATACAGAACCGACCTTCTTGAGTGTATCTAATTCAGATCGCTAGTCGGTAGACATTATTTACCTACAGTTAAATATAGTAGAAGTTGTTTGTGAAGAAGCATAGCAATATTTGATATAAAAAAAATGTGTGCCCATAGTTTTACGTGTGACTAAGTACAATAATATATTATGACAATACTTATAAACGCATTGTTACATTGGCTATGGCCTCAAGTTAAGTTACAGATCACTGTACCTACCATATAAAATGTTACCTAATCTTATACGTTTTTCTGTAATCTTTAGGTAATATATTTACATATTTATTGACAAGGTGGACCGCCAACCTGGTTACGATCACGGGCAGAAATTGGATGAGGCCGGCGTAAGATCGATCGTTGTGGAAAAATTTGGATAGGCCTTGGTCCAGCAGTGGCGTCTATCAGCTGATATGATGATGATGATGATGATATTTATAAAGAACTAGCTTTTGCCCGCGACTACGTCCGCGTGGAACTTGGAAGTATGGAAGCAACCTCGTACAACACGATAGATATCCACCTAATCACCTTAATTAATAAAAGGGATTATTAAAAGCGCCTAAGCAAATGTAAGAGCAATTGTGCTTTTGGTCTAATCATTACATTTCCTACAGGGTCATCAATGTCATCATGAATTACTTACTCACTTTTCAATCTTTTTAGGGATAATTTCCAGGATGAAAACTATGCTATGTCCTTCCTCAGATCTTAAACTATCTCCATGCCAAATTTCATCAAAATCGATTCAGCGGTGTAAGCGTGAAGAGGTAACAGACAGACAGACACACTTTCGCATTTATAATATTAGTATGGATGGATATGTTACGTCGGGTCAAAATGAACGTGCCGATGGAGTCATAAACATTAGAAAGAAAGAAAGACATTTATTGCCACAACAAAAAAATAAAATAGGTACATAGATTGAACAATAAAAACATTGTCATTATATTGTCCACCCAAATTATTCTGTGTGACAAAAGGAGCGGACTCAGCATGTGCTGCGACAGACAGGCGTCTGCGCAGCGCTGGTTTTCAGGCCGTCCCTTTTCTCACATTAGACCAGACGTCTCACTCGCTCTACAGAGGAAAGCAGCGAGCGCGCTGCTAAATGAATCTTCTGGTCGGTGGTCGTTTTACTACATTATCATGGGACCTTAAGAAACGAGTCGAAGTAATCATACTCGTGTTTTAAAGCCTTTCCTTTCTTTATGTAACAGTTGCATAAACGACTATAAAATAACGAATGCGTAATTGAATGATAGGCCAGTCTGTGGGGAACTGTAAAACCCTTTGCTCTACAAAAGGTGGCGTAGAAAATGTTTTGACACAATATTGTTTAGGTATGGCAGGTTAATAAAAATCCAAGTTCTCGACCTTGACGGACCCAGGCGTTAGCCGCTATCTTGAATTAAAGGTGCCAAAATTAGGTATATTATAATTAACTTCTCAATTGTTTACTAAATCACAAAAGTGTCTATGAAGGGTTCAAAGAAGACAAAATTGCCTACATTTTTTGCATACATGATTATTCTTTAAGTCTTATAGGTAAAAAGTTACAAGCGACAGATACAATAACATTTACAAAAAATAATTTAATTACACTTAAGTTTTTGTATCAATTATACGGCGCGTTAAATACCAGATGACTGGGGCTGGAGATATGACACCAATAGGCTCACTCCAATAACAACGACAGAGAAAGCAGCACCCCAGACGCTTTTAAGTGTAATTTCTTGGCACTGTAAAAAAAGGATGCAGCAAAACATGTAGTTGCAGAAAAGCTGGATTAAAATGCTCTATTGTTTGTGGATTCTGTAGTGGTCAGCTGTGTGAAAATGCAGTAGAGATTCAGATAGATAAGGAAGACTGTGATGACGACGAAATTTCATGGTTGGAAACTAAAAATACAGACAATGAAACAGAAAATTTCAGCGACGATAATGAAGAAGGCACCATTAACCAGTCCGGGCCATCAAAAAGAATTAAAAAATAGCTATACAATTTTTAAACAAAATTAAAATGATATTAATGATTTTTGTAAATATTATTATTTCCGTCGCTTGTAACTTCTTACCTTTAAGACTTACAGAATTAACATGTATGCAAAAAATGTAAACAATTTTGTCTTCTTTATACCTCTCATAGACACTTTTGTGATTTAGTAAACAATTGAGAAGTTATTTAAAATATACCTAATTTTGGCACCTTTAATTCAAGATGGCGGCTAACGCCTGGGTCCTTCAAGGTCGAGAACTTGGATTTTTATTAACCTGTCATACCTAAACAATATTGTTTCAAAACATTTTCTACGCCACCTTTTGTAGAGCATAAATACCTACTGACTGGATTATGATACAAATTAACAATAATATTTTCTCTGTGTATCTCTTACTTTAAGTAAATTAAAGCTATATCAAATTCCTTGTTATGTAAGTAATAGAACATTTTATTTATTTTACAAGTACCTATTATCAGAAGCAAATAGCGAATGATAACTGCTTATGTGTAATTACTTTATCTGAATATAAAGTGTAGAGCATCGAGTAACGACTTTGTAGAGCTGTTTTATTATTTTTATTGACCAATGATATCTAACTAGGTACTTAATTTAACAGAATAGCTCGAAAATAGTGTCGCAATGTGAAAGTAGACGATATTATTATGCGACTTTATTTCTGATTCATTCGTTCTCAAAGAAGAACTATAAACCTCATTTTTATTCACCCTAGTCGGTTAAAATATGCTATAAGTAGGTACCTATAACCATCCTACCAAATTTTTTTTTGCGATGATATAAGATTGACGGGGACATTGTTTTGAAAATGATTAGTCTACCCATATTTTAAATTTGACTGTACCATAAATGGTCAAAATGTGTCCAGCCTTGGTGGTGTGGCTACAGATACTACACATTAAGTATTACAAAATAGAAATATCCAAAAAGCCTTGTTTCTCTCTTGTTTTTATTAATATCCACAGCAACTGAATCTGTAGATCTGTGTGATTATGAAATCGTAAACTTTTCGTCGTTCTAGAATAGGTTAGGAGCATGACTATTACCAAACCCTTTAGCAGTAATAGTACATTACTGCAGACGCCGGAAAGAAGGGGTTGCCGGGTGAGTAGGTATAGACGGAGTGATACGAAGCCGGCAAGCCCCTTTCACGGCTAAGGTATGTATGCTGCTTTTCTCAAACATATGCAATAAAATAAAAACATACACCACACAAAAAATATAATCCAGCTGTTTAGCTTGTTCGTGAACACAGACGCCTTGTTTAACCTATTGACCGCCAAGCGGTCTAGCAATTTACCGTGCCACTGACGCCAGAGTAAAAAAAAAAGATGTTCCCCAAAATCCACAGGGATTGAAAAATACTTGTAGCGGTTAGAATTACAAAGTTTTTGATCATTGAAATTTGGACGGCTGTGGCCGACGTGGCGTCAGGGGCACGATTTTTTGTTGTCGGCCACAGCCGACTGTGGCGGTCAAAAGGTTAAAAAAAAATACTTCCCGGCCTTCAATTTTGTATGAAATTCCTCTGCAGTTATCTCGAGTTGTTCCGCCCGAAACGTGATACTTCGAAGCCTGTTATAACGAACGTTATGGCGACAATTCATGTTTGAGACAAGGAATTTTACGAGTAAACATGAGACTTGTAATTTTTGTAAATTTTACGTTTTTGATGTCTCCACTACATAGGCATATTTTATATCCCAAACACGGTTTTCATAACTTGTCACCTAGAGATGGGACAACATAAATAACAAAACAATAACTAAAACCAGATTCATTTATTTAAACCAAAAACAGCCGCCGTCGAATCCATCTGCAGCATAGGCACTTTAAGTATTCTCCTTAATCTTTTCTCCTTGACCGCTTCGTAGTCTGGTGTCCATAATTGGGTTTTAGGGCTATCTGGTTCTCTCTCAGTGATTTCCATCTCCTCATCTGAGGACTGGGACTCAACTTCCATGGTCTTTAGATCTTCGTCGTCAGGTTCTTCTGGGTTATCTTGTCCTGATATATGCTCGAGGAAAGCTGTGCAGATGAGGCTGACGGGCGGTACCATGTGCGGCGCGGCTGACAAGAACTGAAACAAATTATTCAATATATCTAGGACAAACTTAAACGAATCGATGGATCGGTAATAGATAACGAGACAAATACTTATTAGTACATTACATAACTAGGGAGGTGAATTCATGAATCCTCGATCGCAGGCATTTGTGGCCATATGCGATCTGGTGCTTTACGAATTACCACCCGTGGTTTGTCTAAAGTTTCACGTCTTGCCTTGGAAGTGAGATTTCCTCCCATAGTAAATCCCGCTTACGGCCTAGGGTGACAACGTCACGTAAAATTAATAAAAAACATCCAGGGGGCCTATGATGGTTGCATTTATCACGCGATAAATAAGTGACATAGCATCTGTCACTCACACTCGCAACTTGCCAAAACGTGACGAATGCTATGTCACTTATTTATCGCGTGATAAAAGCAACCATCATAGGCCCGCAGGTTTGAGGAACAAATATTCGTACTCATCATACAAATACGGTATTTAAATCCAGCGGGCCTATGAAGGTCGTGTTTAAAATGCCGTAAATGTTAAGCATCTGTCACTTGAATTCAAATGGTTGTCATGTCAGTGATACATCCTTTGTTACGTTTCTTTATTTATCGCGTGACAAATACATTAAGTCCACAAAACTGCCGGGTACGGACATTATACGACAAATTTAGCCAAAAGTGGTGACGTGACACGTGTGGCCAAATATAGCGCCTTCATTATTGACGATCCTTGCCATCACCATACCTGTTTAATAGCTCCATCTCCCATCTCACGAGAGTTCAGCTCGGTCGATTACGGAGTAGGGCAGAACAGTAGTGCCCGTAGGGCGCCTAACTTGGACGTCGGCACGTTCTTCCGTAATATCACTTCCACCTACCCACGGGAAACCTACAGGGAACGAATCATAACTGTTTGATAGCTCCATCTCCCAACGCACGTGAGTTCAGCTGTCAGTTCTCCTCTCCTCGCGGGCGCCACTTCAGACAGCCGCTGTTCTCTCAACAGGGCGCCGTAGTTGAACGTCAGCACTTTCTTCCGCGAATCACTTCTAGAGGATGAACCATACCTGTTTGATAGCTCCATCTCCCAACGCACGAGAGTTCAACTCCGTCAGTTCTCCCGTCGTCGCGGGCGCCACTTCAGACAGCTGCTGTTCTGCCAGCAGGGCGCCAAAGTTGAACGTTAGCACGTTCTGCCGCGATATCACTTCTAGGGGATGAACCATACCTGTTTGATAGCTCCATCTCCCAAAGCGCGAGAGTTCAACTCCGTCAGTTCTCCCGTCGTCGCGGGCGCCACTTCAGACAGCTGCTGTTCTGCCAGCAGGGCGCCAAAGTTGGACGTCGGTACGTTCTTCCGTGATATCACTTCTAGGGAATTTTTGTCGGAGCGTTCCGGTTGTAGGCAGTAGATTTCCTATAGAAGTTAGAATTTAGTGGTTAGAAATGTACTCCGTCTAACACAATTCGATCGCTTTACGCTAGTACATTAAACTACTTACAAAGGTATAAAAAAGATGATTTGACTTATTTGATAATATTGTTCATGATTGGTATAGCTGAGATTTACGATTATTACTAATTATATTGACCGAATATTATTATGATTCATGACTTACACTCAGGTAGGCACATAATTGCTATAAATATCTTCTTAAAGATTTTAACTCACTCATTGGTTTCATTTTAGCTTGCAATACATAGGTACAAGAATTAGAATTCCAGACCAAGTTATACGATAAAAGTATTTTTTCATAGCGTAAAACTGACGCCTGCTCACAATATTCTTATAAGTAAAACATCAAATTAAAAAATAAAAACAGCCAGTCTAATTCATTATGCGTTAAGGATCTTGAAGGAAAAAATATTTTAATCAAACTAAGTAATGTTTTTTTTTTTGGCACCGACGGCCGAAGTAATAGATTAGTAATAAACGAATTACTTACAGAATTATTCCTCATAAGATACAGTCGCACTTGGTTTTGCTTCGCGGACTGGGCAAACGTGCACACGTTGATCACGCCATCCTCAGGATCGAGCAGCCTATTCTTCCTCATAATGGGCGTTGAATTGTGGGGGGTGAATACGAATACTGCAAATGACAAAACACATTAGGGCCTTACCACGCTTGCGATTTGCGAGCGAGTTTTCTATACAAATAAGCGTCGCGGCGAACTCGCTGCGTCTTCGCCTTCGTGCAAAATTCGCTACTTCTACTAGGGATGTAGATCAAACTACCGCTTTTTGAAAGGAGAACTTTGGCAACGCGGTTTGCAAACTGACACGGGAGCAGTATAGATAACTTATCTATTTATTTTAACTTTATGGCACGTTGCAAAAAAGTACAAATTGCGGACGAATAATTTTGGCACTTATACACTGTTCTGAACCATTTTCACTGGGCACTTGGTTGGTTTGGGGTGTATACCTTATATACATATACAGTCTCTAGTGCCAGGTGGTCAAAGTGTGTGCTCAAACAGTGGAAAGTATAAATCACGATCTAATTTCATTAAGGATAAATTTCCATAGCGATCGGACGTACCGTCATTTTGGTCAGTGACCACTGCCATTTTGTTGGTAACCGTGTCGGCCACCAGGCACGTGGGTCTGACCTGCACCAGCCACTTCACAGAGAGAGACAGGAGGCTGAACACCACTAAACAATTCTCAGTCGTGCACACCAACTGAAAAAAAAAAGGAATTATTAACACTTTCGCTACCAGGAACCCGCCTGGTAGGCACTCGTAATCATTGCTCAGATGCCGGTCACGTATTTTTGCTTAAAGAGCTACCCACCTAGCGGGCTCTCGGTTTCTGGGGTAGGGTTAATTTTATAACTGGTTGCGAAAGTGTTAATAGATGTAAAAAAATATAAATCAAACTCGAGATCCGATACAGAAACAAAGTTGTGGTCGCATAGAGGAATTACGTTGACAAGGTGGATCGAAAATCTGGTCAGGATGGCTCGAAACCGTTGAATTGTGACTTTGTGCTGAGTGGTCTTTTGGCTGATATAATGATGATGATGAATCTAACTAGTTTTAAGTCTTTGTTTATATGTATTTCTGTAGTTCACAGTGCCTTGGTTTTTACTGTAATGCTGTGAAACTTATTTGAATAATAAATAAATAAATAAATAAATGATGATGATCTTGATTCAGGACACTTTTATGCGAAAATAAAATAATTTGATACTCACGTAATGGGCAGCATCTCCGGTTCCAAACTGCACTTGCTTTCCTTTAGGCCGGAGCGCAGGATGCGACAAAGTGGTTCTCAAATTGCACAGATGCGTGTCCCAAAGCGTCAGCTTGCATCCGAACCACGCAGCAATGAGGGAACCATCGTGCGATATCGCCACACCACCCAACTCTGTCTCTGGATCTACGTTCTCCGATTCTACCTTTCGAACCGTCGTTCCGGTGTCCTTGTGCATATTCATTATCTTCAGTATAAGATCATCCTTTTTACTAATAGTCTTCATATAAGGAAGCTCAACTTTCTCCATCAGGGTATTCACTTCAAACTTCTTCATGTCATTGTAAACGCTACTAGTTTGGAATTGAGCGACGCCAGAGGAATAATAGCACGCTGTCAAACATGACCACCCGGATTTCCCTCTGCCGAGGTTTTCTCTTTTCCAAATTCGAAATTTCTGGTCTGTCCCGGCAGTTACGCAAAAAGTGGCTTTGGAGTTGAGTGTGATCCCGACAACTTTAGAGCCACCGTGGGACAGGTTCACGCAAGTCGCTAACGTGAACGGGGTAGCCTTTTTAGGTCCTTGGACGGCCCAGAACTTCAGCCTTTCCTCTGGGTACAGGACCCCGTCGTGTCTGTATTCGGATGTCACGAGCCAATCTCCGTTGGCGGCGGCGCAAGTCACCTCCGTCTCCAAGGGAATGAGATTGTGTTTGGACTCAGATGGGATGTTGTTCATTTGTGTTATGTCGAGCTGAAACATTGGTTGAATAATAACGATTTACATAATAATAATGCTAAGGTGTAAAAACCTTTCAAATAAACAATGCAAAGATCGACACACAAAGCATAAGGAAAAATTCGTCAGGTCTACGTGGAGCGAGGGTAGCGAAGTGGCTAACGCGCTGGACCGGTAATCCAGAGGTACCGGGTTCGATTCCCGGTCCCTTACACCAGGTAGCTCCTTTTTCAATTTTTCTTTAAGCTTTGATGTTTGTATTCATGGTTTAAACGATTTACATGTGAAAATTAATAAAACTAAACACCTACATGTAATTTCTTTCATATAATTCTATAATATATTCTCTTAAATTTAAGCTATAATAATGAAAATATTGATAACGTTGACACATTTAAATACAACGGACTTGTATTAGATAAAAATTTAAACTGGAAGGAACACGTTGAACAGGTATGTAATAATCTAAATCGTTTTGATTTTGCATTGAGACAGTTGCGAGAAACCATCTCAGCGGAAGTCACTCTCTCCTATCTGTGCTCCTGACACTGAAACTTCTTGAGTTGAATCAGGTTGCCAGTAATCCTTCATATAACTTGGGACCCTTCAAACGAAGCGTACAAAATCATCTCTCGGGCCAGCATGGCAGTGTCAACTGACATGGCACCGTTGGTTTCTTGTCAGTTGCCATTGCGACTTGGGCTCCCCTTTTTGCTTACCATCAGGCGAAGTGGAACCACTATGTTGGGCTTTTTTTTTTATTATAAGCCTATTTGAGTGTCCCACTGCTGGTCAAAGGCCTCTCCCCTTGATTTCCACGACCCTCGATCAGAAGCCTCCTCCGGCCAGCCGTTGAGGAACGTGTCCAGGTCGTCCCGCCATCTCCGCCTAGGCCTGCCCCGCCTGCGCTGCCCATCTTGTGGCACCCACTCAGTGGCCAAGCTAGCCCACCTTTCTGGGTGCATGCGGCAGACGTGGCCGGCCCAGTCCCACTTCAGCCTGGCGGTAGTTACTCCAACATCAAGGCTGATTTAGACGATGCCAATTTTGAGACGCCTAAATTGACAACATTTCATATTTTTAAGACTATCATTTTATTACTTTTCTGAATTCTGCTTAAAAAGATGAAGTAATCTCTGTTTTTATTTATTTTCTGAGATGATTATTTACTTTATTATTAATTTCTAAAAACATACTCATTTTAAAATGTGGCAACACAGAAACCAGAACTTAATGGAACGGTTACTTTAGTCGGTTTTCTTATTAAAAAAAACTTAATCAAACTCGGTATGCATCTGTCACCTGTCAACGTCAAATATATATTTTTTCGCTCTTTGGTTTAGACAACAACCCTATTCAGCCCGTATTGTCTTAGATTGCAGTTATTCGATGTATTTTCTTATATTTCTTTAAATACAGAAGAATAAATTCAAAGATTTATTTTTAAGGTACACGACTTGAAGCCCTATCGATCTCTATATTAATTTCCACCTGTTATAAATATGAAATGTTGTCAATTACGGCGCCTCGAAAAGGCACCGTATAAACACTTTCCGCGCCATTTTTTCGCCGCATGCCAGCGCTGGCGCGGAATAGAACACGAGCCTATTTTTTGGCGCCAGTGACCCCCCCCCCGCGTCTCTCGCTGCCACTAATGACTGGTACTGAAAAAAGCACTGTGTAAACACGACGAGACGTGCGCGAGATTTAGGCGGCTGAACATAGTCATTGTCTAAACGGTCGGAGGTGTGCTGTGCGGTAATCACTGGCGCCGTAATTTAGGCGTCTCAAAATTGGCATCGTCTAAATCAGCCTTCAGAGATGTTGGGCCTTAATAAAAAAAAACCCACTCAAGTATTTAAGAGCACACTTACATTGAAGAGTACTTTGTCGGAGCTAGCCGAGTACATCTGCAGATGGCCGGGACGGCCGCCCATCAGGAGGCAGTCGGACTGCTTGTGGTACACCAAGTACCCGCCGGCTGCGCGCGCCGCGGCCGACAGTCCGCCGCACTCGAGGATCGTGCAGTGTACCCGCATCTGAGCGTTCGATATTACCACGGCTGGAAAACAGTGATAATAGTATTTTCACTTCTCATGCTCTAAAAGTTCGACTTTATGCTGTGCGTAGGCGACATAAAGTCGCTTTTTATGCTCTAGAGCATAAAGTAAAATCGTCGTCGAAGACCAAGGCGATCGGTCCAACAGCCACAGGAACAACATCAAACTTTATAGAATAATATCTTTATTTTTTTTCGTTTCGTTAGTATTTTAAGACCAAGGCAAAATACCAACAGCCAAAGTACACAATAAAACTTCTTGAAATAATTTGTAATTTTTATTTACTATCATTTATTACTTTTTAAATTTATTTCTATTTTAGTAAATCAATATAGTATATATTGAAACTACAAAAATAATTTATCGTAGATATAAAAAACTAAATGTTTTTAAATTTTAATTTAATTTGTTTTTTAGAATAAAATTTACATGATGTAGTTTAATTTTCTCGCAATCGAAGTGAAAAGTAGAGTGTGCAACTCGTCCATAAAACGCATTTTACACTCGAATTTATATTCATCCTCGCTCGCAAGCTCGCTCGGATGGATAAACGTCTCGTATAAAATGATGCGTTTTATGCACTTGTTGTGCAATCTACTATTTATGCATCCGTTGTATAAGAGGGGGCAAAAAACGCGAGTGGCATGGGTTAAGAAAGATGCCACGAGCGTTTTTTGACCTACTTATACAACGTTGCATACAATACTTTTTCTACGACACGACATTTCATAAATAAAATCCAAATAAACAACAAAGAAAATAATTACATGTTCCCGCTCGGAATCAACAAGATTAAAAAAAAATAGTCTCTGATAAACTTTTTTTTTATTGACGTCCATCTGACAAAAAAATATGAACTTATACATAAAGGTAGTTCACTATACTAAACATCCATGCACTGATGATAAAACTTTTTTTTTAAGTTGGCAGCAATGCCTTAGTACAATAAGCTTTTTTTTTTAAATTGCAAATTGTGTGAATGCAGCTGTTTATCTTGTAATCTGTGGTACGTTAAGGTAGGTAGGTAGTGATGTTTTTTTGGCGACATCATAACATCGTTTAGCAGTGTATTTTTGTGCAATAGAGTATAGACTTTTACAGACTTTCATAATTTATGTCTTTATATTAGAGTTAGTAACTATATAAAAGTCAGAAAAAAGTACTGGAGTAGAAAAAGGAATTAAAAGAACAGAGTGGACTGAACTTTATAGCCGCTATTCAGATCAACATTAAAAAATAAGTATCAAAATGTCACCTAAGGATCGGCGTCAAGAGTCAAAATGTGACCGTTTAATTACTTATGTTTTTATTATTCTGTATTTGATATGTATGTTAGTTTTAAGGTATGTATCTAAGGTATGCTATGGCCACAGTTGCCTGAACTGAACGTTTTCATTCATCCATTAAGAGCCAGCGCACACTACGGTTTCTTGTGGCCGCGACAGTACACTCTTTTTCTAACCTCGAGCGTGGAAAAAAAGACATATGTACTGTCGCGGCCACAAGTCTCTGTGTGAGGAGCCAGGTAATAGCTTAGTCAAAAACCAACCAGTTGAAACAATTTTCGTCCAGAATACCGTACTGATCTAAATTGGTTCATTACTCATTACTTTGCTAACCATGGACAGACTGGAAGAGTCGATTTATAAAAACCATAAATATGTCATGTCATATCATATATTGACAACGGAATCTGCTATTGTTCTTTATAACCTGTTGTCCCAATACCGATTTAATTGTCTATAAAGGATATTTAGTGATTCAATCAATGGCACAGATGGATCATAATTACCATTTTAAATGTATTTAAGCACCCTACTCTTACAGTGTTTAACCTATTGACCGCCAAGCGGTCTAGCAATTTACCGTGCCACTGACGCCAGAGTAAAAAAAAAAGATGTGCCCTAAAATCAACAGGGATTGAAAAATACTTGTAGCGGTTAGAATTACAAAGTTTTTGATCATTGAAATTTGGACGGCTGTGGCCGACGTGGCGTCAGGGGCACGATTTTTTGTTGACGGCCACAGCCGACTGTGGCGGTCAAAAGGAAAAGTAAATAAAATTGGATCTAAAAAAAATTGAGACAATGCCAATATTTTAATATTAAAATGATACTTACAATTGTTTGATAATGTGATAGCAATATTGGAGTTGCTGATAGCAACAAACTTTATGATCCCTGGTAATCTGACGATGTAATCCCTTGCGGATGCTTTGTTGGCTAAGTTGCCTAGGGTCCACTTTACCAAAACTCTTTCCATGCCTCCGGTTATAAGATAACCACCTGAAAAGTGTAATGTTGCATGTAAAATACCTAGTGTCACAAAAGAATCACATACATTTAGTGTGACATAAATCTACTGGTGGAAAGGAATCATTATTTTCTGAAGCAACTAGGTAACTATAGGTATATTTATATTGTGAACGATAACAGTAGCCTTATTAAAAGTTTTGTGAGACATTTTTAATCATTATTAAATTTACGTAAAAAAAATACAGGAACGGCCCGACATGTTTGGAACTCGTATGGAGCTCTTTATCAGGGACAGCTAACATGTAGGGCAGTAGCATCTCTATTGGTCAATGGGTTAAACATAGGTACATATTGTATAAAGATAAATAGAGTATACTTTATTTTGACCCTATTTTCTCTTAAGTTTTTGTTTTATTTATTTTTTTGTCCACTGCTGTGCTCGCATTAAATCAATACACATACCTACTGGGAAGCCTCAACCTTGTTTTGTTTGTAACCACTGCTTTTTGAAATAAATAAATTAAATATTATTTATTATATGATCAGGCATGCGTAAAAACTAGTGCCTACGCCACATCTTGGGATTTAGGTATAGCCGACCCCGATTGAGAATTCACTCTCTACAAAGATATGGGACAAAGGCTAGGAGGATGATGATGATGATTATATGATCAGGCATCGGATATTCGGATCGACATTTACCTAAAGTTGACAAAACCCTATTGCTATCTCACTCGTACGTCAAACAAAGCCGCCTATACCTACGACCGAATAACAAAGCCGCCGCCAAAGTTTAGGTAAATATCGATCCGAATATCCGATGCCTGCATATGATAATGTAGGAACTATACTTTTTTTCGGGATAAAAAGTAGTCTATGCGTTAAGTTAGGGTAAAAAGTGTCTGTCCTAAATTTCATACAAAGCCGTCCAGCCGTTTCGGCGTGAAGAAGTAACAAACATACACATTCACACACACACACACGCACGCACAAACTTTAGTTTATATAATATTAGTAGGATACTGGAGAACAGCTATATAGACCATAATAATATAGATGAGAGCCTGTCATTACCTGATGTTGAGAATTGTACAGCGAAAGGTGGCAGGAAATGCCAATGCAACACCTGCCTAGCTACTGCCTTGTAGTCAAATAGGTCGCCTCTGAAGACGGTGGCTCTGCCGAGGGTGTCAACAATGGCTATAATGGGCTCACTGTGGTGGGCAGCGACATCCAGCACGCGAAACGCATTGTGGTTAGAATGACTGAAAATATTCATTTAGACTTTATTGCATAAACTTTATTGAAGAAAAAAATTACACAACCAAAATCAATAAAACACAAAAAAAAAGATAGATACACACATATATAGATTGTAATACAAATACATAAATACATCATAACTACAATCAATCCTTAGACGAATTGGAGATGCTAGCGCAACATGCAATGTCATAGGTAAAAGTCTGTATCAAGGATACCTGCCAATTTTGCATGGTCTATGGCTTTTTTTGTTTTCTAAATTTTTCTGCAATTGTTTTAACTATAAGCAGCCTATGGTAAATTGCCTTTATAATTTGCAATTTTTTTTCAACCAATTGCTGTTGTTGAAGAGAGATTTCCTATGCAAGCCAAGCCAAATGACCTCGTCTTTTCTCGTATTGCATTGATTACTACTACTACTACTATTCCTCACGGCCGCTTTCAGCCACGACGACTGCTGTTAACTCCGATTTTGTCGCTGGTGAGAACGCATGTGGCTCACGTAGCCTACCTTAAAGCTACGCGAACACTGCGGACATGTGAGCACACTAGACTGGTAGAAAAATCCAAATATCGGCTTCCTTTACCGTCCTAACGGCATTTTGTGAGCCATTTTGGCAACATGACTTTTCTGATGTAAAAAAGCCTGCTGAATTCGATTCTGGATGTTGCCAAGCCGAATTTTGCCCCCCTCCCCCCATTTCCCCCCTTTTTACCTCAAAATATGCCCCTAATCACGGTTTTTACGGTTTTATACAAAAAGTATTACAGCTAGAAAAAAAATGTCAATGACAAGAATGATCTCTATAAAATTTCCTATAACATGGTGTATAAACTTTTTTAGTAGGCCTTATGGTTTGTGAGCAATATCTTCCCGAACTTCATAGACTGGTAGAAAATTCTAAATATCGGCTTCCTTTACCGTGCTAACGGCATTTTGGGATCCATTTTGGCAACATGACTTTTCCGATGTAAAAAAGCCTGCTGAATTCGGTTCTGAATGTTGCCAAGCCGAATTTTGCCCCCCTCCCCCCTTTTCCCCCCCTTTTGACCTCAAAATATGTTCATAATCACGATTTTTACGGTTTTATACAAAAAGTTTTACAGCTAGAAAAAAAACGTCAAAGAGAAGAATGATCTCTATAAAATTTCCTATAACATGGTGTATAATTTTTTTTAGTAGGCCTTATGGTTTGTGAGCAATATCTTCCCGAACTTCATTATTTTTAAAAAAATTGATAAACTTGGTCGAGGCAGTGAAATGCACTTATTTTAGGATAATTGGTATCGGACAGGATCCAGCCGCTCTGCAGCGCTTGACGCTGACATCCAGTTTGCATGCTGCTTATTATCTGTCAAGACTCACGAGACTTTCAGTCATAAGCAGTCGTCAGATTTACACGCAGAACCGTACCCAAGTCGGGCTAAAAGGGCCGTAGAAAATAAAAATGCTTTGCTTCTGAACATGAAATCCTTCAAAATGCTCAGTTCTACGCCAGATTCTCCAGAAATTTGCCTTAGAAATGCAGTTACCCGGGATCTTGCAACAGAAAAAAATAAAGTGCCAATTCACACTGCTAAGCAGCTTGGCTCACTCTAAGTAACGAAGTTTGTTTCCGAAAGGCTCACCAACAGCAGCCCGTCTAGCACAACTATGCTTTGCGACTCTTGTCGCGCGACATAGCGCTACCCGTGACCCTCTTACATTACTGCACAGAAAGAGACAGGCAAATTATCTCGCGCCAGAAATGGCCGTTTGCGACAGTTGTGCTATTAGGGGTGCAGGTCTACAAGCTACAACGCAAAGTTCAAAATGAACTAAGGTCCGACCTTCAAGACCTGTACAAGGCAGGTCGTTCAAAATCTACCATATTTGCGTCTGATGTGGGGGGCAAACGCTCAGGCGCTGGAGTGGTGCCAAACAAAGCATAGCCTGCATCGTCACATACTCGACTTGTACAGCAGGGACAAGAACTTCTCAGCCTTTCGCTCATGGGGTGTATGTTTATCTCATTGAGTAGTTCACAGCGCTTTTCGATATCGGAAAACGGAATACTTTTAATCAAAGGAGTGTCTAGGTAAATGTTTTAGAAACGCAAATGATCAATTTAATTATTTTGTTACCTGCAATAAAGCCGTTCGAATCGCCAGTGCCTGAGTAAAACGCCAGAATATTTTAACGTTCTAAACCAGTCCCTTAATTTTGTCATGATGATGAATGATAAGCAACAACAACACTAATAACCTGTCTTCTGGGTGGGCTATGCACAGTGTGGAGCACATGTCGAGTGTCGGTTTCCTCATGAATAGCACGTATGTTGAGGTATCGACCTCAGTTGGTGACGCTTGAACCTTAGTCTCGTCTGCAATTCCTCGCACTACGACGACATTAGTCCCGCTCGCGCGTTCGCGGGATAAAAACTGCGAGCCCAACCTACGAGGGGCGTCTGAAAAGTTCTAAGCCTAAGGTATTTCGAGGTTATATATGCGTTTATGATACTGGCCACTAGAAAGGCCATTTAAAAACAAATTATTAAAAAATAACATGTCACGTTTTTATTATTCTGTTTCGAGATATTCAACGGAAAAGTACATCATGTGTGAATTACCAACGAATATTACGAAAATTGAGCACCGTGCTGTAATTAAATTCCTTACAAAAAGTGACAAATCACCGCAGTGTATTTTTGAGGAAATGGCTATTATTTACGGTGATTCTGGGCCTTCTTATGCCACAGTCAAAAAGTGGAGTCGCTTATTTAAACTCGGACGGGAATCGATCGAAGACGACCCCCGCTCAGGGCGGCCAATATCGGTAGTGACCGAAGAAAACGTAGCAAAAGTCAAAAAGCTGGTATTAGAAGATAGAAGAATTAAGGTTTGGCAAATAGCTGAGGTCTTAGGTATTAGTAAAGAAAGAGTCGGAGAAATTTTACATGAACATTTGTACATGAGTAAAGTCAGTGCTCGTTGGGTACCGAAAATGCTAACGGCCTTCGATAAAGTACGTCGTGTGGAAACTTCTCGGGCGTTTTTAGAATTATGCGAAGATGATTTAGATGAAGTTTGTTCCCGAATAGTAACTGTTGATGAAACATGGATCAGACAGTATGATCCGGAGTGTAAGTCTGAGTCGATGCAGTGGATTGAAAAGAGTGAAAGGCCGCCGAAGAAATTTAAAGTGCAAAAGTCGGCCTCTAAGTTAATGGCTACGGTATTTTGGGATTGTGATGGCATTCTTTTAATCGATTATTTAGAAGAAGGCTCTACGATAAACGGAACTTATTATGCAAATCTAATAAGACAGGTGCGACAAGCCATAGTTGAGAAAAGGCGGGGTAAACTAAGGAAAGGCATTTTGTTTTTGCAAGACAACGCACCCGTTCACACCGCTAATGTTGCGAGGCGTGCTCTGAAGGAAGTTGGTTTTGACGAAATTGACCACCCACCCTACAGCCCAGATCTAGCCCCAAGCGATTATTTTCTATTCAATAATTTGAAGAAGTTGAGGGGAAAGCGATTTAGAAGTGACGAAGAGATGAAGGCGGCTGTACAGGAGCATTTTGAAGGGCAAAATGAAGATTATTTTTTTAATGGCCTAAAAGCACTGTATAAAAAATGTAAAAAATGCATTGATTTAGGAGGAGACTATATTGAAAAATAAACACGAGTTCATTTGTGTAAATTGTTTTTTTCTATCTTAGGCTTAGAACTTTTCAGACGCCCCTCGTAGTTTGAAGGTATTGAGTCATTTTTAAGGAGCTGGCAGTGAGAAGTGACACTTTATTGTTTTCTGCTGCAAGATCCTGGGTAACTGCATTTCTAAGGCCCGTTTCTGGAGAATCTGGCGTATAACTGAGCATTTCGAAGGATTTCATGGTCAGAAGCAAAGCATTTTTATTTTCTACGGCCCTTTTAGCCCGACTTGGGTACGGTTCTGCGTGTAAATCTGACGACTGCTTATGACTGAAAGTCTCGTGAGTCTTGACAGATAATAAGCAGCATGCAAACTGGATGTCAGCGTCAAGCGCTGCAGAGCGGCTGGATTCTGTGCGATACCAATTATCCTAAAATAAGTGCATTTCACTGCCTCGACCAAGTTGATCAATTTTTTTAAAAATAATGAAGTTCGGGAAGATATTGCTCACAAACCATAAGGCCTACTAAAAAAAATTATACACCATGTTATAGAAAATTTTATAGAGGTCATTCTTGTCTTTGACACTTTTTTTTTAGCTGTAAAACTTTTTGTATAAAACCGTAAAAATCGTGATTAGGGACATATTTTGAGGTCAAAAAGGGGGGAAAAGGGGGGAGGGGGGCAAAATTCGGATTGGCAACATTCAGAACCGAATTCAAAAGGCTTTTTTACATCGGAAAAGTCATGTTGCCAAAATGGATCCCAAAATGCCGTTAGCACGGTAAAGGAAGCCGATATTTAGAATTTTCTACCAGTCTATGAAGTTCGGGAAGATATTGCTCACAAACCATAAGGCCTACTAAAAAAGTTTATACACCATGTTGTAGGAAATTTTATAGAGATCATTCTTGTCTTTGACATTTTTTTTCTAGCTGTAATACTTTTTGTATAAAACCGTAAAAACCGTGATTAGGGGCATATTTTGAGGTAAAAAGGGGGGAAATGGGGGGAGGGGGGCAAAATTCGGCTTGGCAACATCCAGAATCGAATTCAGCAGGCTTTTTTACATCAGAAAAGTCATGTTGCCAAAATGGCTCACAAAATGCCGTTAGACTTGAAAATTTTGATTTGAACTACCAGTCTACACCATTGACATAATTATATAATTCTGCCACATAAAGGTTTTTGACCATTTAAGCAGATTCTGTGCATGTAAATGTGGGTGAACCCTCATTCTCTCCCAATTTCGGCAGTTGCCATCATATATATTAATTAGAGCCTCCGAATGTTTCCGCAACATTGCTTGTTTTTTTTTTTTATAAATATTGGACAACCTCACATTAATTGATCTAGTCCCAAATTAAGCTCAATAAGGCTTGTGTTATGGGTACTAGACGACGATATACGTACTTCAATAGATAAATATATACTCCAATACATAGAACAACCATGACCCAACACAAAATATTCGAGCATAACACACAAATACTTGCCTCGGCCGGGATTCGAACCCGGGAACGCCGGCTCAGTAGGCAGGCAAACTGCGCCAAACGCGTTAAATTAAATACAACGCACAAAAATAGTGCCAAAAGCAACCATGCCAAACTTACATATAAATGAATCAAATTTCATTCTAATTCACTACTATATGAAATGCACTATTTTAATATTATTGCCATAAATACTGTGCATAAACACTTGTTGCCTAAAAATTGCATATTTGGTATCATAATATACACCTTGTATAAAACTGACAATAAATAAAATAACAATAACAGTTAACCCTTCGTATCTCGAAGCACTGATCAGTGCAAAGCATTTTGAAGCCTATTTATACATCTCATTGAGCTTAAATTTAATTGCAAATTTTTGACATAGCCTACGAAGGGTTAATTAAATAACCGAATAATGTGATCAGTTTAAAATAAGCAATACTTACAATGCATGCTGATGCTGCTTATCCAAATTTTGAATGTAAATAAATCTAGTTGAGTTTGTAATGGCAGCGATTCTATCCCCTTGAAAACTTCCTATGGCGACTCTGACCATTCCGTAGTATGGTATTTGTGGGCCTCTGTATTCTGCTTCTATGGTGCCAAGTTTTAGAGAATAAGCTGCTAAGTGCAGGTCTGGGTATGCAGGCCCAACGGATGTGATGAAGCACCTCTCATGGTCAATTAAGTCAAATGTGCATACTTCTCTATTGCCAAATTGTGGTAGTCTCTGAAATAATTACGAAACAATCCTCTATTGTAATGATAAGTGTTATCTGTATTTGTATTTCTTTCTTCCTGAGGTGTGCAATAAAGAGTATTCTATTCTATTCTATTATTATACAAACCAAATTCAAATACATTTACATGCATCATAAGATTCATAAGTGCAGGCATACTAAGGTGTGTAACTTTGGAAGTAAAAAAAATATTTCCAATAGTTGTCAAATGTAGCATTAAGATTTTAATTTATCAGAATACCTATTTAATGTATTTTCAGGAGTACTTAGTATGAATGTGCAAAAAAAATATTGTGAAAATTACACATTAATGCATACAAAGGATGTTTGATGATTTAATCATGTAAAGGGTATATAAAATTATTAAAATTTCAATAAATAAGGTCTAAAACTGAACTAATACAAATTATGCCTTATACTAAATTGCCTAAATCATATTTCAAAGAGTGTGTTTTCCACAATTAAACACATGATTAATGGTAACAAAAAAGATTAAGAAAAGTTACGGAAGTGATAGTGGTTCCACCTTTCTACAGAAGTGGCAATACTGTAGTGTCGTCCCTTTTTTCTTAGATTGATTAGAAAGGGACGACACTACAGTATGGCCACTTTTTAATTTCTACTTTTTTGTGTTGTACTGTATTTTGTACCTTAGAACAATATTAGGCAAAACTATATACTCACAAATTCTCTGAGCACAGCTCCTTTTTCCCAAGTCCAAGTAATAATGAGGCCATCTTTGGAGCACCCATAAACATTGTATCCATCCTTGTCAAAACAAATGCCAATCAGTTCATCAATACTTGATTCTGCTTCGAGGGTCCGCGCTAGGTCTCCTGTTTGGACATTGTATACTCGAGCGATATTTTCAACTATAATGACTAAAGACCTGAAAAAAGTATAATCTATTCATCATTTCAATTTTTAGACGTATACTGGTGAATATAGTAGGTACGTCAACGAAGTATATCACACATTTTGCAACCATTTCATCGGCTTTTGTTGGAATAAATTATCATTAACACTAATTTGCATTGACTGAAACTAAAATATTTAAAATTAACTTACTGTTCATCCGGTGAAAATACAGGACGGCGGTCAATAATACTTCTACCGGCCTTTCTTGTTAAGGTATATTTTGTTGTCTCATCATGAGGTCTATGTGTTTTCACTACCATTTTGCTAATTATTATTTATTACCATTTATCATCAAGAAAACACATGCTTCCTAACCTTAATTTTGTTAGGTATTGTTGTAATGTCAATGTCAATGTCACTTTTGGTCACTTCGCTTTGAGTGAAAATAATATAAAAAAATAAATGTATGTTTGAGCTCGTTTGATTAACGCTGTTCTTTAAGCAGTAACTTGGCCAAGTCACCGATGTCAATGGCCAAGCTGTCGCTTAAGAAGTTAGCTTAAACAAAATGATTTCACGTGTATGTTGGTATAAGAATCGTTCAAAACGTAATAACTTTAATAGCGTATTTGTAATAATTTTAAAAATAATTTAAAAATACATTTTTTTCATCACGTAATTACTTTATCTTGATAGTAAAAGGAAAAACCTAGTAAAATGTTAAAGCTCATATTATGGTAGACGATTTTGATGTACAATAATGGTACTAAGATATGTATATGCATGAAAGAATAAAAAGAAAAATAGATTTTGAACGGTCTTCGTTGATGTCAAATATGTTACATGTCACATCGAAGGCGTAGCGGATTACACATTGTGTCAGAATAGAATGTCAGAAAACTTATTGTTGTACAGCACGTGTGTGTAGCTTAGGCTTACACTATTTATTTTAAACAGTAGTAGGCTAGGTATTGCTACAATCATGGAGATTGATGCTTCCGAAGCCCAGTTACAAGTGCGATTCGTTACTAAACAGGAACAGTAAGTACAGGCTGTATTATAGTAAACAATTTTACCGGTTGTGTAATTATTAATCAGGCTAATTCTCTACGCTATCCAACAGCCCGGGTCGATGCCGCTAAAGCCTCCTGGGTTTGCCTACAGTCTTCTAAACACCACTTCTCACAGGACATCCTCATATAATATGTGCTGAGTGAATTTGAAAAGTGTGATTTTACGACTTTGTGCTATAGTAGTATCCATGAGTATATATTTGATTTAAAACCTTAGCTGCGGCAATTAAGTTAACTTGTAACTAAGCATACTTTTACAGGGTCTATATTACCTATACTACACTGAATGTGTTAAACAAACATCTTAAACTTCTGTTTCCAGATATGCGGTCCCTGACAGCCCATATGCAATACAGAGCAGTGTGCACTCTGCCGAGCTTAATACCTTGATCAACGCACTGCTTAAAGAGACAGACAGTTCTTCAAAGTCGGTTGAATTTGATTTCTTAGTTTGTGGGGAACTATTATGCACAGCTCTCGGGGAACATCTGCAGGAGAAGAGTATCTCTACAGAAGATACTTTGGAGATTGAGTATTTGGAACGATTCCCGGCACCTGCACCACAGGATTGTTTGATGCATGATGACTGGGTCTCGGCAGTACAAGCCAATGGAAATTGGTAAGCTATGACATGCAACTTTGGTTTCAATATAATAGCTAACACTAGTAATCATAGCTAGGTCTACTTCAGATCTCCACAGCTGTTTTCCTTATATCCCACTAAACCAAAAAACTTACTTTTTGAATTTTTCATGCAACTGAAATGCATTTTGAGTATTTAGCTTATGGAGATACCAAACATGGGTGAGCCCCTTTGCTAAAGTACATTGGGAAACGAGGGCAAATGGCATACTGTGTGTTTCTTTTTTGGTAGTGTGCATTTATCACAACAGCAGACATTTGTTTCTGTCGTGTGAGTTTGTGTGCATTCAAATTTTGGTGGTGTGCTGTATGTGGTTACACCTCCCTCTAAAATTGGCTACAAAATATGTTTGGAGAGTTTACATTTGACATCTCCATTTAGCTAAATAGTTATATAACTATGTGCTGAGTGTGTATGAGTATATACTCATAGGCAATGCATTATCAAAAGGATAATGTTGGTAATAAATATATATGGTAGGTAAGTGAAATGGTCTTGAATGTTCCAGGATCTTATCAGGCAGTTATGACAACAGTCTCCACATCTGGACCACGAAAGGCCAGCACAAGCTTGCCATTCCCGGACACACATCACCCATCAAGGCTGTGTCTTGGGTATCTGTCAGTGGTGATCAAGCAGTTTTTGCTAGGTAAGGCCTTGTGTCTAACTAAAATAACTTCTTGTAAACATAGGTTTCTAAACCTTTATTTTTAGTTTTATTATTTCAAATGTTTTTCCTGAATCATTATTACTTTAAATTAATCTTTTTAAAATAAAGTTTTTGTTTCAAATGTGCTTCGAAGCCAACAGGTCTGACTACTAATATAATATACATAATATTTTCATAGATAAAAATAAAAGTTGCATCTACACGAACATAATTGACATGCTACATATATAACATACATTAATTTTTATGTTAAAATCAAATAATCCAACACTTTCCCTGTTAACTTCGGTGAAAAAGTAAACATAAAAATGTAAAAAACGAGCTTTCCCAACAAAATATGACGGCAAGCTTTACCTATATTTGGAGAAAAAAAATATACACTAATAAAACAATACTCAATATTTAATATCCTTACAGCGGTTCCCACGATCAATCAGCCATGCTCTGGGTGTGGAATGTGTCAAATAACTCAGTGGACTGCGTGGTGTCGTGCCGGGGACACGAGAAGGGTGTGGAGAGCCTGGCTGTCTCAGCGGATGCATCAAGGCTAGCCACAGGCAGCTGGGACACCAACATATGCATCTGGAGCGCTAGTGAGTATCCCATAGCTACTAACAAACATATCCAATAAGTCCGTGGACTGTGTGGTAACATACCGGTCGGCTGTGTTAAAAAACCCTGTTGACTGTGTGGTGACGAACCGCCGTGACAGATGGCGTTATACGGGTAGCTGCATCGCGCCATTAAGAATATTCCGGAAATAATGACCCCTATCCATAGACAACTAATTTTAGAATTTAAAACAGTACAGATGTGTTTCTTTACGCATATGTTTTTAATATGTTTTTATTGGTCTTCACTCATTGTTGGGTTGAATACTACAAATATATTTTCACACACTTGGACTTGAAATTTGTATGGAAACAAAAAAGTGTAATAGGTCTAAAACATTGTTAATTGGTTACTTCAATCTTCTGTCAGGTCTCTCCGATGAGGACAATGTACCAGCCAAGAAAAGGAGCAAGTCCGATCGCGGGTCAGATCAAGGAAATATCAGGGTGAGTGACAAGTATTTATTTCTGAGAAAATAATAATAAGACTTAGATTACAATACGTATATTTTTATTGTGATCTGCAGAGGCCGGAATTCGGCTAAGCTTGTATGGTGCTTTTCTCAAACATTACACACCATACACCACTCAAAAAAGAAACAGGTGTTTAGCCTGCTCATGAACACAGACGGCATGTTTAAAAAAATATACTTCCCGGCTTAGGCCTTCAATTTTGTATGAAATTCCTTACAGTTCTCTCGAATTGTTCCGCCCGTAACGTGATACTTCGAAGCCTGTTATAACGCACGTTATGACGACATTTCATTGCATGTTTGAGAAAAATTGCTTCCTCGCTTGGCGTTCAAAAGGTTAAATAAATACTGGGACGACAGACGATCGATGATCTCGGTGTACCATAGTTAAATGCCATGAGAACCACGAACTTCTTCCGTTTTTTCCACGTGTCTAATGAAACCACAGACCACCCCCACTAGACGGAGCATGTAAGGCGACCCGCGCGCACCAACGATATGGTACGGCAGAACATTAATCAACACGGCGGCCACCGTTTGGTTGCGTTCATGTTTATGAGGTCTCTCTACACCACTTAAAACTACAATTTACCATGTTATTTATTTAATTTCTTTTTTCGTTGACGTACGCATGGATCATAAACAAGGACGCAACTAAACGGTGGCCGCCGTGTTCATACTTTGATGTTCTGCCGTACCATATCGTTGGTGAGCGCGGGTCGCCTTACATGCTCCGTCTAGTGGGGGTTGTCTGTGAATGAAACTGAATGTTTGTTCCCCAGGAACCACTGGGGACACTAAAAGGCCACCGGGAGGCAGTTTCTGGTGTACAATGGATGGACTACAACACGATACTCTCGAGTGGCTGGGACCACCTCCTCAAGATATGGGACTGTGAGATGAGCAGCATAAAACAGGAGATTGCTGGTAGGTTTCGAATGTCAAAATGCATTAGTATCTTGGTAAGTAATAATCTAAATACAAAATTAACAAAAAGCCCTATCCAGGTATCTGCTCATGAGACCCTCATTTAATGAGTTTTTTTTTTAATTTTATACGATGACGGTGGCAAACAAGCTTGCGGCCCGCCATGTTAAGCAGCCAGGGATCGGTACCGGTATTCATGAAAATTTAAATAACTCTATAATTTCGCGTTTTTTTTCGAATGTTATTATATAGAATTTCGTTATAGTTATAGATCTTTGAAATTAGCCCACTATAATATAAAAATGTGTAATAATAAGGGAAAAACCAAAATAGAATAATGGTATTTTGTATGGAGCAAATAACGGTATCCGATCCCTGTAAGCAGCTACCGCCGCCTAAGGTCGCTTGCGACGTGAAGAGCATCACACACGCGTTGCCGACTCTTTATGATCCTACTAGCTGTGCCCCGCGGTGTTACCCGCTCATCCCACGGGAACACTACATATATTCGGGATGAAAAGTACCTATCCTATGTCCTTCCCTGGGACTGAAACTATGTATATACCAAATTTCATCTAAATCGGTTCAGCGGTTTAAGCGTGAAGAGGTAACAGACAGACAGACAGACACACTTTCGCATTTATAATATTAGTATGGATTTACTCCCCCCTTAAAGAACCGCATACTGTAGCCCCCGGGGAAAATCGCGGCAGGGAAGCTCATTCCACATGCGGAGCGTTCGTGGTAGGAAATACCTCTGGAACCGCACAGTATATTGCAATATTGAGATTCGGCCACTTATTTCAATCAAAGCTGAATAGCTTGAAAACGGCTGCGGCTATTTCCATCAAACATAGTTAAGCACTATCTCTACAGACAAGGCTTTCGATTAAAAAACCGGCCAAGTGCGAGTCGGACTCGCGCACCGAGGGTTCCGTACAAACACTTTCCATCCCTAAGTGGTTAAGTTAAATTTGCACCTGGTATGTATAGCGCCCCATATAAATTAGGTGCAAAGTTAGGTATTAAAAAAAAACTACTTACTAGATCTCGTTCAAAACAATTTTCGTTGGTAGTTTTTATAGTAATGTACATCATATGTTTTTTTTTAATTTTTCATTTTCTTATTTTAGAAGTTAGGGCTTGTGCACAAATCACGTGAGGTTTTTTCGGCTACTTTTTAACCCCCCCTCCCCCTCACTACCTCACGTGTATTTTTTTCCGCCAACATTTCGTAATTCCAAGCCTATAATGGCACTGGCTGTCCTGTCAAACAACCTTCAATTGAATGAGGCGGCATATCAAAAAATACCAATATTATCCTTACGGCATTAGTAAAGAATGACGTCTTATTTAAATAATCCAAACTATTTTGAAGACAGCCACGCTCTTATCAGTTATTATTTATGTTATGTGGTTTAGCTATATTTAAGATTATGATCGGGTCTAACTATAAACTAACTTCTAATGTCTATTGCAGGTAACAAAGCCTTCTTCGACGTGGACTGGTCTCCATTGAGCAACACCATAATCACTGGCTCAGCTGACAGACACATCCGCTTGTATGATCCAAGATCTCAAGGTGACCTTTTCTAAATTACCTATGTTATTATATATAATTATATTAATACTAAGACGTTTTTGAAAAACTCATTAGTAAACCGGAAACTGCAAGAGTGAATAATCTAACCTGTCTACTTATTTTTACGATATTGGCCAAAATGTAAAGTACTCGACTTACAGAGAGGTATAAGTCATGTAACTGGTACAGTCAGCAGCAAAATTTGCTAAGCAAAGTAAAAGTAATCCTCTATACAATACAGTCCTTGTGCGTATAATCTTGAGCACCTGGCGTGTCTATCTATATAGCTTAACAAGTGTCGGTCCAGCCCAGGGATACTGGCGCCACAAACAGCTATAATGTGCATACGTCATATATTTGCATTATTATTATTAATCGTCACATTTAATTAGAAACGTGTCAAACATTTGGCATTAACCAAATTCAAAACATTGTTTATCGCAATGCTGCTCAATCCTTCGTTCTTCTTGCGAAATGAATACTCAATCCTATTGAAAAAACTTGACCACTAAAAATCCTCAATATGGCGTGGGTTGAAAAACATCTGTAGGGCTCACAGACAACCCCCACTAGACGGAGCATGTAAGGCGACCCGCGCGCACTAACGATATGGTACGGCAGAACATTAAGGTATCAACACGGCTGCCACCGTTTAGTTTCGTCCTTGTTTATGAGGTCTTTCTACACCACTTAACACTACTATTTACCAAGTTATTTATTTAATTTCTTTTTTGGTTGACGTACGCATGGATCATAAACAAGGACGCAACTAAACGGTGGCCGCCGTGTTGATACTTTAATGTTCTGCCGTACCATATCGTTGGTGCGCGCGGGTCGCCTTACATGCTCCGTCTAGTGGGGGTTGTCTGTGGTAGGGCTATACCATGTGTCTTTTTTGATTTCAGAAAGCATCGTGAAAACGACATTCACGTCTCACACGGGGTGGGTGCAGTCGGTGCGCTGGTCCAAAACACGAGACACTCTGTTCCTCAGCGCCGGCTGCGACGGACAGGTCAAGCTGTGGGAGACCAGGAGGTTAGTCCTTCTATAGGTTACTTTTGTGAACCTGTACGTCTAGCATGGCTTTGACACGCGACTCTTTGTCGCGCGAGAAATACTACGTGTCACTTTCCTTTCAATACCGTGCGAGCAAAACAAGCGATGTCGCTGCAAGATTTGCTAGCCCTGCTGCATGTCTAGCATAACTGTGACACGCGACTCTGACGGGCGACATACTCTACATGTCAGAGTCGCGTGTCACAGTTATGCTAGACATGCAGCAGGGCTAGCAAATCTTGCAGCGACATCGCTTGTTTTGCTCACACAAGTCACCTTGAGATGGTGTATTTTTTTATTTCATTGCATATGTTTGAGAAAAGCTCTATACATGCCTTAGCCATGAAAAGGGCTTGCCGATTTCGTATCACCATCCGTCTATCTATACCTACTCACCCGGCAAGCCATTATTAACCGGCGTCTGTAGTAATGTACTATTGCATTATGGTTAGATTTATGTGTCTGATCTTCCAGCCCCCGAACGCCGCTGTACGAGCTGAGCGGGCACGAGGACAAGGTACTCTGCTGCGACTGGTCGGCGCCGTCGCTGCTCATCAGCGGCTCCTGTGACAACACCCTCCGGATATTCAAGGCCAAGACCGCCCTCCCTTCCTAAACCTCGTTTAATGACAGTACACTGGAGAGGTAAGGCGATATTGTGATCCAAATAAGAGTGACAGTGTTTAAGGAAGGTATTATCGTCGGTCCGTCTCCATTCATTCGTTGCATTGACTTAGACTTAGACTTAGACACGTATCTTTCTTTGATCTTATACGTTTCTAAGACCGTTTCACTTAGACTTTTCCGTGTACTCCTTTGTAGGGAACGTATTTTTGAAATACTATTATTGATTTTCAAAGAGCTTAGCCACGCGATAACCCATTTTTCTTCCTCACTTCGTATACGTCACAGACAACCCCCACTAGACGGAGCATATAAGGCGACCCGCGCGCACCAACGATATGGTACGGCAGAACATTAAAGTGTCAACACGGCGGCCACCGTTTAGTTGCCTCCTTGTTTATGATCCATGCGTACGTCAACGAAAAAATAAATTAAATGAAAAACATGGTAAATTGTAGTGTTAAGTGGTGTAGAGAGACCTCATAAACAAGGAGGCAACTAAACGGTGGCCGCCGTGTTGATACTTTAATGTTCTGCCGTACCATATCGTTGGTGCGTGCGGGTCGCCTTACATGCTCCGTCTAGTGGGGGTTGTCTGTAGTAAAAGTAGACTGACCTGTTACGAAAGTACCCTATTCGAACTGTTTAAAGTAAAGGAGTGGAATATCAGCCCGCGGAAAAAACAATTTAAATAAATATGTTTATTTATGAATAAGATGTTTTCCTCTTTTAAGAATCGTTATTATTACATTTCGTTGTTTCCATTGTAAACTTACAATTTCGTATTTTTTTAGTTTCACTTTAGACTTAATTCCCTATGGTTCAATTATGTTTTCATGTTCGCGAAAATACAGATTTGTAAATTCACCATGGGAAGCACGATGTATTTGTTATTATATCGTTCCATGGGTAGGATCATGACTCTAGTAATGGACAAGAACCAATTATGGAAAGTCTGTAAACTTTGAGAAACAAACGCAATATTTATTTTTAAGTAACAGCACTATGTTCAGATCATAACTAGTAAAGATTATACATAAATGGTGGCCTATTAGGCATTACATATTTGCTGTCCATTACTGGCCATGACCATGATTGTTGCCGTCACTCTAATTAAACCAATGTCACCATGCTGTAAAATAACAACAAAACAGTTCTATGTCAGCTTAGGGATATTATGATCTTGCTTTTAGTGTATCGAGGCCCAATGATACTTACTTATACCACAATTAAGAGTAAGTATCACCATATTTTACAAGTATATTATAGATTCGGTCATAACATTTCAAATGGGTCCGTTAACCCAGTGATATTTTTCATCGGGTGATATTTGTCCAATCAGTACTTTTGTGGCGTGTGTATTACGATATGATGATGTCAACGTATTTAAATAGGTAGTAATTACTTGTAAAAAAACGGAAATGCATTTCTGATCCATGCTGTATGATTGATTCAGTCGAGTGTGTGTAGGGGCGGGCGTGTGCGAGAATAGTCATGAAATAAAATGATGAACTAAATTTGGTTTCGCTTGTTTTATTCAATCACTTGCTCTTACAAAATATGTTCAATGCAAAGGAACATGACTCGTCACAATAAAACATGCTTCTTAGTACCATTTTGTTTTATTTATATATTATTTTAGTTTCCATTCAGCATAACTATAAATAATGCGGGTCACATAAAATGCTCATAGCACAATATAGAAACTTGCAAACACTTTGTAACAAAATAGATACATAACTTTCCTCTGTCTTTTCTCTGCGAGAAACGCTTACTATTATCATAGTTATGCCAAACCTCACGTCATAACACAACGAAGCAACATGTCCCTTAAAAATATTCTTTCTTACCAACAATTTCATTTCTTTTTTTTTACATTTTATGAAGTTTTATTTTTGCATTTCGTATTTCTAGACTACCTAACTAAATTTTTAACTAAACTATGCTACTGTCTAGACTAGTCTGCCGGGTAGAACACCACACTATAATAATACACATTGGACAAATACATTCGTATCGACACATCAGACAGATTTTTTTGATTTACTTTTCTTTCTTTACACTTAGTGAACTACATAACAAAAGAGGTGAAAGCAAACTTGTTGAACGGAAACTTATCGTCTTAGTGTTCGCTAATTCTCTTAGAGTCCTTACGCTAGGCGCCGCGCGCGGCGAGCGTCGCTTCAGTCCATTCAAATTAAATTATTTAATAAACTAACACAGGAAACTACCCTAGAGGGCGCCGCGCCGCGCACGCCGCAAGATATATTAAGCTAGGGCTCTATGCTATCTATCTTAGCGTCGAAACATTTTTTGCTATTCTATCTATCTATAGTTAAGCCTAGACCTACAACTAGCCCTCGTTTGTCGCCGTCCTCGTAGCTATCTCTTGAAACTAGTCGCGCGCTCTCTTATATCAACACTTACTTTAAGAACATTTACTTACACAAGCTAAGAGTTCAATCTATTCATCGACATGGTATTTCTTCAAGTTTTGGTTTATTACTTGGTTCCCCAATACTTAACATCGTTTGTGCTCTTTGTTCTGATAGTTTCCTCTGCCTATGCATAACAAATGATCCGCAATCCGCAATACACCTTAAGTAAAGTACTATCATATCACACGTGTCAGAATGTAGAAGTGAGTTAACTAGGAACATCTACGATTTCATCTCGAGTTCGGTTTTACTCCGTGTGTGGAAATGCAACGATTTGACAGCCACATTATCTTCTATTAGCCTTTAATACAAAACTTTAATCGTCTTTACATTAAGTCTATGTTTATGATTACGGTAAGTTTATTACCTGTAAAAATATCGTGTAAAGCACAGTGACGTCACTGCAGTGTCTCTGAACATCATTACTTTAAAGGAAGCTGAAGGCACTACCATCAAATTAATTTATTGCTTCAATGGAAGGAAAGCATTAGAAAAATAATTTCATGCTACAATATTGTATATATCGACGACGGGTAATTCACAAGGTATCTCGCCACTATGCCATATAAAATAACTGGAGGGGGCTCTATTCTAATTATTTATACTTGACCAACATCGGGGGAACATTCGATCGTGGAATGAAATCATAAAACCCTAACTCTAGCAGGAGAACAATCTTAACGCACATTACACACCTAATCCGAAACAACCACGGTGCACGAAAACGATAATACAATTAGGCGAGTCGAGTCGGGTTATATCTATTATATAAGTTGACATCAATTTTAAATGCAAAGTTTAGCGGAAATACCTATCGGAAGACTGCAATTACGGGAAGCCACGGCGTACTTCAACTAAACAACCGAATCCACGCAACATCTACTTAACTAAGTACCACGACGCGGTACTACATTGCACTTCATGGTTATTCAAATTCACAAGAAGTAAAGGCGGTTTCTTAGTCAGTTCAATAAATTTGGCTTGATCAGAAATTATACGCACATAACACTGATCTACGGAGTATTATGGTTATTGAATGTAACATTAATAAAAATCTCACTTTCCGTTAGCCTTTGTGATGTGAGTCGAGTTATGTACGAACCGATATGGATTTCGTATGAGGAGAGCAGAGTGAGGCAGTCAGCTAGCGCCGCCCGTCGGCGGGTGCATTCCAACAGTTAGTTTCGCGGAACAATATTACGATTACAGCCTTTTACAGAAAACAAAAACAGATACAGATCTACTTATTCGTCCAAAATCTACGTAATTCATTCAAAACCTGTCGTCAGCTAGTCTCTTTGTTCCTGTATTGATTGTCTATCAAAAGTCGGAAATTCACAGGTTTTGAATAAAGAGGTCACGCTTAATCGTCTGTTAAAATACAGTTAATATATCAAACATTTAACTAGTCTTCAGTCCCTGAGTTGTATAAATATTTTCCTACTTCTTACTCGACTTTAATGATTTGTATACGTTGGTTCTGATGAAACTCTTGACGTGCCAAAATAGAATTAAACAGTTGCGATATAGTAGGCTTTTACTCGTACCCATCAACAATGTATATACATATCCATGTATAATTTATATATATTCAATATAAAAATATCAAATTTCATATAAAGTCATAAAGTGTACCCAAAACCTACGTGATGGTACAAAAAGTGTTCGTTTACACCAAAACGATGTTTATACTTTGGATTTCAAATCCGATACATTTTATAATGTGGAAATCAATCGTGGAATTTTGGTTGAAGTTCTCTACTGGAATGTGCCGACCGCCTACAAAATAACAACTACAGTTGACTTAGTACATGATTCTCAAAAAAGGATCACTCTATCACGTATTCGAACATGAGTTTCCGACGACGTACAAAAATGTGTATAGACGCGTAAAATGTATATATAGACTACATACAACTGCTTATTGCTAATGTCGCCACCCGCGGCGCAAGTAGCTGGAAGCTGGCCGGAGGCCTACTCGACCGCGCGCTCGCCCGAGGCAGCCTACTCGACCGCGCGCTCGCTCGGCGCGGCGCCTGGGCACGAGGCGCGCGCGCAACGTTACAGTACATATAAATTAATTCAGTCTGTTCTGGGTTTGGCAACGACGTCGTATTTGAAAAGTACGTATTTTGAATTTATATAGTTACTCTATCTTACTATTGTCTACGGTGAGAAATTAGAGTGAACTAAGCAGACCATAGTGATTGCTTATGTTGAAAGGCGAAAAGTACATACTCAGTTGTGGCGTAGTGAACGTTGAGTTAATTAGAATTAAACCGGGTAGGTGTGAGCGGGATGGTTGTCGCGCCATCCTTGTCGAGGGTCCGCTTGGCCGATGTCGAGAGGCACAAATTTTCATTAGCGTCTACTTATTAGATTCTCGTCTAACACAAACATTAATTTAAAGTTAGGTAAGTATTGCGATCCTTGGAAGACTGCACCGGTATATGACTGTTTAGGTACATAATACTGTATAATAGGCAGGAATAGTGCCACTTTTTAAATAAAAATATTAAAGCACCATGCCAAACACATTATTAACCGTCAAACATTTGGTGGAGCGAGTCCCGCCAGTTGATTTTAATAAGTAACAAATGATATTATTGGAATTGTGAAAATAATAAACACATGTAAACCAAAGTAAATATAGTTCGAGGCTCTCGAAGGCAGGTCGGCGGGGTTCGCTCCACCATAACTAACTTCGCGTCGCGCAAGTCGCTTGTTCTGTTGTCAAACTACGACTTGACATCATAAACGTTATTTTTCAACTGTATTTTAAAAATACTTAGCTTGGAAGATTCTAAATCTTCGGCATTATTATCGTACAAAACCTATTCGGTGTCTCCACCCTTAGCCAATTACACACATAACTTTCTTTAACAATGGTACTCTTTACAACACCGTCCGAAGACATACTTACACTTTTGATTTCACATGATATGACCTTTGCACTTATCCTCCTATCCTTGCACTATTGCTTTACTCCTACTCCGATGTTAACGGTTACGTAAACTATTCGCTAATCGCATCGCAAACACATAACACCTCCTCCTGCTCGCATCGCATCACGACACTCGTCATATACGGATTGCACGGTTTCTGTTGATTCTGATAATCATCCGATTTAGAAATAATCCGGCTATCTTACAAATTTAAATATGACACTGCGTTAAAAATTAAGATTGTGAATAATGCCCGCCCAGAGGACATGTCTAAATTTAAAAGTTCATCAAATTATACTATGCTAAAATAAATACCTAACTATCTTAAATAATCTTGTCAACATGTTCAAAACCTCCGCCTAAAATCTTAAATTTGAAATTTCATAAAACAATAATAAAATTATAATGTAAAAACACATTTAAAAATTGCAGCTATATCTATACATCAAATCCTCTCGTCGAGCCGTCAAAAGACCTCATCAAAACATCACAGCGAATCGAACGTCTAGCGCGAAGCCGAGAGGATCCCGAGACGGACCCGCGACGGACCGGCGCCGAAGCCGTGCCGGAGCGTGCCGGACGGCGGCCGGCCGTCAAATAAATAGTCGAGACGATGCTCCCAAGTACAGTCAGGCTTACAACTAGAAAAAGCGCCGGCGACAGGGGTCGCGCGAGCGGAGCTTTCGATGAAGTCTATAACGGCCGCAAATTAAAACTAAAACAAATTAACATTGTAAAAAGTCACAGTTGCTTTGATTTTTGGCTCGTGTACAGCACGGATTGTCAGCGTGTGGGGTCTACTTGGGAGGCGGGTACGGCTGGTAGGCCTCGTCGGGCGATGCCGCCGTCGACGCGTGCTCGCTCTCCATCGGCATCTGGATGATGGGCGGCGTCGGGCCCGCGAAGTACTGGTACGGGTGCGACGCAAAGTACTGCAACACAAGCGGACAGTCACACACGGCCGACTTATGTCGGATACAGCGAGTGCGGGGAAGCGAGGGCGCGAGTGGCCACAGCGGGGCAAAGCGAAGGATA
Organism: Apotomis betuletana; assembly: GCA_932273695.1. Lineage (NCBI taxonomy): Eukaryota > Metazoa > Arthropoda > Insecta > Lepidoptera > Tortricidae > Apotomis > Apotomis betuletana. The sequence continues at coordinate 11,882,666 of OW026309.1, read as the reverse complement.
CGGCTCTGATAGCAAATTCATATCGACACTCACGTATAATTCATTATCCGGCCTTAAGCTGTCCCAGTTTACCTGGAAAACAGAGATCGACATCAGTCTCGCGTTAGTTTGACTGAATTTTCCTTTTCGATTTGTATATGGTCTAATCGGCCGTCGAATTGTGGTTGTGTATTATTTGTCCAACATTTCGAAAACATTGCGGTGTACATATACCTACATACGTTTTTAAATTTGGAATGTTTGGGTTTCAGTGTCGTGTTCATAGATAAAATAATATATATACATGTAGCTTTCCGAATCACCGATAAATAGATCCGTACTTGACTAGATTGGTCGAGCTAACATGATTGATTGGTACTTACGTATTGGCTAGGCACAGAGTCGATGGGTATGTGTGTGGGGTGCGCGGGGTGCGCGGCGTGATGCGGGGGGTGTGCCGGGGGGATCAGTGCGGCGTACGGCGCCAGCCAGGCGGCGGGGTGGGTCGCATGGTGATGGTGATGCAGCTGCGGGTGGTGGAACGCGGCCACCCCGTATACGCTGCCGCCGCGGTAGACTCCTGCGCATTCGCCGCCGGCGCCCGCGCCGCTAACGCTGCCTGCGTATACGCCGCCGACTCCCATCGCCTGCAAATACTACGTGATGAATGTTTTGGTAATCCACAAACGGGACAGGAGCGAGGACCTATTTCCTATCACTACATAGTATAAAACAAAGTCGCTTTCTCTGTCCCTATGTCCCTTTGTATGCTTAAATCTTTAAAACTACGCAACGGATTTTGATGCGGTTTTTTTTTAATAGATAGAGTGATTCAAGAGGAAGGTTTATATGTATAATACATGCATAATTTATCAGCATTGCACCCGTGCGAAGCCGGGGCGGGTCGCTAGTATATAATAAGTTCCGGTCTTGAGAGTCGAGGGGATGGAATCTCGTCACAACGTGAAGTTCAATTCATTTGTGATGAGAGTGCCAACTACCCAATGTTGGCCTTCATGAAGGAGGATCTCAGGCCCAAGAGTGCCGTATTCTAGCGCAGTTTACCGATGTCAAATACAAATACAAAATGCTTTATTGCACACTAAAAAAGTTTACAAATTCAATACAGAACAATAATTTTAATAACGGTAGACAACATACCCATATGTTGGCCTACACGAAGGAGAAGCGCTGGCCCGAGGGTGCCGTATTCTAGCGCAGTTTACCGATTCGTCAAAATCCCCGTTAAAAATTAAGCTAAGCTTGTATACGTACGTAGCATCTGTATCCTATAGGTTATTAAATTCGTAACTACTTACATAAAGTAACCCTACTACTTTAATTGTCCTTTTATATATTTTTTTATGTTTATTGTCTATAATCTATTCGTTTTATCTCTAATAAATATATAAATCTCTAAGTACTAATCGAAAATAAATATTCATAAGTATTCATCTTGCAAATATGTGCTGTCCTTAAAGAGCATTGAGGACAGCAACTAATTACTAAGCTAAGGTTATCACGTCGCCGGTATTGGTGTTCAAAACCTCAAATTCATTTCGCAGATTTTGACCATTTAATTTCTGACTAGTCTTTTGGCGCCACCTTTCTGGTATCCTGGCATCCGTGGCCAGTAATCCATTTTAGTTTGCTTCTTTACATTCGACTATAATAGATCATTCCGCACTGGCTTGTGATTCCAAATGTTTTAACCCTTTACTTTATCCAATACCTATTCATGGCCATCATTGATGGTTGGGATTTGAAAGCAATTTAATTGGAGACTCGTGCGGAATATGTAATTAATGGATTGTTGTTTAATGTTTAGACATTCGCAATGTGCGCATACGATTGACTAGTAGAAAATGCGTCATGGCATAAGGTCATATTATTGTAATGTGCAATAAACTTACTATTGATTAAACAAATCTCGTCGTCTAAGAAATCGAATGTGGAAAACATAAGATTGTCTTCTTTAGTATGTAAGTACATATAAGTATGGTTAGTACCTGGGTGATAGAGTCGTTGTTGTCCCGCCACGCGCGTCCGTTGTTGCCATCCTGCTTGTTGTAAAGCGCCTTCTTCTTGTTGCCTCCGTCGGCGAACTTCACCAGCAAGGGCTCCTTGGCTCCGGGGATTGGGTTGCCGTTGAACATCTGAAAGTATAGTGGGAAATCGTTATATGGTGAATTTTAACCTAACCTTAATCATAATTATTGTATTAAGCGGTTAATACATTCAGTACACCGGTGTACGCATTCCCTGATGAAGATTTCCATACGAGTTCGAAACATGTCTGGCCGTTCCTGACAATTTCACGTGAGTGTAAACCGCTAATACAACAATTAAATATGTCTCACGAAACTTTTATCTAACCTTAATCGTCTCGTTCTCTTAAACTCCTGCAATCAGATTTGAAATTGCCATGGAAAGATAGAGTCCATAAAAATATAAGATTTAACTGTTTATAAAACTTTATCCGTTCACGTGCGTAATTGGCAATTTGCAACAAAAAGTACATTTTACCAATCAAATGAGATTTTGATACCAATCATGCCCCATACTGCGCAATGTGGTTAGGATAAAAAGAACTTCAGATATGGGAGTATTGACTCTCATTGCTGAGATTGCTGACGTCACAACTGCGCACATAATCTACTACGTGTATGGAAAATATGCATATATAGCTATCATACATTTGATTACGTTTTAGTGTGACCTAGTGATATTTAATGATCGTTTATCAACCGGTATTACACAAAAAACTACGAATTCCAACTTCATGCATGTTCCCCATCCAATTACTTCGCGGAATAGCTGATGGTATACTCGCAGAGATTGAGAACCATACCATGTGTGGTTTTCGCGCTTTTAAGTACATCAGTAAATCATGTTTGTTGTTATGTTTTTAATATGCAATCTAGTCTTCCATCGGAATTGGTTCAGATACGAGCAGCACTCATGCGACTGCCAGAGTGCTTTTATAGCTCTTGACTTATTGGTTGATAACTTTAGCTTTGGTGTTCAGTAGAGAGGACAAACTTACTACATTCGAGTTGGTACCGATATTTGATATGTTCGCTTAGTCTCGACACTCAACGTCTCAGTTCAATAATACTTATATAAGAATTTAAAGAGCTGGCCACGACATCGCGCGACTAGCGGAGCGGTGGCCTTAGGAGTGCGTGAGACACCGCGTGAAGCCGTCTCTGGTCCGCAAAGGTAAAATAAACATCAACAATATTCACCTGGATGATTTGCTCGCACTTCTCTCTAGACTCCATGCGCGCGAAACCCACGCCTTTGCTGTGACCATGGGTGTCACGCAGGATCCTCGTGGACACGACCTGTCCGAACTTGGCCAGTAGTTGGTCGACATCGTTCTCCTTGAAGTGCGGCGGCAGATTCGCCATGTACAGGTTCGTTGGGTCCTGCTCTTGTTGCTGTAAACGGAAGCCCCGAAGGGAATGTGAAGAACCCGCCCGCTGAACAGAAAAGAAGCGCTATGCACCAGAATACTACACAGCCAACCCGTCTAGCATAACTATGCTTCGCGACTCTTGTCGCGCGAAATAGCGCTACCCGTCACTTTCATATTACTACAGTTTAATTATTTCGCGCGAGAAATAGTCGCGTATGACAGTTATGCTAGAGGTGCAAGATCGAACCTAATCTCTGACTCACGCGGATATTGCGCTCGTCTGATGTGGGCGCAATCTAGACCGTGTCCGGTGTGAATTCCGTGTGAAAGGCGCTTTTTCATCTCGACGCGATTTCAATTACGAAAGTAACTTTTTTGAAGCAGAGCACCTCTGCCCCGGGTTTTGCGAAACCGTAAATGTTTATTCGGGATGTAAATTTCATGACCCCATAATTCCTTATGAGTAATTTTATACATCGGCTTTACGGGCAGGTTGTAATGTGCCGTGTTGAAAGTGTTAAAGCGTCGTACCGTTGATGTAGCTAAGTGAATTTATTTAATTGCTTCACTTTCGTAATTGAAAACGCACAGGTATATTATTTTATTGGCTTTACGATTGGGAGGTTTATGTGATTGTAAATTGTAATTAATTATGAGCTCCTTTATGGCACCGGAGTGTTTCAAAGTGATGTATCGAATAACAGTCAGCGGCAATGCGGATTGATTCTACTTTCTAAATATGTAGCTCTGTGTCATTGTTATGTAAAATATGAGTAACGGCTTCCATATTTGATCAGGAACGTATATGCACAATAGGTAGTCATGTAATGGCGCTGACCGTATACGACAATATAAACTGTACATTGAGTGGACTGTATTTTTTACGATACTGATACTCTAAGCATTGATCGCATGTAGTACCGCACAGTGAGGGGAAAGTTGTTCGAAGTATATTAAAGTTAGCTTGAAGCCCGCATAGATTATCTAGACACTGAAGCCAGCGTTGACGTAAATCAGCAGATAGATCTAATATGCTATAGGATTACGTAAGTGTTACCGAGATGGGCGTTAGACATCAGCATAGAGATTATGAAGCTAGTTAATTTGCATACACATATTATTGCTAGTTACATATTGTAAGCATAGAATACCCAGAGCCCAGTAGCGACATACTATTGTTAATTTTAACGCTGAAGCATACGACGAGTACGTACAGAATTAACAATATGAAACAATGTTTAAAATAGATTAAGAAAGCGTTAAATTTGCGTCGAAATGGCGTACCTCTGGAGGGAAAAGGTAAATACTCACAACACAATAGTGTTACATGGTTCGGTTCGAATACGCTGAGTCAGACTACCTGGTCCCAGTGCCACTGATGAATGATTAGCCTCGCATAAAGTTGAACATTACTGACACATTCCTTTACGCGCACAATTATCTAAACACAGGGCCTACATCTAGACAGTTTAACGAAATATCTATTGAAACAGACATAGGCATTATTGAGACTGTGGTAGAGTTACACTAAATCACCTTGGTCAACAAGGGCAGGATGCTGCTGCTACTATGCATATCTCAAATCTAGATAACTTTACAATAGACAAAGAACACGACTTTACTTTAATAATGCTTATTCAAAATGGTATCAGCATTTAATTGAAAGACAAAGGGAGTAAGTAATATCTAAAGCTATAAATAAGGGTAGACGGATGGAAGGGTCGGAGCGATGCTTTTACAGAGACTGGGGTTCGATTAGTTAGGATGCGGGAAGGCGGACAGTCGGCTAAATGCTGATGAGTAGAAGGTACCTAACGTCAAACGGAGCAGAAGTAGAAGGATAGACAGCGGATAAGGAGCAGGCGGTTAGTCATAATAGTATTACTTGCATGCACAACGTACACGGTTCAGTCTACGCAGGAACCAGATACCCACTTTAGCCATCTGGGCCTGAACACCTTTGGCTTGTAATCCTTTAACAGCTGCCTCCGCGGACGCGATTGTCTCAAAATCTACAAAACCGTAACCTGTGGAAACAAAAGTGAAATATTTCTATAGTAAATGACCTTGTCACGACATTTAAAACAGATTCATTCTGACAGTAAGGTTACGTGATTCATGCTTGGTTATCATAGGTATGTAAGGTATCAAATACATGGTAACGCAGAGCTAGGCAACCTATGATTATGTAACTAATAACATTAATTGCCTACTTTATAAGTAGCGGAATGAAAATGCGATATTGTAAAAGTTAACGAGGTGAAAGTAAAAACATCTTGTGCTGTTTAAACAAATACAATTCTGTATCCATCTGTGCTTGTGCATTATAGAATAAAGATGATGAACTACAAATAAACGAAACACGTATGTGAAATAAACATATCATAGTATGAGAACATTATAAATATGAATCAAATTGAAACTAGTGTTCGTGCATATATTGGAAAAAAGTCTCACCATAGATGGCTTAGGTTAATGAAGGTATATGGTATTCTAGAAAATAATATTATATTAAATAATTCAATCACGAATAGTTCTCTTGATGCACAATCTATTAATTTTAGTATAGAAAGATATAATTTATATACATACGTGAAATAACTATGCACAGACTTTTACGATAGGTACGTACATATTGAATAGATTACTATGATAGATAGTGTAAGGAAAGACGTACGGGAATGAATGTTGTTTACCTTTACATTTATTCGTATTTTTATCCAATATTGCTTTAGTCGAGATTATGTTACCATACCTGAAAATAATAGTCAACATTAGCAGCCGTTCTACGTAATAAGATTAATATTTTTCAGAAATCCCTCCTTTAAAGGAGATATTTATTACATCCGAGGGTCGGATGTTGACGCTAATCCAGAATTAGCGAAGCTTTAAAATTGAAAATATAATTAAATACGGTGACTTACGGCCCGTTTATCATCGGGGTGATAATTCTGACCATCGTCAAGAAAAGGGGCTCGTTGCAAAAAGCGTATGGTTGGATACTTTAGGAATACCTTAAGAAACACAAACGTTTGCCAAACCCGGCGGACGCAGTGTCGCAATCACCACACTATCTCGTGACCGAAAGGGTCCTCATACTTATTGTTACCTAAATGTTTGCGCACCGCGATCGTTACCAAAGTTAAGTACCAAAAACGCTACGGATATAGGTATAGAATGAGCTCCATGCTGAGGTTTTGCTCCTTCTCCCTTTTCGAGATTTAAAAACAGCATTTATAAAGAAGATACCTACCCCACATATCGCTGGAGAGATGCAGTGGAGGCGGATATGGCGGAGTTAAACGCCGATAACTGACTAGAGACAGCACTAAATCGTCAAGAGTGGCGTGATCTCTTATCGGAGGCCAAGGCTCTTTGGGTCATTGAGTCATCGGAGTAAGTAAGTGTTTATAAAGAAAGGTTTATCTACTTACATCTGGCACATTTGGACTAGGTCCTTATCGGTGGTGTTCTGGCTGAGGCCGCGGATGTAGAGGTTGGTGCGACTGAGCTGCTCGCCGGCGGCGCCTGTGGTTGAGGCCGAGGAGGCCGGGGGCGGCGGCGCCGTGCTCAGGCTCGTGGAGCGCGTGCCGCCGGCGGAGCCCGTGTTGGAGGACGAGGACGACGCCGTGTTGGCCGGCGAGGCCGCCGTCGGCACCCGCGTGCCCGTCGCACAGCCGCCGCCTATCGACGCACCGGTGTACTGGAACAAACGGACAAGTTCTTAACTTATGGAATACTAGCTGCGTCGCGCGATGTTACCTGCTCATCCCGCGGAAACACTCCATTATTCGGGATAAAAGTAGCCTACGTGTTAACACATTCACTGCCAACGATTTCGTAGCGCTAAGCGCATAGCCGATAACATGGGGAAATGCGTATGTAGCGAAAATTTACTACGAGCGCAGCGCCCACGGAGCGGGTTCCCGGTGTTGAAAGTCTTAATACAGGGTGTCAGCTACCTACGTACCAAAATTTATCAGAATTGGTCAGGCCGTTTAAGAGTAAATAAGTAACAAACATACACATAACCACACTCACAAACTTTCGCCTTTATAATATTAGTGTGGTACAATTTGTCTAAAAGTAGAAACATAAAAATCTCATTTTATTATCTGCGTACATTCTTGGACTTCAGAGATATTTACTAGGTTCAATTTGTCGAGGACCATAAGTGGAGAAATTCTGTTTTAGCTTTTCGATGTTGAGACTTTTTTTGTTGATGGTACCTACAATAAGAAACAAAGTAGGTATCAGCTCATTATAATGAATGTCGATCCAATCACGTGCTAAATGTAAGAAGAAATGTTGGAAATTGGTACACAAACACAACAGAATACCTGAAAGACCTATTTTATGAATACCTTACGTAGGTATGTTAAAATAGGAATAACACTAGTGTTTCTAGTTCTAAATACTAATATTGTGTAGTGATTCTATATTTATGTTTGACATATATAGCACAGTTAGACAACAGGGCCCTTAATAATATATGGTCATAATTACCTTTACAATCTTCACGAATGACCATGTAGTACGATGAACATTAGGACATAGCTGCTTGTTCAGGTAATTAACACGTAGGGACATATCATTATTGTATAGGTAACTAGAATTGTTTTAATCCAGTCCTATAAAAACCTTTTAAGCAAAAAGGTTTCTCTCGACAATATTATTTGTAACAATGTGTGTTTTTAAAACAGATAAGGTTGTTATTGCAACCCACAAAGGACATGTTTGGTAATTTTTTGCCGCTTAAAAATACTTAGGATTTGATCCCTCGCCTATTACAGAAGTTTTCATGATCATACTACTTTTTTAACAACTTTTATCAAGCAAGTAGAGAATCCTCTTACGGAAGTTTTATGGGAACTCCACTTTAAGAACCGCTCTGGAAGTTTTCCCGCGACCAGGTAAACAAACTCATATGTAGCCTAAACGACTATCCCTAACTGAGATGAGTGTTAATAACGCCCTCATCTTGTCTCCACTCGCGAAAGGCGGGAATGATCCGGACGGCGATTTCATTGAAAATAACTGCTCTCTCCGAGACGTGTTAAGACGTGGCCTATTAGTTATTCAGCCGCGGTAATGAATAGGGAGGAGTAATGAGCGAATGCCGATTCTGGGCACGCACCCTTAATCGACTCGCACGGTGTCGCACGATATGGAATCGAGCTCGTGGCTCCCGATATACAAACACGATGTATATTTATTGATATAAGCTCAACGTCACAATAAAAACACACACGTTGCATATTTTTTTACGCTCACCGGCGTTTAAACGGTTGATATTGTTTTCGTCGCGGATTTATGTGGAGCTTTTCTTCTTCAAACGCAGTTCGTGTTAAACGTTGATGTCAAATAAGCGGATGGGTGGGAAGCGGGATGACGGTACCTACTTCACTACAAGTCGCATTGAACCAAATACTTCTATATTTCACTTGACGGTATTTACTAAAGATATATCGGACAACCTCACACAAGTCGATCTAGTCCCAAATTAAGCTCAAGAAGGCTTGTGTTAAGGGTACTAGCCGACGATATACATACTTATATAGATAAATATATACTTAAATACATAGAACAACCATGACCCAAGCACAAATATTCGAGTTCATCACACAAATATTTGCCCTGGCCGGGATTCGAACCCGGGACCGCCGGCTCAGTAGGCAGGTGTCTACAAACTGAGCCAAACGCGTCGTCGAAAAAAGATGTATGTTATAATTTCTTTTCGTTTAACATAAAAACGAAAGAGACAAAACTAGATGTTCGGCAGATTTTCAGCCGCGTCAAGTTCCAGCCAATACTAAAACATTACTGTATGTATATAAACGTATCATTCTAACGATACGACGAAAAACACGAACGTAGGTACATTGCACGAACACTTCAGTTGAAATTCTCCGGTTCGTATTATCTGTTTACAAACTAGTTCCCAGTAGGATTTTAATTAAGACCGCTTAGTTCGAACATCGACACGTTTTCAAACCATAATGTCGTTCGTTTATCTACCTAAGACTTAATTAAACCCAGCAAAACAAGTGGTAGCAAACTCAGGTAACGTCGAGGAAATTTGCAACGTGTGCCTATACGATACGCGTACGTAGCTGTATTCCGTACATGTGTAGTGATGTTATTTACATTTAGTTAACATATTAAACCCATAAATTGCGTGCCGTTGACACTACTACTCGCTCCGCTTTAGGTAACGTTTGGCAACGATAAAACTTGAGCAAATTAAACTACAAGTTAATTACTGCAGTTTGTGAAATGCTGTAAAACTTTAACACTCCATCCTGTTTCGATGTTATACAGGAATAAATTTCCAGTCCATTTATTTTATTATTCAGGTTATTTACCTTTAAGAACAGCAAGTGTAGGTATTAAGAGAGAAATCTATTTGTTTGAATTTCGAGAGCCACTATTCTTTTTTATGAAGGTGTTCTTCGAGGAAGCCACTGGAGTATTCTTGCTTACTTAAGCCGATTTGCAGATATTTTCTGTCTAGGAGCATTTGCTTCAGAGCAGACTTTTACGCTTTCAGATAGAAATAGATGCAAACTTTATAGTAAAGTTAAGCTATCTTTATACGACGACGGTTTGGTATCAAAACTCGTCCGCCATTCGAGCGTCTATTTGCAGACACTGTCCATACGAGAGCAATAGAACTGACGTAAATGTTTAACATTCTTCTTAGTGAAACTTTCGGGAGCCATCTATGATAACTTTGAATAAACGGCATCCAGGACTGTCCGCTGCGGACCAATACGGATAGCCCCTGAGGAAGAGTTCTTCCATACAAGTATGGAGTTCCATACCAGTTCAAAACATGTCGGGTATTTCCTGGCCGTACGAAAGTCAATACAGTTTTTCAAAATGTAGTCTGTTTCGATTTTTCTATAAGGCTAACCCATGATCAGACATCTAAGCAAGACATTCAAGTTGTCGTTTTTAATCTTGTTAGTTGAATGCGGAATTTTCGCGAATTCGCTTGGTAAACGAATTGGTATCCTGTAGAGTGGACCCGGCAGGCAATTGGGCCAATTTGTGTAAACTGCCGCAATTTTGTGTTAACGGCGCTAATGCCGTCCGCAGAGAAGGACAGACTCGACGACTACACAAAATAAACATCTGCGGATTTACACAATTACCTAGCTCATATAGGTACATTTTATTAGGTACGATTTTGTTGAAAAATTTTATACCTACGACTGGAACTTTCCTACTTAGGGGATTGACATTAAAATTAAACATCTGTATAAACTACGTATACTAAATGCGATTATGTAGTAAATACGTACATAATGTATATGTATACCTATACATAATTTATTGAGCACTCAAAGGGGAAAAGTACAGAGCTGTAGGAGAGACATTATTATACTGAAATACAATTTTGGAATCAATAATGTTTCAACATTTTTACGAATAATGGAATCACACTACGTGTAACAATTAAACGTCAGAGTAGGGTTCACTTAAAATCCACCTATCGTTACTACGAAAAATTACGGTAAAAAATTGGCCGCAAAATATAGTATATTGTGTCATAAGGGTAGTAAGTAAGGGATTACTAACGAAGGAGGAAGGACTATTAGAAGCCCGACGCCGAAGGCGGAGGGCTTTTAATGTCCTGAGTTTGTAATCCCCTTACTACCCGCCATACACACAATATTTTTCATCACATTTGGGAGTATGTAACAAATAAATAAGTAAAAAATAAACATTAAACGATAACGATTGACAACTAACTTTTTTCTGTATATATTTTTTTAATTTACTATAAGCACTGGCAAAACGGCCATCAGCTTAAAACAGAAAACAAATGTACACAGAATCTTACTATCTGTCATTAAACAAATAACAATTAACAATATTATGCAGCAATAATTAATACCGTAATATATATAAAACTTAAATACGAACAGTAAGTTTGTTACAAAACTAAATAGTATCTAACCAATAATATTAAACTTGTTTCTTTTTTTTTTGTGTCGTCTACCACAGATAATGCTAAGAACTGCGTTTAGTTTAGAAACTTGACAGGATATATTGTCAGATTGTAATTCAAAATTAAATTTAATAAAACAATTGCAAAATACACTTAAATAATTGTAAAACATAAATATTAATGCAGTTACATAAATATTGATTCAATAGGTACACAATAAAATTTGCTGATAGGCAAGTTTTGTTAATACATCAAAAAACCTTGGCTGAGTTGAAACCTCCTTAGTCTGAAGTAGTCTGCGAGTGCGGACTATATTTTTAAAACTAAAACCATAACTCCCTCGGGAGTTATAACAATTTATAACTCCCGCGGGAACTATATAGGCCTTTGTCCTTCAGTACACCTGCATGTAATACCATCTTTTACGAGCAAATGTGATGAAAAATGCTTTGTCCTTTTCATAGCCAGTTTACATGCGTTTTATTAGAGTATTTCCGTAGCGCTGGAAATATTAAAGCGCACGAACCCCATAAAAACTAATCCTTCCTTTCTGTTACTTTGTTGGCAGATGACATTGTAAAAAGTAATTGACGCACTCTAGCCGCGAAGCCTCTCGTTATAACAAGAGTAAGGGGCTGTTAAATAGTGAAATGCTCGATTATTGCAGTTGGACTCAGACTAGGTAGGGCAAGACCAAGGGCTTATAAACCCGAGATTTTTGTATGGGCAGTCTATAGAACCACTGACTGAAATAAACTATTTTGATTTTGACTTGAGCGCAGCTTGATGAGATAAAAATCTATATATATTTGCAATAATACCGTGATACGGGAGTGATAAGATCGACACATCAGCACATCACTTAGGTAAATGGCTAAATTAATGTCAAAGATTACCCTCTAGCTCACATAATGCCCGATACTGATAAATTTAAATATGCATCTTGAGTTACGTTTATACTGCCAATAGTGCTAACCTCTTTTTATTTTACATTTGCTCTTAGTGTAAATTGCAAGTGTACCTATACTGCAATGTCGTCTCTTTCTATTTAATCTATGAAAAAGGGACGCCACTTTTTAATTTCTACACTTTGCTGTCGCACTGTACTTATAATTAAAACAATTTGTGGAATGCATCCTTTTTCCTTTATATACGACCTCATCGCCTTCACATCCTTAGTTTTTTTATAGGTCGGTGACGATGTAAATCGTGTTTCGATATTCAAATATCTTGATACGTAATAGGAATTACATACTTACTTACTGGACAAATAGTGATTCCAAATTTAAAATCTCGCTGTTTACTGGACACTTCTAAAAAGTCTTCGGTATGTTCCACTTCTCGTACTGTAGTGAGTAGTCTATCTAGCGATGGTAAGGCAACATTACATGCAATTTTTGAGAAAAGGATATATTCGGTATCCTTTTATATTATACTAGCTACGTATATTATAAATATAAACCGTATTTATCTATTTAAAAAAACCCATTAAAATCCGTTGCATCAGACAGACTGACAGCACGAAGCGACTTTGTTTTATACTATGTAGTGATACGGAGGGTTTGTAACGGTTTTACTTGCAATTCCCATAAAGACATTTGATGAACACTCAAAACCTGGATTGATTGACATCATTAAAAATAAAATCTGGCAAAAGCCTCGTCATAACAAGAATAAGTGGCGATAAACCGTGAAATGACGATTACTGCAGTTAAACTCTACAGGCGGGTTCATAATGTCGGTCACCTGAACAATTGACTCAATTATACTTTATTAAGTAGTTATACCTACTGTGAATTTGCGATTACTCAGTCTGGCTTTAAAAATAAAACCCACTGTTTAGTGAGGTTAAACGGTTATAATTAGTGTGCAGAATTTACTAAATAAACTACACAGATTATTAGTTGAATACAGCACAAAAATAATTTGTGTCTAAAATAAGAATTAAAACAACAAAATGAGATAAGGGCAGCTGTTATTTTCCACTGGCCTTCGTACTCGTAATTAGTTTACAAAAATACCCAGTATAAGGTTAGGTGCTGACGATAGCTCACCTACTACTAGCTTACTTAATTCATACCCCAAGTCCATTAACAGTCTGTAATTGTTGCCTAGCTTAACAAAGTAATATACTAACATGGGTTAAATAAAACCGTAGTCATTATCAAAAAAGGACGTACGTCGTATACCTGAGGGTAATGAACTAACATGACAGGAATTAAAAGATATTTATCGACTTGCGAAAGGAACAAAGTAAGCTGTGAAGTACGTGTCCGTTTAAATGGAATACTCTTTGGCTGTCCTTGGTCCCATAATTAAATACGACAGACGGCCGCCGCCCCGCGGGACCAGTGTCGGATTAAAGTTTTGTTACGCGGAGAATTACCACTCGGTTTGGTTAACGGAAACTCCGCCGTGTAAGCGAGATTTATCGTCGGATAGTTCCGAATTACGACGTTTACGACCTTACGACCCATTCCTTTTAACGCGCGTCGCACTTTGTCGCAACACTTTCCGTGCTAGGTGACATTTGGATCCGTCAATACGAGACGTTGTTTCCGAAATGATTCTGTTTGCATTGCAGAGTAGCATTTGTGGGGAGTAATAACGGCGCCACGTGTGCTGCAGACATATGTGTTATTTGCAAGTAAAATTGAGGTCCCAATCAGTCTGGCTCAGTTCGACAGGTGTCGAGGGCGCGCGACAGTTCTTGACGACTAATCATCGCGTCGCAAACACGCTCAAAGTTTCGACAAAGAACCTATATTTTACGCCCCGCTTCGTATGTTCGCGGGTAATTTAAATTTCTGACGTTTTTCTCCCGCTACTCCCTATGGGTTCGGGCATAAATACTTTGCGTGGACATTTTTATGGCTGTTTTTAATTTGGCTAACATAAAATAAGAAGGTGGATTACAAACGGCGTTCCTAAGAAAACGCGGTTCGAGTAATCATGTTGACGCGGGGCGGGTCAAATGAAGCTCAGATTTTTTATTAGTAAATGTTAACAAGGCAAATGGGGTGATTTTACAAATTAATTTCATCTTTTCAATACGAATTGCAAGTTTATTTGCCTTGGTGAATTAGCAGACATATCTTAAGGCACTTATCGTAGATGGATTTTTATTTGAATCAGAAGAGGTACGGTTGCAAAGAGATATGCAAACATCGCGCCGGACGGGTCCACTTGACAAAAAATATAAAATGGAAATTCAGAAAGGTCGCTACCGCTAGAAAGAGACGTCAAAGCGAATTGGAGAATTATTTGAATACTGCTTGTTTGGTACCGTCAACAGCGCAGGTAGCCAGTCTAATTTAAATGTTACAGAGACTTTTGTCCTCATTGTGAATTTAATAATTTGATATTTACTCTTAAGTAATGACATCTGAGCTCTTCAATGCTTTCAGACGACATTTAAATATTTATTTTATACGATATCGGTTCGTACTTGGTACGAATTAAAATTCTATCTGTTTAATAGCCGTAATAGATGGGTATATAAGCGCTCTTTAATTTGCTCATGATAAACTTCGCCCTTAGGTTTGTTTCAATTCTAGAGTCGAGAAATCAAAATGAGGCATATTGATAAGCGCTACAGGGAATAGGGATTTTTTTTGTATAAGATCATTTATGCTACCGTAAGATTTCATATTAAGCATTTTAAGATACAATGCATTTTTCTTTCTGTGCAATAATGTGTAGGTACCTACATGGTACATGAACCGAATCTAATGCAGTACCTATTTAATTATGACTGTTGCAATTACTGAATGTTAATACGGAACTTTCTAAGTGTGAATGTCGCATTTTACAATAACATTTGCCCATTTACTAGAAGCCCGTACATACATATGTAATCCATACTAATATTATAAATGCGAAAGTGTGTCTGTCTGTCTGTTACCTCTTCACGCTTAAACAGCTGAATCGATTTTGATGAGGCATGGAGATAGTTTAAGATCCGAGGAAGGACATAGGATAGTTTTCATCCTGGAAATTATCCCTAAAAAGATTGAAAAGTGAGTAGTGCAGCCTGTGCCCATGAAGGGAAGCCGGGCTGACCCTGTCAATTACCGACCAATTTCCGTCACCTCCATACTCTGTAAGACTATGGAGCGTGTACTGAACAAACGCCTCCTTGCATCCCTGGAAGTGAACGACTTGCTCAGTGATTGCCAGTTTGGATTCCGTCCGGGGCGATCAACTGGGGATCTTCTTGTGTATGTCACTCATCTATGGAGCGAGGCGATCGAGAGACACGGGGAGGCTCTCGCCGTGTCTTTCGATATTTCAAAAGCCTTTGACAGGGTCTGACACGCAAGCCTGGTGGGAAAGCTTCCAGCGTATGGGGTCCCTGAAGGTCTCTGCAAATGGATTGCTAATTTCCTGAGTGAGCGTTCGATCCGAGTAGTCCTTGATGGCTACACTTCGGATCCCAGGGCTATTGACGCCGGTGTTCCTCAGGGGTCTGTTCTGTCTGCAACTCTTTTTCTGCTGCATATTAACGACATGCTTATGCCCGGTACCTTTGGGTATGCTGATGACAGCACAGTTGTTGACAGATACACATCCAGCGCAAATTCCAAGAGGGACGAAATCCAGTCTTGTCGAGAGGCAATGGTGGATCGATTGAACCAAACTCTCGTGGCAGTGTCCGAGTGGGGAGATGCCAATTTAGTTGGATTCAATGCCACCAAGACTCAGGCGTGTCTGTTTTCCGCTAAACGGAGTCCCTTTGACCTGACTCCCACTTTCCAAGGTGTATCCGTTCCGATTTCAGACCACCTAGAGCTTCTTGGGATGACCTTATCATCCAACCTGAACTTCGGCCAATACTTTGAATCCTTGGCTACAACTGCAGCAAAAAAACTTGGGATCCTATCTAAGGTGAGGCGGTACTTCACGCCGAGACAGCTGCTTCAATTATATCAGGCGCAAGTCCGATCATGCATGGAGTACTGCTGCCATCTTTGGGATGGGTCCGCCAAATACCAACTGGCCGCCTTGGATTCAATTGACAAACGTGCGAAGAAGCTCATTGGAGACCCTGCCTTAGTTCAGGAAAAGCTGCAAAACCTCGAACACCGCAGGAAAGTCGCACTTGTTTATCGGTTTTCTACCGGATACACTTTGGTGAGTGTGCACTAGGACTGCATGAATTAATTCCACCGTCTCCGTTCAGACAATACAGTACTCGGCGCGGACTTGGATTCCACCCTTATGTTGTCGATATACCACTGATTCGTACGAAACGCTTTGCGTCTACTTTCCTTATGAGGACAGCTAAGGAATGGAACTCTCTTCCTGCGTACCTGTTTCCTGAAAAATATAACTTGGATCTCTTCAAGTCGAGAGTGAATAGGCATCTTCTAGCCAAGCATGCTCCATCTTAGGCCTTATTGTCACTTAACATCAGGTGCAATCGAGGCTAAATGCATGGCTATTTTGAATAAAAAAAAAAAAAGAGTAAGTAATTCATGATGACATTGATGACCCTGTAGGAAATGTAATGATTAGACCAAAAGCACAATTGCTCTTACATTTGCTTAGGCGCTTTTAATAATCCCTTTTATTAATTAAGGTGATTAGGTGGTTATGGATATCTATCGTGTTGTACGAGGTTGCTTCCATACTTCCAAGTTCCACGCGGACGTAGTCGCGGGCAAAAGCTAGTAACTAAAAATGCAAATTACCGAAAACTTCCCCTAACTCTAATATCGTAATCGTATATATGAGACCTACGTTTCGAAGGAGGTCAAGTCTTAATCTCCAATAACAAAATAATCGCAGCAGTTTCAAACTCTCATTTAGATAGCTGTCATTAAATTAGCTCTCGAACTTGAACCTAACCTAGCGGTATCTATTTTCATTTCCTCCGTAAAAAACCTACTGATTTTCAATACGTGCTCTTCGTTTCCGCTGCTACGTTATTAACGCACACATACGAGCGATGACGTCACGCGGGGGCGGCGCGGGGGCCCCCGCCCCCTTAGGCTCAACAGTTGGTCCCGGCTCGATAGCTCAGCGCGTGCGTGAACGAGACGTCACATGGAGTTCATGCTAGCAAGCACCAACTCCTAATTCCTACTTTTTAACTCTTATTATGATGTGACGTCAGAGGAAAAGCTGTGTAGACAAGTTTCGTTTCTGTGGATAACTTTTGAAGCGCCGAATTACCTATATTGGCACACGTAATATTCCACTTGACGATGACGAACTACTCGTATGTTAACACAGACAGATGGATAGTTTGGCCAAACCATAGGAAAAAGTTACTTACTTAGGAGTGATATGTATTTTCTAATAATGGGAAATTCAATTCCATGCGTTTTAGAATCGAATTTTATTAATAATTCTAAATCAAATATGAAAGCAATCTGAAAAAATTGAAAAAATGCGGCTCGATCATATCTTGAAGGTTATTTTACTTTTAAATAAATGAAATAAATCGTTTACATTTGTGTTTAGCACTCATTTTGCTCAAAGGTTAACATCCCACATCCCACACAGGAAGAGATCCCTTAAAGGAATAAGTTCGCCTTTGTACATGTTTATTGTTGTAAAATGTATTTCTTGTTTTTGTGTACAATAAAGTGTTTACATGCATACATACATGAAATATACAGATAATTGGCTAATTGCAGACACTTGTAGTTTAGACCAGACTCTCAGTGGAGTTCCGTTTGCAAAAATAGCGCACCTCAATCTGACTTCTGATATATATTGTATAGATCCCAGACATCCTACAAACAAATGTTGCCGACCAGTTTTGTGGTCCCCCTCCCCCCAGCCGGGCAATTAAAAATGGCATACAAATTAAAAAAAAAAAGTCATCAAGCCATGCCGAGTGGGGTATCAAATGGAAGGGCTTATTGAGTAGATCACGAATATATAGCACACTATAACATTTCTTACACTTTCTCTAAGATTTTTTTGAAATTTTACTAAAATGCTCCATTTTCGAGTTAACTTTAAACCACTATAGATTTAAAACTGATGAATATATATTTATAATTATTATTTTTAATAACTAACAATAGTCCATTGTTTACGCACTAATAGTTCGTACAGTAAAAAAGTTGCACGGGGGACCGGGGGGAGCAATCAAAGATGGCGAGTTTCGATATTTCAATATATTACTTAAAATTTCGTACTCTCAACAGTTTGATTTTGTTACAAGTTTTTACAATTCTTATTTACACAATTGAGGGATCACGAAAGAAAAACCGTTTTCTTGGGTGCCATTTAGCTGCACGAAGTCTTGGCGAAGCTCGCCATCTTTGATTGCTCCCCCCGCTCCCTCGTGCAACTTTTTCACTGTACGAACTATTGGTGCGTAAACAATGGACTATTGTTAGTTATAAAAAATAATAATTATAAAAATATATTCATCAGTTTTCAATCTATAGTGGTTTAAAGTTAACTCGAAAATGGAGCATTTTAGTAAAATTTCAAAAAAATCTTAGAGAAAGTGTAAGAAATGTTATAGTGTGCTATATATTCGTGATCTACTCAATAAGCCCTTCCATTTGATACCCCACACGGCATGGCTTGTTGACTTTTTTTTTAAATTTGTATGCCATTTTTAATTGCCGGGCTGGGGGGAGGGGGACCACAAAACTGGTCGGCAACATTTGTTTGTAGGATGTCTGGGATCTATACAATATATATCAGAAGTCAGATTGAGGTGCGCTATTTTTGCAAACGAACATCTCCTTGTAGCCTGCACTAGTTGTAACTTAGTATTTTGCAGCTCGGAGTTAGTCTGTAACTCTGTACATGGATAGAATAGATAACATCCATAACTATAGCCTCGCACCCCTTTGCAAACGCAGCACGCATCATTGCAAACGCATTGAAAATAAATCCATATCTACCGCTACAAAACTACCGGCGGCGGCAAAAAATGGCACGCGCGTCAACAGCTGCGGCGGCGAAACATTTCCAACTTAATTAAGTATAGAAGGTTTGTAGACGAAATTCCGGTTTTAGGCACCTACATTGTAATAATATTCATTCAAAATCCATCTGCTATTCACGCCAAAGCTTACGAAATGAAACATAAATCCATTCGATCTATTAAAATTGAGCGCTCCATTTGTTTTATCGCCGATTCAATCAGTGAATTCATCTGCAGTTACTATGTCCGGCTGTTACGGTATGATATAAATATTTAGATTCAATATTTGTAGAATTATGTAGGGCTTGCGCTTGTTAACAAACACGCGTCAGTTATAAAGCAAATAAAAATATTATCACGAGTATTGGAATGGCTCTGGGTTTTTTTTTCTTCAAAATTATCCGATTAGTATAAAACACTTTTAATTTAATACCCCTGAATTTGAAAATGTATCGCTCTGAAACGTATTCATTGATAAAAAGAATTAAGCAATTTACAAACAACTATTTCAATTACATTTTTATTTCCTAAGAGTTGGTGTAAAGTGCTCATGCACGAAAATCTAGATGTACAAAACCGATTTGATAACACAAATAGGAAATCGAATACAAACATTAACAGAATTAAGGGAAATAATTTGATTAATACGAAATAATGGGAGGAGAAATCGGGAGCACTCCTAATGGAATAGCAGAAATAATTAACTTAAGTCCGCACCTATCGCTCAGAGCTCAATTTCTTATCGCTCAATGTTAATTGTTGCTTTGGACCTATTGTTAAACTTTTGGAGTGAATAAGACCTCCGTAATTGTATTAAATCATAGCCCCTAGGGGATATTTCAAAAGGTTTGAGAATCATACCAATGTTAATAAACCGTCTTCATTCGAAAACGTTTTTATAAATGTGTATGAGATAGGTTTATTTTTTAAGTTCATTCTAATTTAAACAACAATAGTTCCGAGATAACCTAACATCAATATTTGTGAGTGTCATCGTTTATGTTTGGTCAGATGTCGTTAATCTACGAAAGTGTTTAAAAGAGATTAATAGGGGTCATCAATTTATCGCTCGTAGCGTATATAGAAGAAGGAAAAACATCGGTATTTAAGGGCGACAAAACAAATTGTCAGCGACAAAATACGGGCACCCTCCATTTTCGCTTCCCCGTGAAATGGAGGTTCTACTCAGTCGACGTACAGCTTTGGGTCAAGCGTGTTCCAAAAAAAAATCGTTTACCAGTGCTCAGGCGAATTTAAATATCGGTAGCGGCTCGGCCCGCGTCACTCCGGGATTAACATAATTCAACAAAAAAACACCCGCCCTTACGGCAAAAAAACAAAAAACGTTTTTTATCCGTGTGCGATGGACCCGACTCGCGGTCCACAATATTGGACAAGTTTTGTGGGCGAAATTACGTAAGAATTCTTATAGGATGCCTTCTCGTGCGTGATAGCACGGGTGGCAGGAATAATCGTCGCTCTTTTATTGGAAGTTTTATTCAAAAATATAAATGTGCGTAGATATTGTTCCTATCAGGGAACAACTGTAGCAATTTGAATGCTTGTACTGTCAGATTTAATCACAAAAAAATAAGATAAAAAGGTTTCCTTGGATGACTCAAAAGCCAAAGGATAAACGCGTCTTAAGATCAAGATCAAATGCGACGGCGCACTACATCCTGAAAGTATTATCGCCTCACAAAACATTAGTCGGGGCATGTATCGTCACGAGGGGCCAGGGTCCTTCACCTTCCTCCGGAGCCGAAATAAATCTAATTCTTTGGATGACAGATATCAGCAAGCCTTGTTTATTTATACTTTCACCCTGAACTATTCGAGGGTCGCACATGTGTGCCGCGATCGCTCATTGAACCAAAATAAACTACGCTCTAAGTCAATAAGCTACAGTAAGACGGGGCTTACAATAAACATTCCGCAAACCCGATGGAATTTTTAAGCAACGATGAATATTTGATTGACCATGATGATGAATAAAATGAAACATTTCGTACAAATATCAGGGGCCGTAATGACTCCGCTCGACATTGAGAAAGAATCTCCTAAAAGAAAACGGCCAAAGAGAAGGCTCCCGAAATAAATGTGGTAATTTCATGTACAAAAAATTTCCTCGTAACGCATACATTTAAATACATCAGCATAAGCTTTAAGTGTAACGTGCGTGTAGAGCCAGGAGGTTAACTGAACTGGACTGGGAGGCTTGGGTTGTTGAGCGCATAAACTCACCCACAAATATGATGATGCGGTTCAGAGTGAAAAAAGGGACGGCCTGAAAACCAGCGCTGCGCAGACTCCTGGCTGTCGCAGCACATGCTGAGTTCACTCCTTTTGTCACACGGAATAATTTGGGTGGACAATGTACTGACAATATTTTATTTTTTGGTGTGGCAATAAATGTTTCCTTCTTTCTTGTTTTTATCTAATACAGTGAAACTTGGATAAGTGGGACCTGGATAAGTGAGAAACCTCCATAGCTGGAACTCGTGCTGCTGTCCCGACACTTTACCACTGAATTACCTCTGTTAGTGGGACAAAACAGACCTCTATAACTGGGATTCGTTTTTTCGATTTTGTCTTCATAATTACCTCCATAACTGAGACAGCGGGCGTATTTTACCTCTATTATTGAGACTACATTTTAAGTTAAACTTTTAATAAATGGTTATCTTTGAAATTAAAGATTTTGACCTCTATAACTGTGATAACGTAAATCCATTACCTCTCTAACTAAATAATAAATAAATAAATATCAGACAACCTCACACAAATCGATCTAGTCCCAAATTAAGCTCAAGAAGGCTTGTGTTATGGGTACTAGACGACGATATATATACTTATATAGATAAATATATACGTAAATACATATAACAACCATGACCCAAGCACAAATATTCGAGTTCATCACACAAATATTTGCCCTGGCCGGGATTCGAACTCGGGACCGCTGCTCAGTAGGCAGGTGCTTGCAAACTGAGCCAACCGCGTCGTCAAACTGGGAGTTCATTTTATTTCAAAACGCGAGAGAGTAAAAACACTATTTGTTTTGCACACCAATTTTGAAATGTCAACAAATTGTAACCAACAATTATACCTAAGATTAAATTTATATTAATTAAATAGGTAATAATATTTTAATAGCGGACCCCTAAAAAAGGACAATACAAAATGTCAGATTTATTTAATTGACGCATTCTGTTGTGTTTTCGTACTGTTTATAAAAAAGTTTTAATAATCTTTGATTATAAGGTACCTTTTTATTACTGCCAACTATTATAATTATTTTCATTTATAATTACTTATTATGAAATACACCACCTAACTATTTTATTTAATAATCGCACCTCTATAACTGAAATATCCTCTTTTTTACCTCTATTAATGGAACCCTATGTAAATGGGACAGACATTAATCTATGCCTGTATATCTGAGACACTGGGTAAGTGGAATACATCTTTAAGTGAGACAAATTTGCTGGTCCCTTCAAGTCCCAGTTATCCAGTTTTCACTGTAGTAGTCGGGACAAGTCTGCCGGCGGGGCAAGCATATTTTTGGTAAGTGCGTTCGACTCGACCCGACTGACCTTAAAGCAATCCCGGTATACTGCTTCTGTTTTTTATTCTTATTAAAAGCTTAATGTAGACACTTAGTTTTTACAGGTAAGTAAAGATTAATTTCATGGGTTGTCCCGTACAAGGGATAAAGTAGCACTTAACAAACAAAAAATGGTTAGTCCCTTTTTACCAAAAAAGCGAGGTCTATTTAAGACTCGCCGAGAACGGGGCGCGACGAATCTAACAAGCTCCAGAATTGTGACAGGCCTGACAGCTGACATATTCCCGTCATTAATCAAGCGGGCGAGCGACGCCATATTTTGATTCGTGTCGAAGCTGCCGAACCTCAGAGAGGACACGTGCCGGCTCACATATGAGTGCTTTTTCAACACGTTTTTTCACCCTATTAATATTTAAATCTATGTAGATTGCGGATCGCTCAAAGAGTTGGCGAGTCTAATTTACGGCGCGCAAATTTCTTAATGAAAGGCAGAAAAAAGGGACATGTTTCCAAACTTATACTCAACAAATATTTAATCTTAGCCAAGGCCGGGAATGTATACAGTTAAAACATGGCTACTGTATATTTATTAAAACCGAAGGGCTGAAGACACGGCTCAAAGGAACAACAGTACCTATTAAACTAAATAAACATTTCATAAATAAAAGCTATAACATGGCTATAAAGATATAATAAGATGGCGTGTATACTCTGCTGCTTTAATAATACGACTTGTTTTTATAAAAAACAAACCGAGTTGAGCGGCAGATTGGTACCTACTATTAATTATCTAGAGATTAGAGGTATGCGCGATTTCCCTATTTCTAATTGTATTATGCATTAAGTAATGGGTCTTTCAATGAGTGCTTATACGAGTATCTATTAGACTATTTAAATAGCAAACTTGCATTCATATAACTATAAACTAACGTCACTTAGGTATGCAACTTTTCTACCTTCGTATTAGCATGGCCGTGTAAATTACACGAGCAACATTTAAATTGTCTTATTTAGCTCTACTTACAAGGAAGGATCAAAATTGCATGCTTCTAGCTAAAACCACTGGTTCACTCGACGTAGACGTACAAAATTTGTTTTATACGTTTGTGTGTATCTATGTATGTACCTACATGTCTATGACATGCGGACTGGTCAAGAAACAAAACTGAGGGTTAATGACTTCGCACAGATATAATAGTGACATCGTCTAGTTAACAATATGATAGTAATGAATCAGGAAATCGCGAATTGAACGTATGGTTGCAAAAGTGAGCAATCACAGTAAGTCTGTTTATTATTCCGCGAGGAGCATACGACGAGGAAGTACAGGACGCTCGCCCGATTCGGCCACGCTGTATCGGGTAAAAACGGAACTTGACGATTTATGTTCATTCATTATTAATTAGCTTTATGTGAAAGGAAACTTGCGTACGGGGCTATTTGCTATATCGATCTAATCCATGCATTATGCATGAATCACCGCTGTCTGCTGTGCAAAACGTATCACTTCCTATGATCTACACTTAAAAACGGCTACTATATTCATGTGATAATAAATCATCTCTGTTTTTAAAATGGAGTAGGTATACTTTCTTCCTACGTGCCGAAGTGCGCAATAAACATTTCGCAGCAATAGACAACGTATACAATCTGGGCACCTAGACGCAGAATTACACGGCGCATAAAAAAAACAACGTAAGGAGGAAACAAATCGCATAAGCGGAATTCTTTTTCAGAATCGAGAGTAAAAAGAGTTCAGCATCGAAGGCGACCATGAGATAAATCCCGAAGGAGAGGCGTTGTAATAAAACACGTACGACGCGGGCCGCTACATTTTATTTCAAAAAGCGATAAGGGCGCGAACGCTGAGAAATTCCTTTTACGAGATTCTTGTGGAGGGGGTGGAATAGGTGGAAGACTGTTGGAGAACACGCTCGGCGACATCTGGTTTGTGTTGGCGGCGCCTCGTGAACCGACCACCTATCTACGCCACACAGACTGCATTGTCCGACCGCTATCGTTAACGCCGTTGAATTCAACCTACCACAAAATAGAATAAAGCTGACTGTAAAATCAGAACATTTCCTAATAGTGGTAAGTTACACTCAGAATATAGACACTTCAATTTAAAGTGAGAAGTTTAATTTGTTGCTATAGCTTTATGTTTGTAAATACGGTTCGTCTCAGGCCCAGTGGGGATTAGTTTCTAAGTGCATTTAGCGTCGGAGGTGAACATTGTGGTTTATTGGCCGCCGTTGCCAGAGGCACTCGACTCGGTATAAAGGAGGGCAATATCGCTTGTTGTCTCGTTGCCCCGCTCGTTTCTCGGCTCGCCTTTTCTGAAATTTTGTTTATGCAACAAACACATTTTCAATCTAATCTTATTTTGTCAAATAAACTCCGAGGCAGAGTTTGTGTACCGTAAAATGTTATGAACCCATCGGATAATTTACATGAAAATTGTGTGGATAATTTTATAAAAGTCCATTTTGAAATAAAAAGACTCCGTATATTCAGGCAATATTATTTTCCGTCGTCAAAACGACAATCCCTCAGGATCACGATTACGAAAAAGGGCTCTCCCTAAGCTGTCTAAAACCAGTTCACACATTTGATTTATCGAGCGGGATAGCTCACAGAGCCCCGCGGGCCGCTACTACTCGAGCACGCTTTATTTGCACTGAGTATCAAACTTGTACATTAATTAGTTTCATGCAAATCATGATCCGATCCGGTGGCACTGCTTGCGGTCGAGAAAAGCATTAATCACGTAATATTGTTTATGTAATGCATAACGAGCAAGAGCGGTCGGGGCGCAGAAATTGATGGAGTGCCGTCGACGCGCCAACTTCTCGGTTAATTATCTAGGCTTGGTGTTGAGGCTGCCAGGCCAGCGACCGCGCGCCCGAGCGAACACACAGACACCTATCTACGCCATCGATCGCAACAACACAGGTTTCTATAATCTACAATAAATGCGACTCATGGTCACTTTAGCTGTTCCGAGTTTCACGGCTGAGCTGACATCCGTATGCGCTACGAACGAAATAAATGAATGCGAGCCTCAGAGCTCAGCTTGCACTGCGTTATGCGATTCCCCCGCGTCTTTTATTCTCATCGTGATTAAAAAAATTGTACTTAAAGAAAGTTCCTTTTAGTACTTGGTTCTTATTCAGGCAACGAAAAATACTACGGATGAGCAAGTGATGAGAAATAGTTTAATATTTTGGGCATTAAGTATTTTCTTTACAGAAAATAGGAAAGCGCGTTGCGTATTTTCAGTTGGTAAAGTTTCGCTTGCAGTTGCAGTTCTTAAGCGGCTTTCTAAGCGGCAATCCAGGATCTAACTACCTATAGCGTAAAGGCCTTTTGAAGAGTGGGTATTTCAGCTACAGTCGACGGTCTACGCTTTAGCGCCAGGATCAAAAAGAATTTCAACTTCTTATGTTTGAAATACAAGTTGCAGATTTGAAAATAGAAACGGCTTTAAAGGAATATAGTGTTCTATTTTTGGGATTGCTCGCTGTCTGAAGTTGCCGAGTTGATTAAAGCTTACGTTTACAAGACTGTCTGTGAATGTTACTATTCTTGACTGTATCTTAATATTTTTTCCTCCTTATTTCGCTTACCGCATCTTCAGACAAATTGAACCTACGATTGCAGAAGGTAGTTCGTATAAGTCAGCTAAAGTGCAATCAATATACACACACTCTGCATACACTCAACTAAATTAGTCGTGTGATTGAGGAGACCCTCTCAGTTGGAGTTTGAAATAAATACATTAGGGATACAATAAAAAAAAATACTCTTCAGAATATGTATCCTGAATCATCAGAAAATGCAAAGCCGGTTATTTTATCGTATAAAAAACCGATTATATCCACATTAAAATAACCGGTTTTGCATTCGCTCTTATGTAAAGATCAAGAGCCGTATAAAAATCTCTCTCTAATTAAATATACCTATTATTTTTTGAAGTTTCTATCAAAGTAGTTCCGCGTTTTCGTTAAGTCACGTCAGATAATCTGCAATTTTGGTTGTTTCGCACGAGTTTGAAAGGAATGGAGAATGGGTGGAATTGTTCAAAAATCTTGAACTTTGTAACTGCAGCACCTCTGCCAAGTCGAAAACGCAGTGTGAAAATTCTCGCAGAATCAAAATCTAGACGTATCTTAAACATGATATTAAAAATGTGCATGGGTAAGGAGTGTGGTACCTAAATAGTTATCTTTACTTTAATTTTTTCAAGTCCGGCAATCGTTACTAAAACCCCGATCACAATCACAACTGTGACACGCAACTGTTTGTCGAGCGACGAATATTCTCTCTCTTTCCTTTCTATAGCGACCATCAAAACGGTTTATATTTAAGGTAAAGCCAGATGAGCGTAATTTGAGTCGCGTAATTTCGGTCGCGCCATACATCATGTCACGTGATCACGTCACACTAAGTATGGCGCGACCGAAATTACCTAATATAAATATAAACCACAACACTGTGAGAGAGTGACAGGCGATGCTAATATGTCGCGCGACAAGAGTCGTAAAGCCCAGTTGTGCTAGGCGGGCTGGTGTGTTCTTGAAGGGTTACCTGGTGCGTATAAGGGCCCGGCTGCGCGTACGGCTGCTGGGGCGGCGGATACCGGCACGGCTGCGGGTACGCGGCGGCCCACTGCTGCGCCCCGCGGAACTGCGCGCCCGCGCTCGCCATGCGCGTAGCGCACGAGCCCGCCGCGCCTGCGCCCGCGACCGTCACCGCGCCGCCACAGCCGACCGCCGAGCGACAACCGCCGGTGCTCTGGAATAGACAAAAACAATATGTTAGGACTGGTTACAGTTGTGGTTATCTATGTTAGCCTACATTCTACACTGGGGCGGATTGCCCTATAGGCCGAGTAGGCCCGGGCCTAGGGCGGCAAAATTTGGTCTTTTTTTACGGTCGAAAATGAACGAGGACAGGTTGAACGCTCTGGCTATCCTCTGCATCGAATGACAGTTGCTACGGTCTTTAGATTGTGATGATTTAATAGACAAATTCGCTGCTCAGAAAGCCAAGCAAAAGACAATTTGTGAATAACGATTCATTGTTACTCACAGATAGAATTGGTAAGAAACAGTATCTGAAAATACTGATTGAGATAATTCAATCATTTACTATCGTTTTATTTTTTCATTTTAATTTAATTTCTATAGTTTATTTAATTACAACACATAGGCGGGCGGCAATCTTTCGTAGGCCTAGGGCGGCCAACGTATCAAATCCGCCACTGATTCTACGTGGTACCTAAGTACGACTCGACATGTTTCAGTTTAATTCTAAAAGCGCAAGTATTCATAGTGCGATTGAGCAAATGAAGTAAAAGGTTAGGTCATTGTTGAAGGTAGGTATTGCATTGCCACAGATAGTAAAAAAAAATAAGGATATGGCGTAAAACACTTTTCCAAAATAGCTCCTGCATTTTAAAGTAACCCCGTTTTACGGTACACCGTACCAGAACTTTAAGTAAGTTAAATTGACGATTTTTCTTGTATTTTTGACAAATAGCTGTTTAGTATCAGTTTTATATCGGCGGGATTTAAAAAATGTGTTAAAGACTGCGATAAACTCCGGAAAGAGAGAGAAAGAGAAGATTTTTTGAAGTCGGTGGTTTATTCCGAGTGCATGGCGTGCTGAGAACGACCTAACATTTGATGCAGTGCGCTCCACCCAACTGCAATATGCAAGATCAATTAGAAGCTACCGCCTTCAATTTAGTAAAATAGGTTAAATCCAGTACAAGTTTCGACGAGAAATAGAAGCTAAGAGGAAGGTTGAAACTGCAGACATAGAGTCGAAAAGATTGGGAATATCGACGGAGACATGCAATTATAAGTAATAGATACCTACGTATTGCTACATTTGGTACAATATGGAGGAATTTGTCGAGACAAAAACAATATAGTTCTCTGCCAAGTATACTGTATATAATAACACTCATTTTAATAATGGCCGTATCAACACACTGTTATTATGTCTGACGCGTAATATATGGATACTAAGGTGTATTAACACAATAACTTCATCACGAGTAAAGGTTAGTGGAGGTCCTCTCAGGCGTTTAAGACAAATTAAACGTTCGCTTCGTTCACACGGAGCGGCAACTTTCACTGAAGTGCTCATTTATTTAGTTAACATACGCCGCGAATGATAGGGGCCTCCTGGCTCCGAGCGGCATCAAATTACAAGTTACAAGTCGATGTCCTGTGCACCGTAAAGTAAACAGTTTCATACTTGACGCACTCTCTCTACTAAATACATACCTATATGTCTTATACTGACGTCTATAAGCAGGCCGCAAAAAATCCCTACATGTATTAAACCCTTTGAGTAAAATTTGAAAGGTCTGGTGGACGAAAGACACGACCGTCGATTGTAGTTAATAATAAAAAAAAACTTAGTGTCAAGTTGTTCTTGTACTCAATCGAGACAACCCTGAAGTCATCATAATGGTACCTAACAAGGTATGCACGTCACTGACAGATGAAGCAACATGCGAATACCCTTAAAAGTACACATGATTTTGATTTACTGTAGTCAGGAACAACATATCTCGGCATCTCGTAGTACGCCTAGTTGCATCACATCTTTGACGCAGACATATTACTGTAAAGTGCCGAGAGCCGTGACTAAGCGTCTCTGCACTTTCGCAAACGCCTAGCCTGTACCTAACGTAAATAAGAACCTACTACATTGGACCTGTATATACTTATTGACGTCTCTAATGTGTGGTTTCTATTTACTACAATCAACTCCGGTACACGGCAAGCCGGGAATGCTATTCGTTTAAAATGTTTCTACGTATATATACTCGCATGTTTTATCATAATATTTGAGATTTTGCTCGAAGCTTGTTTAACGTCAATATGAATATTTGCTCTCCGTCTTTAGAGGGGTGCAAATAAGAGGGAGGAAGGCGGTAGTTGGCAAGCAAACCATTCGGCCATGGCTTTTAGGCAGACACAGGCCGATGGGTTATGAAATTCTTCTAGAGTAGGTACTTATTGTCATTCTGTGCGCGCGGCCGCTGAAAATGAGATTTATAGCGGCAATAACAATGTATAATTTCACCCGGCGACCCCCATCATCGGACTTAATTATTTGAGTCACGGAATTCGAAAAACCGACTAGGAAAGCCTAAGGGATCAGAGCTTTGTTGTCGTTTTTCTCAACGCAGTGTCCATTATTATTTTATAACCACTTATTTTTTGCTACAGAGTAAAAAATAGGTGAGTAAGTATGTGTGTAAAGCGATAAGCCGGCAATCCGCTTAGCGGGTGTGTGGCTGGCACTATTTGGCACCGACTTATGGTAAAATGTAAATTCTTAACGAACTAGTGTCTTATAGCCATCAGCTAATTCAAGGGTGTCCTTCAAGGTTGAGGTGCTTACGCATTTACTTTTCGGACTGTAGTAGCTCTTTATCATGACCTGCTTTGTGTAGTTACAAGCATTGGTACATCAACCTCAGTATAGAAATATTATTTTCAGCATATTGTTAAAACTTTAATATTGTTTTAGTAGAAAAAGTGATTTTACAAAAACACCCTGTGAAACTTGTTTTGTTCACTTAGTTCACAAAGGGTTCGTAAAAGTTATTAAGCTAATGTTTAAAATAGATGGCAGTAAAACTTTTATGGCTCATTTAATAGTTTCCCAAGATTTGACGATAACTTCATTTTAACTATCCCTCTTAAATAGAAGTTTAGTGTTTTAGCTATATTATCCATAGGGGCGAAAGAGCTGTTTTCCGAACCCGTACTCTTCTTCAATTCGCGTGGCATCTGTCATTGTGATGATAAAAGTTGAGTTATAGCCCTATTGACGCTATCCCGTATGACGCTTATCGAGAAGGGTTTTATTTGGACAGTTCTTCGTACTTAAATTTGAACTGTCACCCCAATTACGTTTTATATCTGTCAAATCGACGACAAAGGATCAAGTTTTGTTAAGAATAGGGGCCCAATTCTTTGAGGCATCGAAAACTATCTCGAGTATGAGGTTCCGTAGAGCATTCGAGATTCATACTTAGTCTGAACAGATATAGATCTCGTAATATTAAAAGTACTTGCAAGCTTATTGTGTATATACAGTGCGACGCTCATCAGTCTAGGCTAGCGAATGGATATAAGCATGTGTCTTATGACTATGAAAGATACTACGGACGTTAAAATACGTTGATGTTAGGTTAGTAACCCTGCCAACAGTGCAAAGTAAGCAGATCGTTTTCTATCTCTGTACTAGTTTAATTGTAACTTTTGACGTTGCCACACAGTCACACACTTACCTTATTCCAATTATCAACTCTTAAACTCAACAGTAAAGTTAGTAACTTCCAATTAATAGGTTACAAACAACTTAGTCAATCTGTGTCAAAAGCGCTGATTTTACCAGCAACGCACGTAAAAAACGCCGTTACGCGGCACACGAACATTCGCCCACGAGCCGATCACACTTGTCTGCTTATTTTATCACTATTGTTAAGCTAAGTGACCGCTATAACAGATGAATCGCGTCTAATAATATCCGAAAACCGAGACCAAACGTATTTCAGTCAGACTACGCTGTGGGCTGAGTGGGATCAGTGGCGACGGCGGGACGAGACGTCGCGGCCACGCCGGCTTATTGCCTCCCTCCACCCTTTGGACCTAAGCCCTCAATTATATGTAAACGGAACAGCTATTCTGGAATTAGAATATGAGCGACGTCGAACTCTTTATTCGATTTCAGAAATCGCTCCCTGAACTTCTGCCAAGTTGGATGCTAGTGATCTTAAAAATGGTCAAGTCTCCCCAGCAGTGTCAGCACTTCGTGTCTTTACTACTGAATTTTTTTTCCGACGTAACAGAATGTTTTGTTGTTGTTCTCTGTACCACGTTTTAGTAAGTAACTTTTTTCGGACGACAAGGGTGTTCCTACCTATAAAGCAAATTTCAAGATTTTTTATATTTTCATCCATTCCCCGTTGTGTGTAGAATTTTTTACACCTATAGGTTACACCGGAAGACCAGCGCTGGTTCCCGGGCCAGCATTTATGCTGAGGTGTGACCTTTTCGTGGCATACACACCTAGAATTTTATTTTATTTTATTTTATTTCTAATGTGTTGTCCAGTTCGTATATGTTAACGAATAAATTTTCATTCTTCAATCATCATTCATTCATTCATTCATTCATTCATTCATTCATTCATTTTTAATCCGGAGTCAACCGAACATCAAATTTTCATAGTTTTAGAGATAAACCTTTATCATTAGGGTTCCGTAGCC
This sequence comes from Apotomis betuletana, assembly GCA_932273695.1. Taxonomy (NCBI): domain Eukaryota; kingdom Metazoa; phylum Arthropoda; class Insecta; order Lepidoptera; family Tortricidae; genus Apotomis; species Apotomis betuletana. The sequence goes on along the minus strand of OW026309.1, from coordinate 11,850,534 downwards.
CGATTAGAAAACTAGACATGCTTATAGATCTCATTTGTCTGGCCATCGAAATTTTTAAACTCACCAATGCAGTTTAAAAAGACTTACGTCATTTCAAATCGAATAAGGACTGGCGACGTCGGGACGCGACGGTTAGGCCATCGCTTTCTGCCTCCCGCCCTTTGGACCTAAGCCCTGAAATTATACCTAGTCGTAAGAGCTATTCCGCAAATGGATCTTGTCATTCGACGGGCTTTGTTTACAATTTCTTGAGAGATATTCAAATTGAAGAGAAGATATTCAGATTGTCCCCCTTAATATTAATATAATAATTATAGGTCCCTTACTGTAGTAGATACCAATCGCAATGTATATCATGGAGGGATTTTAAGGACAAAACAATGATTGCCGTTTTCTTGTAAATCAGGTACAATCTAGTGATTGTGTTACGTTAAATTAGTGGGACCAATTTATGCCTGTAGAAAACCGTTAGTACGAGTTTAAACTTAAGTTTATTTACGTAGTCCAAGTTTAAAGTTCTGCAGTTAATTGTTGTACACCACAGAGCTTGACAAATAGTTAACAGCATAACTATTCACAAACACACAAAGTTATAGTCTATTCAAAGTTGTATCGAAGTGAATTCAGCTGAAGGAGACTCTGCACATGCAACCTACAATGTGACCACGAATCAAACTCCAGCTCGATCCCTGCCCGAGTACCCGGCTCACAATGTGGCGTGCCTTACTTAGTTAAAGTTGGTAACATCTTTAAAGTCTACTTCACTCGACACTCTCTCGAGCTAGGTAGTACATCTACACACCGAGAGAGCTTAGTCTAAAGTCATGGTACGTAGAACTACCGTATAATGTTGAGTGCGCTATTTGAGAACATAACAATATAACATTCTACTTCTTTATCGCAAAACGTTCGATCGATGTTCGGGTTAAATCCAAACAGTCATTTCCCAGTGTTCTTGTGTACAGACGAAAGTAAATTTAATGTTGTCACTTTAAACGCTAGCCAATAAGAGGCAATAAAAGCGTTCCCATTCCCCGGGGCACGGCTCCTCGAGATATAGTAAGAGCAACTGTGCTTGAATAAAGTGAATATTTAAGAAGCGGTTGCCACGTATTTTACACTTGCGTGCTTTTACTTTACCCCGAGTGGCTTGTTCTCGACCTTTTATTATGGCCCGCTCCACGCTTTGAACCGCGTCGGCGTCGCATCGATTAGGGAAGACAAACACATAAATTGATCTTGCGCTTATCGCTGTGTTAAATTGTGTGCACTTAAATGAATACTAAATACCGAGCAAACTGTTATTAACTTAAGTATTCCCTAACATAATTTACTAATGGACAATAATAGCTAAACTAAATAGTCACCAATTAAATAAATCGAGATAAAACTGGAAGGGAATTGCTACGATTTAATTATCTATCTCTGTTTGTCGAACAAGTTAAAAGCGGGCAGTATCGGCCGGTATCTATAACAATGGCAGTTAATTAAACAACATTTCTTAAGTCTTCTCGGGCTGGTGTATGATTTGGTACGAGCAATCACCCGGCAGCCGACAAAAGATATCTCTGTAATTTTAGAAGTCGTTGTTTGTAATGAAAGCGAGAGTGAAAACCGGAGCGGAGGCGTCGGCAGACGAGGTCAATCCTTCGAGCGGCTCCAAATTAGAACCAGTCGCAGACGTTTCCACTAGTCTCAGTCACATCTTTAGCCTGTCGCCCCCTGCCATCGCCACCCCCTTCGTCTGATTGCCGACAGCTCATAGTCGACCGCAAACAATACTGCGACAGGCTTAGCTGTCTAATCGGAATGCCGAATACCGCGCCTCCCGCGCCCGGATTGTTATTCTGTCAAACGATGTAAGTAATTTGTGCCGTGTAATCTGTGTCAGCTATGCTCATCGCAAATAATCGATGTAAACTTAGCTAATAATAACGGAAGACTCGCTGTCAATCCAAGTTGAGTCATAGTCATAGCTTAAATAGTTAATGCAATTTATTTACATTGTTAAATTCTCAACCATTGTTCGTATTGCCATTTAATTTAGGTTAATAAAATATTCGATGGATTAGTTAAGTTATTATACTGGTATAAGGTTTATCAATTCAGGGTTTGATTTATTCAATAGTAAAGTAAAGCATTGCCAACCTTTTTGGAAAATCCCTTTCAAAAAAATCGACGGGATAACGTGGCAGCGATAAATAAATTACGTACATTTATTGTAAACAGGCCTAAGATTCTTCAGGTCTACGATCAATTTATCACAGATGTGAAGATCATTTATTTTATCCTTTGATTCTTTTCTGAACATTCCGTACATCGATAAAGCACAATGTAATAAAAGGAGTTGGCCGAGCCATAGGGACGGGAGGGAAAACTTTCAGACACCATGCGGTAAATTACAACGCATTCATCTCTATTTGCTGCTACAGTCACACGGGTCCGTATGAATACTGCACTGTACAGTTATGCGTGCTTTTACGACTCGCGTAGAATGTTGTCCTTCGTGTACGTATTTTGCATTCAAACTATGGCCAGTCAAGGCCTCGGCCCGAGGCCGTTACAGCTATGCACATTTCTTCTTTGGCCATGACATGATGTCATTCGATCCGTAACGGTGACGCAGTTGGCACATGCCGGCAACACGATCCGGAATACCGATCCGCGCGTATCATGAGCGGGAAGCGATGCGTAGGTAGGTACTTTTTTTTACGAAATTGCCTACTTTTTTCTCCGAGTATTGTACGGGATGAGTTCGTGAAATGCACAGCGTGCCGTGACTGCATCATTACGTGTACATAAAGCCGCTAGAACATAGGGGATATTATTCAGCAGTTTTTGTGGCCGCCGGCACATTTGTATGCGATTCGCTTCGGCGCCGCGACGGGTGCCCGCGAGATTAGCGGCCACCGCAGTAAATGCCTGTGATTAAACAGAAACTGTTTGGTGGACGGATTTATTTTGTGGACTATCATCACATAGATCGGGTTCAGCGGGAGATTACTGTTCTTGTGAACGACACTCGCACGCGCGCAGTCAGGGGCATGTTTAGCTTAATACAAGAGTTGGCTTATGCTTAAGTAAATAAATAAATAGATATCAGACAACCTCACACAAATCGATCTAGTCCCAAATTAAGCTCAAGAAGGCTTGTGTTGTGGGTACTAGACGACGATATACATACTTATATAGATAAATATATACTTAAATACATAGAACAACCATGACCCAAGCACAAATATTCGAGTTCATCACACAAATATTTGCCCTGGCCAGGATTCGAACCCGGGACCGCCAGCTCAGTAGGCAAGTGCTTACAAACTGAGCCAACCGCGTCGTCAAAGTGTTTTAGCATTATCGTGGATGCACTCACACAGGCGCGTGTAGGTATGTGTGCCATCTCGAGTGTGGCGGCGAGGAATGCGGCCGCGTCCTTCGCCGTACTCGGTTCATTTGCCGACAGGCGCGCAGCGGTTCTTATCCAGGCAAATTTATTGCTTCCCAATTATTGCTTAGATATTGCCAATTATTTGCGTTTATAGCCCGGAGACAGCGTTCGGCAGTATTGGTTAAAATGCCGTTTGAAACTTGAGTAGGTGCGCCGTGTATCGGCGAGATTGTTAACTTGTAATAGAGATAATTAGGTAGAATCTTAACCTTAACCATATACCTAATAGCGCGTTGAAACCTAGTTTCAAAGTAAATCACGAAAACACAAAAAATACATAGGTAAAACAACACAATATTCTATTATATTTTCAGTATTGTTCAATGTTGTAGATTGCTATTCCATGACCATAACTATGCAAGTAACGATGCTTTTATATGATAATAACTTGCAAGTCTCCCCTTAGATGTTTAATATGCATGCCTAGCGTATATGCAAGCAATTAATGTCTGAATGCGCTATATAACTATATGAGTTTTAGAATTAATGGTATTATCTTTAAGACAATGATTCGCATAAAAAGGTCCAAGTCCATACCCGATTGCGGCAGCAAAAAAAGGGTATCATGTAGGCAGGCCATTAACCCAGGCTATATTTCAGAAGCAGACAAGAGTTTTTCTAGTGAAGATAATAAAGTGATGACGGTAACGCAAACCGTGACGTCAAAACTGCGAATTAACCGCCACGCTGCAGCGGTGGATAAAGTCATTTAAAGGACTTTGTTAATTTGTTTCATGATACCAAGAAAACAAGTACTTATCCCGCGAAAAAATAACGAATATTGGTTTGCGATGTGTCTGCCTTAGAAATAAAATGAAATAAAGAACTCTTTTATGAAGTTTATCAAATTCTAATAATCAATAACGCACTTCATTATCCCCTCTTATTATCCTAGCACAATGGTTGCCATTATTTTTTATCGATCGGCGCACAAGACATGTATTAAGTATAAGTTCATTAATTTTATGACGGTGAACTTTGCAATCTCATGCAGGGAATATGAGACACGGGCGACGGTTCTCCACCGCAGAGTACGTTGCCGCGCCTGCTTCAAATTTATGGCGTTCTCGTGTGCAGAATGCAGTAATGGTCACCGTACATCGCCAAACTATCGCAAGAATGCCCGTTTATATGAATATTACAAATTCGCTCCGGTTTATTGCAAAGTGTTTGTTAGGGGATATTAAGTTTATTTTGTGTTAGCTTCATAAATCACGTACGAAAGCGTGGAAATATTCATAGTCTTTAAAGCTACGGATTATTTATTATCCAGCAACCTATAAAGTAACGAGGTTTATTTAAGACATTTTCATGACAATGAAACCTTATCTAATTCGGTAAATCTACACAGATATTATGATACGAACGAAACGGATAACCGTGGAGGCAATAAGGACCCTTTGGACGGAATATGATCTTAGGAAAATGGGGCGCGGCGACGAAATGAAAGAACCTAACCGACTATGTTATCAACAAGGGTATTTTGTAGAGTACATATTGGTGATGCTTAGGGTGAGTCCATTACTATTATTAGTAAGAAGACAGGTCGAAAATCCTTAGAAAAAGATGAGTAATATAAACAAATCGTACCTAATGTTGTTGCATTACGGTACGATAAGGAGACCCACGCCACAGCTTTATCGGTTATGTATCACAATGGAATAAATAACTTGACGATTGTAAAAACGGATACGTTATCATTAATGACTAACTTGTTATACAGAAATGAACTCGTAAGTCGTGCATTTGCACTCGTGACGTCACAATGCGCCTTACGTTGAACAAAACATGCTATCTACTTGTGGTAGAAATGAACATACTACAAAAATATCTGTGGAGAATTTACTAACTTACTACCTTTTTCTTGTGAGCGATCACATAATGCTCTTTGTAGGAACCATGTGCACCCAACGTGATTCATCGTCTCGGCCATTAGTCAGTGTTTATGAAATTAATTTTATGTGTTTTAAAGCTTCGTAAACACCCATTTTAACAAGGTGACGAGATCAGTACTGGTTTTCTTGGGAATTTAGTATGCGGTTAGTTATTATAGTTAGGTACATTTAAAATGTCAAACCTGCATGTCTGCTGTTTGTTTAGGCATATACATGACACGTCCTATTTAACATTAGTCCGGGAAACATAATGCTTATTATGTTCACATACCTACTGAATATGACATACTAGTGTAAGCAACGTCGCCGTTCATTGCGTGAGCAATAAATTACCAATCGTCAATAGAAACCATTAAAATTTCGCCCGCCTGCAGAACGCATGTCGTGCGTGCAACTAAAGGAAAATTAATCGTCCCGCATCATTCAATCGGAAACATTTGACAGCACAAAATAAACCTCAACAGATGGTCATTAAAACTAACCAAAAGTTTCAAAAGGCGCGCAAAAAATGTCCCTCGATAAGGAAGCGTAATCCCCGCTAGTTCGGATTATTGCCAAACTAAATGCGGCACAATAGATAAGAGCGCAGAGTGGCACAATGAACGAAATAACAATGCCTAAGTGTAGGGCGATTGTGACAGTAGTTATCGATTTCTAATCATACTAACGCCCCCGCCTCGTGGTGTCGTGTGGACTGGGGTCTCTCGAATTACCACGGATGTCGAGCGTGCAACAGACTTACCTACGACCTCGCTTGTATACGAAAGTGAGTGACCAAAAGAAACCCTTTATGGGGTGAGCGGTTATCGTATTATGAATGTGTCAGTTATTGCTCAATATCGGGAAACGAATATTTATTCTGTTTCAGAAATCGTGCATTTTTCCTGACATGGATTTTGACAGGAAACTCTTCAAATCTTATTCTTTCTTAATTTTTCTAGATCGTCAAACCAACGCTGGATTGTCATAAACGCAACGGTTAGATACCTAAGTTAAAACAAGAAAAAAACATCAAACTTTATACAAAACAATTTTAATTTCTATCGCCAAATACCCACTCATTTGAATGGATATTATCAAAAGACCTTCAATCGCGCGGATTTAGGGATATGAAATAAATATCCGAGCAACAAATTGCCATTATGCACTAAACTTAAAATTTATTTTATATTAAAAATATCCGTCGTTTTTAACACGTAAGAAAAGTTAAACAAACTTCATCGTACGCTTCCGAGTTTGAAATTTAACAGAGAGCGCAATTATTAGAAGTTTCTATAAACTTATAAACATCTGCACAGATAAATTGAATACCGTTTCCACGATTTTCGGTATGAAAGTAAGGTCGTTAAAGGTTATTTGTGTATTTTCGCCGTTCAAGTTTGATAGCGACTGTTATGACATAGGTTTCTTTTAGGTTTGCTATTTTTGTGTAGAATGGAAATTTTAAAGACCTCAGTTTTATCAAACAGAGTTTCGTTTGGTGGATACTTAGAAAGCTGAGATCCACTTTAACCAGGCTTTGTTAGTTGTAAACGGTTGATTAACAGTTGATTATGTCTGTCAAATGGTCGACATTTACAGGCGCAATCAGTTAATTAACCGTATATTTGACGTTTCTCCTAACGTATTGAGGTTTAAAATTCGTCAGTACAAATACTCCAAGCATTAGAGTATTTGTATTGACCGTAGGGATTAGAATGCCGATACGGCGTTCCCCGGACAGCCGAATTAACCGAATTGGTATTAGAACGACAGGGGCTTACCCCGGAGCTGTGGTTCGTGTCTGAGTGACCCCAGCTAATGATATCTCACAACATTGTTAATTATCATAATGTCAATTTGAATTATGTTTTAAGTCATTGTTACATGTACCTACATATACCTACTTATAAAAAAAGAAACAAAAAAGTTTATTTTGGTTTTCCTTTTGTGGTTGGTTATATAGTAACAAGGTTAGAGCCTTCCTTTAACCATATAGAATGCTTCTATCGGAAAGTCGCGCAGATTAGGTCTATATATGTACTATTTTAGATTTATACAATTTTAGACAATTGTAAATTACATTAATTAGTACACAGTTTTCTTTTATTTCTATATTTATACTATACTACATTTTTATATGTATTCCACATTTTCTATATGTATAAAATGATTAGGGTACATAACTCTTAGTTTTGGCACTATAAATGTGACTCTGTCTCTTCATACGTACTTATATAATGGTTGACTGGTAGAGAATGCCTTATGGCATTAAGTCCGCCATTTGTACACTTTTTGTTTTGTGTAATAAAGTTTAACCTTTAACTGACGACCTATACGTCTCACAGACGTCATTACTTTTATTTTGAAAGTATTCTTTTAACTACGCCACTCGCGGTGCTGCTCCTCCCGCTACCTTCCCCGTTCTGCGTCTGCTCGCCACAGGCAACGCCGCGAGCCCGGCCAGTGCGTATGTGACCGTAGCGGAGCAATCGGCGACTGAGAGACGTAAGTACGGTGTTAATGTACAAAAAATATGCACGTCTGTTAATCGTCACCTCGGTGTTTTAGTGTACAAACTCATAGTGTCCTATAGACGTGACGTCGGTTTTAAAGGTTTATTTTTCTTTGTAGAATGCCTAGAAGAAAGCAAAGCATTTCTAGGAAATTAAAAGCAGCTTCAGTACCTCCCAGGTATCCAAAACGAGTAAGGCCTTTAATAGATCAAGAGATATATTGATGTCGAAACCGGCAAACCAGTCATGATTATTGACTACAATAAGACCAAAGGAGGTGTTGCTGAAGTCGTCAAGAAATGCTCTACGAGTCTCTATTCATGCTCTCGAAGGACACGACGTTGGCCTATGGTTTTATTTTATAAATTGATGGATATGAACCGCGTTATTGTTTAAAATTTTGTATAATAAATGCTCAGATCAAAATAAGTAGGACAGAACCTTCTCAGTTCAGGTCAGTTCCTTCTCGCACTTGCACGAGTATTACTCCTAACTCCTCCTTTATAATAATATTACCTCGTCCTTTATAATGACAGACTGCCCCGTGAGTTACGACTAACTATGGAGCGAGTCATTGGTCCCGCCGATATGCCCGAGCCTCCAACCGAAATGGCCATAAATACGGAACCAGGGGTTCGCAAAACCTGTGCTATCAGTCCGAGCCGCCTAAAAAGACGTACGAAGTACTCTTGTTGCAAATGCAACAAACCTATGTGCCTTACGTGCTGCCTTCAGATATACATTGACTGCAAATTGGGCCATTAAATGTGCCATGTTTGACTAGTGTAATTTTTTTTATGTTTTAATTTAGAAGTGATTTTATTATTTCAATTTGTTAATTAGTTCAAGAAGTAAAAGCATTTTATGTTTAATTGTTATATTTTCCCTAATTATAAAAAATATGGAGACTGATTAATGTTCGTAAAATTTAGTACTAAGATTTTGTGATCTTTTTAATAAATGCTGTTAATTTTCATAATAAAGCTGGTATTATTTTTATTATCATTTAAATAATTACCCTTAAAAAGGGTTTATGCAATAAGCAAACTAAAAAAAAACTAGCATGTTAATTGTATTATTAATAATGATGTTTAAAATTTACGTCTCTCAGACAGCACATCGGTGTAAGTGCTACGTAAAAACCAGGTCGTCAGTCAAAGGTTAAATAAAATAAATAAATATATAACATATTATATAACGAAAGGCAGAGGAAGTTATTTTCCATATGAAAGACCCAATACTTGTAGCATTAGTATCTAAACTAGGGATGTCACGAATGTCAATTTGTTCACATTGCGAATGCGAATGCGAATGCGAATATTTCGGATGCGAATGTGCGAATGCGAATGCGAATGCGAATGTTTAAGGAAATTCATGAAAACACTCAGTTTAAGTCATCATTTTAATTTTTTTCTTTACAATCTTGCAATTAAAAGTAAAATCGAGAACCCGAACAGTAATTACAAAATTACAAATTGTTGTTCAAATTTCAAGTAGGTACATAAAATTTGTAATCGAATTTTAAAAGAGGCAAATTATATTTCAAAAATAGTAGTTTCGCCGCCTTTTCACCCATAAGGTGATTTCGAACTTCGAATCGTGACTCACGACTTGCATACATTCGCATTCGCAAAACATTCGCATCCTTTGATGCGTATGCGAATGTTGATGCGAATGTTTAAAATGATACGAATCAATGCGAATGCGAATATTCGTAACATCCCTAATCTAAACACCAATTTTGCTTCATTGTAAAATTACTAAATGGGCTGGCTAGTCCGGAAGCCGATTTGGTTTGACATTTGATTAATTGCCAACTAGTCGACAAAAATGCCGAATAATCGGCTCCCCGACCCGACAAGTCGGTCAAAATAAATGGTACGATTATTTGGTATTCAGTATATATTACTTCCTTTTAGTCTAAAACTATTGTATATGTAACAACGATTTCCCAGATAAAACTAAACCTTAATAAAATCAGGAAGAAAACGAATTAACATTAAAATAAGGTGGCTAAGTGCAAGTTGAATTTGAACATTTATTGTTATTCCATTGATAATTAAAAAAAAAAAACGGTTTTATCAGAAGAGGCTATTGTTGTGACTTAGTGACAGGTCGAATCTAATTTGTATGAATTTGCAAATCGATAAAAAATATTGATACATAGTGTGATGTACAGAGCTAAAGTAGCTATGATGTCATTAGTCATTACGTAACACGATCGTATTGCTTCCTTACTTTGTTTTTTTTTTACATTTTAAAATATCTGCGCAAAAACAGCTATAACTTGTTGCTTTCTGTATTTATAGGTGTCTCTCATTGAAATTTACATTATGCATAAACTTAAAAAATATAGGTTTACACTGAATCGCTCCAATTTCGCACCCGGTGCTACGATTGCTCCGCTGGCTACGAGATAAGAAGCACTCGCTACGAAGGCTACGAAATAGCTCGGAGTAAACTTCACACGTAATTATGTTTAGTAAGTATATCGCTGTGTTTGGCTTTAGGAAATTGTATATTACATTGCGTCATTTTTTACTTTTAATTTTGCTGGACTCGGGAGCAAACTTTATCGCAGTCACCATTAAACACGGATAAACAAAAATTCCCTACACACCTAGCTTACAAGTTAAAAATAGGTAGGCAAACTTAAAAAAAAATTTATCTTTATCCTTTATCGATCTAGATGAGTTTATTATTTTAGTGGTACCTAAACAGTTTGAAAATCTTTTATTAAATGTTGCTCTGCATAAATATGTACCACGTTTAAAGGCGATTAAAACGGAAATTAAAAAAAAAATGCCTATCGTAGATTTAACAATTTCAACTTGGCCTGAAATTAAGCTACCGCTATCGGAATAAATATCAATTTAGCTTTATTTACCGTCTCGTAATGGCGACTCGAGTCACGCGACGGCGTGAACACCTGACTTACCTTCTACCAATTTGATTTGTAGGTTATGAGACCTTGTCGCAGCAAGTTTATGCTTTACTTTGACATGCGATTCTCTTGATTATATCGTTATGGCATTGTGACAGGGTTCTATGGGCAAATTAAATTTGAATGTACGAGATTACTGAGATTAGATGCATCGCCACACAAATGGGAAGGAAGTAGGGGCTTACGTCTGAATATTTCATAAACATGTGCGCACGGTTTTTCCGTATTTCAGTTATCTCGCTGGCATTTTGTTAGGAAAATAGGCTTATGTAACGTGCCGTGTATTCAACTATTGGGTTCATGTTTGTGCAGCTATCTACTATGATTACTAGTCACATAGTTGCCAGTTAGCTTTGATGATAGGTACGTGGCCCCAAAAACGTGTCTCTGAAAGAGGCAATTCGTAACGCACTGAAGCAAACCAATTCATTGACAATATCACAGGTATAAAAATAATATAAATATTTTAAATTGTTGAAGAGGCTGATAGCAGCCTTTTTTTTTTATTATAGAATCAAAGATGTGTGTGATGTTTGTCTGAGCGGTAACAAGGAAAAATATACAGGGAAAAATATAAAAAGGCAAAATACAAACCGGGAATGATCTCGTTTTCCTATAAACATGGTTCCGCCCGTGATCAAAGAAATTCCTATCATTACACGCGGCAAATAGTATTGGGGAGACGCTGAGTGAGCGACTGGAAGATATTACAAACCTATGACTATAAGAAAACGTTCCGAGGTATTTACCGCGAAACGAACAGAACTTACTTATCAGACTTTGGGGTACGATTTGCGTGGGGCCTTTGATAGGGTTATATTTAATGCGTGTAGATTTCTACGTTCACCTGTAATGTAAGGGTAGATCAGTCAGGGGTGCGATGGGCGTGGGGCGAGGGGGCGAGCCGTGATTGATGACGTGGGGCAATGTGCGTACGCTGCCCATTGTCCGAGCAACCAGGAACGAAACAACAGGACGCTACATAAATGAGCCTTTTATCTCTGAACGATTAGAAATTTTTCTGCTGATTAACATTCAGCAATACGTAAAAAAAACTACATTATTACGCACGCATCGAAAACTACCATTGCGATTCATAAACAATCCCCATAATACTCGTACGCGTTATGTTACGTGGCAAAACAACAGTGTAGGTACAAACAAATAAACGAACTGGAAAGAATTTCTCGAGAGGGTACAAACACGTGAAGCGAGGTAGTGTGCGGTTGTGACTTGTCGATCGTCGAGACCTCGCATGAAATGGGTCGGAAAATAACTCCATTCCCGCGGGCACGACTGCGATTCAATCAAGTCTGATTCAGAATTTTGGAGTTCGTTTACTGAGCCAGCGAAGCAGGGACATAAACGGAGGAAATGCAACTACAAATAAGCAGGGAGCGAGAAACGCGAGACCCACTCGGCTCTTGATAATTGTTTTACTCGTTCCATCGGGCGGATCATGGCTTCGGCCGCAGCTGACGGCGGCTGCTCGCATGGAAAATCAACTTAAAATCGCATGGGATTTCATTTAATTTGCCGCAGTTCGGTAATCGACAATGCGAAATCAATTAAGGATGCCATTGTAAACTCTGTTTGTTTTAAAGAGCTATTAGCTACACAAAATCTCTTCCTTAATAAGAGAGGCATTTCTAAAACAAACAAAATTCTTACGGCGAAAGAACGTTTCGTCAATCAACGGTGCTTTGAATAGCGAACGACTGCTGAAACGATGAACAAAACAAATATGAAAAATAGTAGTTTGCACCCTTCAATCGTTTGCAGTTTGTTGTGACAATATTTCCAAAGCAACTCGTGTATTTCAGCAAACGCGAACGCCGAGATGCAAGTACACTAATATATTTAAAAGGAGGAACAGATGTGCTCTTCCGAATTTAGGTAAAGGGGAGATAATATTTATTTAGCGTATCTTCAGACTGAATTTATGGGAGGAGGAGCATTGACATTGGCAGTGGAAAATTAATGGAGTCTTTTTATTGAAGATTGTCTGGAGTAATGGAGTTCATGTTGTGTTAACAGTCTTTTTATATGTTATACATGTAAAGTAGGTAAATAACAATGTTATAGAACAATTATGAAAAATCGTTTATGACACCATCGATAAAAGTGTCAATGCTTAGGATAAGAGAAACGGTATCGTAAGTTCGAATATCGCTATCACGAAAATTTTATAATAGTTACCAGTCAAAGGGGTTACCTACCAAATCGAGGTTACACAAAAGAAAGGAAATATCTGGTAGAAATAACATTGGCTATGCCCTGAGCCGAAGTTTCAGGGCAATCAGAAAATTGGAAAGGTCGCAAAGGTTAAATCTAGATAACATTACCGCAGGCAGTAAAGTAAAACTATCTAAGTATGTAACGGTCTCCATGCCCTAAAGCAGGCATTCCTTTGTGCAATATTAAGCCAGACAATGTTAATCGCATGTCTGCATTCCGTGAACATCACAAAGGCACAGGACCTCACGCAGACGTAAATAAATTCGCTGAAACATTTGAGAACCGGCGTGATGACAGGCAAAATGTCCTAACCGACGTTTTAAGATGCAATGTTAGTACCTACTGCTTTTTTGTGTCTGAAGTAAAATATTTGGGCGCTTTGACTATGCTTTGTGATATCGCCAAATAAAATCTCCCGGGTAATTATAAATATATCCACTATATCACTCTTATCATTAAATCGTGATGTTTGCTATTGGACCTAATAACATTTAAGAGGTTTGGTAAAAATTCGCTCTTCGCTTCGCTCGCTCTTGTCATTTGTACTTTATCAATATGACGCAGCATATTTACTTAAACGAGATAAATATACATTATAACGATAAGGCCAAAGACAGCGGAGAAATTTCGGGTAGATATTTCAGTGCCAATCGCCGAATTAAGGCCCTATTTTTTCCTTTAATGAAGGTAGATGGGTTAGTCCGATATGAACTGGATATGGCTGCGTGGCGAGCTACAGGGGAGGCCTATGTTCAACAGTGTACGTCCGTGGCTGATAGATAATAGTGATGTGACGTGTAACAAAATCCCTGGGTAAGCTCAGAACTATTTAGCGTTATCCAAAAGCAATAGACAACATTTCCTGAAATGGGCAAGCCGGTTTCTATGAACGCCGTACTAAGTACCTACTTATAGAGATCGGGTAAATTTGGAGTTGTGTGGTGTCGTTTATGACCTTTTGCGTTTGGTTTTGGCTTAGTCGTACGGCCTTGTGTCGGTCGACGCCCGCGCCGCCCTCGCCCTATAAATAAATACTCGAACCAAAACGTAGTTGCACTCTGCAACGTGTGTTCAAATATATTTTAGTATTCCTTTTGCAGATTGATTTATTTACGATGGCAAAGAGAAAACAATTATCTTGCTGCTATTCCGGGTTTTTTGTAGTTATATTCTGAAAAATGTTTCAGTTACATATGTACTAGCTAATTTTATAGACTTTCAAGGCCTTATTTAATGGAAACTTACCTACTGAAGATCCTCATCTTCAGTAGGTAAGTTTCCATTATTAGAGATAAATTTATTGTTTAGCTACGAATTGAGTAACGCGAGACGACGTCAAATGTAGAGAATAATTTACGAATGATTTCTGTATCACTTGTACACCTATATATTACTACTCGTGAAACTTACATTTAACTTTATCACTTACCTACCGACTAAAACAATAAATCTTAAAGTACAAGCCGTTTGTTGCAAACTTAATACCACCGCTTCAAAATTAATTAAAAAACCGTGTAAAATCAAGAAAGGAAAGCAGATAATTAACCCATTTCCCTCAATTAACACGGGTCGGACAGAATTACTTAAGCATCTGTGTAATCAGTGCACTGTCTCGGTGTATGAAAGGTCGTAAGTTGGTGTGTTTTCTTATTGAGATGCATCTTTTTGTGTTGGTGGGTGACGCTGCGGGGGGCGGAAGCGCCTAATCGCGGGATGCCACCTAATGTACCTACAGTCAGTAGCAATAACAACTATGCGAACAAAGTGTAAGGAAAGTTTAAGAAAGGCCTGTGCTCTGTGCTGCTGCCTGTACATTTCATTTATTTCAAATAATTTTCTCGCGTATTATTATTTAATATATTAACTTACCGTTACAAGATTTTTTGTGTAGGTATCCCTTATTTATGGGCTTATGATTGCTAGATATAGGCATGTATTTGGATTAGTTCTTAATTCTACATACCTATGTAAGTAAGTATTATCTGCTTAATTCGTAAACTAAAGTTGTAAAACAATTTGTCTACAAATTCGCAAAATTACTTCAGCATCTGTATAATCCGGTCGTAAGCAATGTGTCACGTGATTGTACCCTTTGTCTAACACACAATAACAACACTGAACAACACTGATTTCGGCGAGCGAGCCTCGCTACAGATTAAGGGCAAATTTCGACGAAATAACGCTATCATGCTTTTGTTCTGAGCTTATTCGGTCATGCAGGCGGGATTTTATGATTTCACTATTTAAATAAAAGCATTTAAGCAAATTATATCGTGAACAATAATTTATTAGAGTTCCCGACGTTTCGGAAGCTACACTTCCGTTTTTGTGCTGTGCACTTTAAATATATTGTTTTATTTAAATGTTCAACAATCCCGAAAAGTTGTTAATTTGTTTCGAAGTGGTTGCATTTTGTATTTTTTTATGTTTTCAACCCCCATATCCGCAATTTTGAAAAAGATCCAAAAGCTTTATAATTCCCGAATCTGTAAGTGGATTCGGAGACGTTTTATGACTATCTATGGGCCAGAACAGCCAGAAAAATGGATCGAATACATACAGGCATACGAAAGAATTTCAGGCCAAGCTGAAATGGAAACGCTTCGCTCGCTCGGTCAATAAAGTGGTTTCAATTCTATAACATTCATGGCCGTGTAATGTAAACATAATGATAAATATATATATATTACCTCAAGCTACTAGAGGTAACTGTGGGACTAGACGATTTAGAGTACTTAGATCCATTTGTGTGAAGTTGTCCGATATTTATTTATTTATTATTCAGTGAGGAAAGTTAGCGACTTATCTTCTTAGCGTCGTTTTTGCTTTCAGTGCACGCCTAAATGCTAATATGATTAGTGAATATTTGGTTTTAATCGGATTAACCACCAAGTACGGAAGACGTACCTATTGTTATAGTTTCAGGGCATTTATTACATTTTCTACATTTTCCTTATTAAGTTAAAGCAAAACGTGATTTCAGAAATTTCAAATGAGAGGACATATCTACCCCTTGTAAATTTCTTTCATTACCCCCGGCGGACGCAGTGGTTCGGGGTGAAAGATTGCGTGAGGGGCGTAATATGGGTTACTGTGCCACGTAGTCCCCAAATAGCCAAAGTTTTCGGTTTAGCAAATACAACAAATCGCTTTCATTATGTTTAGAAACAAGCAGCAACTTTATTAACAACGTACCACGTTTTTGGCTATTCTTGACAGTCTACAAATTAGCTTAAAATCAAAAACCATTTCAGAGCTCAATTGAAGCACGAGGGTTTTAAAATGGCCACCATGTCTGTTCAAAGGAGTCGTTACGTTTCAAAGAAATTGGCTCGTAGTGTAGGCACAGTAGGGGTAATAAAATCAGTAGGTACTTGTGCTTTGACTGTAAATTATAAGCGTCTGAAACGAGTGAACTGACGCTGATATCGAGTCTTGTCTGAAAATTCACATAGTGAATAAATACGAGTAGCGTTGCACGAGGTTTCCTAGAAGAAAAATAGGGCGTCGACAAAACTTTTAACGTTTAAGATTTAATAGACTTTAAAATAGGAGAAGGTTCCCAATTCGTCAGGATATTTGTTTATTTTTTCGAAGAAGGCACTCGAAGGCAAGTCGGCCCGGTTGTCATCGAAGATAATAATGGGATCCTGAAGAAATCGATAGGACTCATCAAATATACAAAGCTCGGTTAGTTGCTCTTAGAAATACGATTTATTTACGCTGAATTCGATATATTTTTGTGAAAAAGTGATTATGTAATTCTTTCTCGGAGCTATGTAAACTAATGCTTGATTTAAACAACATGGGTTCAGGTTTATTCTAAGAATTAATGTCTACAGGTATATGACATTTTCTTTCTTAAATTCCGAGTACCTTAATATTTTTTTCGGTTTCCGCGACTGTTACACATTTAAATAAAACAATTTAAACAGATTGTTTCGCGTATATTAATTATTTGAGCTTCCCTGACGTTTCGGTAGCTTTACACATATATGTAACTGTCTTTACACATTAGGCCCATTTGGCATGTATATACACCTTTATTTCAGTGTATACACCTTTTAATTCATAATTATACAATGGGTAGTTTGCACAAATGTAACTTTGACAGAGAAAAATTATGTTTTTCTGAGTCAACCTTTGACAACGGTAACTGTAAAGCTACGGAAACGTCGGGGAAGCTCAAACAATTATTATACCCGATATAATCCGTTTAAATTGTTTAGTTTAATCTAGCCTAAGGTATATATAGGGAAAAGAATACCGAATCGAAAATCGATGTACTGATTGTGAATTCTACTGTGAAAGGGTAGAGGAAAGGCGTTTTCGTGGAAACGGTCGTCGGTGTCGAGCCTGTTTACAAACAGCCATTTAATTGACGCTGGAATTCCAAACACCGGTGTCAAAGGAAACAACAATCTCCCCTGCCTTTTACAGCCTTAGGTTAGTGTTACGATAAAGCATAATTTCACAACGTATGCGTGACATTAAACACGCGTGACATATTTAATAACATGGTTCTATTTGAGTTTGCGTTTCTAGTTGGTCTAGATTCTAGATAATGCATAATTATAGATGTAGTTAATTACATTACTGTTTTTCTTGAACTGTCATTACACATTTTGATTATCTTATAATTAAGTTAGCTTAAGAATCGCGTTGTTCATTTTTTAAGTTATTTTATATATGGTCATATTAGCTGCGCCGCGCGGTATTACCCGCTCATCCCACGGGAACACTATATTTTTCGGGATAAAAAGTAGCCTATCTGTGAGCTACCTTCATACCAAATATTTATCAAAATTGGTCCAACCGTTTGAGTGTGAAGAAGTAACAAACAAACCCATAAACACAGTCACAAACTTTCACCTTTATAATATTAGTGTGATAATACGTAGCAAATTGATCTTTCAGTTACCAAAAAAATGCAAGTATAAAATAATTCGATGTTTTATGACAAAAGTTTACGTGGCGAGAATCCTTACAACTAAAATAAATCACAAAAACAACTGCGCAGTTAATCACACTCAAAAACTGCAGCATTAGGGACTGGAAACCGAATGAAAATTAATATTTAACGAAATGAATCCCACATATCTCGTTTAGTATGATGCTCGCTTTATTCGTACTCGGGATATATAAATAAGTTTCTTACACAGCGGGAGGCTCTTTTATTTATAATGAAGCCTGTCATAATGCTTGTAATGACCTCTCACTTACATGCGGAGAAGGTACTGTATACATATTATATACACTTAGTAAGTATACTATAGTAGAACAGATTTTATTCCTAAATTCGTAAATAAGAACTTTCATAAATTCTGACTAGTCAGGCTGAGGGCAAAATCCTTTTAAAAATGCAGTTCAATAACATTGCAGCAGTCTCAAAACTCTAAGACTTGTTGACTGAATCCTGAGCCGTAGTTGGTTCAAAGTGTCAGTTAGTCGGGGCCAAAATCTTTTTCACTCTTTAGGTTAGGTCTTTTCATTTCTAATATAGATTTAATTCTTACTTCTTATAGGTACTAAATTTTGCTAGAGGTAGATCTTTGCAGACGATGTGCTGTCATTAGGAATGTTTTCTTATATACGCAGATTTTAACTTAATATTTCATATAAGGTCATCTGTCCATCTTGTAGGTGGACGTCCTACGCTGCGCTTGCTGGTCCGAGGTCTCCACTCGAGCACTTTATCGGCCATCTGCTCTGCGTGCTATGTGGCCTTATAAAGGTCGCCGGAAGGCGCTGGATGCAGGTCGCTTCCAACCGGTATATATGGAAGTCCAAAGGGGAGGCCTATGTTCAGCAGTGGACGTCCTATGGCTGAGATGATGATTTCATATAAAGTTAGAAATATTTAAAAATATAACATATTGCGCTCATTAATATATCTGGTGTTGACTGTACCTACTCCATTCTGATCAGGCGCTCAGTTAGAGAAACTGTTATTTACCGTTGCTAATAACGTGATTTGGGTATAAAATAATACTTACAAATTTAAATTATTATTGCTAGAACATAGCTCTACGTGACTATTTTAATAAATTAAGAATAGGTAAACCAAGAATGTTAACTTTAATGACTTACCTAATCAGAAATGAGATACAAAACTATTGCTAATTACAAGAAGTTGCACTCAAAATACAAGTAGATACAATCGTTGAACATTAATGATAACAATATTATGAATCGTTCTTTAAGTGTGGTCATGTTCCGATTGTCCTGAAGTATTTATATACAAACGTAATACAAGTCAAATTACACGTCATATTACTTTGTTATTTCATTGTTAAACTCATTGTTCCCCTGCAAAGTTCATTACTAACAATGATAAAGTGTCGCTCTGTATTTTATTCATCAAAAACAAGCTAGGCTTTTAAAAACAGGCTCAGGGCAAAATAAATTCTATTTAGCTTTATCTCTCGCTGAAAGATTTATGGATGTCAGACGTCCGGGATTATTTCTTGCAAATTCAAGACAACTAGTGTCGTTCTCCTGAATATTCATTATCTGAAGACTTAGGAAGTTAATACTGCATCCGATTAGCGAGACATTCAGCCTACAATCGTGAGATGCGAAATTTAGTACAGGAAGCGAGCAAGACGCACCGATTTATTTTCGGATGAGACATTAGCCGGCTTGTTAATAACGCATTGTCCGCTCGCGTCACGTGGCCGAATGTCGGAAATATCGAGCATAGAATGACGCCCATCAATTTCAAATCGAATAGAAACAAAATAAAACTATCGTCACATTTGACTAGCTCCCATAGCCGACCGTTACTGTTTGTTCGGGAAAAAACTACCTCGGTTGCATCACTTCCGTTATCTCATACATTAACGTGTTATAATTGCCGGCGCTAATGTAGGATTTGTTATACTATCGTGAGGCCAAGCGATGAACACGAAATGAAACCGTCAATAGTTAATACTCGATGTATTACCTACTTAAGACCACTAAACGGATGAGTCCATTGACGTCAGTCTAATGGCGCAATATCTTTTAGTGGGCAGGGCTGTCCGTCGGGTGCTTATCCTCGGCTTAGCGTCGGGAGTTCTTCGACGGACGCGTCACGGCACGGCACTAAACAAAACTGAAATCGTCGCGCAAATCCGCGAGAAAACTCCGCCGGCGAAAGCCGCAGACCGTTTTAGGTAAAATATTAAATGCGCCGTAGGATTTGTTCATGTTCTGGTGCAGGCCGGTTTTAATATTTGATGAAGCGCTCGCTCCCGGGCGGGGACGTTTTGTCTGGCCCTTAATTGCGGAGTGATGCGTCCGCGGCCAACTCGAGCGCCGAGAGGAATACATATTAAACGTCCCGGAGCTCCCCGGCTTACTCAGCGGACTGCCTGTTTATTGCTCGCTCGGAGACGTTAATACCTATAAATTTTATGAGTGTCCACAAAAGGCGCTATAAAATGTTGCAATACCTCTAAATCTCGCTGTTTTTCGATCGGATTAGAGAAACATTTTATATAGTGGACGGCTTCACGCTTGAAAGCGTTAAATCTTGTAAATCATCGAGATATGTGCAAAAATTGCGACACATCCGGGGAGAGTATGTATTATGAGCATAGTCGGTTGACTCTAATTTCCGCGCGGATGCTCGTACCATCATCTAAAGCAATTAATATATCCGGATCCGACTCGGCCCCCTTTCAGTTCGGGCTCGAGTGGCTGAAAAGGGGACAGAGTCATGAGCTCAATGCCAACGACAAATTTTCTGGTTCTACATTTTTATAAACTGATACAAGTGTTGAGGTTTTTTTGGAAGAATTGCGATATATTTGTGAGGATTGTTAACTGTTGGTAAAATAAAGTGAAAGTCACTAAAATATGAACCAAAGAACCTAGGTATTAACTACTACCTATACATATAAATATATTTGTATCTATCTACTAGGAAGGATCTGCGTGAGAGCTCGGAGCCACAAACTGGCGAGAGATTGCGCAGGATAGGGTAAAGTGGCGAGCTCTTGTGTCGGAGTCCAAGGCTCATTTTCGGTCGCTGAGCCAGCGCATTTAGTTAGTTAGTTATCTACTAGGAAGTCTCGGTAACTATGTATCCTTTAACCACCTTTTGATGTCCAGCTATGGCTGTCACTCTCCATAGAAAACAGATTTTCAATGCAAATCTAGAATTTTATAATAGCATACATCGCACCTACATGTTCCGCTAGTTATCTATAACTGTTTTACTTCGTGGTAATTTGTCAATTCGATACTGAAGTTTGTTCACTAACAATAGCGTGAGAAAAATACGCTCTTCCGATAATCTGCATGTACGGGCTTTAACAAAAACGGTATAACAACGGTCTCGAAGGCAATTCGCATAATCAGTATGTAATTGCAATTATGGAAAATAGATATATTGTAGGAGAGGTTATGATTATGACTTATGTTTTGTATACAGAAATTTATAAGTGTAGTAATCGATAAAATGCCGAATGAGTATCGTACGCTGACACATATTGTTGAAAGCTACCTAAATAATATAACTGACATTTTGATGGGGAGCAAAAGATAAAAACGGCACACAACAAAGTTAGGTAGGTACATCAGCGATTTTTCATCAATCAGCTGCTAAATTAAATTCGGATCTGTAAATGTATCCGTTGTTTTTTTTTCTTTTCAACCCTTCTAGTTGCATTTCACAGAAATTGATGAATACGAATGGCATTCACGGGTCACCATCTGTCAAATTTATACCCACCATTTCCCTCTTTATGTACCCGATTTTGTCTATGGAACCAGCGGATTTGTCACATAGCTGAGGGATAATAATAATATCCTTTATTGTGCACCACATGAAAAAGATTAATACAAAGAAATAAAGCAACGTTAAATAGGGTAACAACAGGCGATCTTATCGCTAAAGAGCGATCTCTTCCAGACAACCTTTGGGTAGCAGAAAAAGTCGGAGGATACATTTTAAAAAGGTAGTGCAAGAAACTGGTTAAGAAACTTAATTTACACATACAACTGAATTGTTTGTAATATAAATATATATAATAAATAAATAAATAAATATACATACACATATAACTTATAATTTACATATATATACTCATATATACATATAATATACGTACATGAAGTAATAACGTACATTCAAAATTAATTTCAGACATCACCTAAGGAAGTGATAAATGAGGGATATATGTATATGTCGGTTGAGTTTCTACTTTTAGATTAGGATATTTTGTAAGGTATTTTACCGTCACAGCTGCAGCTTTATACATTTAACAGGCAAGTTTCTAGTTGTGTACCTATGATACATAGTAAAACCTAAAAAATAAAATATAGTTGTTCATACATTGCATGTTTTCTTTGACAATTAACCTTTGTAGCAATATTGCAAAAACTGGCATTTTTAAATATAAAGTATGGTCTCACATTATTTTGATAATGACATAATAAAGACCAAGATAAAAACAAATGAAGACGAAGTTTTGCAAACTATATAAGATAGTTAAAGATAATATCATAACACGATATATTTACTTTTTATATTTGAGATTTATATCCACCGTTGCAATACCGTTAAGCAAACTGTCATCAGTCTCACTACAGAAAATTCTTCTAATAGCATTTCCTAAGAAATTAATGGGCAGACATATCAAAGCAGTGGGTCGGCACAGATTTACGGTTGTAATGTAACAGCCAGTTTGATGAGTACACGAAACAGGACACGCGCGGCTGCCTTCAATTACTGAGCGCGATATATGTACGACTCGAGTCGTAAGACACAGCGCAACGCACACAGCGACAGTGCGACCATTCGTTTCTAGCTTAATAGAGATGCGCGAAATGTGTCACTAAAGTGAAAAGAGTGATATATGTCTTTAGTTCACCGAGACATGTATCACTCATTTAGCTCAGTAGATCTTTAAACTATATCGTTCACGAGTGAGTAGAGAATTAGAGACAATCTAGATTTAATAGACGAAACGACGAGAAAAACGCGAGAGTGAACGAGCTAGTGAACTAAACCAAATGATGTAGATCGTTTGAATCACTCACTCACGAGCTACACATCTTTATAGCTTAACTGTGAAATACTCATTGTTGCACGAATATTTCTTTAGATATTCTGCCAGCCAACAAAATTGCGGCCAGTTGCGGTGTCCCTGCTGTAAAAAAAGGTGTGGAAGTCAGGCGAAAAGTGTTTGGAGGTTCGCGGGCTGCTCTCACCCCTGTGCGGAAGACATCCCCGTTTGAGACCTTATACTCTTACACAAGTCACACAAAGACTCCTGTTATCCTATCGACTACGCCATGTTAGGTAGAATAGGGGCCAACGGTCATACACAAGTTCTAGACAGTGAACCATCTCGTTTATTATACAATACGCCGAATCAGAAACGTATATTAGGTAGTATTAAGGACTTAAATAAGAAGGCACTGGTTTTGGAAACACTATATTATAAACTGACAAACCGTCAATAAAAAGTACAGAATAAAAGGATAAAAAACATAGTCAATAAAAATATTATAAAAAAAAACCGGCCAGTAGCGATTCGGACTCGCGCACTAAGGGTTCCGTACCAATATTGACACACCGAGTAAGGCGCTCTACGTGTCGCGCTTGCATTACTCCGCCGTGGCTGACGATGTGGTGGAGTACGTTCGCCGGAAGACTGGCTTCTCGCTGAGGGTGCACCAGCTGCAGTCCCGCCACTACGTGCACTTCAGCTCGTTCGTGGTGCGCGTACCGCGGCCACTGCAGGACACCATCGCAAGTGCAGACTTCTGGCCGAAGGGTGTTGTGTTTCGGCAGTTCCGGGGCAATCTGCCGAATCCTGCGCCAGATCAGACGACGCAACGGAGCCACGCTGTTACGTCGCCTAAATCTAACTAGATTTAAGTTTTTATTGTATTTTATGTATGATTTTGTTTTGTCTGATTTTGTAGTTCACAGTGACTTAGTTTAATTACTGTAATGCTGTGTAACTAATTTGAATAAATAAATAAATTGAACAAAAAAAACGTTCTTTGTATGGGGTCCGGTCCTCCTTTAATTTTTACTTATTTTTTATTTTTATTATTTGTTGTTATAGCGGTAACAAAAATATACATTCTGTGAAAATTTCAACTGTCTAACCTATAGGTAACGGTTCATGAGAAAATGCCTGTTGAACGAAATATCATGCAAAAAGGCCTTTTTTTGTATCGGAGCCCCCCTTAATTATTATTTTTTTATCATGAATAGTATTTGTTGCTAAAGCGGCAACAGAAATACATCATCATCTGTGAAAATTTCAACTGTCTAGCTATCACCGTTCTTGAAATACAGCCTCGTGACAGACAGACGGACGGACGGACAGCGAAGTCTTAGTAATAGGGTCCCGTTTTTATCCTTTGGGTACGGAACCCTAAAAAGGATGTGCATCTTGCACAAGTAGTTTCAAGACTAAAGTAAGCATATACCTGTAACGCTTGCTTTTTTGCGAGAATACCATTAAGGAAACCACTTGCGGAAGAAATAATAATAACCCACATTTCTGTAACGGGGCAAAAATATGTCCAGTACCTACATGCATTGCGTTATGTACAAACAATCCAAAAGAAAAGACATATATCAGTGACCTAATAAGTAAATGGCCTAGTTTTTTGTACTCTAGTTATTTTTTGTAAAATATCTTGTATATAGGTACACAGACACATTTATCGTATATGAATTTCTATGTAGTATCTTACGTATATAAGAACCTTTTATAAAATAAGTGTGTATACTATAAGTAAGTTAAGCCGTGCCTGCTGTATTGTATACAGTAGCCTCCTGGAGAGCACACATGATGCTCGAGATGCGAAGTGCTGGACGTAATTGGAAAAGCCACGTGATTACGCACTTCACATATTGCCGAAACCCCTCCGTGTGGGCTTTATGACCTTCCCAAGATTTACTCACTTTCTACTCAGAAATAACTCTTGCCACAATATATAAAAAGACTCGGCTTTATAAACAAAAAAAACGTTTTCATTTGTAGACATATTAATGACTGATTATTTTGTTTTTCTTTGAGACAACAATTAGGTGTAAGGAATATACAATATATAGGTACACAATTCTTATTCAAGCGCCCGCAATGGTGATGGTGACCTTCGGAACTAAGTCCTGGAATGAAATTTCCCATAAATATATCTGACACAGGCTGGTTTTACTTTTTATCCCGGAAAATGGATGGTTCCTGAGTGAATCTCATAGTTCCTGCTATTTTCACGGGCAGGAAAGATTAAGTCCAAGAAGACGTTAAACACTAAACTACAAATAATAATAAAATATTTTTCTGCATATAATTTTGCTTAATTTTATAATTTTAGATCAGCCGTTATTTTTTACCTCATAAATTAATGTAAAAGCACACTAAAGTGAGCAAATTGTCTCGTCACATTAGGGTTGTATTAGCAGCTATACACCTCGCATTTAAGCGCCCGCAATGGTGTGGTGATGTGATAAAATCCCAATGGTCAATTTAGCACTTAATTGCTTAATTCAGTGAAAGTACTATTAACGTTTTGCCGTACGTTTGGAATTTCCAATTACATGTGAAGCTTTCGATAAATTCTAACATTTGCAGAATAGCAAATATGAAAACGTTGTTCAATTTCCACAAATCAAAATCGCTGTCATGTTTCCTTTTTGAAGACAAAAGAGCACAGAAATAGTTCTTGCATGTGGTAGTTTTAGAAAATGTGTCACAAAGACAAGTTATTTCATATAAATGCAAAGCTTCCATAAAAGTTACATACGTTAAAAGTTACCATGAACGCAAATATTATGCGTTCGTGACCGTTGTTGTTATTTTTAACGTCAAACGACTCTAACATGTACTCCTAATACTAACAACATACTTTACCATTATATTGACAACCGTATTATCTATACATTGCAAACTATAATTTGGTGAATGGTTTCATTCATGGAACGACGTCTAAGTGTATGCTTTTCCGTTCCAATGCTCATGAATATCGGCGCGAGTGCTCATTTCATCGCATGTCGTGGTGCCGAGGGCTGGTAAAAGTATTGCTTATTGCTTTTTAACAGGTCGTCAAATAGAGAGATCTATTAAGTACACGTATATCAATATTATAGCCATTAAAACGTCCGAGTATTGAACGGGCTCAAAATATATATCACTGCAAACGACTATGACAGTAATATCGACGCTTATAAATGATAGGCTTTGATACTTGAAAAAAAAGAAACCAATATGTATATAGAGGGTGTCCATACAGCGCACAAACGAATATCAAATCAAAGAAACTTAAGAAGACGAGATATCTTTCTTTGTTGGGATAAGGTTCACCTTAAAAAAGAAACAAAAAATATTTACTAATAATTTTTATTGTTATTTGTTGTCGATTAAATTGCATCTAATTTTATACCTATTTGTTTGTGAACTTTATCCTGGGACACACCGTATACAGAAGTGTTTACAAATAGTAAGCCATGTGTTATTATGTAAATGTGGGTCGATCATCGTAAAAACACTTGAAGAGTCTATACGTATCGACGTATCTAGTATGAGACCTCATTGTTGCATTGCATCGCTGTCAAGTGCCTGTTCCAAGCGAAATGGATAGATAATTCCAGCTTACTCAACATCGCTCAAAAGGGTAATTTATGTGATCCGCAATACACGAGGGCACTAACTTACCCGCCTTGTAGTTTCGTGAATAATGGCCCTCGGAGGAAGATTAGTCGGTCTTGCTTACCTGAAAGAAAAGCCAGATATTAGAGATGGAACGTAGGTCTAAATGAGGGGTTTAGAAGCTGTATTATTTTCAGGAATGGAGAGAAAATGTTCGCTTTTTATTATGAAGCATCTCTATTAGGGTGTTTCATCTTTGTATGGAAAAAAATTAACTGTGTATTTTTAAGACTTCGCTTGGGGATCGAGTCTCTATAATAAAATAAAATATTTGTTCCAAATTTCAAGAAAATTTGAGGACGTTTAGAGGTTGCGCCAACTAACCACTTTTACAACAAATGTTAAAATTCGTAATAGTTCTGAAGTACTGATTTTATATTTTATAAGATGTTAATCATAAATATCTCTGTTTGGAAGTAAAGAGGATTACCCGTAGAGAAGTTTAAATGTAAGTAATTAAACTATTGTTCAATTTTTATAAAGTCGAGCCTTCAAGAGAAACGTGTAATTTTACCATTTATAGAAAAAAGGGAAAAAATACAGCAAACGCTTTCTAGAGCAGATACATCAGCGTTTTCGATATCACTTAGAATATAGAAGAAGTCTAGTATTTTTAATACGATGAGAGATAATTTACATCATATTTTACAAAAATATAGAATAAAATAACATAGGTACAAAAAAGCAAAATCGTAGAGTTTTGGAGCTCTGAACCTATACACAAAAAATAAAAAAGTTAAGAAGCCTGAAAATATATGTATTTGTATAATTTGCTATTGTTTATCAATATATAATGCATATCAGTATAGCATACTATACAAAAATAACATTCTTCATGTCGCCAAAGTGATAATGGCTCTATATTGTGCGGAAACCGCGTATCGTACTGGCACTCAAAAAATATTCTGAAAAATGTGCTTTTGTGTTTTTCTTTCAATACAGATATATTGCACATCTTCTCTACTTTAAGTTCTTAGCAGATGTTGACATATAATTGTATGATATTATTATTATTATTTTTTTGTCATAATGAGTGTATACTAAAACTATACTTTTCTTTGAAAGAGCCTATAATATGTTTATAGAAATTCATTAGAAGAAGCTTTACTGAAAGTTGAATTTGATGTACGTTACTGCTTTTTTATGCCAGATTAGTTTTTTTTAATTTAATAACCCAAAAATGGTGAAATTCTTATTTGAATAATGCTCAACAATTTACGTATTTGTTGCAAATTCCACAATGCGGCGCAACCTCTAAATAATGTTCAATTAAGCTGAAATTTGGCACAGAGGCCTTTTGGGTAAGTGCGATCAAGGATTTGAGCGAAGTCACATGAAAATCAAACTTTTTGAAATATGAAACACCCTAATCTCTATCTCATTTATAACGTAGGTAGGAGGTACAAGATAGTTTAACATTAGGTTAGATATCAAAGTGGCCGAGACTGGTGATTTATTAAGCATTGCTATTAAGGTTGAGGTTTTACATTAAATATATTCTTACTCGTATTATGGCGTTCTAATTTGTCTGTTATCTTTTGCCATACACACTCAAGAGTAAACCCACTCAGTAATCGAATGAAAAATCATTTATGGTCGTTGCTTCAGCACTTTTACCTATCTTTCCATTTTAAATGCGTAAATCATTAACAATCATTATACAGTTCGCGTGTGTCGTAAGACATGCTAAACGGTATCTGAATTGCGAATTTAGATATTAATGTGTGTACATTCTATATATTCTAATTTCGGCATCTATTAACGCAATAAAATGCTGAGCTTCTCCTAGTTTATGTTTTGTCATGTTTTGAATATTCCGCTTGTTTTAATACAGAATCCCGCTCAAACGCATAGCAACCAATTATGCTCCGTACAGTTATTTATGATTATAATTTCCACTACTCTGGCATTCGAAAAGTATTTTTAGAGTGTGCTATTTATTAATTAGCGGTACACGCTGCAGTGAGCACACAGTTCAGCTAGCTGTGCCGATAAACTAGTAACGAGCGGGTTTTTACTTTAAAAACTTCGTTAAAATTTTAATTTTATAAGTTTTCACTTTGATCCTCCTTATGTAAAAATTAAACTTAAGACGAAGCTAGAAACACTACAATCTGTACCTACCTAATACATTTCTTTGTCGTCTTGTTCGGCTTTGTTTAGTTGTAGGTTGAATTTAAGTTAATGTACGAGATGTAGTATAAAAGGGAATATTGACTGACTCATCATTTCACCAAAATGAAACGCTTCAAGCTCAAAATTAGCAGCATCTGCTTTATGCGGCTCATACACTGGACTTTTGGGAATTCGTCTTCCAACAAAGTCAAACGGCGGAATGTTCCACAAAGCAGCATTAAATAAAATATCATATTTCCATGCACTGCGGTTTACGCTTGCATCAAGTATATTTACGATATTGTTATACATTAATATTAAATGATGGGATACGATTCGTGCGAAACAATGGTGTCCTCTGTGGGCGTCGCCATCTTAATTGCAAATGCGATATTAGCATATGTGCTTTGTCAATTCTTGAAAGGTGCCAGTCCAAGGCGACGGCTCGTCCTTACGATCAATAGAAGGATGTCATCACGGCACGGCAAGGCAACCTCGATTAAGTAAGTACATTGGTAAGAATTATATTTTTATTTTTCTGTTTTACTTTGAAAACAAATGTATATACATAAATGGACAAAATACCAAAAGATAGATACATATGTTTCTATTTAGCTATGTTTGGAGCAATTTGTTATATTTCAACTGTTACAAAATTTCTCACAATAATTTATTTGTACCTACGTTATTCTTAACTGTACAAACTTAGATGCGTTGTGTCCTTTTCGAAATAAATTTGGAACGAAAGTCTATAAACGTCGTATAAATCTCGATGCAAACTAAATTCCGCCACTGATACTAATGAACGAATTTGCGAAGGGAAACTTGGGCAAGAAGCAATCTCTCGCCATGGAAAGTTGGCGAATTTTAGGGGCGCGCCGTGAGCACCACCGAAAGAATGTAATAAGACACAGGTGCCGTAAGTTCTTTATTGGATTTCGCACGCTCCGGCCCGACGTGTCTGATGGCCGGAAGATTCTTGCTAAACTCTTTGCTAGGTATAAATTCCCTCTCAAAACGATCATTTGGGGCGGTCGGTCCGTAATTTATCAACTTCTGGAAAAGCGGAAAAAAGGAGACAAGTATTCGGCGTAAGTATAATGCTGAAATAAATATACGCTTTATTGTCACTTTGATACATTTCTTACGAATGTTTAATATTACGTTTTTTATCAGTCACGTTTCATTATTGCATTGACATGGCAACGCATGCCGTCAAAATATCATTATGAATTCTATTTGGAATACAAAACAAACGTTAAAAAAATATGAAGAGGGATTTAATACGCTACGGTAAAGAATCCCAATCGTGTAAGGCATGAATAGTAAATTGCATTCCACTAGACAGTTGAGTAGCCGTGACTGTGTCATGAGGTCAACCCGAAAACTGTTCCACGGCGCGCCACGGACGGCTGAAAGGAAAAGTATAGGCCGCGGCCGCTTGCAGACCGTGTCAATGACACATGCAAATCCGAACAGCGCCTCGGAGCCGGGTCATCGAACTCCCCATTCAATGACTGTCGAAAGTTGTCCGTGAATTCAAAATCGTAGCCTACACGGAGCCCCGCGACTCTACACGCGAATATAGTATTTAACAGCACCCATAATAAAGTGAACTCACCTTGCGATCGTTCAACCGACCGGCCAAAGGAGAACAACTGATTTATGTGTCTAGTTCTACGTTCCGATATTGAAACCAAATTCCACGCTATATAGAGACTTACAGCCGGCTGTTAAGGTCGATTCTTTGAATATTTACGTCGTGCATTCGTCAGATGCGGGGCTAACACAAGGTGCGTCTGGGCATTGTATTATTAGCAATGCGAATTTCGACAAGCGCTCATCGCCATTCGGAAACCGGTATGATTGGTATTATGCAAATCCCACTTGTTTAAGGGAAAGGCATTTCGACGGTCCTATACCTCCTAAGACGCGAAGGGCAAAACACGTACCCGATATTAAATATTGAGTGAGAACTTTGAAAGCGAAATGTAATATTAGTTATGTATGCCGTGCAGAAACAAAGCAAAGACCATGTACGGGACGTCCCGTCCACATAAATACACTCTGTATTGTCAACACTCGCGTTATTATGTTTGCAAAGCGAGTAGATGGGTATTATAATACCGCGAGCGGCGAGATAAGTGGCGTCCTTGTCCCGTACAGGTTCGGATGATGGACGTAAAATCGCGCAAATTGACCTTAAACTGTGACGGACATGCCATGATCTGCATATTATTTTATGAGGAGATAGCGGGTGTCGAGTTCATCTATCATGCTCTGTGAGTGGCACCATGTCCCTGCTGATCTGCGACGCCCCCGAGCCAGATAAATAATGTCTGTATGGATGAAGCTATATTTCATAACTACACACATAACTATTTAGGTATCCAAGTGAACGAAAAGGACAAAAAAGACGAATTACTTTCTATACATGACTTTTATCTAAATCTTGTCTTTGTTGATCCAAAATGAATACAAGTAAAAACCAACCTCGTACATAGCAGACAGAGTGAAATATATATATTCTAATACACTTTTGCTGGATGTTTTAGTTGGAATTTAATTGTGGATAATTTTTTTGGGACCTGCTGTCGACCCGTTTCACGTTCACAAATTCAAAAGAAACTAGCCGTTTGCGTTGAATAAAGAACGAATTTTTCGTGCATGGATTTACTCAACAATTTTTTCATAATTGTTCTCACGCAACAACAGGTTGGTCTGTGGTAACTGCATTGGCAAGATTAGGGTTACCAGATAGAAAATTAAAAAATATATATATTATAATTCAAAAATCCTGAGATTTTTTCTCGCAAACTTATTTACTTACAGCTTTGTAGGGAAAATACAAGTAAATTATTAGTTTTGTTGCCCAACATGACCATAATTGATTTAAAAAAGCAGTTTATATAAAAAGGTTTTTTTCATGCTTTTGGTTTTTTCAATACAAGAATACTTACCTAAAAATTTAGGTATTATAAGATATTTTTAATAAAAAAATATATAATCCTGAGATTATCTAAATCCGTCTGCAATCCCGAGAGCTTAAAATCCCCAAATCTCTGCACAAATCCTGAGATATGGCAACCCTAGATAGGATAGACCGCGTACGAGACGCGGAGCAGACGGGCGCGGAGGGGGCGATAGAAGCTGGCTGCTGGCCGCATTCCTTGTAGTTGAAAGTAACACGGCATCCGGCTGCGAAAAATTATCGCCTCTGCTGGCCAACCAGGGAATTCTTACACTCCGTACAACACATGAACATTTAATAATGCATTACTTTGTAACAGAGGATATAAAGCTTCTTTCCCGGAGGATACGGGAGCTGAAACGGATTTGCCGGATTCGCGAACCCTATGTTACCACCCGGTTATCACATGCAAATCGTTTCCTGTCTACTGGACACTCGGTCGCTTCTGTGTGTGGTTACTAGTAACCTAGCTCTTACTTACATGCTGACATACGTATTAATAAATAGACGAACTTTACTAGCTTTATTACGGTGCAAACCGTGAAATAATACATCTTAATGACAGCAATAATGCTTGTTTTCCGAACATCAGGCGAAT
Source organism: Apotomis betuletana (assembly GCA_932273695.1). NCBI lineage: Eukaryota > Metazoa > Arthropoda > Insecta > Lepidoptera > Tortricidae > Apotomis > Apotomis betuletana. Next base: position 11,818,169 of record OW026309.1, on the reverse strand, counting down.
TGGTCGCTAGTAAACTACGTAATAAAAAATATCCATCAATTTTATCTTGATAGATTATTTTATAGATGTGTATTGATCTTACAATGACTTGGTAAACAAGTTCGACGACCTCATGACGATTGGCTCGCGTGAAAGCAGACATTAGGGTCAATGAATGGAATTACTACAGAGGACGTTCAAATCGACTAAAGAAATTGGCGAATTATCTGAATAGAAGGGGACAAATATTACACCGGTATTTAGGCAATATTTGCTAACCGTCTAGCTGTTCAGTGCTAACACAGTCGTGCAAATAGCGTTAAGATTTTTCTTAACTCTTTTTCATCACACTAGGGACTTACTGTGAAATGTCGCGGCACTAGCTCTGGTCTATGATTAAATTAGACTCGAATGGAGTAAAAGAATACCTATTACTATTACAAAAAAAAAACCGGCCAAGAGCATGTCGGGCCACGCTCAGTGTAGGGTTCCGTAGTTGCTCATCCTTCACAAGCCGAGGTTTAAGTTACGAGAAAGATTTCAAGTTCTATGAAAAGGTCGTAAACGCAATTACTTACTTATTACTGGATTCTGGAAGTCAACTTACGTCCTTTTACAGAAAATTATGAAATTTTGCGATAGGTCACTCAAAAACGGATGAACCGATTCTGTTCAATATAGTTTTCATTGAAAGTACTTATAAGGCCTCATTTTCATGATTTTTTCCCTATTTTTTTGACCCGTGGTTGAAAAGTTTGTGGGGAGGGGGGCACTATTTATTTTTATTTTCGGAGCGAATATTTACAAAAATACTGACTTTATCAAAAAGTAATGTTTTAAGACCCCTATTATTTTTAACAGACCTATTCAACAACACCCCACACACTAGGGTTGATATGAAAAAAAAAAATCACCCCCACTGTGTTCGAGAGGTACCCGAAAAAAAATATTTTCGTAGTTTTAATTTTACCGTTTTGTCGGCGTAATACATACACATACTCATACCAAATTTCAGCTTTCTAGTACCTACTAACTATCACGGAGCTAAGCCGCGGACGGACGGACAGACTGAGATGGCGAAACTATAAGGGTTCCTAGTTGACTACGGAACCCTAAAAACAACATAAATATACGCTAGACCTATGTCCCGTAACACATTACAAGTAAATCCAAGTTAAATTGTTTCTCCTTGCGCAGGTAAAAACGCGACGTCGCCGGTGCCTGCTGCTATCGAACAGCAGGTGTGCCGTTCAAATCTGTACGTTTTAATCTCTTGCTCACTTCGAAATGAATAACTCTTTTGTACGAAATCACAAATGTTGCGAGTATTCTGTTCTTATCAGAAAAATGTGGCGTTTATGTACGTGTCTGTATATTCTAATTAGGTTTATGAGATATTATGATAATATCGGTGGGCGGTAACTATTTTGGTATTATCTAATTTATCAAGCTAACTCTTTATCATCATTTTGCAAACTTTAAATAATAACATTTTATAAACTTTATTTATAGATGCCGTGTAGGTGCAGTCTCTTACAATGTAGGTACAGTCGAGTTCATTAACATCTACACACTTACGAGAACAAAAATATCTGAACAAGACCCTATTGTCAGGAGCATAAAATCGTGTTCAGATATTTTTGTTCTCGTAAGTGTGTAGATGTAAATGAACTCGACTGTACCATACAACGATACTGCATTTTAAAATGCTTATAAATTTAAAAACGCCACCGTGATGGCACGTACGGGGAAAACGAGCAAAACATTACCGGTATTTATGATAATATCAATTTCAAGCGCCGCAAATTCCCCATGTTAACAGTTACAGCAAAATTCATGTTACCAAATTACGGCAAATAATACAAATGTTCGCTACATCGTCCTATATCAACTGTCAATTATTTAGTTAGCTGATTACAGTCGTCGCGTACCAGTCGACGATAGATAACAGATTAATATGGTAATTTAATCCGGTGTTTGGTCGGCGAGATAGCAGGCGAGTGTATTCTGTTGCGTGCCTAATTGGGCGAGTTTTCGCACTGACCAAAAGTCTGCGTCATCTTCTTTAGGGATACAGCAACACAACACAAAACTTTTAAATTGTGTTCCCGTCTGCACAGTACTCGCGAAGGTGACGGAGGTTGGGCGAGGCCAAGTATGGGATTCCGAAGCGAATAGTGTGGAGGGGCATCACTATCATATTCGCCCAACTTCTGTCAACTTTAGGTACGAGTAATGTGGTGTCGCAATTATATTTACAAAATGTGTAAGTGGACGAAGTAGAAAGTGTGCGCTTCACACAAGGTTAACATCTTGGTAGTATTAGCTGTCGATTACACTTGAGAGGTTACCACGAATTTAACATACTTAACCCTATTCAAACGTACCAAAAGAAAGATAGATCTAATCAGAATCAATGCTCGCAGAATTCAATTTTATCGTAGTGAATCAGACAAATAATGTTGGAAATTTTATCAAGATTACGACTATTCACGAGTCAAGATTTTACACCTTACTATTTCACAATTTTAGCTATTACTTTCATGCTATTTCGCTGTCAGCTCGTGCAATATTTCAGCGAATGTTAACAAGATTAATAGGTTTCTTTAATTAAATGTCATAAGACAGAGCCCTTTCCGTCACTCAATTAGAGGGAGATAGCAGGACGTCTCGCAATAAAGAATTTAGTGAGATGGCGCTAGTTATTGAGGTAGTTTGTGACTTTTCCGACCTTTTCTAGAGGTTTCTCTGTTCTCGGAACTGCACGTCTGGCTTCCTGTGGATCATGCTTAGGTAGAGTCTGTCAAGCGAGTCGCGCCCCTCGGGTATGGGGCTGATTATATATCTATCTCGTAATATACCATACGAAAAAAAGAGATGGATATAATAAAACAGCCCCCTCCTAGGTGACACGATACGTTTGACAAACTCTATGTCGTCGTTTTACTTCATCTCAATTTAGGTAGGTTGAGAACTTTGTATCTCATTGGCTCCGTGCAAACGATAAAGTGAACATAGTGATTTGTCTATTCCATTTATGTTACTCTATTGCATTTGTGTGTTATGATGTCATTATTATAATTCCAATGATGGTATTTTATTCTACAATCGGACATGTTAGCCTTAGATTCAGCTTTAGAGTTTTTAATTTTTGCTTGCTTTAAGAATCTACTTACACTTTATATGAATAAATGAAATATTAAAAACAACACTTTAGCATTTGCGCGTTTTAGGAAATATTATATGTATTTTCGATTTCATACACAGTGATTTCTTTTACCATTGGCAAAAATTGCATCTAAAGAATGAGTATCAATATTTTTACATTATACAAAATTGTAAACTCAGTTTTCATGTCGGGTTTCTGATTCCAATATGAAACTTATGTAGCATGTTGTCTTCTGCGACGTGTGATTTCCTTGGCAAGTGAACAGAAAAGTCACGAACGAAATTGGGATATACGACTGCAAAATACAAAACAAAATGAATAGACAACGGTAGGGGGGGGGGGGGGTATGCTTCTAAAAACTAACATTTCATTGGTTCCGTGTCAAATTGTATTTTGGAACAAAGAGGCCCGATTCAGCCGATGGTTATCGCGCGTTATCTGAAACCTCTTTCTATTTTGCACGAGCATCACCATTATGCCGTATCATAAAAGTTGTTTGACGACGGCCGTGAGATAGCGTTATCGTCTGTCAAAAAATGTTTTCGGCGATTAAAACCGGCCGGTATTAGATCAGATTGCAGCTTTCATGCAAAACAATGTAACTACAGAACCTCTAGCGCAACGGTGACACGCGACTCTTTTTCGCGCGAGAAATAATACCTATCTCTTTCTTTACAGTACTGTGAGAGAGTGACGGGCCAAGCTATGTCGCGCGACAAGAGTCGCGAAGCCAAGTTGTGCTAGCTAGATTATCTGTCGGTTTACCCTTGAAATGTCGACAAACGTTTCATCGAATTTTCATTTCATCGAAAGCATTATTTTTCTGAAACCATAAAATATTTTTGAATGTTATAAAACACAAACCTAACCTAACCTAACCTAAACTAATCTAAAGGTTATAATTTACTAAATGTCTGAAAAATGTATGACTTACGAGTAAAAAATCATCATCATACATTTAAGAGTCAAACTCTAGTCGGTGTGGCCGATGAAACTATCTCCATCTATCGCTATCCATAGCCAATTTCTTAATTTCCCTATACGACATGACTTTGGGTTCACTTTTATTTGGTTTATGTCGCTTATTCTTGGTCTTCCCCTGCCTCGCTTTCCTTCAACTTTTCTTTCGCTGATGTAGCTTATAAAAGCGTCATGTCGTTATGGTGATCACTTTTCTCTATGGTGTTCAACAAATTCTTTTTTATGTCACTCTTTTAGGTACTTCATCAACAGATGTATTCAGCTGTTAATAAAATTGCTAACAGAAGTGGTAAAAGTATTAGCGAATGCCTAAATAATGAGCCTTTTCAGGTGTTCTCACTCACGCCCGAACTCCCTCGGAATGTTTGCGATGTTCTCTTGGTGTTGTGTATCGTGCGCTTGCAAGATAGCGTATTCGGACTTAAGTATGAATTATTTAATGTTTAAAGTGACTGTGATAAATGTACCTGACAACTTTCAACTAAACTGCACCCATATGACTTATACCGACTACGAATGACTTAGGTGTATAGTCTATCCGGAATTTTAAGATCATATTCTGTCAAACTGACCCAAGTGAAAACGACCTTAGATTTACATTTATACGGTTGTTTGTACCTTGTGCCAAAGTGACTTCATTTGATCTTAGAGATCGGACAGGCTATACGATTGAGCATTACTTACATCACATCGGTTACTAAGGCCGGTGTCACATGACTCACAACGCTCTATCGCCTAAGCATGCACCGGTCAACCCCCGGTTAACGGTCGGCGGCCACTGCCTCAACGCGGTTTTACATGCTAATTAATATAATACTAATTACTTGGCCACGGGTCGTAATTATGCTTTACGAGTGCCAAACAAATATTAAGAAAACTTTTACGACTTCACTTAACTATAATTAGATTTTATTTGACACTGTTTTTACCGATTCTATGAAACACTTTGATATTAGATAATGCGACATAAATCTGTACGCTATTCCGCTTATTCAAGCCGCAGTTTTATCAAGATTATCCGATAATTATAATTAAGTACATCATTATTCACGACTTTAGTCGGATCCGCGAACGTGTTAAGAATTGCTAGAACTCTGTCATAATTTGATACTTATCTTATCCATTATAAGTATAGCTTCGCGTTAAAACATGCGTTTGAATGTGACAAGGTCCTATTTTGACACACGTCTACGTCGTCCGGCGTGGTGATTGAAACGGAACGCGCGCGTGCCTTACACTCGCAGTTCCGGCGGGCCCGTTCTGAGGGACTGATGACCGTAAGATAACGGGCCGCGGTACCACCGGCCCGCCCTCGCTAGGGATGTGAGACGTTTCATTTGTAGAGTCGAGGTTTGATTGATTGACAGCTAATAGCGTGGGAGAAGGTGATGAAAGCATTAGGAATTAGCAGTTGGATTAGCATTTCAATTTGGTCGGCAAAACGGTACTCCAATCCTTATTCTGAAAGTATTTAAATAGATGTGAAAGGTTACATTCGTATCTACAAATTTAGGTCGCGTCGGTAGTGGATAGTGCCGGAAAACTTTGCTTCATATATTGAACCAATTGAGATTGGACAAAAATATTCTCGTACGATGAATGAATTATCATCGTTAGGATGTAAAACAACAGTACGGTAGTCTATTTGATACAGTTAATGTGACATCTGTCATCTCAATATTTTTTTTACTTAAATTCGATTAAAATGTCCTGAGATGACAAATGTCACACATACAAAGCTATATGAAATAGATTATAGCGACTACCTTTTGTTGTGTAGGTACTTTTTCCTGTAAACTACCCACATTTAGTTCGAGAGGTGCCCTATAATGAGTACAGTATTGTTAGTTGGATGTACAAAAAATAATCACGCTTCACAAAAGCTTTGCTAATTAATAAGAACGTCAGACAAAAGAATTGCGTTTCAATTCCATTGAGAACACATCCCTACTGCCGTGCTACAGTAAAAGGTCGTATCTTTATTTGGATGTCACAGTGAGATACGGCTTTTTACTACTCCTACCAGTTCCTGGGAATCACGCCATTCATTTTAGCAATCTCACACACGTTGCGTAAACTAAAGGCCGTTAACAAAATACGGAATTATGGCTCATTACGAACCTGTTTGTCGAAATAATGGCCGCCCGCGGTACCGCCATGGGAGCCGGCAACGCAAATAATGTCAATGTCCCATTGCTTTAACGGCAACTAACCAGTTATACATAATTTTCAATTACCAGAAAGATGACTTTTTTTAAACATCTTGGAATTTATTGAGAAACACCTTTTTATTTCTCTGAATGCTTACGGTCGGCTAATTTACATTGACGTTAAATTAACGACAAAATAAGTGTACATCTTGCTCAGACATGAAAGGACCTCTGTCTCGAACCCATAACAAAAAACATATTCCACGAACCAGGATAATCACTATCCGGCATTAACGCTAAGAAGGATTATAAGTCTTGAGACGATGAGATAAAAATACTAGATCCCTCCAAGTTAAACGTGAAAAAATAAACAATGAATCCGAGCTAAGGTCGAAGGTAAAAAATAGCAGGTCGTACCGACACCTGCGCGCCAGACGAGCAAAAAATTCGCGCAAAAGCGACTACCGATCGACTACGGCTACGGCCCGATATCCCGTCTACGGCCGACGGCGCCGGAATTGCAGTCTCATTCCGGTTTCAATGCGTCCCGGACCATCGGCGCGCTCATTTCGTTTTCGCTTTTTCTTCCCGAGCTTGCATTTAAAACACCGATGGGACAATTGTGGCACAGTCATTTAACAGTTCACTGACATACATGACAATGTGGTAGGTACGCTCGGCAGTTTTTTGATGCCGGCGTTAATGATGAAGTGTTAATTACTTCTTTTAAGTGTACAGCGTGCAGCGGTTATAAGATTATGCATGAGCAAAAAGTTAATTCGCAATGGTTAGGAATATGAGATTAATATTTTATACAGTTTAACTTTATTATCTTATACTTTACTGCAAAACGTAGGGAATAAATATAAGCATTTTATTAAACTATACATATTACATGTATAACTAATAAGGAATATGCTTTTAATTTTTAACAAGATCTGAATAGTAAGAGACACAAAAAAGCATCACATAACAAAGGAGAACAATAAAGGGACATGATCTTGAACAATAAAAATCAATGGCCGATGGACTCTAGTTTGATTGAATATGAATAATACATTTCGATAAAGTAATTGAACCGTTGTCGGCTTATAAAAAGATACGGGAGTGAGGACGGCAATCGACGGTTCAATCAGAGCAATTAATACATTATTTTTTCCTACTGGTGCCCGTATATGTTACCCTCCGAATTCGTTTCATTCAAGACTAATCGACGGCGCTACTCACTCGCATTGGGTGTGAAAAGGACAACACTACCAATTTATCCATGTCGTTACTTAGTTTACTCCGAATCGGGTTCTTTTGAGAATGGCCATTGAAGGGAGGCATTGTTACAGTGATGTGAAAAGTAACTGTAGTACGCGTGCCGGCATTACACACGCCGCTAGACAAGAGCCGATGAAAATCAATTATGTTTCAATAAATATTCAATAAGCCGTTTTTATTCATCGATAATTTTCTCGTAAAACGATGGATAATAATAAGGTCGACGTGGGTATTTATCGATCGTTTCGTTTAATTTTGTTCTTAGCGCTCGGGGGAAATAGCTAGTGTTTAATAAATAATGAATTACCTATAGTGACTAGCTTAATGTATGTAGAAGAAACTTTTGCGAAAGGATCTAAATTTTAATGTGAACTTTTATACCATTGTGTTAACGATTAACATTGATTTTATCTTTTATCACTCATCATCACGTATGAAGAACGCGCATTACGTTAAAGAAAATTAATTAAACTAATTGCATTATACAAATTGCAAATAAGCAATTGGTAAGACGTGATCTATTTTGTCGCTGAGTATTCGAGAGATTTGCGTTTGTACCAATATTTAAATTAACTATGGTTTTCTGAAAAAAGCGACATGTGTCTGCTGCAACATATTTAACAGATCGTGTGACATCTTTTTATCAAAGAAGTTTTGAAGTTTTGATTATGCCCGATGTAAGCAGATAAAACAGTATACTTACGATTAACTTTTGTTACAAAGAAAACCTTTTACTGGAGCGAATCCCACACACAACGTCATAAAGCCAAGTAAGTCTTTCCATTTCCTCGAGTGGTATATTGATTTACCTTGAGAGCTATTCTCCCGCAGACCTTTGCAAATAATGTGAGGGATAACGCGGGAAGGAATGCAAACGATTATTTGTGTACAGAATTAAGAGGTGTAGCAATTAAGGGGGCGGACGAAATGAGGGGAATTGTATTTACTCACAATCGTTCTCGGCGGAATGCAGACAGATTTATTTATTAATATTAATAAATCCGGTCAAGGGAGAGTTGGACTCGCGCATCAAGGATTCCGTAGAAATTATGAAAGCATTGAATATTGTGGGATAAACTGGATTGAGGGACATAGGTACTTTAAGGCCGTTCCCTGAGCCAGATTTGCAAAAATACCCCAAAAATTATCCTATTTTTCTACGAAACGTTGATATTAGTAAACGAGGGAAAAATATATATCATTCTTGATTATATTATCTTTAATAACACAGCATTCGATACACGATTCATAACACTTCGCTCGATACAATTAATTCCCAAAGTAACCTCCAATTCGAATTTTTACTCCAACTTTACTTGTTTTTTTTCTACGTGACACTATGAAACAAAAAAAGGAGAAAAATCAATCATAACTAAAATAGTAATTTTACAGCTTCCGAATTTCAATAATTGAAGCCAATATTTTTAAAATAAATAATCATCGACAAATTCTTACGAAAAAAGATATCGCCTTACGACCCGCAAGCTCTGTCTCCGTCACTCTTTTGAAATGTGACTGTGATGTGACAGGGACGGGTGGCCTGAGGAGGGGCTCGGGGTTCTGGCTCAGGGAACGGCCTTAACTTTGCCGTGAGTAAATTATAGTCCCTATACACCGGGGAGAGATTATCAATTGCATTATTTTATGTTTGTAAGCACAAAAGTAAGTACAAAAAGTCTTCTTCTGGCCAAATTCATGATCCTAGGTCAACTAGGGTTTTGATTCCCTTGGGTCTTGACAGATGGACAATAAAGTGATCGTATAAGGGTTCCGTTTTTGCCGACTGAGTCACGGAAAAAAATAAATGGGTGCGTTCGAAAACACGTTATTATTTTCAGTCCGAAGCGCTGAATAGAAGTTTAAAGTGAAAATCGCAGCTTCACGATGAGTCGGTGCAATAACATGCCGTCTTTATAATTTTTGCGTTCGTTTTTTTCTTTTCATCCCGCTTTTCGCGGCGGCGGCGTGGTCCGGGCTCTCTCATAAATTGATTTCATTAACTTGTTTCGTCTGTTTTTGAAGTGCAGATTCGATCACGAGCGAACATTTTTGGAAAAATGCTCCGAAAGATTTTTAGCCTGATACAAAATCTTTTGTGAGGTGATTTCCTTGTGGTACCACTAAATAGAAAAAAAATCGAACGACTAAACTTACAAAATACCACCTCGAAAAATATCAGAATTCGGATAAAAAACGACTAACAACTGCATCAACTGGTCGTTTAATATAAATATAATAATTGAAACAATGTTGCTCCTTAGGTACATAAAGTATGATATTATTGAAATTGCATTAAATAATACCGAAGATTGAAGCTTAAAGAGATGGAGGTCTAAAGATAAAAATCAAATCGTGAAAGACGGGCTAGACACCGGAAGAACGCCATATATTTAATGAAGTTAAATTATGTTTGACGGAGAGAATGTCAGGCGAAATATGAATATAAAGGTCTTGATAGGCAAAAATAATTAAGATTTATTAGCAGGAATGTGCCGAGTAATCCGCAACATGAATTGCGGCGCAACGAGACCCCGCCGCTCGAATATCACAATAGTTGCAATGCCTTAATTGGCTCGCTATTAGGTGGTCCAACATCTTCTTGGAATTACAAAACAAGATCGGTGTACGTATGGTGCTTCGATATACATTCTAATTTAGAAACCGAAACATTTAAGGAAAGCATAATTGTATTGGATATGCTTATATTATTTAATCACACAATAGATGCCATAGAAGAAATTATTCAATTTGGTTGAAAGGTGATTTCCGAAAGATTTAAGATACAGGCGGATATAATAAGTATGGACGCAGAGGGGTGATTTTCAGATTTGACAATTTATAATCTACCTTTGCCGCATTTATATACCTATACGTGAATAGAGTCCGTAATGTTTTATATAATATCAAATAAACGAATTATTTATTTTATTTATTAATGTTAAATAATGGGAGCAAGTCAAAGAATCCCGGCTTCGCGGGGCTTCTATTTTCGCTCTGAACGACGCAAGGTACCTAACGAACCTAACCTAGCAAACCAGTGGTGATTAGAAGGGATCAGCAGTAACTCATTATATCTCTTGTTATATTAGGTATATCATTTGGAAATTATCTATAAGGACATTATCTCATTCGTTACATTATACAAAGCAATGGTATATCAAACCACAATAGATTAAGTGAAATTATATAAAACGCCGTGCACCCGTGAAATAACTATTATTCAAAGAGGGCACTATACGTTAGGTATACGTACGTAGTTACTTATCTATTGAAAATATTCTAATCGAACTATTGTTACAATGCCAACAGCAACTGCGTGGTACTGAGATAAATTACAAAGAGGCGCTCAGCTTGAGCGATTTCACTGATTGGTAACGATTTTAATTTTATTGCTCCTTGGATAGTTTCAAGATTTAATTATTAAGGTTTAGTAATGGATTAAGCTGGTACAATGTTAGTAGTCTATTAATCTTGTAGTGTACTTTCCCTGCACAGGCAGGGATATAGGTTAAGTATGTCGACTAGGTATGACATTTAAATTACATAATACTTGTTATTTCACTTGTGCGTGTGTGTTACGTTTGCTAATGTAGCATGAGGCGTTTAGTATTTCAATCCTAATTTTTGCAGTGTTGCCAATACTAGTAGACGTTATATACATACTCATGTTGATATATTTTTGAAACATACAAATAAGAAGATCGATTGACATGAATCACGTTCAATTGTAAAATAAAACTCGTAAATGGTATGTGTTTAGCAGCATCTATGACACACATTAAGTGTTACAGACTTTACTTTACGTTAAAAGTATGTTTTTTTTTAAATGGTTAAAAAAATAAATGGCTCGAGCACGGTTTCGGTGGTAATAGGTAAGACGCTCGTGTTGGTCCGTAAAGCTGTTAAAAACGCGGGTTCGAAACCCGCCCGAAACATAAAATTTTTAACTTTAATATTATACATTTGGTTTAAGTATATATGTAAGTATGTTAGTTTCATGTATGAAAGTGTGTACGGTACCCTCAATGTGCGAGCGTTTGGTTGACACTACATCAGTGTAACGCGCAATCACGTTTACGTTGTGCATCAGTAACAGAGTGGTAGTATTGGCTTCGCTAATTAGGCGCAGTGGTGCACGGTACGACACGGGCACGACGCGGGCGCGACTAACGAGCGAGCTCTCGACTACGCACCGCTAGCTAAAACGCGTAGGCCACAGTGGGTATCCAATTTAGTCAGTATGTCAATTCATTACTAACGAATGTTCAATGTTGGTACGGAACCCTCAATATGCGTGACAGGCTCATAAATTCGTTTGGTTGTCATCGGCTTTGGTTGTACGTTTACGTTTTGCACCAGTGATTTAGGTGTAGTGTAGACATTGGCTTCGCTTATTATGCGCAGTGGCGCACGGTACATACGACACAGAAGCAGCTAACGAGCGAGCTTTAATACGCCTACGGCTACAGTGAGTATCGAGTACTATGGAAAAAAAACGGAACCTTATAGGATAACTTTTTTGTCCGTCCATCCGTCTGTCTGTCAAGACCCTTTATCTCGGGATCACGTGGAGGTATCGAGTTTAAATTAAAACCATGTACTCAGTTCTACAGTCCCTTAAAGCTGCGTAGAAATCAAACTCCCAAGTTAACGTATATTTCGACACAGGGAATCGATACTAATATTATAAATGCGAAAGTGTGTCTGTCTGTCTGTTACCTCTTCACGCTTAAACCACTGAACCAACTTAAATGGTATGGAGATAGTTTGAGACCCGGGAAAGGACATAGGATACTATTCATCTCGAATAAATTTAGTGTTCCCGTGGGATGAGCGGGTAACACCGCGGGGCACAGCTAGTCACAATATATAATTTTTCGTTGACTTAGAACTATAAGCATAGGGAAAAATTTCAAAACAAGACATTCAACAAAATATAGTCTTAATTTAAAGTACGTAAAACAGTTTTCCAGCAGTAAATTTAAGTTTGTCGCTCAGTACAAAATGAATTTTTCTTTAGAGCAATATACAGGGCTTTTATAAATCGTATCAAACCCTCGGTGCGCGAGTCCAACTCGCACTTGAACGGATATTTTTATTTTAATGGAGGATAATCACGGAAACGTTTGTGATCAGATGTAATATTATAAATTATTATACGAACTTTCGTAGATAATCTGTTATTTTTATTTAAATTTTTACGAAGAATAAATGTGTACGTTGTTTGTGTTGGACAACACAGTGAAATATTGTATAGAATTTACATGGCTTCCACAATCAATATTTTTAATGAGCTTAATTAATATTACCTTTTAAACGGGGACCGATGAAGTTTAAATTCGTGCAAATCAATCATTCAAAACATCATACGTATTTTCTGTATCTGTTAAAAAAGTTGTCATCATGCTTTTGTGGTATTTCTTAATACGCCCTTTGCTGTTTATGTTAATTAAATGACATTCTCTACCAGTCAACCATAGGGTCAAAACAGAGTTACCTACTTCAAGTGGGTCCAGAGTTGAAAATTAATTTGTTCGTGGTACTTTAAGAACGTTCCGTCACAGACATTACACGTGACTGATGTAATAAACTGAAAATGCAGGCAGCTTAACTTTGATAAGACACACTTCACATGACCGCTTGTCGTTCTGGTTAAATTAAAACTAGATGGGGGTAACTGCCAAAGCCTTTACAAATTTGCTGACTGCGAAAGTAAAACCATATTAGTATGAATATTATGAATTGTATTTAGTAAATGACTAATGTATTCAATTACCTACTGTTCGATACACGTTTACTGCGTCAACCTCCAATCGTTGTCCACACGAATAATCAATTCATAAACATTCACCATAGAATTTAAGAACACGTTTTGATTCTTATATGTAATATTTTATCCAACATCGAGAGGGAAATACTACAATAGTCGAGTCATAGTAGCTTTTAACATACTTAAATACATGAGCATATTGCGCCGTTGCATTTGCCGCACGTACTTTTATGTCATTATTTATTTTTATCCATGACACCTATTTTGTGGCCTAGTCCGCATACGTATGAATAAAATTACTAACTGGGTTTAAAAAATATGCACTCTCAGGGACTATTTTAAGTGCATTATAGTTAAGTAGGGACCTGAGATGGGCAAGGAAAAAGTGAAATTAAAATATCTTGGTATTTTACGATTGGCAATAGTAACGTATAGTAATAAATATTGGTCGTTGGTTACGGTGCAATAATGCAATGTAACGGAGCTAGCTCATAGTGCAGCGGGCGGCGCGTGCGCAAGGTCAATGGCACGCGGCTCTCCCACTCGCACACCGGAATTCCATATTTAAATCTCGTCTGCAGAAAAATGGCGGGCGGCTCCATTCCGCGCGGCGCGTACCGAGAATTAATAAAACATGCCTTCTTGCTTTTTCTCATCGTTTTTTCCAAGTATAGTTAACAACTTAGTAACATTGCGCAGTTACCTTGCGCCTTCAGTAACGTTTACCTTTTATGAAAGAAAATGAATCGTAATTTTTAATAACGGAGCGCTTTCAAAACGCGTTGACCGCTGCTGCTTATTAAATGCATCCGAAAGTAACCGCCGTAGCCGCAGACAGAGATCCTAAGGTTAACATTTTATCTCATAATACTGCAAACCGACTATAGGGCAAAAGCTGAATGAAACGAGAAACGCTAAAATAAACGAAACAGTCCAGATATTGTTAGTTTGCTGGCGCAAACTTGAAACAATATCAGGCAGCGCGGAATAAATTCGTTAGTGCGTAGCGCCGAGGCGGTACAGTACGTATACCTACATAGTTCGTAGCCACTACATTCCCCGCTACGGTCTTGTGTAAATACCTCTAGCTACAGTGGAACGCGAGCACAATTACTTGGCAAAGTAAAAGCAAGTCATCGCATCAGTAATCGAACGAATGTGGTTCGGCTTTAGCACAAAAACCGACGGGTATGCTACGAACTGGAGCAAAAAGAACTGAATAGAACACTCGCTTACAAAGACTGGCTACCGCTGTTGTTTTATCGCGTTTGTTTACTTGGGAAATGCAGGAAAAATAAAAATACTTTATCTAAATCAGTTACTTCATAGAGATCTAACAAACAACATCGTACCGAATGGTTTCATGAATAAAACATTAAGTTGTAATTGACAAACGAATTTATATCATCAGAAAAAGAAGCTGCTATGACCTTATTTATCTAAAAAGTAAGCCACCAGGCGACATCTCGCGAAGCGAATTAATGAGGTCGCATTGTGGCTCTACCCACGTTCATTAAAAACTCCGCAATAAACAATTGAATCGGGGATCGAAGGACAAAAACCTAAGTCACACTTAATTTTAACATAAGAACAATGTGGCGAAATTAATTAAGGTCCCCCCTTGGAAGCGTGGACGAAGGAAACGTTTTAAATCGCCGCGGAGGGCTACGAATGCAAGTCATCGACGCGCCGGGCGGATTTACAGCGCTATAAATTTTAACCGAGAAACAGAGTCTTATCTGCTAACAGCTCAAATGAACTGTCTCGCCGAGCAAGAAATAACATACTGCGGTATCGGTAAATGCAGTAAACACGATCGCCGACGCCGCCCCGAAAGCACAAATTGCGATTTAGAATTCCTAACGAAACAAAAGGCCGTATATCAAAAGATTTACCAGCATGTGAATGGAACCGCGACCGAGGCGCAGTTCGTTACAGAGTAGCAAACCTCATTCGGCATGGATCGGGAATACGGCTGTTTAGGTAGCAGTAAACATCTATCGTCTTTGTCATTCGTCGCGTCGCCTGCAGCGCACAAGACTACACGGATTATGTTATGACGCTGTTTATTCAATTAACTGTTAATAGCCCGTCGTAAGATAGCATCGAGTTTAATGCCGTATAGCATACGCTATCTAGATACAGTTCCCTGGCGATGACGCAATATCCCATGTTCTGAAGAAGATTAAGAAATAGCCGGCTGGCCTAGATGCACGCATGTCTCTGGGTTCCATATTCCAGTCTCATGTTTACTAATGTCAAATGGCAGTGACATTTAGATGAGCGGGTATCCTTTCCGTGGGCGCCGGCCTCGCCGGGCCGGAGGGTAATGAAGTGTGTCCGCTCAGGAATGGGTGCGCTAAGTGAAACGATACCGGAGATGAGACGAGCATGCCTGCGTTCACATTTCATCTGCGCAGCCCGCTCGGCCGCAAACCGACCCAATACGCGCCGCAATGTTTTAGCTTTCGTATTTCAGTTACAGTTTCTTCATATTTCAGTTACATGCGGAGTATTTTTTGTAATTTAGTGAATTTTAATGCGTTGAGGGACACAGGACCATTTTGAGAATTGCATCTTCTTGACAGAAACGGCACAAGGCAATTGCCTTTTATATAAAAACTGTGGTAGTGTGTGGTAGTTTTGCGAATATAAAAGACGCCGTCCACAGACGTAGTGCCGTTTCACGAGGATCTCTCGACGTCTCGTGAAAGTGTTAAACAGAATATTAATTACTCGAGCTACACAACTAAAACAATATTAGTATATAAAGGACTGAGCGATTTTATCATTAAATGGAAGAGTTCAAATTTAAAGATTGCTCTCCAATTTTTATCAAAGCAGTAGCTAAGCAGTAACGTTTGCTAGCGTGAACTAAATGTTTAAAAGCGAAAAATTTAATAAAAATATGCTTTGACTGCTCAAAGCATACAATTTTTGATTTTTTTTATACGTAAACATTTAGATGTTGCTTTCTTAAGATGAAATGCTTCAGTGGCAAATAAAGCAACCAACCCATTTTATAACTCGTTCACATGAACCAAATCATTTCGAGTAGGCCACAAACGGCCTCTTTTACACTCCGCCCTGATGACTTTACCGAGCGCTACGGAAATGACATCTGACACTGAGAAGTGTTGACAATATCAAGTCCGTGCTGCGAGCAACGAACTCACAAAATATTAACATTTTGGTGTGTTTACAGTATACTTGTATGATAACCTAAATTCTAAAATTAAAAAAGCGTCGACTCAAGTAGCCTCTCATCATGAGAATCTCATCTGAACCAAAAAAATAAGAATTCGTACCTTGAACATTGCCTGAGATCCTGTCACTTGTTTCAATCAAAGCTTGGAAACGTCTGCGGCTATTTTAGAACCATTCCGGTAGACAAAATTTTCGATAAAAAAATGCATTAAAATCGGAGTGTCCACTTGGGAACTGCGATGCCACAGACACTCTTTTTTGAGGGGGGGTTAAAAACTGCAAGCAAAGAAATAAATGTTCATAGTAATCTAACTACTAATTGAGTTTCGGCGTATTCAGTCTGAAGACCTAAACAAGATTCAGACCGCCGTTGATGAATGTGCCATGTTCCGCTTTTCATTTCCATTCATAAACTCTCTTGCCTTTGTTGACGGAATAAAAATAACGAGTATATACGCGCATTGTAGTGGCACACATTACATATTTACCCATATGTACAAAGGCTTAAGGTGCCTCGGAAGCGCGCTCAAATTAAACGCAAACATTGTAGGTACGCATAAAAACAGCGACGAGAAATTTTAGAATGATTTACTTACTTACAAGCGTTTCTTGAAAAGAAAAAGAAAATGTGTTCGAAAATTAAAAGGAAGACAGGGTCTCTTGGGTGAGGGGGAGGTGAGGCACAATCAGAGTTCGCCGATGGATAGCAACCTTAAATACCAACCTTAATTGAACTGCTTCCGGGTAGCTACATAAATAGACCGCGCGGGCATTCCTCCAGCTACCTATTAAATGCAATTCCCTTGATGACTAGCAAAATAGTAATTTAAAGGAGTATTTCTGAATTATCCGTGAGCCGAGGGCGTGTTAATGTACAAAGAGGTTTGTTTGGTATAAATATACAGATTTCAGATTTAAATGACGACTCTTCTTGGGTGAATCAGCGGGATACCGACAAGTTGTAAACATTTTGCAATGCTCATAAAAATTTACGAAACATAAATTGCTTAATTTTATTAATACCTACAACAAAAATCAACTTTGTTTCTAAAAAATCTCCTGTATGGAAACTGAGAGCTTCTAAAAATATAGTACTCGTTCACAAAGTTTTACCTATTTTTATTTTTCATTTAACAAAGGGAAGGTACTTGATAAAAACATTGTCTGTCAGAAGAGAGCGTTTCGCATGTTAAAACGAGGTCCGCATTTTAATGTGGCGCAGGCAGAAAAGAATAAAAGATGTGGCTCCAAGTAAATCGTACTTTCGTGTTTTTGGCTCGGGGCGGCTCGTAGCACGCATACGGAAGTTGAAACGTTGCTATAACTCTTCAGTACAATGTGAACTTATGCAACCTCTGGGTACTTGAGGTTTCTTTAGTTTAAAACTTCCTTTTTTGCTTCTGAGTATTGTGCACTGAGAATTTCAACATTAGAATTGATTTAATTCATTATCTCGAAGTAAGAAAAAATTACAAGCTTCTGCTGGAAGGTATATTTTATTGACGACGCGTTTGGCTCGGTTTGTAGACACCTGCCTACTGAGTCGGCGGTCCCGGGTTCGAAACCCGGCCGGGGCAAATGTTTGTGCAAAATATTTGTTCTTGGGTCATGGATGTTATCTATATATGTATTTATATATTATGTATATCGTCGTCTAGTACCCATAGTACAAGCTTTGCTTAGTTTGGGACTAGGTCGATTTGTGTATGATTGTCCCTTAATATTTATTTATATTTATTTATTTATCGGATCCATTGCTATATTTATTATATATAAAACCATATTTTCTACGCAGTTTAATGTGTAATTTTGTGGGATGTCTTTTTTACTAATTAAAGTAGATACTAAGTTTAAACTCTATTAACAATAATTTGTAATGCAGTTTTTGATTCTAAAGAGAACGTTAGGATAATTCTGGAACATGGACATGAATAAATATACAAGAAACGCAGCGGAAGATAAAAGATAAAATAAGAATAGAGCTTCGGATGATAAACAGCGACGTGCAGTGGAAATTACAATGTTGGAATAAATCTCCTTTCGCAAAATTAATCCTCGAATGAGAATTTGAATGGGCATAAAACTGAAATGGTGTCGTGCGTTGAGAAATGTAACGGAAGCTTAAAATGTTTTGAAGAGCTTCAGGCACCCGGCACCGCTGGCCGCCGACTCGTGCCGCTCAGGAAATGAGGCTTTCTGTCCTTCGGGAAATTGTTCCCCCCAATCATAACGCTTAGTAAAATCTCTTTGCTTTCAAAGGCTCCAAAAATGATGGAAGTTTTATCTTTATGAGGGCATTACGAGAGAATCGTATCAGCGATCCTAATGCGGTTAGAAAGAACCTAATGAAGTGTTAAATACTGGTAAAAGCTTTGTAGCTCTTACTTATATTTATAGTTTTTTCAATGATTAAAATGGCGAGTTGTTTGTTAAGTTTCGCTCGGTTGGGCGAATCAAAGCAACCTTTGATCAGGCGATTTCCCAAAAGGTTTGCGATGGGGCCGATAGCCTCGGCGCGCCGTGCGCGTCCGAGCCTATTAATCAAGAAAAACATTATTAAACAATAACGTTTCAGTATAAAGTAATAGCAAGCCTTCATTTATATTATAATAACATTCCGTATTCTTTCTTATGAAAATGTTAAACATAAAAGGAAAAGTTGTTTAATTTATTCGTTAGTGTCTCACTAAGTAAAACATTTTGACTATCTAGAATAGTTTAGCTCATTTGAAAGCAGTTCAGTGTTCTATTGTTGTTTAAATGCGCAACGTGCACTTTTAAGTTTGCCCCTAACTTAGTGCTTAGTTAATTTTCTAATTTGACAGTTTCAACTGTAGAATTTAATTTACCAGTAAATACAATAACATATTGTCATCACTCTGAAGACAGATGGCGTTCAAACTGTTCATCTTAAATCAAAGATACAGCCGGTCACATTGAAATCAACGACCTTAAATCGTCGTAGGAACAAACATGTCCAGTAAATCACGACATCCCCTCTAATAAATATGAATACAGTATCAATCAGTTTAAATGCGTCGTGCCTATTTATAGATTCCTCAATGAAGTGTAGAGAAGCGTGGAGGCGACACACGGAGTATAAAGGACCAATTGACGGCCCGTTCAATCGCGTGGTGGACTATTTCACAATGCGTAACATGATTTCCATTTCCTATGTCACATGTGTCGACCGTGACCGAACCACATGTGTGAACTGCTCATAGAATTACAATTTTCACCTGGAGACCAGAACGCTGCAAGTTCGAGCTAAACTCGAACAATTCAGAGCGGTATGCGTCCCTATATACAACTGAAAGGAATTCATCGGCTACAATGTTATGTACCTACCTACATACACTTCACATGTGCTTTCATGAAACCATTAGAAGTTTACGATTTAATTTACGATCAGATTTATGGTTAGCAAATTGCAAATTTTATCAATTCAGCATCTTGGTGCAGAGTTCAAATAGAATTTCTGGAACTTTAGTAATAAAACTTAAACGAATATAAAAGTTTTCAACGGAATTGGGTTAACGTTGGAGTCTACTTGGAGGAACTACGTGACAGGAAGGGCCGCGGTCGGAGGGAAATGGTTGTCAAACTTCAAGTTTTCGATCTTCGATCGGACCTTTCACAGATTAGGACTGAGAATTTGTAAAGTCTTTAAATTTACATTTATACCTAAAGCGCCCGACGGCTTATACTTAGTCATAAAAATTGGGCAAGTGCGAGCCCGACTCGCGCATGAAGGGTTCCGTACCTATACATATATATAATCTATAACAAGTTTGTTGTATGGGAGCCCCCCTTAAATATTTATTTTATTTTATTTTTAGTATTTGTTGTTCTAGCGGCAATAGAAATACATCATCTGTGAAAATTTCAACTGTCTAGCTATCACCGTTGTTGAGATACAGCCTGGTGACAGACGGACGGACGGACGGACGGACGGACGGACGGACGGACGGACGGCGAAGTCTTAGTAATAGGGTCCCGTTTTTACCCTTTGGGTACGGAACCCTAAAAATGTACTCTTATTAAAATGGATAATGAACCACAGTTTACTTACTACTCAAATATGTTTTTTTTTTACTAGGGATATCTAGATTTATGTTAGTAAAACACTATGTCAAGATCAATCTTGCTAAAATTGACAGAATCGAGTGATATTATTCTAAATATTGTTTTATGAAATCCTACTTGTCTATAACATTAATGCCGATTATGCAGCATCACAATCGAATTGTAATGATTTTATTAGATTCGATACCTATTTGTAGGTACCAAAGTTCAAGACGAGCTTAGTCGTGCGCGAGGAGTGATATCGACAGCTGGACCAGAGTCTGTTCCACTGGCTAATTTATCGCAGCTAATGAAGATAAATCAATTCAGCTAACCAACCCAGCATGACTCCACCATTCACTGCTAATTTGTTTGAAAGAAATCATCATTATACCCACGGTATCTTTTTACTAAAAGACAACAAGAAATCAACCACTAATAAAAACGGCGCAGCACTAAATAAACGAGCCAATATCGAAGTTAGGCCGGGGGCGGAAGTTCTATCTGTTATTACATTAACGTCACACCAAATCTGGTTTGTCCGAACTAAGTCCCATCAAATAATAGCACCCGCAGCGTACAACGGATAGCGATTTCGTCGAGCAGCCGGGATGCGCCCAATTCTCGCCAATAAACCTCTCCGATATATCGACCTCTACGAACGTTCGTCAGGCAATCAACACCTCTATACGGTTTGTGGTAAGGGACAGAATTGGTTATATTTATTAGCTTGCGTATCAGTAGCACATGCCCGTGTACGCACTGATCTCCATAGACTGATGGCGGTGCTATCACATGAATGTTCTATGTAGGCGTTTAAGATATTGGGCTCTGAAAAATCTAACGTGAGCGTCGGGTGCTTTATTTATTCATGGGCAATATCGTTAAAGGTTTTTCTGGGTTTATTTCGAGATAGGACGGTATCGAGCGTATCGTGAAAACGTTTATCGATGCGAAGTAGTCGTAGGCAATGCAGTAATAATGACGGCATCGCGGAGGATCGCGACCTCAGGCTCGGCGCGGCATGATTCACCGGCGCCTCGCATTCCTTCTGCGGCCGCATAGCTAATAGGAAATGCCACATTGCAATAAATTCGTGAGGTCTAGCCTACGTCTATGCTAATAACTTTGATGTGCATTCTTGTCATTCTTCGTGCCCGATCGTGTTTTATTCACATTTCAAACTGTTTACAGATTCTGAGATTTACTTAATTGTTCGAGTTTATTCGATTGTTAATTGGATTGGTCGATAAGTAGACTGTTGCAAAAACGTGTTAAATGCATGATACAGCCAATAACCGGCTGGCACATGCGTGGCGAGTTCCAAGCGAATTCCGTAGCTACAAATCAGCATGTGTAGTCGTACGCGCAGCTTTCGAGCGCATACTGACACGAGTTGTAGGAATCGATCACGGACCGTTTCATACGATTTCAACCGTTGATTCATACGATATGAATAAACATTCGCGATATGATGTAGTGTAATTAAAAACTGCTACCAACGGTGGAGCGACTTAACGATCCGGTTATGAAACTTCAATTGATATAACCACTTTTTACATCAACTTGGGGATTTCAATTACTTATTATGTACGTTAAAAGAACCCCGTCTCAATTCATTTGTTTTTTTTTATGACTTTAGTAATAACTCTTAAAGCCTGGTCTTTCCAAGAAATTTATTAGGGAATAATATCTGATGCTGATAAACGAGAAGGATATAGGTAAATTTTAATTAAGTTATAAACTTTAGTGGGCATGCTTTTAAAATCGTTTTCATAAGTGGTGTAGAAAAGGGCCTGTATAATGTAAGGAGCTGTAAAGATTGCGATCGCTAGGAACAAGTGCCATCGTATCGGGAGATCCAGACGCCGATATGCATTTGACCGGTTTCATTATCGTTCAACGTAATTTTGGCATAATATCTTTGATTTTTGTGAAACACGTAATGTTTCAAATTTTTTTCATGTTGAAATACCACAATTTTAAGGTCACTAAGGTGTAAAGGTTTACAAAACACAAAGCGTAAGTAAATTCGTAAGGGTTTCCGGCCTTGGAGTGGTGGAGTGGTGGACTCGTTAAACCGTTAACCAGAGGTACCGGGTTCGATTCTAGGTTTCTTCCGCCAGGTTACGCTTTTCACGGGACTAATAAAATAATAACTATTTTGTAACTATGTTTGTGTGCTTACCTATTACAGTAGGTATAGCCTGAACGGACACGGAAGAAAATATATTTAAAGACTTGGTTTGTATCAAAAGAACACTGTAACCCCCCTAATTAGGTAAGGGGAGGCCGCCTTGCAGGTAGCTAAATACAATTAAGCTAGTGTTCTTGTTGCTGCAAAGGTCTGTAGGCCTATGATGGTTGCGTTTATCACGTGATAAATAAGTGTCAAAGCATCCGTCACGTTTTGACCAATTGCGAGTGCAAGGGACAGATGCTTTGTCACTTATTTATCACGTGATAAACGCAACCATCATAGGCCCCCTGGAATTTTAAATATAAAAATGGTATACATGTTGTAAACTGAAACCCCCGGGAGAATATGTAAGTGCATAATATATGACCTAAGAATATGATTATTTTTATCAAATGTACAAGTATCCTTTGGTAAAAATCAAGTACTTAGGTACTTATGTTTTGATTTTTTTCCAGGCAAATCCTTTGGTTAAAATCAAGTAGTTTTTTTTATGCTATCTTCAAAATGGCCCATGAGGGTGTTAAAGAAGAAGCAAGGTAATAAGCGTCAACATAATTAGTGCTGAAAAATGTTATTACTAACCCAAATACCGTTAAACCACGTACATTTGTATGGTAATTATATGTTAACTAGGCTTACAAGTGATTGTCTTCCAACGAGCAGATTAATAAATAAATAATGAGTTTTTTATACCATAAGTAAGATTTACTCATCTTTTAGTAATCCTGTATGTGTGTGTGTGTGCATTTACTGTTAATGTAGGTATAAATGTATGATTTAACACATTCAGAAACGATGCATTGAAAATTGTTTGATTAAAACTGCAATCTTTTATAATGATACTGAAATATTAAAAATAAGAATGCGTTTAGTTTCACGTTTATTTTTTCAACGAGCAATATGAATTGATTGTCCTTGTAACTGTAATTCCCCTTTTCTAACTTATGTAAGTGTTTACAAAATGAAAACGATAATGCTTAAAACTTTTTATTTACCACTACGACACAGTCAAGTTATGTCATTGTTACGCTATTGTCATAACTGCTTAATTTGAGCTATATATATACCCACATTAAAAATAATCCTGGAATAGCAACATATTTTGAAGTTGCCTATACGAGCACAAGTAGGGGCTACAAACTATTAGCAATGTAACTATAACTTAGGTACTTACATAATTTTTACTAACTTCAATTTCCTTCATCTAAATGTTACACTTGCCTGAGCACACATTGTCTTTATTGACTGAACTATCGTCTCAGCGACGTGAAAGTATCCTGTGTTTTGCAAAGGCTATCGCATGGCAGTCAATAAGGTCGATCGGTTGCTGTTCAAATATTTACGCCACAGGACAGTCATGCGGTCAACGCAAACACAACACCGTCGCCAGCCGTCTGAGGACTTTATTTAAGTCTAGATTAACTATTCCTTTATTTGTGTGGAATCGTATGCATTGGATCTCTTCAAGAATCAAGACAATTCAATATGTAGTTTCATCGTGTATGAACTACCTACCTATTCCTTTATTTGTATGAAAAAGTATAATCGGGACATCTTGTACACTGACCTCTATAACACAGGTTTCCCACCTAGCTCAGAAGTCAGGGACTTCTATTTATTGATGTACCCTTTTTGTCAATAAAATTATCTTTTATCTTTTTATCTTTTATCTTCAAGTCGAATTAAGTATAAGGCATTTTAACCGACTTCCAAAAAATGAGGAGGTTCTATGTTCGATTGTATGTATTTTTTTTATGTATGTCCACCCGCACTCCGCCAACTGAGGACCGATTTTAAAAATTCTTTTTTTATTTGAACTCTTGAGCTGGTCCCATTATAACCGAGCTGGGATCTGATGATGGGATCTCAGGGAAATCGAGGGCAACTCTCAAATTTTATAGGCACCCATAATGTTTTTCATATATTTTCTAAAGCTATTTAAGTATTTGCATATGGTAGTCATCATCTCATCATACTGAGCTGATGATGGAAGGTAGGTACAACTGCTTAATGGTTAAGAGTTTCAGGATAATTCTTAAAAAATACATGTATTATAGATAGGTACGTTAAGACTGTTAGTCATATTCAACAATCTGTACATGAACGGGTTATTTTTGGCTTTTCAGTTTTTTTGAAGTCGATTCCTTTTTATTATTTTTTTTTGGCAAGTATGCTTCGACTTCGACTTACAATACCAGCCAGCTTACGAGTTATTTTCAAAATTCGCTGCGTAAAAATAACTTAAAAAATATTAGGTATTGCAAATTGTAGAACTCCCAGTTATAGCATAGTGAAGAGGCATTATTTAAATATTTAAAGAATGCATTTATTTTTATAGCAATCTACAATTTCACATAAATTTAAAGAAACAATACAAGAAAAACGTATGTTTAAAACCTTACTCTAAATAAAGAATATTATGTATTATTATATATTTTAAATAAATATTTAGTATATATGTATAAAGCCAGTAGTATAATTATTAAATAAAAATGGAAAATTTTCAGCGTTATTATAATTATTATAATTCCAAATGCATGAAAGTGGCATAGCTTATCATGAGAAGTCCGTGCAAATTTTTATCGTCTTCTAGATTGGCGTTTATAACTGTTCTTGACAATCACCAATGGAAGGGCAGAGGAAACTAATATACAATAGAAAGAAAGAAGAAAGAAAGAAAGACAATACAATACAACAATATGTTATTGAAGACCAATAAATGTCCACAACAAAACAAATACAATTTTCAAAACAAATATATGATCGCCCTTCTATTTATTTACCTTAAGGCTGGAAGGAGTTGTTTTGAACTCTTAATATTTAATGCTTGCTGACAATTACAATTCAGTACTCACAGTTATATGCTTTGAAAGGTCCTGACATAATCGGAAATTCATCTTATCTTTTCCACTAGGTACACAATAAATCCATCTACGAGAAAACTGCATTTTCTTTTCAGAACTAAGACTAGTATTTAATAGAACTCAGTTTATAAATTGCAGATTCAAACTTTGCCTGTACTCATTCGAGCAAAGTCGGATCTTTTATTACTTCATTGTCCTTATCCCTATTTATATTGAAATACTGTTTTCTGCCAGACGTGACCTTATTTTTATGCCTCATTGAATCATATGGTCATAAATTACTATCGTAGTTAATGCTAATACATCTAGCTATTCAATGTTTTCTCGTGTTTCCTATATGATTCCTATTAGGGCGGTTAATTATCAATACTACTAATTCGAATAAATTGTGAAATTAGAGAGCTGAGTTTCAAAGTTATAAATGGTTATAAAATGTTTATATACCGGCGTAATACTAGAAACTCGTATTGAAATACTGATATAAGGCTTATTTCTATTAGCCACACACGGAATCCTATAGGATTACCTCTACATTGATTACGCTTCTCACATGGTACTGAATAGCCGAAAGGAATGGGCGTGCTGGCGCCCTAAGTCCGTGATCGGTCGGTGTGAGAGAGATGCGGGCCGAGGTTATGAACCCTCTGATTTAATTGAAGATTCCACCAGGGCACTGCATTGTCTGCGTAAATGGAGGCCAAAGAAGACGTGTGATCATTACAATTAGAATATGACGTTTGAATGTGTCGTTTACACTTTAATTGGTAATTAACAGAGCAAATTAGAAAATCCATCAATCCTACTTTACCATATTTAAATGTTTCTATCATACTTACTTCAAATTTATAATCATTGTTAAAGCTCGTAACGTTCTTGAGTAAGTAGTGGTTATAAACATTTCGCCAGAGAGAAAATAAGTCTACGTACTTATGTAAGTCGACGTCCGTGTAAAAGTAGAGACATACCTGAAACAGAAAACAGGAATTTGAGTCACAAATTTCCAGAACAGAAAATATTTCTTGCAGCTACTGCTAGGTATACGTTTCGGACGTAACAGATGCCTAGATTCGGAGCGTGGAAGTCAGGTAACAAGACGTAGTTTCAAAGCCTTTTCCAATAAATGTCAACGAAAGGGAATTTTAAAATCTTCAAAGTGTTAACAGTTCGACTGCGCCCGCTGGCACGGAAACTTCGGCGAAAATCCCAGGTGACTTAACACTTCGAATACCTACTCCCGGGCCTGGCAATCACGGTGGGACTTTAGGGGCGCTTCTGACATGAATTTTATAAAACCGCTTTACTACCGTGTTTTAGAGGGTCGTCAGTCTCCATTATTAATGGCGATCATTACCGAAAAGGTTGCTCCGATGCGAAACCCTATTCTGGGCACGCAATTTTTGTTCTAAATCAATTCCTACCTAAATGTTTCAGCTAGTTCTACGAAACGGCGATAAATATAACAGGGAGTTTGGCTCGAAAAATACGCTGCATTTTGGATTTAATTTTCGCTTTGACTTTGTTTGGCGGCATTGTTTGAGGTAGTAGTTATGCTTTTGCAGTTTGTAAGGTGAAATAATGTGTTAGGTACAGCTCGAGTAACAACGAAGGCTCCTAAATAATTCGCCGGCGGCGGGCACCTGCAGTCGACGCCTAATGGGTCCAATTATCGACTTTGCCACACGCGGAGAGGCCCCATTACCCCTCCCATGCCCTCTTTCCTGCCTTTACGATTCCTATAAGCGATCATAGAAATATTTGACAAAGCTGGACGATAATGGCTTTTGATATTAAGATATAGACTTATATATCCTACATTTTACTTTAATTTTAGTACTTAAATTTGCTTAAGAATTTCATTACTTATAGAATATTGTACCTCCGATCTAAAACTATGACTCTACTAGCGTTAGTAATTTAATTGATGAAGAAGATTTTTTTTAATTGAGGACCATAATGTTATTATGTGTCCCGTTCATCACTTAAACACAGTTTTAGCAAGTAAGTCGTTATCGTCCTAACATATAAATTAATAAGACAAATCTATTTCAGTCCAATCTAGTAAAAAGGGTTAAATACAAGTATAAGTCATAATAAT
The DNA here is from genome assembly GCA_932273695.1 of Apotomis betuletana. Taxonomy (NCBI): domain Eukaryota; kingdom Metazoa; phylum Arthropoda; class Insecta; order Lepidoptera; family Tortricidae; genus Apotomis; species Apotomis betuletana. Next base: position 11,790,423 of record OW026309.1, on the reverse strand, counting down.
TTGACTAAGCGAACTTATCTATAAATTATACCATTGGTTCTGTAAAATCTACATTTAAGAATACATCAGTCGGCTGATCCTTAGGATCCTTTAACTTAACTTCCCTAATCGGTACATTCGCAGCCGCAAAGCGATCATCGCGAGTGGAATTGAATCTAACAAATTTGATATCTCTTCCACTCCCACTGTAATGAAAGATAAGGAGAAATTCCCTTAAGCGACTTCGCAAAAGAATTACTGCCAATTCCGGGTCGACTGCGTCCCGAGTTCCGGGCAACTACGACATAAATCTCATAACTTCCATAAAATGAAAAATTGTTCAGAAGTTTTACATTACTTCTCCGACACGTATTGATTTGTTTTATGAAAAGCGTAGCCGTTTCCGTTTCTATGGTGTGATAATGATACTTAAGGGCCTAAAGTGTTTGAGCCTTGAGAATATTTATTTGCCTACTTATTTTATTGGCGCTTTAGTAATCTATTTAGTAAGTTTATCCAATTTAGGACAACTGATTGAAACGGTTGGTGTATACTGTAAAAGAAATATAGGATTGAATTATTTTAATCAAATTGAGTCATTTATACGCCTACGTACAAAATACTGAAGGCGTTTATATAGTGTAATGCAGGTACCTATACCGTTAATATAGAACTGTAAACCTTGCTCCTAGTTTTGATTTGAAGTTACAGTTTGGCTGACTTGTCAACGAGCCAGATTAGAGCAATCATTTTCTTCTTTTTCAATTAATTTTTAATTTTATCGAGGTCTGTCTCAATTTTTTCGTTTTATACTCGTACATGCACTTTTTTCGCAAAAACCTTTTGTTTTCCCTCTTCTACACAGGTACAGAATTCACGTAAAGCCCAAAATGTTGTCTAACTAAGTCACAATTGTTATTCACGTTATCAGCGGGTAAGGAAAACAAGCGCAGACGTGTTGTCGCACATGACATTGTTGGAGTTATCAGACACATCCGCATACCGCGTGACGACTGACAAGCCGATAGATAGCGAAAGCAACCCTACTTCATTACAAATAACTTAAATTACACAATGTCAACGTCAACTGAACCTTGGCGCTTAGAGGGCTTCCTACATATCTATTCTACCGGGTGACGTGAAATGACCGCTTGTACGTTTAACACATAATGTAAAATGCAAACAAGATAAGTCCTTATTCCTTTTAAAATGCTGATTGTTTTAGACATTTTTATCTATGATCAAACATGTTTCTTAACATATTATTGAAGTTACTACGTAGAACAGGGCTATTGGGATTTATTGGTATATATTTGAAAACTATAGATATAACATTTTTTCATTGATAATTTTTCTTTTAAATACTTTGAGAAATTGACAAAATTGACACGGAAAATTAGTTTATTTCAACTTATTTTCAACTGCTTTTTCAAAGCATGAAATAGCTATGTTACTACCTAGAACACGGGAAAAAGTATGATTCACTTCAAAAAGTTGGTTGAAATTATCAATATATTTGTCATAATAAGGAATAATGCCACTTTACAGTAGCCCAAATGTTAGCTGCCAGTTACTAAATTGGAGGACTGACAAACTATTGGGCTACTAGAAACCAAAATAAGTTATGTTAAATTAGCATAATTTTGGTTACCACTAAGCACAATTTGGCGGCTTCTCAAGTAGTTAAACTAATTGAGCTGTTTTTTTTTTTCAGAGACTAGAACGTTTCTGATCGAGTGATTGAGACGTGTAACCTTCAATCCTGAGGTCCAAAGATCGATTCATGATCATATCACTTCAAAGTAACCTGAATTTCTGAGAAGGTTGATCGAATCTTTCACTTAAATCACAATTAGGGGAAGCTACACTGAAACTTTGTTGGTATAAAGAATAACATGTTATCTAAGTATATTAATTGAATCCAAGGCAGCTACCGATTCTAATTAAAACGATTTAAACGGATTATATCGCGTAAGTACTTATATTAGTTATTTGAGTCTCCCTGACGTTAATAATTAATATACGCGATATAATCTGTTTAAATCGTTTTATTTATATGTGTGCCCAGTTGCGGAAACCGAATAAAAAAATTGCTACCGATTCTTTTATTGTTGACAATCCCAAATTCGGCCTTAAGCCTTACGCAATTTGTTAGCTGTTTTCAGACATATTACAAGTCAGATCAGCTAAATAGCACCAAATTACTGCGCCAGCAGTAACCAATGATCAATAGCATAATTGCATTCGCAAAACAGCATTTGATTTCCATTTGAAATTGCTTAAATAACTTGTTTAAGTTAAGGAATACTACAATCCCGTTTGTGCTAAATTTGAATACCAGAGCAGGCAACTAGTGGAGCTTTCAATTCTCATAACAACTTTAGCGACCGCGGAGCAACATGTCGCCTCAAAAACGACTGGAGATTTTACACCAACGAGAAAAGTTTAGATGGAAATGCGCCTAAAAATAGCGGTAACTACTACGGATTTAGTTTCCGAAACAGCAGTACTGCGGTTCAACTTTAATTAAATCTCGGGATAGTGTAAAACTTTATGCTAATTACGACGTTTCTTAACGACATGTGTAAGGTTTCGTTACTAAATGTCTACTTTTGCTTACCTACTATTATGCAATCTTCTTGCCCATTGGCATTAATATATGTAGTTTATTTTGTTATAAATTCTATACAAAACAGGATGAAGCTTATCGCTAAAGTGCAATGACTCTTTTAAAATGTCGACTGGTCAATGTCACTTAATGCAACTCGAACAGCAAGTTGCACGTGATAAACAGTACCGTATTTACCCCCAGGCCCAGAAGGCCCGGGCCTAGGGACCCAGTTCCAGAAGCAGGACTTGCACCATAATAGGGCCCCAAATGCCAAGTGCCTAGGGGCCCTGGCCCTCTAAGTCCGCATGGTGATAAAGCTGAAATATTTCTTGGTTAGATCGCATTGTCTCGTCGAATACAACCCTTTTGAGGGACGGCAACGAAGCACGGCGTCGGCCTGGTAACCGATATACGACTGCTTATCAGCACGGCTCGTGGAGCACCTCTTATTTTATCGTGAATTGCAATAAACATATCAGATAAGAAGTAATAAAAGGTTACGTGAACACTATGTGACGTCAATAAAATTATTCAGAGATTAAAACTTCAATTGTTTCGTGCAAGTTTTGTTCCATGAACGGGGATAGTGTCGATGTGACGTAGGTCAAGTTACCCGAGTCATTCGTGTATTTTACATGAATTAAATATAGGTACGCGACGTTTTACGTTTTCAGTGTAATTCCGAACTAGACAGACCCTTATAAAATTGACCAAAGACGAAAAAAGCATGCCTTGAAATCCGTATTATTTTATGTGCGATGCCATAAACTTCATACGTTTATAATGTCTTGTACTATTTCAATGATCTTGTAAGTAACAAGCAGGTAGGTATAGTACTTTTCATCCGAAAAATCTCATCTTACGCATTCCATATACGTCTAGGCATCTAGTAAATATGCTAGCATCACCATATATTTTAATCATCAGCCAGCTGATCGTTTGATAAAAGAACCCTGTCTAGGCGAGGGCTGTCATGAACATCGCTTAAAAGCAAGTTTACATTTCCATACGATTCATAACGCGAGACGAGAAACTGGCAAAACTTTGCTTTATTCGGCGCTATCGTGTTTTGTTTTTGCACATAAATTTGAAATAACGCTACAAAGGAGTTTTGGCAACCGTATTCTAGAAGTCTAGATACAGTGAACCCCGACAGAGCTGTGATCAATCTGGGTTTAATAGAGGCGGGTGACCCAGCCGGCGCCGCGGCGCGCCGCCGCCGTCGGCCGACGCACTCACGACGTCGACACCACTCAGCACTTTACTCCCTACCTAAACCAATACAGACTAACCAAGTGAACATAATTACTGGTAAAATAAACAAGAATTTCATCAAACGGTTTTAGGGATGATACCGGATTACGTGCGATTGAGGAAAGTAATAACTCCCGTCCATAAAGGCTCACCGGAGCGTCGAAATTAATTTTATTTAACGGCTCCAGCCAAAATTGTTTCGTTCAAATTGTTAATGTAGAATTTATTACCATTTTATTTTTCTAATTCAGCCTATTTCCAACCGACTTGAAAAGGGAGGTTCCCAATTCGGTTGTATTTTTGACCGAGCGAGCGAAGCATCAATCTCCGATTCAGATAAGCCAATTTTTTTTCATATGTTCGGATGTTCGTATTTCCGGCTTTTCTCGCCTCCAGTCCGCATTTCTGAACCAGTTCTCGTGAAATTTTGTGAGCAGTTTCAATATTTTTTTTGCCGAGTCAAATATTCAAAATGGCGGAGATATGTTGGTTGAATACGTAAAAACCCCGGCCAAGAGCATGTCGGGCCACGCTCAGTGTAGGGTTCCGTAGTTGCTCATCCTTCACAATAAACTGCTGCTGTTTTAAGCCCGAGTTTTAAGTTAAGAAAGATTTTAAGCTCTATAAAAAGGTCGTAAACGCCAAAGAAACAGTAATTACTTATTACCATCTGAAAGTTATCGATTATACGCACCACATTGAGCGAAATGTTTTAATACAGTATGGCACTTAACCAATATGTATAACGTTCGAAGTGTAAGGACATCGCGCGGCACTTACGTAATTTTAAAGAAAATTATGAATTTTTGCGATAACTCAAAAACGGCTCGACCGATTTTATTCAATATAGTTGTCATTGAAAGTACTTATAAGGCTTCATTTTCATGAATTTTTCCATATTTTTTTCACCCGTGGTTGAAAAGTTAGAGGGGGGGGGGCACAATTTTTTTTATTTTCGGAGCGAATATTTACAAAACTACTGACTTTATCAAAAAGTAATGTTTGGAGACCCCTATTATTTTTAACAGACCTATTTAACGACACCCCTAACAATAGGGTTGAAGCGAAAAAAAAATTCACCCCCACTTTAGGTGTACGAGAGGTACCCGAAAAAATTTTTTTTTTTAGATTTTATTTTACCGTTTTGTCGGCGTGATACATACACATACTTATACCAAATTTCAGCTTTCTAGTACGGAGCTAAGCCGCGGACGGACAGACAGACGGACAGACAGACGGACATGGCGAAACTATAAGGGTTCCTAGTTGACTACGGAACCCTAAAAATTCATTTAAAAACAATGATTGCTAGGCCTAAAAGCTTTTCAAATGTATGTTACAAAACCAAGAACACCGTCATTTGTAAACCGAATTCGAATATTTTTTTTGTTCGAGAGTTGGCATCTTCAAGTTGGTCCCATAAAATAGGTGAAGGTCTGATGACGACAACCATGAGGAATCAAGAGAACACCTCAAATATTATAGGAACATCTATATCGATGTTTTATACACGGAAATACATTTATTCTCATTGAAGTCGTTTCTTTTTTGAAAACGTTATTATACTATAGTCACGTCTGATTCGCTGATAAGTTTTCAACTTTAGTAAAATCTGGTGAAATATTCAGTGAACGAGCGAGTACATCTTCCGATTCATTGCATGCGCTATCGCGTCACTGGTCCGCGTCGCTGAAACTTGAAATGTGCGTCGAGTTAACGGATCCGGAGGAGCCGGAACTGAAATTGCGGTTAGGTATGCGTCGCGTACGCATCCTCGTGCGCGGTGAGAGTAGGGTTACCATCCTCACTGTGACGCGGAGGCATTTCCGTTAGGGGATTTGTACTCCCACATAAAGTCCGATTCACGAGTAGTGAGAGCTAACCAGCCCTGATACAGTTTAAGTCATGCTAAAAAAATAGGTTACCAGAGTAAAAATTTAAGTCTAAAAAAAATACTGATTTTAGACAAAAAATCCTGAGTTCCTCAGTTTTTGTAAATATTGTAGCCAACTTAATTTACAGTTTCATTTATTTGTTTTTTTTTTTTTGCAAATGTATATAGGACTTTCCCACTGTTTTTAAATTAGTCTTTGTATAAATATGACTGATTCCTGTTTTTTACTTTTGTAATGATGAACAATTTTGAAAACAATTTTATTAGAATTATAAAATCTTGAGATTTCCAAAATCCAGTCGCAATTGAAGTGTTTAAAAATCCGGATATCTCAGGACGAAAATCCTGAGACATGGCAACCCTAGGTGAGAGGTTGCGCGCGCGCATCGGAACTGCGACACCGCTGTTGCGGTAGGTCAGACGGCGTCCACTGCACCTCTCCCACTAAATATAGCCTGAAGTGAACGAACGCGGGCCGCCGCCGCTCGCTTGCATACCTACTATTTCAATTTGCATTCAAGCACAGACTAAGGCCTACATGAAGCGAGTACAATTTCTCTTCATTCCCACCCACTATGTTAGGATGTAAGTAAAAGCACAGAGATTTTGTCGGGATTTTCTATGTCGCTTACAGGCATAGATATTCGTAATTTGAGTTCAAGTGATACTACTCATATCCTAAGTCAACATAATATACCATGATGCGAGTAGGTACATTTTTCTCTTCTCAATCGCCACCCACTCTTTAGGCCTTTTCAGTAAGGCTGTAGCCGTATTTTGGATAATTTTCTGTCGCTTAACAACACAAATTTAGGTAATTTACAGTGATACTATTATAGTAGCAAAGTTAACGTAATAAATATGTCTCAATAGTAAGTAATTTAAGTTGAAGATATACGTTTCCTGGTAAGTTTAGTTACATATGAATCAAACTAACGAGACAAACTTGCAATGTTCAACCGCTGCACAAAGCCTTTGACACTCGAGATGCATAGGTACTCATGCATGTACGTTTACGTCAGAAGCGGTTTGCACTTGCTTAAGTTGACAACTCAAGTTTACTCGAGAAACTTAGGTACGTCGAGCCAAGTCTCTAGTCGTTACCCGGCGGTTAGCGAGTCGCCGAGGCCTCACTCCAATCATATCTCGAGTACAGTAATTTGGGAGAAACGGGATTGCAATGGAAGGTTTGTATTCCAGTTAGATTTGCATGTCGAATTGATTTCCCATCGCGTCATTTCTAATGTAAAGAACTTTGGAATGCGATGTGCGTGTTAACTGTCGGGTACCTAAAAGCGGTAAGCGACCTGACGCTCGGAGAATAGCCATTTATTTGCTTATCGGACATATAATGCGCTAGTCGCGATAACGGCACAATAAGTGTAAACCAGCCGCAAGACACCAACACAAGTTTACACTCAGATACGGTTATCTCCTCGTGTCAATACTCTTTTGTACCTCAGATACGGGAGTCTATTTGCCCTTAATGCGTTGTACGCATTCCTCGATGCTGAATAACCCGACGACAATGGACTGACCCATTAGCCGAACATTTCGGAGCATATTTAAACATTGTTATCTACTATGAGATAGATTTTGCCTACCACATTACTAATGTTTTAAAATTCACGTTTGCTTTATCATACTTACATAACAATTAGGCGTTATCTCTGTCTTGCCTTTTAGATAGGAAATAGGTACTCGTTGTTAGCAAACATTAAAACCGAATAAGTTAGGTATTTGATCTTTGCTCCTAACGGGATGTACCTAATTACTTAAAAAATATATTTAGTTGGTAAAGACCTATTATAATCTATTAGTCATTTCTGAAGCAGGAAACAATCCGATCTAACATATTATGGTTTAAATCTGAGTCATATAACGGATGCATAAAACTGTAAATTTTCTGAACTGGATTTTGGAACACTTTATAACAATACGATTTCTCCGACAACGCCTGAAATTTTACTACCCGATCACTCTTCAGTTTACGAGCAAAAACTAGTTAATCCGGCGGTAAGGGTAGGTAGCGTCTCTACATCATCGTGCACTAAAGTCCCGTCGCTAGGGGTTCCTTACAAGCGTAATTGAACAATATATGGTGGTCGGGCGCTGAAAGGATTACACCACAGGACGAGCCCGCTTGACAGCTTCATTATGCCGTGTAGTCAAAGTTCGCTGCCCATTTAATTAAGGATACGAATATTGCTACTGAAAATGCTCGTGTTAAATTGGTATGTCATGTGGCTTCTTTGTTGCTACTCTTATCCTCTTAACTGTGGTTTGTGTGGTTACATTTTTATAAGTTTTTGTAGAAGGAAAAAGTTTACATACTTTAGTCGTCCCATTCTGATGGTCTTTTTACATTTAATTTCATATATGTAAAAAAAAACGAAAAGATAAATAATAGGACCATGTGTTTCAAATGTAACTGCGAAACATTATAGCATTCAGCCTAAAATACAGTTTCCCGTAAGTATAAATAAATCTAACTCTAACTTAGGTATTTACTGTCCTCTTGTTGCATCATTTTGTTAGATAGTGATAGTAATTCCATGTAAAGTTTGTATTAAGTTTGTACACGATTAGGTAAATTAGTTTCTTTACCCTGAAATATCCGTTATTGTCATTACAAACTTGCTATATCTACCTACATAGTTTTGGTAAGTACAATATGTATATCATTATTGTAACCGTTATTCACTCTTTATACATTAAATAGAGTAGAGAAAGAGTTGCAAGCTACCGATGTGCTGTTTCGTTTCGTCGGAGGTTTATCTTTTATCACGGCGACCTTCGTAAGAGCAGATTGATAACAGATAACGGCTTCTGTTGCTGTGCTCTCGTTTGGTTGTGTATTTAGAGCAGCGCGGCTCTTTAAATGTTTTAATTTCATAAAACTGCCTTAATCCGGTATTTAGAGCTATTGTAAAGCCGTGAGTCTTCATTTGGATTCAGTACAAAATGACATTGAAATTAAACCCCACATATATATCTACATTGTAGTACATATAAAACAAAGTCGCTTCCTGCTGTCTGTCTGTCCCTATGTATATGTATGCTAAGATCTTTAAAACTACGGATTTGATGCGTTTACTTTTTAATAGATAGAGATGATTAAAGAGGAAGGTTTGTATACATGCATAATTTATTAGCATTGCACCCGTGCGATGCCGGGGCGGGTCGCTAGTACTCGTATAAGTTCAGTTCAATTGAACAAATAGGTAAGTATCTGAGAATCTTAAAAGTTACTGATACATAGAGTTTATTGGTATACAAGCTCTACAACCCGCGGAGGAAAATTCGATTTTCACTATTCAGCGATTAATTGGTTACAGCTCATTAGCTACATACGATACTAATTCTTCTGACTTCCTGACCAATTTTACTGAAATTCTAAGAATTTCTGAAACATTCTTAGCTCTGTTTAAAGTCGTGGGGTCGTTAAAGTGGGGGGGAGGACAGACGTGAATCGTGTATTTTGCGAAAGAGTGCAACGCGACGGGAAGTCAGCTGGTGCGGGCTAACGATCGCGTCGTCGCGTGGGTGACGTCCACCGACTGCCGCCGGCTGTCACTGACCAATCCCTTGCAAATTCCGCGTAGCCAACCAATCCTGCTCATGTTTTGCTTTCGAAATAATATCCACGAATTCCCGAAGCCCACTCCATCGAGTCATAACATGGAACAATAATCCACAAACAGACAAGCGAGACGGCTCATGGCCCATCATCGCAGTAAGTCGACACTGTTTATCAACACGCTCGCTGTCGCGCGCCCGACACTTGAAAAATGGTCGCAATTTCTAAGCGAAATCGTCAACCCGGGGCACCCGCGACAGCCGTGGTCTGCGAAATGCGTACATGCGATCGAGGGCCGAGTTTCGCGAGCGACTCGAAATAGACACATAAGTGGTGTCGAGCGCGTGCATGCAGTGATCGATCGCACTCACCGTGCGCTCGCAATGTGTCGCGGCGGTCAGCTGAGCCGTCGGCTCTGCGCGAGACACTGGCACCACAATCGCTGGTCCTGGCGGGCACTGGGCCCGGCCGGTGGCACTGGCAGAGGCCTGCACTGAACGCGGCTCGGTCAAGCTCCGGCTTCGGATCAAGGAGGGCACTCACACACGGACCGCGAACGACTGAATGAGTCAAGCGTAGGCGACGTGCATCGCGTCTCTCGCGTGCTAGCGGCGAGAGTGTCGGCGAGCGACTGAGAGTCGCGCGGGGGGCGCCGGCGGCACCCGCGCCGCCCCTCGCCGCCCACTTCCTCCGATGAATGACAATAATGGAAGACGTTCAACTCGCCCGCAAACCGAATATGAATCATTGCATTAGGGTGCAGCCCCGCCCGAGTCCAGCCCGTGAAACTCCAGCTCGCGCCTCGCCGCGATAAATATGCATGAGGTGCTTAGGCACCGTCCTCTAACGTCTCCCGTGAACAGTGATGGACCTCCGAAACGCTCGCCACATCTTTACGAGACCGCCGTTGCAGTTTTTGACAAATATTGATTAATAGGTGCACGAGCGGCGGCAGAAGCCGGTGCTTAGGTATGTAAAGAGGTTAGTTAGTGTACTGTAGATAGTGCAGGCAATTAGCAGATTCACATGGCAGAGGCTGCTCGGAGCGCCGCGACACGCTGCGACTCCACTAACTAATCTTATCACAGCTAATCTAATCCAACGCGACGCTCTCTAGTGTTTTCTTCCAATTGTGTCCACTAAAGGTAAATTAGAGGTTTTCTGCTGGGACTTTGCAGCACAATGAACTCTGAAGCTTTAAGAAAATCTCATCAAATTACACGCTGTATACCTATTCTGTTTTTCTCAGGAGTTCACGCGTAGTATGGAAGCTTATTACTACACAAACAGTCATAAAACGAGTAAGGTATGCACCCTGTACAAATGTCAGCGGTATTTTCTCTGCAGCTGATTGTACGATCGACAGCGATTGTTAGAACTTTACGACTAAGGGACTCCGCTGCGTTGGATTCGTGTGGTTCCTCGAGAACGAGAGCATATAATCGTACGACTACAAGTTTATCTCGCCGTATTACTATATCCCATTGGCGATATTAAGTTACGACAAATATTGCGCAGTACGAGGGCTGGCCTCCGTCGCGGTGCGATCTTTTATTTTATTTAGCCGGGTCCTTAAAGTTCATCTCGTCTAGACCGGTTAGCCCACGCCCACGCCCCGCACAGATTTCTGCATCTTGCAACCGACCTGCCATACAAGTTACTTTATCCCCCTTTTTATCCTTTTGCAGTACGCCGAGATATTGGCCTCTCTTGGTAATAGCGAAACGATTCAATCGCAGAAATGGAGAAAAACGCCTTCTAAAATAATTCTCATTCCGACCGGTTTGCTAGCCCTTAATTATTGATCTAGTGCCGACTCCGTCATGCTAGGCTCGTTGACAACACAATTCGAGTCGTTTTCAGATGCGATATGGGTGAACGCAGAGAAGCCATTTGGTGTCTAGTCATAATAATTATTATCAGCTCCCAAATGACGTCATTACACAGCAGGACCATTTCCTCAACGCAAACGTTGTAATTTACGGTAACTAAGTATGCAGTTCTTCAGTGACACTGTCATATTGTTCGATATCTAAATGATAAATTATGAGACCGTTAAAGATAAATATACAATATTATAATGCCTCAATGCCTACTAGTTCTACAAAGTATAAAGTTCGAATCACATTGCGGTTTCATGGCGAGACGTGAGTCTACCCTTGATAACACTCTAAATAGAATAACAGGAAAAGCGTTAACCTTTACCTTTATAATCATAGAGAGGTTGCTGTGTATATGGAAAAATAAATTAAAGTAATTGTTCATACTTGCGAAGATTTTTTTTAATTGCTTATATTCGTCTTTATCTGCCTGTCTGTCCGTCTGTCACATCAGTCGGACTAATGAGACTAATGATTAGGGAAACTGAATATTGACATAATTTACCCATACATCTCAATCAAATATTGAAATTTTATAAAAAAAAGTTAAAATCTACAAATGTATCTGTAGGTACCACAAAGCAATGAACCATAAAAGATCCCGGCTAAGTACACACAAGACGTCTACTTTGCATAGTTTTTTATATCGCTGCAAAACTGGTCCTTGGCGTACGAGTGCTAAGGCATGTAAGTTATACCAGTTACACTTAGGTATCGCTAGTCCCAGTGGATAGATCTTGCGCTGTATAACGCGTATCGTATACGAAGGTCGGTGGCACTAGTGAGGAGGTTGAGGTTATACGCCGAGATTGAACTTCATTCAATATAATATTGTCCTGCACTGTAGAGAAAGCCTTATAGCATTAAGCCCGCCATTTTACCTATTATAATGTGCAATAAAGTTTAAATAAATAAAGAAATATTTTTTTAAGGTAGTCTTAGTGCTTTTTCCTAGATATTTAGTGCTATGTGAAAACGTATTGACTAAAATTTAAGAAGAACAGATTAGATTTTCGATTGCATGACGTCACGCAACAAAAGTTCATCGCTCAGATCGTTATTTATTCAAGTTAGTCAAGTGAATCATCAAACATTTACGTAATTCTGACCTATTCAGAATTGCAATAGAGCATCACAAATGCATACACACACGCTCACACACACGGACACGGTCCTCCACCATAATGTTGACGACGCGTTTGGCTCAGTTTGTAGACGGGAGGGACCGCCGGCTCAGTAGGCAGGTACTGAGCCGGCGGTCCCGGGTTCGTCGAATCCCGGCCAGAGAAAATATTTGTGTGATGAACTTGAATATTTGTGCTTGGTTCATGGTTGTTCTATGTATTTAAGTATATATTTATCTATATAAGTACGTATATCGTCGTCTAGTACCCATAACACAAGCCTTCTTGAGCTTAATTTGGGACGAGATCGATTTGTGTGAGGTTGTCCGATATTTATATTTTATTTATAAATGTACATTCTAGCCGACACACGCTTATCATTTTAGTTTAAGCCAAATCTATCAATAGTACCTACCTATCAACACATACCTTTCATATACTGTAGCAGATTAATATACATTTATACACTTTTTACTTAAAACGTTTGTAATACGTGTATGATTTGACTGACTCTTATATACCCTCGCAGACAAAGTTGCGGGCAAATTCCAGTAGCTATAAAAGAATCCAGTTGGAATCTCAAATCATACAAGAACTGGCAATTTATGGAGCAGTAAGAACTGTGTCTGATTATGAAATAGTGCGACTTCGTACAGCACTACGCGGCTCCCTGCAGGTACGGCAGAGCGACAAAGTAACTCATTTTAATCCGCAAAAGAATGACGCTTGCTTTGTGCGCCCGGAACGAACAGGGGTTAAATGGTTTTATGTATTTATGGAGTTTCATGCGTCGTGAGAAATGCGACGCGACACGATTGGAGGTACAAACTAGTGGCTCTGTGAGCTGTAGACCTCGTGAGTTTGTTTCAAAATGGCTGAAATTTGTATTTTTTTACGTTCTGCACCCCAATATCTCCGCCAAATTGATTTAATGAAACTGAATCGTCAAAAATGTCTATATAATTAACGAGCCTACTCACAAAATTTCATGAGAATTGGTTGAGAAATGTGGCCTGAAGGCAAAAACAGCCGAAAATCCGAGCATACGAACGTCCAGACATCTGGACATGCAAAATAAATTTTGGGGAAGCTGAATCAGAGACGCTTCGTTCTCTTCTAGCTCGATTAATTATTGATTATTTTCTTCTGCAAAAAACATGTTTACGACGACTATGTATATAGGCACTATTCTTATCTATAAGCAGCTAGTTTTGGTATCAGTCTCCAACGCACAAATTGTGCTGTGCACCTATTCATAAGAGCAATACTATAATTTACTGTATATAAACGGTATACTGTGGGGTGAAGAAAATATGTACTTTTTACTTTTACTTTATAACGCAGTACCCAAAGACCACGGTTTACGCCTCCATCCATTTAAACTGGCTTCTTTTAAATACTGCTTGGAAGGTCTAGGTCTAGCTCTTAACTCTATCCACCGTATCCACGAATAATCTGAGTCATCAAGTGTCGCTGTTCTCTTGACCAGGAATCGTTATATCGGTTGATAAACACCGCTGGACAAAGGCCTCTCCCAAGGATGTCTAAGAATGTATACAATGAGATAATAACAAGTTAAAGCCTACTGAGATTTGTAATCAAAATTGTTGACATGTACGAGTAACTTGTGTTACCGATAAAGGATTTGTGTTTGTATTATTGTCTGTGATCTTGACTCGTTTGATCGTCGGTCTTCTTTCTTCATCGGAATTAATGTTGGGAGTCTATCTCCTGGTATCCTATCACAACCCCGAAACATTGTTTTCCAACTGTAACTAGTCGCCAATTTTTAATTTTTCGAGCTTTTTTCTGATACCCGTCAATTTTCAGGATTTTATAAACATCATTTTAAAGTACCCACTAGGTTAGGTAAGCTTTGTTATATTATTATTTTGAAAATAATAACAGTTTTGTAAAAAATGGCTTTTAGACAAATGAACATTTGGCGAAACATTACAGATAGGAAACAAAAAATTGTGTTTCAGATAGGTAACCCTACCTCCTGAATTGGATGATTTAAAATGTAGAAGGACCACATCGTGCAATTTTTATTTTAATGGACCCTGGCACAGATCATTAAGTTTACATTGAATAATGGTGTGTTGTTTCTGGAATCACACAAATGTTGGCAGCGGTATTACTTACTCCTTGTTAGAGACTTTCATGATCACATAAATATCACCTACATCACACATTTTATTTAAGTACAAACCAGTTATATCTCAAATGGGTTAAGTATTGCCACATTCCGGTGCCCCGTTTCGAAGCCAGTTCCAATCAGTTTTTCGGAACTTAAGTACGATAATTTATCACTCGGGTTACGACGTAAAAATCGTAACCTTCGCGCTTGAGGTAATTTCTTCGTAAAAACGTTCAGAGTGGTAACATTTGCACCGTACGGCATCTGACATATGAGTCAGATTAGTTGTAGTATGTGAAAGTGAGTTAGTCTCATTGACAAAAACCGACTGATTAGCGTTAAATAAGTTTCTGTCAAAAATGACATTTTAGTGGCAAGCTTTTATAGCCGACTGTACTTTTCTTTGGATATCCATCAAATGCTCACTGACACGATTCTAAAGAGCCCAAGCTCGGTAGGATTGCTTTTTCTATTATAGAGTTCCTATGGCCACCTTCCGGCTCCATCATCAGATCAACCCCATGGTACCATATTATTGTATTGTCATCAAAGTTAAGTAAGTATGCAAAATTTCAGCTCAATCGGTTGACGATATCTGCTTCAAAATTGAGTTGCAAGATTTCACCCGAACAAACATACTTTAAACATACCATGCAAGTTAAATAAAAGCTTTAAAAATGACGCTGACAGAACCCGTTCTAGTACAGATTACATTTGACTTACCCTTTGAAGTCGGTCCCAAACCACTCAATTATTATATTTATATATTATTATAGTTTACGTGAGGTTTGGCACCGACTTCAAGGGGTGAGTCAAATGTAATCTGTACTTGAACGGGTTATTTTTGACTTTTTATTTTTATTGAAGTCGGTTCTTTTTTTGTTATTTTTTTTTTGCTTTTTAGTGATTCATATTAAATACTTATAACGGGGTAATCGGGGAGGTCTTGACTTGAAGGCATGCATCTCGTTTGAATTATCTCCTAACTCCTAACCGTTAAGGAGTTATACCTTCCATCATCAGCTCAGCATAGGAAGATGATGACTACCATATGCAAATACTGAAATACTTTTAGAAAATATGTGAAAAATATTATGAGTGCCTATAAAATTCCAGGAATTCCTTCGATTCCTCATGGATCTCGTCCTCAGATCTTCTACAAAATTTTATGGGACCAACCTTGAGATGTCTATTTATGAACCTCAAAAGAATTTTCCAAATCTACTCATAAATGACGGAGTTCTGAGGTAATACAACCGAATAGAGAACCCCCTCCTTTTTGGAAGTCGGTTAAAAACGTCAGATGTATGCGGACTGTACAACGTACCAACTAAACATTAATTGACTTATGATTTATTTAGAATAATGGTTCCAAAATGCATATCCTTAGGTACATGAAATTGCTGTTTTTACCCACGACAGACGAAACGGAAGCGGTTTAATTATATGTTTAGGGTTACAGGTTGTTTGTGTGTTGTGTTTGTGTGTGTGTCTGTTACTATTTTCTTGGAATACCTACCACTGGACTGATTTCGATGCAGTTTTTTACATTCATCATCATAAATTTAAGAGAGGCTCTTGTCGGTGGAGCAATTTCCATGTATTACGTTTTTGAGTCTTCTCCTTGAAAGCCTGGTACAGATGCCGGCAAACTTCTTGAGCATAACCTTGACTGCGCAGTAGCCTATTTACGTACAAATTTGTTTAAGAAGTTTGCCGGTACGGCACGGCGTTCATCTTTTCCTTTATTTGGTCCATATAAGCGCTCCTTGGTCTTACTATCTTTCTCTCTATTTTGCATTAAGCGACTATAATTTCAGAGTAGGTTTTTAGAGACGTTACCCGCTTTTAGACCACCAGGAAGTACTGCAGCCGTGAGAAAAGTTTGGCTATTATGCGGCGTGGGTGTTCAAAATATAAAATTTTACACTTGAAATATAAATTAATTTCCAAGTTATAAAGATTACTAAATTTAAGTTTCTAAACTAAACTATACTACTCAGTGGAAATATATCTGGCACATTTGTCGCTACAATCTAACAAAATTATTATTGTTAGTATCTTTAGTTATGATATTGTTTTCTGTTGCTACTCTATCACATTGAGAAACCGTAACGATAGATGTAATGTTGATATCATCATCATAAATTTAAGAGTCAATCTCTTAAATAGCTTATTCTTGGTCTTCCCCTGCTTCGCTTTCCCTCTTCTCTTCTCTATGGTGTTCAACAAATTCCTTTTTTTCTGTTACTTCTTCATTTATGACTTTTTATGTTGATATAAATTAATAAAAATAATAATGCGTGTGGTAAATAATAGTGCTGTTGTCAGCCGTATCCAGTAAATTGAAATGACATATATAGGTAGAACGTTATTATTTTCGCCCTGATCCGCTGCATTACGAGGCTTCATTTATCTTGCCTAAGCCACGACCATGCCGTTGACATGTCGTTCATTTCTCAACTTTAACTCGCAGTTTCATACAACAATAAATCTACTTAACGAAAACTTTTAAATGTTCCACATTCGAGCGAGTTATTATTAAGAAAGAAGGTGCCTTATTTTTTTAGATTGCTTATAGGTGTGTCCCACTGCTGGGCAAAGGCCTGTCCCTTTGATTTCCACAGGTCCCTGTCTGACGCTTTTTCCGACCAGTTGCTGAGGAATACGTCTGTCATCCCGCCATCTTCGTCTGGGCCGGCCACTGGGTCGACCACATAGCTGATAAGACGGCGTAGACGGCTACGTCGCGCATTTTGGGGCACCCACTGTGACTATGCTGACCCATCTTTTCGGGTTCATACGGCCTTAGACGTTGATTTATTAAAATCGTAAAAATGAAATACCTATACACTGAAAATGTATTAAATAAAGTAAAATAGGTTTGGAGGTCACTGAATCGGTTATTTTTGTGGTATATTATGTATGTATATATGTAAATGTGAATGTAAAATATGTGTTGTTGTATTTTCATTACGCTTAAACGGCTCGACCAACCTCAACTCGACCAATTTCAATTATTTTGGTAGGTACAGGTTCGCGGGCACCTTCTAGTAATTTGAAGAACGAAAGAAATATTCATATGGGAAATGCCTACAAGACTAATTAAAGTGCCTTTATTTATTTATTATTATCTAACTTTTTCTTTGACATAAATCTATTATTAAATGATATTAATTATTGGAATTCATATATACAAATAATAATGTGTAATTAAAATCGAATAACTAAGCTCAATATTTTGACATACATGTTAAAGTGAACTATAGGGTAGGTACTAGCTAATAAATATAATAAATTTATAATATTGCATGCCTTTCCTGGTAGAACATAAGTAACTGTATTTATTATGATCATGTTATGTAACTATGTTCCTTGCAATAAATGATTGATTGATTGATTGAAATCTCCTTAAAACAACAGTTATCAATGCTAGTACAGATGTAGTGAATAATAGATTTCCATCGTATTTTGTCGGGTAAGCTTGTTTTAATATATTATTTCCATCTCAACTTTTTCACCGAAGTTGATAGAGAAAACGTGCTAAAACGAACCTTTCCGACAAATTACGATGGAAAACTATATATTATATTATTATTCACTACATCTGTACAACATGTTAAATAATACAGATTCTGACGTTGTCCGTTCAGAATAAATCCCCCTAGATCTCAGCCAACCAATTTATAATAAAATTGATTCATAATTGAAATGATTTCAGCTCAACTTCATTCATATTTAATAAGGATCTCCATGTATTAATTTAGTAAAGTGATCCAGTTAACTGCGAAATCAGTTGTCATTAATGTCACTTAAACGTCGGTCGAGAATTCGACTTGTGTGACCCTCATTATGCGTCGCCCTTATGCTTGAGTTAAATTGGTTAAACAAGTTCTAGAATCTCAGAGCAGATATTGATAAGTTTTATTGACCGAGTGCGCAAAGAGTCTCCGTTTCAGCATGGCCAAAAACTCTTTCGTATGTCCGAATTCCAGATGTTTGGATGTTCACGCCTACAGGTCGCATTTTCTCAAACCATATTCATGCAATTTTGTGAGTAACTTTTCAATATAATGGCGACCATATGGGATTTGAAAACGTAAAAAATAACCGGCCAAGAGCATGTCGGGCCACACTCAGTGTTGGGATCCGTAGTTGCCCATCCTTCACAAATAGAATTACAATGTTTTAACTTAACTAATATGTGTAACGTTCGAAGTATAATATTATAATAGGACACCGCGCGGCACTTACGTCATTTTAAAGAAAATGAAAATGATTTTTTGCAATACTTAACTCAAAAACTGCTCGACCGATTTTATTTAATATACTAGTTTTCGTCGAAAGTGCTTATAAGGCCTTTTTTTGACCTGTGGTTGAAAAGTTAGAGGGAGGGGGAACACTTTTTTTTGAGCGAATATTTACAAAACTGCTGACATTATCAAAAAATGATGTTAGAAGACCCCTATTATTTTTAAAATACCTATTAAACGACAACCACGCTAGTGTTGGAACGAATAAAAATGCACCCCCACGATCACGGAGCTAAGCCGCGGACGGACAGACAGGCAGACGGACAGACGAACATGGCGAAACTATAAGGTAAAGTTGACAACGAAACCCTAAAAAACAATTTTTTTAGGAACTTATGGCTAAAATGTCCCACAAAACCAGTGGCTGGTTTGACTGTGGGATTACTTTAGGGAAACTCTATTTTAGGTAGGTAAATTTCTTTTTTAGACATAGGTAGATGTTACAGTATAGGTACTACTACTGTAACATCTAAAAAGTGTTTTTTTAACATTATATTGAATTTTTCTAGGTTTGGCTCTCGTTTTATTTCCTCCGGCAAACTATTGCTATTGGTATGCGATTCTTTAGGGATCTATCCCCAAAGTAATTGTTTAGTTTCCCGGAAGTCATAGACTTGGTATTATGGATAGTTGTGGCTTGTAATAGATGGTTTGACACAGCTAGCCCTTATAATACTAGTGGCTCTTTGAGCTGTAGCCCTCGCGAGTTTCATTCAAAATGGCTGATATTCTTAATTTTTAATCTCTCTTAAGTCGTATGACTTGAATTATAGATCTAAAATATACGATATTAAGCCAAATTATTAGGAGAAATAATCTTCTAAATTTCCTGGGCGCGATAACAAAACCACGAAATTGGATTTCGTGATACCATCTGGAGTTGGTAGTGACACGCGCGGCCCGACGTCTAGGCTCCCGACCCCGCATTTTTTCCTTGTTTTTGCCTTCAATCTAAGACCGTTTGCAAAAAGTGTATTGATTTTTTCTAAAGTTTATAGCGGTCCTAATATACTTTTATGATTCCTTTTCAGTCAAACAATACAAAACCAAGAAGACTTATTTGATTAAATATTTAATATTAGTTTTTACCTAACATTGCGTCAATGAATACCAGATTACCTATATGCGAAGATCAAATAGTAAAAATACAAATATTATCAGTATAAAATGCAATTAAAAAGAAAATAACGTTTAAGGTGGTTTGATGCCGTGAGAAACAAATAATAACGCTATTACATTGGAATTTGTAATATGAAAGTAGGTATGTGCGATTTTAAAACAGATATATTTATTCCGTTTTAAACAAGACAATATGTCAAAAAGTATACAGGAATTTGTTACCAGCGGTATACATAATGATAATAATCTTTAATATAACAGCTAGGCAAGGCACTATAGTGGCTAGCACAGCCTATAATTATGTGATCGTGTTACGGGTTTAAGGAGCTTTATGCCGACGAAGGTGCGACAAAAACTCGGACGATAGGTACTTCGGCTGTGTATTATTATATCTACTAGCATGTAAGTAATATCGGATTAATTTTGTACAAAATGTCTACACTTAACAATGGACCTATTTGTCATATACTTATTATGTACGTAGGTATAATATGAGTTAGGCTATGCGAACTATTTTGGTACGACAGTAACAAGAATTCCATTATTTTCCGGGATTGGGTGAGCAATCCCGAGTAGTTTAAGTGTGTAAATAAATGAAATCAATAAATATAATTATGAAAGCGTACAACAGAATAATAATTTATCTTAAATCTATTTTAGTCCATAGATGTAGGTAAGTATAATGCTATTTACTTAGCCTAGATTCGCAGTTACGATTCAGGTAGGGGAAACCGGGGCATTACAGGCACCCGGGGCATTACAGGCACCCGGGGCAATATGAACACTCTATCTCCTCCCCCTACCAACCCGCGAACGCCGAAGTTTAGAGCTTAGACGGGCGTCAGATGGCCCCGCGACCGCGCGGTGACTGGTGATGTTGACATTCGTGCGCGTCTCCCGAAGCCAGCGAAAAATTTACGTGAGTACGAATTTTGATCTAATTTTTCTATATTTTGTGTTATCTGAATCTGATAGATATTTGTGTTATTCTTTAATCGACAATAACGTTTTAATACTTAAATATCTTTAGTTTGTATATGACTCAAAGTAATTTTAATTTAAATAAAGGTTTATAGATTTCAGGGTTAGTTAGTTATAATTATGATGTTGGGGCATTATGGGCGGGATAATATGGGCAGGGCCCGTGCTGTCCCGCTAAAATTAATAAGTGCAATATGGGCAGTGATGGGGCCTCTGATTTGGGATAAGTTTTAAGATAATTATAATAATCTGATGATATTTTACTTGCAGCAGCAAACATGGTTAGATTATAAAAGGAATGCTAATCGCGGTGGTTGGGACAGTCAAAAAATGGAGTTACTGGAGTTATAAGTTAACCCTATAAAATGGAACTGGAAAAATCAAAGCCCCAAAGAAAAATTATGAAGATGTAGAGTGCCTAAATTGTGGAAATTGGTACTCTCAATCCAAAGAGGGTTGGGTATCTTGTCGCGCGTGTAAAAGCGTGACACGTGAGCGTAGGCTCATTGTTCATGTGCAGACTAAGACAACGATGATGAATCCTTATAATCTGTTCCTTTTGTGCTATATTTTAGCTTATATACTTTTTTGTTTTTTGCCCATAGTGCACCGACTCGTAATGCCCCAGGTATGACCATATTGCCCCGAGCACGGGGCAATATGAGCAAATTTCATTTTTTGGTTTAATGTTAATGGACCACAGAAATGGTAGACTGAGCTAATTATTTTGTGTTATAATTAACGACTGTTAGTTAGTGTAATAAATTACTACTTAAGGAATTATGTATTTTACTCCATTCCCATTTTATCACGACATATCCTTAAGGGGCCCATATTGCCCCGGGTTCCCCTACCTTTATCAGGGGGTTCAAGTTTTTTGACTATGTAATGAAGTTAAATATTTTTCTATTTGGTGTGCAATAAAGTATTGTTGTATTGTATTGTATTTTACCAACATTAACTTAACTTTTCACGAGTTCTAATTTGAACATTGTCATATGACATTACGTAAAATTTTAACTACCCTGAAAATGTAACATGGAACCCTGTAATATTGGGCCAGTGAAATGTATGTAACTAAAGTTTATCGGCAATGTTTTCCCCATAAAGGTCAAATACCAAAAAAATGTTCAGTGTTATTTGAACGCTTCTTATGATAAGAATTCACATTTTTATGAATATATTAACATCCATTGTTTTTTTATTTTAATTAGTAAAATCCGGTAGTCATTTGCCTATCGCGCTTTCAATCATAATGACATGTTTTATCACGAATGACGTAAAGCGTGAGTTTGTTGCGCGTGGCGTGCGGTGACGTCACGACTAATTAATACTTGTTGTCACGAAGGGCTTCAGTCAACTAGCTATGACGTAGTCAACATATGGTGCTACGACCGTTTGTTTTTTATGTTATGACTATATTGGCTACTAAAAGGTGGGCACCTTCCAGTATGCAATATGCAATATAGTCATCTTTACTAAATAATGAAATAATGAACTTTCTTCTGCAAGGTGGCCACAAGGGCACTATTACATGTCTGAGTCTAACGGTATTTCACAAGAGGAGGAAGAGTTGAGAAGAAACGCCGAAAGAAACTCAACAGTCAATAATTTTTTCAGAAAGGATAAGTACTTAACTATTACAGTAATATGAACGTAACTATACGTAGTTCTCGAAATAACATATTAAAAGTGTATTTTAAGATATAAATAAGGAAAAGTGTAAGAATAAAATAGAAACTACAAGAAAGTATGACGGTTTATCACAATTTATGTACGTTTGATATGCTTTCTTATTAGAACTGTGTCCCTTAAACTCTCTCTCTCTCTCTCTTCGTTCCCTCACTGCTGAGGATCGTGACTCCTTCTGATTCCGTCAACTAGTTGTCTCCATACGTTCCGTTGCTTGGTGGAGTGCAGCACTGACAGATATGTCCAGCTCCTCAGGTATCTGGTCTGCCCACCTTTTTGGACTTCTGCCTCTAGGTCTTTTACCTTCGATTTTACCAGTTACCATCAGGCGTTCTAAGTTATTCGTCTCTCTGCGTGCAAAGAACAACAGTGTCTGGTTCAGGCCATGCATTTTTGTCTGTCAGATAGTCCTCTACTGACAGCTCTCTGACACCTCTCCTGTCGAGCGCCATTTGTGGATAAAAATATTTTTGTCCTCTTAATCACGCCTAAACGGCTGGACGGATTTTAACCAATTTTGGTACAGGGATAGCTGGACATCCAAAGATGGTTATAGGATACTTATTACCCACCCGACTATGGCAAAGAAAAGAGTTTTAAGCGGACATAGTTGCGTTCTAGTAGGTAAACATAATATTTTAACCTCATTCGATCGGTTTTAAATACTGAAGTCAAAATATTCAGTGAAAACTGTTTGATGCCTTAATACCATATTGACGACGCGGTTGGCGCAGTCGTAGTGCAGCTGCCTACTGAGCCTACGCTCCTGGGTTCGAATGCCGGCAATGTCAAAAAATTGTGTTATGAATTCAAAAAATTGTTCCTGGGTAATGAATAATTTCTATGTATTTGAGTGTGTACTATCTATTTATATAAGTCTGTATATCGTCGTCTAGAACACAAACCTACTATAGAGCTTACTGGTATGTATTTATTTATATTGTATGTCTGTATACCGTCGTCTAGAACCCGTAACACAAACCTACTAGAGCTTACGGGTATGTACCTATCTACTTATTTATATTAGTCTGTATATCGTCGTCTAGAACCCGTAACACAAACCTAGCAGTAGAGCTTACTGGTATGTATCTATGTATTTATATTGTAAGTCTCTATATCGTCGTCTAGAGCCCGTAACACAAACCTAGTGGAGCTTACTGGTATGTATATCTATGTATTTATATTGTATCGAATCGATTAACTCTGCCTTGCATCAAAACACTGAATACCTTTATACCTAAACTTTATAAGAAGGTTTATATTTTCTCATTATATTATCTCTAAGCGGCTTCTTAGAAACTATCCTCAGCATCGGCCATTTAGATGATAAACGGAGATAACAAAATAATGACTTTAATTTATCATTATCTTTGAGTTCGTCGACTTTGTATTTAATTTGTCGTTATCTTTTTAACTCGCAAACGTCTATATTAATATATTGTGTTTACTTTTGTGGGTTAATGTAACTTGAAGTTGGCCTTTACAAAGTAATCTTTATTAGCACCTGACTTGACCTTACTTTTATCTTAAGTTTTAAGCTAAATATAACCAAAAGCCATAGAAGAGAGTTAACTATTCATAAGTATATAAATTACTAGCTGTGCCCCGCGGTGTTACCCGTTCATACCACGGGAACACTAAATTTATTCGGGATGAAAAGTATCCTATGTCCTTTCCCGGGTCTCAAACTATCTCCATACCAAATTTCATCTAAGTCGGTTCAGCGGTTTAAGCGTGAAGAGGTAACAGACAGACAGACAGACAGACACACTTTCGCATTTATAATATTAGTATGGATTCTGCAATATTTAATACAGCACAGGCAGCACGCATTAAACATCTTTTGGGATCATTGATACAAAGATCAAAGCTTAAAGAACAATTTAAAAATGAGTTACCTGGTGGAAGAGACCCGGAATCGAACCCGGTACCTATGGATTACCGGTCCAGCGCGTTAACCAAATCGCTACCCTAACTCCCAAGCAATTTATCGAATTTGTACTTATGCTTTGTGTGTCGATCTTTATATTGTTTATTTGAAAGGTTTTACACCATAGCCTTTCAAATGAACAAAATTCGAATAGTTGCTTGGGAGTTAGGGTAGCGAAGTGATTAACGCGCTGGACCGGCGTACCACCAGGTAACAGATTTTTTTTCTCTAACTTTGATCTTTGTATCAATGGTTTAAATACAAATTGTGGTGTGTACCCACATAAAAAAAGATACATGTTTCATATCATAAATATATAATATCGGCCAAATGCGAGTGGGACTCGCGCACGAAGGGTTCCGTACCATTATCTGTAAGTTTGTTGTATGGGAGCCCCCCTTAAATATTTATTTTATTTTTAGTATGTGTTGTTATAGCGGCAATAGAAATACATCATGTGTAAAAATTTCAACTGTCTAGCTATCACCGTTCTTGAGATACAGCCTGGTGACAGACGGACGGACAGCGAAGTCTCAGTAATAGGGTCCCGTTTTTACCCTTTGGGTACGGAACCCTAAAAAGATATAAATATTTTGGGACTATTTACCAACGGATCTTTCCTCTAAGCAAATATTATTTTAATTAGTTTTATATGGCGCTGTATCTACGGCTATAGCGCCGCGCTCCCTTACGAATCCTGCATCGCGCTGTTAAGATTTTTTCTGATTTACAAATCAATTTTAGAAATATAATAGTATAGATACCTATAGATAAAGCATAAGATTCATGACGCATGCTCCTTGCAGCCTTTATCGTTGTATGCGTACTGTGTGGTACTGTGCAAATACTTTAATTGCATTACAAAAAGCACTATTATGCGATACAGTCAGTCTGAGAAGTTCTCATACGTGTTTATAGTAAAATACCATCCTTTCTTTGTCACTCGGGGTTAAAAGAAAAGAGATGGATAGAGTTGTTTGAAATGTTACGGAACTACTTTAATGGTTGTTTTGAACATATATGTGTTCACACCAGCGTGTGATTTGATGTGATGTGCGATAATTGTTATTTTAAATGGCATGTCAACTGTTTTTGTTTTTTAAAATGAAGAAGGCTTTGATTTGTTTTGAAAAAGTATTATTCACTCAGTGTTCTGTGTGTGTTTTCGACGGAAGAAGGCAATTGCTGGCCGAGGCTGAGGCTATTTGGGAGTCCGTTTAATTTAATACCTAGAGACAAATGTAGAGCTTTTTCTCAAAAGTGGTGCAAGAAAACAAAATAAATACAGATAAGTTTTATTAGCCACTATATGTCAAAACTGAATTCTTGCATTACCGCCTTTTTAAAGTTCCGTACCTCAATCTGAAAAAACGGAACACTAGGATCACTTTGTTGTCCGTCCATCTGTCTGTCTGTCAAGACCCTTTATCTCGAGAATGCGTGGAGGTATCGAGTTGAAATTAAAACCATATATTTAAGTGTATGGTCCCGTAAAGCTGTGAAAAAATTAAACGTCTACGTTAACGTGAAAAAAATATACGGCCGTTTCTGTCGTAAAAAACGTACATTTCGACACTCTCAGTAATCAAAATGATAGGGTACTTCCCGATGACCTAGAACTATGAAATTTGGCAAGTAATATCGTCACATACTACAAATACTTATAAAAATCTCAATCATATTTGGAGAACTCGGTTGCGCAAGTTTGCACCTCGTTTGTATGCGGCGCCATACATTTCAGGTGCAGTGCAAACTTAACTCAACCAGGCCAATTAAGATGGGATAAGTGAAAGTTTGTACGGAACCCTCGGTGCGCGAGTCAGACTCGCACTTGGCAGGTTTTTTTTTTATATCAAAATAGAAGCGTATTTTTTTCCGAAAACGCCATGAGCTATTTGAGGCCACTAAAAAGTCACGATAAATCGTAGCTACTGATCTTCTGTTTTGGCTGATTAGGACCTATGCCTTTATTTATACCTCGGCAAGTAAAGACATAAGATTATTATTATTATTATCGTATGGCATTTATTCCTGAAAATGTTATTTACAAATTTATAATTTAATATCTAAATTAAGTAGCCACTCCCTAGCGCCTGGTGAAAGTGTGAGAAGGCCTCCCATGCCCCCGGCAAAACGTCTTCTAGGGCATTCCTCGACGATGTGACGGATGGTTTGATCTGACGCTCCGCAGTCACAAGACGCAGTTGCTGAGATTCCCCATTTGTGCAGATTGTGGTTGCACCGGCCCACGTCTGTGCGAATGCGGTTTAGGGTAACCCAGATCTTGCGGTGTTCCATCAATCCAGATGGCATTTTGGTAGGATCGGTAGTTGGGGCGCCGCCTTGCTCATGCCACTGTCCCGTCCACTCCTTGTGGATTATAAAACCTTCTTGGTACTGTAGCCGGTAGTCGGACCAGATAGGTCTGCGAGACTGCAATCGCGAGGGGGGCACATGATCCAAAGTTTTCCTGATGGGATGCTGCTGGGTTGTCGCTTTTCCCCATTCTCGTGCTGCTGCACATGTCCTCCTGAGGTCTGGTGGGGCGATATGTGACAGAACAGGCAGCCACCTGGTGGGAGTAGGTTGCAGGCTGCCTGAGATTGTTCGCATGGCACGATTTAGCTGGACGTCGACCTTATCTGTGTGTACGCTTCTGTACCACACTGGTGCACAGTATTCTGCTGGCGCGTAAACAAGGGCTAGAGAAGAAATGCGCAGAACATCAGCTCGGGCTCCCCACGAGGTACCGGCCAATTTGTTTAACAGGTTTACTCTGGTTTTTACCTTTTGGGCCAGACTATGTAGGTGGGCCTTGTAGGTCAGTGATCGGTCCAAGGTAATACCCAGATATTTAGGGTTGGAATTGTGTTGGAGTCTTTGGCCGCAGAAGCTGACGTTAACCTCTCTGTTTGCTAGGCTGTTTGACAGGTGGAACGCTGTAACCTCGGTTTTGGAAGGGTTCGGACGGAGTCTCCATTTAGCGTAGTATTGGTTTAAGGTGTCAAGATCTCGCTTAGACATAAGATAAAACAACATTATTGTCGAGCAAACCGAGCTGGCAAGATTTTTTTTAATGCACTTCGCATCCTGATTGTTTAACAATAAGGTCAACATTACCGGCCCTTTTTTCAGAAAATGCATTTTATATTCTTTTATTTCTGCGTCACGCGATGTCACCAAATGTGTTACATATTTCAAATTAGTTATTAGGACTTCCTCACAAATCGTTCAATTTTGTTTAGGTATATTTAGTTTAGGGCAGGTAAGGTCAGACACATCCCCGAGATACACATTACACGTGAGTAGAATAAATATAATTATTAATATTTTTGTTATATCAATGAATATTTATCCCTCGATTTTCAATAAATTTTTAGTCGAATCGATTAGTAAATTCCTAATCAGGGTAGGTACCTATTTAAATAATATTTATATTTATTTAGTTAAAAAGTCACGTAAGGAAATACAAAATAGGTGTGTTTTTACTAGAATAAAAATCTTGAACCTAGCTTCAAAATCAACGTATATTTTCAGTGCGACAAATATTATACTACAAGCAAACTGCTAAGAGCACTTCATCATTTTAAATTTTTCTAGAAACCTGAAGTAAGGAAAGTTTATAAAACCCACAATTGCCAACTCTAGAGAGATTAGAGATTAAATTCTTCAGCATCGCATACCAGCTGATGGCAAACTTCTACGGCGCTATCGAATGAAAACAACTAACTAAGAAAACTATATTGATAATCTTTATTACCTATCTTTTCATTCTAAACTATTACAAAATTATATTTAACTACAATACATTCGGAATAGGCTTCGTTTATAATAAATGTGGTCTTGCGGCCTCACTTCGAAACGATGAAACAATTTCTATTCACACGATGAAACAATTTCTATTCAACTATATCTATTCATCCCCACTATATACCTAGTGATTTTAGTGTTTTTCTTCATTTATATTTAAATTACGAATTATCAATGCCAAAAAAAATATATGTATGAGCTCTAAGTGGAGGTCAAATAGTAAAAATCAAAACTATATTTGACTTTGACATTGTCATAATCCCTTTCCCAGGCTTCTCGTGTGGCCTAAATCAAATTAAAAATAACATACAATAATCTATAAGCGGAAATTATCTAATGGCTAATCTAATAGCTTCAATACAATTCCTTCCTAGAATGCAAGACGGAAATTATCAGATGTATTGTAATGTACTTTTTTCGTACTATCAGAAGCAATTCCACGTTCTGTTTTAGTTCGGGACCGCTACTCCCCGCCCTAGTAATAAAAAGCCTTAGGAACACACGAGTTCCATACAGCCTTGCTACCTTTTTCAATTGTAGTGCAATCTCCTTGGCCATAACGAGTTTTCTAAGAAGAATGCCCGCGGCGCGAGCCTTCCCTACCAAGGAATCCTTCTTGGCTACAACTTAGGTGTCAGCGTAGTTAAATACTGTAAAGGTACTAATTATTATGCCGAGCGCGACTATATGTAAAAACTATTGACAGCTAACTTATCTGCAAATATGCAACTGATTCAATAGTAATGGATAGGGGAAGATTGGCACCATTCGTACACGGGGCAGCTTCATACAGTCACTATTACAGCTTATCAGGACAATATATTTATTACGAGTTTGTGTGTGTGGGTAGGCGCTGACGGCGCCCGGTGGACCACGAAGTTAGCTGTCAGTGCGGTTACCAAGAGCGACACGAGAGGGCGTTATTTGTTTTCGCACCCTTTAAATAAATTTATCGTCGATGTTCTCGGATGTATCGTGCTTAAATGAAGCGGTAAATCTGAAAACTTTGTTGATCAACAGTAAGTAAATTCTATCATTTCCATGATAAAGTACATATTTTGTGTATTTCTCTTCATAAATTTTGTGTAGTTACCAATATTTTATTTTTGACCTTCGGGGCAGGTTCGTACGCCTACACCTGGGGCACATTCATATACGTCATGCATGTACCTCCTATTAACATGTTTCTTTTTATTTCAGAAAATTAGCAAAAATAGTTCCGTATTATACGAAAAAGAGTTTTCTAACGAAATAGAGTCACAATTGATCGAATATATTGAAAAATTTCGAAAATGCATTGCGGGCTCAAATGTCAGAAAGCTGTCATATGATTATGCCAAAGAATTGAATCGGAAATATCCGCCAATGGGATTGGCGGGTATTGACTTGTTTTTAAAGACCATTTTAACTATTTTTGATATTATAATTGCTGTTTTATTTAACATGTACGAAGTTATCTCACACTGTCTGAATGTTCCCCGACCCATGTACGAATGTGCCCCTTGAGTGGGGTAGATTTGGACATTTGACAGCTTCTACTAAAAGTCGATCTACTCGTTTGTTGTAAAAGTTGGCGACTTCTAACTTTTTAATTAGGAAGCTAAATGTATCTGCTATATTATAGAGGCCGATGGACGAATCTATCTTTAAAAATAAAAATTACAAAAACCGGAATGTAAAAAGTGTACGAATGGTGCCAATCTTCCCCTACGTCTTAGTCGATAGGAATGTCGTGTGACCTATGAGGTTTGTTTTTCACAGAACTTTAAAAAAAAAAGTCTTGAACGCATTGCTGACAATGTTACTCGTGGTCATATTGCGTTGCACAAATCTAAAGACATTAATCAACCAAGTGCAACATCGCGGTATTCGGCGTACAAAACTAGGAACATGCTCGATAGAACATATTTTTTTCAATGACGATCGCGGGATTATAATAAAATTATATTCATATTAAAATTACTATAAGAAACCCACGGTGTTGCACGGGCCGTGCCGATCACTGGTCATAATCGTACCAGATAACTTTACAAGATTTTTATAAAATAAACCTAACCTAACCAAACCTAAGCCGATCGGTGTTATTTACTCTCAAAACTCTTGTAAAGTTAATAGCAAACAATACTTTATGCCAATAAATTATATGCCAGTCAATAAGTACTCGTAAGATACGGTAACTCGTATTTATATTGGAAACTTAAACCCAATCGAGATTTGATCCGTTTTGAAAAGGAATCGCTGTAGCTGATATAGGAGAGTTTTAATGACTTCAAATGAACTGCATTTTAGATTCTAAATTTATTTTCAATTTCACTATCCTAAAATTCTTAATTATATTAACAATTTCGACTTTACTGGAATTCTGGTTCTTGCTTACC
Organism: Apotomis betuletana; assembly: GCA_932273695.1. Classification (NCBI taxonomy): domain Eukaryota; kingdom Metazoa; phylum Arthropoda; class Insecta; order Lepidoptera; family Tortricidae; genus Apotomis; species Apotomis betuletana. The sequence goes on along the minus strand of OW026309.1, from coordinate 11,759,738 downwards.
CAAAAGGTACGTGTGCAAAAATGTTTGCTTCTTTTAACTGGCTAAGTAGGCTTTTGACTGGCTAAAATTGTATGGAAGTCAAATAACTGCTAGATCCTTAATGATAAAGTGCAACCGAAATCTGATCGGAGTGCACTCGCTGAAACTTAAAGTTAACGTTACAGTAGGGTTAATCCTATCATCTTATGGTTCCGTATTTATAAAAAAATTGGGCAAGTGCGAGCCCGACTCGCGCATGAAGGGTTCCGTACCTATACATATATATAATCTATAACAAGTTTGTTGTATGGGAGCCCCCCTTAAATATTTATTTTATTTTATTCTTAGTATTTGTTGTTATAGCGGCAATAGAAATACATCATCTGTGAAAATTTCAACTGTCTAGCTATCACCGTTGTTGAGATACAGCCTGGCGACAGACGGACGGACGGACGGACGGACGGACGGACGGACGGACAGCGAATTCTCAGTAATAGGGTCCCGTTTTTACCCTTTGGGTACGGAACCCTAAAAACACTTAATTAAAACAGTATCTCAACCAGGGGCTAGATTCCATGTACATCATGAGATCACCACTCACCGGAGTACTTTTAATCCAGCTATGTGTTATTCGGAGTAACCATTAGCGGTGTACATATGCTGCTTCTTCCAGTACGGGGTCGCCACTCAAGAATCTCTCTGTTTCAGCAGCCGTTGATTCTACTAGCGATGTGTCTAATCGTTTTAATTTTGTTGCTAGTTGCCTTTTGATAACGTTTAAAACTACGATGGTATGTGATCATATTTACCAATAACATAAGAATAATCTTGTGCAACAGTCATTAGATTATTTTTATGTAGGCTATCTAATAATAAAATAGGTACATTATTAAGATCTTTATAAGAAACACTGGGTCACAATCACAGGACAAAATAACAGTTGCGTAAAAGTCGATCCTCCCATTAAGTTCTTTAGTTTGAAGATTCTTGGCACTATTTGAGTCACTTTATTTTCACCGGGGGAACTCCGAACATAGCCGTCTTCATCGTTTTGGGGACCTTGAGACTTTCTCATAAGGCCTGTAATGAGCGACTACGTCTCAGTTCCACACCGTAAGTAACTGGCAACTTACATTAGATAGAAGTACTACTGCTCTATAATTATTATTTACTGTGGCACATGTGAAGGCCGTACCTTATCCGGGTTCTCAGATGAAGGGCGAGAAAATACCGAGCATAAGCTGCTTGCTCATTCAATGTATCTTCTTTTCGTCCCATTAATGGTATAGTTTCGTCTTTACCTAAGGAATAGTGTTGGAGACGGATAAACATTGATGGACGTCGGTTACCTCTAAATGACAATGTTTTGACTATTTACATGCAGACATAGTAATAGGTACATAGACTAACATTAATTTCTCAGTCTTAAAGAGACAGTTGATGTTTTGAATGTGGTTTCATGATTATAACCCTAAAAATTGTATTGACTGTATTAAGAGAATCTAAACAATATTTCATCGTAATGTAAGTATAATTTAGAAATATACATAAGAATTTTCTATCGGAAATCATCTTCATCAACTATATTTTTCGCGTCTGTCATTTTAAGGTGAAATACTTCGTGTAACTGTATACCTATAGTAAGTACTAAGAAGTCCGAATGGTCATAACGCGTTTGTCTTACTTGTGTAGATAAGCTCACTTTAGAACAAATGGAGGAAAGTAACAAAAAAACTCAACAAAAAAAACAATTCGGAAATGTACCTAATCATATAAAAATCTATTCGGCGTCACCGCGATGACCAGTTAAGAATGCCATACAAATACTTACATATATTTATCTCGCAATACCATATTCTACATTAGTTTTTCGATGTGCGTGTATAGCAAAAGAACAAAATAAAAGGAAAAGTGTAATGTTTGTGTCGTGCTAATAAGAACGTACATTCACTATTAAAAACCCTTAACATGTGCGTGTCAATTAGCTAAAGAATAAAAAGTGTGTTATGGCTTTTTGCGCAGGCTTGATTACACAATATAGAGCCGTAATGAAGCAATTTATTGCCATTGTATGTTAACATATTTCCATGCATGTGATCTTCCCATTAAAGGAATTTAATTACACTCGCGACATGAGCTTCGCAGGTATTTTCAACGCTTTTATTAAACATAAAGTTCGCGATCACTTCATCACGCAAATATTCATCGAATGACGTAAGGGGTTCGGCTTTAGATTAAGCTATTTAGGCCGAAACGAGATCGATTTGAGTTTTGTAGGGCGTTTAAAAAAAGAACCTGCTTTCCCGTTTCTTACAGAATTTGACGTTTTTGGGTTCATCCTACTGAGAATCGATAGCATTTTCAATATGAAGAATGAAAAAAAGTGGCCCAACATTTGTATGGGAATTTAAATTATTATAGAATTCGTGTACTCGGCGTCTGTTTTTAGCCAAAATTCAGCCGCAAACGAATGCCTAATACACAAATAGCAGGAAACAGACGAGAACGAAACCTCGATTTCAATAACCCGGTTACGTTAAGTTTGGACCTCTTGTGTATCCGACGCCATCAGGTGCAAACTTAACATAGACTGATAGTATGGGTCCCATACTATCAGTTTTCAGTGATATATCCTCTAACCCTATGTGCTACTTGTTATTGTCAGGTAGATAATAAAACGTATAATTTTCGTGGATAAAATGGTTATGAAAAAAATGTTTCAATCGAAATGATCTCGATACAATGACCATTTGTTATTGCAAAGGCAGACTCGATTGAAAGGGCTGCTACTAAAAACTAAAACCACAATGCCGTAAAGCAATATACCAAAAAAATACTTATAATATGTGCATTGACATATTATATAATCGCATCCCTAAAGAAAATGTAACTCTTCCGGGAAATAGGTTTAAAACTAGATTAAATAGCTGGCTTATTGATAATTGTTTTTATAGTGTAAAATATTTTCTGGATACATGTAGAATTAGGTAATTATTGACATTATACTAATAATAATTTAATGGAATTGAAAATGTTATTGAATATTAATATGTACTTACATATACTCAAATGTTTGCATGTTTACGTATAGGCTGAATACATGATACAAAAAATATACAAATAACACTGTATTCATAGCAAAGAAATCTTTTGAATTAAAGAATTTGAATTTATATATTGCACCACTAACCATACCTACTAGTCCGAAGGTACAAATCGGATAAAGTGCTCATAGACCTCGAAACCGTTTCCAGAATGGGATAAACGGAGTTAAGCTGATTAATGCCGTTGTGGTGAACTGAACGCTTAAACTAACGTGATAGGTTAGGATCCCATTGTGAATGTGTGTACCACGTTCCTCTACTAAAATGTGTTTTAAATGAGAGTTCACATACAAAATAACGTAATAGAGTCTAACCACGCTAACTCTTCCAAGCAAATGAACTGTCAAATCGTACAAACTGCCTCACTTTGTGTGGTTTGACAGTTCATTTGCTTGGAAGAATTAGCGTGGTTAGACTCTAGCCCTGGGTTGTTAGTCATAATCATAATTTGGTTGCAACTCTAGAATCTAGATAGCTCTCTACCCTTACTTAAACTTTCTAAATTTCGTAAGTTGACAATAGGTACATACTACATACAATTTTTTGTTTCTAATTTTACTTGTTTGGCGACGCGTTTGGCTCGGTTTGTAGACACCTGCCTACTGAGCCGGCGGTCCCGGGTTGGAATCCCGGCCAGGGCAAATGTTTGTGTGATGAACTCGAATATTTGTGCTTGGGTCACGGTTGTTCTATGTATTTAAGTATATATTTATCTATATAATTACGTATATCGTCGTCTAGTACCCATAACACAAGCCTTCTTGAGCTTAATTTGGGACTAGATCGATTTGTGTGAGGATGTCCGATATATATTTTTTATTTACTTGTGTATTTGTATTTCTTTTGTAAATGTATTTTTCTTGTATTGCATATAATTGTTAACATCTTCATTTTAAATTGCCATAACGTAGAATTGTAAGTTTTCGCACAATTCTATGCTTTTTTTAATGTCTAAGTCAAATTTTGTGTGCACTGTTGTGCAAATTCGCACCCAATTTTGCTCTGGCAACCCTTGTGCCTTGAAACCTCAAAAGGAGACTAGTGTTGAATTTTTTATAAGAATTATTTAACAAACATCTACGTTCTAAAGTGAATTTTGGCTTAGCGTTCTAAATAGTTTAGAGCGAACAATATTCTTGAAAACCACAACACAAACCCTTACCTAGTGAAGATGTTTGGGCCAGGGTTGCTGAGAGTTCCAGTCAAAGAATGGCAGCCCAAAGCTATTGTGTTATCTCATGCGTAAACTTTCATTTAAACCTCAATAAAAAAACAGATAGGTGCAGAAATTTGCAGTGGGATCTTAACCTATAATTTTACCGTACGTGACGGTCGAGCAGGCTTACAGTGCTCAATTGCACAGATAGGTACAACTTGTTTAAACTCAAACAATGCGTCCTCAATAGCAATTTGCATACAAACATACGGCTTCGGTGGCAACAACATGTCATTTAATTTAGAAGTTATACATAACATATGCTTCGTTGGATGATAGCGGTGCACGGCCGGTCGTTGTGGAGAACGTTAAGGGAGACTTTTGCAACGCAGTGGACGACTGGACTTCCTTTCGTCTAAGATGATGGCGCACATCGACATATATGCAGCATTTAGATAGAAGACCCCTAATTTTGACAACAAGAACAATTAATTGATTGAATTTCCGATACCTACGACGTTGGCGCTCTGTATCGCTTTTGGACACATTAGACACATCCTAACGTCAAGTACAACGTCGCGTAAACAGTGTAGAAGTGTGCCACAGGTGTGCGAAGATCTTTATTGATATGACCATCGGAATTGCACATCGTCGTCGCGCATGATGGGCACAAGAGTCAAGACTCGTGTTGAACACGATACATAAATGCAATTTTGTTAAATTATGAGAAAGACAGATTTATTATAAAACGCCGAAATCACGGTAGATCTATTTATTAGAAACTTTCAAAAACTATTCCCTTTAAAACAAAAATAAACATTTCCAAATCGCTAAAACAGTAATCGAGTAATTGAGGAACATACTCGTAGGTACAAAAAAAAACATTCCGATGAACTGAGAATCGCCTCTAAGTATCCTCTATATATTATAATTCCGCAATAAAGTCGCTATATATCTAAATCGCTTTTGTATCGATTTCCGACACACCCAAGCGTCAAGTACAATACAATGTCGCGCAAAGAACGTGGAAGTGCCACAGGTGTGCGCAGATCTTTATTGATATGACCATCCTGAAGTGCACATTCACAAGTGGGACAAGGCTCGAGTTGAGCACGATACATAAATGTAGTTTTGTTAAATTAAAGATGTCGTTAAATTATATGGTATAAGAAAATAACGTAAAGTGTACTCGGGTAATTCCGAATGTCGGGTAATTCCGATTTTTACTGATACTTAATAAACGGGGTAACATTTTTTGCGCTAGCAACACTTCCTCAGATACATACTTCTACAGTAAGAAGAAGTGTTGCTAGCGCAAAAAATGTTACCACGTTTATTAGATATCAGTAAAAATCGGAATTACCCGACATTCGGAATTATCCGAGTACACTTATAACACTCCTGATGGAGAGCTTTTCTACGTCACTGATTATGGTAACAAAATAATTATAAGGAAAGAAAATGTTGCCGCCAGTCGTACAAAAATAATAATTATGCATTTATGCATAACGATTGTCATGTTCTTTGACTAAGTTTTATTTTATCGTAATATTTAGGTAATTTAAAACACTCACGATTTTATGAGATTCATACATAATCCAGTGAATAAACGTGTTTTACCTTACAAACGGTCCGGTAGTTTTGAATTTTTGATATGTTGTCTAGGATAGTTAGTGAGTGTTTAAAATGCAAAATGCACAAATCCCCCTCCTCCACACCCGCCGCCATATTGAAAAAACCGGCACTTTCTTCAGATTTATCTAGAAAAAAGCACTCACTAACCATCTTAGACAACATATCAAAAATCCAAAACTATCGGACCGTGTGTAAGGTCACCCCTAGTACTTTAGTCTCTATTCACCGAACTAATAGGTAACAAGAGAATCGGGGAGTATTATGATACACCTCAACACAAAAACGGATTGAAGAACTAACCAACCAATCATTGCGTGATGACGTAAAAAGTCTCGCCTGTAATTCTGGAGTGCCATACCTTATTTTATTATATTATACTCCGGGCGACGTTGGATTATATTTTCTCAACGATATATGATACTCAGATTCGACTTCTTCGTATCGTAAGGTTACTTTGACTACTCGAGTCGTCGAGTGTATTTTTGCCTACAGTAGCTTTTCGGGTTACTTTTTGGCTACAGTTTATTTAGAGCCTCAAGAGCAGTGGTTCCCAACCTTTTCTTGACTAGGGACCACTTTCGTTTCTTTGTTTGTTTGCGCGGACCAAACCTAAACAAATTACCCAACTCTGGCGACGTATCGCCCGCGAATTTGAATCGATCGAGAACCACATTTAGACTCCTGCGGTCCACGTAACCCAACCTCAATGTAAAGATGTTTTTCTCATTAATATACTTACTCTATTTCGACAGCCGTTCAATTTAATGTGGCGAGTCCAAGGTAGGTAGCCTGTGCTTGTTTGGCTAATATAAACCACAAAAATTTGTTTCCTCTGTCATTACCAGTGATCGGGGATTTCTCTGCCACAACGCGGTATTTCGTGTATATTATTTTATATGGACATGGTAATTATATTGTAATCCGGCTATCTTGGCCGAAAAAAATATTGTATTGAGATTTGATGAGATAATCATGACTATATTGATATTAAAAAATATATTTCTTTGAAATACCGCGTTGTGGCAGAGAAATCCCCGATCACTGGTCATTACAGTGATAAGTTTTGACTACTTTAAAATTTTAATGTAATCCCTGGAGTGTAAGTATATTATGTACATTGATTAATAGTATACTAGCTTTTGCCAGCGACTTCACTTGCTTTGAAATCGCATTCATTCCTACGGGTACCATACTTCTTTCGGGATGAAAAGTAGCTACGTGTTTCAGTTAGGGTATAAACTAATTTCTGTTTCTGTCATACAAATCCGTCAATCCATTTCAGAGTTAGGAAGTAACAAACCTACACGTACACCCAAACTTATATAGGTAGGTAAGTACTTATATAATTATAATCTTATACGATTTAGGATAATCACTTGAAGAAGATAGCGGCAGTCCAAGGGTTAATAGTTAAGCGAATCATTAAGTTTGAGAGAGCTTATGATACCTACGTTGCCATTTTAAGATTCAAGAAATGGTAATTGAATTTCTTCAAAGTAATTATGAATTAAATTGCATTTATATCATTACTAGCTGTGCCCCGCGGTGTTACCCGCTCATCCCACGGGAACACTAAATTTATTCGGGATGAAAAGTATCCTATGTCCTTCCCCGGGACTGAAACTATCTATATACCAAATTTCATCTAAATCGGTTCAGCGGTTTAAGCGTGAAGAGGTAACAGACAGACAGACAGACAGACAGACATACTTTCGCATTTATAATATTAGTGTGGATTAGTATGGATTTAAGTACCTTTTCTTAGATATTTCATGAAATATTAACGCTTAAATGCATGATGATGTATATTTAAAGACTTTGTCAAGATTTTCCCGAAATCTCAAACTGACGTGAATTTCATTGCTAATTACATCATTTCAGAAATGAAACTAAACTTATTACCCTTCCTTTTAGCTTTGCCGTAGTCGGGTAATGAGGGTGGCATGCATTTAAGGGTTAATAATAATATTCACTTTGTGTACAAAGGTACATAGATAAATAAAACGCTACTATAAGCTTCCTGATTAAGTTAGAAATGCAACGCTATTATCTTTCTTATCATTATAAACAAGTATTACGGACAATTAGAGCCAAGCTGTATCACTTGGATACCCTTATCTAAATACAGTATAGCCAGCTACTGGATACATGAAATGTACAGCACTAGCAAAACATTAGAAGCAAATGCATAATATCTCGGGCACCCGCAAATTCGCCGCTATCATTTAATCCTTCGGCTTATCTCACAAGTGACCACATCCATTCCTCATACTCATAATGGAGGCATAGCGAAATAAAGGCCGTCTTGACTGGGCGTAATAAACGCGACTTCGACCGGGGTTCCGTTCGGTAGCACGCTATGCGGTCACTCAACCGACTGTTGCCCGTTACGTCACTGTCCGCATGCCACAATTAGATCACGTGCGAGTAGGCTTCGCAAGCTTCCACATTTTCCTGGATAATGTCGCGAAAATGGACGAACGTTTCTTTTGTGTCCGAACTTCTTACCTCTGAAAGAATTGGTTTTTGCTTTTGTAGTTCTTGCTTTGTAATGTGCATTTGGGAGAAAAAGGCTTTTGTAACCTGTGCCAAAAAAGAAAAGTGCGGCGGTTCTTCAAAAGAACGCGGCCCAATTTACATAGAAGCCTTGATGGGACTGTATGGAGTTATTTCAGATCAAAGCGACGAACAGATCTGGCAGACTGGAACGATTTCGTATTCTCTCGATCTTTCTCGAAGATGTGAGAATTAGGGATAACATTCGTTGCAAGTTACACATTTCTGAATACGGGATAAGTGCAGCAGACTGCGAATTCCCCGTCTGAGGTAAGGATGAACCGCGACTGCTAATTTAGCCACAGAATAAAACACAACAGAAGGTTCTCTTTTTAGATCGCAAAAGCCGCCTATATAATAATACTACAGACATTAAGTCCGCACCTACACTGGTTAAATCGTAGAGAATGCCTAGAGGCCGCCATTTGTACTTTTTTGTATAGTGCAATAAATTTTAAATAAATAATAATACGTCGTAGTCGTGTAGTAAAATAATCGCAAACGCAATCAGTCGTACGCAACTACGCAGCGATACGCACTACCGTCAACGGGCGGGTGTGCGATGTTACGACTGGCTATGAAGGCGTGCCGATTTGAACGAGCGAAGACCAAAGGACTAAATCCTTGTAAAATGTAAGTTAGTATGACAAATTGACAAACTGAACGAGCAAAAATCAGTATGTAATAAAATCGTCTGAAATATGGCTGAATTGGGGATATGATAAAACCTCGTCAAATGAGGAATAGCACCGGGTTCATTAAATCACTTGATGCTTTATGACCGTATAGCCTGTATGCTTAGAAGGATTCATTTAAATCAAGCGAGTAGTGAAGTTTGAAGTTACAATATTATAAACTGGTTGTCTCGTCAGACATTCACGTCGACAGACAGACGTCACGAAATATTTCGAAAACTATTAGGCGTAGGTAGGTATCCAAATTTTACAAAAGTAATGATAGTTTTTAATGCAGCATAAATTTAAAGTAAGAATCTAAATATTGTAATATTCTTCATTGGAAATATCGCAGTTTCATCGAATTAGCACTATGCACAGGAAGCGTGGTGATCCTACACGCGAAACTTGCAGCTTCTAGACCAAACGCCATCTAGCCGCATGATTTAGAACCGTTACGAGTAGCTTTTTCTATGGACCGATACAACATTCTGTACCCTTACCACGAGTTAACGTGACCGTATCCGCCAGCGACTGCGTAAACGATTAGTACGGTGAATGTGTACACGCTAGCGAATACAGTTTCTGTAAACTCATGGGTAAAACGGGGTTACTTTCAAATGCAGGGGCTACTTTGGAAAAGTGTTTTTACGCCATATCCTTATTTTTACTATCTGTGACAATGCAATACATACCAACAATGACCTAACCTTTTACTTCATTTGCTCAATCGCACTATGAATATTTGCGTTTTTATAACCATTTTAAATCTATCAAAGTAGCCCCAAATTTTCCTAAAGTAACCCCGTTTTACGGTAAGGGTACTGATTCTCATAGGCTTCGTTTAATGCTAACATATACACTACACATCCATAATGTATCTCGACTTCTCGAGTTCCTACCTGCACCTGTGATACGCGAATCTTACTCGTGCGAGATATTTATCTATCTCTCTGTGCAGTGTTGTGAGAGAGTGACAGGTGACTCTATGTCGCGTGACAAGACTCGCGAAGCATAGTTGTGATAGACGGGCTGCTATCTTATCTCAATCGAGCGATAGTGTTCTGACTAAAGAATGTGTCAAGCTCAAAGGGTGGCGGGCACACCTTTCTTGTTTTAGGTCATACTTAATATTATGACCTTTGTACTTTGGGAAATCACACTATAGCCTAACAAGTGTCGGTCTTGCCCAGGGATAGTGGCGCTACAAATGGAACACAAGGAGCAATATGTCAGACTAACATAAGTCAAGCGTACTTCATTACACAAATTTTCATATGCATTCACATCACTACTTAGTATAAAATACATGCATAATTTATCAGCATTGCGCCCGTGCGAAGCCGGGGCGGGTCGCTAGCTACGTATAAACAAAGAGCATTGGCATTTATGCCAATATTACTAGTATTTCGCGGTTAGACTACGCAATGCGCGTGTAACTAAACCGAGGCTATATTCGTTATATGCAATCTCCCAAACACGTAGAATTGCGGTGGAGTTGTTCTCTCCAACAGGTAAATTAGGGTAGCGATAACTTTTTAATACGCGCTCCGATCGACCAACTTTTTGTAGGCCACACGTTTGTGGCAGGCAGAATATTTGGACAGAGTTTCATGGGGAATTAAAAGCGGGATGAAATTTCGAGTTACGTGAAAAGTTGAAAATTAGTCAAATGAAAATTACATACCTACTGATAATTATAACAATATAACGCCTATGGTAAGAGTGGCTTACTACGCATCGCATGTGACACCGTGGTCACAGATTATATACAAGTTACTACCGTGGTGCGCTATTCCACCTTTCGTTTTTGTTCGGGAAATTAAGTGCTTCACCACGCTTTACGATCAATAAGCATCGCGTTTTACACAAACAACCAATAAAATATAGTTTAGGTCATTTTCTCAGCCAGCTGTTGCGAAGATCTAAAGAAAAAACTTTCTCGATTTTATTTTGTGCCAATGGATAATTTTTTACTTATACAAAAAAAGGATGTGCGATACGGTGCACCTGCTTGCAATCGACTGGGGACGTTATTGCATAAAATAAACTAATCTCTTTTCTTCCAGTTAGCTGTCCAGACAGTTCTACTTTTAGGTATCTGGCTTGCAAAGTTAAATTTTTGAATTGTCAGTTTTATTCACCATTTAGACGATAATTTACCTATAAGACTTACAGAATAATCATGTATGCAAAAAATGTAGGCAATTTTGTCTTCTTTGAACCCTTCATAGACACTTTTGTGATTTAGTAAACAATTGAGAAGTTATTTAAAATATACCTAATTTTGGCACCTTTAATTCAAGATGGCGGCTAACGCCTGGGTCCTTCAAGGTCGAGAACTTGGATTTTTATTAACCTGTCATACCTAAACAATATTGTTTCAAAACATTTTCTACGCCACGTTTTGTAGAGCATAAATACCTACTGACTGGATTAAGAACCACAACACTACCAAGGTATAGCTACTTACATATTATCCAATCGGATTATTTTCATAGACGTTCATTTAACTTATTAAAACGTATAAAATTGTTAAAACTGAAAACGGGAGCTGAGGGCGGCGAGGAGAGCAAAAACCAGTGCAGTGGGCCGTGAGTCGCGTAGCACTACGGATGGCTGTCCCCTGATGAAGAATTATTTACGAGTTCGAAACATGTCGAGCAGTTTCTGACAATGTTTACGTGATTTAAACCGTTTTTAATAATCTCTACGTTTATTAATAATAAAGTCGTCTTATAAAGTATCTTACAAGTTACTAACAAAACATGCCCTACGTATTTAAGCTGCAAACTTTAACTCTGAGCAGAATTAGACACGCTGTAAATAATTTAAAACCTATTTGAATACGAGTGTAATTTTAACGAGGTAAATTTAAAATGCAATTTAAAGTTTGCCGACAAGTTTACATTCCCTTTGGAGAACATCTTAGTTCTGCGGTGATCCGGAGCTGGTTCTTTGTCGATGGATTTACTTCACCTAAACTCAACGCTAATTGGACTGTGCTAAGAATCTTAATCACTACATTCAGTACAACATGTACTAATCTAATCTTATAATTTGTTTTCATAATGTATCATTTATCGCAAGTTCATGTTGTTAAAACTGAAATCTATTTTTCAGCGATGACTTCAAATGTATTCTTAATCAATAATGTTTTATTAAAGTACAAAAACAAATACATAAGTAGGTTTTCTTTGCATTTTCCCGGAATAACGTATTTTTTTCTCTATATCATGATATATATTTATTCAAATAACTAACAACAGTATGCTGTAGAAATGAAAACCAGTCATCATCCGTAATTGATGTGCAAATTGTTCGCTTTTCTTCAAAAGCAATACAATGCATTTCCGAAAAAATAATCTTTCTTGTGCTTGTTTATTTCTATGGCTAAATACGATTAAAATCAATATTCCCAACCATCGGTTTTGTGTAGCATGTTCTCCAATAACTTATAAATAGGATCATTCTTACAATAGGTTTAAGATATTTATTTCTCAAAAGATTACAAATCACTTACAGAGAATACATTATATTCTTAATATCTAAAAGGAGAGGGTACTTTAAAATAGGGTTAGTAACAACTTTAACTTAATTATACTAAATAAGTGGGTAGCTTCTACTAGCAATCAAAAATCAAATCAAATTATAATATGTATATTTAGACTCCACAAACAAATTACAATTGGTATTGTTCCACATTAAGTAACGTTAATTCCTTATTTGCCCACTGAATATTCGGTAAATTGGTGCCGAAAATAAATCATTAGGTACGTGCTTAGAAATATTGCCGTTTATAATTCTAATTTAGGCTTCTACGAAATCACTCGTAGAAGCCTAAATTATAATTATAAACGTTAGGTAAGTACCTATAATCATTTCGTTTCGATGCCTCTGTATTATCTTCTAAAATGCTTGATTAAGAATATTATTATTTGTAACCGAGCGAGTGAAGTGAGCGAAGCGTGTCTGTTTCAGCTTGGCCTAAAATTCTTCCGATCTCTGGTTTTTCTCGCCTAGAGGTCGCTTGCCTCGACCAACTCTCATGAAATTTTGTGAGTAGGTTCGATAAATATTATAGCATATTGTGTAGATATTTTTGTACTTTATTTAATAACTTTCATGCATGCATCCAAATATTATTATATTTTGTAGATTCAGGGGGGGTATTCGACCAATTTTAGAGATATAATGGAGATCTTAATAAGAAAATAATCTTAAGAAATTAATAAAGAAATAAATAATAATAATAATAATAATCTCTCCATTTCATCGCCATCCGTCACTTTTACGTGTGCCTACTTGACAAGTGGCGATATCCCTAGAACATCGCAACTTCGTCAATTTGGACCCGCAAAATTTTCGCTTCCTTTGTATGTGACGGCATAAATAACAGGCGCATACTTTAAATTGACCGCGTAGTACGTGAAATTAGTCCGTTACGTTTCATTCAAAACAGAAATTCATATGCATGAATAATATTTTTGACAATCATTATCGCCTTCGTATTTCCAAAATTGAGATGAGATATGTAAATTTTAAGCTCATCGCATTTTAATGACAGTTCAACGGCGATATAACAGTTATCTAATAGAGATGTGACGTTTGACGTTCACTCAAACGGCATTCTCGAATTGGGCCCCAGTTTTCCATTTTTAGATCAATTTTTCAAAATGGCGGAGATAGTACAAATTTCTGCAAATTCGAAACAAGCTCGCGAGGCTTGCGCAGCCATTACTTTTAATGTAAAATAGTATATAATCGTGAATAAAGTTTACTACCTACCTTTACCTCTGTATAAATGTGGTATAAACAATTTGTACAAATTTCAATAAAACTTTGCAGGCTCAAGCGAAATAACTGAAAGTAATATTTCATATATCGAGATTGCGCATAAATAAATAAATTTCCCAGCGGAACCCACCGGGCCCATTCTTCGCATAGCGTTCAAAGGCTGGGTATTCGAAAGAGGTTGGTTAGTACAAAGCGGTATTGAAGCTCTCGGATGCAGGGCGCTTGTCTCGAGGACCAATACTTCGACCTCCCTCCCAGACCTACTTCCATATCAGCCGCAGTCTATCTATTCGTTATGCCTATGTTACTCTGACAAGTTACTTACCCTTATCTGTTCTAAAATGCTGAATGTTTTAGACATTTTTCTCTAATATCCAACATGTTTTTTAACATATTATCAATAAAATCGTGAAATAAAATATCGAGGGTTTATTTTTTAGGGTTCCGTACCCAAAGGGTAAAAACGGGACCCTATTACTGAGACTTCGCTGTCCGTCCGTCCGTCCGTCCGTCTGTCACCAGGCTGTATCTCAACAACGGTGATAGCTAGACAGTTGAAATTTTCACAGATGATGTATTTCTATTGCCGCTATAACAACAAATATGTACGAGAGCACTAATACTTACTTTTTACCGCGAAAATATGGTTTGGCTCCTGGACACGCCCCCTTGCGCCGTCGCTCGACCGTTACTGGCCAAAGTTTCAAACATGGCCGACTGCGTGTTCTGAGTCTTGCGTCAGACGCGTAGGTATTATAGTTTTCGAGAAATTTGACTTGTTTCAATCATGACGTGTTTCTATTGACCCCAGTCTACCCTACTAAAAATAAAATAAAATAAATATTTAAGGAGGGCTCCCATACAACAAACTTGTTATAGATTATTATATATATGTATAGGTACGGAACCCTTTTTGCGCGAGTCGGGCTCGCACTTGCCCAATTTTTTAAATTTTTAGTTGGTTCGATTCCCGGTTGAGGCAAGCAATTTTCGGAAAATCTTTGAATGCAGTTTTGTTTCTTTTTAAAAACAAAGGAATGTTTCCTTTCAGTAAAATGAGCTAACTAAAGGATTTAAGGTAGTTCCCCTCCAGGGCCCATAGAAAAATTCCACCCGGTATATTTGAACCCTAGCGTTAAAATTTTTCTTTGATAATTTTTGTTCCAAAAACCACTCGAAATTTACAAAATTCACGCAGAAAACTGTTTTTTCAACTTGTTTTCGACTGCACGCAATGAATGCATCAAATAACTATGATACTATTACTACTTATTGTGTGCTATTGGTAATTTTCTTAGCTAAGTTGGGTATCAGCTGTGTTGTTTTTATTATTTTTCTTGTGTATATGTGTATTTTTGCCTATATTATATATATGTATATTATTTGTATATATGTATGTTTATCTTTATATATATTTATTTAAGTATGTGTATGACTTATACTTTATGTTATTTATGTTGCTGATTTTTTATCTCACCACCTACTCTTTCATTGTTTATTTTTACTTATTCTTCTACCCAAAGGTTGTCTGGAAGAGATCGCTCTTTAGCGATAAGACCGCCTATTGTCTACCATTTATAAATTAAGGTTTCAATTGTAACATTTTTCTTGTTGGTGTGCAATAAAGAATTATTGTATTGTATTGTATTGTATTGTACTATCTAGAACTCGGTAGAAGTATTATTCACTTTAAAGTCTTTAGTGTCAAAAGTTGGTTGAAATTATCAATGCATTTGTCATAGAAAAAAATACATTTTAAAATGTATAAGGCCTCTTAAGGCTCGGTTGTAATAAATATACCTATGTAGAAATAAATTAGTTATGTGCAACATTAAATAGTATTTTATTATTATTTTAGGTGGTTTAGGATACGACTGGTCTACATAGAATGAATATATTTTACTTATGAAGCAACAGCTGTCGCTTTTCAAAATATCAAGTCTGCCCGTCTACCACAACTATGGTTCGCGATTCATATCGCGCGACATAGTATCACCCGTTACAGTGCTGTACAGAAAGAGATAGTAAATATATCTCAAGCGAGGTACACAGTCACAGTTGTGCTAGAGGTGTTGGATCTCTACTGAGGTACGAGCTTTATTATAAGTAAGTTTTGGATTGGATTGGAGTATTGAAATTGACGTAAGTAATTGGAATAGTCGTCAATGCTTTATTTTTCGAAGACCACACAATAACAAGAGATATATCAATAAATATTAGCATTCAATAGCATTGGCGGTGCCAAATAATTCATGTGCACGTCACAAATGTGCGTCACTTTTGTAAAGAGTCCAAAAGTGTTCATGTTTATGTTAATTGCATTTTATATTACGGGTTCCGTAGTAAAATTAGGAACTCTTATTTTTACTTTCATCTTTCCCGGTGCCTGTAGTTAAATTTTGTTAGATATTGGAGTGGAAGCAGGGGGCATCTTATCGGAAAAGTACGGTTTGTCGGTCGAGCTAATGCACGCTGACCTACATACGATAGTTATGTGGAATGCCAATGGTCAAAATGTGGAATGGGCACTACGCCTGTGGAGGGCGACTTTTATCTTCTCAAAACTGGCTAAACTACAACTCCGTCTACAGGTGAATATTTATCATACTCGTAGTTTTATATAAAGACAAATTAAGTACTTGTGCCGTTTTCGGCAAGAACTTTTTTGAATGGGTTTTTTTTGGACGGGGCATGAAATTTTCAAAGTGATCCTGTGCCTGTGAATGTGTTCACGGTTTTTATATTTCATGTTCCCATTGATTCGGTAAATATGAAAGAGGGATAGGAACATTTCGCAAAGCAAATTCCCAATCACACACAATTTATTAGCGACGAAAACAACACATGCCCTTTGTCGTCCGCATATTTATCGCTCACGTATTTAGCAACCCGCGTTCCGTAGAAGGCTTATCTCCGCTAGACTCAGGTCGGCAACGCACATTTAATCTGGAATATTTATCTAGAAACTGGTATAAAAAGACTGATTGTATACGTGAGACTTCGACAGGAATACATTTAACATGTTCGTTAGATAATATAATAAAATACTTAATTAAAGACATGACAGAACTGACATGATATTATAAGTTGAAATAATTTGTTAAATCCAATGACAACTATTGTTCGTGCTTCTTTCAACTGTAGGTACCTACTCCTTGTATCGTCTTCGTATTTCCAAAATCTAGATCGAGTGATAATACCTGCGAATAACAATACTTTTGAATACTAACAGATTCGAAAATGCCAGAGCCATTCTATATTTTCAATAAGACGGGCGAACATTGAAGAGAAGTCACGAATTGCCCATCTAATGCCAGCCAATATAGGATCCGCAAGTAATTTGAGTTGCAAATAGAACCCCATTGAAAAGAATGAACGACTCGGGATGCATTGCGGGTCGCGGAGTCTACGTTAGGTGCTCCTGACAAATATCCCTGATACAATGAGCCGGCCATTCTCCAGAATCCTACACATGCGGGCATTGTGCGCGGACAATGCCGTCACACGACGAGGACTCGAGAACGGAGAACTTGGACGGAGAACTTGAAAAACTTGAAAGGAGCCATTTCAGCATTTTCTCCGTGGCTTAAAATACTTCCACGCAACTATTGCACGATTTATATTGCGGTGCAGTGTCAAGATTTTATTTTTACACAATTTGTCTCGTTTCTTATGTGAAAGTTCACTAAAACTGACTGGCTGACTTTTGAGTTCATTTTGCCCAGAATCCAGAGCACTATCGATTTTGAAAAACGTACTAAAAAATACGGATAATAAGGCGTTTTGTGATAAATTTTCAAAATATTTCGTATAAGCGTTATAAAAATGATCAACAGTTTTTTTTTCATAAACTTTTGGGGCAGTTTTGAAAAAGTGAAAACGAAAAGTCCACAAAACTCCATAATCTGACTCTGACGGACGTCTAGTGAGGGCAACACTTATTTTGAAAATAATCAGATAAAAGTAGCGAAAGAATTTCTTTAATCGGCCCGGTATTAGGTAATCGCGAAGTGTTTCCAACTGCCAAAGTTTTCTCTTTACGCGGATAGTACAGAATTTTATGGGATCTGGATCAAATGTATGAGCATGTGGAGTGTAATTACGGGCAGTTAGAGGATGAGTCAGACGAGCGACCTTATCATTACCGGCCGTGGGTAATGAAGTGCGTCATTCGTCCAGAATGAGGTTGTCGATGCAATATTTCTGTATTTTAATGTCGGACAAAGGACTAACACATCTCTCCCGTGCGATCTTCTTGCATGGATTTCCATAATAAAAGGTCTCCTTTTAGCTCAGCAAGGCCGATCATACATATATTTATTTTGAACGTGAAAGGCTTAGAGAATGTTCGTTCCACTTAACAGATTCAGTAATATAGCTCAGATATCAGAATAGGACATCGGCTACAATGCATAAGGATTAATAAAAGCGCTGAACAGAAGTTGAAAGTTTGTATGGGCATGTTTTATCCTTCTGCGCGAGTGTAGCCGCGGGGAAGAGCTTATTACACCATTTAAGAACTCTAATAAAGTAGCTTTAAAAGAAAAGTCGCTAAACTGTCAAAAACTAATAATTACCTGTCAAAAATTAATAAAGTTGGTTCTCTAAGGCTCCCAATGCAAATATTCATAAATGTTTTAGAGTTTACATTCTATACGTTTTCTTAATAACAATGAACGAACACGGGTCGTCTGTATAAGCAACGACTATATACTATATATATAGTCTTTGGTATAAGCCAAAAGTGTCCAAATGGGAACTGCATGAAGTTGGAACTCCTAACTATTTTAGTTACAACAGTTAACACTAAGTATATCCTCGCAATAAAAGCTGAAGACGACTTCAAAAACACGAGACTTAGAAAATATGTAAATTTATAAATAAACGGCAAGAATACTTATTATCAAATTCTTTACACAACACTAACGCAGCATTTTAAGAACTAGATTGCAAAATGCATACTTTTACATACACTTAGTAGCTCATGCGCGCATTTCTGACGTCCGACTACGCGCTTTTCGTTTTCGTTCATCGGACACGTCTCACTTTGACTCCCTATTTTAGATATTGTGAGTGTCCTAATCACATTGGTCAGTGTGGGACACGTGTTTCGTATGAAATTGATTGGCACAACATAAATCAATTGAGAATTTTATACGACAAATAAATAATAAACAAAGAAATCTTTGTTGCATGTTCCCAGTACATGTGAGGTCGATCGGGCGTCAGACATGAGTCACTTAATAATGACAATGCACTCAATTTTCGGGGAGTTCATACGGGTTCTGGGAGACTAAAGTGGCTGTTATTTCGGTCGTATTAACCGTGTTTGTTCGAAATAGACTCGCTGAGGCCAGAATCGATTGTCTAATGAGTCAGACTCGACATGGTACTGCACTTGGCGTCCATCACACTGACGGAGGGATGACAAATCGTTTTTAGATCCCATACCGTACTACGTTATTCCTTTGCCTCCGGTACAACAATAATTAAAGTCTTTTTATACCACTGCGAAAGCCGGCGACGCTTTTTCTCTTTTGTTTGTCAACGGTTTGTCATTTGCCGTTGGAAAATAACCATTTTTCTGTTCTTTGCGGTCACCAAACATGCTATATTCTAAGAAAATCAGTTATGAAAAGAGGAAAACTAAAGTTGCATATGCATTAAAAGGATAAAGTATGTTTACCTACTCACCAGTTAATAAAATATTATCCTGGAACCTAATTCAATTGATATTGAGATATTGCCATTTTAACGGCCATTATGACATCGTTAACGTAGCCATATAGAGGTGTCATAATATGTCTCGTACAGATATCATTAGAAACTTAAAATTCAGCACCGTTATATATATTGTGTGTTATAATCCAATACAACCACTTACTTAATATTAAAAAAAAACTACATATTAATTCTCTCTTTACATGTATGTATGTAAACACTTTATTGTACATAAAAACAAGAAAAACACATTACAAAAGAATAAGCATGTACAAAGGCGAACTTATCCCTTTAAGGTATCTCTTCCAGTTAACCTTTGAGCAAATGAGTGCTAAACAAATGTAAATGGTAGACAAACCAAGCAACATGTACAATACAAAGGTGTAACTATAACTATACAATAATACACATGAAAATGCAAAAACCAACAGAGAGAGAGAGATAGGTAACAGTCAATATGATACATATTACATAATATCTATATAAATACATATACATAATATTCAACATAAATAAAATTATAATTATAACAAAAACAGCAACCTAATCATTCGTTCGACAGCCACAATTCCTTTAACTTCCCCTTGAGCGATGCTACGGACTGCGTCTGCCTTAGGGCGGGAGACAATTTATTCCATAATTTCACGGCGCGCACAGCAAATAAAGACATATCGTAAACGTGAGATTTATGCGGTGGGATAGATAAAGTCAGATTCGCACTTGACCGCAGGCGATGGCCACTACCATCCGCCATGTAAGAGAACTTCTCTGCAAGGTAAGGAGGAGAAGAAGGAATGAAAAGGACATTATACAAAAGACAAAGAACGTGCAAGTCTCTACGCTGACGGATCGGAAGCCATTTAAGTTGAGCGCGGTATTGAGACACATGATCAAACTTGCGGAGACCAAATATATACCTAATACAGACATTTTGTAGGCGTTCTAGCTTGTCAAGCAGCTCCCCCCGGAGATCCAGGAAAGCAACGTCACCGTAGTCGAGAAGTGGGAGCAAAAGAGAGCGGGCAAGCATGATCTTCGTATGGAGAGGAAGGAAATTCTGCAGACGCCTCAAAGAATGAAGGGACGCGAAAATTTTCCTACTGATCTCAGAGATATGAGGTGCCCAAGACAAAGTTTGATCCATGGTAACGCCTAAATTTTTTACAGTAGAAGAGAAAGGTATAGGCGTACCATCAAAGACAATAACTGGCTTAGCTAGATCTGAGAGCTTGGAAATAAAATGTGGGCTTCCAACGACAATAGCCTGCGACTTCTTGGCATTCACCATCAAACCAAAGGATGACATGTAACATTTTCCCTTACTCTAAATTTAAAACAAGTGCCATTCTTGAGAGTATTACAGTGAATTCGAGTGTATTAGGATTGTCTTGTATTTGCCGAGTCGAGACCTGAATAGGGCTCTACCTACTCACTGCACTGGTATTATTTCTATGGAGCAAGGAGGAAACTGAAAGCGGCACCACGCGACAACGAGGAATATCGATTAATTTAATCAAATTGCAACTACGTCTAGCCTAGTCTAATCTATTTATAATGCAGTAACTGCATGAGTTAGTGCAAGGTTATAACGTTTAAGACAGTTGGATTTGAAAATATCAACCTAATGTTATGTTACAAGTATTTATTTAGTTACACCTGTTCCGATGTCCATTTGTCTGTCTGTTATCAAACCTTGTGGAATATGGAGCCTAGACCACCAATGAGATGGACCAACCAAAAACAGTCCGTGGTAGGCAATCCCGTACATGAGTACAGTACGAGACAATGGGAAAAATGCGGAGACATTGTGAGTTATTTGCCTCACAATGTCTCACCATTACAACAGCTGATGCATGATGATGATGTTGACCATGAGAATAAAAGATCGTCTTCTCGGTTTCCGATTGAGCTCAAACTACTAGTGCAATCTCATGGTAAACTGCTCTGATCTGCGGTTGAAGAAAGTGGGGTTCTCTTATTTTTCGCAGAAAATTGTTACGCCGATTATCACTTCCCAACTCCCGTTTCGCGGAATTTTATTTCGCCGACCTTTCATTTCCCAACTTATCAATTGCCAACTTATTATTTGCCAACCTCACCGTTACCAACTTAACTTTTGGTCTGTGTTTTATTACGTAATTTTTTAAAATGCCACCTTTCTGGTAGCAGAATGTTTTAGTTAGCATATAATATACACTTAGTTGTTTATTGTTTACCAAATGTTTCATTGAGTAGCGTGGTATTATTAGTACTAGGTAAATTCTTGCTAAAAAAATAAATGAAAAGAAAGACGTTGTGTTTTTCAGAGAAATAAGTAACAAAAATATGTAGGTATGGGTATGTATGTGGTAAATTCACCAATTACATAACAATATTTAAAAATAAAATTAAAAACTATACTAAAAGTAAATTATAAAATATGTATAGGTAATATGTTGTTTTTTTTGCAATACTTGCAAGCATTTTAATATTACCTTCATGCAAGTAAGCAATCTGACGCTCCGCTCGGTTCGCTCGCTCCGCTATCCATGGTCATAAAACAAACCTAACCTAACCTACAGTTTTTGGTTTTTGACCCATGTTCCATTTTGTCGCAGTTACTCTTAGGTACTTGCCATAGTTTCGGCCAACCAAAAAATATGTAAGTATCGGTATGTAGGTATCTTTTTCTTATATTTGTAACTTGCCTAATGTATGAAAAGGGAACTGTTGCATCAACGAAACGTTAATCGTCCAAAAGTTGTTCGACCAAGTGAAAGATTCGACTAATGATTAGTCTGCCAAAAGTTTAGAGGCATAATAATAATCTGCTTTACAATAATTCTACCAAGTGAAAAGTAGTCAAATAAAAATTTGGTAATCGTTAGTTGTCAAAGTGAAACGTCGGCGAAACGTTGTTTGGCAAATGAAATTCGGCCAAACATAGTTCTGCGAAAAGGCAGAACACCGGAAAGTGGTTATAGGATCTTTGTAATAAAGCGATGCAACCCCTGCAAGTTGGGGCTTGTTGTTTGATTCGTCTTAGCGAGCAATTGATGAGTAAGTTAAAAATATTTTAAACAAACATTTCTTCATTTTGCGTCCATGTGATGTGTTCATAATGAAAATAAGCTGCTCCCCGCATGATAAATGCCTTACTTCGTCGATCCTGCGAAATTTGTCGGTTTAACAATTAGTTTAACCCACCTCTTCTTGTAAAGTCACATAATTCAGTTGTACAAATGCTATGGCTTTCACGATTTTGGTTTTATCTACACCCATCTTGTTAAATTCCTATAACAAGTTCAGATATTATAGGTAAGGACCTACATTACTTGGCAGCGACCAAAATCAGAGATGTAATTTCATAACAGGCCGCGAGGTCACCATTACAGTATCAATAATTTTAAACAAAATTGATACTGTTATGGTGACCTCCTCCCCGCTGCGCGAGTCACCTCATGTGTTCTTCTGCTCTGCGGACTGACTGGCAGGACTGAGAGTTTCATATTTTTATTAAAGAAAATCTATGATAATGATTATGAATATGCGTGTAGATAAAGTAGTGTATGCAACTGTACATAATTAATTACATAGGTCTTAAAACACTCGTGTGATCCTATTATGAAAGTACACTCGTATTTCAAGACCTCTCATTATGTAGCAGTTGCATAAAATACTATAACCTATTACATTTTGAAATTCATGCTGTAATGTTTATTTTTAAATCGTTAATCTTAATTCTATATGATTTTGTAAAACATTAATTTTACATTAATCCAGAAAAGTTTCTGAGGGTAACCTAATTCTGAATTTTATGTCAGTCTTTAGAGACCCGTAAATACATCATAAAGTGAGTGCTTCAATCGCGTATAACTTGCACCGTCCGCACTAAGTCAGTCGTGCAGTACGAGTATAGAAACAATGCACCCACGTTGCAATGCCACTCGCAAGGACTTTCTTTCCTACGTTTGACACGGATATACACAAAGAAAACGTCATTTGCAACTAGGGTTGTACCAGTATAAATTGCCACAAAACGACTTGAGACAACGTACTTTGTTTTATCCGTTTCAATCTTTATGTTTACAATTCCAATATGCCGCCGCAAGCTTGCATGCTCGTTTAAATTTTTCATGAATTTTTGACAGTTACTGCAATACGCCATTACATAGATACCTACCCGACAAACCATCGTATCGTATAATCGGGGCGGTTCAAATAACGGAACGAAATGAAAAATACTTTCTTCGTGTTCTACGGACTTTTTAATACCACGCCGATGTAGTTTCCTACGTAAATTTGAAAAATATTTTCCGTTAAATCTTCGCTATTCTTGCTTAGATTTTAACCACTTCCCGAAACGCGTACTTATTTATAGGTAGATAAAACCTTAGTGCAGAATGGGCAGCGCAATCTTCCTTTATTTAACAAACCAGACAGTTCGGAATTCAATAAAACGGCCGAGGAAGGAAAGCGTGTTTTCTATTTGATAAAGTGAGAATTATACTTGCCCAAAAAGAACAGAAAACTAGCGGCATTCCGTAAAGTAGGGATCCACGGACGTAACTTTCCTCCGAAGGGAAAGGAATTACTTACGACCGACAAGGGGAAAACAAACTACAAAAACAGTTTAGCATAACGTGTTGTTTCATGGAACCCTTTTCGGGTCTCGATACAATGGTGTGAATTGTAATAAATAAGGAATATGCTCTGCACTTTCCGTTTCATCTTCGGGTCGGTTTACAAAAATACGAAAGTAGGGTAATACTTTAACCTACGGTTAACAATCCAAAGCGGTCCAATTACCAGTAAAACGAGGAGAACGGATAAAAACCGCTTGATTCTACACAAGAAGCGCGGCGTAATCCGCAAACTCCTCTTAAAGCACTGCAAACTCTAAATCTGGGAAAGAAAATCCTCGGAAAAACTGGTGCAAACTCGAATTAAATAGTCGTATCAGGGTGGCGACAGTGGGAATCCATCAAGGGCTCGATCGGAGCGATAAACGCGCCCCGCCGCCCGCGCCCGCAGGATAAATCGCGATTTGATGGCGCCATCTAGCGAACTGAACCCGCAATCAGCCTGAAGGACAAGCCGTGCTTACATATTTGCTAACTGCCGATGATGGCACGTTCTACTTGACAGTTTTATTAGCTAGGGTGGGCCGGGGTCGGTTTAACCATAATGTGAACAAAATAGTATACTTAACCAAAGCCACACAAATTATGGAAATCTAAGATGTCACACTCTGGTTTAGCTATGATCAAGTTTAGTATCCTACTTACTTAGCATACCTATATATTATGCTAATGTTTATTTGATTTCTAGCTCTAATAATGGGTGTTAGATTAGTCTTGTGTAAAATTTGCAGGTCATTTATTTAATTTCCCTATGTTAATCCAGTCAGTAGGTATTTATGCTCTACAAAAGGTGGCGTAGAAAATGTTTTGAAACAATATTGTTTAGGTATGACAGGTTAATAAAAATCCAAGTTCTCGACCTTGAAGGACCCAGGCGTTAGCCGCCATCTTGAATTAAAGGTGCCAAAATTAGGTATATTTTAAATAACTTCTCAATTGTTTACTAAATCACAAAAGTGTTTATGAGAGCTATAAAGAAGACATAATTGTTTACATTTTTTGCATACATGTTAATTCTGTAAGTCTTAAAGGTAAGAAGTTACAAGCGACGGAAATAATAATATTTACAAAAATCATTAATATCATTTTAATTTTGTTTAAAAATTGTATAGCTATTTTTTAATTATTTTTGATGGCCCGGGCTGGTTAATGGTGCCTTCTTCATTATCGTCGCTGAAATTTTATGTTTCATTGTCTGTATTTTTAGTTTCCAACCATGAAATTTCGTCGTCATCACAGTCTTCCTTATCTATCCGAATCTCTACTGCATTTTCACACAGCTGACCACTACAGAATCCACAAACAATAGAGCATTTTAATCCAGCTTTTCTGCAACTACATGTTTTGCTGCATCCTTTTTTGCAGTGCCAAGAAATTACACTTAAAAGCGTCTGGGGTGCTGCTTTCTCTGTCGTTGTTATTGGAGTGAGCCTATTGGTGTCATATCTCCAGCCCCAGTCATCTGGTATTTAACGCGCCGTATAATTGATACAAAAACTTTAGTGTAATTAATTTTTTTTTTTAAATGTTATTGTATCTGTCGCTTGTAACTTTTTACCTATAAGACTTACAGAATAATCATGTATACAAAAAATGTAGGCAATTTTGTCTTCTTTGAACCCTTCATAGACACTTTTGTGATTTAGTAAACAATTGAGAAGTTAATTAAAATATACCTAATTTTGGCACCTTTAATTCAAGATGGCGGCTAACGCCTGGGTCCTTCAAGGTTGAGAACTTGGATTTTTATTAACCTGCCATACCTAAACAATATTGTGTCAAAACATTTTCTACGCCACCTTTTGTAGAGCAAAGGCTTTTACAGTTCCCCACAGACTGGCCTAATGTACGTATAACCTCAAAAATATTCGCATATACTAATCAAGTAATCACTCATCTTTTAGAAACTAGTTCACATACGAAAGTGCGGGAAGTCTGAGGTTCAGAAAAGAACTATTTGTCCTGATTTATATACGAGACGGCCAACAAAACTCTTTGGTGGCTCTTGATTAATAATTCTTTGCCTAAATCTCCTTTTATGCATATTACTAATATGAGGAAACATATGTTGTGGAGGGACTTCCCCGGAAAGTTATTACGAGGAATAGCGAATTATTTGTACCTATTGTATTAGAATTAAATATATCATACATTTTTAAAAGATAATATCAATAAAACAAATGAAATAATTATATTACATTAGGTACAGTGGATCGATTGAAATTTGCCATTGTATCAATATAAAAAAAAAAGGGTTATTTTTCATTAAGAATAACAAAATCATACTTAATAAGATTCTAAACATTAAGCTTAACACTATTCTATAAATTAAGCTTAACAGTCTTCTCTAAAATATATGCATATTATTAGGATGTAATCTTTCGTAACTCCTTGCATCTTCATAGTTGGTTCGGTTATTTCCCAATGGATATGGGCCATAAATTGAACCTTGGCCGCCGACAAATGGCCAGTTGCTTTAAAATTAAGTGCGGTATAAAATTTACTGCAGCTGAACATGTACCTACATATTGCATTTTACATGCCTTCTTAGGTAACTGTATATATGATAAATTGATAATTATACTAATTAACCAACTAAGGATGAATTAGAGTCAGTCAATACACCCCACGACTAATTACGTCGCATTTTAACAATCAACCAGTAAAACGCAATGAAAAAGGGAAAACCTTCTGTAGTCTTTTAACTATTTCGTGGCTACAATTAGCGTAGCCCCCAATATATTCTTGGTAAGGTTGTAGCAGATTTGACTTAGTTTTCCTTCTACAACAGTAGATTAAGACACCCAATATTAATAAGTAATATTGACATGCCGGTTGGAATTGAATCCTATGAACGCACACTGACTTGCTACGACTCTAGAAATTTACAGAGATTATTTGTTACCCAATCAATTGTTATCAGCACGATAGTTCTGCGATTTCAAGCGGAAAGGTATACCCGTAGTTGTTGGCTAAATATAGTACGCACGATAAGGGACGTCACCACGCGACGCCCACAGGCAGAAAGCCCAAGCTTCGCACACTGTACTATTTATTACCTCTTCGTATTAATATTATATGTAATTCGAGGGGAGTAAACTGATATAGCCTTAACCTGGATGTTGTTAACCCTGATGTTACGGTTCATTAAATGATTATTAAAGACCCTTAGCCTTGTAAGGTTCTTAGGGTTGGTGTTAATGTTAATCAGGTTTTGGGAATGGAATATGTCGAGGGGCAGATTATATTAGCAGCTACGCGACCGACTGCCGCCTGTACGCCACTGCGAGTGGCTACCCAAGTAGCAAAACAAGCTGCAGAAGCCCTTATTCTGCTAATTTAAGCTGAATAAAAGCTGTATTAAGCGTTTTTGCAGCTTTGTTTGCTACTTGGGATATGAACGCATTCCTGAAGCGCGCGAATAAATGCGGTATTAGCAAAGCTCACGCGTAGCCTCTCTTGTAGTATTTAAAAATACTTTCTATCAAGTCACCTGTGAAAAAAACGAATCCAACCTTTATTTATTCGTCGGGTGTTAAACGTTATATTTAATCCATGAACTTGTGGGCCCAAGAGCTGTGTATAACAATGCTGTTAGCATCAAACGTGGGCGTTTAGCTTAAATGTCAGCTAACTCCCACATTCCGATAAGCGTGGTAGTAGCTGAACTTCTGCGGACGAAGGTTTAAATCTAATATCTAAGAGCTTACAGTAAGAGTGCATTTCCACTGGCGCAGATCTGGGTGTAACGGGGAGGAACAGGCAGTAAGATAACAATCACAGTCCGACATTTCCCCTCCACGTCTATGAAAAAAGTGTAAGCGGAGCGGAGCGGGGCTGAGCAGACTTGTAAATAGAAGACTCCGCCCAGGTAGGTATGTATATTATATTTATTAAAAATTCATGAAATTTTCACTTTATTTTTTTTACATTACTACTAAGTAATCGGTTATTTTACCCAATCTTTAGACGCAGTTTATAGGGTAGTTATAGTTATGTGACTGGGATACTGAAAGAGGAAATGACATAAGTATATTGCAATCCACATACATAATATATTAATAGGGTTGGGACTTTTGGCGTGGTTAACTGTGGTTCTAATATCCACGCAGACGCTGTTGTTATATGCTGTTGTTTTTAAACTTTGACTTTGTTTTTTTTACATTTGCCACAAAAATCCCAACACCCATATATTAAACATGCGGGCATGTAACAAAAATACGTTACCCCAGTGCTGCTTTAGGAACCCTGATTCAAACCAACACAAAAAACATCCAACTGTGCAACTACCGAGCCCCAAAACTGTTTCCAACACTCATAAATTAATATAAAAATGTTGCGCCGTTTCAGGAACCTTCGCTACTTTTTCCGTCAAAAAACATTGGCGAATATACGCTCGAGTAACGCATATGATAACGCTCCGTATAATATTTATTCAGACAGCATATGCGAGCTTGGGTGTGAAGCTGTCACGTCTATATACTGTCAGTCGGACACGGGCTAACTTGAACCCTATATCTGACTACAGGAAGATTGGAATATTTATAAGGTTCATAGTGCAGTTGTGTCGTCGTGTCACCAACGACATATTACGTATGCTACGAGTATATGTAGGCTGATTATGATCTGTTTCATAACTGGTGTCAAATTCGACGTTTCTACGTATAATGGCATTCGTTCGAAATATCACCATTATGCCGTACCACGAACGAACAAACACATGGTGAAAACGAACATTGAACACGGAACAGCACGAATGTTTGATGCTCGTGATTTTGTTTGTTTGTTGTGCGTCTATTCGGCACACGTTACACGGTTTTATGTGAACACTTTGCACCTCATTTGTGTCCGGCGCCGTATACAGCGTGTATATTTGATACAACCGCATATTATAGCCAGACGGAGATTTTAGTGTTATAATCTGATATTTATAACAATTAATACCTTAGCGTTAAAGGCTGATTTAGACGAAGACAATTTTGAGACGCCTAAATGACGGCGCCAGTGATTACCGCACAGCACACCTCCGACCGTTTAGACAATGACTATGTTCAGCCGCCTAAATCTCGCCGCCAGTCGTGTTTACACAGTGCTTTTTGCAGTACCAGTCATTAGTGGCAGCGAGAGATGCGGGGGGGGGGGTCACTGGCGCCAAAAAATAAGCTCGTGTTCTATTCCGCTGGCATGCGGCGAAAAAATGGCGCGGAAAGTGTTTATACGGTGCCTTTTCGAGGCGCCGTAATTTAGGCGTCTCAAAATTGGCATCGTCTAAATCAGCCTTAACTGCCATAGCGTAATTAATTTTTGAAAATTTTCTGAGCAGCAATGTATGGCGTAGTTATTACTAGTGACAGTTGTTACATCACGATGTTGATGTTACGTGTCAACAAACAACAACAAACAAGTACATTGCTTGCTGATTTATTTTATATGGGAAAAAAAATGTTCGATTTTTTTTATAATTTACGGATAAATATATTAATAAGTGCCTATACTATGCCCCCGTAAAGTATGCGGTTATATCAAATATACACACTGTATACCTGGTGCAAACTTAACTTATCCGGCCAGTTAAGATGGGATAAGTTTTTGTACGGAATCCTCTGTGCGCGAGTCAGCTCGCACTTGGCCGGGTTTTGATGGTGACTGCTATGTTTGACCACATGCGTTTTCTAAACTTAAGTAAACAGCACGGCACGAACACCAAAAATTTTACGATTCGAGCAAGCATGTATTGACAAAATCGAGTGCAAAATCAAAAACCACGGAATAATATGTTAAAAACTGTTTCCTATCTTTTTTAACTGGGAATTCGAATACAAAAGAGAAATCTGACCCACCCTAATCCACAGAAATGGAGCATTTTTCCTAGATTTTGAATTTGGATTTAAAAACTACGGAATTTTGCAGAGAATGGCTGGTGTTTTGTCGGTGCCTTTTAATGAGGTAAATGTAGGTCAGTCTGTCAATCTTGCGGTGCCGTCAAGCGAGGTACTATGGACATAAAATAGAACTATTCAAACATAACTAGTTGGCACTTTATTATTCCATATATTCAGTTTTTCCGAAGGGTAGGTACCAGTCTGGTAGGGTTAGAAGTCACAGGTCTTTCAATCAAGAACCGTAAAGAATACTAAAAAAAACACCGAATCCTCTACAAATATCAGGATGTGGTGGAATGATTACAATACCTAATAAATGATAAAATTTCTGACTGTTGTCGAATGTTTCCAATAATAAGTAATGACGTAAGCTCATAAGTGATAAGGGTAAAAATATTGGTATATAGAGAAAAATAAATACCGCAAATACCAATGTCAGGCACATTGCACATTTGCTATTTGCTAATACAATTTTATAACGGGCCAACAGGGCATATACTTACTGGTATAATGTCAAATTGCATACTACAATTGTCAGCTCCTTTTGATGCTGTCTATACTAACACGTATTTCATGTATTTTACATTTGTCTCTCTGTATTCATCTAGAGAAATGATGATACCATAATGACGATGATAATAGTTGCAACAGAGAACTTCTAGTACAAAAATCTTTGATAATTTCTTTTCATGACGTCATATTTCTATAGATCAATCCAAGCAGCAGACTGGCTGCATAATTGCCGAAACAGCCTTTATTCGGCTTAAATTGGCAGTATAAGGGCTTTATAAGCAAGCGCTTATAAAGCTTTTATACTTACTGCCAATTTAAGCTGAATATGCAGCATTAGCAGAATTCAGCTTGTGTGCTACTGGGGAAGACACAAGAACAGATCTGAGAGGAACAGATATTTCACTCATAATTCTTTCCCAAGGTTTTGTTCTACCACGTTCTACTTAACACATTTGGCCTTATACAGATACAATTTATTCGTGTACGGAAGTAAGTAGACAAACTCATGGCTCGTGAAAGCACCAAAATTATTCTAAAATATTAATAAAATCTCGTTTCCACCTAAAACGAAACTGCCAAATTACGACTTAATACAAGCATAAACGAATGTAGTTAGCAAAAGAAGCCCCTAAACATCCTGGAAATGAGAATTATTATAATGGCAGCTCATGGCTTTTGCCAATGTAAATAATTAATTTTACATTTTTTTTCGATAAAGTTTGTTAATAGTTTTTAAGTGAATATACCATGACAATTTTTATTTTACATTAAATGTAATAGATTAGATTATATTAGATTTATTTATTTCATAACATAAAATTTCAATAATATTAAGTTTATAAATAATAAAATAAACCATGTTGGTATACCTATCTATGTTCGTATCAAAAAAATACACCATAGCAAAATAACCCTGCTATGTTATACTACACTGTTACATACTGTGACAAACTGACAAACTTGACCTGTCAGATACAGTTTGTTTATATACAGAAGTATACAATATACACATACATGAACATGATTCATGAATCAAACACATTCTTAAATAAGAAACTAAATTAAAACATTTTACAAGCATAAACAAAAGCAGTCTTATAATCACCTTTGTGGTATTTTTCCAACTCAAGAAAAACGACAATACAACTAATTAAAGTCTGAAGCCCCTAAATTCCTAGAAATGAAAATCCAATCCTACTGTTAAGCCGACAGACGGGAAAAGGAACTTTAATTTATTATGAACGTATAGATCTTATTGTTCAGCATGAAAAACGTTTTAAAACCTCGTCTGAAATTGCAAATGTCGTCAACCCCTGCGGCGCAACCATGAACTCTTCGCTGATCAAGAGGTATACCTTTGTTGTCTGTGTTTATACGGGATCTCTAAGCCTGTTGATACAACGGTACTGTCTCTTTTGGATCCTACACAGGCTACTATAAAATGCCGATAAACAAGATTAAGTGATAGGATGTGACCGGATAAGTTGAAACTCAGAATGTAGCAACAATTGCTATAATTTTCCAAACAAAACTGATATAATCACGCGTATACTCGTTCGCCTATAGGTATATTTTATCAGTAAGAAAACTGCTGTGGGTACTATAATACTCGTAATATCTAAATACTCCCGCATTCTTTTATTATATTATCTATGCCATTTGAAACGATATCTGGTGAAAATTTAAGTGAAAATTAGTCACGAAAGTCGAGGGAGCCGTTTGTGTTGACAAGTGAATGAAATTATAAATTCATGTGTATATCTTAGAGCTACTTAGACAATCAAGATTTTTTTTATTATAGTTATAAGCATTCAATACTTTGAATTCCCTAAAAAAAACTGCACTGCATCTGAAACACCAGAAAACGACGACGAAAACAACAAACGCACGACTCATTTAAAGACATAATGCCCATAATGGTCGCATTCTGGTACTCAACTTACCTTTCCATAAATCTTCCGCGGAGTGAAATATCTCGAAGACACTGATGACAAATAGGAGCTATCAGTTAAACGAGTTAAAGGCGCTTACACGCAGATCCTTGACCCTCGCGGACTGGGTCGCGGGCAGAGCGACGCCGGCGCCCTTCTCGAACGAAATAAATATCAGAACGTATGCTTACACAGCGCATCTCTTCTAGCTTTTGAATTATAGTATGACCTAACAAGTTGTGGTTTGCCCCTGGGACAGTGGCGCAACAAACATCTTTCACAAGGCAATCCCTTTTAATATATTATAATATGCTTTATGAAATGTAAGTATGTTAACAACCAATTACAATACATTGTTCTTTTTCTGAAGTAAATATTGAACCGTATTGAAAAAAGTTATCTTGCTTCACTGTAAATAGTTTTGGCTTTATTAATGCGAAAATATTACTCGTTGTTTTCATCAGTGACATCTGATGACTTGAACGTCAGTTAACAAAAAGTAGTCCTTGCCAGTAAAATCAATTGTTAGTACCTATCACTAAAAATAAACAATAGCGCGAGTGCCGAAAAGTTACCTGGTAGTGTTGGGATAACCCAACAATCAAACTAATATTATAAAGGCAAAAGTTTGTGAGAGTTAATGTGTATGATTGTTACTTCTTCACGCTGAAACTGCTGAACAAATTTTGATAAATTTTGGTATGAAGATAGCTGACACCGTGGATTAACGAATAGGCTGCTTTTAACCCGAAAAAAATTAGCGTTCCCGTGGGATGAAACCGCGCGGCGCAACTAGTAAATTTTAAAATTTAGGTATTAAAACACGTCGTATCCTAGATTAACTACTTTATATTGAGAAAGTCTAGGCCGAAAAAGGCTCTGTAATAACGCCATCAATAACTTATCCCCACGCAGTTAAGTCGCGGTGATGGCGGTCTACTCTTTTAATTAATGATAACTGCTGAGACTAAAGTAAATATGGCTTCCATAATATTTCCTGTTTTCCTTAAAACTTATTAACAAATAACGTATATAGATATATAGTGTGCTGTCAATCTTACGCAGTAGTCAATTAAACTTCGCAGTAATTAAAGCTATATTAATAGTAGTTAATACGAGACCGAGAGCGTTGTACATCAGGCTTATTTTCAGTTACAGTCCAAGCTCTTTACCTACTCTTGTAACTAACGTATCACGAATCTCCAAAATATCAAAACATTTATTTAAGTCTCACACAATGCCGGTTGGCTGTGCAAACCAACTTTACAGCTCTTATAATATTTCACTATAGCGTACCAACTATTCTTTTCATCGCCTGGCATTCTACCAAGCGACATTTTATTCAACAACAGTAAGGGTGGGGGCGCAATCAATGTTCTACAGAAAGATCAGAGCCTAAGCGATTTTATTTTATTTTTCATACGACTATTAAACTCTGCGAACCAATGTTTTACGTCCCATCGGCTCCCTTTCTGTTTTTGATAACTACACCTATAAAACGTGAATACAAACGTGGGGAATCATTTTATTCGCTTCCCTCGTTACTTTTTTTATGATTTCGCCTGTCATGACATCTCTTTTATAAGCCATTGTCGTAATAAAACTTATTACTTACTAGAAGTCGCAAGCAATTTTGTTCGATGAGGAAGAAAACCTTCATAACCCTCTTTTCTTTACTGTAGGGTAAAATTAACTGCTCAATCATCTGTATATAGTTAACTAGCGACCCGCCCCGGCTTCGCACGGGTGCAATGCCACATTATGCATGCTTTATGTATTATTATAGATACATATAAACCTTCCTCTTGAATCGCTATCTGTTAA
Source organism: Apotomis betuletana (assembly GCA_932273695.1). Lineage (NCBI taxonomy): Eukaryota > Metazoa > Arthropoda > Insecta > Lepidoptera > Tortricidae > Apotomis > Apotomis betuletana. The sequence continues at coordinate 11,725,344 of OW026309.1, read as the reverse complement.
AAAACCGGCCAAGAGCATGTCGGGCCACGCTCACTGTAGGGTTCCGTAGTTGCCCATCCTTCACAATAGACGGGCTTAAAACAGCGATTTTAAGCCCGAGGCTTAAATTACGAGAAAGATTTTTAAGCTCTATAAAAGGTCGTAAACGCCAAAGTAACTGTAACTACTTATTACCTTCTGGACGTTATCGATTATACGCGCCAGATTGAGCGAAACCTTTTAATACAGTATGGCACTTAACTAATATGTGTAACGTTCGAAGTATAAGGACACCGCGCGGCACTTACGTCATTTTAAAGAAAATTATGAATTTTTGCAATAACTCAAAAACGGCTCGACCGATTTTGTTCAATATAGTTTTCATTAAAAGTACTTATAAGGCCTCATTTTCATGAATTTTTCCATAATTTTTTGACCCGTGGTTGAGAAGTTAGAGGGGGAGGACGGACGCTATTTTTTTTTATTTTCGGAGCGAATAGGGGAAGGTTGCTATCATTGGACCGGCGCTTTGAATGGACCATCTAAATATTTTAAAACCTACGCATGCTAGACAGAGATAGACAAGGTACAAAGTGTCCTTGAGCGATCCAAGCGGCCCCACTGCTTCCTCAGTCGCGCCGCGCTTCTCGGCGACGAGTGACGTGAGCAAGTGTGTTTCGAGCGTTGGAGATGTAATAATAACGCGAAAGAGAAATGCAAGCAAGTGTCATTATATTTGCATTTGTTTTAGTGTATTGACGTATGATGCGTAAGAAATCTATTAATCATGAAATTTATAATAATAGTTTCTGGCCAGTTATTTTCGTTATTTTTATAAATTTGTTTTTGGTATTTGATACCTAGTTGCTATCAATGGACCGCATGTATGTCCTATCAACGGACCGGTCCAATCATGGCAACTTTTTCATAAGGTTTGTGTGTTTTAACAGTGTTGGTGCACAGATGGTATTATTTTATTGATTTATATAAAAACGTTTAAAAATACTCCTAATAAAAAATAAAAATATATCAAAAGAAATAAAAATGTCAATTTCTATAAGTCTCCTTGATTGGACCATCAGCAAAAAAACCCTAAGTCCATTGATGGTGACTCTGTGGTCCAAACAAGGTGACCCTGGTCCAAACAAGGCAACAGTGGGAAAAATCCTTTTCACGTTTTTACTCCTAGATTATTGTACTGTATTCATTTGTCTGTAAGGTAACGAATAAATATATTTCAATGGTTTAAAATTATCAAACTTGTTTTAATTTATTACATGAATTGTGTTAATTATAAGGCAGCGAAATTACGTGGTCCAATGATAGCAACCTTCCCCTATTTACAAAACTGCTGACTACCAAAAAATAATGTTTGGAGACCCCTATTATTTTTAAAAGACCTATTCAACGACACCCCACACACTAGTTTTGGAACGTAAAAAAAAATTCACCCCCACTTTAGGTGTTCGAGAGGTACCCGAAAAAAGTTTTTTTTTTTTAGTTTTTATTTTACCGTTTTGTCGGCGTGATACATAGGTACACATACTCATTTCAAATTTCAGTTTTCTACGGATATCACGGAGCTAAGCCGCGGACGGACAGACAGACAGACAGACGGACGGACATGGCGAAACTATAAGGGTTCCTAGTTAACTACGGAACCCTAAAAGAACGCATCAAAATCCGTTGCGTAGTTTTAAAGATCTAAGCATACATTTAGGGACAGACAGAAGGAAGCGAAGCGACTTTGTTTTATTAACCGACTTCAAAAAAAGGAGGGGCTTCTCAGTTCGGTTGTATGCTTTTTTTTTTTTTTTTTATGTTTGTTACCTCATAACTCCGTCATTTATGAGTCGATTTGGAAAATTCTTTTTAGGTTCATGAATAGACATCTCAAGGTTGGTCCCATACAATTTTGGTGAAGATCGGATGACGATATCCATGAGGAATCGAAGGAATTCCTGAAATTTTATAGGCACTCATAATATTTTTCATGTATTTTCTAAAACTATTTAAGTATTTGCATATGGTAGTCATCATCTTCTCATGCTGAATTGATGATGGAAGGTACAACTCCTTAACAGTTAGGAGTTAGGAGATAATTCAAACGAAATGCATGCCTTCAAGACCTCCCTGATCACCCCGCCATAAGTATTTTATATGAATCACTAATAAGCGAAAAAAAAAAAATTTTTAATAAAAAAAAGAACCGACTTCAGTAAAACTAAAAAGCCGAAAATAACCCGTTCAAGTACAGATTACATTTGACTCACCCTTTGAAGTCGGTGCCAAACCTCACGTAAACTTTAATATATAAATATAATAACTGAATGGTTTGGGATCGATTTCAAAGGGTGAGTCAAATGTAATCTGTACTTGAACGGGTTATTTTCGGCTTTTTAGTTTTACTGAAGTCGGTTCTTTTTTTTGTTAAAATTTTACTTTGTAGTGATTAGTTGATTAGGTACGCAGTTACCCGTGTACTAATAATAATTAAAATGTGTCGAGCTGTGTTGGCTTCATGTGGCAACAAAGAGGCTTATACGTACAAACAACAGAAATAAAATCGACTCAATGATCTCCAAATATTAGCGTTCCTTTTCACAATTTTTCTGTTGATATTCAATGTACCTACCTGTAATTATTCAACGAAGAATATCATCACTGGGGCTATACATCTCTTGAAACTACTTATATGTCTGTATAGGCTATGTGCTTAGAAATAAATATACTTACCTGTTTTTGTTTCCTTTAAATTAAGCGAGTAATTTAGAAGTTACGAATTTACGATACTGTACAATTCTTTGCGCGCCATGATAGACGTGACGTCATCAGACTAATACTCATCTTATCTTATGTCATCGTAATCGTAACATTGAGCGAATTTGTCAAGTGACCTGACAGCCCTGCGCTTCACTAAGTATAATTTCGGAAACTATATATGGCGTGGCGTCTCCAAGTTTTTCACCTAAGTATTTAGTTTTAATTGGAAGACAAAAATCAAAATTTGGTGATATTCTTCGTTTTTACAGTTCTAAAGTGATACATAATAAATTACACATAGTGTCCGGGATTCCATAGTACTTGAGCAATTTAACCTACGAGTTTAAGTTACAAAGTTGCTTTGAACCCAATAACGTCCTCCAAAAACTTGAGTAAGTAATTAATGTTTTTGCGAAGTTTTCCCGTCCACCTAAGAACGACTTCGGTAATATGGGTTATCTCAGAAAAACTGTGACGACAAACTTCCCAACAAGTTGCAGAGTACCACCGAAAAATGTCATTGACAAATTGTTGAATAAAGAAATTCAAATTTATGCTCCCTTCGACCTTTAGAGAATCCTTGAAAAATATAAATCTTGCTCGGTGCTGTGTAATTATATTTATTCGGTTCGCTTTATCCACGTTGACAATGGCTGCATGTAGTCGTTTTGCATTTCCTGGAGATTTCTTTGAGATTATTTTTGTTATTTGTATTTTTGTAATTGGTCCTCCTTGTCTAGAGATTTACGCAATCAAATCTAAGCATTTTTAGGGTTCCGTACCCAAAGGGTAAAAACGGGACCCTATTACTGAGACTTCGCTGTCCGTCCGTCCGTCCGTCCGTCCGTCCGTCCGTCCGTCCGTCCGTCCGTCCGTCCGTCCGTCCGTCTGTCACCAGGCTGTATCTCAACAACGGTGATAGCTAGACAGTTGAAATTTTCACAGATGATGTATTTCTATTGCCGCTATAACAACAAATACTAAAAATAAAATAAAATAAATATTTAAGGGGGCTCCCATACAACAAACTTGTTATAGATTATATATATGTATAGGTACGGAACCCTTCATGCGCGAGTCGGGCTCGCACTTGCCCAATTTTTTAACTTTAAAAGAAGAATGATTTTGTTTATAATGCAGCCATATAAAAAACAAAAAGATATATGAAATAAGGTCGCCGTGCGTCGGTATTATAGTAGTTTATGCAACTGATACATAATGAGGGGCCTTAAAACACGAGTGTGGTTTTATGAAACGAGCGTCAGCGAGTTTCATAATAGGATCACACGAGTGTTTTAAGGCCTAATTATATACAGTTGTATACATTACTTTATCTACACACATATCATAAGTACTCTAAGATGGGTTCAGAAGCCATAAGGAAATGACCGGCACCACTAGTGCTATCTGTAAAATATCTAAAAACGACATATACTAATGCAGTAAGAAATAAATCTGAACAAATACATAAACAGATTATTTGTTGTAATTTACATTTACATTGAAACAATATTTTCAACTAAAATGTGAATTACAATAAACTTATCACAATTATATTTTCGTAATAGCAAAGAACCAACAAACAAATGACAACAATAACGGCGGCAATTCGAACCTCCGTCAAGACGAATGTTTTTTTTTCTAAATCATATACAAACGAATGTATCCATATTCTCATGTCACTCGAGATCAAATGTCGTGCGGTTTTTATAAAAAAACATACTGAATTGACGTTTCGTATCGATAACAATATTAATATCTATGGATACTAGAATAGAGACCTACTTTAGTTTTGACAGCCGTTCCAAATTTAAACTCATAACCTTACAAAAATTGATACTGTTATAACATTACAGTACAGATTTTACCTACTGCCACAGATAAGAAAGTTCTCATAGTAAAATTGGTTGTAGTAATGCTGGCCATTTCCTACGGTTTCTGAACGCATTTTAGAGCACTAATGATATGTGCGTAGATAAAGATTTTTGTAAATGTGTGCTGACATGTTATTAGTCATATCGGACATATTACGGATATTACCTAACCGATATTTTTTTTATATTTGAGCTGAACCTAATAAATAATATAAAAACATGTTTCGAACTCATACGGAGCTCTTCATCCCCTGATGAAGAGCTGTCCCTACAGCTATCCGATATCCATATGAGTTCGAAACATGTTGGGCCTCCTGACAATTTGCACCTAACGATATTGACAAGAGAATTAAAATAGAAAGATATCGTTACAGTGGAAGCAATATGGTAATATCTCGAAAATATTATCATAAATCTCGGATTCATCCCTAGACCCTATATGATTGCTTAAACAAATCTATTTTTTGAAGTGAAACTTCTGATGCGACTTCCAACAAGGTTGCGTTAAACGTTTAACGTTTAACGCTACCGTGGAGGGGGTAGGAAAGCACTGTTGCGTTAAACGTTCAACGCAACAATCCCACGGACAATGCGACGGATTTAAGGTTATGTCAAGGTACGTCTCTTGTGAATATCAATTGATTGTTAGGTTTTCTCTTTTGAAATTACAATTTCTACCCCTTCCTATTTTCATTTCCACATTACGAAGTTTCACTTCTTCCCCGCGGAGGGCCACCACGCACTTTTTTTCGCAGTTCACTTACATTTAGCAATACGACACGAGTTGTAGTTAATTGAAAACCCCGAAAATGGGATCAAAAAGGCCCGGAATTGTGTTTTCCCGACTTTTGATGTTATCTAAACTGGTTTCTTGATTTATATGTCAGTTCACGTTTCTGTGGGTATTTAGAAAACAAAAATATTTTACGTGGCGTCATACATTTTGGGGAGACAAGTAATTTAGAAACAGCTATTATGTTTTAGGGGCTAACCCATACTTAGTTTGTTATTAATATGGAATGGAGTGAATGAGGGACTTTTTTAGCCTTAGTAAGTGCTACACTTTTGTTGACTAAATGAGGTTAATATTGGGAACCGTAGTCAACTAGGAACCTTTATAGTTTCGCCATGTCCGTCTGTCCGTCCGCCCGTCCGTCCGTCCGTCCGTCCGCGGCTTAGCTCCGTGATCATTCGTACTAGAAAGCTGAAATTTGGTATGAGTATGTGTATGTATAACGCCGACAGAACGGTAAAATAAAAATTAAAAAATTTCTTTTTTTTTCGAGTACCTCTCGAACACCTAAAGTGGGGGTAATTTTTTTTTCTTTTCAACACTAGTGTGTGGGGTTTCGTTGAATAGGTCTTGTAAAAATAATAAGGGTCTCCTAACATTATTTTTTGATAAAGTCAGCAGTTTTGTAAATATTCGCTCCGAAAACAAAAAAAAATCGTGTCCCCCCCGCTAACTTTTCAACCACGGGTCAAAAAAAATCTAAAAAATTCATGTAAATGAGGCCTTATAAGTACTTTCAATGAAAACTATATTGAACAAAATCGGTCGAGCCGTTTTTGAGTTATCGCCAAATTTCATATTTTTTCTTTTAAAGGACGTAAGTTGACTTCCAGAAGGTATATAATAAGTGATTACAGTTTCTAGGGCGTTTACGACCTTTTTATAGAGCTTAAAATCTTTCTTAACTTAAAACTCGGGCTTAAAACAGCAGCAGTTTATTGTGAAGGATGAGCAACTACGGAACCCTACACTGAGCGTGGCCCGACATGCTCTTGGCCGGTTTTTTAGTTATACCTTCTAAAAAATTACTTTAGCAAATGCGTGTATGTAAAATTTTATGTTACTTACATATACTTATCCGATTAATTTCACGATGAAATGACTGGCGGTTGAAAAGTTTCTGATTTTTACCCAATTACTTAGGTATGTATAGTTACGTGGAAGTGTTAGACTTGTCACTGATATTAAAAAGTAATATTTTAATGATTATTTAAAAAAACTTTTAATGATTACACGTAGGTTATAGGTATAATGTAGTAAGGTAAGGCGGGGGAAGATTGAATGGTTTTTTGTCGAGATAGACAGTGTTGTGTTAAAACCCTTATAAAATAAAAAACTATTTCGACGCTGGAACGACTAATTGACTAACGTGCATTTATGAAACTTTACAGTAGAACAAAAACAAAGTATTTTTTTCGGAAAAAAAATCATAACTTTTTTTCTTTTTGTTATACGATAAAATGATGTATTGACGAGTAGAAGATAATTGCGATGAAAATTTAACTATGATTGCTATTTTTCGAAATAACGTGTATTTTAGAAATAAATTGCACGTTAGCCAATCGGCCTCTAATTGCGAAGCGGGAAAAAGGCTTAACTGCCATTTTTAGCATTGCTTTCAGTACGGGTAGTTAACTAAAGTGAGTGTTAACTTCAAACATTAAACCATAAAAATGCATAACTAGGCTAGTATTACAAAACTGTAACCGAATAAAAGGCATTACTAAACATTTGATCCATTAAGCAAGTCATGTATAATGTCTAAAGAAACACTTGCACTAAAGTACTTAAATCCTTTCTTTAGTTTTTGTGCCATAATGCAAACTAGAATTAATTGTTAAATTTCCGATATGGAGTCTTGAATTGAGTTTAATTTCTGCAAATCTTCCATTTAAGATTAAAATTCGCTTAATAATAGAACATGGCTTCAATATAGATGGGTAGGATTATTTTAAAGGGCTTAAAATCATATAAAAAAATAATTTACTTTGATCACGTATGGATATCTCCTTGCTAGTTCGAAATATATGTCGGGCCGTTCCTGACAAAGTTTATGTTATAAGAAAATCTTATAATAACATTACTTAACCAGAGTGGCTATAATTATGTAACAGAATAATATGGAGCATAGAGAAATGGAGCCAATTAAAAAAAAACTTGGCTGCACCAATTTTATGTTCTTCTGAGGTGCACATTGAAATTTTCGTGCACAAGCCTTCTTTTCATCTCCTATCAAAGTATTAAGCATGATCTTGATAATTTTATTTCGGTTAGTACGACAGACAGGCATTTTTTTGCTACGTCCAGACATTGCCAATAAATTATCTTGACACTAAAAAAATAATAATAAGTTCATCAGGTGGCGGGGATGGCCCTCCTTTTTTATGTCATAGGGAGCAAACGTGCAAACGGATCGCCTGATGGAAAGCTATAACGGTCGTCCATCGCCCATCGCCCACCTGCAACACCAGAGGAGTTTCAAGTGCGCTGCCAACACTCTCAAGTGGGAGTACGCTCTTTTCTTGAAGGTCATATCGCCCGGAAATACCACAAGTGACATTTCATTTCACAATGCAGTCGTGCGAGTCAAGAAATTTCTAGTAAAACGCACAGTTGTGGACTGCTAACTATCTAAGTGGTGAGAGTTATATATGTAAGTGATAAAAGATGCAGAGAGAGGCTACATCTCTACGCAGCGCCAAGGAGTCAAGGCGATCTGAAATTCACTGGCAGCCGTCGATACGAGTCACTCTCCGTTGAATGCGGTCTAGAGGGAGAAGCTGGTACCATATGTACTTGATCGCCCTAGCCAACAGATAAGAACAGTATTCCTGGTCTGCAGGATTTGATAAGGATTGAGAGAGGTATTTTCCAAGTTGACAAATTAAGTCCTCAGTGGTTCTGTCTAGCCCTGATTCAGCTCATCACTCTGCCCAAGGATTCAGGACTAGGTTAACCCCCTCTTAGAAGCCGGGAATTCCCGGCTTTTAAGAGGGGGTGAGGTCATTTCTCATCTGCTGTAAATGGACGACCTCAAGCTGTAACTATGCACCAAAACACCACAATATGGTGGAACTACTGGAAGTAACTGAAACCTTCAGTCGCGCCCTCAAACGGAACGGAACGGCGCCATCGGAACGGAACGGAACAGACCTATCTCCGAAGCTGGAACCTACAAGTACCTTGTAATGACACAGTCATTGGGTATTGCGGGCGGAAACATTAGGCAGGCGTTGTAGGACCGTTTTTTTGGTCGCTTGACAAAAGTATTTAACAGTATTTTGTCCGGTGGCGATCAGGCGTGCACTTGTGATACCCCTCCTCACTTACTCCTTTGGCGTACTAAGGTGGACTCAGACCGAACGAGACGCTCTGAATCCGAGGGTCCGTCAGATGCTCACTACACATCGCATGGGGCAGCCATGCTCACCAGTTGATGAGACTGTACATCTTACGTAAGTGTGGATGCCGTGGCTTTTTAAACGCCAAGGATAACTGCCAGGTGTACAGTCTTAGGAAGTATTTCCTAAACAACGAGTGTGCAATTTATCGCCATGTAGTAGCAGTTGCCAAACGCCTCACCGCTCTCTCCTTGACAAACGAAAACTGGCGCAGACCAAAGGTGCTTCACATCGATGACCGCAGGTATGTATGGAAGAGCAGGGAGCTACACGGATGGTTCTACAAGGCCTGGGGCCCGATGTAGATCCGCTCGCGTCAATGAACTGGCTACGCTTTGGTTCAGCTGATAACTACGGGTAAGCCGACGGTTTTGTCTGTGCAATTGCGGACGAAGTAATGATGATGAACAACTACCGGATATATATCCTGAAGGACGGTACGGTCGACATTTGTCGGGCATCCCGCCGTTACATCTTGCTAACGGCGAGTGCTTGCACAGACATAACCAAGTAGCCAGGATAATTCACCAGCAATTTGCTCTTCGATAGGTACGGTCTTGTGGAGTCTGAGGTGCCATACTACAAGTATGCACCGATGCCAGTTCTGGAGACAGGTCGTGCCACGCTCTAGTGGGATCGATCTATCACCACAGACAGGACTATATTGTAGCCAACAAGCCTGATATCGTGTTGGTAGATCGATCCAAGCACCAGACAGTACTCGTCGACATCACCATCCCGCATGACGAGAACCACTTGGGCTTTGCCCCGCTGCTAGCGGCACCCTAGGTCAATATAAAGTATATTTCTCATTTATTTTGTATATTTTACTTTGGTATAAATATATAAAAAGTCAAATAATTTTGTATATTTAATATACCATTTGTACAATTGTTGTATGAAAAACCTGTACAAAGAAATGTGAAATGAGTGAATAAGTGGCAAAACTTTATTAATTACATCCCTACATTTGCACAAGTAAGACGGTAGGGACTTACACCCCCGCAACATGCACGCGCAGAAATAACGACCATCGGACGCGTTAATAAAACTCAATACTGCCTACTCACATGTGCTTGTGCACGGTTCGTTTGTTAAAAATAATATTTACAAAAAGGCGGCTTGCCAATTATTTACCTATTTTGTGAAAAAATATCATAATAAACATTTATTTAAACTTAAGTGTGTCTTCGTTAATTCACGCAGTCTAAACAGTATAATGTAAATAACACTATTTAAAACTAACCCAATATTCACGAAAAGTAAAATGGACTCTCGATCAGCAAAATTTGGCACGAAAGTCGACACATCCTTCCTCGGGTAGCTTTGAACGACGACTAACGAGCCGGACCTCTCCTAAGTTCTTGAAAATTTTTACGCTTACCCGCAGTATTTTGTTTTTATGGAGCCCAGAATGAAACGGTTAAACTTCGGATGTAACATTATAATTTTCTAGACTATTAGCGTAAATACCATAAACTTGTGCTTCACCAGTTGGGATAAACAGCTAACGTGCAATACCCATGTATCACGATTTTAGAAAAAGGTCTAACCTCCACTAAAAGCATTTTTTTGACCCCAGCAAAATGGTTATTTAGCCAACGGGAATGAAATTTCCGAAAGCAAAAACCGCTAAAGGCAAAAAAATATTTTACGTTTTAACTAAAGGGCATTTTTTTTAAATCTCGACAAAATGCTGGCTCTTTAGGCAAAAGTTTTTTAGTAAATCTATTTTTTCTGAATTGCTAACAAGCCAAAAAAGTCCTCCGATCGAGCTCAAACCCGGCTCATTAGACGCAGAAAAATTCGCTGATTTCAACGGTGTATATAACTCCATTTGCCCAAAAATGGCTCGTTAGTCAATTAGTCATTCCAGCGTCGATTTATATTCCTTAAATTGTATTAATTGGAAGGCATGGGCAAGGATTATATTTTTGTATTCTGTTGATAAAACTCGGCTATGCCTATTCTAATATATAAAAATAATAAAATAAAATACACTTTTGTCTAAAAAATAGACGGGTCAAGATGGAATGGTGGAGGGGTAAGATTGACATAGTTTCTAAATGCTTTTAAATGAATGCAAACGGTGGCTGTTGCTCGTTATTCTATAGAGTTTCTTACGCTGAACACATACAGCTGATTGTTGCGTGAATATTCCTGATAGGTAACGAGAAAACGACAGTAGAAAAAAAAAGTATTTCACTCTTACCCCACTATATAGGAAAAAGGACAGTGATTCTCAAACTTTTAATTGGACACTTAAAAACTAAACACTTTTTTATATTAAGAAGATCAATTTGGAATCAAAATAACGGTTTCATGATGATAAATTGTTTATTTTAGAAAAGAAAGGAAGTAATACAAAAAATGGCGCTAGGAACTCTGTAGCTGTGGAAGCCTTTCTATCCGGTGTTTCAACTTTTAAGCAAGTCGAAGGATTGGACGACAGAAGCATTTTAGACGGACTGCCGTTGATTTTACGAGACGATGCTACGGTTTGGTGGAATGGAGTCAAGCACGAGATAGGCACATGGGAGGAATTCCAGAATCGTCTACGCCACGCTTATGCACCCAAGAAACCAGCATATCAAATTTACCAGGAGATCATTGAAGAGAAGCAAGATGACGATACTCCTACGGAGATCTTTATACAACGTAAACGAGCACTAATAGCACAACTACCTTTACCACGTCACAGAGAAGATCAAGAACTAGATATGGTGTTTGGTCAGATAAGATTTGAAATTAGAGACAGGATAGCTAGAGAATCGATTAAAGATTTTACTGAATTATCTGAAAGGGCTAGACACATTGAAAGAAGTTTAGGAGAAAGAGCAACGAAGAAGGACAGGAAAGAAACAGTTCACAACACGAAACCTAGACTGCGTTGTAATTACTGCAGAGCGCCTGGTCATACGGCTGATGTGTGTAGGAAACTGTCTAGAAGAAACGAGGCACCTGTTATGAAGTCGGAAGTACCTATGATAGCCCCGGTATCGACACTAGACCCTACAAAGCCTAAGTTCAAGTGCTATGGTTGTGGAGAACCAGGTGTTGTTCGAAGTCGATGTCCTAAATGCAATACACAAAAAGTCAAGTTGGAAGAAATAGGTTTCTGCTCCGTTAACTCTACCACTGACAAACGTCTTCGGCCTACAATTCCAATCAGTATTGGACCTATACAGACGATTGGCTATGTTGACACATGCGCTAAGTCCAGTGTTGCCTCGTACCAATTATATAAAAGCCTTCTAGAGGCAGGACATGAGTTCAAGAAAGAAAGAATGTACATAACCTTTGCAGACGGGATAGCGAAGCTACAGAATGTCCTCACTGTCACCGCACCTGTCCTTGTGTATGGCAAGACCGTACCTACCTCATTTATAGTACTGCCAGAAGCCAAGAATAATAAAACCTTATTGGGAGTAGGTTTTATCCAGGATGCCCTGATGATTATTAATCTTCCTCAGCTCACATGTCGATTCATAGATGAGCCCTCCGCCGTTCATGACCTGAACCAGGAAGATATTGGAGAAACAATTATTGGCGAAGTAGTCTCTGATGTTGCGTTACCGGAACTACTTTCACCGTTGTTATCAAATCCAGAGAAATGCGCGACGCCGAAGCATTGTACCTCTGTAACCGAGATGAGCCTGAACCGTCCCTATGGACCTTCGTTTTCTGTTGGACTGACTGTGTCCCCTAAGATGGCCGCTAAGCGACAACTTGAGCCGCAGCTAGCTGATGAAGCCCCGACAACCTCTGTGCAATGCATGAGTTCTAGCCAGCTACCAACTGAACAGAAAACTAATTACGGACCCTTGATACCAGTCGATCTGCGTACTCCACCTAAACGTCAGCGCAATATGCATCTTAATGGATATTCCCCAATCATGGATGCCCTATACAGAGATGCTGTGTCAGCAATTGAGGACTCTGCTCTGTTCGATCCATCAAGCACAGATATTGCATCAATTGATATTGACGACCGTGTATTAAGTCATGAGGAGAACACGCAATTGAACGAATTTTTAGGACAGCACGAACATGTGTTTGTATCGAATGGCAAGCCGACTACGCAGACAGAGCACATAATTGACACAGGAAACCATCGTCCTATCTCTGTCCCACCGTATCGCTTACCACCCGCAAAAACTGAGATCCTGAAACAGGAGATTAACAAGATGCTCGAAGAAGGGATAATAAAGCCATGCATGTCTCCGTGGTCCGCACCCGTTGTAATGGTCCCTAAGAAGGACGGAGGAACAAGAGTCTGTGTTGATTACCGGCAGCTCAACTCCATTACAACACCTGATGTGTACCCCTTGCCTCGCATCGATGACCTGTTGCATAATGCCAAACGCACGCCGTTTATGTCGACTATAGACCTTCGAGCTGGATATTGGCAGATTGTTTGTTTGTTTTTAAATGGTCTTTATTTCAACAATAATAATACAAATACACGGTACTAGGTTGTTACAATATAACAATCGATACAAAACATGTTAAGCTGATAAGTACTTTCTCAGACTGACGCGTCTATAAAAGTTTATTACATATTATTACCTGATAGTACTAGTTAATCTTACCATTATATGCAACATATTTGACATAAAAATAAATATTGTGAATGTATTAGTTATAAATTCACTTATGACAAGAGCAATACAAGATTTACATAAAACATTTAACAATTCGGTAACATTGCGGGTGGACAAAACAACAACGCGCCGGCGCAATGACCATTTTAACTTGAGCCGAGTCGATCCCCGCTACCGCGCGGCGTTGCGCACGCGTGCGCAGTTCTTGCTACGCTGGTCGTGGTGGTGCAGTACGATTGCACTGCTGTTATCAGGCGGGAATAAAACGTAGTGATGGGGCAGGCGATATGTACCATATCTATCGATATACGGCAGGTCTGCAACAGTTGACTGTCCAATGTGTGAAACCAGGTTATTACTATGATTTCCATGATTGGAATTAGTGAAAAATTTTAAGGATAAATTAATTATATAAGTACGTATCGGAGGTAGGCTTATAGTAGATTGTAATTTGGCTAGATTTTCTTTAAATGGCGTATTATAAGCAATTTTAATTGCTTTATTTTGTATCGTTTGGAGTAGTTTGTAATTACTGTTACAAGTGCTATTCCAAGCTGGACACGCATATGTAAGGCATGGGCGAACTAACGTCGTATAAATTCTCAGCTTTGTTATAGGGCTAAGGATGCTTTTTCTATTCATAACCGGATGTAAGGATCCCAAGACTTGTGCACCTTTGGTACGGAGATTTGTTATATGTTCTGACCAATTGATTTTATTATCCATCGTTACACCAAGGTACCGCACAGACTTTTTCCAAGATATTGCATGGCCAGCAATATTGATAAGTCTACGCGGACATTGACGTTTACGTGTAAATAAAATAGCTTCAGTCTTGCCCTCATTTAACTTCAGCTTCCACTTGGTAAAGAATTCATGTAAAAGATCGATAGATAATTGTAACCTATCTATAATGAGATCTATATCATCGGATGAAGTGTATGAAGCTGTGTCATCAGCAAAGCATGCCAGGCCTGTACGAGTCTGGATCGGAATGTCATTAACATATAAAATAAATAGAAGGGGACCTAGTATTGATCCTTGAGGCACGCCGGCTGGTATCATGTGGGGTGTAGACTTCGTATCACCAATGTAAACAGTAAAACTGCGGTCACTTAGATAGGATTGTAGGATCTTGACTATGTGTAGAGGTATACCAAACGAGATAAGCTTATGGATTAGACCTTCATGCCAAACAGAATCAAATGCTTTTTCTATATCGAGTAAGACCATGCCAGTCGATCTATTTAAATTTAAATTGTCAGCTATGTGTTCGGTGAGTCTAGTAAGTTGTAAGCTTGTTGAATGATGTGAGCGGAAACCAAATTGTTCATTTATAATTTTATCTTTAGAAAAATAAAGTAAACGAGAAGCAATAATCTTTTCAAATACTTTACCAAGTGCTACTAATAAGCTTATAGGATGGTAGTTAACAGGGACGTTTTTATCTTTACCTGGTTTTTTAAGAGCAATGACTTTGGCATTTTTCCAAGCCTTAGGAAAATTGCCGGTGTAAAGACATCCGTTATAGATTTTGGTGACATAAACAATGGATTTTTGTGATAAGTTTTTAAGTAGGATATTATGTAGGCCGTCCTCACCAGGAGCTTTACGAGGTTTAAGCTGGCGCAAGACCTTACAGATCTCATGAGGTCTTATAGGATTAAAAAGTTTTGGGATAGTATAGTTATTAAGTTCAGCCACAGACTCCTTGACTTTATCTTGCAATGATGTACTTTTCCAGTCTAGCGTAAGGCTCATATTATTCTGAAATGTATCTGCTAATACTTCACATTGTTCTAGCGTGTTAGAAGTTAAGGTGCCATCAGCCCTCTTCAGAGCAGGAATATTGGAGCTGTTTGGTTTCAGGCTTTTTATAACGCGCCATACGTCATTTGTAGGATTATCAACTTTTGCTAATTTATTGTTCCAAGCTTTATCGACAAATTTTTGCGTAGACAGCTTAATGGTTTGTTGGAGTCTATTTATTTGAGCACGAATTTCCCTTTTAGCACTTCCTCCACGTAGCTTCTGGTCCTGACGGTGGAGTTTATTTTTCTCTCTAATAAGTTTCTTAATGTTTCTAGGTAATTTAGGTTTACGTGTTTGACCTTTGGCTGTAGGAACATTAAGATTTCTAGCTTTAACTATGGAATTTTGAAGATGTTCAATGGCACTATCAATTTCTACATCATTTCTAAAAACTTTATTGTTTAAAACTATGCTGGAGTTCAGTGCTGAACGGAATCCACGCCAATTTGCTGTATTAAACTTATAAAAACTAGGTATAACATGACGTTCAATTGTCCCATGGATGTCAAAAAGAAGTGGAAGGTGATTTGAGGAAAGCACTGGTAGTGCTATTAGTTTACCTAAGTCTGGAATGTTATTGCAAAGAACTAAATCTGGGTTTGTGGCTGCTAGATCGTGGCGATAATTTACTTGAGTGGGCTTACTGGAAGAATGGATGACATAATCTTTCTCTAGCATGTGTTTAAAGAGAGTCCTACCACGAGTATTGACATAACTACTGTGCCAGAAGAAATGATTTGCATTTAAATCACCCATTATGAGAACACGTTTGCCAAGACCAAGCAGTATGTCTAAGTCTTTACAAGCTAGGGGTAGATTTGGGGACTGATAAACAGAGATGATAAGATAATCAATATTAGAAATATTGATACTGATACCAACAGCTTCCATGCTTGTAGTCAGTGGTATTGTCAACAAAGTATGTGGCAGGTCTTCTCTAATGAGAATAGCAACTCCCTGACCCTTCCCAGTATGATGTTTATCTTGGCGGTGACAGACGTAGCCAGGTGTAATAATAGAAATCGCATCAGTTAACCTGGTTTCACATACACCAATGATATCGATAGATAGGGTACTTACTGCGAGGTCAAGTAGCTCGTGTATTTTGGTACGCACTCCATCGGCGTTCCAGGAAAGCAAGTTTATCTTCTTGGGATTAGACATATGGGCCCAGATGAGTGAGTACAAGCGTTACTTTGTCAAGCATTGTTTGACAACTCAGATATTGCTGTTTAAGGTTCCGAAGTACGTTAAGAATGTTGAGCATCTCTCCAATAGACTGATCAACGATGCCCTCCGAACGAGTTTCAGAAGTTTGGGCAGCTGGAACGTTACTTGCAGCGATAGCCGACCAGGATCTCGAGGAGGTTGCGAAAGATGTAGCTGCCTGACCAGGTAGGTTGCGATCTGGTGCTTGTTGCGTTTTCTTGACAGGAACTTTGATTTTGGCCAGTCTCTCCATATATGCAATGCGCGAAGGACATTTATGGTAATTTGCTGGATGGTCACCGTTACAGTTGCAGCACGTAGCGGGCTCATCTCTACTCTTTTTGGAGTAACTAGTAGTTTCGTGTGGCTCTGGACATTTTACACATCGAGGTGGCATATTACAGTTCCTTGAAGAGTGACCAAACCTCTGGCATCTGTAACACTGCGTGATTGAATTTGTTGGCTTGAATTTTTGGATTTCAATAACACAATTGAAGAGGTATCGAATCTGTCGGAATTTTGGTAGATCTACTCCTGCTGGTAGCTGTACAAGAAACGGAGGGTAAGGCAAATCGTCTGTCTTTGACGACTTCATCTTCGTGATCTTAGCACCCGGAAAACCAAGGTTTTCGAGTTCCTGGGATAGCTCATTTTCAACTTGTGCTGGTAGTCCTTTGATGACTACCTTTGGTGTCCTTTCATCTTTGCGCGTATAAGTGGAAAATGGGGCATTGTCCGTACGCAGGCCTTCTTTCACAGCTTGATGCGCTTCAGGTGTGTAACATACTATGGCAACTTTCTTCTTGCCTTTGTACTGTAAATGAAATCGTTTAGTATACTTGGCCACTAAATCCATAATCTGCCCATGTGTGCAAGATATTGGCAGATTAAAGTCCGTGAAGAGGACCAAGCCAAGACAGCCTTTGTTACGCCGTTTGGAAGCTATTCCTTAAATCGGATGCCATTTGGGCTCAGGAACGCGCCATCGACATTTCAACGTCTTATGGATGGTTTCCGTATATCCTTGAGTCATATAAAGTTACTGACATATCTCGACGACCTCGTCATCATGTCCAGTTCATTTGAGGAGCATTTGAAAGACTTGGCGGATGTCTTTGCTCGACTCAAAGAATATAACTTGACCGCAAATAAAGAAAAATGCAGATTTTGCTGTGCAAGGATCAAGTATCTTGGACATTATATCACAGCGAATGGATTGGAACTCGATCCAGAGAAGATCAGTTCAATCGTTAAAATGCCAGCTCCTTCAAATCTCAAGCACCTACTTTCATTTGTACAAATGTGCTCATGGTATCGCCGATTCGTGCCAAATTTTGCCTCAGTTGCTGAACCTCTCACGCGTCTCACCAAGAAAAATGCTGAATGGTCCTGGAAGAGCGAACAACAGAAAGCATTCGAGACCTTGCGGAATCTCCTAGTTACAGCTCCCGTATTGGCACAGGCTGACGATAGTAAGCCATACACTATAAAGTCTGACGCTAGTAGTTACGCAATCGGTGCAGTTCTAGTGCAGGGGGAGGGAGACAAAGAACACCCAGTCGAGTACGCAAGTAGACTCCTTAACCAGGCCGAACGCAACTACTCAACTTCAGAGCGGGAAGCCTTGGCCGTCGTGTGGGCAGTGAATAAATTTCGTGGCTACATCGAAGGGACACCAATAACGATCATGACTGATCACCAGGCTCTCAAATGGCTAATGAGTTTAAAATCTCCGACAGGTAGATTAGCAAGATGGGCCCTACAACTGCAGCCGTTCGACTTGACGATAAAATATATACCTGGCCGAACAAACGTGGTTGCTGACCTACTATCTCGTCCTAACTGCGACTTAGACACAAAAGAGAGTTGTGGAGTATGTAGTGTTGTAACAGATTCACCTACGAAGAGTCCGAAAGAAATAAGAGATAGACAAATGAAAGATGAAGAGATAGTAAAGATTGTTACGGCACTAGAAGGAAATTCAGAGGAAGACACAAGATATTGGACATTGAAAGGATATATTATGAATAACGGTCTGTTTGTATAGATAAATCCAGACAGTGACGCTGAAAATAGTCAGCTCGTCGTTCCAAAGGAGGAACAAAATGATATTATCTCTGTTTACCATGATCAGCCCACTGCAGGACATTATGGGGCAGAGAAAACCTTCAGTCGTATCAGTATGAGGTACTACTGGAAAGGTATGAGGAAGGACATTGAAAATTACGTCCGTAACTGTTTGCCGTGCCAGCGATACAAACCTTCTAACATGAAGCCCGCTGGACTACTTCAAACTACAGCAATGAACAAGAGGTTCGAAATCATTGCTTTTGACCTATTCGGACCGCTACCGACTTCCGCGGATGGAAAGTCATGGATCCTGATTATAGAGGATTTAGCTTCTCGCTGGGTTGAATTATTCCCCTTAGAAAACGCAACTGCTGAAAACTGCGCTATGGTGCTGATCAACGAGATCTTCTTGAGATACGGCATGCCAAGACGGATGATCAGTGACAATGGGACACAGTTTGTTAGTGCTGTTATGCAACAAGTGACTTATGTACTGAAGATCAAGCATGCCTTCACTCCAGTGTATCACCCTGAAACCAACCCTGTTGAGCGAAAAAACAGAGACCTCAAAACGCAGCTGGCAATACTCGTTGGCGACAATCACCGCATCTGGTCTGAGCAGCTTCCTAGCATACGATTTGCGATGAACACAGTAGTAGGATCAACTACTGGCTATACAGCCGCCTATCTGACGTTTGGTCGCGAGTTGAGAACTCCTGATGACAATGAGCATGATCTACGTGAGATAATTTCATCAGAAAACTTCATTCCCGAGATCACACCCAAATTGTTGTTGCTAGCGGACACCTTAAAGAAAGTACTCTTACTTTCTTTAAGGTGTCCGCAAGTACAAGAAATGAAAGAAGAAAAGAGAAAAGAATATGTGGACAAGAATAGAA
Organism: Apotomis betuletana; assembly: GCA_932273695.1. Classification (NCBI taxonomy): domain Eukaryota; kingdom Metazoa; phylum Arthropoda; class Insecta; order Lepidoptera; family Tortricidae; genus Apotomis; species Apotomis betuletana. The sequence continues at coordinate 11,705,940 of OW026309.1, read as the reverse complement.
GAAGCTGTCCCAATTATAAACCTGGAGACAAAGTGATGGTAGAGACACATGCTGTCAGCAAAACCCATCAAGGTTTCAGTGCAAAACTTGCACCCCGACGCGATGGCCCTTATGTTATCCTCAGTAACCATGGACCGAGCTCCTTTCACATTGCAGACCCTAGTCAACCGGATCGTAGCATTGGATTGTATCACGCTTCCGCATTACGCCCGTATAAATGTGACAACGATACTCCGTTACCACCGCCTGCGATGCCAATCCGCAAAAGAGGTCGCCCACCCAAGAAGGTTACACCAGAACCACCTCGTTCGTCGCGTCCACGCGGTCGTCCACCTCGCCAAGAGAGTAATCTGGCTTCCTCGCCGAGACGTCTTCGTAGCCAGAGGGGGAGATTATAATGCAACTAAATTGGAACCACCGCGCTAAGTATTAAGTATAATGCGCCCGAGATAAGGAACGCGCGCTGCAAGTACGTATGCCGTCCAGCGTCCGTCCCGCGCGCCCGCGCAGCCCCCGGTCGGCTTTATAACCGCCCGGCGGACCTGCTGTTAGTTAGTTCGCCTTGCGCAGTTGACCGCTTCCAATGACTTGGAACGAAAACTGACCTGAGCGCACACGTCACGACCGCCCGGTACTGCTTTCGTAGCACGGAACTTACCGTTCAGCCGTGACGCGTCACCTATACACTTAGTATTTTTGTTAGGACGTACACTTCATGTACTTAGGGTGCTGCTGCGCGATAAAGATACATCCGTGAACACGGGCTATCCGAAGCGCACTGCGTTCGCCTTCGCCGCTTTTATTATTGTACGTGTAGGTAGTTAGTGCATTTATTTAGGTATTGCTTGTTGTTATTTAGTTTCATAGTTTAAGCTTGCGCTTTAGTGTTTAAATATTAGGTTTGATCTCTATGCTGTGTAAATATATTAGTTTTGCTAGTTTGCTTTTAGTATAACGCGTATACGCTTATTTTTTTATAGTTAGAACCTTGTCACTTTAAGCTTCTTACTCTTGTTTTGCTTAGTTTTTTGTATAATAACTTTACTTCGTTTGTTTAATATGCTTAATGATCTGTTTCTCTTTTAGTTTACTTAGAACCTTGCCGCATTAAGCCTCCAACGCTTTAAGTCTGATTGTTTTATATGACAAGTTTGTTTTCTAGTAACGTGAGCACACTTTAATGTTAATGCTTTGCCTATAGCCTAGACTTTAATGTTTTGCTTGCTTTATATTAATTAGTTTTAGTTGCCCGACTGTTTTGCTTTCGCTTGCCTTACTGTTTTACCTTATTTACTGTGGTTTGTTTGGTTCTCATACCAATATACGTCTTAAACTTTTCCGTGGTGGTTTCAATTAAGTACCTGCATTATATTACATATTTATTGAACAATGAGTGGGTACGTCTCTTTGGTCTAACGATTTCACTCAAATCGACTTAGTCACAAACTGAGAAAATATTGTTTTTATAAGTATAAGTTTAAGACTCACAATATGTTTCATTTGTACTTCCTAATTACTACATATTTACCTTATCACGAGGCCAGTAAAAAAAAATGTGTACGTTAATAATTTTTTTAAGTCCAAAGTTTGAGAATCTGTCTGTTTTTCTATGACTTTCAAAAACGGGGAAAGATTGAAACATTACTATTTCAATGTTACCCCATTGAAATTGACTGGGGAAAGATTGAAGTTTCTCGTAAATCACAATATAAGAGTAATAGATACACCTTGCACTAGTAAATAAATATAAAATCTAAAATAATACATAAATATTCAGTCAGAACTTTTATTCACACCCTATTAGTCAAGTTATGAAACACGGGGTAAGATTGAAAATCGACGAATTGACCACGAAATGCTGACCTTCACAAAATAACACATAACACGCGTCTACGCACTCCGAGCGGTCACGGGCGACTGAATGGCGGATCCTAATAAAATGGCGGTTTAATTGATGATACCAGCATTAAAAAAAATAAAAAATGTAGGGAGTTATGTGATACTTTTTATCTTTCCCCTTTTTTCATCTTCCCCCACCTTACCCGGTAGATACAAAATGATATAAAAGAAAGAAATATTTTAACATGACGCAAAAATAATTTACTCTTTTTGGGCTGCCCTGCGGTAAGTTAACAATACCAATGCAGTAGTATTGTTCAGTACAAAGGCTTTTGTTAATGCCTATAGTTTAGTTGATATTTCATAGGCTATACTTTACGGGTAATACAGATTTCTTAGTATAAGTTACGTCTTATAAAACAAAAATTTGCATAGAGCATGTATTACTGGGGCCACTATAACAAGAAATACTAAAAATAAAAAGTCAAAAATTAAAAAAAAATATGGCACGTAACGTTTCGTGCTTGATTTTGACTCGCATTTGGACAATATTTTGTATAGTTAACAGGAAATATTTACTGTGGGATTAGATCGATTTGTGAGAGGTTACGATATGTATTTACTATTTTAATATTATACAGACATCAGGGGCTGCATACCCTAACAGACACCAATAACTTGCTTGTGTAAGTCACCGTGACTATTAAACTGAAAAAAATAACATGCTTGCCGCAACTTGTGCTTTAACCCAAAAAACCTTTATTATTAAGCCGAGAATGGCAGGTCGAGGCTTTTGCCAATGTCAGTTCCAAAAAACCTTATCTATTGATTAAAAGCCGTCATTGTCAGACGTACAGCGCAGATAGTTAAATCATAAACGGGCGGAGGCGGTGTTTCGGTTGTTATCCGTGGTCGTCAATTCGGATCGGCGATCGACCGCGTTATTCATGTTCATAACGACTAATCACACCTCATAACCTCATACATGTGCTGGTTGATATTAACGCAATTAATGGCGATCATGTATACAGTATATACAGGCCAGGGGGTACAAGTTATAGTTGAATACATTTGAAGTTTTGTTTATTTTCTTAATTTTTAATTAGACTCACAGTTTTGTCAAAATTCAAAATCTAAATTCCTCAAGGTTTATACCTATAATATAACAAAAAAAAACGTACAAATTGCATATTTTTTAAATAAACGCGAATAAACAGGTAAACGGATGCCCAGAGTAATGCCCTTTTGTGTACGTTAATAAATCATTTCATTAGTTGTGCGATGCGATATTCTAAGCATTTCCTCCAGACACAGTAAGTGACGAGTAAGTCATTAAGCCTCAGCCGCGCTATGGCAAAAGGGCGTATCTTTACAAAGATATTATAGCAAGATACGGCCTTTTACTATAGCACAGAAGCGCCAGCCCCGGGCCCATCTTCCGCCATCCCACTATTGTTGCAATACTGAAGGTTGCTTACTTTATAAACTAACCTACTCGTTAGGTAAACGTGAATATGTTTTTTTAGAGCTTGGGACGTTATGTTTTCAGTAACCGACCGTTTCTGTTTTCCAAAAAACTAAGGGAAACCGTTTTCTTGCTGTAACTCCGTTGCTGATAATATATCACTGTCTCGCTCGTTTCGTTGGTTTGCGACTTGACGCGACGATTTTTTTAAGTTTCGTTATTAGTAAACTTTCGTAGAAATGTAGCTAATTTTACGATTAAGAATCCAGTATTTTTCATGTGATATACTATGTAATAGTAAACATACAGCTATTAATGAACCAATTGTTACAGTTTTTATAACAATAGTCGTTACTTCAAGTAACAAACAGTTACTCCTATCCATACTATCCATACTAATATTATAAATGCGAAAGTGTGTCTGTCTGTCTGTTACCTCTTCACGCTTAAACCGCTGAATCGATTTTGATGAAATTTGGCATGGAGATAGTTTAAGATCCGAGGAAGGACATAGGATAGTTTTCATCCTGGAAATTACCCCTAAAAAGATTGAAAAGTGAGTAAGTAATTCATGATGACATTGATGACCCTGTAGGAAATGTACCTAATTATTAGACCAAAAGCACAATTGCTCTTACATTTGCTTAAGCGCTTTTAATAATCCGTTTTATTAATTAAGGTGATTAGGTGGTTATGGATATCTATCGTGTTGTACGAGGTTGCTTCCATACTTCCAAGTTCCACGCGGACGTAGTCGCGGGCAAAAGCTTATAGTTCTCTATAAAAACGGTTTCGCAAAACGGTTACAAGAAATAACGCCCAGCCTTAGTTTCTGTTGAAATTGTTGCGTTTTTAGGGTTCCGTAGTCAACTAGGAACCCTTATAGTTTCGCCATGTCCGTTTGTCCATCTGTCTGTCTGTCTGTCTGTCCGTCCGCGGCTTAGCTCCATGATCATTAGTACTAGAAAGCTGAAATTTGGTATGAATATGGGTATGTATCACGCCGACAAAACGGTACAATAAAAACTAAAAAAAAATATTTTTTTCGGGTACCTCTCGAACACCTAAAGTGGGGGTGATTTTTTTTTTCGTTTCAACACTAGCGTGTGGGGTGTTGTTCTTTTGAAAATAATAGGGGTCTCGAAACATTATTTTTTGATAAAGTGTGTCAGTGCATCTGGAAAGGTACCTTGTTTCAGGTATTGAGTTATGCATAGTTGCCCTAGTTAAGTTCTTAAGTTTGTTACTTGTAACTATGCCTTTTCTAAATAAATAAATAAATAGTTCCAAAAAGTAGATTAAAATTGCTATCAATACAAAAAAGAATAATGACTGTAGGTGGAACCACTATTTTTATATAAATTTTTGAATTTTCGACTTCCGAAATGCACAAGTTGAGAAAATTGCATTTAAAGTTTATAGTGACAAAAAACACACTTCTACTTCGAAGTTACATAGTGAAGGTTATAATCATAATCTTTGAATGTTAAAGAATTAAAATAAAGGTGAATTGTCTAAAAATACATGTTAATTATTCTGATTTTTTAGGTTGAACATGCCAGGGTGGAAGAAACACGAAATAATAATATAATAAAATAACTTTATAAAAAGAAAGTGTTAATTATACCCAATTCATAAAATAACGAGATTAAAACTGTTAGTTTCTCATCATAGTTACATATTCTATGGCATTTTGGGACAATTGAATGAAAGAAAACTCCATAATCATAAAGAAATTTAATAATTACCGCATTTTTAACAGTTACAAAAAAGATCACTTATAATATTAAAAACCAACAAAATAATTTGTATATTCATGCTATATCACAAGATCAAATGGTATTTAGCGTGGTGTACCACAATGGTATAATAGAAATGGTGTTAAAGCAGTTTTTTTTAACAATAAAGTTTAGTGACTCGGTCGAAACTTCTTTTCGGTATCTCGGCAGCTTCATTCGCGCCGACAATCGCCTTGATACCGAAATTTCTTCGCGAATCGCAAAAGCTGCAGCATCTTTTGGTATGCTTCGCAAAAAAGTTTGGGACTCTCACGATCTTAAGTTACACACTAAGATCGCTGTGTACAAAGCAGTTGCCGATTCTGCTGTACGCGACTGAGACGTGGTGTCTCTACAGAGGCGATATTAAGCGTCTTGATACTTTTCACATGAGGAGCTTACGATCGATACTTCGCCTTAAGTGGCAGGACCGAGTATCGAACACCGAAGTATTGAGACGTACCAATCTTAGTGGTATAGAGGCCCTGCTCATAAAGGGTCAGCTGCGATGGTGCGGACACCTCGTACGCATGGATGACACAAGACTACCAAAGGCTGTCTTCTATTCGCAGTTGAAGGATGGAAAGCGCAAGCCAGGGGGTCAGTTTTTGCGGTTTAGAGACGTCATCAAACGTCATTTTACCGCGTGCAACATCCCATGCGAGGGTTGGGAAGAGACTGCACAACAGAGAGGAGCATGGCGCAGCTCTGTTCATGAGGCCGTCACTGATTTTGAGGAGCGTCGCTTGCAAGACCTCGACGCAAAACGCCTAAACAGAAAGACCCGTCCAAAGCCTTCCTATACCTACACGTTTAATGATAAAGGTGAGTTGCATTGTGCACCTTGTAACAGAACCTTTAAAACCAAATTCGGTTTTGCAAGCCACATTCGTGCACATGACCGACGCTCGTGAAGGTCTTGGAGCCAGGTTTCGCCATTGACGGATACGTCAAGGAGGACGATATAATAGATATATATATATATGTAAACGTAACTAGGGTACCTTGTCACGACATTTACTAAACTTTAGTAACTTAAACTCGAAGATTACTATTTTAGTACCTATAATGCAAGAAATATCTGTAACAAAATGTTATTTAGGATAATTATAGCGGAAATCAATGTATTCTTATTTATAAAAACTTCTGTTTTAGTCGTGTAAGACATCAAGTTTAGCATTTTACTAAACTGGGTACCTTGTCACGCTAAGTCATTATCTTACATAAATGGAGTAACTTGAAAAAATAACTCAATTGTGTACATAACTGCACCTAATTTATGATTTATCAGTCTTTCAATCAATATTACTAATTATATACGTCAAACAACTAAAATCACAGCTCAATTTTTCATTGACTAAATTCGAGATCAACAAATTAATTATTATTAATATAGAAACAACTCATGACGCGACCTTGGTATGGTTTTAGTAGGAGAAATATACCTAATCGGTATTTTCCCTCAATCTATCCTTAGCATGATCGCGTCACGACACACGATAGTGAAGGTGCGCGGCGCACGAGTCGCGTCACATTCCCCTTCCCCGCCCCATCCCCCGGCCCCTCGGCACCTTCTCCTTCAGCACTTTTCCAGCCTCTGATCTAAGTAATGGCAAACGTATTAAATTAAAATAAATAGTTATTTCATACAAGAGTCATGCAAGTTGAATGTTTTCTTATAAAAACATTAGGTATTTTTTTTTGTTCAGAAAATTATTTTGCTATAGACCGATCCTATACCTTATCTTAGAAAGAGGTAGTTGACTACCCGCGATGAAAATATTGACAAAATTATTCAAAATTTAAAGGCTTTTAAGACATGGCGTGACAAGGTACCCTGACTACTAAACTTTATAGTCGGAGAAATAAACTAAAAAAACATAATTTTACTGATATTCTTGTACACACGTGTTCCTTAGAATAACCCAATTATAAAACAAACCCATTTTGGCACTTTTTCACCAGCTTCCACAAAAACTCATGTAACTCGGTAACTAGATGTCGTGACTAGGTACCTTTCCAGATGCACTGACACAAGTCATCAGTTTTGTAAATATTCGCACTGAAAATAAAACAAATAGTTTACTTGAGTCTATTGTAAAGGATGAGGATGAGCAACTACGGAACCCTACACTGAGCGTGGCCCGACATGCTCTTGTAAAGTAGGTTTGCTTTGGATTTAATATCGGGCAAATTCTATTAAGACAGTTTTATTGTTATTTCAGAAAAAAAAACTGTAAATTTCGTGTTTTTTTTTTATCTAAAAGCCAACTAATTAAAAAACTATATAATATGTTCCAAATCTTAACTATTTTATAATACAATATCCTTTCTGTATCGACATCAAACTCACAAAAGTAGTTGTTAGTAGTTGTGACGGACGAATACTTAGATAAAGTTCAATATATAGCTAATAATACCAGTAAAGGAATCTGGCAAATCGTAAATAGGCACAGGAACAAGACACGAGCAAAGGACAATGATAAGCTAATTCTTAAAACAGACAAGGCCGTAGAAGATCCACAAGAGCAGGCAAACATTTTTTCCAGTATATTTGATCATGGCAGAAGCGATGTTACAAGTGATGTTAATCTTGCATTGAAAATATTAGGAGAAAATACAAAAAGGGTTGAGCAGTCAATGATATGCGATTCTGTGACGCCACAAGAAGTCTTACAAATTACTATTACAATGAAACCAAAACATCGGCAGGACATGATGGAATACCCATAACGCTAATCAAAGAAAATATTGAATTGTTATCGGAACCACTTGCGCACTTTTTTAATCAGTGTTTCGAGGCGGGCACGTTCCCAGATCAGTTAAAAATTGCCAAAGTGTTGCCGATATACAAAAAGAGTAGTCGAAGTGATCCGCCGAATTATAGGCCGATATCCTTATTACCTACGATATCAAAGATTTTTGAAAAAAAATTAAAATCCAGGCTGCTAAGACACTTAACTGCCCACAATGTACTAAACAAAAGGCAATTTGGGTATCAAAAAAGCATCGGTACTAGCGAAGCCATAGACACTTTGATTCAAGATGTGGTAACACATTTGAATAATAGACAAAAGGTAGCAGGAATTTTCTTAGATCTTAGTTCAGCATTCGATACCGTACATCACAATATTTTGTTAAAGAAGCTCGAGCATTACGGTATTAGAGGCAATGTTTTTAGAATGTTTAAATCATATCTGACGAACAGAAAGCAATTTGTTGAGTTAAGATCAGTTGTGGGTAACACTGAACAGGTGGTCAGGTCAAAGACTGTGAAAATGGGTCGTGGTGTTCCTCAGGGCTCGATACTTGGCCCATTATTCTTTATACTGTTCGTAAATGACCTCATTCCTTATATAGAAAATACTGTACCGAATACTAAGCTGGTATGTTTCGCGGATGATACAAACGCTGTAGTTACGGCTGATAATATAGCACAGCTAAACGACAGAGCTAATGCCACCCTAGTGACTTGTAACATGTGGTTCATAGCTAATAATTTAAAATTAAACTCAAAAAAAACCAATGTTATTTTGTTTTCCGCTACATCGAACCACTCAGATACACTAAGCATTAGTCTAAAGGGAAACAAAATTGTACCAACTGATTCCGTAAAATTTTTGGGAGTGCATATTGATAAATTATTGAATTGGAAGCAAGAACTGCAGGCTCTCACAAATTCGATAAGCTCTGCGTGCTACGCTCTTCGCTGCCTGCGAGATCTAATTCATACTCCACAGCTAAGAGTAGTTTATCACGCACTTGTAGAGTCTAAGCTACGTTACAGTATTAAACAGTGGGGCAACAGTTATCAGTATAACATCGATGCTGCATTCAGACTCCAAAAAAGAGCCATAAGGATCATTGTGCGCATGCCGCAGAGGGAATCTTGCAGAGATTATTTTATTAATCTTAGCATCCTTACGGTGCCATCTCTGTACATTCTTGTTCTCCTAACAGACTTAGTAAAGCATTTAAACAAGTATGAGAGCATAGAGGAAAGAGAAATAAGGCTGTTAACTAGACGTAAGGACATAAAATGTAATATTATCCCTCGGCTTAATATTATGAAGCACGCCGCGAGTTATCAGGCCGTATTCCTATTTAACAAACTGCCAATGGAGTTCAAATCCATTACTAATAGCAAAATATTCAATGCAGGACTCAAACAGTTCCTTTTAAAAAAAGCATATTATTCAGTAGACGATTTTATAACAAGCACATAATTTTATTATTACCTACTTATTATTTTTTTCTTTCAATTTAAATATTATTTTTTCTTTAGTAGGTTATTTAATTGACATGTAATTGTAGCATACTTATGACATGTAATCTAATTTAATGGATGGGAAAAAAAAAAAATAAAAAAAAAAAAATAAAAAAAAAAAAAATAAAAAAAAAAATTAATGGATTCATAGGGAAAATAATAAAAATGATTTTTTTTTGTATTTATTTGAAATTGAGTGTTATTCTACGCACTTATGTTTTTGTTATTGTAGTAAAACTTAGATTAATTAGAATTATATACTTATGTCCATTCAACACAATATTGTTTGTTAAGAATGAATAAAAAAAAAATGAAAATGAATAAATATAGCTGTACACTAGCAAACCCTTAAACAGTAACATAAGCAAACTCTTCATATAGCCATGAATACGCGGAGACTCATTCATTAGTGGCGGCAGGGTGAGCAAAGTTTTTCAATACATTAACAGCCGAGATACCGTCATAATGCTGTAGGGGACCGGACAATAGGTCGCCCTTAACCTTTACGTACGTAGATGGAGCTACCATACGAGAAAGCTGTAAGATGGAACCATTGACGAAGTGTTCATGGAGGCCATTGATCGAGTTAACCTAGGTTTAGACTACGACATTTTCCTTTATTCCAACCTGTCCTACTATTAGGTAGTTCGATAATGAAAGTGTTTAATTTCTTCCCAGATTTTTATGAATGGCGAATCGAACATTATGGAAATGCGAATCAATACATTAACAGCCGAGGTACCGTCATAGTGCTGTAGGGGACCGGACAATAGGTCGCCCTTAACCTTTACGTACGTGGATGGAGCTATACAAGTAAGCAGTAAAGATGGGACCATTGACGAAGAGATCATGGAGGCCATTGATCGAGTTAACCTAGGTTTAGACCACGACATTTTCCTTTATGCCAACCAGATCTATTACATATTAGGTAGTTCGATAATCAAACTGTTTAATTTTTTTCCAGATTGTTACTAATGGCGAATCGAACATGATGGATATGCGAATCAATACATTAACAGCGGTGATACCGTCTTAATTGCAGTGGGGGACCGGGAAATAGGTCGCCCTTAACCTTCGCGTACGTAAGGATGCTACTACTATACGAGCAAGCTGTAAGGTGTTCTGGTATTTCAGTGTCGATTTCTGATGTCTTTATAGTATACTAAATATGACACCTTTGAGGGGACCATCAACGATCTGTCAATGGTCGTGTTGTAACATATAGGTATGTCTCAGCCTCAGCACATAAGACATGTTCTTTTCTGTTGTCTATGAATGCCAATATTATTATCCTCTCTTTACATTATATGTGACAGTGTGTTTGTTGGTCTGTCCGTTTTGTAGGCGGCACTACACACTGGGTTGACGTATCCACGGCGTATTCGTTGCGCTTTGCTCCAATTTGTAAACGCTCCCAAATCGCGAGTGTGATAAGGCCCCAGCATATTGTGTGAACGCTGCAATTTCTTTCCGCCCACGTACCTAACGAGTGCTCCGCAAACGAGCCGCTCCGCCTCACGTGATCGAGTTACGAATCCACGGGACTCGGTTAGTTTTAATTCAATGTTATATTAAATCGGCATTACCAGCAAGTGCAAGTGGCTTGTATGTATCCAGCAAACTATTGGCTATCGTGTAACAAACGTATCATACTAGACTCGCGGGCCGATGTTTATTTCAGAGTACTTTGCTGTACTTATAGTTTATACGAATACAAACTGCTGCTGCTGCTGTATATGAGACAAACATATCATACTCTACCGCGACACGAGTACAGTACGTATACTTACGTTCGTTACTCGATATATAAAAAGCAATCTTTGAACAAGTATGTGCTGTATGTGTAAACGCGACTTTTTGGCGTACTGTATAAAAATTAAAAACGATGATAAACTAATGTAGTAAAAAATTTCACCATCTTCAGATAAAAACTGATCCCCCGATAAACATTCTTACGAGTAGGAATTAATTTTGTACGAGTTATCTTTTTCTTAAAATCCATCCTCCAAAGGAATTAAAGCGGCGCTGCTGGTAGGGTGTCTGTCAATCTACCGCCTTGTATTGTGTCTATGAATACTGTCGTACTCTTGTACAGTATAGTATCGTATATAGATAGAGTGATTATCATGTATATAAGCCACGTGGCATAATTGCCCTTCAACCCCTTTTGAACTTATTAACATCACCGTATAGAAACGATGTACGGCTTGCCTTAAACAATCGCACAACGGGTTGACCAAACCAAAGGCGTAATTCTCGGCCACATGTATGCTGTGAATATTGCGCTCACTCTACTAGAAAATCATTGCGTTGAAACGGACGAAAGCAGGTGCGGATGTACGGGCTATTCCATGCTGTTCCTACCCTATTTTAAATAAATGGGTGGTATAGTGTCTGTCTAGTGGAGTTTTTCAGTTAGGACGACTGTGTTTTGCACTGCCAATCTGGGCCTCAATTTGTCGTTTGACACTGATCTCGCCACTATATCCACATAAGCAACCGTTACAGTAATAACATTTACTTTCGCGTTTTCGCGCAATTTGATACGTTTATTATTTTACTCCCAACTATTAAGTATTTTGTGTTGACGTCACTATTTGACTTGACTTGCACTTTACGCATTGGTACGCATGGAAATCACAAAAAATAATAAGAATATCTTTTCACAGGTGTCATATTCACATACGCAGCTGACATTCAGACTATATTTGTGCTACAAAAAAGAGCCATTCGTTCGATATATAACCTAAATTCTCGTGACTCCTTAAGAGACATTTTCAAAGATATAAACATCTTAACTGTAGCGTCCCAATATATTTATGAGAGTATTATGTATGTTATTAGAAACCTAGATTCATTTACAAAAAATTCCGATGTCCACAGTTTTAACACTAGAAATAAAAATAAAATTGCTATTAGAAAGTTTCGTGTTCGTAAAGTAAGTAAATCATTTTTAGGCCAATGTATTCATTTTTATAACAAGTTACCTGATCATGTTTTAAAATTAGCCTTTCCATCTCTCAAAAATTATTTAAAAAAATCTCTAATGTCAAAAGCATATTATACAGTAGAGGACTATCTGACAGACAAAAATGCATGGCCTGAACCAGAAACCGCGTAGCTGACTCCTTCTTAGATTGTACCTAACTAGTTTAAGGGACACAGTTCTAATAAGAAAGCATATCAAACGTACATAAATTGTGATAAACCGTCTGGCTTTCTTGTAGTTTCTATTTTATTCTTACACTTTTCCTTACTTATGTCTTAAAATACACTTTTAATATGTTTTCTTGTAGAACTACGTATAGTTAAGTTCATATCATTGTAATAGTTAAGTACTTATGCTTTTTGAAAAAATGACTGACTGTTGAGTTTCTTTCGGCGTTTCTTCTCAACAGTGGTCTCCTCTTGTGAAATGCCGGTAGACTCAGACATGTAAAAGTGCCCTTGTGGCCTACTTGCAGAATAAAGTTCATTATTTCATTTCATTATTTCATTATTTCATTATTTCATTATTATTTCATTATTTCATTTCATTATTTCATAGTCTAATTATTTATTGCGGTATAAGAAATCTTTTCCCAGAAATAGTTTTCTTTGATCGTAAGAAATTGGTACAACCCAATTTGCTTAAAATAGGGATGACGACTGATGTTCAATTCCACAGCATGCTGTAGTTATATGAATAAAATGAGCTCAATATGTCATGAAAAAAAGAATAAACCTCCAAAAATAAATACGCAAATTTTATGTTTTTTTTTATCCAAATCTAAATATATAAATTATTGTCAAAATCCTCAATATTTAACAAAACAATAATTCTACGACATTTATGAACTTAAAAGCACTTTTCTACAGTGAAAATTGCAAATTACTTATTGTCTCCATACAAATATTGGTAGTCATAAAATAACGTTACGATTTGTATGTGGCCATTTGTATGGATAGTTTTTAGCTTTTTAGAATAAACCTCCAAAAAAATTAAATAAATACGCAAATTTTATGTTTTTTTTTTATCCAAATCTAAATATATAAATTATTGTCAAAATCCTCAATATTTAACAAAACAATAATTCTACGACATTTATGAACTTAAAAGCACTTTTATACAGTGAAAATTGCAAATTACTTATTGTCTCCATACAAATATTGGTAGTCATAAAATAACGTTACGATTTGTATGCGGCCATTTGTATGGATAGTTTTTAGCGCTCCGTAGGAATGTTGAACCTTGACGGTCATTTCTGACTTGTAGATCAGTCTAAGTGTAGTAAGTCCCATGTAGACATTTGATCATGAAAATTTTTAATCAATTGACATCTTCAAAAAGAAATTTCATAATGCCTATTATGAAGAATGGATGAAGACATGAATAGCAGATACGATCACTGGTACCTGCAAACATTTTCACACGCCAAGAGCATTTTAATTCATCAAAAATAATAAAAATACAACAGTTATGATCGATATAGTTACATGCGTATGTAAGTATCAAATCGCTGATAAAATCATTCCAAGTTTAGTCACGCAAAAGATGTGACTTTGAGTGAAACTGTTATACATTTCGTGACGCACTTCTCTTTGAATAACGTAAGTATTTGGCATTATCACGAATATTAAGTTAAAATCGATACACGAGGCTAGTCTCGAGCTTCATCTAGAAAAATTACTTATCCGTTGATGTAATGTAATACATGTAGGACATGGTATAAATGATAGCAGTTATTCCGGCGACTACACGAGTACATGAATGTTGACATGAAAGATTGAAGGCATTTATAAAACGAAACAGTATGGGTAATATAACATACTTAAATAACGCACAACGACATTAGTATAAGAGATTGAACAGCGTCCTGAAAACTACTTACCCGATGATTTTAAAGTTAACAAAGACTATAATTAAAAACCGATCCAGAAATTCAATGTTGCATTTATTGCTGGTAGATGTCGGTACAGACAAACAAATATAAGAAGATATATTTTCTTACCAGAAATAATTAAAAAAAGGTAGGTATATCTAGAACGCGCGAATCTCATCGCCAAAAAGCAATATTTACTAGATGACTCTTAAATAGGTTGCGATGTACCTACTGAATTAATTTAGTTTTTATTTAATCATTAGATTTTTTTCGTAGAACATTTAGGCTTTTTGTATAATTTATAGTTTCCCTTCTCCTAACATCTATTTCCATTGCTGTTGTATTCAAATTAAATTGCAATGCTAAACATGGATAGACTTTACGTTTCATTGATCAAACGGACATTTGAGATTCCAATGCCGTTAAAAATGACATGTCGGCCGCTTAACTAGCTACACTGCAACCACAATATAAATTTTGTGTTTGGATTCCCTTTTATTGATAGACTGACAGATGGACAACGAAGTGATTCTATAAAGCTTCCGTTCTTCCTTTTTCCGAACATCTACATATTCCGTTTTATAAGATATTTAATCCATTATATTCGAATGAAATTGCAAGGCCAAACATGGATAAACTTAACGTTTCGGTGATCAAATGGCCATTTGAGATTTCAACGGCGCCGCGCTCTGCAAATGACGCGTCGGTCGCTACTGCAACCACAATATTAATTTTGTGTTACGCAAATTTAAACTGGTGGAGGATTTTTGAATCTCATAATCCGGAAAACGTGTTAATCCGACATTTCATTGGGTACAGTTTGATTAGAGAGTAATTTGGTTGTTATTCGAATGCGCGTGTAACTTTAACACAGTTTAACTTTTACATACCATTTAGTTAGGTTCCACTAGATAAAATGTAGAGTAGAAAATTACATTGCAACATTCGTGCCTCACTCATGACGTAACGTGTAACGTATATATTATGTTATTTCGTATAAAGCTATTGATTTATTATGCTAAAGCCTTTAACTCAGTTAATCTTTCACAGACTTATGAATGAAATGTAGGATGAATCACTGATTGAATTTCTGGTCTCGCAGAATCCGACTTCGTGATCTTGATCCGTTACACGAAACATGGTTGAGGCTATTCGGAAGCTCTCGGCACATATAAATATTCGAGAAAGGCTCAACCATAAATCAATGACAAAACCCATCAGCAAAAAATGCATTATGCTAATACTGAGAATAAATCAAATCCTAATCTTTGCGATAGGGCAAACTAAAAAATAACAAAATGCATATTTATTTATCCTCTTCCTCTCTCGTCCGTTAAACGTGTTTATAAATTTAAAAAATAAAGGAACAGTTTTAATCTTAGTATAAATTTAAACAAGCCGTGAAAGTATACGTTATATAATTGTGCCAGTAATATCTACGAGCTTACTTAATATTACAATTTGATCGTGAATAATAAGAATGATGACCCTTTTCATTTCCTTGCCAAGGAATTTCCTGTAACGTGGTTTACGTGGCGTTATGTTTTGCGCGGCGAAATACGCATGTCAGCCGATAGACGTTCACTGTTGGACAAAGGCCTCCTGCAAGCATGTCCACTTCGACACTTGTGCTATCATCGTCCGATTGTTCCTGGTTTGGACCACACGATCGATCCACTTGCTAGGTATATCTCTCCCAGGCTATAGCCCCCGCGAGCTGCTCCAAGCTCCAAGGTGTGGATCGCCTAGGTTGTCCACCTTTGCCCCAGGCACACCCACACAAGGCTCGGATCATTCGATGATAAATAAATTGAAATTGAATATGATATTTCCTCGGTGCCTTCTAATGTATAATTGGTCTCAAAACGAGAGCACCATGATGTGACCGAGTGCAATTACCAAACGGGACGCGTGTCAGCGGTCCGACGGCATCAATTTATCACGCCACGACAAGATCGCGCCAATTAGACCACGGAAATGCAAACAGACGAACAAATTATTAATTAAATGGAATACCTACACACACATATACGAGTAGAACTTATCACTTCGTTTCATTTGATACGGTGTCAAACGAAACAGTCAGAGAAATTATTACTATCGAATATGTCGCTGATTCCCAAAACCTTCTTGAATTATCGAGATAGTGAAAACTAGTATTAAATTCGCGTGGGTAAAAAACTTACAGATACATAAACTTAAAGAGTGTAATTCTGTTTACTACCTAGTAGGTATAATCACCAGTATCTGCAGGCTCCTACAGAGGTAATAGCGGGAAAGTGCTATTTACATTTACATCAACACTATTTACTAGGAAAAAAGACGACTTGATCTCGCCTATTAGAGTATGGAAATGTGGAAAAGAGGAACAGATTATTAATAAAATCAAACATCTACTTGAACATGCGAACATTCAGCTAAATAGTTAAATTATTGAAGCCGTCACTCACGTCATGTAGGTGCAACGTGCTGCAACTGTACGAAATACCATATTCCCGGAATAACCGATTTTAATAAATATGTAATCAGATTATTAAATTCGATTTTAACTTATCAGATTATACACCGGAATATACCTACATTATCACATTCTACTGGTGCCTAAAATTAATTAAATGTGTCGTGATTTCTTTGTTATCCGTCTTGCACACCTACTACATGGCATCTGACATAAAAACACTGTCCTCAATCAATTATTTCATTGGTTTCCTTAACTTCTGTTTGTTGGAACGAAATAATTGATTTAGAGTACACTTGGCTTGCTTTTGGAGGTTGCATATTCGTATTCACATTTGTCTGTCTTGAATGGGAAATAGGGTGTTCGAGAAACAGTAACAAACTGTTTGAATATCGTGAACATGCGCCGTCCACTTTCATCACTTTATGAGCAATCTACAACTGCGTGACAATGACTAAATATATATTATTCCATGCAATGACACTATTAAAAATAGTAATTACTTAATCAAAGACGTGCGTGGGTTCGGCCCATTAATACCAACATCTACGTTATAAACCGCAATTAAAATTATAAAGCTAATGAAGTAAACCCGGCAAGGGTGACATTAGACGTCATTAACTCTCATTAAAGCAATTCACGTCGATGTAACACTAAACGTGATTTAAGCTTCATAAGCTTCGTCATCCGAAATTAAGGACAGAATTATGATGAGGGAGAATCTTACTATGAAGATTAGTATTTTAAAGTGGAACGACGTACAAGTAACACATTCTTGTAAGTATTCACAATCTTAAAACTTTTCTACTTTTATGTTATTATAAAATTATAGATTTGTATTGAAAGTCAGTCACAGTCATTATTTCAGAAAAAATGTCGTCATTTCTTTTCTATGGGTGTGCGGCGCCACGTCAGGTCTGGCGCCATCTGTTGGTCATAACCATAACTTCCATTGTCCTCTCATCATGCCGAAACTTTTGGTACAGGGATAGCTGAACATCCAAAGATGGTTGTAAGAGGTAGGTAATAGATAATATTTTACCCGTATACGGTAAAGAAAAAAAATACGCGGACAACGTTGTGGGTGCCTCGTAGTTAGGAATTAAAATACTGATTGTAGGTGAATAACTATAAACATTTAAAGGGCACAGGAAAATTATCTAATTACTATTTGCTTTAAGTATAATAATAATTTATCGTGAACTTAAATAAAAAGGGTTAAAATTACTTAGCTTGCTTTAGCTGAAATATTAATAGACAACGCCCCCGCTTCTTTTTTCTTCGTCTCGACGGGGGCAATAAACTACCGGATATCTATCAATCAATTCATACTCAGATCATAAAATCTCTATTACAAGTATAATAACTTGACGACGCGGTTGGCTCAGTTTGCAAGCACCTTCCTACTGAGCGGCGGTCCCGGGTTCGAATCCCGGCCAGAGCAAATATTTGTGTGATGAACTCGAATATTTGTGCTTGGGTCATGGTTGTTCCTATGTATTTAAGTATATAGGTATGTATCTATATAAGTATGTAAGTATATCGTCGTCTAGTACTCATAGCACAAGCCTTCTTGAGCTTAATTTGGGACTAGATCGATTTGTGTGAGGTTGTCTGATATGTATTTATTATTTATAATAAAAAGACAAAATACCGTATCTTGTGCAACATATGTTGCTGGGCAGAATAAATAATTACAAATTGTGCTTACTCATGTTTAATTATAATTCAGTGCCCAGCTGCAGGTTTTTGCAGAGTGAATGATAGCTATCCCCTTGTATCCTCATCACTCACGGACAAAAACCGTTGCAGCGCAAAGTTTTGATAACGCACATCTGGTCTGCGTCCGTTGCCATTATCGCTCTAGTCGGAACACAAATAGCCATTTGTCTAACTATCATCGTTTATTGGGTACTATTTTGTTTTCATTCGTATTGTACGGGTAACGATTGTTTATAGTTTGCTCTTATACACATGCTTTTCTGTAATTGAGGAATAAAATATTTTAGGGAATAATGGTTCCTGAAATACATACATGAAAAAAACGTAATAAAACTCTCAACAAACACATCTGTTGTTTAGGGACGCTCTTTAATTTTTAACTTTTAACTACTAATAAATGCGAAATTTCAAGTCTCAAGATACAGCCCCTGTGACTGACGGACAGACAGCCGAGGCTTAGGGCCCCGTTAGCAACGTTTGGGTGCGGAACCCTAAAAACTAAATTAATCGTCCCTAGTGTAGCTAGATTCTAGAATCGGAGTTCTAGATTCTACCGACTAGAGGAGGTCGACACATATTGTCACAGACATGCTATTACTAGTATCAATCATAGGTTTCCTGATTTTAAGGCATATTTATACCAAGTAATATACTAACCAGTGACAAGAAAATATTCTGTTATCGCATCATTATCTCAGTCCACTGGAAATTGTATGTTGAACTAGTGATTAATTTCCTTGCAGACATGAGGTAAACAAATGTCACATTATTTATACTCGTCGCTCAATGTTTACAAAAGCGAACTTCTGTCAATGACCAATGTACAGTCAGCAACAGAAGTTACTACGCACGCCACGCCAGGTGCTCAAATTGATATGCACACGGACTCTATTTTCCAGAGAATAAAGGTTTTTAAAGACCATTGTTAGCGTGTTAAATGCTTAGTTACTTTTGCCGTTGACTGTACAATATAGGTGTGTTACGAACCTACATAATGTATTTGTGCATGACTACTAACGCAGAATGTTACAAAGCTACACCTACTATCACAACATGCTACCTTATCGTCAACTACGTACGGAGTAGGCATATTAGGAATCCTTTTTTGAGGCCGAATTCACTTCGATTTGTTCCGACAAACAATGGGTATCGTGTGCATTGTGAACTGCGGCCCTTTGAAATGAAAGGTGTCATCAGTGCAGTTTGTGTCAATTCCCATTTAGTCCCAATGTTTGTCTGAACAAATCGAAGTGAATTCGGCTTCAAAAAACGATTGACTGTAACACTCTCTGTAGTCTTACTTGTTATGGACGGTTTTGGCCTGGAAGCTGCACTTTGTGATGGAAGCAAGCCGTTTTGCACAGTGATAATATAGACCAAAATAAACGATTTCACTCGAGGCGAAATTAGTTTCACCCCTTAGGAACAGAGATGGCGCCACTTATTCAAAAAAAGTTTAAAAAATTCTAAATCCTGAACGGATACTCTGATTTTGACGTAACAGGTGCCAATCGGCAGATAATTACCCAATTTAACATGAAAAAAATTAAAATCATTTAGAAAATAATTTTGGATACCTAAGAAATAATATTTTCTGAAAAAAATATTTAAAATTTGTGATTTTTGGAATTTTACTCGTAAAAATGTATGTACATGGTACTTTTTTTATTTATTTATATTAATACATAACTAATTTTACATTTACGAAAAAAAACCGCATATCAGTAGCTCGTATAATTCCAAAGTTATTGAAGAATACAGACATGGCGCCGCTGGGTCAAAAATCGTACAAAAAATCTAAAACCTCAACGGATATTCCGATTTTGATAATTAAGGTGCTAATCGACAGATAATTACTTAAATTAGTTTAAAAAGATAAAACAAAAATTCAAATAGGCAAAAAGTAATAATATTTCCAAAAAAAAACATACATTTTGAAAAAATATAATTTTTTTGGGGCTTTTATGTAATTTCATATAAAAAAAAATATGAATATGGCTTTATTTTACTTATGTATATTATACCACTATTAGGTAATTGATCGTTTAATAAAAAACCGCATATCGAGAACTTGTACAGTTCCAACGGTATTGAAGATTTTACTATAAGGTCCCGGTGCGATGTTGCCGCCACACGTGCAACTTATGTACATGTATCTAGAAAAGTATTCTCCCGTTTCGAAGGTACTGATTACCCTTATAAGGAATAGCCAGTAAAACACACCAGAATGAGTATTACACTTATTTATTTAATTTCAACAATAATCACAGAACTTATTACAGACATTCACTGTTCACTCTACGCTCGTTCCAACTAGAATGCATTTACCCGACCAGTTTATCTTTATATACCCTCAATATTCCCGCTCAACGGCCCGCCAGTCTGAGAAACCGCCCTCTAGTGCTGCCATCTATTCTCGACTGTCAAGCCGTTGAGGGTCTATTTAATGAACACAAAATGATAATAATTAATACAATATAGCAATTGTTGGTTTCAAAATTACAATAAAAATCATAATTTAATTAAACTGGACTACCGTCTTATTTTGAAACCTTACATTCGACCATCCTGATGACGTGTATGCCCTCATACACGCATCCGGTGAAACCTTACATTTGGCCAGTAAAGTATGGGCTTTACATTACAAATATGATACGATCGACTACTTGGCAATAAAATAACAATACGAGCAAGCATGTATATAATAAAAGTCCAATATTAATATATAAAAAAAATTAAATAAGAAAAAATATATATAATTCGAATATGTACTTAGGTCTATCATAATTTCTTTTTTTTCTTTGCCTCTCGATTCGTGAGGACTTGGGGTGCCTCTCGGTTCGTGAGGTCTTTAGTGTGCCTCTCGGTTCGTGAGGTTTTAAGTGTGCCTCTCGATTCGTGAGGTTTTAGGTGTGCCTCTCGGTTCATGAGGTTTTAAATAAGCCTCTCGCGTCTTGAGACTCCTAATGATTTATTATAATTAATTTAGTTAGATTTAAATAGACTTCAACCAATATCAAAAGCAATAGACTATCAAACTTTCCCAAATTACTCTTCGTCACCAGAAACATTATTCTCGTTATCAGTATCATTTTCATTGTCATCAATTTCTAATGCTTTCAAGTGGATCCACGGTTTAAGTCGATCCGCGGCTACCACTGTATTGCGCTTTTTTTTTGTACCTGCAAACCCCGGAATTGATGCCACCTTATAACGGTCATTACCTAATACCTTTGTGATACGAAATGGACCTTCATAAGACGGTAAAAGCTTAGTGCTTTTGCCCTGATTTTGAAACGCTGTTTTTGTAACTTTTACTAATTCACCGTTTTTGTATATCTTTGCAGGTCGCCTACCCTTGTCATAATAATCTTTCTGATATTGTTGAGCTTTGTTAATTCTATCGCTTACTTCCTTTCGTAATGACTCTATCTCACCTACTTCACTAACTTCGTTTGATATTTCATTTAACATTGGCTTAACTTCGCTATGCATTGACGGTCCAAACATTACTTCGGAAGGTGCTCTACCAGTAGTTTTTTGAACTGTGTTATTCAATCCCCATTGTATTTTACCTAGTTTGTTGTCCCAGTCTTTTTCGTCATCATTAAGATTTTGTGCTTTTAAAGAGTTCAAAATGGTACGATTGTATCTCTCGACCTGCCCGTTAGCCCGAGGACTTGCCACTGCGTTCAACACATGCCTGATACCTCGATTAAGACAAAACTTTTTAAACGCGTGTGAAGTAAAACAGCTTCCTCGGTCGCTAACCAACCTGTCCGGTGTACGAAAAGTATCAAAAATGTCATCTAAAATCTTCAATACATTTTGGGTACTAGTATTTCTTACTGATCTTATAAAAGCAAACTTTGTAAAGGAATCTATTATTACCAGGATATGAGTGTGTCCCCTTTTTGATCTCACGAAAGGCCCAAGGTGGTCGATGTGCAGGGTGTGGAATGGTTTTTCAATTTTCGGTATAGGATGCAATAGACCTTCTGGTGCACTCGTTTTTTTTGCATACGCGCATTCAATGCAGGCACCAACATATTTTTTTATGAAACGCGACATTTTGGAGAACCAATAAGATTTCTTTATCCTCTCGAGAGTCTTCTCATAACCCACATGACCTATATCGTCATGGTTCATCCTGCACAACTGCCACCTGGCGCCCTTCGGAACCACCCAACGTAAATTGTTTGTATCTCCACCTATACACTTGAAGAGCTTGTTATTTCGGACAACGTAATTTTCTTTTATATATTCGAGACCCTTGGAATCTAGATCGCTATTAAGGACGTCTCGAATTCTACTTAACTCCGAATCTCCTAACTGTAGGGTCAGTAACCAATCATCTTCACTTATGGACATAACAGCTGGATATGATTCGACGGTGTAATTGTCTTCAATAGCAATTGGGTTTCGTGACAACGCGTCCACGTGGCCCATTTTAGCACCGGGTCTATAATCTATGGTACAGTCAAATTCTTGGAGCGCTAGCCACCAACGGGCAATACGAGGGATTAAATCACGTTTCTGGAATGTGGACCGTAACGCACTACAGTCGGTGACGACCCGGAATTGTTTCCCTAGCAGGTAAACCCGAAATTTCTTTAAAGAGCATATAACAGCTAATGTTTCAAGCTCATACGAGTGAAAATTCTTTTCTTCCGGTGTCGTCTGCCTACTGTAGTACGCCACTGGTTGAAAGGGGTCTGACGTATGCGAGCGCTGTAAAAGAATGCCACCTATACCAATCCTACTTGCGTCCGTATGTAATTCTATCTCGGCTGAAGGATCAAATATGGCTAGCACGGGTCGACCTATTAATCTTTCCTTAAGTTTCTGGAATGCATCAGCCTGTTCAGCAGTCCACTCCCACACTGCGTCCTTTTTTAATAATTTGGTTAGGGGAGCAGCCAACTGCGCAAAACCTTGCATGAACTTTCGGAAATAACTAACAAGTCCTAAAAACTGGCGTACCCCGTGCACATTCTCGGGACACGGAAAATTAGTTACGCTTTTGATTTTGCCTTCACCCGGACGCATGCCTGACGAACTAATTTCGTAGCCAAGATAATCTATTTGGTTCTGCAAAAAACTACACTTAGTGAGATTTAGTTTCAATTTAGCTTCTTCTAGTAATTGTAAAACTTCTTCTAACCGATTAAGACATTCATCGATGCTTTTCCCGAATACTAACAAATCATCTATGTAAACCGTTGCTTTACTGAATCTCGCTGGGCCCAGGACATGATTCATCATTCTCTGAAAGACAGCAGGCGCATTTGCTAAGCCAAACGGCATACGATTGAACTCGTATTGTCCGTCTGGTGTAACAAATGCTGTTAGGTGTTTTGACTCTTCAGATATGGGGACTTGGTAATAGCCAGACATTAAATCGAGAGTAACGAACCATGCCTGTCCAGATAACCGGGATATTTCGTCCTCTATGATCGGCATAGGGTATCGTTCTTTAGTAGTGATAGAGTTGAGCATACGGTAGTCTACACACATACGCATCTTCCCGTCCTTTTTCTTCACTAATATAATGGGACTTGCATAACTGGAAACAGATTCTCGAATGACACCGGCTTCCATCATCTCATCGATCATACCTCGTACCTTCTCTCGTTCATGGTGTGATAGTCTGTATGGGCGGTAGACTACCGTGCGCTGACTGTTCAATTCTATTTTCATTTCCGTTACATCTGTACAACCTAAGCTAGTAAGATCGGATGCGAAACAATGTTCATACTTTCGCAGTAATGCAACTAACCTGAGTTTATCCTGATTCCCCACAGACTCCCCTATAGTTATTTGAGACTCATCAATATGGTTACTACTACAATGATTCGGCTCCGAGATAATGTCCGACGCTGCGTGAGTAATACGATTGACAATATCTACCTTTTCAGCCCGCGCAAACATAAAACCTTTATAAGTCAAGCATGGTGTTGCACATGGGGTTACTGTAACATATAATGTCCCATTCCTAACTTGGTACACACCACCACAAACCACGAATTGTTCGTTGGGTCTTCCGACAATGTTTGTATTTAATAGTACGCTCCCCGTGAACATTATCTCAGTTACCGCCTTAATACTCGCAGTACCGTACAGTCTAACATTGCCTGACAAATAAAGTTTCGATAAACGTTCGTCATTATCGTCACTAAGATTTTGACTGGGCATCACCGAACCGATATCCAAAAATTGCAATTTATTGACATCTTTATACACAACTACGTGTGGTTGTTCTGAAAATGTTTGACCTATAAGGACCGGTTTATCAAGCAAGTGATCCCCTACAACTCTAAATTGCACTATCGCACGTACCCCATCGATTGATATGTCTAGTGAAACTGAACCTAATGAATGTACTACAGTGTTACCAAATCCCTTAAGTGTTGAGGGTATTCCGTCATGAGATAACCCCAGATCAGTTAAAGAAGATAATCTTATCAGGGATACCTCGCTTCCAAAATCAATGAATGCTTGAAACGTCGCCGCGTTAATAGAGACCTGTTTGGTAAATTTTTCACTTGGGTTCAAGTTAGATATGCACATAGTTTTTTGAGTGTTCTCGGGTTTACTAGCATTCTTATCAGTCTTAAGGAAACAGGTGTCCTCTGTGTGGCCTACCTTTTTGCATCGATTACAATGACGGAGAGGCTTGGGACATTGCAAATATGAGTGACCTCTTTCTTTGCAGTTAAAACATCCTGGTTTTGCACCTATTTTATTAGTCTGACTATTTTCAGCAGAATTCGAAGGAGCACTATTTGGATTCTTAGTTTTTAAGGTAGGTTGGAATTGTGGGCTATTATTATGACTTAATAAAAATTGTAGTAATTGTTCGGGTTCGGTGCAACGTAAAGCTAAGGCACTAGATTTCATAGTCCTATCACTGATACCGTGAATAATGCATTCTGCCGCACGTTTCCCCGTTATATCACACTGGTTTAAAAGCGCTAGCTTTTCATAATAATAGCTTTCTATTGGCTCATTGTATCTACTCTTTCGCCTTAGCATATCCTCCAAGGCCTGGCCATAATTTTGTTCCGAAGGAAAAGCCATAGTTAATTTATCTTGCCACTCTCGCCAATTGAATAATATTGACTTTAAACTCTCATACCAGGTTTTTGCCAGGCCTTGTAGTTTTTGCATGGCGAAATGTATAGTTGTCCGTTCATCCCAGCCGTAGACTGTAGCACACTCATTTACTTTATTAAGCCAAACATCAATTCGTTGGGATTTGTTTGAAGGATTGAATTCAGGCAAGATATTTTTAGCATCTATGTGTTTACTGCTGAGTTGTGCAAAATGAGTAGACGGCTGTGATGACGGATTATTTTTAAGCGCTTGCAAAAGATTAACAACATCCTTAGAACAAAATAGTGGGCTACGTGATCGGGATCGTTCCCTACGGACAGATGTGTGTTCGGTTACCTTATCTGCTTGATGATCCCGAGAACGTGGTGTGCCGCGTTGCTCGGCGTGACGTGTGCTGCGGTGTGCGCTGTGACGCTCGTTGCGATGCTCGTGCTTGCACGTGCTGCGGCGCTCGCAACTGCGACCTTCGCGGCTGCGTGAGCAACGGCGCTCGCGGTCGCGTGAGCTGCGACGCTCGCGGCTCCGTGGGCTGCGTTGCCGACATCCGTGCGGGCTGCGTTGCTCGCGATTCCGGGAGTTTCGCGGGCTGCGACGCTCGCGGCTGCGCGGACTGCGCTGCTCGCGGTTGCATCCACTGTGGCGCTCGAGGCTGCGTAGACTGCGGCGCTCGCTGCGATGACTGCGCCGCCCGTGACTGCGTGGGCTGCGCCGCTCGCGGCTGCGTGTGCGCCGAAGCTCGCGGCTGCGCTTATATTCCTCTTCTTGTAGAACGCGTTCCTTGTTGCGCAAACGCTCACGTTCCAGTTCCAGCTCCCGCTGCAACTCCAGCAGAGCCTGGCTGCGCGCGGCGCTGTCGTCCTGTCTGCCGTTGCCTTCAGGTGTATTCAACCTGCGGCGATCAACATCTTGGCCACCCGCTTCCATTACCGGTCACTCGTTCATGAAAGAAGAAAATTTATCAATTTAGTTTATTTGCATAAGCGACATAAGCGTGGACCATGAAGTAAGATGTATAGTAAAAGTTTCCTAAATTGTTATTTATTATAGTAAAACGTACTTGTTTTCATTACATTATAACTAATTAGTTATCTTCACATGAGGTACCTGATAGTTTGTAAGGATTAATCAATAATATTAATAAAAACATACTAAATGTATTATTACCTTTCGTTATCTCATTTTAATCATATATTAAAACATGCTTACTACTGATATACATATATATTATCTCGATTATAACCTCCTTTGTTCATAATAATGAAAATAATCTTGTAGAATATAGCCAAAAAGTACCCATATAACATTATTACCATTAATTGTTTTAAATGTAAATTGTAAATGTTAAAGTCATTATTTTAAAGTTATATACGATATCAATCTTTATGTGTATGAAATATAATATGTTCATGTAACCTGTTTATTAATTTTTCGAGAATAACCCGCAAAGTAAAACCAAATCCAACTTAATGTACTATTAAAACCAAATTTAATTTAATGTACTATTTGAATAGTTTACGCCTCACGGAATATTCTAATCCTTAGCATTCTCTATACATATATTTTCCATATGAATCTTTGAATGTATTGTTAAGCGTATAACCCCAAAACGGGTGAATAAATTTAGTTACTTTTGTTAAATATTAAATCCGAGGAAGGTTATTGTGAAAGATTTTTTTTTAAATATCGCCAGTAAAAAAAAACAACATCTCCAACCTTCTTTTTCCTATGCAAACTGAGCCTTTTACAGAGCGGTAAACGGTCAGCCAGTTTTGTAATTAATAAAATAAAATATATAAGAAAAATCAAGGCTCCCGGGGGCTACGTTAAATAAGCTTATCATAGTTATAAGCAACACTAGCAAGTAACTAAAATACGGCTCGGATGTATAATTTTTCTGTCTCTTTTAAAATCTATCGATTTCATCCATGCATATAATGAAGGCGTGTACTCACATTTGAGGTTCTCGTTCCCACTTTCTGACTATAAGGAATAGCCAGTAAAACACACCAGAATGAGTATTACACTTATTTATTTAATTTCAACAATAATCACAGAACTTATTACAGACATTCACTGTTCACTCTACGCTCGTTCCAACTAGAATGCATTTACCCGACCAGTTTATCTTTATATACCCTCAATATTCCCGCTCAACGGCCCGCCAGTCTGAGAAACCGCCCTCTAGTGCTGCCATCTATTCTCGACTGTCAAGCCGTTGAGGGTCTATTTAATGAACACAAAATGATAATAATTAATACAATATAGCAATTGTTGGTTTCAAAATTACAATAAAAATCATAATTTAATTAAACTGGACTACCGTCTTATTTTGAAACCTTACACCCTGAAAATATAACCACAATTGAAAGTACAAATAATAATCATCCCAAGTAGCACACAACACACTTATATCCCTTGTACAGCTTAAATTAGAGTTTTAACGGGTGAATAGGCTCTTATACAACCAGTTTGCTAATATCACAAGTATATTCTGCATATTTTCACTAAACTGTGCATGGTAACGTGCATGTTAGGCCGTTGCATCGGCTGCAACAACGCATTTTTCCATAGCTCGATTTGCACCCATACTAACTGTTCTATTGTGGATCGCACCTGCAACCTGCTTCCAACGCCATTCCATTCCCAAAAAGAAAGGACTTGGAACAGGATATATCCAAATTAAGACGTTTATTTCACATTTGGCTCGCTTGAAACGCTACACGCAGAACATGTTGTTCAATGGCAGCTGAAGTAGTCGGCGAAAGGCTTGTCGCCAGCTCTGTGAAAGCATCGAAGCATTCAAATTGCAGTCGTTAGTGCAACGGTCTACTAGTAGCAGTTTACAAAACAGTTATTACTTTAAGTAATGAAATTATGACTGCACTTCAAGGCTTTCACAGAGTATGACAAGACGTCTAATTTTAATACAATAAGGAAAGAGACCTGTTTTAAAACTTGCATGTTATACCCTGAAATAACTACTGCTTTTGCAAGTACATCGCTATCTATAGAAATTCTCTCTCGATACGTAACGGCTCATGTGAAACGATTACTTAGGGCCATTTTTGTTTCTTTTTTTTAGGGTGTGTTTACATAATTAATTTCATTCATTATTATAACAAAACGGGATTGAACCGAGTTCAAAAATGTTTATTTACCGCAATTAATAATAATAATAATAGTCATTTATTTCAGATAACAACGATCCATATTTTTTGTTAGTAATTAAATAAAATTAGGCTTAAATACTAAATGTTAATAGGCATTTTAGAAACAAATTACATAAACACACACGCTGGACAAATAAAACTAATTAATTTTGATAAGGAATGTCAACATTATTAAAAATAATCAAAAATCAAAAATAAAAGTAATAAATTAAGTCCCGTTTTATTATTTTAATATAATGTGTGAAAATCGTGTAAGATTCAATCACTATATTAATGTCATTAATTGGTTCTCAATTAATCGTACCTAACGTTGTTGGTCCCAGATTCACATGCAGGCTATACGATGCTCCAACAGAGCATATATTATTACTGTTAATGCGATTCGAAAATATCTGTTTAAACTAAAAAACACTAAACTAAACAAGCTTGTGAGATACCTTCCATCTATTTCAGCTGCCATTGAATACCGTTTCATGCAAACCAAATGTGGGTTCACGTTTTAATTTGGAAATACTATCGAGTCCCAAGTCCTTCTTTTTGGGAATGAAACGGCATCAAAGGTAGGTGGGGTCCACAATAGTTGAAGGTCAGTTCAATTTGGAAACTCCTTGAACATTAAGGATACAAATTGGGCTGTGGCATAATGCGTTGTTGTTTTTTTTATGATGCGACGGCCTAACTTGCACGTTACAATGCAAAGCCTGCAAAGACTAAAGTGAAAATAAAACGTAAAGTAAGTAAAATATTGATTCAGAAATGCTATTTAGCATCTAATATACTTGTGATATTAGCAAACAGGTTGTATAGGTTGTATAGGTTTATTCACGCGTTAAAACTCTAATTTAAGCTGTACAAGGGATATAAGTGTGTTGTGTGCTACTTGGGATGATTATTATTTGTACTTTCAATTGTGGTTATATTTTCAGGGTAATCAGTACCTTCGAAACGGGAGAATACTTTTCTAGATACATGTACATAAGTTGCACGTGCGGCGGCAACATCGCACCGGCACCCTATAGTAAAATCTTCAATACCTTTGGAACTGTACAAGTTCTCGATATGCGGTTTTTTATTAAACGATGAATTACCTAATAGTGTTATAATATACATAAGTAAAATAAAGCCATATTCATAGTTTTTTTATATGAAATTACAAAAAGCCCCAAAAAAAAATTATATTTTATCAAAATGTATGTTTTTTTGGAAATATTATTACTTTTTGCCTATTTGAATTTTTATTTTATTTTTGAAACTAATTTAAGTAATTATCTGTTGATTAGCACCTTAATTAACAAAATCGGAAAATCCGTTGAGGTTTTAGATTTTTTGTAAGATTTTTTGACCCAGCGGCGCCATGTCTGTATTCTTCAATAACTTTGGAATTATACGAGCTAATGATATGCGGTTTTTTTTCGTAAATGTAAAATTAGTTGTGTATTAATATAAATAAATTAAAAAAGTACCATGTACATACATTTTTACGAGTAAAATTCCAAAAATCACGAATTTTAAATATTTCTTTCAGAAAATATTATTTCTTAGGTATCCAAAATTATTTTCTAAATGATTTTAATTTTTTTCATGTTAAATTGAGTAATTATCTGCCGATTGGCACCTGTTACGTCAAAATCGGAGTATCCGTTCAGGATTTAGAATTTTTTAAACTTTTTTTGAATAAGTGGCGCCATCTCTGTTCCTAAGGGGTGAAACTAATTTCGCCTCGAGTGAAATCGTTTATTTTGGTCTATATTATCACTGTGCAAAACGGCTTGCTTCCATCACAGAGTGCAGCTTTTTTTCATAACAAATAGGACTAGACGTCATGGATTATCGGAGTGAGCGGTCATGATTTCACGAAATACATAACTGCGATACTATAGTATGATCGACTGGCATTGATTAAAATAAAACGCCATTTCACATCAATTGTTTTATTATTATTCCAACGTTTATAAACTGTAAATCGCTTGACGTATTTAACGAACAGGGATCCAAAGACTATTGTAATACTTTTCCGACTACGGTTACAAAAAAAAGAGGTTAATACTTTACTAAGACTACTAATGATGAAGAGCTTTCTCATACTTTTCTTTATAATATTTTTCCTTTGGCATTTATTTTGTAAACAAATTACATTTGTTAATTACCTATGTAAAATAATAAGAAAATAAGTATAAAACCTTAATCTAAATAAGGTGCGAGTCTAGCTCGCGCACCGAGGGTACCGTACAAATATTAACGGCCGGGTTAAGTTAAGTTTGCATCTGGTATGTATGGCTCCGAATGCAAATAAATAAGCTGTAAAGTTAACGCAACCGGGTTCTCTAGATATGATATTTGAAAGGGACTATACTTTTTATAGTTTATTTATAAATGTATAGTTTATTTATAGTATAAGACAAACATATGTCATAGTTCTAGTTCAACGAAAAATAACCTCTAAATTTTCATTCCCTTGAGAGTGTCGAAATACCTAGGTACACGTTTTTTGCGGCATAAACTAACTTATATATTTTTTACGTTTACCTAAAAGTTTGATTTTTTCACAGCTTCAAGGGACTGTCGACTTGAGTACATGGTTTATTTCAATTTAAACTCGATACTTCCAAGCGTTTCCGAGATAAAGGGTTTTCACAGACAGACGGACGGACGGACAAGAAAGTGATCTAATAAGGGTGTCGTTTTTTTCTTTTGAGGCACGGAACCCTAAAAAGGGTCATAACAAGAATACTTGTAATATATACATATAAGTAAGTGAGTATATAATATATTTAATACAGGTATAATACAGGTACAGGATAGGTACTTAAACACGACTACAGCGATACAGACGTGACAAAAGCATTATGTTGTTTAATCTAAAGATCTCATCGGCTACCATACAAGGACATCGATAAACAGTCGTGTAGACGTATGGGCATGGGCATGTAGGTATAAAATTGCACGAATAAAAAACAAGGAATGGGATCAAATGTTTCAACCCGGCAACGGCATACTATAAAAGTTTGATTCAAATCCAGAACTGATCCAAAACGCATTTTTCCTCTTACTTCGAAGCTGTTAATTAATTGCTGCATAAAAAAATGCGAAAAATCCGCATTGTAATTTGTAATTACGGAATCTTAAATACGATTAAATTTAAAAATGTATCACGTTTTGTTTCTGAGATTTTGTAACCTTTACCACCTGGTTCGATTCAGGATTTGGATTCGTCATAAAAACGAAACCTAAGTTATTGTATTATGTATCGCATTATTCATACGCCAAATAAAATTATTGGCCGCAAAGTTTTAGGATACGTAAATTTTATGAAACTCTACTTATATTTACACTCGTTTTGAAGCTAACGGCCCTCGACGGCATGGGCCCACATTCTTGCGAAACTCGGAGAAACGGGCCTAGAGCATTTTGCTAACTTTACCTTTGTCCACATTCCGAGAAACATAAACGATTTTGGTCAAAGTATCCTTCGTAAAATATGAGAAGAGAACCATGAATTTTCTAGAATGAATGATTTTGTATCACACTGCAGCTCAAATTTTAACAATGGCCAAAATTCTAGTCTACAAATAATGTATTTGTCTTAAAAATCAGGATGCGAAATGCATAGTTTATTGTCAGTCAAAAAAAAACACCTCGCCGGCTCGGTTTGCTCGTCAATAATAGGTACCTATTGCTTGAAATTCCTTTATTTGTCGAGGAAGAAACTTAATAAAAAGTTAAAACGGCCATATAAAACACGCATAGGTCCTATAGTCTCATTTGCTTGGAAGAGTTAGAGTCCGACTTATCGCGACTTTTTAGTTGCCTCAAATAGCTTATGGAGTTTTCAGAAGAAAAATACACTTCAATTTATAAATAAAAAAAAATAGAAAGGCGGCAATACAAGAGTTCAGTTTTGACATATAGTGGCTACTGAACTTATCTGTATTTATTTTGTTTTCTTGCACATTTTTTTCGAAAAACACTATATTAGTCTCAGCCTTCGTATTAAATTAAACGGAAGGTCATCCGTTTAAAATTAATACACAGCCAGCAATTGCCTAGTAGTTCCCTCGCTTTAACAATAATGTACTATTAATGATATTACTCGTTGATAAATAACAATTTTAGACTAATTAAGGTACACTGCAGCTCAAATTTTAACAGTAGCCATAATTTTAGTTTACATACAAATTTGAAAGCAATTGATAGGATAGTTTTTGTTAGTAAATAAAGGGTAGTATTTAAACGCACATCAAAAAAAACCTTTTTAAATAACAATTTTAGACTAATTAAGGTACACTGCAGCTCAAATTTTAACAGTAGCCATAATTTTAGTTTACATATAAATTTGAAAGCAATTGATAGGATAGTTTTTGTTAGTAAATAAAGGGTAGTATTTAAACGCACATCAAAAAAAACCTTTTTCTATGCAAAAATAATCAAAATTTAAATCAATGTTACTGATTGCACAGCAAATATTGCACTCAAAATGTTACTAAATATACTACAATTTATATTTGTGGCGTGCATCTATTTATTTAAAAGTAGGGGAGATAGGGGAGCATTGGGCAGTCGGGAGGTTTGGGCACCACCTTGTAAGTCGGCTTGTATGGAAGCTAATTCATTTTGTATACTGTGGTAGTTTAGCTTACTAACTGACAACACCGCTCAGGCTAATGTCATTTGCCATTTTGATTAGTTGTCAGTGTCACATGCCGTCGACCGTTTCGTGCGTGCGAAAGTAAATATTTCGATGTGATTTCGAAGAAAATAACAACGTGATCTGTGAAAAGTCGTAAGATTCTGTATTGTCATCTAGTTATGTATTTACGAAAGCTAATATTAACGTATAAATTAAGGCAAAACATTAGACTATAAAAAACTTATTTGAATTTATTTGTGAAATGAGGGGGTGGGGAGCATTGAGCACTAATTCTAAAGGGAGGTTCGGGCATGCCCAATGCTCCCGCCACTATTGTCAGTGTAAAAAGTAGGTTCTGTTAAAAGAAAATTATTTCGACGTCTTTAAATTGCGTGTAAATATTGAATTTGAATACTGAATACTTTTGATGTTTCATTACTATTTGTGTTCCTAATTATTATATTTTTTTCTATAAAATGCCGTTTGAATTTAAAAAGAAATATAAGCGACGCGAAATTTCTAAAGATATAATAATAGGTGCCATAGAAGGAATTAAAAAGGGAGCAAAAATTAAATCGACTGCAAATCTTAGATAAAATTTATAACTGAAGTAAGAATACTGAGTATTGAGTACAATATCTTTAGTTTTATTTTTTGAGTACTTATAGTTTAAAACAGTAGATTGTTTGTTGATTTTATTGAAAGTTTTTATGATTATATTATTTAATATTCAAGTAATTTACCATTAAGAGGCGTATTTAATACAGTGCCCAAACCTCCCATTGAGGTGCCCAAACCACCCGACCATTGGGAGGTTTGGGCACTTTTGACAGTGTTCAGAAAATCTCTTGCAATTTTGAGACCGATTATTATTGTATAAGTGTTCTTGGTAATAATTGAAGCCATATATATGTGCTACTAATATAAGGAGTAAAAAGTTAATTTTGTTAAAAAATTGCATTTTTATGAGGACTTAAGTAAAAAAGTGCCCAATGCTCCCCTATCTCCCCTAAAGCATATTTAAGTAATGCATAGCTAATAATGACTACCGCACATTATGGAGCGTTTTTTAGGGATATAAAAAAAACTAACCTAACCTAACCCGGCCGAGTCGGATCTGCCCTGAAAGGTGTTCAGGATTAGATGGTTACCTATCTGAAACACTAATTTTTGTTTCCCATCTGTAACGTTTCGCCAAATTTTCATTTGTGCGAAAGCCATTTTTTTCAAAAACTGTTTATTTTCAGAACAATTATGAAACAAACCTAACCTAACCTACTACTTTGAAAAGATGAAAGTAATGTCGTGCTGATGTGTATTTTCTAATTATCTGCAGTACAATTTTTGCTAGGCATTTATTTTATTTGCTGTGCAATAATTAATTTGATGTAAAAAGTATATAATTGATGAAAATAAATAGATATGCGATTATTTGTTTGCTGTGCCATTAATAATATCCCGTAAATAAATGTTAAAACATGGTTCAATAAGTAAGCTTTACACTAAAATACACAATACTTAAAAGACAGGAGAAGATTTTGTCTTCTGATGTTCGCAAAAGTCGAGAACTGCTTTTTTTTTTATTGTATGTGTTAAATGCGATGGTCGTGCTTAGTTATTAAGCTGTCCTCTTGTTCGTTCCAAATCGTTTATCTTTAAGACTTTACACGAAAACTTGACATATTAAACTCTGCCAGTCTCGAAGTAACAAATTGACGCTGAAAGCGTCAGTTTGCCGCCCTAATCTTATCGAAAACAGGCGCAGACCTGTCGCTCCTTGGGCATAAATTAGAAGAATGGAATGTTATCGAGAATCCAGTGAATGTGGTCCAACATGCGACAAAGTATGTACAGCCTGATCGTATATTCCTTTACTAACTTTGACTGAGATCCTAACGACTAAAATCTATGTGTCTAGCGGAAATAGTTAGGCGTTTCAAACTTCTCGCTCTTTGAGCATAAATTAGAATAATGGAATGTTGTCAAGGGTCCAGTGAATGTGGTTCAAGATCCGGCTAAGAGTGTACTGTCTGATCTTATATTTCTTTAATAACTTTGATGAGATACTTGCGACTATAATTGATGTTTCCGAGATAGGTGTTTGTAAATTTTAGATGTGGTCTATTTAACTGTAAAGTGAGAACGAAAACTCGAAAACCAGTTTCGCAAAGCCTCATTGGATTTGGGTCTAACAGTTTCTTATACTTAATTTTAAATGAGATTAGAAAAGGAATTGTGTTTAGCTATTGTGTTATTATGTACAAACGTTGTTCTTTAATTGACATTAAACCGTATTGTAGCGAGATAATCAGTACCTATATAGTGCCAGAGTCAAATCATGACTCGAGTCATGTTCAAGTCATGTCGACACTCGTCACTCAGTATTCCGGACTATTGTGACCGATCAATTTATGAACGCACCTCCCATAGTGCCTCAGTTCAATAGCCGACCGGCTTTTATTTCGCTATTTATAGACGAATTAAACACGTATGCTTTTGGCACGTACTTTCACACATAACGTCAGAACAAATAAGAGTAACGTTATGAATGTATTACCTACATTCAAGTACATTACCTTGTATAAAATGGCAAAACATTCAGGTTCTAATAGAAGGGTCGCCGTCTATAGGGCACGACCCGAAGGTGGTTGCACTTTCCACGTCAAAACGAAACTTACCCTTACTCATTAAGAGTATTTAAAGCCTTAAAATAAAATTAATACTAAAATTTCACGTCCGAGTGCTCGCAATTAGCAGTGCTCATTAATTATTTTGCGTTTTTAATTAAAAAAGCCAAGAAAAATGGTAAGAAATCGCAACCTAAACAAGAATAACTCGATTGTATTCTTTGTGCTGTTCATCATCATCATCATCATCTCAGCCATAGGACGTCCACTGCTGAACATAGGCCTCCCCTTTGGACTTCCATATATACCGGTTGGAAGCGACCTGCATCCAGCGCCTTCCGGCGGCTTCGGGTTTCGGCTTTTGTGCTGTTAACAATGTAAAATCCTCTTAATGCACATTTGGACAATTTGAATTTTGTTACAACTGATAGACATGTTTTAAAAAAAACTGGAACTAAATTAAGTCAACATTCATCAAAATATAATTTTATTGATACTCGTGTAGCAGTGAGAGTGAGACACGTCCACGAACAGTTCTTGAAGTGTAAGTTTAGAACACAAAATAACTGTGCGATTCAGTATTCTCAAACATGCTATGAAATATCGTCATAACAGGCTTCGAAGTATCACGTTTCGGACCCAAGAGAAGTGTAAAGGGATCTCATACTAAATTGAAGGCCTAGGCCGGGAAGTAATTTTTTAAACATGACGTCTGTGTTCATGAACAAGCTCAACTGAATTACATTATTTTTTGATTGGTGTAATTTTTTATTTCATTGCATATATTTGAGAAAAGCACTATACATGCCTTAGCCGTGAAAAAGGCTTGCCGGCTTCGTATCATTATCCGGCCTCCTTGTGGTCGGCTGTCTATACCTACTCACCCGGCAAGCCCTTCTTTCCCGGAGTCTGCAGTAATGTACTATTATTTCCATTATAATTGAAGTACCTTTTATCAAATTCAGCGGTTTTAAATAGCATCCACCTGTTAGGTACCCTCCAAACGGCGACGAGTCAAATGACGCAGTCGACACTTTGGAGGAACGATTTACTTCTAGCTCGATTACTGATATCCCTCACCTATACTTATCTAATAGTTATCCTTTTAGAACATTTCAAGTTTAATAGTAAAATTATAATTATCTATTCATGTCTGGCTAGCATTATATTTTCTGAAACACTCATAAACGCTTCCGGCGGCACAATTAAGATTTGTCATGAACAAAGCTTTTCAATACACCTCGCAGTTAAAGTTCAACATGTTTTCCATCGTATTAACGCTCATTTTTATAATTTCTTTGTCAACTTTTTCACCAACGTTAATAGAGAAAAGCAAAAAAAAAACGTTTTTTTCCAACAAAATACTATGGAAATATGTTATACACCTTATGTGTACACATTTCTAGAGTGACATTTCTAGTGGCTTGAAATTTTACTACGTATAGAGACAGATTGATGAAGTTTCGGAAAAAATATATAAAAAGACTAAATTTACACATTGTAGGTAAGTATAATACGCACCACTTTGATAACCGTGTAACTTTTATCGAAGG
This sequence comes from Apotomis betuletana, assembly GCA_932273695.1. NCBI lineage: Eukaryota > Metazoa > Arthropoda > Insecta > Lepidoptera > Tortricidae > Apotomis > Apotomis betuletana. The sequence continues at coordinate 11,668,456 of OW026309.1, read as the reverse complement.
CGTGAATCAAAATATCCCAACCGAATTCAACACACACCCGCAAACAAGCTTCTTATAGATCAAACTTAGCAAGTTTCGGGGGACAGCGGTCCTAATCCAATGATCGTTAACTGAAACTGAATAGAAGTAAAGTTTAGTGTAATTCGATTCACTGCTTGCGTCGAGGTTTGCCGTAAAGATCATCTTGGGTCCACTTCTCTCCATTACGGTTTGACCGGCAAAATTGATTACTCTACACTCCCTTTATAACTGCGGAGATGCAGGCTTTTCGATTGTCCATACTACCATATCAGCTCATAAATGATACTTAATGATATCAAATTATATTACATTTCGTTATAATTTAAATACCTTCGACTCTATCGATTGCGAAACCGGTGGTTAAATCAAATTTATATTGGCATTTAGTGTTTGTAGTTAAGATATAAGAAATGTAGTATTATAGTCTGTACCGTTAACGGTTGGCAGCTATTCGCACGTGGCCCGAGGGCAATGACCCCGCTTAGAATGGACCACACCACAAGTGAACGCTCACCGCATTATACCAACAAAGCATTAAAACAACGTGCCTCTTAATATAAGAATCTAAAATATTTGCACTCTGATGTACAGTACAGTACCTACGCGTGCTAATGACAGTAGGGTCATCGGGACATAGTAGACACCCATCTACTTACTAAGACCACACCAACCCAAAGAAACCCGATATATCTACCCTAATACTGTTAAACATTACAGTCTTGCGCTACGAAAGTTAAATATCAGTAACAAAATGATCTCTATTGCTTGAGAAATAACGTTTTGCTTTACGCTGACGACATTTACGCGTCTGTCTCTTATACTATAGTAATCGCTTGCTGACTTCAAAGTAACATATCGTTTACTTTCATGTCAGTAAAGGCCGCAACCTATTTCCTGGTCCTAAAACAACGCAACTAATCAATTCCATTATAGGATCTGAACCCGGTGACGAAGCGTAAAATGTCGGCACTCCTTTGAATACAGATAACGGTGTTATGTAACAGAACAAGTTGTGTGAATTGCAAGACACGACTTTTATCAACGCGATACGTCAATTCCTTTTGAATATCATTTGCAAGTCGAACTTTATAGGTGCAGTCGAAAATGAATAGCAAATTCTCAGACAGTCGGTTAAGTGTAAGTGACAAGGGGCTTAGTTCTATCGAAGCGAGCAAACTACGTCCCTAACAAGTGCACTCGTCAAATCCTCGAACGATCTAACTTTCTTGAACTGCAACACTCCGTTTCAGACAGCTTTAAGGAAACGTCAAGTATAGCAAACCAGAGTAGGTAATGACACTCCGGTCATGTTTTCCGTCTTAATTGAGGCGAAAACAGGCCGAAGTTGGCTGGCAGTGCTCATTAAGAACAACAAACAAGTGGGTAAGTACTGTGATGTCGCCGAGAGGCAGTCGCGAACTAATCGGCTTTCGCGCTGGATGCTACCGAAACTCCGAAAAACCTCACATTTACATGTTGTTTGCGACGTTTATGGAAAACATGTGTTTTATATGGAATAACAAGCACGAACTGGGGAAAACATGTTTCCACAATCGAACTCGCTTTTCCGATGTGTTAGGCCCCTATTGCGTATGCAATAACATATTCAGATACATGCTATATTATTATATATTTCTAAATAAATTGACATTGTTTTTTATGCCTGCATTGACTATAAGTGAATGGCTGAATAAATCAGTGCCTCCAGTGAATAAGGGAATAACTCAAAAACGGCACTTTTCAGGAGAGACAAAAAACGATTTTACAATAGAACATATTTAGAACTTTAACATTTTAAGCATTTTTATACAAGCTATGGTGTTAGGCATTCGTTTTATAAATAAAGAACTAATACTATGGCCCTGTAAATATGTATTTTTCAGGTTTTTTTGTAGTTATATCTTTTGTTCACGAATATTTAAAGACATAACTCAATTTATATGGACCAATTTTACCGATATTTTAGCAATCACACGACTTATGCCCTTATGAACGACGTGCATAAAAGATGAACACGACTTATACCATTGTCAACGACGTGCATAAACGAAAAAAATACGACTTATATCTATGTGAATGACGTGCATAAACGAAACGAAACGACTTATACTAATTTTTATTATGGTATTTTAGAAATTACACGACTTATAAAGTTTGGAATTGGCTACCTAAGGAGTCAAATGCGGCTGTATAATAAAATTATCATAAGAAATCATTGATGAAATAAATAATTCTTGTTTATTACTATATCAAATATATCAATATCAACATAGATATCATTGCACTCACTGTCAATGAATGGAGTGCTTTCCCAACACTGTCAAAGTGATGACTGTTAAAGTTATACTTAAGAAGATTTTTATATCTTTCATGGCTTTTAATTGACAGCGTACATTTTTCTTTGCAATTCATCAAGTACCGAGACGAATTTAAGAAGCCCAAACTCAGTAGGATTGCGTTATAGTTTTGCCTATATCCACCATCTGGCCCCATCATCAGATCAGGTCCAATTCAATTCAATTCAATTCATTTATTTGTTCCATGCTTATTGTATTAACATTTTCGAGGACTAGAGTTGAAACTAAGTATGTTATGTAGGTATATGTGAACCTTATTTCAACTCAAGTCCTCGGTAAGTGGATTAAATTTTCCTTGAAATATTTTTTAACATAAAATACTTATATAAAGATAAATAAAAACTTTTAATAAAGAACGTGTTAATACCTCCTTCATTATTATTCCGTTTGTTGTTGTTTTTTCGTCAAGCTTGCCACTTTTTTAAACTATCCTCTTAATAAAACACTTCACGAATAAAAAGAAAATCACGAGCCGTTGACAAAGAGTTCAATAGATACTGTCGTTCAGAGAGTCCAAACTGATGAATTAAGTATAATTAAATAAATAGACAACATACTTATATATTGAAATATACATGACAATGTCTACTGACATCATTCAATAATAAATGTTGAATGTATAATTATATGCAATGCAATACCATACAAGTACCTACTCTTTATTGGACACCTCATAAAAGATACAAGGGAAATACACCGCAATAGGTATACATATTTTTTTAAAGAAAAATAATTTTAATAACTTCATTCGCAAATTCGAGTTTGCATGTAAATAAGTAAAACCGCCTAGTTTCAATGATTTAGTCACATCTTCATCAAAAACTAACCCCCAGTTTACGCAGATGCCCGCATAAAAAAACGTTATAAAACTGATAAAGGTGTTTTTATTGCAACATAACACCTTCTTTCTTCTCAAAAGATTAAAATAAGACACGTTTGCGATACATGGATAAAGGTGCTATGTAAAACCAGCTAGAAGTGAAAACTATAATAAAAAATATATAAGGTGAGTCGGGGCTATTGTAGCTATGGGGTCTGTGACCATTATAATGGTCTGTGTATATATAGGATACACAGACCAATGGTATATATACACAATCCTATATATACACAGACCATTTTAAGGGTCACAAACCATTATAATGGTAAGAAGATACAATAACCCCATAGCTACAATAGCCCCGACTCACCTTATATGCTATGTGGGTACTATTCATAACACTTTTTTCTACTACAATTTCTTCTCAGTGGTAAAACTGCTGCCGCCTTCTTTCATCCATTGAGTTTAAGGCTTATACGGCTTAAAAAAAAAGAGAGGGGTTTTATTAAAACTTCAAATGTAAACAATGAAATAAATGCGGTACGCAAATAGCCCAATGGCAAGACGGTATGGTCGCAAAACTGACCTTTGGCGTTACTTGGTCCGGTGGCACTAAACGAGTTATTCCTTTATGCTCATGTTAGAATAATGGCATAGACGTGTTTATGTCAAAATGGCGTTACTTGGTTCAGTGGCACTAAACGAGTTATTCCTTTATGCTCATGTTAGAATAATGGCATAGATGTGTTTATGTCAAAATTCAACAATATAACTGTAATTATTTATTTTGGTTCGTGCGTAATTTTGACTCGAGATCATTTGTTCCCTTGTAAACGTCTGCAATGCAGAATATGAGTAACTTATACCATTATGAACCTCAACTTATACCCTTTAAAAACTAGGTAAGGAGACAGCTAGAGATATGTCCTTTTGATATGTTATGTAGTTTGACGAGCTGATTCCAATGGTGGAATAAAAACCAAAGGGAATAACTCGTGTTAGTCCGTTCTTCACTGGAGGCACTGAAATGGCTGATAAGTAATAACTGAATTGACAGGTACAAATTCAACCGTTCGAAAATAAAATCCGCCTGTAAATATGATGCAATTGATGTATTACCGACGAGTGGGAACCGCTACGAATGGCTACGAACGCACGCCATTTTACCCGAACAAAAGAGGAAAGCGGAGTCTAGCACCTTGGTTTTCGCATACGTTACGTAGGTTTATAGACGTCACGTTTATTGTAGGTAATTACGGTCAATGTATTATCGTTATTTAGTCAGGGTTGCGTACAAAAAGACGCAGCGTGGGAAGGCCCCCAATAAGGTGGACCGACAACTTGATTAGGATCACGGGAACCAATTGGATGCAGGCGGCGCAAGAACAATCGTTGTGGAGAACTTTGGTGTAGGCAGTGGACGACTCTCGCCTGATATTATGATGATAAATGATGATGATTATAATTATCAGTGAAAAGTACAACAAATACAAATCCTTTTTATTGCACACCGCAAATATACAGGGGACCTACACAGCGATAAACAACAGGTGGTCTTAGCGCTAAATAGGGACCTATTCCAGACCACCTTTAGGTAGCGCTTCAAGTACTTCGTACTCCTATTTCAATTTTAAGGCAAATGTAATGAAACTCATCTGTTCAGAACAACGATACAATTTAACGTCGTGTCGCCAACAAGTTAGCTGTTATTATCGCCATTGTTTTGTCCAAGTTAAATTGTTATTGTACCTACTCGTGTTTGTCCAACTTAACACGCTTGTACTGCGGTTAACAGACTGTGGCAAAACTTCTAAACTTGGTAATTTTGTATGAGCCCGCATAAAAGTACCTATTGTGTATGCTTTTATTGATCTTTATTTGGATACGATGTTCCCATCGGGAATGTATAGAATTTTGACTAGAACCGTAGTGTTAATCAATTGAATACATTCATAAGTAATATCCCAAATTAAAACGTTCTGCCAGCTTATACTTAATGGTTGCTTTTATCACGCGATAAATAAGTGACAAAGCATCCGTCACTTTTTGACAAGATGTGAGTGTGAGTGACAGATGCTTTGTCACTTATTTATCACAAGTTAAACGTAATCATCATATAGGCCCCGTGTTGTGAGTAGTCACTATGGAATATGGATACAGTAATAAAACATGTATTGTATGACCCAATGGGCCTATGATCAAAGTATTCAAGTACTTATAACTTATTGACAAGTGTGAGTGTGAAAATGACGGATGCTCGAACGCAATCATCATAAAGCCACATGAGTAGATCATCACACAAGGTAGCTTTATCAAGGATATCACTCCTGCGGCCCGGATATAATTCCATTAGCGGCCTTTGGGTGATAGTGAGGGCTAACCAGCCCTGATACAGTTCAAGTCATATAAAAAAGATCAAGGGACAGATTCAGAAGGCGGTACCTAGTCCAGGCCCGGCGTGCATCGTCAGAAGGTTCCTCTCTCTGACCTAACCACCGGTAGCTTGACCACTGGTTAGGTACCTATCGTAAATCCGATTTTTTTCTTCCCGCCTATAACGTTTCGCCAAATTTCCATTTTGTCCGAAAGCGATTTAATTCCAAAACTATTAATAATTCAGAATAATTATTAAACAAACCTAACCTTATGGGTTCTTTAAAACGATGTTTATAAAATCCTGAAAATATGATGGGTTTCCGGAAAAATAGCTTAGAAGGGAAACGATTATTCGGAGTTGTGATATTAGTAGGTATCTTGGCTACTAACCCGTTGATGGCGGCACACTCGGTTTTTGTTTAGTCTAATTTGTATTTTACTTATATACATTCTGTAAAAACCAAGCCTAAGATGGAAAATAAATACAGGAAATGATAACAGTATATTAAGGAAACGCGCGTAAATGTGTTTTTGTTAGTATTCGAGAGTTGTGGAAAGTGCGTGAGTTAGCGCACAACTGTTATGAAAGGAAATCTTTTCAATCCCGAATTTCATAAGGAAAGGTAACGAGTGATTTATGTGTGTAGCTCCCTTTGTTGAGAATACCTATTGAATGCTAAAAATACTTTACAGTTATGTTTAAGTAAAAGCTATAAATTATTGTACGGGCTAATGTTTCTCTTTAATGTATCTTTGCACGAAAACTTTCGCTTATATTTTTCTTTTAAGTTAACTGAAACAAGTACGATTGTCTCATTAAACTGAATTATAAACCAAAAAATATATCCTTGGTTGCTCTGTTTTTTAGTTTTGCTACATATTCTTCTCCTCTGTATTGAAACCCACTTGGATAAAAATCATAAATATTTTCCAAAAAGTGTCTAAAATGGGTAATAAAAATAATGGATTCAAAGTTAAATTTTCCATTAATCGTTTCTTGTATTTCTATAGACGCTATCAAAACAAATCGGCATACGCAATGGCTACTCACAGTTGTGCTGTTAGCACTGTCAGGCAAAATTTCTGATACCCTGGTGCATGGGTCCTTCTGCAGCCGATTTTTATGGCCATTCATGACACTGAGTCCCACGTAACCCGGTCCATTATTTTCTACATAGGACCACTAGCTCGAAATAAAAGCTAGCTACAGTTTTCCTTTTTCGAGTTGAGATGCGACTGAAAACTTGGGTCATCCTGCACTAGAGAGGAAAATTGTTGCTTCAAATCCGCTTATGACTTTTCGGTTACACATATAAATGTCCGTCGTTTTGCATTGAATGCTGAAAGTTGTTTACTGCTGCAACACCGCAATCCTAAGCAAATCGTCAGTTTACGATTAGTATTATCTATAATTGAATTATGAATCTAAGTATTGATACTGGAAAACAATCAATGAACACAAAGATATTGACCATACTGCTACTAGTGAACAGTAAACGAAAACCTGTAAGTACTCAAGAAAAACCTAATCTCATTAGGTATTCATTCCATTGCCAACTTGACGAATAGTAATTGTGAGCAGCAAACATAGGTACTAGTGACAACCTCCATTTAATACAAGGCTCTTGGACCCTTCCACTCCGGTTCACTTGAGCGCCCACCTTGCGAGGAACTGGCAAAAGGATTTACACCACCTTCTAAAACATAAAACGACAGTGTACACAACAGTCTCTATACACACTTATTACCTTTCGTAGTTGGATCGATAGTACAGATAAGTAATAAAACTCAATGCGTTTAAACAGAAGCAAAAGCTACCGAGTACCAACATCGTAAGCACTAAATGAGATTAATGTTTTATTTTGCTTGCCGCTATGTGGAGTGGAATGTGTACCTGCCTACTCGACTTAGGGCCGATTGTTCAATCACCAGATAAAACATATCTGTCAGATAAATGTTGGCTGTCACTTTTCTTTTATATGACGGGAGGAAAGGATAGGTGGGTCAATTTCCCAAGCAGTATTTTTTGATGGCAAGACTGAAAACGCAGGTGCAGAAAGGTTGAATAATAAAGTACCATTTTTTTTCGGAAACAGCCCGCCATTGTCTACCTCGGGCAACAGCTAAAATTTAAATATTAATATATATAATAATTTAAAAAAATATATTTAGACCAAATTTCTCATCAAGGTGGGTTGTCCCCAAGCCGGTTTTGTTTGTAAAATGCCGGGTAAGTCAAATACTATGCATGACAAAGAAAATCTGTTACCATTATTTTATTACCATATAAATAGGTAACGAAAAAAGCACATTACCCGTTATATATCTCCTTTGTATACCCTTGAATAAGTGCATATACGTTTGTCCCGAGAAAACTTCTCATTACCGCCGACAATGTTTCGAACCGATTTATTTCCCAAATTTGATCAAGTATGCCCCCCGTCTCCCGCGCACTTCAAAGAATTAGTCAAGCTGCGGCGCTCGACGAGGCCGGTTGTGTATAGTGGCAATACGTTGGCTTGTATAAACGTGAATATTTCATCGCGGTGGACAGGGGACAAAAAAAATGTCATTCCGGAGTTTGTTATAGCTTCTTTATTTTTTAACTGCGTGGTTTGAAATTTATCTATATCAGGTAAAGTACACTCGCCATTACAAGAGTTTAATTAGTTTTAGAATAAAGGGCTTACTTTTTTTTTTTGAAATAAAAATATGTCGTGTTTCTCATTCCACCATTCTCATTCCGGTGTTTCCGGTGTAGTAAAATGACTTTAAACCCCACCAAAATGAGGAAAGCACCGGAATGACATCAAAAGTAGCTTCACTTTTCATAAATATTGTTGAAATAATATTTTTTTTTATTTTGTTTTTAATACCATACTAAGATATATGTTTATATTATTATGTAATGCCAATATAATATATATTACGAATATAAAAAGTAAAATTACTTTCATAATATGCCACTTTTCTTTCATTCCGGCGTATGAAATTTCATTGCGGTGCACTTATTTTATCATACTGGTGCGCTCGTTCCCTAAATATCAGAATGGCAAAATACTAGATTGCCCTTTTTACCCGATTTCTGAAATACCAGATTTCTAAAACACCAGATTTTCTGGGTACCGAGTTTCTCTTATATCGGGTTTGCAAAACAACTTGTTCTCAATACACTGTATTTTATTTAAAACCGAATTCCCATAATACCAGATAATGAAAACACCAGGCTCGTAAAGCACAATGTACTTGAAACACCAAGTTTCTTAATCTACCAGTTACTCAATATACCAGATTGCCTGTTTATTTAATTCCCAACACACAAGATGCCAATTATACTTGATTTCCGAAAGCTTACATTCCTAAAACACCAGATTTTTACTTTAGTAGATTACATAAGTACTGATAGAAAAAAAACAATTATAAACAACAACATTTTATTGTAAACTTTATTTAGGTACTCATTTAAAGTTGGAAAATACTACTAGTTTTCTATAAAATAAAATAAGTTAACCCTTAAATTGGCACACCATGATAGAACATGTTTTTATTTATTTATTTAGGGTTCAGTTTAATGTTGATTTTGGGATAATTAGAGGATAAATATAATCTAATGATCCCAAAATTATCCTTGTCCCTCGGACGGACGTTCTGAAATGTATTTATATTAGAAGTAACTGTAGGTACATAGATAAAAAAAAACACAAATAGTGGGATATGATTTTTATTGTAAAATATTCTGCAAAGCCATGCCATGGATATTATAAGACTGACGAAAATAGCTTTGGGTTCTGTTGTAAGAGCATTGCAGAATATTTAACAATAAAAGTCTTATCTCGCTATTTGTGTTTATTTATTTGCTTTAGCTATGTACAGTCACTTCTAATAATATGAAAGTGAATGGGCTGGTAGTCCCCACAGCGGGTTGGGGACTTCACATACACCTTTGAATTTCTTCGTGGCAGGTTTCCTCTATTTTTTTATCAGCTTCTGTTACATATGTATTGAGTGCCCCCTCTAGTTTTTTTTTTTATTACAGGCCCTCGTAATTGATATTCTTAAATTCAATTATAGTAATATTCATAACAGGAGCAAACATTGAAATTAGTGTTTCTCTAAGAATTAATCGAAAAAATGCGTGATAAAAGAATGTAAGAGTGAAAAGAACGGTGTCCTATCGTTTGACCAAAAAACGTTTGACAAATGATCACTTGACCAAACAACGTTTCACCAATTGATCATTTTACAAAAAAATGGTTGCCTGTAAAGTCGGTTTTACGGGCGAAGGAAGATTTTACGTGACAACGTCTTTTTCTCGGTAGAATATTTATTTGTATCATATCCATTCACAATTTCCCTAACAACATTTTAAGTGTTACTTTCTGAACGCACCCATCACATGTGTCATTAATGTCATTATAGTGTCTTCCCTCGTCCCTCCTCCCTCTTCCCTCTTCCCTCTTCCCTCTTCCCTCTTCCCTCTTCCCTCTTCCCTCTTCCCTCTTCCAATGAAGTGGCAATGGGCCGGCCATGTAGCCCGAAGAACGGATGGCCGTTGGGGCAGCAAAGTCCTAGAGTGGCGACCACGTATTAGAAAGCGCAGCGTGGGTCGGCCCCCGACTAGATGGACGGATGACCTCGTGAGGGTAGCGGGGAATCATTGGATGCGGTCTGCACAGGATCGCACTTTGTGGCGAGTCATGGGGGAGGCCTATGTTCAGCAGTGGACGTCTGTGGCTGATAGATAGATAGATAGATAGTCTTTGTATCCGACCGTTCCCTCTTCCCTCTTCCCTTTTCCCTCTTCCCACATTTTAAAGTTTGAGAATCTGTGAACGGCATGATGACGTAGGCTTGTGTATTGCTACAATGACGTCATGTCCACGGCGCTACAAAGTATTGCTACAATTACGTTATCTTAAAGTATTACTACAATGACGTCATGTTTTTCGTATGTGCGGCCGGCGTTCATCAATTTATTAGACGTTGTCACGTCAAAAGTCATTTTACAAATGATTCACTTCACCAAATGATCAGATGTTAAATTTTCATTTTACAAATAATCATTTGACCAAATGATCATTTAGCAACTGAGTCATTTGACCAAACTTGAGGTGAATCAATTTCAGAGCAGATCCGACCCGGCCGGGTTAGGTTAGGTTAGTTTTTTTTGTTATATCCATAAAAAACGTAAATAAAGAAAAAGACAAGAAAAGACAAGAAAGACAAGAAAAGGACAAGAAAAAGACAAGAAAAAGACGATAAAGAGAAGATAAAGACAAGATAAAGATAAGATACAGATACATTTATTTTGTTAAAGAAGTACTTTTTATGAAATAACATTTTGTATAATGATATTTTGTAAAATGATATTTTGTCAAGTGTAGTGTTTGTAAAATGATCATTTGTAAAGTGACTTTTTGTAAAATGATACTTTTGTTAAATGTCTCGTTTGCCTAATGAATATTTGGTGAAACGTTGTTTGGTCAAGTGATCATTTGTCAAACGTTTTTTGGTCAAACATTAGTGAACCGAAAAGAACATATCCCTTCGTGTGGCAAATTCCCGCTCCGGGAGACAAGGTCGCTAGTTCAAGCCTCGTTATGGTAAAATAGAGCAAAAAATTCTGGTTCGAAAAAAAATGGAAAAAGATGGTCAAAGAATTTGTTCACCCTGCCATACACGCCAGATGAAGGGATAATAAAAAGCGAAAAAAAAAATAACAAAAAAAGAACCGACTTCAGTAAAACTAAAAAGCCAAAAATAACCCGTTCAAGTACAGATTACATTTGAATCACCTTTTGAAGTCGGTGCCAAACCACTCAATTATTATATTTATATAATTATAGTTTACGTGAGGTTGGGCACCGACTTATTTTTAATTATTTTTTTAAATTCGCTTATTTTCGTTTGCGTTGATGCACTGACCGTACTTTATGATATTTGATATTTTGGACATCTCGTCTACTTAAAATCCGGTATTTCGAAAATCTGGTAAAACGGAAATCAGCTGTTTGAAATATCATGTATTGCATGCCACATTTATCATTCCGTTGTGTGTTTCATATTCGATCTCGAATATCTCGAAAACTATTTCAGATTTCAGGGTCCCTTTTACATATGTTTAATAATATAGTCTAAAGTATCTCGTCACATTTAAAAAACTTAAAAATAATCAAGAATAAATAATCACACCGAAATGATACAAAAAATGCGTCTTGTTGAAATTGACCCAGGTAGCAATAATTTTAACTGGCAGATAAATTTATGTGGGGATTGAAAAATCGGCCCTTAAATGGGTTTTGGCCCGATGCGTTCAAAATTGCGTTTGGTTTAAATTGCAATTTTAGACTAAACGTTTGGGTAACTTGGGGAGGTTTTACTGTTATTTGCTTTTCAAAGGTTAGCATTGCTATCAAGTGTAGTCAGCTTCGAAAATAGTAACTGAAGTAATTTTGCGTTAAATATTTTGGTCTTTTGTAGTCCTAAAAATTAGGACTGGGGGCCATATCTGCTACCTGAAATAGCGGGTTAAGAAGGCATTCAGATCACGGCAACTGCGACTTTCGAAAACGACCAGCGTTTTCGACAGCGATCGAGCCCGACCTTCATCTTCCCCGTTGACGTTAATAGTAATCTATAGAAGTCTTATAGGCCCTGGTTGCCAGGTCCCAAATTTTATGTTTCAATATCACTATTAAGAAATACGAGCAGGCCTAGGCGGAATTGGCGAGAGAAGGGCGGTCTATTCTATATGATCCTAAACATCTCACCGCAAGGATAATTATAATTTTTTTACTCGGAAGTCATGAAAATCTATAAATCAGGCATTTGCAATGGAACATTTGTATATAAGCTGATAAAAAAGTATAAGTTCAATTTTTTTAGTTATTCTGTGGACCTTAAATGCATGGGCATGAGATTACGTTACGAGTACCTAAATGAATCCATATATGACATGAATAAAATCTAACGCATTTTAATAAAATAAAAGAGCCTCATAATCTATAATCCACATGAACATACAATGTCGACTAAGTAAGACCTAAAAATAACAATAACTTTGCCAGACAATTGGCATATAAGCCCCCGTCTGAGAATTGCGCGGAGCCTAAGTGTCTTTCTCGAGGTAATCGACCCACACGACTCCATATGGAAAGGTTTACGAAGCTAAAACACGTACATACCTGTAGCAAACCTAAGCAACAAGTACCTAACAATAACAAACTAAACCCAGATATTATACCGGGTGTTGCCTGTAATAGGAGCAATAAATTAAAACTTAACCTAATCCTGAAATTACCTCGTACTCGAACGCAAATGTGAATAACATCGATTTAATCAAAAACAACGAAGCCGTCCAAGCGTTTAATAATAGGTGAGATCTTACAACTCATCGGAGCATGTTTATATTTATTGGAACACCCCTGACATACATCTCAACATCTGCTATAATCCCAACATTCCCAACATTATAAATTACGTATCCTTTGAAACTCTAGGAACCTTTCAAGTGTGTGGAGGCGTGAAGTTCAATCATCTCGCGAATCGCTTCTATCAACCTTAACACCTACTCCAAGTAATTACGTTGGACATAAATAAGAAGTTTTTTTTCCCGTTTCCTAGTGTACTATTTATAAATAGTACTATATATCGTAGCCCGTACAAAATTGTTTATTTACCTGCGAAAGTAAAATATAAACAAATCGTTCGAGAGTGTTATCGGCGAGTTAAAGTTCGGTAGCGGCCGGCAGGTTGTATGACTTCGCCGTAGCGCGTAGGCTGCACGCTACGCCGCAGGTCCACCATATGTTCCGACCACGCGGCCGCCGATCGATACGATATGCACTTACCGTGGTCATCTTGAAGTTCAACTTTCGCTGCAACGCAGTCTCGAGGTGGAGAGCCATCGATATTTCTTTCGCGAACAGTTCAACGGATACCGGGGAAGCACTTATAACATAGTTCGATAAGCGTGCGTTAAGTAATAACTTAGCGTAAGCCGTAAGTACGTTACTTGGAAGCGTGGCGGATCGCGTGTTCACGCAGCCATTTTAGCGGCCTGTCAAAACATTCCAGTTTCCACCGTGCGCGGCGCCACCGTCGTAATCGTTACGTCTGCGCGAAAATAGCGCACGGGCGGGAAGCAGGGATAGGAGGGGGCGAGGGCACGCGCCGCCAAAATACCGCCACCGGCTTCACACACTTTTCCACCACCAATTGATTTATAACTAAACTTGCAATGTGATTAAACTTACACTCCTATAACTAGAGTTTTATAGGAGCGTTACAGCGAAACTTATAATTGCTTTTCGATTATATTACATTAGTGGTTAGAAAAACATACGGAATTACTTATAAACTTCTTAGGCGATAATTTACTTAGTTAAATATTCAAGTTCGGAAGCAATTTTCTCGGTACAAAAGCGCACTTCATCTCGTCAGTCGTCAGTCGCAGTACAAGCAGCAACACAATAGAGGCACTCGTACAGGACGCGGCAATATATTTTGATTAGCGCAAAATATATTGCGGGACCGACATCAAAAACGAATTACTCGCACTGTGACATTATTCGAGTGACGAGCGGAGTTACTGACTCTCCACAATAAAGGGCCGTCGCAGAAAGTGCCTGAATGAATAGCTACTTATTTTATAGCTCTGAATGCGGGTACAATCGAATTATGTCTTTACAAGAATAGAAACAGATTTCTGTGAAGTGTACCGGCACAGTCTTTGGGCAATGAGATGTAACTTTATGACAGGAAACATTTTAGTAACGTCTGACAAAGCTAAATCTACATACTTCTCATATTATGGGGTTGCATTTATTTCGAATGGTTTAACCTTATTTTATAGACAAACGTATCATCAAATGTTTAACAAGAAAGATTTTTAATCTATAGGATTATCGTCCTATAGATAACGCTTGGACGGCTTCGATCTATTCAAGATTTACCTATGGAAAATTTTGACTTCAGATGAATAAATGTAGATCAATTGAAAATTCACCGAAATTAAACATTCGATTAAATGTTTGCCTCTAAAAGAAGGGTAAGTATACCATTTCGAAATTCGAATACTGATGTCCGTTATACCATTTTTATGCAAAATAAATAATACAGATCCCAAAACCCATATCCAAGGCACACCTCTCCAAACTGTGTTGATCTCGATATATGATATTTTTGCTGCTATATGCTCACCCATTTCAACTTGCACATCTATTTATGGTTTCATTTTCAAACCCATCATGTTAGGTTAAAAAGCAACAACGCAATGTTGATGGTTCAAATGCCTTCGAGAAGTTCAAGTGCTCTACCCCAACCTTTATTGTGTGGGATTAATAATAAATAATTATCTGTAACATAACGTTAAGAGGTGCAGTGCAGTGGTAGTGCTTGGGTGTTCCCGAAAGCCGAACTCTTTGGTCGCTTCAAATACTATTTGCCTCATAAATTCATAATATTCTGACATCTACTCACATGCTACTTCTTCTACAATTTTAGATATGAGCAATGAGCATAGCAGAATATTTATAGGTCGCAGGTCGTTCATGTCATGAGCAATGGATAGAAAACTAAAAAGGGGGCTTCAGATTTCCTAGCGTTCATGAAAAGGTTTTCGGAAATGATTAATTAAGTACGGAAATGATTCATTAAGTAATTGCTTTTAGTATAAAAATCAATGCGCATAATTATGTCTTGTTTAAAACCAAAAAGAGTCTGATGTCAATATTTTATAATAAAATAATGTAGGCAATCGATTGATACACATTTACTTACTTCAGTAAACTTGTTTCGTTTGTCCCATATACTATACAGCCTGTTTAAGACGTAAAGCATGGTTGTTTACACTAATAAATAAACTTTCATTGCGTCGCATATAAATATCCAATGGGATACAGTTAGTTATATTTATTTGCGTGAAGTATTACATCTAATAGCAATTGGAACGAATAAATCTCGCACTTGGACGTGCATGCAATGTAACAAGCGGGTAATTTAGCAACACATTATTATTCCCCCTCGCAGACTTAGGGCTGTAGGTGTACGTTTGTCGTTTATTGCCTAAACTGGAAAGTTTACGGAGGAGAAAAAATATCTGTTTTGCTTCATCGCCGGTAAAGGTTTATAGATGTTCCACTAGCCCTGTCAAGACGGGCACAAAATAAAAAAATATTGGTAAACATGCATACATAAAAAAATATTGTGTGTAAAGAAAAATTTCCAAGCACAGCATGTGCTAGTATGTGCTATAACAGCCCGGAGTAAGGTCGGTCGTCTATACCTACTCACCCGGCAAGCCCTTTTCACGGCTAAGGTGTGTATAGTGCTTTTCTCAAACAAATGCAATTAAATAAAAAATACACCACTCAAAAAATTTATAGATATAATTCAGCTTTTTAGCCTGTTCATGAACACAGACGCCATGTTTAAAAAAAAATACTTGCCGGCCTAGGCCTTCAGTTTTGTAAGAAATTCCTTTACAGTTCTCTCGAATTGTTCCGCCAGAAACTTGACACTTCGAAGCCTGTTTTAACGCACGTTATGACGATATTTCATTGCATGTTTGAGAAAACATATTATTATTATCGGATAATACATACACTATTTTATACATCCGCTCTCACAAATTTTGCACATAACAGACACACACACACAGGTCGTTTTAATTCCGAAACTGCGCTTTGTTCTCGCGTTCCTCACAAATTCCCATTAATAGTTATTCACAGAGAAATATGTGCGAGATAAACACGAAGGCTAATTTTCCTTAAGTTCAAAGCTATATAATTAAGCAGTATCCCGCCCGGAAACGGGGCCCCAGGGTTTTCCATTTCAACACCTACAACACTACTAAAAGCTTCTCAAATTTTATTACTTATTATTTAAGTTTATAGTATTTATTTTCTTAGTGCGAAGTTTGTTAGGAAAATGTTTCCGTAAGTAGCGCTTTATGCGACTTCTTTGTAGAAATAGAAATGCGAATATACTCCTAAGGCTAGGCTCTAACTTGAAGAGAGTGTATGCTATACACTCTAAAGCTACTTCCATATATTATTAGATATCCACATAAGCTCAGGTACCTATTTATTCTAACATACTGAAACGATACCTGTTATCGATAAGTTTTTGACCATATTTGTAATTTTTTTCGCATATTGCGTAGACGTTGAATAATACAAGTCAGAGATGTGGGTAAAGTGATTTTTTACATAATATTTATATTGGCACATTGGCTTCGCCTGATGGTATTAGGCAAAAAGGGGAGGCCAAGTTGCAATGGCAACTGACAAGCAACCAACGGCGCCCTATCAGTTGACACTGCCATGCTGGCCCGAGAGATGCTTCCCGAAAGATTAGCAAAATAATCTTCATTATTTCGTATATTCCCGCAAAACAGGTCGCATTTCTCAACCGATTCAAATCCCAGCAAGCAAACAGGCTGTATTTAAGAGCTTATACAGCCATTACAACTCTAATTTAAGCTATATAAAAGCTGTAAGTTCTTAATGCAGCCAGTGTCTTGGGATGTTTTTGTGTGAGTAGGTTCGATATATTTATATAGAACTTATTGACGATTCAGTTTTTTGTTTTTTTTTTTAAATGGTGAAGTTTGGGTCGTAAAGGTAAAAAATTACAAATTTCAGCAATTCCAAAATAAACTCGCGAGGTCTACAGCTCACAGAGAGTTACATTTTCTTTGTTATTTTCAATACATACATTGATTCCAGATTATATATAACTAGCGATCCGCCCGGCTTCACACGTGTGCAATGCTGATAAATTATGCATGTATTATACATATAAACCTTCCTCTTGAATCACTCTATGTATTAAAAACCGTTGCGTGGTTTAAAAGATCTAAGCACACATAGGGACAGACAGACAGACAGCAGGAAGCAACTTTGTTTTATACTATGTAGTGATAGTGATTAAAAATTATTAAGCATAACAGAACCTTAATTATCAAACATTGCCGTATCATTGATATAAAATGACTAAAATAATTCGTAACGAAATAGGAAAATTACATTGAAATTTAATTAAAGTTTTAATTGATTACATACTTTTTGAGAAATGTTCAAATATCAGTGTCAACATTGAATTTAAATTAGGTTTGTTTTGCTGATCCTGAAAAGTTAAGTCTATAAGAAATATTTTAATATGACTAATGAAAATTAAGGCAAGCAGTATCACTGTCTCTGATTGTGTGTTGTGTGAATATATGGTAGTCATAGAGACATTTTCTTACTTAGACCTACGTGTATTGGTGAGTCATAATAGTTCGGTGAATAGACACTAAAGTACTGGGGGTGACCTGCGTATGAACTGAGGCGCCATTTTCGGTTGTCTTGTAGAAGTAGAGGATTCCTACAATTCCTGTTAGTTGGCTAATATTGCGGGCAGATTAATGAGACGGTTAAAACGATCAAATAATCACCCACAAACGGTCCGGTAGTTTTGAATTTTTGATATGTTATCTAGAACAGTTTGTGTTTTTGCTTATATCTTTGTCTACGAGCTAGAAAAAAGCTTAACTAGACAATGTTGTAGAGTGTTTACTAACATTTTAAATTTTGTTTCAAGGACAGCTAAGTAGCTACGGAGATATGCACATTTAAAAAAATTAAAAAGTCTGTGGCAATGCAATACCTACCTTAAACAATGACCTAAACTTGTTCTTCATTTGCTCAATCGCACTATGAATGCTCGCGTTTTTATAACCATTTTAAATCTATCGAAGTAGCCCCAAATTTTCCTAAAGTAACCCCGTTTTACGGTATCAAACTTCTGGCATATATCTTCATTGAGGAGCATTTTAGCTAGAAAAGAGCTTAGGCAACGTGGTAGAGAAATAAAATAACTATATGTAATTTACATTTCAAAATTTGTTTCAAGGACAGTTAGTTACGGAGATATATATACGCATTGGAGTAAAGCTCTAAATGTGAGATAAGGTGAATTTGGGCTTAATTTTGAATCATGTTAATCTGCGATGACAATACCGTTTTAGAGTAGACCCATGCGTGTTAAATCATTATCGTGTGTTTGTTTAGGATTAAAGCCTATTGTTCGTGCCGAGCCATTTACATAGCGTTGTAGGTACTGTTGTACCTATAGCTTATTATAATCAGGTGCAAATAACTATACACAATGGAAAACTTTACAGGCTTTTAATTAACAACTGGTGACCCGCCCCGGCTTCGCACGGGTGCAATGCTGATAAATTATGCATGTATTTTACCTACGTATAAACCTTCCTCTTGAATCACTCTATCTATAAAAAACCGCATCAACATCCGTTGCGTAGTTTTAAATGTCTAAGCATACATAGGGACAGACAGACAGACAGCAGGAAGCAACTTTTTTTTATACTATGTAGTGATATTATTATGTTACTCTTTCATCACGTGTTGTTATTTTTAATTTCTTTGGGTTTTATTTGGGAATTATGTGAGAACCGCACAATATGTCCGAAAAAGTTCACGCTTCGTTTCCGGAATTATCCCGTCGCATCGTGATGTTAACCTCTTTGAATATATTTTCGTCATCGCATAAATTATTATTATATTTACCTATAACTCCTATAAGTCTTAAAAATCAGAAGACCTGAAAACAACATTCCAAGCAGATATTAAACATAAGCAAATCCTAGTAAAACCTATTATTTAAATGTATTTCCTCGGGTTATGCAAAGCACCATCAAATTAGCAGCCTGTGAATTTATTAAACATCCTGTAAAGTGTCTACTTACATTTATTACTATCACTCTTCTCTCTTCATCAAAGTTTAACTAGAAGAGACCCCTTAAAGGCTGGCCTTTGTACCTACATATATCCTTTATCTGAAATTATGTCATTTCATGTTTTGAGAACAATAGTCATTACAAGTCAAGTACATACCTACAAGGTTACTTAATGGGGTGATGACTAACTTTTATGCCAATCGTTACAATAATGTTTTTCTATAAATATGACTAACAAAAGAATCCCAGGTTTGTGGTCTTAATAAAAGATAAAAATACTTTGCCAGAGAACATACGTCACCACAGCATACGCGTATTTGTTCATAAAGAAAACAAAATCCTCCCTAGCGTTATCTCGATTAGAACAACTGAACATAAGTGCTTTTCAAACGGCCGCGGGAGGAACAATACATACATCCCTTCATTTGCCGACAACAAATCTTCCCTTGCGACTGTAGTTTGCTCTTTTGGAAGAAATGAAAGCCCTCACTGCCGAAGCCTACTCTTTTGTTGTGACTCGTTTGTTCTCAGTGGCTATCCACTAATTGCGACCACCTCCATTGTCTCCTCGCAAATTAGACGTGATATTCGGCTTGATCTCAACATTTTAATTGGTTCTGGAATAATATTAGTTGCACTCGTTCAAACAAAGAGCAATCCTTACGTTTTCGCCTATTAAAGTGCAGTAATTTGTACGGTTGGTAAAATAATGACGGATCTGCAAAATTACAAATTTCCGGAGAGGGGTACAGAGATAATTTGTATAATAACTCTTATCTACTTCCATATTTGTAACAAGTTCAGGTGCTATAGGTAAAGACAAGACTATGCAGAGGAGGGGGGCATGGAGGACTAAAATCAGTGATGTTTTTTCATAACATTACGATATAATGATGATGTTAACGCAAGTCGCGCGTGCCTCATTCATGGCATCGCGGGGCGCTGGTAGTACTGGCTGAGTACTTCATATCTACATAGAAGAAAATCGAATGATATGATTATGAATATGTGTGTAAATAAAGTACTGTATGCAACAGTACATAATTAAACCTTAAAATACTCATGTGATCGGATTATGGCTTCGGCTTGTTTCATAAAACCACACGCGTATTTTAAGGCCTCCTATTATGTAACAGTTCCAAAAATATTTGTAATAAAACACCTTCGAGATATGGTCATATGCGTCGTTATTGCACCATCGGTTGCGAATTATCATTGCAAACACATTTCGCGCTTCGGATGTATTATATAAAATAGTTTACACTCGTATAGCGACCTCGTTAAGCCGTAGCAACTTCTCATTCGCAACATTCTATTGAAGTCAGGGATTTAAAAATATGGATGGAGCTGCATTTTGAGCCTGGAGCGATCCCAAACTTTATATTCCCACTTCAAATACTTATAATATGCCGTCTCGAATGTTTACTAACTCCTCCACTCCTCACCTAGCCAACGCAAACGAGTTTTGTGTTCAAATGCTAGCAATTTTTCATACAGTTTTATTCCGTTACGGAAAGGATGTCTGCAAAGTGCTGAACATATTTTAATGCTGCTGTTAAATACTGCATTAAGCCTGCAGGTTTTTTGGTACGTATCGTATTAAAATGGCGTAAAAAATTACGCACACTTAATGACTTAAAATACACTTACATTTTAGCCTTATAAAAGCTGATGGACGTATTTCGTGATTTAATATGTACCACATACAAAAAGATCCTTTTAATAGGTTCCTGTAGTTATTTTACGTACAAAAAACCCATGGGTCAGCTTACCCTTATGCATAATAAACTAGTGACCTTTTTCAGGGACGAATTATATAATAAAGTCTTGCTTTTGGCATTTAACTTATAGTGAACCCTGGAAAATAATCCGTCTACGAAAACAGAAGGAAACTCGAAGGTACGTATATATATGGTCACGCTCAACTAAATTCGCTAGCTTCTAACCACGACTTTGTCCGCGTCCGCGGACATTCTTAATCTGTTCAGCCATCATCGTGTGATTGAGTATCGAAAACCTTCACAAACTTTCTTATTTATAATATTTGTCATAGTCGGACATTATCATATCAGGGACATTCGTGGAGGCGGGTGTGGACGATTTTGAGGCCACCTTGCGAGGGCAAGTCGAATCTCTGCACCTCTAGCATGCTATGAGAGAGTGACAGGTAACGTTAAGTCGCGCGACAATAGTCGCGAAGCATTGCTAGACGGGATGGTGTGCCAGGTGCTGGTCAGTCCCAACACCATCCTGAGAATGATAGGAGACAAACCGGACTGTCCTATTCATCACACACACACACACACACGCGCATACACACACACATGCGCGCGCGAACTGTATTATTAGTTTAATTTATTGTATTAAGCGGTTTAATACAATAATTAAATATGTCTCACAAAAGTTTTAATAAAATTATTAGTTTAATTTTTCAAATTTTTGTTTAAGAATCTTAAATTCAACTTAAATTCTGATTACCACTTCTATACGAACTAGTGTAGTTGACCATGACAGAGCGGTGTCCTTAACACAGGTATCTAACTTTCTTACACGTAGAACCTTCATCATCTCAGCCATAGGACGTCCACTGCTGAACATAGGCCTCCCCTTTGGACTTCCATATATACCGGTTGGAAGCGACCTGCATCCAGCGCCTTCCGGCGACCTTTATAAGGTCATCTGTCCATCTTGTAGGTGGACGTCCTACGCTGCGCTTGCTGGTCCGAGGTCTCCACTCGAGCACTTTACGGCCCCATCGGCCATCTGCTCTGCGTGCTATGTGGCCTGCCCATTGCCACTTCAACTTGCTAATCCGGTGAGCTATATCGGTCACTTTAGTTCGTCTACGGATTTCCTCATTTCTGATTCGATCACGTAGAGACACCCCGAGCATAGCCCTCTCCATTGCTCGTTGAGCGACTTTGAGCTTTGAGATGAGGCCGATAGTGAAAGACCACGTTTCGGTGCCGTAAGTCATCACTGGTAACACACATTGGTTGAAGACTTTCGTCTTGAGGCACTGAGGTATGTCGGATGAAAAGACATTGCGTAGTTTCCCGAACGCTGCCCAGCCGAGTTGGATTCGGCGGTTGACCTCTTTCTCGAAGTTGGACCTACCTAATTGGACCACTTGTCCTAGGTAGATGTATGAGTCAACAACTTCGAGTACCGAGTTTTCAACAGAGACTGGGATGGGCACAACCTTGGCATTTGACATGAGTTTCGTCTTGTCCATGTTCATTTTTAAGCCCACCCGTAGTTGAGAAACTCGATTGAGGTCATCGAGCATCATGCTGAGTTCCTCCATCGACTTTGCCATGACTACGATGTCGTCGGCAAACCGAAGGTGAGTGATGTATTCGCCATTGATGTTGATGCCAAGTCCTTGCCATTCCAGGAGCTTGAAGGCGTCTTCCATAACGGCCGTAAACAGTTTCGGGGACACAACGTCCCCCTGTCTCACGCCTCTTCTCAATGGAATGGCCTTTGTGCTCTGCTCCTGAACTCGGACCGACATGGTGGCGTTACTATACAAACACTTCAACACTTCAATGTACCGATAGTCAATATGGCATCGCTGAAGTGACTCGAGCACCGCCCATGTTTCCACCGAATCAAAGGCTTTCTCATAGTCCACAAACGCTAAGCATAATGGCAAGTTATACTCTTCAGTCTTCTGTATAACTTGCCGCAGCGTATGTATGTGGTCTATGGTACTATAGCTTCTTCGGAAACCGGCTTGTTCGGGAGGCTGGAAGTCATCAAGTCTATGTTCGAGACGGTTCGTGATGACCCTTGAAAACAACTTATAAACATGGCTTAGAAGCGTGATGGGCCTGTAGTTCTTCAATAGGGTTTTATCACCTTTCTTGAAGAACAGTACCACCTCGCCTCTATTTATTTATTTATTTATTTAAACTTTATTGCACACAATACACAGGTAAAAGTACAAATGGCGGACTTAATGCCATAATGCTATTCCATGCTTCAGGCGTTTTGCCCTCGGACAAGATGGAATTAAAGAGCTTCTGGATGACCTTAAGTACCGGTGTTCCACCCGCTCTCAGAAGCTCTGAGGTGATTCCGTCTTCGCCCGGCGCCTTGTTGTTCTTAAGGTGCTTCAGGGCCATCCTAATCTCGTACAGACTGATGTCCGGGATATCTTCGGTATAATGTCGGGACAGCTTGGCTCTTGGATCGCCTACCAAGCTGTCAACGGGCTTTGCGACTGAAGTGTATAACTGACCATAGAACCTCTCGATCTCGCCTAGAACCTCTGCTTTGGTCGACGCTATGCTGCCATCTTCCCGTTTCAGCTTGGTCAGCTGGCTTTGTCCAATAGACTTGTCCTTTGCGAACACTTTGGAGCCTTTGTTCTGCTCAATGGTCTCTTTAACACGGTTCGTATTAAAGAGCCGCAGATCATGTCGCAAGGACTTCGATATACGTCTATTAAGCTGCCTATATGACCTCGCGTCATCGGGAGACTGCAACTGTAGCGAGCGTCGTTCAGCCATGAGGTTTAAGGTTCGATCAGACAATTTCTGAGGTCTATCTTTACGGCGGGGTCTGAAAAACTTAGACCCTACCGTGTGGACAGTTTCCACTAGCCCGTCGTTGATCTCGTCCACTGAGACAAAGTTCTCCAGACAAGCGAAGCGGTTGGAGAGCTCGAGTTGAAAGCTCTCGGGGTTTTGAATATGGGCCCGAGTAGGTCGGAGCGCAGACTTCATCAGACTGGACCTTTCCAGTTTAACATTGATATTCAGTGTGCCTCTTACGATTCGATGATCACTGCCGGTCTTTACCCTATTGATCACAGACACATCACTGAAAATCCGTTTCTTGTCGGTCATGATGAAGTCAATCTCGTTTCTCGTGGAACCATCGGGACTTATCCAGGTCCATTTCCTGTGAGGCGGCTTCTGGAAGAAAGAGTTCATCATGAAGAGTTCCTCTTTCTCCAGAAAGTCGGCCAGCCTCTGTCCCCTAGGGTTCCGTTGCCCGTATCCAAATTGCCCCACTCTCAACTCATCACCGCTGTTCTTGCCCAACTTTGCATTGAAGTCCCCCATAACAACAGTGAAGTAGGTTTTGGAAGTATGTATGGCCCTACTTACGTCCTCATACATAGCCTCTACTTCCTCATCAGAATGTGACGAGGTCGGGGCGTATACCTGAATGACCTTCAACGAATATCTTTTGGATATTCTGAGTATTAGGTATGCCACCCTGCTCGACACACTGTCGATGGTAGTTATGTTGTTAACGAGGGACCTGTGAACGAGAAACCCGACACCGCCTTGGGACTGTTGGGCGCCCTCCCGGTAGTAGAGCCGGTTACCAGACTTGAGGGTTACGGTGTCCTCCCCCTCTCTACGGACTTCGCATAATCCTACAATGTCCCAGTGTAACCTGCTCAGTTCCTCTTCCAACTCGCAAATCTTTTCATCAGTCCTCATTGTGCGTATGTTGTGTGTTACCAGGGCCAGTCGTCGTGGGGATGGGTAGCCGGATTTCGTCCGGGGATTCTTAGCACCCCCTGCTCCGCCATTACCTTGGCCGCTACCCACGCCAGGGATAGCGGAGCTGCCGGAGACTGGGGGCCTGGTATTAATGTGACTTATCATTAAGGAGGGTTTTGCCATACGCGCCACGCTTGGCAGGCGGGTTGGCGCGCGCAGTTTTTTTTTAAGGTCTCTGGAAGACGCTGCTGCCCATCTCCCGGTATATTATTATTCCCTTAGCAGGCTTCTACTGCAACCACGGGACGAAATGGTGGGGGACAATTCTAAGGCCGGTCACCCCACGGCAGAACCTTACCTCTATATTAATTTGCTACCTGAAGCTACGGACTGGTTGCGTAACCTGGATATAAATTTATAATTTCCTACAACAAGCTTTTCACCATACGATTAAATAAATACACGTAGAAAGTGACACCAACCTATGTCAACATTGTATAATTATATACTTAACCAAATGCATACGTCACTTTTAGTATTATCATTATTATTAAATTTTATGTGCATTTACTAATATTAATTAGTAATATGTGCCCAAGTTACATAAAATAAATGTTATGTTTTATTTTTTTCTTTATTTTTTTAAATCTTAGATTAGGTTTTTTTACTTATTTTTATAAAGTAAATACAGTGAAACATAAATAATATTATTATTATAATCATGGTACATTCAACCAGTACAATGTAATTTCATCATTATATCGAAACCCCCTGAAATCTGTTAAGTGTGAATAAAACAAATTTCCACGGCATTACCTTAATTGTATGTTTAAGGCGAGAGTTAAGGAAATCTTTACAAAGGCCTTTCACCCGCGGAGGCTTCGCAATAAGCTGATTTAAAATTAGGGAACTTATTATAAACAATCCGATACTCGCCGAGTTGGGAACTCTAAAAATACTGTTTTGTCGAAATTGAGGAACATCTAAAGTTTATTTATATAATCTTTATTACATTAAAGAAAACTTAAACAAAAGGCGGACTTAATGCCATGAGGCATTCTCTACCAGTCAACCTTCGGGCATCGCAGATAAATTGTGGTTGGAGTAAGCAAGTTGTAATAAATAAATAATTAAGATGTTCATATAATATATATATAAACAGATAAAACATCCTAATCAGATAAGCTAAGAATTCGCAACTCTGCTAGCAGAGGTCACGCAATCATTTTTTGAAAGCGCACTTGTACGGAGCTTGCTTGATCTTGAGGGGAAGGCGATTCCAGAGACGGAACACTTGGACGTTAAAAAGTTAGTATTTACGAAGAAATATGGGAGCATTTCAGGCCAAGCCACACACTGGAAGCGTGTGCAGCATGCTTGCGTCGACGTACGCGTTGTATAGTATCAATCTGTATGAGAGATGACACACTGCTTGAGTGACGTATATGTGTGCACTTTGCGCAACGGGTCCGATTATGTTGTCCTAGTAAAACCGGTTATTTCTACAGTAACATAATGGGTTTTGCATTTCCCATACGAGCTGAAGACAAGCTGCACTACAGCCAATGTGACTTGGTCTTTAGTCTTGTTAAATTTGATATTTGTAGGTATTGCTGTGTGCTAGGAACCAATTATTGCTACGCGATTCGAAGAAGTGATTAGAGTCGAAGCGGAGGCGAGCGCTGCGGGTGAAATACCGCACCAATGATATTAGCTCTTAAATTGCTTATTTATTAATGAACTTGACGTTAATACGATAGAGGTTCAATATTATACCCATTTTTCCTATTTGAGTTGCGTTACGAGTAGGAGACAATTTGACTTTTCAAGGAAATATGTAGTGAATTAGATATAGGTACTTTAGCGATATGACTTCCATTTGTTTTAATACATCTCAATGGTCATTGAGGTACTCAAAGGTAACTTTACCGCATATCAAAAAGTAGAAATATAGTAAAGAGGTTTAGGTGACCAACGTTTAATTGAGCCCCTCTCTTTCTCACAAAATTCTCCTCTATTAAAGTTTTTTGTCAGCCTTTGACAAAGGCAACCGGAAGGTTGTTAAAACATTGGAAAGGCTCAAATAGTGCATATACGTGATTTAAATTGTTTATTTTAAATGTGTGGCAATGAAGAAACTTAAAAACGCAACACGCACTTCACTGTGAATTCCGCTTGCCTTAACCTTTTAATAATAACGAAACTTTCCTTAGGTTAATGAATTAAATATCTATAAGGTAATCCTTTGTACTAAGGTAAAGTATCTGAGAGCAATTCACCGATTTAGCTCCGGTTGAACGGCTCTTTTGTTAAATGGAATTGAACTATTACCCGATATCGATTAGGGTACCTATTCTTATCTGTGAGATAGCTTTTATAGGCTTCACAAATTCAGTATCGTTTTTGCCAGGAATAGGCTTTGTTGTTTTTAGCGACATTGGCATACAACCATTTGAACGAAGTATCGGAAATATCACGGACATAATTATATGGTTGACGTTGTATACTGTGTGACAGGAGCAATAAATAAAAACCAAGACTACGCATTAAACTATAAAACAACAAATGCCACAAAAAAAACCGAGTAACTCCATAAAATCAAAAGGTGAACGACCCCTGTTTCAGACTGTTTTTGTCTACAGGTAATGATTTGCAGTTTCCATTGATGCAAAGTAAAAATTTCACACTTTCATTGGTCAAATATTGACCTGCTTTGCCAACTTCGTGATTAAAGCATGGCACGCATAACATGGGACACAGTGAAAATGCCACTGAAATACCGTGTAGACTTTCCATAAATTCAAAAGGTGAACGACCCCTGTTCCAGATTGTTTCATCTACAGATAGTGATTTGCAGTTTCCATTGATGCGAAGTAGATTCAATGGTCAAATATCCACTAGATTGCTTTTGGTAACTACGGCTACCTGTCACCGCTCTTATTTTATTATAATTATAAATAGAGTCCAACTCAAAATTCGAAGCAATTCAGTGGATATTGATCTGCTTTGCCTACTTCGTGATTACAACAAGCATGGCACGCACAACATGGGACTACGGGGAAAATGCCACTGAAATACCGTTTAGACTTTCCATAAATTCATAAGGTGAACGACCCTTGTTCCAGACAGTTTCATCTACAGGTAATCCTTTTAAAATCTAGACTAATCTGCCGGCTTAAAGATCGAAGGATCCCCATTAAAAGCCTTCGAGATGCCCGAAGTGTCCGACGTCGCTATCGGGCTCGCATCGCGGTCTTATCGGATCGCGTGCGATGCGAACTTTAGGAATCCGACCCCTTATTAGGTATAAGATAAATTTTGTACTTGTAGTACCTACTTGAGACAATGTTTCCTGTACATTTTCGCCCGCATAGCAAGCATACGTGGGTTTTAGACATTATTCAATTTTAATGTCTTAATTATTGTATTAAGCGGTTTACACTCACGTGAAATTGTCAGGAACGGCCCGACATGTTTCGAACTCGTATGGAGCCCTTCATCAGGGACGGCTGCCCGTACACCGCCGCGGCAAACTCGTCACTGCTGATACTGTTGTCGTCACTGCTGACAATTTCACGTGAGTGTAAACCGCTTAATACAATAATTAAATATGTCTCACGAAAGTTTTAATTTAATGTCTTAATTTGTATTCACGGTTTCTAAACTTGAAGGCTAAAAATAAGAAGAGCATAGGCCTAAAGTCTCGTTGGCCGGTCTTGCACCATTTCCATCCAGTAGCATTGCTTGTATTCATTATGATCATCATCTACAAAAATGTATCTATCAGCTGAAAGATGTCCATTGCTAGATAAAAGCCTTCCCCAAGGATATTCACGACGAATTGTCTGTAATCTAACAGGAACGTTAGTATTATTCATTATAATATTAGTTAAGTATTCATACCTAGTTACTACATTTACGTTTTTTAATGGTTCAAAACATTTTATTACATTTTAATAAATAAAAATTACTGTTTAGTGTTTTTTTCTACTCAAAGTAAATGGTTGAAAAACGACTGTTCTCTAGTTAGGTAAGTCCTGATCATCGCTATACTTCGTTAAGCTAGTCCAGTCCATTTTTAAACTATCTTGTTGTAATACCAATAAATAGCATTAGTATCGAAGCGCTATCAATTTAAAACCGTACTAAGTGCGGAGTTGTAAGCGTATTTACCGGAAGCGGTCTCGTCGACAGCCGACGTCGCTTCGCATCGCACGCTTTCATTCATCCCGCACTTACAACCTTCTTCTTCTACACCGCAGTTTACGCTGAAACTCTACACTCGAACAGTCCGCCACTCTTCCCTCCCTGTCGCTCACACAAAACTAATGGCCGATAGAGAGAAACGAGCAAACAAAATCAATACTGTCTGGAACACGCCCACTGGCTCAACATAGCGCTTCCTCACTGGAAATTCAATAAAATAAAAATGGATGAAAATCATTAAAAAAATTGTTTAGAAAATCTCTCACCATCTAACTATAAATCTCCCTTCCTTACTTCATAAGTATGGTCAATCTTAGAAAGAGAGAGCATGTGCTTCGCACGTGGCGGTTCACGTTACAATGTTTACCTGCCTGACGGTCAGGTGAGGTACGCAGCTGATGTGTATCTATGTCTACCTGTGTGTGTATGGATCCCCAAAACGTAAAAGACGGGTCAATGATTCCATTGAGTTGGGGCTTTGAAGTTGTGAGCTGAGTATGAGGATAAGGTAATAACATCTCATTACCTGAAAATTGCGTTTTATATATATCTAATGAGATATTTGACTGTAGGTACCCATTATTTTTACACCATCTAATAAAATGTAATATTTGAAAATACAGGGAATAAAACAAATTGTTTAAGTTGTTGGTTTTAGAATTGCACAATTTCCTTTTTCATACAAGAGCTAAAATCAGCAGCTGTGTGAAGTCCTCTGGAAGTATTTCAAGTAGCCAAAATTAGATATGACGTCAAATACCGTATGAATATTTAATTATCAACAGAAATTTATTATTAAAAAAAGATAATGCCAACTTTGGTAGAGTAGGGATGAAAGATGGTAGTTAAATTCCATAGGCATACGACTTGAGATTGGAATATGAAGTAGAAAATGAAGAAATAGTTGGGTGTCTGTTTAAAAAGCGAGTAGACACTGTAGACCGAAAATTAGGTACATTAATTGCTGTCACAGTACGTTAAGATTTAAAAAATATGTGTACCTATATGTATATGGTGTCTTTTTCAAAAATGTACTTACAGTGTATGAATTGTGGTAGTGTTAAAAGAAACTAAAATCATCACAGCAAAATATCGGGCTACAGTTTTCAAATCTCACTAACTTTCCAAAGAGAACCCGACTTGGTCACAAATATGAGAAATTTATTCAATATTGATTTTCTTATTTGGAGCTAATAATATTATATAAAGGTGAATGACACAGTTAAAGCGAAAAAGTTGACGAACCTTATTATTGGCTGCCTTAGAATTGTGTCTTATTATTCTGTCAACAATACAGTGTGTATATTTGATATAACCGCATACTGTAGCCAGGCGGAGATTTTATTGCTATAATCTGATATTTATAACAATTATTAATTTAGCGTTAACTGCCATAGCGTAATAATTTTTTGAAAATTGTCTGAGCAGCAATGTATGGCGTAGTTATTACTAGAGTGACAGTTGTGAAATCACGATGTTAGTGTCAACAAACAACAACAAACAAAATACATTGCGTGCTGAATTATTTTATATGGAAAAATAAAAGTTCGATTTTTTTAATAATTTACGGATAAATATATTAATAAGTGCCTATACTAAGACCCCGTAAAGTTTGCGGTTATATCAAATATACACACTGTATATTTGAGCACGTGTGCGAAACCAGGACAATGTAGATACTTTCATAAGTTATATTATGTTATAAGTAA
The DNA here is from genome assembly GCA_932273695.1 of Apotomis betuletana. Taxonomy (NCBI): domain Eukaryota; kingdom Metazoa; phylum Arthropoda; class Insecta; order Lepidoptera; family Tortricidae; genus Apotomis; species Apotomis betuletana. Next base: position 11,637,758 of record OW026309.1, on the reverse strand, counting down.
TGCGGAGAGAGCCAGTGATAGGGCAGGAACTACGTGCACAGTAAATAATATCGGTTAGAGCAGTATTTCAACTACCTACTTTGGGCCATTGCCGCGCTATTTATATGTACCTATACTTACTCGTATGTATATGTTTTTTTAAACCCAAAAGCATTTTGTATGCCGTTCTTTAAAATTGAATAGGATGAACCTAAAATCGTCAGCAAACTTAGGAAAAGTTGACGATCACGTGCAAAATTAAGTAATGTCGCCATATCTCCTTAAAATTGTTACTTTGTCAATGTTACTTCATTCAGGTTGACTAGCGAAAATCGATATTTATGTCCGTTATATGGCCGCAATAAAGTCTAGATAGGAGAGAATAGAGTGCATCGTCTTCGTCTTCTTGTTTTTGCATGTTCATCAACTGACAACCCGCCAAAATTTTACAAAAATCCGTAAGTTTAGAGGCGCGCGTGCGTAAGAGTGTCTTTACGCGTTTGTATGGGGCTTGTTATACTGTTTTTTTATTTGCCATAGTTTAATGCACTGTGGGTATTGCAGGAGTATTCGCTAAGACTGAGCAGTCCGTGCCGGTGGTTAAGCTTCACATTTGTATCAACAGACGACAACCAACATTTAACAAAAATCCGTGACGAGGCGTGCGTGCAAGTGTGTCGTCTTAGAGCGTTTGTATGGGCTTATTTTACTGCTACAGTTCTATACACTGTGCGTATCGTAGGAGTATTCGCGAGGACGCGGCAGCCCGTGCCGGCGGCTACGGTTTGCATTTTTATCAACCGACGACAGCCAACATTTTATTTTGCGTGCCATAAATATGGAACTAGTGAAGACGAACACACGCTGGAATATACATTTTCATGCAAACTTATCTGAAACTATGCATAAATAAGCAGCAACAAAAGGCTCCTCAAACTCTCTGTAATATAAAACTCGGCAAATTGTTATTTCTTGCTGCTTGCCGTTAGCAAAGCCAACAAGTATTTCGCTTAAGGTTTTTTGTTGGGTATGCAATGGTTGTTATTTCGGTTTACGAGGAAGATTATCTCTTTCAGCCAGGTAAATAGGACCTTAGAGGTAATTTTATGCTGCTACGAGGAACTGTAATGGTAAAACGGTCAACGATATTCTTGTTTGGTGACAAAACATTTCAACTCTACTTCCTTACTTTTAAGATTAAGACGAGAGATGTAATAACATCTATCTATACTCGTATATATTACGCGAGGCCGATTTTTGTACATCCCATCAGATCTACAGTTATGGTCCGATTTCGATAAATGATAATTATGTCATTAGATTCGTCTCATGCTGGAGAGGTGCATAAAACTCTTGGAATTTTATTTTTTTCCTGAAAAGGTACTGAAAAATGGATTTGAAAAAACTACTGTGCGCTAACCACGTGACTTTGACCACGTGACCTGTGATCCCTATTTTGACATAAGATGACCAAATAATAATAAGCATGATACGTAACACACCTGTAGTAAGTTGTTCAGCATGATGAAATATTATTTTTGAGTCGGCAACATAATATCCGCAACACTTAAAACATGTACGAATATGCAAAAATAATTTTACAGTTTGTTGACAATGAATGACAGTAACCATATTCTGACAACTTTTAATGTCTTTTTTATTGGGGGCTATTATATCAATGCTCTAAATTGCCAGGTTGTTTTTATCTTTTTAAAATGTTGATATGGAAACTTTTTTCGCATACCTGTTAAAAATGTGGAGAAAAAAGCCGGTTAAGTGAGTTGGACTGGTGCGCAAAAGAATAGAAAAACTGACCGTCATTCAAGAATAGATTATTTCTATAGGCGAGTTTTACTAAATCTAAATCAAAGCAGAAAAAAATTAGTAAAACTAATTTAAACGTCATTCAAATAAGTAAATTTATGGTAGATTATTATAAATATGATTATACAGGGTGTCCCAGAAGTACCACGCCACGTCACAGTGACACTGGAGGTAGATCAGCTCAAGAGGAACCCAACCAACCTAACATGACCTCAGTAAAAGTTGCACGGTTTTCGAGTTATTACCGAAATAAAAACTTTTGAGAATTTTCCCCTTTTCTTTTACATTTTTAGTACCAGCATCGACACGGAAAGCTCTTAATGACAGTTTTTTGTGTTTATCAAATCATGAATAGCTAATTCAGAAGTGTAAAGTGTTATTTTGTCAGTAACTACTGTAAAATGCTGAAGAAAACTTGATTAATCTTGATTTAATTTGTCACAAAAACACGAACTTCAACTTTAACCATCTGCCATGTTTTTTTTTTATTAGAAATGAAACAAACAAATAACGTCAATAAATTAGGCATGTTATGCAGATTCAAAAATGGTATAACACATGTATCTTCACTGCGATAACATTAGGTATTCTTATCACTTTAGCGATGCCCTATCGAGCCAACTTAAAACTTAAACTCCGAAAGCAGTCACTGTTATGTGCTACAAAGATGCTGTGTACAGCGATGACTCTTCTGTTATCTGATCCGATTATTTTGCCAAATGCACGAGGGCTAAAAACTAATGTTTTTTCGCCCTTTTGGAGGCTAGCTTATTCTAAAGGACTGGATAAAATCATAAAATGTCAATGACAATAAAAAACAGGTTTATTTTTGATACATTTATTGGAATAAATTTAGGTCACAATAAATGTTCGAATTGTCTCCCGTGGACTAATGCACAAAAAACATCGTTCAATAAAATTTCGGCTCAAATTTCTTAAACTGACTTCCGATATGGTACGGGCTGCCTCGAATACTCGTTGCCGGTATTCTGCTTATTGGTTTCGCGTAAACTTAGTCTTTTAAATATCCCCAATAAAAAAATCTAGTGGGTTTATGTAGATCTGGGAAACGCGATGGTCATAAAATTGGTCCCAATCGACCAATCCATCTCTCGGGGAATGTTTCGTTGAGGTGCTCACGGACTAGCCGGGCGTAGTGGGCTGGGCAACCATCTTGTTGGTACCACATCCTTCGTCAACCAGGCAGATCGTAAATTGAAAATAATTTCTACCATCAAGAATAGGAGGCAAGTCGACCGGTCTCGCAATTCCATTAAGAATTTCACTCCACAAATTAATTTTGAATTGGTATTGCGACCGATTTTCTCGTTCTTCATGTGAGTTTTCTGTCTGCCAGCTATGGACTGGACGTTATGTAAATTGAAACATCCATCCCCTTTGCAAGCCGATTCGTCAGTCCACAATACTTCATTGATGATATTCGGGGTTTGTCTCCAAATCTGTATCATTTTTTAGCAAAATTAAACACGATGTGCGTAGTCGGCTGGGAGAAGTGATTAGACGCGTTGGATGTGGTAGGGATGGTATTGATGACGCTGACCTAAACGCTACTTTTTCTCTTTTCTCTTCGCTCGCTCGGCTCCCGCGCTGTTGTGGTCGCAGTTCTAACTTAACCTAACCCATTAATCTACTTTACTGGTAGCAGTCCGGTCCTGGTGCTAGGCTTACCGCTACTAAGGCACGCTCGCTTCGCTCGCTCGGTTCGCGCGCTGTTGTGGTCGCAATTCTAATCTAACCAAAGCCATTAATCTACTTTAATTGTCATTGACATTTTATGATTTTATCCAGTCCTTTAGAATAAGCTAGCCTCCAAAAGGGCGAAAAAACATTAGTTTTTAGCCCTCGTGCATTTGGCAAAATAATCGGATCAGATAACAGAAGAGTCATCGCTGTACACAGCATCTTTGTAGCACATAACAGTGACTGCTTTCGGAGTTTAAGTTTTAAGTTGGCTCGATAGGGCATCGCTAAAGTGATAAGAATACCTAATGTTATCGCAGTGAAGATACATGTGTTATACCATTTTTGAATCTGCATAACATGCCTAATTTATTGACGTTATTTGTTTGTTTCATTTCTAATAAAAAAAAAACATGGCAGATGGTTAAAGTTGAAGTTCGTGTTTTTGTGACAAATTAAATCAAGATTAATCAAGTTTTCTTCAGCATTTTACAATAGTTACTGACAAAATAACACTTTACACTTCTGAATTAGCTATTCATGATTTGATAAACACAAAAAACTGTCATTAAGAGCTTTCCGTGTCGATGCTGGTACTAAAAATGTAAAAGAAAAGGGGAAAATTCTCAAAAGTTTTTATTTCGGTAATAACTCGAAAACCGTGCAACTTTTACTGAGGTCATGTTAGGTTGGTTGGGTTCCTCTTGAACTGATCTACCTCCAGTGTCACTGTGACGTGGTACTTCTGGGACACCCTGTATAAGCCCATCAAAAAAATAATTCCAAGGAAAATGGCATGAGTTATGGTAAATTAAATGGTATTTAGAAGAAACTTAGTCCTTCCGCTTACATGTCGACGGGATGGGAAATGTGGTCGAGTTGAGAATATGGATGACTTATTGACAATGTAGCTAAGTTGGGAATGTATCTACATTGGTAATATGGATGAGTTGGTAAAATGGACGAGTTGGAAATGTGGACGAGTTGGGAATATGGACGAGTTGGGAATGTGGATGAGTTGGTAAAATTGACAAGTTGGTAATATAGACGAGTTGGGGATATGGACGAGTTGGGAATGTGGATGAGTTGGCAAAATAAACAAGTTGGGAACATGGACGAGTGGGCAATGTGGACGAGTTGAGAATATGGACGAGTTGGCAATGAAGACGACTTGGTAATACGGACGAGTTGGTGATATGGAAGATTTGGCAATAAAGACGAGCCGATAATAAGGACAAGTTGGTATTGTAGACGAGTTGGGTGTATCGTCGAGTTGGGAATATGGACGAGTTGGAAATGTGGATGAGTTGGCAATGTGGATGACTTGGTAAAATTTACAAGTTGGGAAAATGGACAAGTGGGCACTATGAACGAGTTCGCATTATGGACGAGTTGACAGTGAAGACGAGTTGGTAATACGGACAAGTTGGTAATGATGACGACTTGGAAATACGGACTAGTTGGTGATATGGAAGATTTGGCAATAAAGACGAGCTGATAATAAGGACAAGTTGGTATTGTAGACGAGTTGTTTGTATCGTCGAGTTAAGAATATGGACGAGTTGGAAATGTGGATGAGTTGGCGATGTGAATGAGTTGGTAAAATTGACAAGTTGAGAACATGGACAAGGGGGCAATGTGGACGAGTTCGTATTATGGACGAGTTGGCAATGAAGACGAGTTGGTAATACGGACAAGTTGGTATTATGGACGAGTTGTCAATGTGGACGAGTTGGGAATATGGACGAGTTGGGAATGTGGATGAGTTGGCAAAATGAACAAGTTGGGAACACGGACGAGTGGGCAATGAAGACGACTTGGTAATACGGACGAGTTGTCAACGTGGACAAGTTGAGAATATGGACGAGTTGGAAACGTGGATGAGTTGGCAAAATGAACAAGTTGAGAATATGGACGAGTTGGCAATAAAGACGAGCAGATAATAAGGACGAGTTTGTATTGTAGACGAGTTGGGTGTATCGTCGAGTTGGGAATATGGACGAGTTAGAAATGTGGATGAGTTGGCAATGTAGACGACTTGGAATTGTGGACGAGTTGGGCATATGGACAAGTTGGAAATGTGGACGAGTTGTATTTGTGGACGAGTTAGCAATATGGACGAGTTGGCATTGTTGATGAGTTGGAAATGAAGACGAGTTGGCAATGTAGATGAGTTTGGTGTATGGACGAGTTGGTAATGTGGACGACTTGGCATTGTGGACGAGGTGGAAATATGGACGAGTTGGAAATGTGGATGAGTCGTATTTGTGGACGAGTTAGCATTGTGGACGAGCAAGTAATATGGACGCGTTGGCATTGTGGATGAGTTGGGAATATAAACGAGTTGGCAATGAAGACGAGTTGGTAATACGGACGAGATTGGCAATAAAGACGAGTTAATAATAAGGACGAGTTGGTATTGTAGACGAGTTGGGTGTATGGACGAGTTGGAAATGTGGACGAGTTAGCAATATGGATGAGTTGGCATTGTGGACGAGTTGGGAATATGGATGAGTTGGCAATAAAGACAAGTTGGTAATATGAACGAGTTGGCAATGTAGATGAGTTGGGTGTATGGACGAGTGGGCAATGTGAACGATTTGGCATTGTGTACGAGTTGGGAATGTGGACGAGTTGGGAATATGGACGAGTTGAAAATGTGGACGAGTTGTATTTGTGGACGAGTTGGCATTGTGGACGAGTAAGCAATATGGACGCGTTGGAATTGTGGACGAGTTGGCAATATGGACGAGGTGGCATTGTGGACGAATTGGGAATATGGACGAGTTGCCAATGGAGACGAATTGATATCTATAAACGTTTTTTACTCTATATTTCATACAATTGAGTTTTTGTAACATTTTTTATTATCAATATTGTGAAATATTTACGATTATAAATGAATACATAAACAGTTACGCACTCCATGATTTCCTTTTTAAAACCTGCGTAGTGAGAGACCAAATCTGTCGTTTCGATTCATGTGCTATTTCTGGAAATTGATAGAAATCGATCAAATCGATAAATTGATGTCCTGAAGAAAGAACAGCAAATTAAAATTCACCAATCTTAAGTTCGGTCCTATGAAAATATGTCAATTATTTTTTTAAGATATGGGACTATTGTAATGAATTATATTTTTCCATAAATCGAATAATATGCATTTTATTTGTGAAACAGATCAGCAGATCACATGTCATTAATGCACAATGTTATTTTTACAAAAGAGTTGAAAAAATTGTCACGATGAAGCTGGCAGTTGGCTATCAGGCCTGCCTCTAGCCTGGCATGTTTTAACGTTTTTAGGGTTCCGTACCCAAAGGGTAAAAACGGGACGGGACCGGGACTTCGCTGTCCGTCCGTCCGTCCGTCCGTCCGTCTGTCACCAGGCTGTATCTCAAGAACGGTGATAGCTAGACGGTTGAAATTTTCACAGACGATGTATTTCTATTGCCGCTATAACAACAAATACTAAAAATAAAATAAAATAAATATTTAAGGGGGGCTCCCATACAACAAACAGGATTGGTTGCGTTAACTTTGCACCTCATTTGTATGGGGCGATGTACATACCAGGTGCAAACTTAACTTAACCACTTAAGGATGGAAAGAGTTTGTACGGAACCCTCGGTGCGCGAGTCTGACTCGCACTTGACCGGTTTTTTAAAACATCATTTTAATGTGTTTTTTACAGTATTAATTTATTCTTCGTTCCAAAAACTTCTTATCGATAAAGTAGTTATTTTCTGTAACACTACCGGATTTCCATATTCTAGCGGCGGCGGTTCGACGCCGCAACGGGTCTCTAGTTATATTAATTGTTTGTCTGTTTGAATTAAGTTAATGGGGTCATAATCAGTTTTAAGAGAAATTTAATTTATTTTCATTTTTAGGGTTCCGTACCTCAAAAGGAAAAAACGGAACCCTTATAGGATCACTTTGTTGTCCGTCTGTCCGTCCGTCCGTCTGTCAAGACCCTTTTTCTCAGGAACGCGTGGAGGTATGAAGCTGAAATTTATATCAATTACTCAGGTCTACTGTCCGTTGAAGCTGTGAAAAAATCAAACTTCTAAGCCAACGCAATCAAAAGATACAGCCGTTTATGCCGCAAATTTTCGACACTTGCAAGGGAATCAAAACCTACAGGGTGCTTCCCGTGAACTCAGAATCTTGAAATTTGGTACGAAGCAACGTCTTATAGCATAGATAAAGAAATAATTACGAAAACCATCATTTTTTTTTTAATACCTAACTTTGCACCTAATTTATATGGGGCGCTATACATACCAGGTGCAAACTTAACTTAACCACTTAGGGATGGAAAGTGTTTGTACGGAACCCTCGGTGCGCGAGTCCGACTCGCACTTGGCCGGTTTTTTTTATTTTCAGCCTGTAGGTACTGTCCCACTGCTGGGCAATGGCCTCCCTCTCTTTCTTCCAGTCGTCCCTATTTAAGGCAGCAACAGACCAACCCCTTCGGACTGTGTCTAGTCATCCCGCCATTCGTCGTAGTCTGCCGCGACGCCCGACTCTATTTAAGTAGGATCCAGTCAGTGGTACAGTTCATTTGACATGCGGCAAACCTCTTAAGAGGTTCTGCCTCCCAAAAATAAATACCATTGTCGCATTGATGTTATTGCAATTAAAAATATGCCTCTTTATTCCATTCGTCCGTCTTATAAACATGCTTATCTGTAAGTATAAATATCAGGTTACATGACCATTTCCATTTCAAACAAAGATCTACTAATCTTAAAATGTATCTCCTAAGCCGATCTCAGTATGTCTTATTTTATCAGAGTACCTATCATGTATGTAGAAGTGCGGCATCGTCTCATTTTCGCAAGGCGCGCGGAATGCGGATCGAATATGGAATGACACGCCTGTTCCTTACGATACCCTAAACGTGATAAGACTGCGTTGATTTATTACCTACGAATTGTGCCGTAATTATGAGTATTTTTGGACCTAACTATATTTCTTGGAGATCACCACTTAACCTGTAACCGAATATATGCATGGAAATTGAGTCTCTCTGATGTTATAAATACCTAAATATTTTTGTTGCTGTTTTCAAATATGAAGATGGAATCAAATATTTATTGGGATCAAATTGGAACCATGTTTTATCGTAATTAAAGCAATAATAGAAAACTGAAATTTTAGAAAGCTTTAGAAAAAATTAATAAAATAAACGTAAATATTTTTCCACCGAAAAATGTCCTCAAGTATTTACAAAAATAATGAAGTAAACATTCGCATTTTGGTTTTCTCTAATTTTTTAACCTTCGGATGTCCTGCGATTTACCTTTTTGCCTACTTACCTGTGCTTTTTACACCTGACAGACATTTAGCAAACGTTGATCACATTTTAGTGCTCACACGTTATTATAAGAAACATATAGCGTAATAAATCTAAAATATACCGTAATAAAATGAGTGAAGAAATTATAAATTCGACATAGCAAATAATATTATTTTATGCGCAATGCAGCAAACGTAGCGCATTTAAAGTGATTTGTTTGGTTTGCGAACGGCATAATACTTGGGTACAAGTCATAAAAGTCATGTAGGTACATGCATCGCATAGACAGATGCGTCCTCTCCTTTAAAACGTCCAAGCTATGAGTCAAATTTATAATTTATTATAAGACAGGAATATTCCAGATTAACTTGGGAATATCAGCATACATCACAACACGCATATTTTCAAAACCAACGGTATACGGGGTTGTCATGCTGGCATTGTACCTATGCACTGAAAAAATAAAGCTTTTTACCAGAACCAAAGTTTTTGGGAAAATATGAAAATAATATTGTAAAGGCGAAAGTTTGTGAGTGTGTTTATGTGTATGTTTGTTAATTCTTCACGCTCAAACGGCTCGACCGATTTTGATAAATTGTGGTATGAAGGTAGCTGACACCCTGGATTAACACATAAGCTACTTTTTATCCCGTAAAATGTAGTTTTCCCGTGGGATGAGCGGGTAACACCGCGCGGTGCAGTTATTATGAAAATAATCCGATAAAACATTGTAATTTAAATAACATGCCAAAAACTTTAAAAAATTTGACGAAACCGTTTGTTGTTTCATTTCCTTGTTGTCTATAGCTAGCTTAAATTTATAATTATATTAACCTTTTTATGAGGCCTATGTCCAGCAGTGGACAATAATAGGCTGATGATGATGATGATGATGAACCTTTTTATACTAACTTAGACCGATGTGGCCTAATAGCTGCTTGGCGAAACCGCCGTGTCTGCTACACTAGGCATTTAATCACTTTTACTATTTTTTAATGATGCTTCACATTTGTTTTCTTGTTTCTACCTCTCGTCGTTTAATAATCTCTAGAAATTGCTACGTTCTAGACTCACTTCGGAACAGCTAACTGGGGACCAAGTGGCTCTGCCTCACGAAGCTCCTATGTCCGTCTAACTATGTTTTGCACTTCTATAGTGTTTGTTTCTTTACAGTTTAACTTCATATCGCGACCTCTCGTCGCTCGAAGCGCCTCGTAATTGCTACGTTCTAGACGAAACTAGTCGGGAAGCAATAAATGGCCGCGGCGCTTGTTACACTCACTTCGGAACAGCTAACTGCGGGCCAAGTGGCTCTGCTTCGCGGGGCTTCGTTCGTCACACGCGTCTAAACATTTGTACTAGCCTTGTTTTTATTTCCATATGAATCACATTTTGGAATTTACAATACGGGCGAGGTGAGGAATGTTATATTTTTGGTTTGTCGTTTCGGAAAACAACAACACGTGTCGACGTGAATTTATTTTCAGATGAAGGGAGTTATTTTTTAATCTCTCGAAAAAAGGTAAGTTAGACCTTGTTGTTGTTATGTTAAAGTTAAGTTAATCCAGTTTGTTTTGAAATAGCTGAAACTTGACTTTGTTTATATATTTCGTAAACTGAATTGACTTTTTTTTTTATTGTCTCACCATATTACTAGAAAATACAATAACAGCCAGACAACTGGACATCTGAAGATCCGGACATACGAAAGAGTTATTGGCTAAGCTGAAACGAAGACGCTTCGCTCGTTCAGTCAATTATAGGCCTGAGAGTGGCATAGGACAAGCGTAAATACAATCCCCACTGACGTTTGTTACGTAGCTGGCTCGTTACTAAACTAATATAATTTCTTTTCATAGTGTTTAAGCTCTAAATCATTCGATTTGGCCTTGATATAATAAAATAAATTTAAGATATGTGACAAATAAGCTATTTCATTCATAGCATACGGCAATTTAATTCAAGAGTCCAGCACAAGGACTAGCTAAATTATCAACTAAAAACTAATAAATACCTAAATCACGATGTGTGCCTGTAACATTCAAAGAGCTCCCTCAATTTCTGCAGGATCAGATAGATATTCAGATTGTAACGATAATGTAGACACGATTCTGGTCACGGCACCAAACTGTAAGGATACGCTGACCCTGGCAGAGCGCTTTAATTACTTCATCGTTTGACCGTTTGACGATCAGCTATTATCCTTCAAACAAACATATGCTGCTACAACCATAAAACATTAGTACTGTATGCTTGTAACCGTATCAAAATCGGGTCAATATTTAACCAGGAAATAAACTAAACAACCTGTAGGTAACCAGACGCATCATGGTTAAATTAATTTCCAAGTCTTCATGTACCTAATTTGGGAACATAGCAAAAAAACAAACATACCGACGAACTGCGAACATTCTTCTTTTTTAAGTCGGTTAAACTCTGGACACAACTTTACCATGAATGGAAATTTCATTAGTACCTACTTATTGTTAAATTGATATTCAAAATACGTTGATCAATATCAATCATGCTTGAAATTAAATTATTGGAATGACGGTTAACATTCGATTTACCTCATTTTCAATTCATTCTATATAATTACCGCGATCGGCTTGAAATAATAAAACAAAATTAAATGTGTTTAATCTGTATAAATGTAAATCGCTTTCGAATTCATAATAATGGTGCTGATTTAAAGTTCTGTCGACGGGGTAACTTTGATGCATCATCATCATTACCATGGCCATCATTCTCATCATCACCAACTATAACCTAAACTCAAAATTCACTCTGACACAAATATCTGGTCGCCATGAAACCCTCATTTAATGACTACTAATTCTAATACTTCTAGTTCTTATTCATTTATATTCTACTGAAACTAAACATAAATAAAATATTTCGAATTCTCAGCTCGAAAAGAGGCATCGTCTTTCACTAGGGCATCGATCGCCTTGCGCTCGGAGTTAATCTACGAGATTGAGTCAATAATGTAGAGATCCATATATAACATAAATAGCTCGAAGAATTACAAAAATTACCTAGAGCCGGCCCGATACATACCGAATGCCTTCACTTACCCGAATTCCATTTGCCATAAATGTCACTTGCCATAAACTTTTTATTTCATAAACCGTTACTTTTTATTTCGTAGGACTCTTCGGGACTTTTCAAGACTTCTTGTAGAAATCGTTAGGTTAGGTTGAAAAGATCCGGCATACAGAGAAACATAGATTTATGGCAAATGATACATTCTGGCAGGTGAGGATTATGGCATATGACAATTCAAGCAAGGGAACTCGATATATAGACTATAACTGCAGACAAATTGTTAACCAACTGCACGCCAGTTGCAAGCGGATTGCGCAGTTGATTTGCAGTTTGCATATTTTAATAGTCAATGTTACACCATAAATCAAAGTTACTCCATTCTTAAGCTTTAATTTTGATTTCCTATAAGAACACTAATCAACTCGGTCCACAACTTAAGAAAGTTGACGATAAGGATTATAATACAGCTTCTTTTAATTAAAAATCCCCCCGTAAAGTATTAGCACGTCTCTGGGCATAAGCATAATTATAAGGAAGCGTTAATTACGCAACTTCGAAGCATAGCTTCGTGAAACGTGTCTTAAAAACGAGAATATTTTATCCCACGAATATACTTTAGTACAAATAGGTAAAGAAAAATATAGGTTACCCTTTACTGGTCAACTTGACCTTAGCTCTCGTATAATACCAAAATATAGAATTCCTTGGGATATTTATTGCCGCTGTCTTTAAAAATTGTTTTATATTAATACAATTAAGAACAGTTAGGGTCGGGGCAAGTGTGCCATACGGGACATGTGTAAAATGGTGTTAATCTTGAAGGAGAAAATCCACTTTGGTACATTGCGCTCAAATAGTTAGCATTCTTGCACAACCTATATACATGCATTATTATTTATCTCAGCAGCGACTCGAAGTCAACTAAAAACTAAAACTCAGCTATCACATCTAAGTAGGTACCTACAACGGCGTCCAGCTGCACGGCAGAGTTGGTCCAAGTTCGCAACTTACGACTCCGCCGCCCAGCTGGGACATTCGCTTTTTATTTCTTCTAAACCAAATTACGCCCGATTTGTGGTAAACAAGTTTAGTTGAAGTTTGTTCGGTTATGTTACTTATTAATATATTTAGTAGGAATTAGAAACGAGTTAACCCATTTCTTTAATGGATGAATTGTATAATGATATATCGCGAATGGATTATAGGGCATTTCTAATTCCTATCCTTTTGAAAGTAGGAGTCCATTCCGATAAAGTAGGGCACTAATTCGACGAGGCTTCGTGATATTCCCAATTTAGCAATATCTTGGCTATATCACAGCTATACAACGGATATGTGTTTAAAATTTTGATATTCGACCTGTATAAGGTGACTGATAATTTGTGATTTTTTATAGGAGATTGTGTTCGATGTATCAAAATCAGACGTGTTCGTGTTGTGCTCTCACCTGTCATTTGTACTTCGTCGATAAGAAGGGTATTTTGAATTATACATAAATAATAATAGACTAAGATTTATCTTAATGAATCAATCTCATGATTGCAAAAATGTCGTAATGAAAGTATATAAATGTGGCTTTGATGCGATTTCGAAATTGCCTTGAATTGTGTACTGGGCGCAGGAGTTCATTAAGATTTTGGTTTGCAGTAATGTATCTTATACTTACAATAAAACACGCTGTGATAATATACAATTATCATTACAATAATGTGTATATATCATCCATTTTAAAAAACGAATCGCCTTAACACTTTTTTCACAAGGCTGAAAAACGGTAAAAAAAATACTGAGCTCATCAGCTAAATCAAACACTAAATCCGTCTAAAACTTTCCTAAGTACATTAATTTAAAGTACCTACGCCGCGCGAAAAACGACCGTGATTTCTTTGACGAGATGTTAATAAATGGGGTGCTTACACCTTATAATTGGGAAAAACTGTCGCGTCGCCTTCTCAGTTACAGATGGGAATAAATCTTTATGTAGAAGGGATCCTGGGTTCCGCCGTCACGTATTCGGAGCACGCGCTCGTTCTGTCCTCTGAATATAAGGAACTACCCCGTCCTGCCTCGCTTGTATACAGGCCCACAGGAATTCTATAGGTAATATCTGACTTTATTTCAAATTTTCCGATATCCATACTAATATTATAAATGAGAAAGTGTGTATGTATGTCTGTCTGTCTGTCTGTCTGTCTGTCTGTCTGTCTGTCTGTCTGTCTGTCTGTCTGTCTGTCTGTCTGTTACCTCTTCACGCTTAAACCGCTGAACCGATTTAGATGAAATTTGGTATATAGATAGTTTCAGTCCCGGGGAAGGACATAGGATACTTTTCATCCCGAATAAATTGTGTTCCCGTGGGATGAGCGGGTAACACCGCGGGGCACAGCTAGTCAAACTATATGTAAGTACTTTATAGGTATTGGTTTCTCTATGGAGCGTCAACGCAAGCATTCGCCTGGTTACCTATCTGAAACACTAATTATTGTTTCTCATCTATAACGTTTCGCCAAATTTCCATTTGTGAGAAAACCATTTTATTTAACTGTAAATTTTTCAGAATATAAATAAACCTAACCTTACCTACTAAGTTCTTTAGGTTTCAGGAAAAAAAATCTTTCGGGCAAATGAAAATTTGGCAAAACGTTACGGATGGGAAACAATGTTTCGGAGTTAATATTATTAGGTACTTAGTTAGTATTTCCGCACAAACTTTATAGTAATGGATCTGTCATCACATATCATTTTACATCGGAATTTACTAGGATCCCAAGTAGCACACACAGCCTTATAGAGGACTTACACAACTTATCTTATCTTATGTTATTATGGGGGTCCTTGTTGCACCTACTTAAGGGATTGTTCCACCGCCTCCATATATCGGATGATGGAACCCGTTGGTAGTGCCTGGAATTCGGTGTACTTTTTTTTTCGCCGAATTATGTTTCGCAAACGTTTCATTTCGCCAAAAGCATTTTTCTCTGAAACTGTAAACTATTTCAGATTTTTGTAAATATCATCCTTTAGATTAGGTTAGGTTAGGTTAGGTTAGGTGTGTTTTATAACAATTCGAAATAGTTTACAGTTTCAGTGAAAAATGCTTTTGGCAAAATGAAACTTTTGCGAAATGAAACGTTTGACGAAGCTTAATTCGGCGAAATGGCAGAGAACCTTCATTGTCTTACACAACTTAAATAAGCTGTATAAGGGCTGTAGAAGCGCTTATACAGCCTGCACACTACTTGGGATAAAATCAGTCGTCAGTTTTATTGAATTATAATATCCTAGTCGCGTAACTCTTCAACTGTCACGTCGTCTCACTGTTTTGTTTGCCGCACTCGCAAACACCTTTCGCCCCATTAGGGACTGTGGTCGTGAGCAAAATACGACATTTATCTGTAAGTAGGTTATGGAATAACGTACAAACTGATTTTCGCATTGACGAGGGGTATATTACGTTCTCACTATGAAATTCCCTTTTAGGCTTTCGTAACTCAATTGGCGAAAAGGGAATCTTATAGGATCAGTTTATTTTATTATGACTTACAACGTCTGTCTGTCTATCCGTCTGTTAACCTCCCTTTTCACAGGAACAAAGGTGAAATTAATATTAAATAACCGGGTCTGCTACCCCATAGAGCCGTCAAAAACCAACGTCAAAGTTAAGTTTGTGTCTCAATCCTGGGGCCCCATTTCCAGAATGCCGTTTGAGTGAACGCCAAACGTCACATCTCTATTAGATAACTGTTATATCGCCGTTGAACTGTCATTAAAATGCGATGAGCTTTAAATTGACATACCTATCTCATCTCAATTTTGGAAATACGAAGGCGATAATGATTGTCAAAAATATTATTCATGCATATGAATTTCTGTTTTGAATGAAACGTAACGGACTAATTTCACGCACTACGCGGTCAATTTAAACTATGCGCCTGTTATTTGGGGTATTCGACCAATTTTAGAGATATAATGGAGATCTCTCCTTTTCATCGCCATCCGTCACTTTTGACGTGTACCTACTTGACAAGTGGCGATATCCCTAGAATATCGCAACTTCGTCAATTCGGACGCGCTAAATTTTCGTTTCCTTTGTATGTGACGGCATAAATAACAGGCGCATTCATATGCATGAATAACATTTTTGACAATCATTATCGCCTTCGTATTTCCAAAATTGAGATGAGATATGTCAATTTAAAGCTCATCGCATTTTAATGACAGTTCAACGGCGATATAACAGTTATCTAATAGAGATGTGACGTTTGGCGTTCACTCAAACGGCATTCTCGAATTGGGCCCCTGTATGTATAACTTTCCGTCACAGCAATATTCAGTGCTTTCTTGGTTTGTACGAAATCCTCATTGGTTGATTACCTACTTACACATAAAATAAAGAAGAAACATGTTTGTATTCAATAACAATAACAGGTAGGGGCAAGTGCTGTACCTGTGGACACTTTCCAGAATTTTACCTTTAATCAGTTGTTAGACCAAAACTACGCGTATTACCAATAAATTATTTATTTTGTTTTAATCACAGTTAAACAATCTTTAAAGTCCACATATGTTTTCTACGCTAGCTATCCGGAGATGGCGGATAAAAAATAAAATAAAAAAATACTCATTTTGTCCATAGGTACATCTCCTGTTTGTACCTATGGACACTAACAATGTACCTGTGGACGGTAACGTACCTATGGACAATAATCAACAACATTCTTTGAAACAGAATAAACTTCTAAAATAACGTAATTAACAACATACAAGTAATCAACATGTAATTATAAGTTGTTCTGCATATCATAATTACTTTTTTTTCTTCTTGAAATGTTATATTCTTAGCAGAATCTCAAGTATAATTATGGGACTTTAAAAAGCCTCCATAGTCAGCAGATTTAGCATAATCATCGTTTGACACTTTACATTCTTAAGGAAAACCTCATTTTCTTTACGAAAAATAATCAACAATCAATAACAACATAATGTTAAATAATCATACAGCTGTTGCTCCTCAGTTTTGTTAAAGATCCTCCTGATATCATTTTTGAGGAGTTCTGAGCCTTCTTCACCAATATTTCGACAGTAATGAATTTTTTGTATTTAAAAATTATCGGATTTGGGATTTTAAACGTCTCTATGGCTTTCCTTACTGAAGTCAGAATGTCCAGGCATATCAGGACTCTTTTTTCCCAGTTTTACTACGAGGCACTAAATAAAACAAAAATATTAATTTTACTGTCCACAGGAACATTCAGTATAATTGTACCTATGGACAGTCCACAGGTACATTTACGGAGGTGTCCACAGGTACAATTTCGGCGGTTTTTATTTTGAATTCATACCGGTCACTATTAATGCTACCTACGACTAACGAAATCTTGTAGAAATAACGTTTACACCACATAAATTAATATGCCACTGCAAAGACACCCGTAACATTTGCAGATTTTGCATTAAACATACTTAAAAAGAAGGAAAAAAACTTACTTTTTGTCAGAAAAACTTTCGGCAGCCATAAAACACTCAGTTTCTGTCATCCTTAAAGATGGCGACTAGCTAGTGTTCCCATATGAAAAAAATGCTTTTCAAATAAGTGATTGCTATTGGTCTATGGTTATTCGTTTTCTTGGTATGAGTAGTGTACACAGGTAAAACCGTCCACAGGTACAGCACTTGCCCCTACATCAGTTTTTTTTATTTTCCTTTTAAGTATTACTGACAAAGCTAAATTACAATTGCTTATGTCAGTAACAATATAAAATACAATTCTTTTGTAGTATCAGAATAGAATAAAATGAATTAAAGATTAAGATTATTTTATTTAGGTTAAGTTGTGTTCTGTTAATTTTTACTTGTGTTTCGTTTACGAATAAAATTACATCAAAATGTTTCTTATTATAACTTAGAACTAGTAATTTATTGACAAAGTGATGTTTTATACTTACAATGCCTAGTTTATACAGGATCATAATCAGTACAAGCATTAAAATATACAAACCTATTTGTCTAGTTAAACTTACGACAACGTAGACGAATAAGACTTTATAGGTACCTCTAACCATCTGCTGCAAACACGTTAAACGCCATAGAAAATAGTATGCATTTTCACTTAGGCCATGGGGGCCACGTGTTGAGCGACACATGTACTTTCCATTCGCGCCGTGGGGGGCACCATATGACCGCGAGTCAGACCTAATTTCAAACTCCTTTGCTGGGCCGTCGCTCAATTATATCTCGGTTATTTGTACCTGAGGTGACCCCCCGTGGCCCTGTAGATAATCCAAGAGTTGTTGGTTTTTGAATTCAATATCGACTTAGAAAATTATGAGTGATTTTCCACAATCGATGGTAGAATGTTGCAAGTTATATAAAATGTATATAAATATTAAACAATTTACATGCATATTTTACAAGTTTTGATTTACATTAGAATGAAAAATAAGATATTTTGAAATGATGTATTTAGTATTTTGATTATTTTAACCAACTTCAAAGAAAATCATGCGCAACCCACGAATTTTGTGGCACGCACCTACTATGAATTTCATGTAGTTTACAATGCATATGCTCGGAAAGCACCTTTTCTAAGGTAATCTTATGAATTCAAAGCGATCCAATCCTAAACGACCGGCATAGTGCGTACGCCCCTGTGGGAATGGTCCATAATACCCTCTTCCCGGCACGACGAAGTACTGCGATCCGCAGGCAAACCCGTGCGGTGCGGATTGCGTGAGTTCGGATAATTTTCATATTTTTCTATGCATTCAATTACCCTTATAAACAGCATAGCATAGTAGCACTGTGCACTATCGCTAATAATTGTTGAATATTTTCTCGCATAATGCATTGTAAAATGCTGTATTATACACGTGTTGAAATGTAGTCTTCTTGCCAAGGAAATAATCCTACTTTCCACATTTGTATCATAAGTAACTATTTTAAACCTAACATTCGGCATAAAAAAAAGTTAAAGAAAAACTAAAACCTATTCACGCGGGCCCAGGAACCGTGGCGCGCGGGTGGCGGGCGAGGTGTGCGACGGCGGGACCCCCGCGGCCCCCGCCGACGGAATAGCGCTTTTTCTTCCGCTGAGGCCGTGGGGGACACCAGTTGAACGACACTTGGATATTTCTTAAATAAACAGCAATAAACATGTATCTCAACGTGTACCATAGTTTTTATGCATTTTAGAAATCATTTGTCGATAAATAGCAAAATCTCATTTTTGTCGATTTCATGAATTTTTAACTGGCCCTCGATGCTATTTGAGTGTCACTCAACTGGTGCCCCCCATGGCGTTCAACGTGTTAATCTATTAAGTATTACTTAGCTGCATAACGACAATGAGTGTCGACACGAGACTATTTAAAAAAAAAAAACCTGTTTTAAAAGGGTCCTTTAGGAGCGTTTCAATTGGCGTGAAATGGCGCTAAAATATAATGAATACGATCTCGAGGGTCGCGGCGCGTTCATGTTACGTTTCTAGATGTGTTTGACTTTGATGTGACTTCAGTATATGTACTGTCCAACGTTAATATAAATAAATACATATCGGACCACCTCACACAAATCGATCTAGTATCACAGTAAGCACTAGTAGGCCTGTATTATGGGCACTAGACGACGATATATAGACTCATATAGATAAATATATAGTTAAAAAGATTCCGAGACATTATTCATTAAAAAAGTATAGTTTATTGTGTTTGTGCACTAAGGGCTAGTTGTTTTAGCATGTTTGCAATATCGTACGTTAATAGCTTTTAGTACGGACAGCGTAATAATATTTTTTATGTTTATCGGTCCGTAGAATGTAGCCATGAAATGACCAATACTTAGGTATCTAACTTTCCGTACTTACCTACTTAATTGCCTCCATCTAACTGCCACATAAAGTTCTTAAAATGTTTAACTTCAATATCAAAACCTTCGTTTCTTTATCAAGTAAATATTATTTTTAGCATCGTTAAAATCTTATATGTATAGCTTGCATAGTATTCGTCAATTGTTTGCATTAAATTCTTTTAACTTTTATATTCAACTAGCATTAACCCGCGGCTTCGCCCGCGTTCCTATTCAATAAACATTATCCTACGGGAACGATGCTCTTTTTTTCAGGATAAAGAGTGGGCTATCTGTTAAAGTTACGGTATAATCTGCTTATCCCTCATGCATATCCGTCTAGCTGTTTTATTGTTGAAAAGTTTGAATGCATTTATTACGGCTGCAGGAGGTTTCCCGATGACTACTCCAGTCTCGCCGCGCCACCCGCACTGGCCTTGACGACAATCGAAATGGCACTAAATACAAATTTAAACATCTATTAGGATAACGGGACTCATTCCATACCTCAAAAGCAAAAATAAATCCCTTATAGGATCACTTGTAGCTGTCTGTGAGTCCGTCTGTTACAACCGATTTACTGCAAAACTACTGCACCGATTGAATTGCAATTAGGCACAAATGCTTTCAAGAATTTTCATGTCCACAAATGTCCCAAAAAAACATGAAAATGACACCCATATTCATATCACCCACAATCATAACGTCATCGCACCGCCACAGGGGAATGGTATTTCACGTCCGCTACGTTGAGTTTTAAAATAATTGTTGTACCCGTAATCAGCGACCTGATAAATAATAAAAATAATACCCATGTTGATTTTCAGACTTTGTCAACACATTTCCCCCTTTTAGGGCTTCAATTCTTGAAAGGCCTGAAAAGCGTGTTTACCTACTCATATTCTTAGAAATACTCCTGTGAAGTTTCGAATAAAATAGTCTAATCTTGTTTCCCCATACAAACTTTGGATCTCTATTTCACCCCCTTTAGAAAAATCGTTTATTAGTGCGCCCCTATACCGTATAAGGAACCTACGTTCTAAATTTAGACTCTTTAGAATCAGCGGTTTGGGCTGTGCGTTTAAAAACGACACCCATATGTTATGTTTAGACATATTTAGACATTTCTACCCCATCGCACCCTAACATGAGAGATGGTATTACACGTCCGCCATGTTGAATTTTAAAATCGTTCTTTTTTTAGTAATCAGCGACCCGATAATCCATAGAAACCAACTCTTCCCTCTTCCCCTTCCGGGATACAGGGTACCAAGTTATCTAATCTTGTTTCCCCATACAAACTTTGAATCCCCATTTCACCCCCATAGGGGGTGAATTAAAAAAAAAACCTTTCTTAGTGCACCCCTACACCTTATAAGCAACCTACGTGCCAAATTTGGACTCTCTAGAACCAGCGGTTTAGTAATTTCACCCCAAGGGGGGAGATGGTGATTCACGTCCGCCTCGTTGGATTTTAAAATCGTTGCGGTTTTGGTAATCAGCGACCCGATAAACCATAAAACCAATACCCATGTTGATTTTCAGACTTTGTCACCACATTTCTCCCTTTATGGGGTTGAATTTTCATAAATTCTGAAACACGTGTTTACTCATTTATCGTTAGAAATACTCCTGTGAAGTTTCAAATAAAATAGTCTAACTAATCTTATTTCCCTATACAAACTTTGGACCCCCATTTCTCCCCTTTAATGGGTGAATTTTGAAAAATTCTTTCTTAGTGCACCCCTAGACCTTATAAGAAACCTACGTGCCAAATTTGGACTCTCTAGAACCAGCGGTTTATTATTTAGACATTTCAACCCCATTTCACCTCAACAGGGGAGATGGTAATTCACGTCCGCCACGTTGGATTTTAAAATCGTTGCGGTTTTCGTAATCAGCGACCCGATAAACCATAAAAACCGTACCCATATTGATTTTCAGACTTTGTCACCACATTTCTCCCTTTTAGGGGTTGAATTTTCAAAAAACCTGAAACACGTGTTTACTCATTTATTGTTAGAAATACCCCTGTGAAGTTTCAAATAAAATAACAATAACCAATCTTATTTCCCCATACAAACTTTGGAACCCCATTTCACCCCTTTAGGGGGTGAGTTTTGAAAAATCCTTTCTTAGCGGATGCCTACGTCATAACATCTACCTGCATGCCAAATTTCAGCCCGATCCGTCCAGTGGTTTGGGCTGTGCGTTGATAGATCACTATGTCAGTCAGTCAGTCAGTCAGTCACCTTTGAGTTTTATATATATAGATAGATTCTGGCCCAAAAAAGGAAGATATTGTGTATAGAAATGTGAAAAAACGTCCGCATAATAATATTTTTGTGTGGATGGGCGCAATTATAGCGTCGTACGCGGTAATGCCGCACTTAAAAACGTTTTAGTGTGCCTAGGGCCCCGACTTGGACAAACAAAGCTTGTAACTGCACAATACGGGTCTAATTATATGGCATTATATTGGGGCTTAGCATGGAACAAAAAAATATTAATATGGAGATAATGAGATTTCTGGTAAATAACCTAAAGGAAGGCTCAAATAATTAATACACGCGATATAATCCGTTTACATTGTTATATTTAAATGTGTGACAGTCCCGAAGAAAATATTAAATAGCCTGAATTTAAAATTACAGCAAGTAGCTGGTATACGAGTAAGGTTTTCATTTATTAAACAAGTGAAGCGTCTGTCAAAAAAATTCACTTTTGTGACAACCTTTTATTGCTGACTGTACTTTTCCTTAAACATTCGTAGGACGGTGAAAACGCGGTGTTTCCTATAGTAATTTGAATATGGACATAATTATAATCTCGCGATCTTGTTCGAAAAATAAACGTAAGTAATATTTTTATACATAATAGTGTTCAAAATAATATTATATTTTGCTATAATAATTTCCATCTCATGTCACGGTCGGGTCAGAATCACACCATCATATTTAGGCCGGCAGGGCAGTTACAAGTTATCTATAGGGTCGATGATATTTCACCAACGATGTTGACCGTGGTAATTCGTTTTCTCGCCGGAACTTTTATTACGACCCGGATAAAAAGGGGTGCCATCTGTCTTCTCCTAAATAACTGTACTGAAGAATATTCTCAGTTTATCCAGATTCTGATTTAGGACTGATTAAGGGATGTGGCATGTTAGACGCAAAAACCGCTCAAAATATATCGGGCATTATTTTGAGCTTGTGGCCTTTACTACAAATAACGTGTTTTTGGTACTAAAGTAAAAAGCACTATGTTTAGTCTCACGCGGCCAAAAGTGCAATAGATTAACTCATATTGTCGAACTAACTCGTTCATCTATTAATTATTTTCCAGCCTCTACAACAATATACTATTCTATCGCTAGTTCTTTCAACAGAAGTACTGCAATTAGGTCACCAACAGGAGATAACGAAATTAAGTTTTTACTTATGTATACATTATAGTATTCCTTTTATCTTCGTTAATCTTTCCCAAAAATTAAACTTAGTAGATAGATAGGTCTCAAAGGGATACACCGCATGTTGAACGACATCCATCGACACCTCGCACTAATGAGATAAACGTAAAAAAGAATTAGCCTCGTTGTACGTTATGAAGAAGGCTCCTACCCTAAAAATGATTTAATAACAGGAAGTAATGTACAGTTGCGTTCTTAAACCGCTGAGCAGAAATATAAGCATTAATATCTGAACACGCCTCTACGCCTTCATGAATAGAGTTGTGTTCACATATTAAATTTTTTTTGCTTTGAAGTTTAAAAACTCGACTGTAGATACTATTATAGCCAAATGAGTTAACTGTAAAAGTGACATTGATAATTTTCTCCGGTAGGCTACGACAGTCATTCATTTATTCATTGATTACATCAACTACCTATTTTCGACGCTGTGATCATAGAATGTATTTTTCGGTTGATGAATGCCTCTTCATAAATAAATTTAAAACACCATTTTCGTGTATTTAGCCACACTATGGACAAACATATATGGTAAACGTTGGGGTCAACGACCCATTAAAAAAAGCTGTTATAATTATAAACTCAATTGTGGTTATTCATTTTCTGTGTCCCTTTAAATAAATACTTTCTTTTTTAATCTGTGTGCAGGTAAGCTTCTCACGAAGAAGGAAGAAGTGTTTTTAGCAGTTTCTCACTGTAAATAAGCAATCCCAAAATCGGTACAAATTTAATGTTGTCCAACAGTCTACCTATAAAATATTCCATACAAATCGGCAATTTTATACTTTAAAATGTAATATTCATTATATAAAATATCAATCGCAGAACACCAAGTGACGGATGCTGTCACCTCGCAGGAAACTCCGACCCCGGTGCCGCGTTCATGTCAATTTAGAAAACGAACTTTACTGCGTTTGTCTCGGAAGCTAGAGCTAAGCTGTTCAGACAGAGAAAGAAAAACTATGAGGGTTCCTCCTTGTTAACAATAGAACCCTAAAAAGTATGGAAACTAAACAAAGTAACTTTTTTACTCTCATTACACAGGCATTCATGATTTCGTTGATAGTTTTAATTCATTAGTTAAAATGTTCAGGTTTTTACTTTTTTGTCAATCATCATTCTGATCATAATCTAAAGTAGCTTTAAATAATTTTATTAAAACTTTCGTGAGACATATTTAATTACTAGCTGTGCCCCGCGGTGTTACCCGCTCATCCCACGGGAACACTAAATTTATTTGGGATGAAAAGTATCCTATGTCCTTTACCGGGTCTCAAACTATCTCCATACAAAATTTCATCTAAATCGGTTCAGCGGTTTAAGCGTGAAGAGGTAACAGACAGACAGACAGACAGACAGACACACTTTCGCATTTATAATATTAGTATATATTTAATTATTGTATTAAGCGGTTTACACTCACGTGAAATTGTCAGGAACGGCCCGACATGTTTCGAACTCGTATGGAGCTCTTCATCAGGGACGGCTGCCCGTACACCTCCGCGGCAACCTCGTCACTCCATACGAGTTCGAAACCATGTCGGGCCGTTCCTGACAATTTCACGTGAGTGTAAACCACTTAATACAATAGCTTTAAATATTTATAGAAACATCATTTCCTTCGTGTATCTTCAAGGTTACCGACATAAACTTTCACATTTTCCCCAGCGATATTATTATTATTTATTTTTTTATTAATGTTACAACAAAGATTACGTATAATCTAAAGCCCTGCGAAACTGTCATGACAGTTTGTCTACCGGAAGACTTTTCAATATCTAACTTAAAATATAATTTATAAAAATCTGTATCAATTTTTTAAAGACTACGGCAATATATCTAGTAAATGCTTTTTAAATTTTCTTTTAAATATCCGTTTATTTTGTTCGAGACGGACGTCCTCGGGTAAGTTGTTAAAGATAGACTTCGAGGTTCAGAATTTATATATGCACTGAAATTTTAATAAGGCGCGAACGTGCGGGTTAAATCCGTCCATGCCCACGCATGATACGAAACCAGAAATTAATAACAATAGACGCCCGCGATAGTAATTATTACAATGCGCCGTAACTTCGTATTCATTTGAAACTCAGGCACAATGTAAAAACGGAGCGGCAGTCTCTGTAGCCTTAATATCCGCTGTTTCAGACTCGTAACCGGCTAACAATATTGCATTGCGTACGCCACGCGCTAGTTCCGTACTTATCGCGAAAGTTTCAGCCGCGCCGGTTGGGGGGCCGCCACC
The DNA here is from genome assembly GCA_932273695.1 of Apotomis betuletana. Lineage (NCBI taxonomy): Eukaryota > Metazoa > Arthropoda > Insecta > Lepidoptera > Tortricidae > Apotomis > Apotomis betuletana. The sequence goes on along the minus strand of OW026309.1, from coordinate 11,612,345 downwards.
ACGTGGGCGGGGTGGCTGCAGTATCGATCGCGTCTGCTGCACGCTGCACCGCTGTCTTCCGCAGATCAGCCCTTATCGTGCGCCGGAACGAGCCTCTACCGAGTCTAGTCTAAAAGGCTTTGCTTCACGCACGCGGCCGGCCCGCACGTTCCGAAGCGTGCGAAGTCGCCAGGTTGAAACCGGATTAAGCTAAAACATTTTATCTGCCGCTTCCGTGCGTTTGAATTCGAGCATGGGGCAAACCCTGGATTATAAAACTGTTCTAGAAGCGATAGCAGTAGGAATTTGACAAATTTCAGTATGATAACGATTTACGTCTGTAAATGTTGAAGCCCTCTATAGAGGAAGTTATAGTTATTACTTGGAGCATCACGAAACACCTGCGGGCTAGTCGTGCTAGCTCTATACAGGTACTCCAATCCAATAGTTGCGGGTAAGCGAAACTTTAACCGCAGTTTCTAATTGGATTAATTTCAGCGAACAAACAAAAAGATGACAAATAAATTTAAACTGCGCAATATCTCGTTACAGTGGAGTTGTACTACAGCCTAACTATGAAATTTATAACGATGGGCCAAGTTGAGAGTTGCCAGCGTTGAAAATATTGTAAGCCGCACTCGTTTGGGGCAAATTAAATGAAAAACGAAGTTTGAGCGCGTGGCCGACAAAGTTGGCCACTCAAGTTTTCTGGAGAGCCGGTGTAGACGGCCGCCTTCGTCGTCGACTATTTACATTGCTACATAACACTCGTTCGCACTAATCTACATTAGCAACTAAGATTTATGCAAACATAAGACTGGTATGGAATAATTTATATAAGTTCTCCTAATGTTAAATTAGAACTAGATATATTCTGAATAAATTGTGTAGATAACGCCATAATTGCATGCCATAATTTGGAAGGTGGGGCCGGGATCACATTTCCATGTTATTGTAGAAGGAATATTTGCGGACATAAACTTCGTTAGAACTGAGAAGAAGAGAAGTTTTTACTAACAACATTCTAAAACCTAGCAATTACTTTACCACAAATTATAGTTTCAGTGCGTCAAATCGATACAAAGCGACACTTGAATTGAATAGCTTCTTGGTTCGGCGCCAGAGGCCCTCGACCTCAACACGCTGCCTTCTTCACTAGTGCTGCACTGAGACTACCGAGCAGCACGTTATTTAAATACAGGTAACCTCAACACGCCGCTCTCTTCACTAGTGCTGCTCTGAGACTCACGAGCAGCACGTTATTTAAAACACACAGGCGACCTCAACACGCTGCCCTCTTCACTAGTGCTGCACTGAGACTCCCGAGCAGCACGTTGTTTAAACACAGGCGACCTCAACACGCTGCTCTCTTCACTAGTGCTGCATTGAGACTCACGAGCAGCACGTTATTTAAATACAGATAACCTCAACACGCTGCTCTCTTCACTAGTGCTGCTCTGAGACTCACGAGCAGCACGCTATTTAAATATAGGTAACCTCAACACGCTGCTCTCTTCACTAGTGCTGCACTGAGACTCACGAGCAGCACATTGTTTAAACACAAGCGGCCTCAACACGCTGCCCTCTTCACTAGTGCTGCACTGAGTTTCCCGAGCAGTACGTTGTTTAAACACAGGCGACCTCAACACGCTGCCCTCTTCACTAGTGCTGCACTGAGACAGCCGAGCACATTATTTAGACACGGAAATACCCCGAGGAGATGCGCTTTCATATTGACGGTTAAGCGTGCGCTTTAAGCGTGTATGCAGAAATTTGTATGTATGTATGCATGTAAACACTTTACTGGACGCAAAACATGAAATTACATCATTATAGAATGATAAAAACAAAACAAAATCACTGGTAGACAAACTAAGCAACGTGTACACCACGAAAGAAGTTAAAACAGAAGATTATTAAGATGGTCTGGTTGTAATCGGTGACGTTATTGCAACTTCGGTTAACTGTACGTTGGGAAATAAACAGTCTGATTTACTGTTATATATTTGTACTCTATTTTAATTTAGTTGAATGAAGATTGCTGCAAGTGGTAAAGTAGAGACAAACGCTGAATAGTCCCTGTTAATTACTAAATTAATAACATTAAAGTAATATAATTATAAAAGCCATTAAATTTAAATACGTTATTTTTTATATAGGAAACAAAACGTTAATCAAAAGCAAAATCAAAGAATAAGGTTAAAAAAAATAGACAACAAAAAATAGGTAAAAAAAGAGTGTGCATTTTACACAACATGTAGGTGTCAACAAGTCAGAACCTAGCATGCAAAGAAGACTTGAAATTATCTACATATAAGTTCCACAAAGGGTTTTAGAAGGGAGCTGGTATCACTCATACCTATGGCTTAATAAATGTTCATAGATAGTCTTTTTATATAAGGCCCACATTGTTACATCTAATAAATATATCATATCAAGATTTTCCTTACAAATCGCTTCAAATGCTTAAAAATACCTAATCTCCAAACGTCAAACCAATATACCAAATAAAATCTAATCCGTTTGATAAACCCGCTACGATTTCGGAAAACGAATCCATCGGAACATCCACAACTCCACAGGTTATGTTATTTGCATGTTTGAAGACCGCCCCATTGATTCAAGTTACAAATCAAAGGGCGCGAGAACAAACAGCTACGGCAAAAGCCAGACTGCTAGAGATGAGCAAAATAACAGAAAATATTGATATGAAATACTCTTTTACTCATATATCTTTACAGAAGATATCACTAAGATATTAAACTTTCTTTTTTTAAGTATATATTTCTCCTAGTAAACTACATTTTTCGAGATAAAAAGTAGCCTATGAGTTAATCCACAGTATCAGCTATACTTTCATAACAAAATTTATCAAAATTGGTTCAACAATACTTTATTTCACACCAATAAAAGTTTACAAAAAGGAAACAAAACAAATACAATTACAATACAATAACGGTAGAAAACAGACGGTCTTATCGGTTAAAATCTCTTCCAGACATCCGTTGGGCAGTGAAATAGATGAATAGTAGTAATTCATATATCCCGGATATATATATATATATATATATATTACTATTATATCCTAACTAGAATATGTCCGTCAGGTAGTTCACCCGTCAGGCCTGGAAAGCCGTGGGACGTGGCGTGCGTTCAAATTCCGTTCAAAGCAAAACATTTTTCTCTTAAATATAAACTAAAATGTTGTATTTGAATAACGCACTGAAAGATTGCTTAACAAACTACGTTGAGGTGAAATATTTGTATTGTCTGCATTCGGGTTTGCATGGTAAGATATAAAAAGTGAAAATTGACTGATATACATCTTTTGACCCAACTCTACAGACTACAGGCTGTCTGTTTATTTAAAAAGGAAAGCTTTGAACTTCGTGACATGAAGTTTATACAAAAACTCATTTCGGTGCGACGAATGATTTTGTGTAATTAATTCGAATGCGGATTGGGCTGTGTTACGGAATGTTTTGAAATGGTGTTTTACGGAGCATAAAATAGGTCTCTTGGCAACGAAAATGAGAGCCGTGCAACTATTGTCATGGCTGTGGTTTTAACCGGTGCAAAGTAGAGTTTACTTTGCAGATTTATATGTAAATAACATGAAACAATGGGACAGCCGAATGTTTTAAAATGCTCCTCTTTTTATTTTAAAGTCGTAAGTGGGTTATGTAGCGTCGGCGTAGCATTTATTTTACCGGGTAAACAAAGCCACCATTTTTTTTATTTAAGGAAAAATTTTCAGTGATTTGTAAATAGATGTGAAAAATAAAATCTTCAAACAAAATGTCACTATGTCATAAATCTACATGTCACTATATGTATTTCACTATGTCACAAAAATATAATTCTTACTTTTTCTTCTACCCGGATAAAGTAGAATTATGTAGGCAAATCAGAAAGTAGTCAAAGGTTGTCCGGGGAAATCAAAATTGCGAAAAATAAAACGTAATTTTCGTAAGTAGTAATCGTTTAAAGTTACGAATTACGAAGAAACGAGAATTGGTTACCTACGAGGGTTAGCTTCTTGATAACGAATCAGACGAGCAGTGCTGCACACGGTAGGTATGCAGTTTAAAGTTTCTCGAATTCCTATCGTCGCATAGGCAGTTACAAATACAACGTAACTTGGAATAGTATCACGTTCACTTAGAAGTTTATTAACGTAGCAAAAGGCCTGGATTATTTAATCTGAACCAGCTGGAGACATTTTAGTGGAAATTAGAGCCGTATTTTAGGAATTCTCTGGTAGTTAAAAGACTGAAAGTGCATTTTGTTGCATTGTATATCGAGTATGAAAACTTTCGTTAGACATCTCTGATAATTTTGAAAATTGTCTGTTGACAACCAAAACTCACTAAGTAACAAATACCATAAAGAGAAATATTTTATTCAGAGACAAGAAAAAGGCAAAGCAAAGTAACAGAGAAAACTGACACGAAATAGCAACGCAGAAGAATTACGTACCTATGTATAAAACCTTACTCTAAATAGCCTAAGTATAATACAATTATATAAAAACCCGGCCAAGTGCCAGTCGGACTCGCGCACCGAGGGTTCCGTACAAACACTCCATCCCTAAGTGGTTAAGTTAAGTTTGCACCTGGTATGTATAGCGCCCCATATAAATTAGGTGCAAAGTTAGGTATTAAAAAAAAACTACTTACTAGATCTCGTTCAAAACAATTTTCGTTGGTAGTTTTATAGTAATGTACATCATATGTTTTTTTTAGATTTTTCATTTTCTTATTTTAGAAGTTAGAGGGGGGGGGGGACCAACTTTTTTCCACTTTGGAAGCGTCTGTCACGCAAACTATTCGGTTTAGAAAAAATATTTTAAAAACCTCGATATCATTTTTGAAGACCTATCCATAGATACCCCACACTTATGTTTGACGAAAAAAAAATTTTTGAGTTTCAGTTCTAAGTATGGGGAGCCCCCAATATTTATTATTATTTTTTTTATTTTTGCATCAAAATCTTAATGCGGTTCACAGAATACATCTACCTACCAAGTTTCAACACTATAGCTCTTATAAGTTTCGGAAAAAAATGGCTGTGACATACCGACGGACAGACGGACAGACAGACATGACGAATCTATAAGGGTTCCGTTTTTTGCCATTTGGCTACGGAACCCTAAAAAGAAGGGGTCATAAAAAGAATACCCCATCTAACAAGTCCGCCTGCGGCATGGTCCCCACTCCCCAGTATGCTGGCGGCGTTACCTCTTTGTATAGTCAGAGAGATTCTCTGGCAGAGGTAAGCGCCAGCTCTGTGCTCTCCCGACGCGTCGATCAGCCGTTTCGACAAGGCCCTCATAAAGTCATAAACGTTGTCATGTCAGCTGACCATGGTTACTTACACAACAAATACCTACTTAAATAAAAGCTCGTATTTCAGTGTCCCAGATTTTTTTTTACTTACTAGATACGAGGTTTTTAAGAGCAGTGACAAATTTTTGTGAGTTTTGGGTGTCACCAGGCGAAATGATGATTTTACGTGATTTTATTCACGATTGTTTATTTCTCAAGATTTTTATTAAGATTAAGCATTTCATTTACATATTTGATAGTATTTTGTATATTTAGAAATAGTGACACACTAACTGTACGAATAAATGACGACGCGGTTGGCGCAGTTTGCGGACACCTCTACTGAGCCGGCGGTCCCAGGTTCGAATCCCGGCCGGGGCAAATATTTGTGTGATGAACTCGAATATTTGTTCTTGGGTCATGGATGTTATCTATATATGTATTTATATATTACGTATATCGTCGTCTAGTACCCATAGTACAAGCTATGATTAGTTTGGGTGGGACTAGGTCGATTTGTGTATGATTGTCCCATAATATATATATTTTTTTTTATTAATTTGATCTACCTTTATTTAATACTAAAAGGTGTCCGCAATTTTCACCGCATATTTGTTTTTCTTTACCATAGTCGGGTAAAAGTATCCTGTAATGAGTAATGACCATAGTTGACCATATGTTTATGAAAAATATATAGTCTGCAGACCTGCACGTTTTTGAACCAAAGACAATATTATAGAGCCTGACTAATAGCCGTTAATAATCGTGTGGGTATAATTATGATAATTCGAAAGAGGTAGCAATTAACGCCAGTTGTTGGCGGAGGGCCCTCCTCGCGAGAGCTAACTGGCGGCGCTCCAATGCACTCTTCTGGCTGGCTCTTCTTTTGGTGTTCCATTCTGGTGCTGTATTCAATAGTTTTTTGACACACAAATGCAATGCAATCATGTCTGTCAAAGTACCGCCATAGGAAAAAGCATGACACGCCGTACTCAGTTGTTTTCTTAGATGTATTGTATGGCGTAGGTAGTACTTTATAAAATGTATTATTTGATGTATTATTAGCGGTTGGCGCAGTGGTAATGTAGCTACTGAGCCGGGGATCCTGGGTTCGAATCCCGGCAAGGGCAAATCTTTGTGTGATTAGTGTTCGTTCCTGGGTCATTGATGTTTTCTACGTGTTTAAGTATATATTTATTATATTCATTATGTATATCGTTGTCTAGTACCCATAGGACAAGCCTGATTTGAGACTAGACATAGCTTAATTTGAGACTAGATCGATTTGTATGAGGTTGTCCGATATTAAAATAAAAAATTAATATTATTAAGTATGTTTATCGGTAATTAACACAAATTATAACGGGTCTAACGCGATATTTCTTATTTACCTTCATAATCTAACGTGTTTCTAATTTGTGGTAATTATGTGTACAAACCGCGAGAGTATAAAGTGTCATATGTTTATCGGTGTCTAGTAGTTCTAGTACCCATAACACAAGCCTGATTTGGGACTAGACATAACTTAATTTAAATAAAAACAAATATTATAATAATCTGAATTAAACCAACGTAAGAGTAGCTCACGCACTACGTGTCGCAAGGACAAACGATCGTTTTACTGTGCACGCTGGTGCACTGATCCGCTTTCTAAACAAAAGAAATACTTCAGTAGCGTTTTAACATTGGAAATGTTTTTTCGATCGCGTTGGTAGGGGACCGTTTTCAGCGAAAGTGCGACATCGCTCTGGCGTCGTCAATTTTGGGGCTACGCGGGTCAATGGGGTATCAAAAGACGTGTCTTGACGAGATCTACAAGATGGTGTAAAAAAAAGTTGAAAAAGTCAAAAACTTTTTCGAAAAAGTGCAAAAATGTCGAAAAATTACGTGATTATTTTGCGACTTCTCAACTTAAATCGACGATATCTCAAAAACGAAAAGCGATATCGAAAAAATTCAAAAAAGCACTCGGGGTATTGAGTTGGGCTACAGTTTGCAAAAAACGGAACTTTACTATCTGTAATGGAGTTGGAGAAAGCTTTACCTACCTTTATGTGGCGGAGTTTTCGCGGCGTGCGGCGCGCGCGTATACTAGTGAGTTTCGTGTACTAGTAAGTTTAATATTTTTTTAGTTAAGTTGTAAATTGTAAACCTTGATGTTTTTAGATGTTTGTAATAAAGTAAGAAAAAAATATATATAATGTATACAATAAAATACTTTTATGTATTTTTTTTTTATTTCTTTGGTTCTCTATTTGCTATACAATCTACTACCTATGTATCATACAATCTCGTGCCCTTCTAGTACTTTGAAAATGAATCGTATAAATTAAACAAATAGTACATTACATCAGGGGCCGGGAAAATGAGTAGGTATATACGGCCGAGCGAGCGTGCGAGCGAGGCCGGATAGTGATACGAGGCCGGGAATCCGTTTTCACGACGAGGCATGTAGGTATAGTGCTTTTCTCAAACATACAATGAAATAAAAAAATATACTTCAAAGAACAACATTTTATTAATTGACAAATAGGACATTTTAGTCTAACAACCAACTGCAACCTTTAAAAACAAAACCTGCTTTTTGTCAAACCAGCCAGCTGTGTGAATGACCTTGTTGTTGAAACAAAAAAAAAGTTACTTTGCAGGCCTAGGCCTGAAAAGCAGTATGAAATCCCTTTACAGTCCCCTCGAGTTGTTGCGCCCAAAAAGCGATACTTCCGAGCCTATTATAAGGAACGTAAAGACAATATTTCATTGCATGTTTGAGAAAACAAAATTTACTCTGCCTACTACGTGGCGATGGCGTGATGAAGCAAATATTAATTTTCAACTTATTTTATTATTACTGTGACACGTGCGACAGGCTCTGTACCACCCTTTTCATAGTCAATTTTTTGTATTATTGCTCGTAAGCGGCACTATCTACTCACTTTCTTCGAATTTTGAGTTGAACTCTGTTGAATACAGACCCTTACAATATAAATAAATAGTTATAATTGCTTAATATAGGTTAAGATAACGATGACCCATTTTTACATGATTATATAACGAGATAACGTAATGACGTAATATTGTGTAATTACTTACCCTTTTTGTCCAGATAAAGGACAATAGCTATTGTGTAATATTATTACTTCCGGGCATCGTTATTATGTATGCAACTGTTTTATATTATAATTATTTTTAAGGTGTTTAATTAGGTGAATTACTCAATCAGAGAATAGTTATAGTATTAAGTAAAATCACATTATATTATTAAAGATGATTATCAAATTAGCTTAGGTGAACCACTTCCTAACCATAGGCAAAAACTGGCTATTTCTTTATCTCCTTTCGTATCTCTTATTTACGTAAGCCATGAAAGTAACCTTGAATGTTGTTGACCTACATTTCATGCCGCTTACGTAACGAAGGGAAAATATCGTAGTTCCAATTAGAATCCAATACGCATAGCCAAAATATTTTGTGATAATCATAAAAGTTGTCAGATCTCAGGTATAGATATAAGATGAAGGTATAATAATAAATAAACGCTTAATAACATGACTTATTATTCCCCATTTTTGAGATCTGACTAACTGAAATACATATGTAAACATTTTGTATGTACCATTAATAAACATGAATATTTTATAAATAAATTCGTGAAATAAGCTAGATGAGCGCAAGCGCGAATAAACCACGCCCCCGTACATCTTATAACTCTGATTCGGTCTATCAAGGACGGAATAAAGATGGCGGGCGCAAAAAGTGGGGCAGTGTCACAGCAAGCGTCGCCCAGCTCTCATCTCGCTCCAGTTCACCTTATGAAGAAAGAAACAGTATCTTTTTATTGTGCAACCCAGTCTCAAGTATTATACAGTCCAATCATGCAGAACGAGTCGCCAGTAGCAAGTCAGGCCATTCGTTTTAATGGTCCCTTCGAGTAGCCGGATCAAGAATCAACGCAACAATTACGTCAATCGCCAAGTGTTTTGCGAATTTTCGCGACACTCACAAGTGGTCTCTGTCTAACAGAGAAATTCGGACCGCAACTTTAGTTGCGGTTATGCTGCATTTCAACAAGTAACACTAGTGAAAGTTGAAATTGCAGTCGTCGTTTTGTAATCGTGCAGGCTAGTGCTTTCGAGCGCAGGCAGCCCTTTACTGCGACACAGACTGAGTGACGGTCGAGCCTTGTCGGTACTCTTAACGAACGTGAGCGGTTCACTTAAATGTGTTCAGCTATTGATCTGTAGAGTACTGGGCGGCGCTCTGTAGACACTCATGCACCGAACCCCCTAATTTCAAAAGAGAATGCGCGAGCGCACCTGGTGTCCAGCTAATTCTCAAGTGAAAACTGGTTGGGTCAGTTGCAAAACAAGCGGCAGTGGACCTTGCGGTGTTAAACCCACAGAGTGTCGTACTTCGTGAGTTCTCGGACGCGCTCACCTTTCCACGGTGGTGGATCGTACAGTCCGGCCGTGAATACGGTTCCACACTTCCCCAAGTCCTAGCTGGATTCCCCACATAGTGTGTCCAGTTAGGCCACAGGGCCCAGTAGGTCGCACGGAGCCAGCTTATCAGGGAGCTGGACCCGATGCTAGGTTGTTAGGAAGTGGTTCATTAGGGAATATACGGTCGGATAAGTGTTTTTGTGTTTTGTGTATAAATGTGTAAATTGTGTTTTTTAATTTCGCGTAAATAATTGTGTTTAAATTTTCGCGCAAATAACTGTGTTTTTGATTTCGCGTAAATAATTGTGTTTAAAAATTCGCGTAATAATTGTGTTTAATTTGAATTGTTTGATTAGTTCCGTGTTTAAAGAAGTGTTTTTGTTTTATAATTGTTTTAATTGTGATCAATGTCAGTGCGTTCAAGTTGATTCGTTTCGTTTATTTTGTTTGTTTAAGTGTTAATGTCCGTACCGGAGATTAACGTAAGGGTTTTGCGCTCGGGAAAGCGAACACCTTCGGTGTCTCCAGTCAACATGTCGGTTACCGGCACCCCGCCGTCGGGGTTGACTACTTCGAACGAAACGAACACTTGGGACAAGGACGTTGAAAGTGCAAATAAAAATACGAGCAGTGACGCAAAGGCAAAGGCCACCGCGAGTCAGGAAACATTAACGCCAAAAAACGTAACTCACGCGCAAAAAGAGGCTCCTCCAGCCACGGATAATGCAAGCATCTTTGTGCTTATGGCAGAATTAGAATTAAGGAAGGCGGAGTTGATCCAGGCTAGGGCAGTATCGGCGGAAGCTCAGACTAGACTAGAAATCGCCAGGCTAGAGGCAGCTAGGTCTAGTAGCAACACGTCGCGGGACTGTGATAGGAATTCTCGTGTAGAGGGTTGGATTCAACAACAAAACGTCACTAATTTGCCCGGGGTGCGCATTAGGGAGCCGCGTAATGAGATCACGTACGATCAGTTTCAGAACAAGGATCTTGAGTTAATGTCACACAGGATAGAGACCGCGGTTACTCGTAAAAATGCACCAATTATACAACGGAACGTACCGGAGCTATCGCATTTCTCTGGGGCACTCACAGAGTGGATCCCCTTTAAAGCCGAATATTTAGACACCGAGTCGCTATTCACAGACGTCATGAATGTAGCTAGAATACGACGTAGCTTGCGAGGCGACGCGAGGAACGCGGTAAAATCAATTTTGTATACAGTATCGGACCCGAATGAGATAATGGATTTGTTAGAATTGCAGTTCGGCAATCCTGAGGCTATCATTTTAGCCGAAATCGAGGAGGTCAAACGTTTGCCTAAATTGACCGAAGATTGCGCCAATATTATCTCATTCGCGGGACAGGTAGCTAATGTAGTTTCATGTATCAAGGCGTTGAAACAGGATCAGTACTTGTTAGCCCCCGAACTAGTAGGTAGGTTAGTCGAGAAGCTAAATCCCATTTTGCGGTACGAATGGAACAAATATCGCGTGGCGAACTCCTCTATACCTACTCTAGTAGCATTATCGACATTTTTAAACGACACCAGTAGAGCTTCGGGTTTAACTCGTAGGCCGATAACGCGACAACAACGTAACCCGGTTCACACAACTAGGTTAGCCCGGCGTAGGTCTAGGTCATCGTCTCGATCGCTAAGCAGGGATAGTGTAGGATCAGACGTCAATCACAGCGTTAACACCCATAGAGTCGTAAATAGTAGGAAAAATGTCGATAAACCTAGGCACACGGTAGCTCAGGTAAATAGTAGACCGCAAAACAAGCCGAAAAAATCCACACAGCACGCACCGGCACAGACTCGCGAAAATTCGAATAAAAAATGCACCATTTGCAACGGCGATCATACGGTAGCTAAGTGCGCGGATTTTATTAAATTATCCGTAGATGATCGCTGGGCAAAGGCTAAGGAGTTTAAACTGTGTTTTAGATGCTTAAATTTCGCTCATAAAAAGCCGTACAGGTGTGCGTACGTGCCGTGTGGACACGGAGGCTGTGAGGCAGGTCACAATAAGTTATTACACGGAGTGTCACGGGACACCCCCGCGCCGAATAATGTAGCTAGGATTAATCACGTAAGGCGGCCAGCAACTTATTTAAAGATAGTACCCGCTATTATTAGCGGCCCGTTAGGATCGCAGGAAATCTTATGTCTACAAGATGACGGCAGTAGCTTAACAATTTTGGAGCGCAGTGTAGCCGAAAGAATCGCTCCGCTCGGCGCGACTGAGAAACTCCTTATCGAAGGGGTTGGCGGATGCGTAATAAACGAAAGCGAGTCATACCGTTTAGAACTAACAATACAGGGCAAATATCGTAGAAACATTGAGAAAATAAATGTATGTACGATTGATAGTTTGAACTTAGGTACTCAACGCGTAAATAAAGAGTTGATCGATAGTTGCCCACACCTGTTACCTATAAGTGATCAATTGTGCTATGATGAAGGCACGCCTAAACTATTAATAGGCCAGGACAATTGGCACTTATTAGTGACACAAAATGTTCTAAGCGGTAATAAATCGCAGCTGATAGCTAGTGAGGGTCGATTAGGGTTTAGCGTACACGGTTCAATGTCTATACCCAGGTCTCTGGTAGGTTATGTAAATCACGCGAGGTGTAGTAACGAACAGGACATGTATGACTTAATAAAGCAACATTTTAGCATAGAATCGTTAGGTATAGAGCCGCGAATACCTAAATCGGACCCCAATCAGCGCGCATTAGACATCCTAAACGCGACATGCGCTAAAATACCAGATGAGCGCCGCTACGAAATAGGACTTCTCTGGGCGAGTGATGATGTGATTTTGCCTAACAATAAGCAACAGGCGCTCAACCGGTTGTATAGTTTAGAAAGAAAATTAGATAAAGACGCGGCGTTACGGGTCGAGTATTCTAAACAAATACAAAATTTATTAGACAAAGATTACGCGGAGAAAGTAGAAAGCGTCTCGTCATCCTCGCGAACGTCGTACTTACCGCATTTTGCGGTAAAACATCCGCAAAAACAACGTGTTCGAGTTGTTTTTGACGCAGCTTGCAAGTATAACGGTGTTAGTCTGAACGACGCTCTGTTAACAGGGCCGGACTTACTTCAGTCGTTATTCGGTGTCCTTATAAGGTTTAGAGAGGGTCGTATTGCCGTTATTTCGGACATTCGCGAGATGTTTTTGCAGATACGAATCATTGAAGCTGACCGTAACTCACTGATGTTTCTGTGGAGGGGAGATGATAGACAAGGCCCAGTCCAAGAATATCGCATGAAAAATCTCTTTTTCGGCGGCTCTTCAAGCCCAACAACAGCGATATTCGTTAAGAACAGAAACGCAGAGAGTCACGCGAAGCAATACCCACTCGTATATGAAAAAACTATAAATAGCTTCTACGTCGATGACCTGTTAGCTAGTTTCGATGACAGGCAGGAGGCAAAGCGTTTAGTAACCGACATGAGTAAGGTATTCAAGGAGGCGTCCTTTGAGTTGTGTGGGTGGGCGTCAAACGACCCCGAGGTACTAGGCGACGTAGTGGACGTCAAAAAAGACGAGACTACGCTGTTAGGAAAGTGTGACTATGAACGAACATTAGGAATGTTATGGCATAATTCTCGCGACACGATAGGTTTCAATGTAAACTTTCGAAACTTACCTCCGGAGATAGTAGAGGGCCAAAAAATACCTACGAAACGCCAAGTAACTAGCGGTGTAATGGGTCTGTTCGACCCGAACGGTCTCGTCTCGCCCGTCAGCATTGCGGGCAAGACATTAATTCAAGACATGTGGCGTCTAGGTATAGATTGGGATCAATGCATATCACCGGAGCTAAACGAGAAATGGCGTTCGTTCATAGAAAACGTAAATAAGTTACGTAACTTAGAGATACAGCGTTACGTCATAGCCCCAACTAGGCAGGTAGTTTTACACACGTTCTGCGATAGTAGCGAGACAGTCTACGCAACCGCTGTGTACATGGTAGGGTCAGACGAAAAAGGCGAGAAATACTCAACGTTGGTAGCCGCGAAGGCTCGAGTAACGCCATTAAAGAAAATTAGCATACCTAGGCTAGAACTGCAGGCGGCAGTCTTAGGTTGTAGACTAGCTCAATCGGTTAAAAAGGAGACTAGTTACAACGTAACGAGTTGTCATTACTGGACAGATTCGAAAACTGTGCTAGCCTGGATCAAGTCAGACCCTAGGACATTCAAGTCATTCGTCGCGCATCGTCTGTCAGAAATCGAGGACAGCACGCTGCCCAGTGAATGGCACTGGGTGCCAACCGCGCTGAACGTCAGCGACGACGCGACTAGAAACGTACCTATAAATTTCGATAAAAATCATAGATGGTTCCACGGACCCGAATTTATCAGATTGGATACAGATAAATGGCCGACTGATGGATGCGCGTCCGCCGAAACGTCAGACGCGTGTGAGGAACGAATTGCAAAAAAGGTTTTAGTCGTAACTAGGCGCGATAAATTTGCTCACTTACCGGACGTAAACAAGTACTCGAAGTACTTGCGCCTGTTACGCGTCACTGCTCGTATCCTGCTAGCCGCCCAAATGTTTAAGGCTAAATTGTTAAAATGTAACGTTGACAAAAATGTAAATAACGAACACATTAAAATCGCCGAACTATTGCTCTTAAAGCAAAGCCAGTACGAGTCGTTCTCCGAGGACATCGAGCGTCTTAAGGCTGGGCGGCCAATCCCTAAGAAATCAACGTTACACAGACTAGCAGTAAAGATCGACAGACACGGCACATTACTACTCGACGGGCGAATCGACAGAAGCGAGAGTATCCCAGTCCTACATGCCAAAGAGTCATTCACGAAATTAATTATAGCACACTACCACGCTATTTTTAATCATGGCAATCACGCTACTGTTATGAACGAGTTGCAGAAATCGTTTCATATAGTAGGACTGAGAAGCGCTTTGAGGTACATAGCTCACACATGTCAATGGTGTCGAGTGTATAAAGGAAAGACTCCGAACATACCTCTCGGTGACATACCGCCAGAAAGGCTCGCAGTTAATCAACCGGCGTTCACGGCGACAGCTTGCGATTACTTCGGCCCCATGCACATAACCATCGGGAGGAGGAGAGAAAAGAGATGGGGAGTCTTATTTACTTGCTTAACCACAAGAGCAGTACACTTAGAACTCGCAGCATCCCTATCTGCATCTTCGATGATACTAGCATTACGCCGCATGATGGCTAGACGCGGCACTCCGACAGTGTTCTACTCGGACAATGGTACAAATTTTATCGGCAGCGAGAGAGAGATAAAAGATGCTGCAGAGTCGATCGACACCGAGATGCGAGCCTACTTAGAAAACAAGCAGATAATTTTCAAACGAATACCGCCCGGGAACCCATCGGCCGGAGGTGCCTGGGAGAGATTAGTCGGGTCGGTGAAAACCGCTTTGCGTGTTACTTTGAAGGAGAGATCGCCGTCAGAAGAAGTCTTGCACACACTGCTTTTAGAGGCCGAGCATGTTGTCAACTCGCGCCCCCTGATACCCGTAATGCCGTGCAGTAAACAAGAGGCATTGACCCCCAACCACTTTTTATTGGGCCGGTCAAACGCCATGTCACCATTCGGGTCTTTCAGCGACATTACACTAAACGAAAAGTCGTGGAAAGCAGCGCAAGTACTAGCAGACTCTTTTTGGAATCGATGGGTGAAAGAATATCGACAATCTCTACGTCCACGAGTAGTCAAGAACGCCCCAGCTAGTAACGTGAAAATCGGCGACATCGTTATAATCGCAGATGGCACTATGCCCAGAGGTTCATGGCCGAGAGGCGAGGTCGTAAAAATCTATCCCGGACCAGATGGCAGAGTTCGTGTAACCGAGATAAGAACGACAGCAGGATTAATACGCCGCCCAGCCTCTCGTCTCATCGTAATTCACACACATTAGTTTATGGTGTTCGCACACGTTGGGGGGAATGTTGAATACAGACCCTTACAATATAAATAAATAGTTATAATTGCTTAATATAGGTTAAGATAACGATGACCCATTTTTACATGATTATATAACGAGATAACGTAATGACGTAATATTGTGTAATTACTTACCCTTTTTGTCCAGATAAAGGACAATAGCTATTGTGTAATATTATTACTTCCGGGCATCGTTATTATGTATGCAACTGTTTTATATTATAATTATTTTTAAGGTGTTTAATTAGGTGAATTACTCAATCAGAGAATAGTTATAGTATTAAGTAAAATCACATTATATTATTAAAGATGATTATCAAATTAGCTTAGGTGAACCACTTCCTAACCATAGGCAAAAACTGGCTATTTCTTTATCTCCTTTCGTATCTCTTATTTACGTAAGCCATGAAAGTAACCTTGAATGTTGTTGACCTACATTTCATGCCGCTTACGTAACGAAGGGAAAATATCGTAGTTCCAATTAGAATCCAATACGCATAGCCAAAATATTTTGTGATAATCATAAAAGTTGTCAGATCTCAGGTATAGATATAAGATGAAGGTATAATAATAAATAAACGCTTAATAACATGACTTATTATTCCCCATTTTTGAGATCTGACTAACTGAAATACATATGTAAACATTTTGTATGTACCATTAATAAACATGAATATTTTATAAATAAATTCGTGAAATAAGCTAGATGAGCGCAAGCGCGAATAAACCACGCCCCCGTACATCTTATAACTCTGATTCGGTCTATCAAGGACGGAATAAAGATGGCGGGCGCAAAAAGTGGGGCAGTGTCACAGCAAGCGTCGCCCAGCTCTCATCTCGCTCCAGTTCACCTTATGAAGAAAGAAACAGTATCTTTTTATTGTGCAACCCAGTCTCAAGTATTATACAGTCCAATCATGCAGAACGAGTCGCCAGTAGCAAGTCAGGCCATTCGTTTTAAACTCTATTTATATAATAAAATAAAAGCGTTGACAGGTAGCCGTAGTTACCAAAAGCAATTGAGTGGCTATAAACAATGAAGTCCTATTTTTTTCATGGTCTCAACTTATTTTAACAATATAATTACTATTGCTTCATGACTCCACTATCCTTTATCTTATTTTATACGTAGAGAACGAGAACTTACCTATATAGACTGTTTTTTTCATTTGTTACAAGATAAATTGTTTGACACATGAAGTAGAAAGTTCCTTCAACTAAAAAATTATGATTATTATTTCTATACTTCGTCTTCTCGAACGTAGGAATAGCGTGGCTTGGGTAATGCTGATGATTCCACATCTGGCGGACGAAAGCGTGTGTGCAAAAGGCGAAAAAAAGGCTGAGCTTTGTTAAAGGGCGTAGTCCGTTTATAAAAAATAACGGTACTCGCCGGTACCTGCTACTAACCCTTGTGTTTCTCTTGCGCAAAGAGTTGTTTCCATTATAGTTTGCCCTATCTAAGTGCATTTCCAATGTACCAGAAGGTCGTGAAAGGCACGAGATCTGTGAATTTTTTCTGGCCTGTATGGCAACAGTTTCGCTTTAGATACATATCCTTCAGTCATTTATTCCCCGCGGGTGCCCGCGTGCTTGTTTAGTGAAACGACTTCCACGGAACCCTGCATGGAAATACTTGCGTTAAACTATTTGTTCCGGCAGGTAAGGAGGGATTTGCTACGAAAAGATATCGTATAACCTTAGCCGTGACCCTTCAACATACAAATAGTGTGAACAACTAGTGTGTATATATCCCATCCCAAATATATGTATATAAGTTAATTATTTACCTAGCCCAAAAATAAGGAAAGAAAAACTAGGAAAAAGAGAATCTAGGGTAAAAAGATTTCCTCTAACTATATCCTATCCCTCTGTACCAAAATTGGTTAAAATCCGTCCAGCCGATTTGACGTGATGAGAGGAAAAAGAAATGTTTACCTTCAGATGGCGCTATACACCTAACAACGCGCGGTTGACGACACATTTAGCCAAGTTGGGTGGCTTATGGAACAGAGGTTTCAGATGCAGGTAAAATCAAGTAGAATAATCAGCACGAATTTCGTGCGTTCCCCCAGATCTTAAACGGTTTGTATCTAGGTACTTAATTTGGGATTAACTATCAACGGTAAATTTGTGCATAGACCCGCATGTATTTACACTAAACCACATCACTAAGACTAAACTAATTAAGATGTACCGAACGGAAACTTGTATGAACAAACAATGAGAACCGGTTGATTACTGGATAGTTGGAAACCCACATCAGTGTCATCGGGAATAGTTACATGTCATCCTCTCACTTAGAACAAAGCCAGTGGCAACGCGACACACGACGGAATGCCGCCGTACGCAGCGTTCGACGTTCCACGACACCACCTCTATTTTTAAACTCCATGACAATGATGAACCGCACAAAGTGCATTGTTCACTCGTTTACTCAGAATTGAACTCAAAAGCCGCCGGCTTCACGCAGATTTCATTAATTTATCGCGCCCATTCATAGTTCAATATTTTCTCTTGGCAGACACATCAACTATAGAATGATTCTTATTTACGTAAACAATGGCAGCCGAGGCTGAATTTCGAGATGCTTACCGGGCCGTTGATCCCTGCGCTATTTAACGAAGTTTCAAATAATATTATGTCTATTGGGCATGGAATATCAAGCCATATCCGAGCTGTAAGCCTCTAACATTGGACTTAAGCCAAAACGCAGAGCTGGTCCCCGTTACATTTCCACGAGGGATGTGCCATTCGCGGGTTATCAAAGCACTCGCACATTCTCTATGTACCTCACGTCACACTGGTATTGAACTGTATCGTTGCATATATATAGCATACCTTTAGTTGCAATATGAAGACGAAAGTAAAGTTAAAATTTTGCTAAACGTCCTCAAATATCCTGCGTCACGTCAAAGAATCACGTAGTTAACCTATCCAAAGTAATCCTTATAAACCGTAGAGACTTTATTGATAACGTACACCTACAGCGTTATTTAATGTGAATTTTATGATTTCGATATCGGGCTCGTATATTTTTATTCAGCCTATGTAATAAAAATCCTATTAAGTCTACACGGAATGTGCAACCCCACGGGTGTTGCCGGTCGTGCTCGGTACATTTACGTAAAATAATGTGTTCTGGGGTTTTTCCTTGTCCCTTCTCTAAGTCCCCGAAAGAAGTTTGCCGATCGATGTATGAAAAGTTTCGAAATAACAAGGATCACGATAAATAAGCGACAGTTTCGTGAAGCTCTTAGCGAGAATACTACGTCATGTTTCTAACAACTTAGAAACATATTATGAAAATTCATAGACGACATTCTTTCTCTAATCGGAAACTTTGCGTTCGTACTTTAAAAAAGGTAGCTTTAAAGTAAATAATGCAATAATGTGTGCAGAATATGGTACAGTAAGGCTACAAACGGCCACTATCCTGTCCTGGGCTCGCAATAATCATAATAAACAGCCAACAAATCCGAGATCAGGGGCTCAGTCTATACGCTGCGAGCACAATAGCCCTGCTAGCAACAGCAACATGTGCCCTGTGCGTTCGCTTTAAATAAAACGTAGGAAAATACTATAATCCTTACACATCGTACGTACATGCCCCTTATTGTGTAAAAGGAAGGTAGGGTCCGGTTTTATTTTGCATACTCTGCCGTTAGTTTTTACTAGTATGGCGGATTCTTAACGTTATATTATGCTCGTTAGAAGGCGTTCAGTCGTTGAAAAAAAATACAACCGAATAGAGAACCTCCTCCTCCTCCTTTTTGGAGTCGATTTAATATTGAACCTGAGACTTTTGTCAAAGTAAACATAATGGACTATCTGCTAACTATAAGAAAGTACGTAAAGTGATGACGACCATCCAAATGATATTGAACACAAATTCAAAAGAATCCTAAACGTAAATCAGACGACGACTCTTAAAAAGTTATTTCCTAAGTTAAATTTTATTACAGTTAATTTTATCAAATGGCAAAACAAGGGCTTGCAGACGGTTAATTTTAAATACTTCCCTAAATACAGACATTTTGCGGTTTCTAAATACTTTGTTTCTTTATTGATTCAGATCTAAGAAAACTTAAAGCACAAAAAAACGACGTTAATAACGAGTAACTGAAATCTCTAACCGGTTAATTAGTACGGATAAAGGTTAACGGTTACAGGCCCTGGCTAAAACTATTACATCAAAATGCAATCAACGTTACTAACTTCAATTTCCGTTGACACGCGCTGGGATTGTCGAGAATTTTCGAGATATTCCTGCGAGTATATCTCGAACGAGCTAAAACCTGCGCATATAGAAATATGCACTGCACTTTGGGCAAAGCTGTTCCAGGCCCATTGCCCATGACATTGGGAGATTTGTGCGAGATTAAAAACTGATGTTCAGCATTCTTATCTAATCGTAACCCATAGTATTACCAGCTTGTGTGTTGTGTTGTTTTCTATGTAGCGAAATCCAACCATAGGCTTAAATTAATTATGGAAAACATACAGTGAAACATAGAACTTACTCCTTTTTTGGATGTCATAAAAACAGGATTTAATGCTATCTTTACTTTCTTTAAAAAAGTATATATTAAATTGAAACTAACATACGGCAACCCCAAAATTAAGTCGTTTTTTTTGCTGTGCATTAACAGTAATTGTATAAAATTTTTTGTTGACCAAATCATTAATATTTCACAGACTGTTTACTTAGTTTCTTAAATAATAATTGTTGGGAAAAAAAATAAGTTAAATCCGCTGAAATAATGTCCGCTGGTAAAGTAACGGAATTACGTTCTCCATACTTTAGATAGGTACCTACATTGAATAAAACTTCTTTGGGAACATTCTATACTTTTGGTTTGCTTTCTCAAAACAATGGAACAACGTAGCGACCCGATTTTTTATACCACAGAGACAAAATACAGTCCAGAAAATCCGGGGTGATGTAGGTTACTTTTACCTCGGAAAATACACGGTCACTGAAAGATAAGCAACATACAAGGACGTTTGCACTCGGGAAACAAAGATTATACTTGAGATCTGAGTTTTCCATTACAGATAAACCTTGACCACTGAGAATAAGGTTGACTGATGTTGAATTATACTAACATACTGTAATTATAACTGAATAAAATTTTCTCCATGTCATGAAGCAAAGAAAAAAATAATAAACTATATTATATTTTGAAATATGTGACTTCAAAGGTACTCGTTTTTTTATAATACAAAAGCAATTTTGAATTATGTCTATACAATATACTGTAGTTATATGAATAAAATTTGCTGCATGTGTCATGAAATAATATGATAATATATTTCTATTTTATAGTTAAGATTTAGGTGGAGGAACAAACAAATAATCCCTTATTTTACCCCTTCCTTTGCATATTTTAAATTAACTCGGCATTATTTTTTTCATATACAAATACTCGATACCGATAAATAAAAGTTTCTAACACTAGTTAGATTACGACAGTGTATTTTTTTGCTACTGATTTTCCGGGCTCTGAAATATGTGACTTCAAAGGTACGCAAATTTTATTAAAAAAAAACATGATCGCGATGGCCATGGCGAGTGCCTCTTGATTGGTGAATTTTTTTGACAAGTAATTTCAACCAATCAGTGAGCATCAAATAAGCTTATGTTCGCTTTTTGAAATTATTAGAGTTGTGTAGAGAGATGTCTTATGAATATTAAAGTTCTGTAGCGGGTACCATAGAGTATAGAATTTTGTTACAGGATTAAAAAGTGCGTTATTGTGATTTTGTCTGTGAAATTATAATTGACAGATTAAAGTCTGCGAGTATAAAAAAATCATATAAGTATATATTCTTTATTATTAGAAAGGGAACGTGATGTCGTCCCGTTCTAATCAATCTAAGAAAACACGACGAGACTACAGTATTGCCACTGTTTAATTATTACACTTTCTTGTCTGACTGTACAATAGCGCCAAAATTCTATAATATGTATCATATTTTCTACGACAGATGCCACACTTATAGGATTTAAACCTTTTAAAACAAAAAAATCACCTGTCATTTCACTTTTAGCAAATGAAAGGTCTATTTTTCTCTCCAAATAATTATTTAAATCAACGTCGTCGACATTCTGCGCCAATCTTAAAATTAAAAGGATGGAATGTATGATAGATTTTTTGCCGCTACCGTACATCAGCGCTTGTAATTGTATCTGTCGTTTTGGCAGCGGGCCGGGCTTATTGCGACATTTTATGGGCCAAACTTTATAATGAAAATCAGGAAATGGGTTCTTGTTTAATCTTAAAGGGGTACGATAATCGCGGCCAACCGAGTACAGTTTGTATAAATTGTAAAATCATTGTTTCTGGAAACTGCAAAAAATCCTAATAAAAATCCTAATGTGAATTTCCTTTATAGTGCATGCCTAATATTTACTTCTATTTCTATACTATTATGAAATTGTAAATTATTTCTACAGAGGGGTCATCAAAATCTTAACAAGCGCTAGCCCTAGAGCGCCATTTGTTGTTAAAAAAATCGTCCACTATTCGCGCCGAACGTCTAGGTGGATTTTAACTAATTTTGATACAGACATAGGACTTTCAAAGATGGTTATAGGATGTTAATAAAACTGTTTTTTCGCGGATGATGTTTATAGTACGTTCTAGTATTCTGTTTTGGTACACATAAATAACATGTTATATTCGTATTTACCTTAATATCGTCGAGCGCTAGGTTCTTTCTCTCGTTATTGTTACTGTGAAATACCTACCACACCTAACTAAAAGATTCACTTCCTACTACTGAAAATTTAGCTCCCAGTCTGCGTAAAACGGTTTTTACCGCACTCTCTCTCTACAAAAATGTTTAGACGTTTTAAAAGTACATCTTTTTATTTCGTTCCGTGAAGGATGGAGGCCCCACTTCAGAGCACACTTGACCGCAACAGATGGCTCCGCTAGCCATCTATCCATCTACATGTACTTATGTGTTATTATGTGGGTATATAGCGGCGTATAGATAGAAGTCTGATACTAAAGAATACGTTACTTACTATAAGAGCGGTTCCACATAATCCTATACGATTTGGTTTATTGACCGAACGAGCGAAACGAGCCAAGCGTCACCGTTTCAGCTTGGGCAAAAATTCTTTTGTATGTCCGAATTTCGGATGTCCAGTTGTCCATTATATGCGATATAGCCAAGATATGCGTCATACTCGTGAACGGGTGCCGTTTGTGGGGTCCGGTCTGTTCATGCTAGCAAGGGCCAAATTAAATATATAGCAACGCATACTCTAGTGTTAAATTAAGTAAACGTGAGAAACTTCATCCTGTACTCGATTGAAGTTATTCTATGTTGATTTTTACCTTTTGAACTCTTAGAGACTATACATCTCTAAGAAACAGCTTAGTGTAGTATGACACTCAGAGACTTTATACATCTCTGAGAAAATTATATAATTTTAAAAGGCATGTATTTAACGCGGCGACAAATTAATCAGATTTAGGGATTTATAAAAAATTAAAGGGGATAGCAAAAATAATAAGTTGGCGACTAATTGCGGAGACTATTAAAGTAAAAAGTAGCAGCTAAGTAATCAATTTTCGGCTTTGTTTCAATATAAACTAGCATCGAGTTATTGTTTTGGCGACTGAATTAACTAATTAAGCGGCAACATGACAGCGGATAAAAAGTTGAAAATGGCCTACTCCAATTGTTCAATGGAGATTACATATAAAATAAATCAAGGTCATAAAAAAATTCTTTGTGTGACAATTTAAGAGCTTTAATCAAAGCTGAAAATTGCATGTATAAATAATAATTTTGGTCTATAGTTTTATTTAGTGGCTCTGATTTTCGTCAATTTTTCGTCAGGTGTGATGTCATATTGACACCAATTTTTTATGATTCTATCGTATAGAATACGTTAAAATAAACGTGTTTTGTATGGACAACTGTTTTCTAAACTTAATAATTACCGAGATATGGACTCCTAAAACCGACAATATTTTTTTGGATATTGTGTCAGACTCTGCCTTAGCTCCGGCGCTGCGGGAAGTGCAGCCCTTCCGCCCTTGCGTGGCAAAGCACGGTCGCCCGTACTCCGTTCCGCAGCTTCGGCTTGTTGGTCACCTTCGGCGACCAGCCTCAGCCGCTCCGCTCCGCACGGCTCCCGAGCTTTGTCACGGCGGGCGAGGGCTGCTCTCCCTCCGCGCCTCCGGCTTTTTATATACACTCTAGGGGTAGGGCAGACAAGACCACGTGGAATCGGGGTTGACAGCTTCGGTTCTGAGGCAAGTCTTATGATAATGCAATGGTTATTTTAGCGTAGCGTGTTTTAGCTAGATTCGGACTAAAATAAGCGTGTTTTGTATGGGCAAAACATTTTTATCTAAAAAACGCTTATCGCCGTTTTCATTAAATTATGGTTTCGAAAACTAAAAAAATAACTCCCCATTACTTTTATATAGTACCCATTTTAATATTTAAGCTGCCAGCAAATCAAAGCCCAAAATGCTTTTTTAGATGGAGACCTGTAGTTGCCACTAATATAAAGTTTGTTATCCTTCTGCTAATATTAGTCGCCAAGTCATTATTTATAGTACCTCACCTATGATTTCAGTAATCTTGTTTATTATTTCTGCTACCTTAAAGTAGCTGCCATTATTTGAATTTTAAAATATCCTTAGTTTAAAGCTCATTTAATATAAATGATTGCCAAAATATTTAATCGCTGACAAGTTATTATTTTAGTTGCAAATAGTTTGCTGCTCTTTAATTTTTCTGTCGCCGCGAAAATAATAAGCCATTTTAAAATATTTTATTGCATGTTATGACGCCTAGAGACCATATACATCTCTAAGAAATTTAGGTTTAATAATTATTTTCTATTGTAAATTATTCATGTTGACGCCTAGAGACCTTATACATCTCTGTGGAATTAAATTAATTAAGTAATTATTATTTTATTGCATGTTGTGACACCCAGAGACTTTATACATCTCTGGGTATATTTAATATTATGAATTTATCGTTAAAATTTTATTTTAATGTTCCTACTTAACATTGATTTGGAGTATCTATACATCTCCTTTACGTGTACCAGTGTAATTAGTTATAACACAAATGTAATCATTGTAATTGTTTTAAGTATTATTTACGAAAAAATGACTTACTGTTGAGTTTCTTTCGGCTTTCTTCTCAACAGCGGTCTCCTCTTGCGAAATGCCGGTAGATTCACAATCTGACTTGTAAAAGTGCCCCTGTGGCCTACTTACTGAATAAATTATTTCATTTCATTTCATTTCTTTCCAAAATTTCAGCTGTTCTCGCCTGCAGGTCGCATTTCTCAAATGATTCTCGTGAAATTTTGTGAGGTTTGATAATTACATAGAATTTTTTGAAATTTTTCAAGATGGCTGTGATACGGGGCTTGAAAACGTAAAACAGACTCGCGGGGTCTACAGATTATAGAGTCACTGGGTTACCTATTTGATATTATAATGGGTGTGTTTCGTCATATTTACTACGATATTATTTAGATTGTGTCTGAAAAAATAACACATTCATTATATATTCGTTCTGTAGCGGACGTTCGAAAAGGTTGTCATCATGTTGATGACGGGTTTACTTTATCGAGCTGGACATTATGAAGGGCACTTTTTGTTCTCCGATGAAATCAGTCACTGGTGTAATGTCGGATAGTGTGCAAATGCCTTACTGCTGTTGTATAATCAGGGGAGTTATGGGTAAGGACCACGGAAGAAAAGGACCGTAAGGACCAAATTCTTTGCATCGTTGGACAACGGAAATCACAATGGAATGTGTCACACCGGAAAAAAAGTAGCCCAATAAAATTGTAAATGTACGTGTACAAGGTTTGAAGATGAATAATAAATAAACATCGGGACAGGTGAAACTAAATAAAAGCTTGTAAGCACAATTGCTAACGTTGTCTTCGCTTCGACGAATTTCCGTTGTGACACGTAGCACAATGTTGTGTCCCTCGTCGCACAATGGAGGCAAAATACTTCACGACCTAACCAGAAATAACAACATGGCAGGACTATCAACGTCAAGCTTGCAAGTTCGGAGTCAGTGTTCCATTAAAATAATTGAAGAATCTACTGGAATAGCGTTGTAAGTTCCGTGTAATGTCGTCGCACAACTGGAGGTTGCACAATGGAAGAATATTTGGGACATGCATAAAATAGCCGCAAAATTTAAAATGATGAAGGATATCGAATATTAAACTATACCTGCGTCTTAACAAAACCTAAGACTATACATACAAATAAACTGTATAAGTTAAGGCGTTCGTACTTTAAAACAAAATCAATCAATAAATCAATATTCTCGAGAAAGCAGAGTACGGACATATTCATTTTGTATGGGAAATATAATAAAGATAAAAAAGTATATTTCTGAATAATTTTTTTATTAACTATTCTGAAAATCAATTCGTTTATTGATGATTGGGTTAATAGGAACTGTTATTTGGCGTGTTTTTCTACTCTACAAATTAACGATAAATGTTCTATTTTTAGTTTGAGATGAGGTGGACATTAATGTATGACAGTATTTGCAAAGAATTTGGTCCTTACCGATTCAGAAAACACACATCAGATTAAATAATTCTTATTCAGATCTGATATATAATTGATCAAGCGAGCAAATTGTCTCCGTTTCAGCTTATGCAAAAATGCTTTCGTATCTGTTTGGCCGGATTTCCAACTTTTCTGGCCTACAGTTTGCATTTGTCAACAGACCATGGATAGCGGAGCGAACGAAGCGAGCGGAGCGACAGAATGCTTGCAAAATAAATAAATTGGGCAAAAAAATTGTTAGGCAAAATATGTTTATACGAATTAAAAATTAGGCCAAATAAAATTAGACGAAATAAGATTATGTGAAATGAGTATTATACATAACGACTTTCACTCAAATGAAAATTAGGCAAAGTGAATACTTAGTTATGCTAATTAATATTAGTTTAAATGAAATTAGGCAAACCGAAATTAGGCAAAAAGTTGTTAGACAAAACAAGGTATAACCCTAATAAACGCGACATATGAAGCGAAGACAGTCGCCAAACTTAAGTGGCAGTGGGCGGGGCACATTGCTCGTAGAATCGATGGCCGTTGGGGCAGAAAGGTTCTTGAGTGGCGACCGCGGACCGGAAGACGCAGCGTTGGGAGGCCCCCCACCAGGTGGACCGACAAACTGGTTAAGATCGCGGGTAGAAGTTAGATGAGGGCGGCGCAAGATTGATCGTTGTGGAGAACTTTGGGGGAGGCCTTTGTCCAGCAGTAGACGTCTATCGGCTGATACGACGATGATGATGATGATGAAGCGAAACTCGCCACAGTTTTTTTTTTTTATATCTTCCATATCAGATTAATTTCCAATAATGGCACTGGCAAAACAGCCATAACTGTCAGGTGATTAATACAGCAATAACTGTTACACCGAACCGAACTTTGCCCTTCATCCCAACTCGAATTGCTCAATATCAATACCAGCCACATACCTACTTCAAACACAATGGGAGGCGCGTTTATCGACTATTCAAGATATTGCTGGCTGAAATGAAAGACTTTTAATAAATAAAAGAACGTAGTTTTATCTCCAGTCATTACTGTAATTGGATTTACTGTAATTGTAATTGGATTGGATTAGAACAATGAAGGTTTTTGCTTAAAGTTAAGAGTAACTCATACTTTAGTAAGCTTTATACTACTTAAAAAGTGTTATTGTATACCAAAGTTATTCTAAATGAAAATGAAAGCTTACTTAGCTAATTCATTGTAAATAAGGTTTGTTATAACAAAATGGAATATCCACAATGGAAGAAGAGTTTTTCAGGTTCATGAAGAAAATGAAAACTTTAACATCCATTATCTGACCCGATATTTGATAATAGTATTTAAGATAAGATTGACGAAAAAAACTCCAAATAAACGCTTAATTAAATCTTATTGTACACATTACACAATAAGATAATTATAGAAAATGGTAACAGTATTTACGCGACGGTTTTCATCAAAGGATGAGACCGAATAATCAAGTAAGTAGACGGCTTCAAATTACTTTGGAAGTTGGTAAACTCATCAAAAACCACTTGGTCGATATCGGAGTAATTATTCAACGTGCGGTCGCCTGCAGTCTGATGGCAGGGACAAATGCCCAATTATACAGATGTTTAATGGCTATTTGTCCTTACTTATTTATTTAGGTCATTGCTTACTTGTATTCTTATTAAAAAACCTTCTAAATATGCTTTTTGCGGACATTATATACTTATGTAGGAAATATCCTTTATCGTCTCGAAAAAATATCGCGAAAAAACTATATCGTGTTGCTCTCATAAAAAAGGGATCACTAAAAATTCCAAAGTTTTATTTATCCGAAACCATTAATAAGTATACCGAATTTTCATAATTCCGAAAGTAAAAAATGCGATTCGATATTTTTTTACATGAATCGTGTCATATAATCATACGTGTTACATAACATATACTTACTTATTAGATTAGGTTAGGGTTATGTGATATCCAAGAAAAAAAATCAGAACATGGTTTTCGGAATTATTGATACATTCGGACGAATGAAACTTCGGAGTATTTTAGTGTACCCAAAAAAATATTATAAGTTCAAAATAAGAGGTGTCTGTCTTTTCATTAGTAGGTTATTTTTTTGGTGTGTATACCTACCATCCATCCCTCATTTGCTCAATGCTTAAAGTGAAGACATCCCTTTAAAGTCCAGTTAGCTACGCAGCAGCATTCGTTACTATTTGATGTGGACTGAACAAAAAAGTATTAACACTATACGATAGTTTTGTTTACCGTTGACGCGAACGATTCAGCCGGAAAATGCTAGTATACAATTTTCTACAAAAAGTAAGTAACAGTCCTAAGGAATTTGACAAAATAAGGAATGTGACTTTTTAACGGTAATGGCAAATCAAGTTGAGCCTATGAGTTTATTTGTCATTTCACTTAACCAGTTTCGAGATTTTATCAAATCACCGACCTTGTCTAGGGTAGGTAAATACGAAGCAAGTACAACCTACACTTATTTTGTCATTTCATTAAACCACTTTAGAGGTAGGTACGATCAAATCCCTGAAAATTTCCAGTAATAAAGGGCTTGTTTTTTTTTCTGTACTTTGGCTTTTTGACCTGTCCGATGACTTTGTCACCCTATAAAATACTGTATACGGGTAAATTTTTGATGATAAAATTTTTATTAGATAAATAAAGTATTTAAGTTTTGAATAATATCAATAAAGTGATCAAGTAATATTAAATTTACTAGTTTTTCTTGGTTTTTGTGTTTGGAGATCCCTGATTTTACCTCGTCCATCACTAAAACGCGAACCTCGAGCACCATATAAACAGGTTAAAAAAAGTTTCTCATGTATGGCAACATTTGTTTTGGAAAGTCCAAAAACTTAATTTTCTAAAAGCTACCTTGTTGTCGTGGTTTTAAAGTAAAAAAATATAAATACCTACCTACAATTTAAATGTTTCCGAGAAAACGAGAAACGGGGAAAATCCCCCTATCCGTTATCAGGATATTTACACATCGGCGAATTTTTATGGCCAAATCATACGTTTATGTTGAACTAGCAACATCACTTTTCATATAGCTATAAACGGTCAGTTTTGCTAAAAATCGCCAAAGAGTTAGCGTGTTTTTGGTGGCTCAAAAACTTTCTCCCATCTCCGTTACAAGGATATAAAGTTAAAACATTGATTTTCTTTGTCGTGCTTGATCATTATTATGTGACAATTTGATTTCGCTTGAATACCGACGTGATTAGTAGTAAAATGTGTTTCTAATCGCATTTTAAACTGCAAAGTATTCGTTCCGTTACCTCCCTTCCGTTACTACATTTATAGTCACGTATAAGGGGAACTTGAAAAAGTAACGAAAGGGAAACATATAGCCGCGACCACTATTACAGTTTGTATTCAGGTATTTTTTCAAGTTTAATAAAACTTACATTTTCCTTAACAAAAAATGCTTTTGACTTTAAGTACCAAGGTATATGTCCCAATGGACGACACCGACCGAGTGGATGACATTTTTGTCGTTTATTTGAAATAATAAGGAAACTGATATCAATATAACCCATAAATCATACTTAGCATACTACTTATCAGTTTGTTCGGTTCGATTACTTATGAATAAAAGTATGATATTTAATGTGTTTTTTTTTATCTAACATCTTTCCCATTCTACTTATACGTCTCGTAATATAAATTGTAGATTAGTGTAAATATTTCAACGCTAGCCTTATACCTTCCGGTTCTTCTTAACTTTGATAACGTAGTTGAATTTTTTAATGACCTTTATGACCGCGGCTTTATGATCGTAAGGGTCTGTCTAACGAAAGCTGAACCCATCGATTATTTGAGCGGCAACACTATTAAAATGTCATTTTGACATTGACTAGCAAAGTCGTTGTTGTTGAGGTTAGTTTGAGGCTGCATTCGAGTGTCAAATAGAAGAGATCTTTCGAAAGTTTACTGCTGAAACATGGGTAAAACAATTAAAAGTGGTGTGCGTCAGATAATTTTTACTATGATAAGCAAAAGCAAACAAAAACAAGAGGCGAGGGAAGCCTTGTTCAAACAGAAAAAAGAGTGTTTAGATGTGGTGACTGCATTTGTAGGTTAGTAAGGCATATTAATTTTGATACTTATTATTTCTATAATTATCTTCAATCCAAAGATTCACAATATATCGTTTCCCGTCCAAACTATCTTTTTAAATTGATATTGCTTTTTAATTTTTTCATGAATGATGTATTCATTTCAGATAAACTTGACGACTCTGAAGAAAAACAACTCCTTTTGGATAATCTTGGGAAGTTGAAAGAGTTGGAGCAAAACGAATTGCTGAGTCAAAACAAGTATTTAGAGGAAATATCATCAATAACTGATCTCAGTGTTTCAACTTTGAAGAGAGTAAACAATGAAGGAAAAGTAAACAGTGGTGTCTTCAGTGGTTCCCCCTGTTTTGGCATAATATTTTTAGTCATAATTTTTCATGGCATAAGCAATTGCCTTTAAAAAAGGATTTTTAAAGGCAATTGCTGCTAATTTAAGATTAGTTTAAGGCAATAATGGTAATAATTAGCATGTTATACTTTTGCAACTGTTTTTGTTAATTATATTTAATGTTAAAAATAAAACCTTGTTATTCATGTCTTCATATTTTTATTCATCAGTTTACTAATATACTAACCTAACGTAACCTACTTTTCTGCTAGCAGTTCGTTTTTTTGAGGGACGCAATTCTAACCTAACCCAACCTACTTGTAGAGGACAACCGCGTCCGTCGGCAATCGTCTACATGGACACTCCGAAACTCAGCGATGAGTAAGGAGCGAATGGACTGTAAAATAGAAAATAGGTAACGAACGGACGAATACGAAAACGCAAACTAAAAATCAACGGTATATATTTACACAAAATTAACAAAACACAACAAGGATCGGAAAACACTTAAATTTACTCTTAACTAATATAGTCTCTGTCTAAAATGAATTTAACACTGATCGCGGACCGATGGTACTACGCTAACACTGATAAACTAAATTCGCGGACCGATGGTACTACGCTACTGTATACAAAGATGGTTAATACTCGGAAGTAAAGTGGAGAAGTGATTCTATACAAAAAATGGCCGTCCTTTTATACAAATCGACTCTAGGACCAGGGGGACGCCCGCCCTGTCTTTCTACATCAAATTACAAGAGCCATACACTACTTAGTCCAAATAGGATTTATATTATAGATTGACGTCCATACAATGCACAAAATGTGAGCGTGTTTACGCTGTGGGAGCTCCCGTCCGACTGTGAGGCGTGAAAATACCTAACGATTCTTTGTCCCCGGCAAGAGGCCGTCTCGCTCGCACCGTCCGAGATATGCACTCGCGCGGTCACTCTTAACGCGCTGCGCGCCGCGAGACTAGTTTAGTCTTTGATTTATCGTGTTCTCGGACGGTTGCGGCCGGGACAATGTTCTACAAAATTACTCTATTTATTGAAATCTACATTCTTACAAAGTTTCAAATTAATCTATAATTTTCCTCAATTTTTACATCGAACGTAAACAAAGATGGCTCCTTTGTCTCGCGCTGCGAGTGGAAATTACCACGATGAGTCATCTTTGTTTTGTCGTGGTCTTTTTACTAAGACATGACGGGAGCTCTACACTGAATAAATGATTATACAGGGAAATTTAATTAATTTCAGCCGCTTATACGGGCAAACGATCTTATATCTAAGTTATTTAAAATATTTATTTATTATTTCTCTTAAAATTAAGCGCTCTGCAAAGCTGTCCGTAACAATCTCCCCCCGTCGAGCTGCCGCGTAGACTCGGGTTGCATGGGGAGGACAGCCAGCTTCCTCACGGGGCGCCGAAACACGCCGCCCTTGGTGCGCACGTCCGCGTTCCGCACCTCGCCGTCAGGACCCGGATGCGTTGCCTCGACGATCCCTCGTGGCCAGACGTTGCGTGGCAGCGTGTGATCGGCGATGACCACGCAGTCGCCTGGCTGGATCCGTCGCTCTGCTCCCGACGGCGACGATTGCCTGGGCGCGAGTGTGGGCAGATACTCCCGTATCCACCGCGCCCAGAATTGATCGGCGAGCGCCTGGCTGGCCCGCCAAGTGCGGCGGTCGGCCTCCAGGCACGGCCCGATGATGGGTGTCGCCGTCGGTCCGCCCAACAAGAAGTGGTTGGGCGTAAGCGCCTCCTCGTCCCGTGGGTCCACAGAGACGTGCGTGAGTGGCCGGGCGTTGACGGTCGCCTCGGCCTCGGCGAGCAGCGTCATCAGCACCTCTTCTTTAGGCGCCTTGGTATGCAGCGTTGTCGTCAGTGCGGTTTTGATGGACCGCACTAGCCGCTCCCAGGCGCCTCCCTGGTTCGGCGCGCCGGGCGCGATGAAGCGCCACTCCAGGCCGCGCTGTAGTCCGTAGCTTTGGAGTGCGGGCAGCCATTCTTCGTAGGCCGCCCGTAGCTCGATGTCTGCGGCCCGGAAGCATGTAGCGTTGTCGCTCCAGATTTGTCGCGGCCAGCCGCGCCTCGCCGCCAGCCGTCGTAGCGCCATGATTGCAGAGTCCGTCGACAGCGTGTGCACTATCTCTAAGTGCACGGCGCGGGTGGTCAGGCAGGTGAATAGCGCCACCCAGCGCTTCTCGTGGCGTCGGCCGATGGTGACCCACACGGGACCGAAGTAGTCGGTTGCCGCGTAGGTGAACGGCCGATGGTGTGGCTCGACGCGGGCTGGCGGCAGGTCCCCCAGGGCCGGTACTCGTGGTTGTGTGCGGCGCAGGATACACGTCCGGCAGGCGTTCGCGACGGCTCGTACCGTCGGCCGCAGCTTCAGCACCCAGTGTTGTTGCCGGACGTCATTCACGACGCGCTCGTTGTTGGCGTGTGCGGCCCTCTCGTGCTCACGCTGCAGCCACAGCCGCACGAACGGGTTGCGGCCGTCGAGTATGGCCGGCGTCTTGTTGATGTAGGCGGGCGCGGCGTTGATTCGCCCGCGCATTTTCAGCAGGCCGTCTTTGTCGATGAATGGGTCGAGTTTGAACAGGCGGCTGCGTCGGTTGATGGGCTCGCCTCGGGATAGCGCCCGTAGCTCCTCCGGGAAAGCTTCGCGTTGCGACTGCTGAAGCCACATGTGCTCGGCTTGCCGCATGTGTTTCAGCTGTAGTCCCGTGGGCCGCTTCGTCTTCAGGCGCTCCGCGAACTGAAGTAGTCGCGCCGTCGCGCCTATCAGCCGGTTGTATTGGGAAAACCGGCTGATGTCGGGCAGCGGTGATGTCCACACGCTCGTAGCGGCGACTTGATGCGGCTGGGCTTCCGTCGCTTCTTCTGAGGGCGGCGTCGGCGTCTCCTGTGGCCACTCCGCTTCAGGCTGCCACAGGAATTCGGGTCCGCCGTACCACCGGGCGCCTATGTCCAGGCGACGCGCGCTGTCTGCCCTCGTAGCGTCGTCGGCGGGTTTTTTCTTCGTAGGCACCCATCTCCATTGCTCCGTTTCAGTGATTTCAGCGATTTCACCGAGTCGGTGCGCGACGTAGGCGCTGTAGCGGCGTGCGTCGTCGCGCACCCAGTGTAGGACGGTCCGACTGTCTGTCCATAGGACCGTCGCGTCGATGGTGACTCGGTGCTCGTGCGCGATGCTTTTTGCCAGCCTCGCCCCAATTAGCGCCGATTGTAGCTCGAGTCGTGGGATGCTCTGCTGTCGGGTCGGCGCCACTTTCGCCTTGGCTGCTACGAGGCTGACGTGTGTCTCGCCGTTGACTTCTTGGCGCCAGTAGGCGACGGCTGCGTAGGCTTGCGAGCTGGCGTCTACGAAGACGTGTAGCTCGCGTCTCGTAGCTCCCCCCGTTAGAGTGTACGGGCGGGGTAGGCGTAGCGCTGCTACGGACTCCAGTCCGCGTAGCCACGTAGCGAACTCGGCAGCTTCTTCAGGCGGCAGCGTAGAGTCCCAGTCGAGTTTGAGCTCCCACAGCCTCTGAAGTTGTATTTTCGCCGTCACGGTGTAGTGCGCCAAGAGTCCGATCGGGTCGTAGATACTCATGACGGCGCTCAGCATTTCTCGCTTCGTCGGAGTGCGGCGTAGCTCACGCACCTCCGTCGGGACCCGAATCATTCTCGTGTTGAAGCCGAGTGTGTCTGTGTTCGGGTCCCACATCAGCCCGAGTATCTTCTGGCTCTTGTCGCCGCCCAGCTGCGCGGGCGTTGTGGCTCGGAGCTCCGTAGGTAGCGACTGTATGAGTTTAGTCGCGTTGGAGCTCCACCCGCGCAGCAAGAATCCGCCCAGTCTGTGTGAGGCGGCGACTTCTAGGGATGTTTCGCAGGCCTCCTCTTCAGTTTGAAAGCTCGAGACGAAGTCATCCATGTAGTGGTTTTCAGTGATCTCTCGTACAGCCATCGGGTGTGTCTGCGCGTTCTCTTCGGCGTTATGATCCCGCACGCTGTGGGCCAGGAACGGACTGCTCGCCGCACCGAAGAAAATCGACGTCAGCTGGTACACGGTCGGAGGTCGCGATCTGTCGGCGCCTCTCCACAAAAACATCTGTGACGGCCGGTCCTCTTCTCTCAGTTTGATCTGTAGAAACATCTCCGCGATGTCGGCCGTCACGGCGTAGGCTCCTTCTCTGAAGCGGTACAGTATGCCCAGTATTGAGCGCAGCTTGTCGGGTCCCTCCAATATGTAGTCATTCAAGCTGCGGCCTTGTGAGGTGGCCGCAGCGTCGAATACAAGCCGGATGCGTCCAGGCTTATTCGGGTTCGTAACCGCGAAGTGTGGCAGGAACCATGTAGCGCTGCTTGTCGCCGGCACCGTCCGCTCGGCGTATTTCTTCTCAATTAGATTTTCAATCTCTTTGGTGTAGGCCTCAGCAAACTGCGGGTCGCGGTCCATCTTCTTCTCGATGCCTTGTAACCGCTGCAGGGCCATGTTGTACGTCGGCGGCATGTTAGGGTTGTCGTCGCGCCATAGCTGCCCGACTTCATAGCGTGGGCCGTCGATGCGTCGTACAGTGTTGTTGAAGATTGTAATAGCCCGCTCGTCTCGCGGGGTAGTCTTCTTTGCTGCCGTTATCCCCAATGAGTCGATGTCGAAGTAATTTTTCAGCTGTGCATTGAGGTCGTCGTCTCGAACGGCGTAGCAATGTTGAACGGCCTCTTCTTGATTTCGTCGAATGATTCTCGGCGCCGTTCCAAACACCACCCAGCCCAATGGAGATAGGAGGGCGGCGGGTTCGTTGATTCTGCCCACGCGGATCTCGTACGGAAGCATCAGATGCCAATTGTCGGCTCCGATGAGTATGCGTGGGCGGGCTTCGTCGTAGCAGGCGGCACCCATGTCAGCGAGATGCGGGAACTGCGTGACGTATCTTCTATCGGCTCGTTGTGCGCGGAGGCTCAGATCATCCACGGTACGCAGCATTATAGGGTGTGCTGGACCGCCTGTCTGGCTGCGCACGTGAGCGTGTACTCGACGACTCCTCTGCTCGGTAGCCATCGATCCCACGCCTTGTATGTGTAGGCGTGTGGTGGCGCCGTCGGCGCCGATCTCGCTCGCGAGGCTCTCTTCAACGAGCGAGATTGTGGAGCCCTGGTCCATCAGAGCGTAGGCCAGTGTCTCGCCGCGGGGCCCGCCGATGATGATTGGGATAATCTTCAGAAGCACGGTCGAAGTGGCACGACCGAACTCCGCAGTGCTCGCCGTAACTTCGTGTGTGCACGCCGTCGTCTCGGGTGCGTCCGTAGTTGCGTGCGTAGCAGGTTGGCGCCGCGACGCCATTGTATGATGCGTAGCGGCTTGATATGGCGGAGCGGTGGGCCCAGCTCTCGGCGTCGCGACGACTTGCTCAGTCGCGTATGGGGCCGGCGCGTACGGATAGGGCGCGTACGGGACGGCGTGTTGCATCGGGATATACGGCGCTGGGGCGTTCGGCGTATATGATTGCTTCGTCGTTGGCGGGCCCGCTTCTGAGTGTAGCAGGCGGTGATGCGGGTAAGTGCACCCGGGAACACCGCAGCCGCGGGCTCGGCACTGGTCGCGGCGATGCCGGCGGTCCAGGCATTTGAAGCAGATTTTGTTGTTGCGGACCCAATCCCATCGGGCTCCGACTGTCATGTTGAGTATCTTGCGGCATTCTGTAGTGCGATGAGCGCCGCCGCAGCATAGACAGGCGTCGGCGTGCTCAGTTGTGTAGGTCTGCGCTCGATCTTTGAGAGGGCGTCGTACGGCTCCTCTTCCGGCGCCGCTGCTGATTGCTCGATTGTCTGGGACGCGCTGCGATCCCCGTAGCTCGGCGGCGGGCGTCGGTCTTCTTGTCGGCGCCTTGGCGTGGGAAAATTCCATTTCCGCATCGCTCTCCTCCAGCAGGAATTCCGCCATGAGCATGAGTTCGCTCTCGGCGGAATGTAGGCGCTCCTTGGCGTAGGAGCACCATCGGCTGCGTAAGTGCGGGCTTAGGCGCTCCGTCACTTCTCTGATTAGCAGCGGGTTGGCGCCGTAGCTACGGCGATCGAGGTCCACCAGCGTCGAGACGATGTTCATAACTTTGATTGCGAAGTTGTTGAGATCGATGGCGCTCGGTCCCAATGGCGGCATCCTCTTCAGCTCTTCAATGGCTCGGTCGATGAGAAGGTCAGTCCGCCCGAAGTTTTTCTTCAGTACTCGTATGATGAGTTCGGGGCGGGTCGACGAGGCAAGCATGTGTTGTACGCATTGCCTCGCCTCTCCCTTCAGGCTGTGGCGCAGGCGCGCGACGTTCTCGAATGGCGAGAATTTGTAGCGCGTAGTGCTCTCGGTGTAGCCGTTGTAAAATGTGAGCCACTCGCTCGGCTCTCCGGAGAATGGCGGCAACTCGTAGACTTG
Source organism: Apotomis betuletana (assembly GCA_932273695.1). NCBI lineage: Eukaryota > Metazoa > Arthropoda > Insecta > Lepidoptera > Tortricidae > Apotomis > Apotomis betuletana. The sequence continues at coordinate 11,575,215 of OW026309.1, read as the reverse complement.
ACGTGGAGGTGGCCGCATCATCGTTTCGATTGTGTCCGTCAGGCGGTCGATAGCTCGTCCTCTGCTCGTCGATCGCTCCCGCTGGCTATGTGGCGTCTGTGGCTCGTGCTGTTGCCGCTCGCGTGTCTCGCGTTGCGGCGTCCGTGCTCGAGTATGCTTCGCATTGTCCGCGTCAGCATTTTGTACGCCTGTCAGCCAGTCGTCGACTCGACGTTGAGAGTCAGCTTGAGAACCGCCGGCTCGGGATTGTTCATCGATGCGCTCCATTTCGACCGCGAGCCTCTTCTCGACGAGCTCGCGTTCCAGTCGAATTTCCTCGCAGCGTAGTTGCTTGAGCCGCTCCATAGCGGCGAGCTCCGCCTCGCGGCGGAGCACGTCCGTCGTGTTCGACGCTCGAGAGTGAAGTGATGATGGTCGGCGCGGCGCGTGGGCTTTATGTGCGAAAGTCACGTTGAACTCGCGCCGCTGCGCGCGGGCCTCTGATTGGTCGGCCGGCGCGGAGTGCTGTGATTGGCCGGCGTGCGCGGCCGGCGCGGTGCGCTGTGATTGGTCGAAGCGCTCGGCGTTCTTCGACAGTCGTTGTTCCAGTTCGCTGCGCCCAGCCGTAGTGTCGGTTGGTGGCGAAACTGGAGCTTCTTCGGCGGGAGACTCTGGTGAATCCGTTTGAAATTGCAGCCCCGAATGGCCCGGCCGGGCCTGGGCAGCGGGCGGTGAGTGCGTGACTGCAACATTTGTCACCGCGAACCGTTGTAGGTCGACTGCAGCTTGTGTGCGCTCACGCTGCGAGCGCGCACTCTCCTCACTCTTGTTTCCTCGCGTTAAAACCATCTTTGATGACGTTTGGAAAACCGCACTTTTCCAACTACACACAACGAACCTAAACTAAAATAACTAATTCCGATCCGGCTACTCGAAGGACCAAACAATGTAGAGGACAACCGCGTCCGTCGGCAATCGTCTACATGGACACTCCGAAACTCAGCGATGAGTAAGGAGCGAATGGACTGTAAAATAGAAAATAGGTAACGAACGGACGAATACGAAAACGCAAACTAAAAATCAACGGTATATATTTACACAAAATTAACAAAACACAACAAGGATCGGAAAACACTTAAATTTACTCTTAACTAATATAGTCTCTGTCTAAAATGAATTTAACACTGATCGCGGACCGATGGTACTACGCTAACACTGATAAACTAAATTCGCGGACCGATGGTACTACGCTACTGTATACAAAGATGGTTAATACTCGGAAGTAAAGTGGAGAAGTGATTCTATACAAAAAATGGCCGTCCTTTTATACAAATCGACTCTAGGACCAGGGGGACGCCCGCCCTGTCTTTCTACATCAAATTACAAGAGCCATACACTACTTAGTCCAAATAGGATTTATATTATAGATTGACGTCCATACAATGCACAAAATGTGAGCGTGTTTACGCTGTGGGAGCTCCCGTCCGACTGTGAGGCGTGAAAATACCTAACGATTCTTTGTCCCCGGCAAGAGGCCGTCTCGCTCGCACCGTCCGAGATATGCACTCGCGCGGTCACTCTTAACGCGCTGCGCGCCGCGAGACTAGTTTAGTCTTTGATTTATCGTGTTCTCGGACGGTTGCGGCCGGGACAATGTTCTACAAAATTACTCTATTTATTGAAATCTACATTCTTACAAAGTTTCAAATTAATCTATAATTTTCCTCAATTTTTACATCGAACGTAAACAAAGATGGCTCCTTTGTCTCGCGCTGCGAGTGGAAATTACCACGATGAGTCATCTTTGTTTTGTCGTGGTCTTTTTACTAAGACATGACGGGAGCTCTACACTGAATAAATGATTATACAGGGAAATTTAATTAATTTCAGCCGCTTATACGGGCAAACGATCTTATATCTAAGTTATTTAAAATATTTATTTATTATTTCTCTTAAAATTAAGCGCTCTGCAAAGCTGTCCGTAACACTACTTTTCTGCTAGCTGATCGTTTTTGCGAGGGACGCAGTTCTACCCTAACCTACTTTTCTGCTAGCAGTTTGTTTTTTGAGGGACGAAGTTCTAACCTAACCTAACCTACTTTTCTGCAAGCAGTTCGTTTTTGCGAGGGACGTAGTTTTAACCTAACCTACTTTTCTGCTAGCAGTTTGTTTTTTTGAGGGACGAAGTTCTAACCTAACCTAATATGCAAAGACTGTTACTTAATATGCCAAGTCTGTTATGCTAAAACAGTTTCGGACAAACAAAAGTAAGTATGCGACATAGAGGGAACCCGTCTTCAGTACCCCAGGAAAAAAGCGACCTCACAAGGCCACAGTATCCAATTTAGATAGCTTTGACATCCAAGCCATCCGAAATAAAATCAACGAATTTTATATCGTAAAGAAGCAAGTGCCTACACTCAGGTGCCTATTGGCAGAGTTGAGAGAAAGCATCAATTTTACCGGATGCCTTGAAACTTTACGCCGAATATTACATGCGAATGGATACGAATTTAAACAAAACATCAATCAACGCTCAGTTCTTATTGAGCGCTTTGACATTGCAGCTTGGCGACACCGTTACTTACGGACTATTGCAACAAAACGTGCTGAAGGTAAACAAATAATATACCTGGACGAGACTTACGTACACCAGAATTACAAATTAAAACGATAATGGCAAGGGCCTTCCACCAAAGGTCTAGTTGACAATATCTCGTCCGGTAAACGATATATTATTGTTCACGCTGGATCAGAAAATGGTTTTGTGCCTAATGCGTTATTAACATTTAGCACAAAATCAATTAAAGCCGACTACCACCATGACATGAACGCCACAAATTTTAATAAGTGGTTACATGAGAAGCTTATTCCGAACTTGACTAAATCGAGCGTGATTGTCATGGACAATGCCAGCTACCATACGGTGCAAATTAATAAGCCTCCAAATACCAACACCCGCAAAGCAGAAATAAAAGAGTGGCTTCGTGTGAATCAAATTCACTATGAGGAATATCATACCATTGCAGAACTTCTTGTATTGGTACAGAAACACAAACCGGAACCAATCTACGAAGCAGATGAAATTCTAAGACAGCATGGTCATGAGGTCTTGCGACTTCCGCCCTATCATTGTGATCTGAACCCAATCGAATTAATATGGAGTTCGGCGAAGAGAAAAATCGCAAGTAAAAATATTGCCGGATCAGCAGCTGAAATGGAAAAAAATATTAAAGAGGCCTTTGAGAGCATAACATCAGAGCATTGGAAGAAAATGACTGATCATGTGCTTAATATTGAAGCTCATTACAAAGCCAGGGATGGAATAACCGAAAACCTGGAATCATTTATTATAAGTGTGCATGATGATGAGTCTGACAGTAGTTCAGATGAATCAATGGAAGTAGAGTTTCTAGAAACCGATTTTGATTATAGTTCTTAAAATAAATAAAACTTTTAACTTTAGTTTATGACTTTTTATTTTAACCCCGACAAAAAAAAGTGTGTATGTGTGTGTATAACATGTATACATTATAAGACTATGTTTTTATTTATTTAAGTATATATCTAGTGAAACTTGTTTTTAAGTTTGTTGTAATGCACATAATTTATCTGCTTAGTTCAAAGGTTGACTGGTAGAGAATGCCTTATGGCATTAAGTCCGCCATTTGTATGATAAGTTTATTATTTGGTGCCATAAAATCAAATACATAAATAAACGTTCATGAAATATTAGGCGTTTCCTCTCCCTTAGTACCCACCAAAATAAAGAAAAGTATCAAAATCGTTTATTCCTACTTTGATAGGTAATACCATGTAATGATTTTTTAAATTTGCCGCTTTTTCGCAGGTTCAGCTTTCATTAGACAGACTACCATCTTTTACGATACTGTCCGATATTAAAATGTAATATTTTATTTTTTATCTCAACACAAATTAAGAAATGTTCTTATTTAATTTGTGAAAAACTTAATTTATTAGTTAAGGCTTTTGGGTAAAAAATAAGCTAATAAACTATGTAGTTTTTATTTAGTAGAGAAAATTGTGAGACGTTTTTTGCCATTTGGTAACGGAATGGATCAAATATACATATGTTCTTGTAAATTTGTGAATATTCCGAATAAATATCAAGAATTATTATGATAATTTACTATATTTGTAAGAAAACAATACATTAATTTATTTCTCTTCTATCTTCGTAACATTTAATATCAACAAAAGTTTATGGTAACGAAAGGGAGGATAGTTCGAGGCCACCCTATACCTATTAAAACGGAATGTTTATCAAATCCCTTCATATTTTACAAAACCATTGCTCAATACAGGTGCCTAAGACTACTAAAAATAGTTTACCTCCCTGATAGTCACTGATTATTTAAAAAACAAAAAAACACGTAATGAAATTTTTTGGTAGCATTTAAAAAAAATGCCCTAAAAATAACAATACAAATTTAGTTAAAAATCCGATTTTGGGACTATAGGTACTACTTAGTCTAGCTATTTGATCAAATCCCTATATTTTTTTTGTGAAATAATAAAACTCGGTTGCAATTTTGTCATCTGCCATGTAGTTATCAAAGCCTTAGGTATTTGACCAAATCCCTAATTTTACTATTTCACTGCGACATATTTACATCATTATTTAATGGATTTAACCAAATTCGAGAACTTTTTCAATTATTTAATTTATAATAAACGTAGTTTTAGTATCGAAAATCGCACCCTCTAACATACTTACTATAAGCATTACGATATAGCGTAGGCATCAGGAAAGTCTATTTCTAAACTAGACAAGACGCCCCCTCCATTAGAGGGGGGTGGTGGGGGAACAAACAATCCTCGCGGATATTGAACGAAGATGCGTTAGGAAATGCAGCTCCGTCGGCTGCGTGGCACAGCGTTCCATCCAGTGTTGCCAGAGCTACTTTGTTAGAAATCGGAACCGTGTTGAAAAAATTGGGCCATCGGATATAGAATAGGTACAATGGAGATAAAACTGGAAAATATGGCTACCAATATAAAACAATTGAAATGGTTTAATTTTCCCGACTATAGGTAAACGTACATAAAATAGAGTAAATGAGGGATACCTTGTCGTGCGACTAAGCATCACCTGTCTTGCTTGCACGATATTGAAAGGAAAGTGAAAGGTATTTTTGTCGCGCGACAAAGAGTCATAGAGTAGTGCTAGACGCCAGCAGAGAGCTACATACGAGTTGTTTGTCTAATCGCTCTCATATAAATCGATCTGTTTGTGTTTTATTGTAGTATCCCGCTTTAAAATTTGATGTCGATTATTTTTCATCACGGTCCTGATTTTCAGCTAACTAGATCTAGCAACACTAGTTCCATCCCATTGCATGGGAACCAAAGTGTGAAGATTATGGAGCTGCCAGTTATATTAAAACTGGCACGATTTATGAACGGCCTCGTTTATTGGAGATGAAATCGCGTTATAGGTTCGCTTCTTTATTATCGTTAGCCTTTTGCGCACGTGTTGCATTTGCGCTCTGGCGCGTTTGTGCTTACGATTCATCCATCGATTCTGATTGGATTCATCCATCTTTTACGATATAATTACTTATTTACCGAGCGTGCGAAGCGTCTCTGTTTCAGCTTCGCCACAATTTCTTTCGTACGTTCTCGCCTACAGGCCACATTTCTAAACCAATTCTCATGAAATTTTGGGAGCAGTTTTAAGTTTATTTTGTTCGAAATAGCGAAGATATTTATTTATTTATCTAAACTTTATTGCACAATATACAAAATAAGAACAAATGGCGGAATTAATGCCTTAAGGCATTCTGTGGGTATATGGTGACAAACTCTACATTTTGATGAAATATTTATGGGTATTGATTTTTTTCGAGATTTTTTTTAACGAGCAAGATCGAATCTTACTTGCCTGGTAAATAAATAAATAAATTATAATTCCATTCATTTATCAATTTTGTTACATTATCTTGGATAAATGTCGAGTTGAACGTCGAATTGTCCCTGGATATTATTTTTGAACATTTATAATTTAATTCAGTAAATATAAGGATTAAATTGAACACAAAATTAGTAGTGGAAAAGTAAGAAGAGCTTACCAGGCGCAGGCCCGCATACTGTAGACTCAATTACGGCGCGTCTATTGCCTCTGACAGACTTTATTTAGTGCACTTGCACAAAAAACGTGCACTTTGCTCATTTCGTCTATAAACCTTTTTTATTGAACCGAGAAAATAAATAAGGGGCTTATTTTAATGACATATGTCCACAATATCACCAGAGCCTTAGTAAAGTGTTAGAAGGGGAGGCCCTGACATCCATCGAGATCTCTCCGCTCTATCTTTACTTTAGCGATATGCGCCTATGACATACATAATGTTAAAGCCGACTAGTTACTGAAATCAGTTATTACCCATACTACTAATAAATGCATTTCTTAATGACCACTAATGAGTTGACACTCACTAACATTGTCAAATTACTAATAAAAACAGGACTAAATTGTCTGAGCCAGACTCTGTAGAGCCAGACAGAGTATATATTGTTCAATTTATGTTTTTGTTGTTATAGTGGCCATAGTAAGTAATACATACTTCATGCAAATTTTAGGTGTCTACCTATTTACTAGCAATCTTTTTACCTTTAGCAAAAATAACGTAGAATCCCTAGAAAAACACGTTCGGTATATGACCCCCTTTAAAAAGATTAATTAGAATCTCTACCTATTATCTTGGGTTGAAAAGATACAGCCGTATGACCGACGGGCAGACAACAGAGCCTTATAATAGGGTTCTCTTAGCACCCTTTGGGTGCGAATCCCTAAAATCATAAATGTATCATCTAATAGTTCAAAACAAAAACTTGAAACCTAGACGTCTAGCAAACCCAGTAGAGGAAAAGTTTGTCGTATTTCTCAGGACAAAGGAATAAAATGCCGCGTAAACTCCTAACTTTAGACGCCCTAAGCGGTTTTTCCATACACGGCTTGTGCATTAACTGCGCCGTTTCTGTTTGTCCATCACTTGCTGCGACGTGTTCCATATAATGACAGTTTACCTGTGAACACGTCAGAGAAACTCTAACCTTAATGGGGGAGGTACATGATTAGAAAACGTTAAAGCGTGTGCGTACACTAACGTGACAAATTAACATACCTACATGGGGTTATGTGTCTAGCTCTAATCTATTGGACATGTATAAGACTGCAGAACCGCCTACGAGCTACGAGAATCATTCGTAAACAGAGGAGACTGCAGAAATGAATCGTGGAAAAATAGCAAACTAATTTAGACCACGACTTCTTATTCCTTCTAAGATATATTATTTTACTGCGACGTGCGCTACGCCTGCTTATCTACTGGTACATGATAAGACCTCAACGCAAAGTAGCGTAGCAATAAGGCCCTACATGCGGGGGTGAAACACTTTTTTGGGAATAAGGGGTTTAAGTCTGTAAAAAACTTAGCTTACTAAAGTGAAAAAATAACAATGTACGCAAATATAATAAGATTTCAAACCTCTTTAACCTCTTATGCACATAAATATATTTAAGCAAATGTTTTTATGAAACTACATCGATGAACTTTACTGAGCAGAGACCCCTTGTGCAATAACGTCCGGGATTCCATACCAAACTGAATAATTTCCTGCACCGCTCCTCTTAGATCTGATAGACTCGAACCGGAGCCAGGCTATATTCAGTTACAGTTTGCAACTTCAGGTATCAAGTGTCATGTGTAGTTGAAATTGAGTGCAACTGCTCAACTCCAGCGTGTAACTTGCTGATGTTTATACCCGTCTGTGCATTTGGTTTCTAAAAGCATTAATGCGATAATTTGTATGTTTGTCGGAATTGTGAATTGTAGGCTACAAATTGATCTTGTAAGGCTGTACCTGTGACCAGATATCGGTAGACTATGAAGTTTATGTGCTCATAATTTTGGGAGTTACGGATTTTCGGTAACAAATAAACAATAAGAAACCGCGCGGCATAGTGCCAGTCGGCCTCGCGCAGGAAGGGTTCCGTACAATATATTTTATGTTTATTTATATATATATAGGATTTCTTGTAATTTATGAAAATTTCGAATGCCTACTTACCACCATTCAACCGTTAGAGCAAAAAATCGTGGAAAAAACTCAATTTTTTGTCTGAGCGTAGGTATGTTACCTCCTTTACATTATTTATTTTCTTTATTTTTAGTATATGTTGTTATAGCGGTTTCAGTCATATGTATGTCAAAGTTTCCCATGAACTCTAACTGTTTAGAACTCAAGCAACACTGCGGGAGCTAGCTAGTGCGAGACAAAACAATTCACCAGGTTTACCACGTTCAAGTGACAGAGGCTCGGCAGCGTATTGTCATCGAGTTTGGAGTTCCTAGCATTAGTTTGTTGAACTCAGGCCTACTTCGGCTGGCAAACGTTAAACCCGCAACTGCATGTAACAGTTGACAGTTGATCAACTCTGCCTACACATTATTACTTTCTGAATCTAGGTACTCAGAATTATGAACAACTTTTAGTATAAGACCAACATGAAACATCGAAAACGTAAATAAATAATTGACTTATACAATCAAAACTTAGAAGCTAACTTTAGTAGGTATATGGGAGGTCCAAATTCTACAATGCCCTACCGTACCAGACCCATATAGCCTGTCGGTAGGTACTATAGTCCCGCTCATCGGTTTCGATAGATCGTTGCTAAAAAACTATGGACTCTGTCTTAATTCTGAGGTCCGACGTAGCTCCGGGATGTTTGGTATAGAAGCTCTGTTGTGTTGATGCAACGGCAGCTAAGATGGAGCCGGTTATTCGATGAAGAGCAAAATCAGTTATGTTATTTCATAGCATTACGAAATATTGTGAAAAGTTACAAATTACAATACAAGTACCTACTCTTTATTGCACACCTCATAAAACATACAGGAGAAATACAATGCAAAAAATTTTAATTAGAGGTAAACAACAGGCGGAAAATTGAATCAGCATTTGGGGCAGGGAATTGATAAGTAGTTTCAATTTTATTTTAATGTTACCTAACATAGATTTTTTTTCAACAACGCTCTCCTTTTAGGAAATGCTGGTAGATTCACAAACTGACTTGTAAAAGTGCCCTTGCGGCCTACTTACTGAATAAATTATTTTATTTTATTTCATTTTCTGAGCACTTCATATATGAACATATAAAAGTAAATATATGATGATGAAGAATACGTGATTAATTTCTTCCTATTTAGTAGTTGACACCAATCTACTGCCGCTGATCATTTCAGATATTATGCCAAGAACTGTTAAGTATTGCGGAAAATTGTTATGACCCGCAAACGCTTTTATGGCGTCTGCTTTGATCGGAGTACGGCATCACGGCATCAGGGCGTCATTTATGGCGCCATTAGCATGAAATCGACGAATTTGAACGGCTACGTTGAATTGTGTCCTCACAATGGTCAATATTTACTGTCTCTGAATTATTTTTCTATCTACACTCTACCTTAACAATGCGATAACGATAATAGTAACATAATAGTGTGGGCTATGGTGCAGTCTGATGAGTGATGACTACGAAAAAGCGCACGATATGTGACTAAGTATTTACGACTGCTTCGATGCAGGAAATGAAATGATAAGCTTGCCTCAAGCAAGCAAGACGTAGTATAGGGACTTATAATGACAAATTCGCAATGTACCTAAGCATGACTTAAGAACTATATTGATAAGGTATTTACTGAAGAAGGTCTTCTTTTGCTATAGATACCTATAATTGCTTGCCAACAAGGTCATTGGCGAATATAGGTACTTACTTTTCTATTGCATTGTTTTGATAATATGTCAATATCACAATAACATACCTGAAGTATTCATTGCAGTATCACTTCTTACGTAATTTAGGTACCTATTCATTTTGTTTTTCTCCGTATATTCCTTCGCCGTTTTAGTAGATGTTATTGTAAGTGCAAAGAAGAGATTTCCACCTACTATTGAAAAGAAAGGCCAATGACACTAAACAAACTGGTTGATGACGAAAACGCTTAATGTAGGTATAGCTTAGGATACTTATTTGTTTTCGTCGCCCCGAATAGGTACTAATTTTAGCCGGATCGTTGGAACCCCGGAGAGTAAAGAAGCATTCCGGGGCAGCCTGGCATATTATCAACGTCAACTGAAAGGACGCCGATGGGTTCCTGTCCGTCTGTTGACATTGCGATGTAGGCACCTGCTCTCGCTTACGATCAGGCGAAGTAGAGTGGCTCTACTCCGCCTACTAAGTATGTTTTGCAGATATTAAAAAAAACCTTTAGCAATCGACTGTTTAATATACATTCTTTTCTTTCAAGCAAAATGGGCTCACTACGCGCCACGCGCGGTATTAATAGCCTACCTACACTACACACCAGCGTGCAATTTAAGGGTGCTAATACCCAAATCCTCCCCGCCCAATCAGAAAAAAGTAGGTATAGCATTTCAGCAACAACACTGTAAACACCTTTAACTGACTTGAACTGTACAATATAAGTAGGTAAACGAGGCAAAGTTGGAAGTGCTTCCCACACCAATCCCACAGTATCATATTCGAGTCAGTCTCAAAATACATGTACGTAGTTAAGGGCTTTAATTAAAACAAAACTTAATTGATTCCATTGTGTTACGATAGTTACTCATATATTTTGTATGAGTAACTTTCGTCACACAAAAGCAGCGATCGTAATTTTGTTTTTATTAAGCCTTTAACTATGTACATGTACCTACATGTATTTTGAAAATGACTCATTCTCCCAACCTCAGTCAACTTCACAAATTAGTGTAGTGTACCTAACTATAGCCAAGGCAAAAAAAATAACTAACTTTTAAAATTAAAAATGAACGAGAATGCCGCTATCGGCACCCATCTAATAGGATATCTATACCTTCAAGTACCTTTGAAATTTTACCGAAATTTAAAATCTCTGGGCTCCATGCCAAGAGTTCAAACAGTCGTAAAATTGTACGTTGGTTTCCGAACGCACAGACCAGCTGTCATTGAGTGAAAGTGACAGTGAGTGACAATGACAATGACAATCTGCTACTGTAGTGTTTATAAATGGTTTATAATAGGTTATGAATTACGATCCTGGGTTAAATTAAAATATTAATTTACTTAAATAGTGTATACTCTGATCACATTTCCAATGGAAGACTCTCCGACTGATAAAAGACCTCAATTTGGCAACAGGCTTCTTGAAAATGCTCATGATGTATTCAAGCATAACGCGTGGTACCGTATTTTACAACTTTTTCAATCAATGTAAAAGATTAAGATGTTCTGCCAAAAACATTGAAGATATAGAAAGCACAAGACACAGGAAAAAGCCTCCTGGAGGCGCTAGATATTTAAACAAGAATAAAAGAGAGCTTCTTTTTCTTTTCAATGCATGGTATGCATTGTACTCGCAGATAACCTTTTCAGTTTGTTATCTAGACGATTGGTTTGTAAATATGCCATAAATGTCGTTTCAGGGATAATGTGGAATGGGATGAAGAGCAAGAGAAAGCGGCAAGAGAGAAAGTGGAACTGAACTCGCAGGTCACTTTTGAGGAAGGTGTTCTGAAGGATTTGGACGAAAATGCTGATAAGCACTGGGATGCGTTTTACAGTATACATCAAAATCGGTATGATATTATTAAATTATGTCCTAGGAATCCATACTTGTAGTCTAGAATTTTAGTATAGATGTTGTTTGAAAGTTTGTTACATGTTTGTAAGGTGATATTAATTTATACCATCAAATGACTAAAAATAGTGATATTACTTGTACTGTCCTGTTTTATTTTTAAATAAGCTTAAGAATAAATATATGGATGCAATGGTGAGCTTATCTCATTAACTGTTATTAAATGAGTAACTGCAACCCTAAAATGCTTATACAGCATTTAAGGATATCAAGCATTTTCACTTTTTGGATACCAGCATATATAAATGGTCTGGATATTGTTCTTTGAAAATGTTTCAATAAAGAGGAACTTGATGTTTTAAATTATTATTAATTTATTGTGTTGTATGTATTTTCAGATTTTTCAAAGACAGACATTGGCTGTTCACCGAGTTTCCAGAACTAGCACCCGACAACACATCTGCACCACAGCGAGTTTTTCCCAACCCTGAAAATCTAAATACACAGACTGAAGAAAGCAAAACTGTAGGACATTCTAAACCAGAATTACACCCCACTGGTAAACGGTACATATTTGAAATAGGCTGCGGAGTTGGGAACACAATCTTTCCAATTCTACAATACAGCCAAGACCCAAACCTCTTCATATATGGCTGTGACTTCTCATCAACCGCAATTGATATAATGAAAGAGAATGACCTGTACGACACGAAGAGATGTGAAGTATTTGTTCTGGATGCAACTGCAAATGTGTGGATTGTACCGTTCAAAGAAAACTCTATTGATATAATTGTCCTCATATTTGTCCTGTCTGCTATTGAGCCTGGAAAGTAAGTACTATATTTATAATATCTCTTTCTGACATTATCACAGACCAAGCTAAGGGCACATGAGCCAAATTTTACCCCTGCACTAATACAGCCTGCTTAAAACAACCAAACTGTCAGGTTGTATTTACAGTATCTATAAAATCCAGCAAACCCTTAAAAAGAAATGGCCTCTGTATGAAGATACCCTGCACGTCTGGCATAACTATGACACGCGACTCTTTCTAGCGCGACAAATACTGCGGTCAGTTTCCTTTCAATACCGTGCGAGCAAAACAGGTGATGCAGTCGCGCGATAAGCAAAGTCGCGGTAAGTTATGTTAACCCTGCTGGCCATGGCAATGAACATCGATGGTTTAAAGAATTATATTTAAGAAACTACATTAAAACCACGTAAAACTAATCGTAGATTCTGAATCCAAATAACGTGTACTATCGGGAAAAAATAGAATATCCTCTGAAAAACCGAATGTTCCCAATCAGATCGAAAGTGTGTCAAAAATCTAGGACAAATGTACCTAAGTTATCTAAACTGACATATATTATCCTTCCATTCAACTACAATCGATCTTTAAAACTCGTGCTCCATGCTGCAAGCCTTAATGTACATAAATCGACAAATATAAAATAAAAAAAAAACATTTTCTAATTTCCAGGATGGCATCTGTAGTTGAGCAAATCTACAAATATTTGAAACCAGGTGGCTTGGTGGTTTTCCGAGACTACGGCCGCTACGACCTCGCCCAACTGCGCTTCAAGAAAGGCCGCTGCATATCCGACAATTTTTACGCACGAGGTGACAAAACTAAAGTTTACTTCTTCACACAAGAAGAAATAACGAGTCTGTTCACGACAGCCGGGTTCAAAGAAGAACAGAATTTGATTGACAGGAGATTACAAGTGAATAGAGGAAAGATGTTGACTATGTATAGAGTGTGGATGCAGGCGAAATATAGAAAGCCCTCATAGCGTTACATCGTATTTTATTTCTCCGTTTTGTATTTATAAAGTCAAAAGAATAAAATAACAACACCATAAAAATTATCTTAAAAGAACTCACTGTAATAAACACTATAGTAGAAAGAAATACAAACTCAGAAAGAGAACACATAAAGATTACAATTTCGAGGTAAGCAATAGGCGGTCTTAGTAGCGGCTCTGTGAGCTGTAGACCTTGCGAGTCTGTTTCGAAATAGCTGAAATTTACAATTTTATTATGTTTTCATATCTGCGCCATGTATGGTTATAAACTTTTTCGGAACTTTTAAATTTACGAAAAAAATTATAAGCAAAAAGAATCTGTATAATTATCGCACCTGCTCACATGTATAAAATTATCGCACCTGCTCACAAAATTTCACGATACCTAACTGATTGAGAGATCCGCGTATATATACGCGAGCACTGCGCGAGCACGATCGAAAATCTAGAAAACTGGACATCCGGACATATTAATGGATTTTTGTCCAATCTGAAACTCGCTCGCTCGGTCAATGATTATTGACGATTGCTTATTATTAATCAATTACAAATAAATATCATGCAACGCTTTCAAACTTAAAATAATATGGCTTAGCAAATGAATTGACAACTTTCGTTACAACCTTAATCGGAGGTCCGTTCCAGGTAACTCTATACTTCTCTAATAACTTATTAAGGAACACTTCGATCTCTAGTTCCGCAATTCTCCTGCCGATACAAGAGCGTACTCCTATCCCGAATGGAGCGTTCACCATGGGATGAGCGTTTCCGTGGTACAGGGGATCTGTCTTCTCAACCAGCCATCTTTCTGGAAGGAACTCTTTGCCTCGTGGGTAATGTTTGTCTAATTTTGATAGGTATTCGTTGGGTGCGATTACGTCGATCTGAAATTAAACATATCAAGTTATTTATATTTGTACGATAACATAGACTAGAGATACTAAGGTAAACTGCATCGACGAGACGAGATAGTAAGAGCAGTGGCGGATTAAGGGTCGAGAGCGCCCTAGGCAAAAACCTCATCGGCGCCCCTTTGCGCTCCTTGGCAGCCCTTTGCGCCCCTTTGCGGCCCATTGGCGCCCCTTTGCAGCCTTGCGCCCCTAGGCACGTGCCTACTTTGCTTTGCGGCCCATTGGCGCCCCTTTGCAGCCTTGCGCCCCTAGGCACGTGCCTACTTTGCCTTAAGGATAATCCGCCACTGAGTAAGAGATTAGATAAATGAAATATATGTAGTTGTTTGATTATTTGTTGGCATATCAATTATCACAAACCGTTAAATTAAATATGTTTGTTTTGTTGTATAGTCTTTTGAATCAACACAAAAAGTGCATCAGTCACTAGAATGTATTGGTATAATCTAGGTACTGTTCCAACACAGTAGGTAACTTGTAAGTAAGGCACCATAACCGGCCATATCCGCTGACTTCTTTATACAAACGCGCACCGATGCCGCTTTGAAAGTTGAAACCATGCCGCGCATAAACCTGTATTAAGATAATTATAAATATGAATTCATGAGTATACTCCAGGGGGGATCCGGTAGCCAGCGACCACATGTTCCTTGCTCGTTCGCCGCAGATTCGAAGGAACTACGGCCCAGATCCGTAGAGATTCCTTCATACAAGCGCGTAGGTACCGCCGCGACTCTTTCGTCCGGATCTCTTCTCTCAACTTGTCCTGTGCGGTCTGGTTCGTTGCCAAGTGATATAGAATGCTGGTGATGGTGAATGACACCTGTAAATTAAATTAACACGTCGATTATTGGGCACGGCAATATCCCGTCCACTCAGAAGAAAACTGTATGGGTCCCGGAACTTTAAAAAGCGTGCAGGTGTGCCTTTTAAAAACGTTTACCTATTGACCGAGTGAGCGAGCGTAGGCTATCGTATCTCCGGATTTCCAGTTGTTCTCGCCTAGAGCTCGCATTTCTCAACCGTATTTTCAAGACATTTTGTGAGTATAAGTAAAATAATTCTTTAGTGAATTGTGAAAATTCATACTCGTGTACGAATGTAAGTGCTATTATATATTTAACTAGCGACCCGCCCCGGCTTCGCACGGGTGCAATGCTGATAAATTATGCATGTATTATACATATAATTCTTCCTCTTGAATCACTCTATCTATTAAAAGAATCGCATCAAAATGCGTTGCGTAGTTTTAAAGATCTAAGCATACATAGAGATAGACAGACAGCTGAAAACTTCGTTTTATACTATGTAACGATTGACGAAACATGCTCTATCTTATTGACATCATTGTGTATAGCAAAATGTTAAATGTATGTGTGGTTATAAATATTTCTTACTAGTTTTTTGAAATCTTTCTAAATTTTCGAGATATACTACTAGCGGTTGAAAACGTAAAAAAATTTCAACCATTTCCAAACAAACTCGCTAGGTCTGCAGCTCACGGAGGCAGTAGTGTAAATGTAATTGACAACATTTCATATTTTTAAGACTATCATTTTATTACTTTTCTGAATTCTGCTTAAAAAGATGAAGTAATCTCTGTTTTTATTTATTTTCTGAGATGATTATTTACTTTATCATTAATTTATAAAAACATACTCATTTTAAAATGTGGCAACACAGAAACCAGAACTTAATGGAACGGTTACTTTAGTCGGTTTTCTTATAAAAAAAAAACTTAATCAAACTCGGTATGCATCTGTCACCTGTCAACGTCAAATAAAAAATATATATTTGTTTTCGCTCTTTGGTTTAGACAACAACCCTATTCAGCCCGTATTGTCTTAGATTGTAGTTATTTGATGTATTTTCTTATATTTCTTTAAATACAGAAGAATAAATTCAAAGATTTTTTTTTAAGGTACACGACTTAAAGCCCTGTCGATCTCTATATTAATTTCCACCTGTTATAAATATGAAATGTTGTCAATTGTAAATGGATACTGTTCCGGCCTGCCCCGCTACCATGAGTTAGCGTGAGCGTGACCGTACTCGCTATAGCGACAGCGGAAACAATTTGTATGGAGAAGAGAACAGCGCAGCGCTCCTAGCGGTTACTTTGTAGAACTATCATTCTCCATACAAACCGGTTTCGTGCCAGCAGAGAGCTTCCTTAGATGGAGAAACTATTGTGAATTTATGAGATTAAAGAGACTGGGGGTGGGGGTAAAATATAACCACACTGGTAGACCGTTGGCCAGCTATTATACATGTAGTGCGTTTTCGTTAGTTACGATATATAAGTATATACTTACTGTATCAATGCCAGCCATCAACATTTCATTAGCCATTAGTATAGCTACTCTTTCGTCAATTGCAATCAGTTTCTCGAGTATAGATTTGTCTTCTTCGGGCACATCGCTGTGTCTTTCTTTTATTCGTTTCTTAGCTTGATCTATATACATTGCACTTATGCTGTAACATAAAAGTGTATTAGATTACATAGTTATCACAAAAAATATTAATAAGCGTAGGTACAGGATACGTATCGAAATAAAAATTCGATCATGATCTTTTACGAATTCATTAATTTTAAAGGAAACAACTCTAACATCACTAAAAGATACCTTCAGTTATGGTGCTTCCCACACAGCAGTTATAAAACGTTATTAAATAATTTGCAACAACTATAACACTCCTTATTTTTTTGATAATGTTATTGTGCACAGCATCGTAAGAGAATGGATACAGCGCAGTAGAGAGACACAATATAATAATCGAATGAAAATGAAAGAGAAGGACTGAACTTAATACTCACTCCCACTGTAAGTCATAAATCTTCATCAGCTTCTTGAAGTTTGGTGTTGCGAAGTACCGCCACAAACTCGGCAAAAATTCTAACTTGAATGACAGCTCTAGGATGTCCTTGGCACATTTGATCAGCTGTCTCGCAGGGTGGTCTTCTTTCAGGTCATCTTGCAGACAGCCCAGCCGCGTCCCCAGGCTGACCAGGCTTAGGGATTCCAGTGACCACTTTGTTATTTCTAGGTCGAAGTTGTTTTGGAGGTAATCGCCTTCAGTACTTAGTCTTAGTAGCCTGGTGAGTTAAACAAACTGTAGAGGACTAGTAGTTAATAAGTACCTACTAGTTTTTTCATTTATTCATCTTTTACGTTAGGATGCATTTTATTTGTCAAGGATTTTTACTTTCTTTCATATTATCTCACTCACAACCAACTAATATGCAACTAATGACACTGGTGGGTATGTCACAAACCTGTACTGTCACAGTGATTGCGCGAATTTTAGTGGATTCCGTGATTCCGGTAATAAGCCATGCATGCTGCAGCTCATTGTAAGTAGGTACATTGGCGTTAGCTGGTTATTTTTCTATATAAGGTAAATACTAAATATTAGGAACATTCCACCAGAATTTCGAGACGCTATTGTTTTCATGCTTATAAAAAACTAGAAAGAAAATGTTTGTTATGGTAATATTTTATAACTTGGCTTTTGTATTGATAGTGAATTCTTGGACTTTCTGTATGTTTTTAAAGTAATAGCGGTCATAGATTTAATAAAATATAAGTAACGCGTACCGTTCTACCATCTCCTCGGCAATTTCACCCAAACCAGGAGCATAGATTTTCACTAGTTTCGGTTTGAGCAAAGCTGGATTGACCTTAGTCCTGAAATCTCTCCACTGCGGACCTTGCCTACGAACATTAGAAATGCACACTTATTAATATGGCATAATGGCATCAACGAAGTTAGTAGATACTTTTATCTCATTCAAATATATTTACTTAGTTATTTTTTTATAGTACTAAGATAGATGTTACTAACGCTGACATTAAGCCGAAATATCCATCAAATCGTGATTTTCTTAAGTCTTCCCTGTAATATTGTAATGTGTCAAACCCTGGCCGCAGTGGGTTGTTTTCTTCCGCTTTGTAAACCTTGAACAAATTAAATAAGTATCTGTAGGTACCTGCATATTACAGAGAGTAGTCGGGTAATGTAATATAATTCAAAGGAACGGTTTGATAATAGGCAAAGCATGATTACAGTCACTCCAAGAAAAGAAGGCATGCAATGCTAGCAGTTGTTTTCCTAAGATTCCTAGAACTAATTATGTTGGAAATCCTATAATTCGTCGTATAACTGCCAGAATCAACCTCTAGCTCAGGGGGTCCGCGAGCATGTATGGGGGCCCGCATTCTTATCTATGGACTATTTAACAATCATAAATAAATGCCACCAAAAGTCTCGTAATCGCTACGCACGCCGTGCTATTTGTTG
Source organism: Apotomis betuletana (assembly GCA_932273695.1). NCBI lineage: Eukaryota > Metazoa > Arthropoda > Insecta > Lepidoptera > Tortricidae > Apotomis > Apotomis betuletana. The sequence goes on along the minus strand of OW026309.1, from coordinate 11,556,567 downwards.
CTGATTTTTTTATTGAGGGTGTCCTTAAAAGTGTGCTTGATTTCCTAAGGGTCCGTGGACAAAAAAGGTTTAGAAACACTGCTCTAGCTCTTAGCTATATGGACTGTTGAATGCCATTTGCGCCTTAATGGGTCAAAAAAGGTATCTGTAAAATTTACAGATACCTTTTTTTACAGTGTAAATAAATGTAAGTAATCAGTTATCTGGCCTGCCCATTGCCACTTCAACTTGCCACATAGCACGCAGAGCAGATGGCCGATGGGGCCGAAAAGTGCTCGAGTGGAGACCTCGGACAAGCAAGCGCAGCGTAGGACGTCCACCTACAAGATGGACAGATGACCTTATAAAGGTCGCCGGACAGCGCTGGATGCAGGTCGCTTCCAACCGGTATATATGGAAGTCCAAAGGGGAGGCCTATGTTCAGCAGTGGACGTCCTATGGCTGAGATGATGATGATGAATCAGTTATCATGATTTATAATCAAACTGAATGTAGCATACATGATTATTGTTGATGTTTGTTACCTGTGTAAAATGTTCCGGCTCGAATAAAATTAGAAGTGAAGCCCTCGCCATTATGCCTTCTAATTTAACGACGGGTCCAAATTTTTTATAAAAAGTGGCTGCTAGGTCATGAAAGTTTTCCTTGTGACCAATATTGCCTGTAAAAGAAATTCATTCACCCATATTTCATTTATTGGATAACTAGCGACCCGCCCGTTTTCGCACGGGTGCAATGCTTATAAATTATGCATGTATTATACATATAAACCTTCCTCTTAAATCACTCTATCTATTAAAAAACCGGCCAAGAGCATGTCGGGCCACGCTCAGTGTAGGGTTCCGTAGTTGTTCATCCTTCACAATAAACTGCTGTTTTAAGCCCGAGGTTTAAGTTAAGAAAGATTTTAAGCTCGTTTAAAAAGGTCGTAAACGCCCTAGAAACTGTAATCACTTATTACCTTCTGGAAGTCAACTTACGACCTTTTAAAGAAAAAATATGAAATTTGGCGATAACTCAAAAACGGCTCGACCGATTTTGTTCAATATAGTTTTCATTGAAAGTACTTATAAGGCCTCATGAACATGAATTTTTCCGATTTTTTTTGACCCGTGGTTGAAAAGTTAGAGGGGGGGGACACATTTTTTTTTGTTTTTGGAGTGAATATTTACAAACCTGCTGACTTTATCAAAAAATAATGTCAGAAGACCCCTATTATTTTTACAAGACCTATTCAACGACACCCCACACACCAGTGTTGAAAAGAAAAAAAAAAACACCCCCACTTTAGGTGTTCGAGAGGTACCCGAAAAAAAATTTTTTTTAATTTTATTTTACCGTTCTGTCGGCGTTATACATACACATACTCATACCAAATTTCAGCTTTCTAGTACTAATGATCACGGAGCTAAGCCGCGGACGGACGGACGGACGGACAGACGGACATGGCGAAACTATAAGGGTTCCTAGTTGACTACGGTACCCTAAAAAACGAATCAAAATCCATTGCGTAGTTTTAAATATCTAAGCATAGATCGGGACAGACAGACAGCAGGAAGCGACTTTATTTTATACTATCTAGGTTAGTGACTATATTGGAAGAACTTCCGAAACTGGCAACACCTGCACACGGATTTACCACAAGGTTAATTAGGGAAGGACTCACATATACATAGATAAGTACATAGTACATACCGACATAGGGCAAGAAGTGGTATAAGGGCCCTATTATTGGAGCAGACGAGAGGCCCGGTACATCCTTGAAAGGCTTAATTTGCTCCGAAGCGACTGACAAAGAACGAATGCTGTGACGCCTGTAATACAATAAAAACAAATGATAAACATTAAGCTATATTTTTAAATTTACGTTACTTTGCATAATTACGTACCTGCATAGATTATGCAGAGGCAACAATGTTGTACTTAATTTCTTTAGCTTCATGTTTTGCTTATTATGAATACGTGTACTTGCTGTACCTATCAAAAATGTGAATGTAAAATCGTTCAAAACAAACACATTCTACGAGACGTCCGAATTGCTACGTGTGTAGCATTAAAATAGAGCTGGCGAATGGCGATCAACTGATTTGACCTTGACTGTGAGATTATACTTGTGTTGTGTTTTATCATCATGATGACGAACATAGTAGGGCTTGCAATTCCGGAATTGCAAGCCCTAGAACTGCCTACAAACTTTGTGCAGAACAATAAATGACTGTAGTTTTTTTTATTTATTATTGATTTACCTACAGTAGGTATATACTTATGTACCTACGTAGAAAAAGAAGGTCATATATCATGATTACTTATAAAAATAATCAGCAACGGTAGGTATTAAGAAAACATCTAGGTATGAGATCATAATCGTGATAGTTTTTACAGAATAATGACTTTTTTATATTCGACGCCTACAATAATAGTCTTTGCAATATCTCTCTCCAGTGAAATGAAAAATTCGATAATGCTTCTTTAACCGGCAATTTAACATTTAAAAACTTTTGTGCTTTGGCGGTTTTCGACAAAATCAATACTTACATTATTTCACTAACTCGTCACTTCAATTTGGACAGCCGCTGAAGAATCCGTCATTTTAGTCATTTTGTAAATCTGGTTAAAGCAAATTATCCCACGACAAAAAGTACCTTATCTCATTTCAATAAAGTATCGATTATTAGTGTATAAGAAGATGGAAAGTAATCAGAAAACGTAAGTCGTCTACTCTAGTCGAACGCAGCGCAGTCTGACAGTTCGTGTGAGGTTAATGGTCGACTCGCTCGAAATAGTTTTGATTTTGATAAATATTTGTATCGTAAATTCTTCTAAATCATGTAGATTCGCAATGTGAAAATAGTCTTACCCTTTCCATTTCAATATTATGTTGATTCCTACCGCTAAATAACCGCAAGTTAGTAAGAAACATTATAAATAAATGATGTTTCTTTGTCATGAGTATAGTAGTTTTTCTAATACTTATCGATCGATTACGAAAGAGCATTTAGCTTGTTTTGTTAATCAGACTAACTGATTTTCATTGGAAAAGTTAGCATATATCAGTTATATGTGTCATTCCGTCTCGGTTGTAATAAAGACGCATTAAAGAGAGTAACGCTAACGTGTTATGTGTGAAGTGTTTACTCAACCCGATCTATTCACAGCCAGTTACATTTGCTTAAAAAACCCATAAAGTTAGTTGGAAGAGCTCGTGTCACCGCTGGGGATGAGATAAAGGAGAGGTGTGTCTATGTGTTGCACCTGAGGTCACTTCCATGTATTGTTGCTCTTTTCTGTAAGTACCTGCACACCTTATTTATTTACGTTTTTATTCTGATTATCTGACAGCAATTACATGCACTGGTTCACTTATTAACTTGTTTTGTTAATTGTGGTATAACTGGGTAGATTTATTAGTGTTTTTATTTACATGGTATTTTAGCTGACTGAAAACAAGGATGTTAAAAGACAAACAATCCTACTGTAAAATACCTTCATTCCAGTCTCTTAACAATGATGTGGCTACAGAGAAAGGAGCAAAACCAGTTTTGTGTTAAAACGTTTCTCTGGTTTTGAATAGTTATGTGTTATATTATAATTATGTAAAACTTATAGATTGGCCTAACATGGCCTTAATTTATTTCTATTCAGATGATGTTGTATTTCTTATATTATTTCCTACTCACTTGGTCACAGAAGTGTTACATATAAAAAAAAACAACTATGTTACTCACCTCCTAATTAATATTTTTGTTCTGTAAGAATATAAACAAAAACCCATGGTTATCACATGATATGTAAATATTAAAAACAGTACAAACCAAATTTAAATTAACATGCAACTTTGCCAACTTACTAAGAATATCAGCTATAATTTAAACATACTTTTATAATTCCCTCATAAAATTTTCAGAAACTTTTCAATTACTAAATAAGTTAGTCCTCCACTTCAACACTTAACTCATAGAAAGATCCCTTTCCGTTACAGTATAATTCTCAAAACATTAATCTATAAAATGACAGTGGGGTTGGCTCAGTTTGTAGGCAAATGCCTACTGAGCCGGCAGTCCCGGTTTCGAATCCTGGCCAGGTAAAATATTTGTGTGATGAACTCAAATATTTGTGCTTGGGTCATGGTTGTTCTATGTATTTAAGTATATATTTATCTATACAAGTATATGTATTGTTGTCTAGTACCCATAACACAAGCCTTCTTGAGCTTAATTTGGGACAAGATCGATTTGTGTGAGGTTGTCTGATATTTATTTATTTATTAAAGATTATTACAGTCAAGCAATTTAAACACATACCTTTTTCGCTCATGTCACAATGACAATAAGGGTCAAAAAGGTATGAGTTTCAGTTTCCTTTACTGTACATTAGCTACATGAGTAAAATACTACTTATTCCTATCCTATTACACATGTAGCAGTAGGTACAATATCAATGAAGGTCAAGTATGATACTAAGTTCCTGGTAATGCATTTGATTATGGATGCAAGTATGTATTAGATTAGCACTTGAATAAATTATGCAATTCATAATGATATTGCTTTGTAAACTAAATAAATATAACTATTGAATTAAGTATTACAAAACTCTACATTACACCTCTTAAATCAATTACACTTAAAAGCAGTTTTAAATTTTGCAAATATGTATTAAAATAAAATAGATCCAAGTTGAGTATGATTCAAACTTGTACTTTGACTCCCAAACGAAATATTTTTCTTTATATTAACATAATTATAAAGAAGGTATAATTAATTTGTTTAATGGTGGTAAGATATAATTAAAAACAAATATTTCCATTGTGTAAAACCCAACGATAGTACTTGTCAACAACTTTTTTGTCATATGTTGTTAAATCATACTGTAATATTATTCAAAATGATATCACATATTTTATCATGAAACAATACAACGCATTACAAAATCAACACAATTATAAATCATCCACATTATTAAGATTTAATTGCCCACATTCAATTAAAGGCAATGACATGAGCGGAGACTGATGGCAATCTACCGCGGTGAATCACAAATGACATTACTCTGCACTATCTCACTAGCCAGTTGAAAACAGGTTAGATTCCATGTAGCAAATGATGTAACTAATCATGCATCTAACATGTTTGTGTCCAATCACTCACAATAAATTAACGGTTTGCTTTATAAACCTTACAAATGTGGTCATAATAAACTGCAAGTTAATTTACTGTTATTATTTTGTACAACTGTGTTTATTATTGAAGTTTGTTATAGAATATTGTTTTCAACCCCAATTATTTTTTCTTTACATAGAGGTACTATCTCTTATGTATAGCAAAATTTACCCTGTATACTTACCTACCTAATCATACTTCCGTTTCTGGTTAATACACTAATATTGGCTGTATGGATTGAACAGAATTAATATATTGTTTCAATATTGTAATGATTTATCATATTTCTGTAGTCTCATTCAGTATGTCATTAATTCTGATTAAGCCATATTTGAGTTGATTTGAGCACAGTAATCTGACCAAAATAGAAAACACATATTCGCTTTTGCTTTAGTGCATAAACACGGTCCTTCTATATTGGTCAGATTGGCGATTGTTTTCCTCACTTGAGCTTGTTTCATTTGTGTCACAGTTCACGTTTGGGCGTCGGGATGGCGAGCATGAGTTCGACGCTCGTCGAGACCGTCTCCATAAACTACGAGGACTTTAACGAGAGCTTCCTCACATGCGGCACATGTCTATGTTAGTAATTTTTTTCCTTTACCTACCGGCCACGTCTGACGTCATAACATGACATACCTTCTGGCTCTAAATTGTTAAAAATAACTCAGATGTCGAGTGGTAATAAAACCCTAATAGCGTTTCGCTGATTGAATATTAATTACCTACCATTTGTACATACCAGATTACTTATTTCAAGTGTCATCATAAAGAAATTAAACATATGAATGTGAACCCAAATAAATCTTGAATCTAATGGGTTATAAATGATACGATTTATTCTTCAGAATGCTCGTGTAGAATTGTAATTACCTAAATTTTTGTCAGTCTATTCAAGTTTGCACACCACCTCAACGCTTATCTTGATTAAGATTCGTTTTTGCTTGAGACCATTCAATGTAATTTTAAATATCTCCCACGCAAAAAACGGTCTGCATCCTGATAATGAAATCAATCTAACATCAATTATGTGTGTTTGTTTTTTCGCAATGGCTAACCATAGATAATTTCCCGATTGTAACTATAAAAAGGTGATTCTGATTTGTAATAAAATGATTACATCTTTTCAGGTACCTACGACGGCGGCGAGCACACGCCCAAGCTTCTCCAATGCTCACACACAGTTTGCTTACATTGCCTCACTCGAATCGCAGCCTCACAAACTAGAGACGCCGGTAGCTTTCGATGTCCTATATGCCGCGAGCTAATAACCATACCAAGAGGCGGGGTCCAAGCGTTACCACCCTCGTTCCTCGTCAACCAACTTCTAGATTTAATGGCTAGACAGAGGAGAGAAGTCATTCCTCAGTGCAGTTCACATCCTGGCCGCGAGTTACTCTTCTGTGAGACTTGCGATTGTGTTTTCTGTCGACACTGCGCCGACGGGCCTCACAGCGACACTCCTTGCGACCACACCGTAGTACCGTTCTCTATAGCGTTAAAAAGGATGTCTGAGATACTCTTATATAGAGCGAATGAGTGTTTAAGCAAGCTTGGTTCAGCGAGGGATGCGGTAGCAAGTGAACTGAGGAGGTTAGAAGCAGCAGCGACAGCGGCTGATGATGCTATAGATAGACATTTCAACGAACTTAAAGCGGCCTTAGAGAAACGTCACAGCGAACTGAAGTCTGCCGCCTCGGCCGCTGCTACACATAAAAGGAAATTACTTGAAGAACAGTTGAAGTTGATAGACGCTGAGAAAACGAAGGTGAGGCTTTATCACTTCTAATAATTGTTGTTGTTATAGAAAAATGTATTCAATCTAACTTTCACTTCGTAAGTGAAAGAGCAGTGAAGTTCGTATCGATGCTTAGGATGACGATGAAGTGACCAACATCTGTCTTCTCTTTATTTAAGAGTAAACCTTATTTCGTTTGACTTAAAGACTAATTTAGTGTAAAAGTAATTTACACTTATAACGCTTTACATTTCGAAGTGGCAGTTGTGGCCACAGTTAACAATACAGATAATGAGTATTGTTCATCGGGTACAAAGCTAATGGGATTCGCTTAAGAAAAAGAATTAGGACTATACCTATACGGTGTCGTGTTTGAAAGGTCATCCAACAAATACAACGCTCTGAAGGTTTAAAAATTACTTTGAAATAACTTTCGCTCCATAAAGGAACTAAGTTACCGTACCTTCTCATTGACACGCGATCCTAATAGGCAGTAATATGACGACGGATTACACGCTAGGTAAAATGACGAGACAGCAAAATATAAATAGGTCGAGAGAGTGAATGTGCGTGCTCAGCATTCGGTTATGAGCTTATGAGTTTATAACTTACCTATATTATGTATGTATTTCTGTCTCACCGTTCTCGTTACGTGCACTGGGCCCATTGGGCATTTTCTATTCCTTATCATTCATACATATTAACTGCCGACTAGAACGTAAGTAAAATCTGTATACAACACAGTTCAGTACTAAACTGATTTGTGTTCGATAACTGAATATCTGGATCTTTTCATAGCCATCAATTATTAAAATTCATAATGTTATATTTATCATAACATTATTAGTAGTAATGTAATTTAAACAGTATTAAATTCAGTAGTAGCAACTGGTATGTATGTGTACACATTTATTTTAATTCATTGATTCATATTTATAAAATGGGCACATTGCACGAATGTAACTTTTGACAGAGAAAACATGTTTTTTTCTCAGTAATCATTTGACTATAGTAACCGAAGAGTTGCCGAAACGTCGGGGTGTCTCAAATAATGAATACACGCGATATGACTCGGTTAAATTGTTTTATTTAATTGTTTAACAGCTTTTTTTTTAATCTCATTCAGTAGAACCGGATTAGATAGATAGATTTTTTATTTGTAATAATCATACATTGTCAATATAAGCTATAACACAATCATAGCCATTAGTATTATTACATACTCGTATACCTAGAATAAATTAAATTCGGTATTCTTATTTTACATTTGGTATACATATAACTTTGTTTAGATTATAATAATCCTGAAAAGTTTACTGTTTCTAAAATGTAATAATGGCTAACGTCAATTACGTAAAATACTAGGATTATCCATATTATGGCAGGCTATAGAGACCCTCAAATATCTTGTAACGCTCAGTCTTCCTTTACAGGTGGAAGCAGAATGCTCTGGTCTCCAACAGCAAGTTGAAGTCCGAGAAGTCAGTAGTCGCGCTGCGGCGTTAGGCGCTAGACTGGGCGACGCGGCAGCCCTAGCGGAGCCCCGAGAGAATGCCTTCTTGGCTGTGGACTTCGCCCACAATGATGCGCAGCAGAGATTCGCGGAGGCGCTTGCGGAGTTGGGAAGAGTCAGGACCAGCACCACGTTCCCAGGGCTGTGTACTTTGCAATTAGGTAAGCATCATGATGAGGGTTCGGAAATGCGGGTGGATCGTTACCTAAACTTTGGCGGGCTTTGTTGTTTAGTTGTAGGTATAGGCGGCTTTGTTTGAGGTATAGGTGTATACCGCGGAGGCGCTTGCGGAGTTGGGAAGAGTTAGGACCAGCACCACGTTCCCAGGGCTGTGTACTTTGCAATTAGGTAAGCATCATGATGAGGGTTCGGAAATGCGGGTGGATCTTTACCTAAACTTTGGCGGTGGCTTTGTTGTTTAGTTGTAGGTATAGGCGGCTTTGTTTGAGGTATAGGTGTATACCGCGGAGGCGCTTGCGGAGTTGGGAAGAGTCAGGACCAGCTCCACGTTCCCAGGGCTGTGTACTTTGCAATTAGGTAAGCATCAGAGGGTTCGGAAATGCGGGTGGATCTTTACCTAAACTTTGGCGGTGACTTTGTTGTTTAGTTGTAGGTATAGGCGGCTTTGTTTGAGGTATAGGTGTATACCGCGGAGGCGCTTGCGGAGTTGGGAAGAGTCAGGACCAGCACCACGTTCCCAGGGCTGTGTACTTTGCAATTAGGTAAGCATCATAATGAGGGTTCGGAAATGCGGGTGGATCTTTACCTAAACTTTGGCGGTGGCTTTGTTGTTGAGTTGTAGGTATAGGCGGCTTTGTTTGAGGTATAGGTGTATTAGGTAAATATCTATCCGAATTTCCGATCCCTGATCATGACTCCGACAATTCTGTTACAGATTTAAGAAAAATATTTCTTAAATATTTCTGCTATGTAGACAACACGCGAATGTATTACTGCTGTACTGTTTTTTGAAATAGTTACTGAACTCTAAAATTGTATAAAAAAAGATATGTACCTAAAAGCGGTATATTTAATAATGTAGGTACCTACTACTTTACATTAATGCAAATAAGAACTAACAGAACTTACGTTAGTGTTTTATGACATGTGTCATATTCTTATTTCTTGATTGATCATATAATTAAAATAACTAAAAAAACACATTACGAATTCAAGTCTAAAAATCACGAAAATCATTAGACTTAAGAGTCCGTGACTACCTGATACTTATTAGCTATTTCTTCTTCAGTCTTGTCGATTCACCAGTGTAGGAGAACCCATACAGAGCATCAACTTAGAATATTACGTTTCGTTTATTTAGGAGCAGTCCTCAGCAAAACGATTTGTTTTGAAAACAGTTATTTGTTATGCAGGCCTGTACTCGTAATGCTATTTAGCGCGCGTGCTGGAATTGAAAGCAAAGAAATCCGAAATACCTTTATAGAAACGTAAATAAAGAGATTCTCCAGCGAACTTAAGGCACGAGATACCAAATGAGCATTCCTCAAAAAGTTTGTACATAATTACGACGTCAATTTTATTAATGTTCAATTATATTTTTCCTATTTTGTTACGAATTTTCTTTGTGATTTCCATTCCAATACATTGATTTCCGATTATATATAATTAAAAAAATATAAGCATAACATAACCTTAATTATTGAACATAGTGATAACATTAATATAAAATTACTACAATAATTTGGTGACAAAATAGGAAAATTATATTGAACTTTAATTTTGAGTCTTAAGAGTCCGCAGCAAGCTCGATTCTTCATACAAACGTAGTTACGTCCTTATTTTAATATAACATGTCACATTATCATGAAATTCTCTAAATATAATGAGATAAGATATATCTAGGGCTAAAACTAGTTTATGACTCTTGAAATGTTAATAGAAAGAAAATAGAGCGAGTACAAGTTTTGCATTTTTAGACCCCAGAAAGTTGTTCAGTTTGGCGGCATACTACGATCAAAATATAGTTTAGATTGAAGTCAAAACCTATTTCCGGTGTCGATTAAACTATGCAGTTTGATAAAAAAAAAGATTTATCAAAATTGATATCGTAGTTTTAAAATGAGAGCGTAACTACGAAAACCTTAAAATAAATTACAAAAAATTGTTGCGAAACTGCAGCGAATTACTCTAGCGCGGGGAACGGTCCGGGGGGGCGGCGGTAAGCACCGCCCTTATCATAGCTACTCCTAGCCAGCCTCGCGCAACTCTCAAGGTAAAAAACGAACGACAACGGCTATATGAAACGGGGGTGAATTTTTACCTATCTAAGTTTGAAAGAACGTTGAAACCTACAAAGCATTAGATAATTGGCGACAATCGAATTTAGGCGGGTTGTACTTCAGCCGCCATTTTTGTCCGCCATGCCATATTAGTTGACGTTTCTCTTTTGTTGTGTTGTCTGGTTTTGTCAAGGTTCTGCGATCTTTTCAAATAATTCAAATTTCACAAATAATCTAATAATTTGCATTCTTTGGGTGTAGTGGTCGTCTAGAAGGTACACAAGACAATCACAATTGCAAAAATGAGTGGATTGAAAAGGAAAAAGTGCGAAATATGCAGAATGAAAACGTGTCAAATGGACGGTCAAAAAAGACTATTCATGGCAAGATTTCCACCGGACGAAGATCGGTAAGTAAAAAATATAATTAATTACTGCGTGTTATAACCATGTTAATCGTAAGTTTCATTGAAAACTTGGTATTTCGGGTAAAATAATACATACCCTTATACGTATGTAAACAATAGTGCTGTATGTAAGTTTTATCGATAATTTTCATTTGAAGTGAAAAATACCTGGGTAAATACGGCATATCTTTCTTCAAGCAAAAGCCACTACTTTTTATGCCAGTTTGAGTTAGATTATGGTCACAGAAATATTTTACGAAAAATCTTCAATGGACTATGAATGGTACGGTTTCATCTGGACAAACAGATTCATTTTACTCTGTAATTTTCTGTTTACCCTGTATTATTTGTGTTGCAGAACTTCCAACCTGGAGCACAGACTGGAGTGATGAAACGGCTTTTTTCGTCTATGTTTATCAGCAAGCCAAGCAAAGTTTGAACGAAATAAAATTATATGCACACTTTTGTTTTTTTTTATGAAGTCAGTAACCTAAAGTAAACCAAATGTTTACATTGAAGCGAAATATTTAATGATTTAAATTACCGGAAAGCCGTTGGAGACGCGGGTGCGAATGCGAACCCCGCCTGAACCATTTTTTTTAAATACCGATATCGATATCGATAATTCGATAATTTGTGTAACATGTGACATCCCTATTTTGTTCTTGATGTTGGCATTATGTCATGAGTTGACACTGACACTGATATTGTTTGCGGCTTCATATTGGCAGTATGTTTCGTATGGCACTCCCGTCTCTTAAAACGTAGTGATTACATACTCTTTGCTCCTAGCGCGCTCTCGCTTTACTGCTAGCGCCCTGTCTTCCTCTAGGTGAAACAACAACATTTTAAAGCGTAAGCGCGCGATCTCAACGCGGAGTTGAGCGGACCTTGCTGCGGACTCTTAATTTTGTACAAACTTCTTCAGAAATTCTCAAATATGCTTGTGTTAATAATATTGCTTATGTATATAATTATGTAATTAGCCACATTTGGACATAAACGGGTATTTTATCCGGCAAGGTTGGGTGTTTACTCAGTACGATATTGTTACGTACAGAATCAGGCAGCGTTTGCGGTTTAGAAGTGAGCGTGATACTGCGGACTGTAGACTACCACGGCGAGGCGCGGAGCACTGGCGGCGACCCCGTCAGCGCGGCCGCCACGCTAGACGACGCGCCGCTGCCCTGCACCGTCACCGACCTGGACTCAGGCCACTACAGGTACCCCCCTACACTACCACGGCGAGGCGCGGAGCACCGGCAATATACGACTTACCGCCCGGTTTTCTAGTATGTACCCCCTTAAAGTGTGAAAAAAATTACTTATCGCCATAGGGCGTAATATACAACTTACCGCCCGCTTATCTAGCATGTACGAGTAAACCCTTGTTTAGGAGCAAGTGTGATGAAAAAGAAGTTTACGAGGAATTTAGGTGTTATTTTTGTCATATTACCGAAGCGCTGAGAATCACATATGTAAAAGAGTTCAAACAGCCTTAAAAGTTTGCAGAATTAGGTCTTGAATGAATATTGAACGTTTCCAGGATCACACTCCGGCCGTGGAGCGCGGGTTCGCTCTGCGTGCGCGTGCTGGTGTTCTCTCGCGCGGTGCGCGACTCGCCGCTGCGCGCGGAGGTGGCGGCCACGGCGGCGCCGCTGCTGCTGTGGGGCGGCAAGGAACAGCTCAGCCAGCCGGTGGCCGTGGCCAGGTCAGTGCTGGTGTTCTCGCGCGCGGTGCGCGACTCGCCGCTGCGCGCGGAGGTGGCGGCCACGGCGGCGCCGCTGCTGCTGTGGGGCGGCAAGGAACAGCTCAGCCAGCCGGTGGCCGTGGCCAGGTCAGTGCTGGTGTTCTCGCGCGCGGTGCGCGACTCGCCGCTGCGCGCGGAGGTGGCGGCCACGGCGGCGCCGCTGCTGCTGTGGGGCGGCAAGGAACAGCTCAGCCAGCCGGTGGCCGTGGCCAGGTCAGTGCTGGTGTTCTCGCGCGCGGTGCGCGACTCGCCGCTGCGCGCGGAGGTGGCGGCCACGGCGGCGCCGCTGCTGCTGTGGGGCGGCAAGGAACAGCTCAGCCAGCCGGTGGCCGTGGCCAGGTCAGTGCTGGTGTTCTCGCGCGCGGTGCGCGACTCGCCGCTGCGCGCGGAGGTGGCGGCCACGGCGGCGCCGCTGCTGCTGTGGGGCGGCAAGGAACAGCTCAGCCAGCCGGTGGCCGTGGCCAGGTCAGTGCTAGGACGATGCCTACTGAAAACGTAGTTCCACCGAAATTAAAAGTCTGATGTATAAGATGTGAGTGCGGACTTGAGTAATGTATCTTCTGCTTACCAGGTCAATGCTGGGACGGAAACGAAGTTATATATTAGTAGACCGCCGACCTTTTTTGCTAGTAATGCGGCCTGTCCGGCGCTGCCACTTTAACTCAACAATTCTTTGTGCAACTTTAGCTCTCGTCATCACTAGCAACACTTTTAACAACTGGCCTCACGTGACAAGATCTGACACGTTTGTGTTAACTGGTCGAAGAATTTCCGCTTAAGCACTGAGATGTTGAATTTGAAATGGATTAAAAGCTATTAAGTAGCCATGGATAAAGATGAATAGAAGAATTTGTTTTAATTTCAGATGTCCGAAAAGACGCGAGATCTACGTGCTGGACGCGGGAAACTCGCGCGTGATGGTGCTCGACGAAGAAACCTTTGCCTTCAAGTCGCACATTGTCAACGAAGGTTGGTCCTCAATTGAACGCGGATTATTGCAAGGCATGCACTTAGTAAAGATTGACTTGAAAATGAAATTGTTTTGAAGACACTGTAGAACACGTAACCACGTGTCAACGTAAACTGTTACATGCAGTCTTCAAGAAAAGGTAAAAATATCATGCGACGGCAAATAAAAACATCAAACTCGAATGTGTAACTTTGCCATCCATACTTCCATACTAATATTATAAATGCGAAAGTGTGTCTGTCTGTCTGTCTGTCTGTCTGTCTGTCTGTCTGTCTGTTACCTCTTCACGCTTAAACCGCTGAACCGACTTAGATGAAATTTGGTATGGAGATAATTTGAGACCCGGGAAAGGACATAGGATACTTTTCATCCCGAATAAATTTAGTGTTCCCATGGGACACCGCGGGGCACAGCTAGTGTTGAATATACTAAAAGAAATACAAAATGTACCTCTGATATCGGACCTGTACACCTTTTCTGAGACAGGGCGATATACACGTGGTGTCCTTTGCTTACTAACCTATATATGTCGCGCGCGGCATCGATTCGATATAGATGAACGTGTAAAACCGAAACTGTCAAAGAGGTGTTCGACCTCCGTAGTAATTTCATATTATTAACATTCTAGGTCTAGCTGGTCGCAGTTGCACGGGTATCGCGGTCACGGCGGAAGGCATCGTCGCCGTCAACTGGCGGACGCGGACGCTCACTGAAGTAAGGCAGTTGTGCTTGACGTTTGCAATAGTAATATCAGAGATGACGGTTGGTTTGGACCCAGTCGGTTCGGTCTGGGTACAAGGAGCTCAGTTTTTTTTTTTTTTTTTTTTTTTATGTCATAGGGGGCAAACGAGCAAACGTATCGCCTGATGGAAAGCGATTACCGTCGCCCATAAACACCTGCAACACCAGAGGAGTCACAAGTGCTTGCCTACCCGGAGGACGAAGATAGAATGCCTCTATGCTAGTAATTTCACCGGCTATCTTACCCCCACACCGGAACACAACAATGCGAACAGTGCTGTTTGGCGGTGGGTTAGCAGGCAAGACGGTAGTAACAATCCGGACGGACCCTGCACGAGGCCCTACTACTCCAAAAAGTACTCAGTTCGTGCTTGAACCCTAACCCCCCACTCGAAATAAGGGAGTTAAAAATGTAAGCTGAGCTAAAGAAGGGTTCAGATAATTCGCTTCGTTTGGCGTTCATATTTGACGCTTCATTATTATCATCCTACACTAGTGCATTGCTGAACACCTCGTATGCTTAAACACGGATCCGTGCGGGACATGTAAACCTAACGTTTAAATATCAGTTTCAATTTCATTAGCAAAATTTAACATCGCATACGAGGGGTTAAGAGCTATATGCTCAAACATGGCATGGCAATTCGCCTGTTTATCAGTCTTCAACATCCAATCTCTTAACACAATCCAATAGTACATTACTGCAGACGCCGTGAAAGAAGGGGTTGCCGGGTGAGTAGGTATAGACGATAGTGATACGAAGCCGGCAAGCCCTTTTCACGGCTAAGGCATGTATAGTGCTTTTCTCAAACATGCAATGAAATAAAAACATACACCACTCAAAAAAATATAATTCAGCTGTTCATGAACACAGACGCCGTGTTTAAAAATAATTTTTTTCCCGGCCTAGGCCTTCAATTTTGTATGAAATTCGTTTACAGCTCTCTCGAGTTGTTCCGCCCGAAGCGTGATACTTCGAAGCCTTTTAACGCACGTTATGACGGTATTTCATTGCATGTTTGTGAAATAGTAGATTGTACAACAAGTGCATAAAACGCACCATTTTACACGAGACGTTTATCCATCCGAGCGAGCTTGCGAGCGAGGATGAATATAAAGTCGAGCGTAAAATGCGTTTTGCGGACGAGTTGCACACTCTACTTTTCACTTCGATATCGAGGAAATGAAACTGGATCATGTAAATATTATACTTAAAAACTAATTTAAATAAAATTTAAAGTTACATTAGAGCAATGAGAAATATTGAAAGTAATAGTTTTTCCTGGCATATTAAAACATTTATTTGTTCATTAAACGAAATAAAACAAAGAGTTTATTCTATAATGAAGCTTAAAAAAATTTTTTATCTGTTTATTAAGGAACTTTTATCATTGTTATTATTATGTCAGCTAAAACCCGTTCCAGACCTTCCGATCCGATCCGATTTATCGGAAGAAATCGGATAAAGTGTAGTGTATTAGATCCTAACAATTGCACTACAAATTATCCGATTTCTTCCGATAAATCGGATCGGATCGGAAGGTCTGGAACGCGTTTAAGTTTGTTTTAAGTTGTTCGTGTGGCTGTTGGACCGATCGCCTTGGTTTTCGACGACGATTTTACTTTATGCTCTAGAGCATAAAAAGCGATTTTAGGTCGCCTACGCACAGCATAAAGTCGAACTTTTAGAGCATGTTTGAGAAAAGGTAATTAACGTTACGTATGATGTTCCAGGTGAGCGTGGAGGGCTCAACGCTGCGCACGATCAAATCGGACCGATTAGTGGAGCCCGTGTGCGTGGCGTGCGACCCGCAGGGCCGGCGGCTGGCCGTCGGGGACAACGGGGCGCGCACCGTGTTCGTGTTCGACAGTCGCGGCGCCATCGAGCGAGAGGTACGTGTGTGTGTGTGTGTGTGTGTGTGTGTGTATAGTGGAGCGCGTGTGCGTGGCGTGCGACCCGCAGGGCCGGCGGCTGGCCGTCGGCGACAACGGGGCGCGCACCGTGTTCGTGTTCGACAGTCGCGGCGCCATCGAGCGAGAGGTACGTGTGTGTGTGTGTGTGTGTGTGTGTGTGTATAGTGGAGCGCGTGTGCGTGGCGTGCGACCCGCAGGGCCGGCGGCTGGCCGTCGGCGACAACGGGGCGCGCACCGTGTTCGTGTTCGACAGTCGCGGCGCCATCGAGCGAGAGGTACGTGTGTGTGTGTGTGTGTGTGTGTGTATAGTGGAGCCCGTGTGCGTGGCGTGCGACCCGCAGGGCCGGCGGCTGGCCGTCGGCGACAACGGGGCGCGCACCGTGTTCGTGTTCGACAGTCGCGGCGCCATCGAGCGAGAGGTACGTGTGTGTGTGTGTGTGTGTGTGTGTGTATAGTGGAGCCCGTGTGCGTGGCGTGCGACCCGCAGGGCCGGCGGCTGGCCGTCGGCGACAACGGGGCGCGCACCGTGTTCGTGTTCGACAGTCGCGGCGCCATCGAGCGAGAGGTACGTGTGTGTGTGTGTGTGTGTGTGTGTGTGTGTGTATAGTGGAGCCCGTGTGCGTGGCGTGCGACCCGCAGGGCCGGCGGCTGGCCGTCGGCGACAACGGGGCGCGCACCGTGTTCGTGTTCGACAGTCGCGGCGCCATCGAGCGAGAGGTACGTGTGTGTGTGTGTGTGTGTGTGTGTGTGTGTGTGTGTGTGTATAGTGGAGCCCGTGTGCGTGGCGTGCGACACGCAGGGCCGGCGGCTGGCCGTCGGCGACAACGGGGCGCGCACCGTGTTCGTGTTCGACAGTCGCGGCGCCATCGAGCGAGAGGTACGTGTGTGTGTGTGTGTGTGTGTGTGTGTGTGTGTGTGTGTATAGTGGAGCCCGTGTGCGTGGCGTGCGACACGCAGGGCCGGCGGCTGGCCGTCGGCGACAACGGGGCGCGCACCGTGTTCGTGTTCGACAGTCGCGGCGCCATCGAGCGGGAGGTACGTGTGTGTGTGTGTGTGTGTGTGTGTGTGTGTGTGTAGTGGAGCCCGTGTGCGTGGCGTGCGACCCGCAGGGCCGGCGGCTGGCCGTCGGCGACAACGGGGCGCGCACCGTGTTCGTGTTCGACAGTCGCGGCGCCATCGAGCGAGAGGTACGTGTGTGTGTGTGTGTGTGTGTGTGTGTGTGTGTGTGTGTGTGTATAGTGGAGCCCGTGTGCGTGGCGTGCGACCCGCAGGGCCGGCGGCTGGCCGTCGGCGACAACGGGGCGCGCACCGTGTTCGTGTTCGACAGTCGCGGCGCCATCGAGCGAGAGGTACGTGTGTGTGTGTGTGTGTGTGTGTGTGTGTGTGTGTGTGTGTGTATAGTGGAGCGCGTGTGCGTGGCGTGCGACCCGCAGGGCCGGCGGCTGGCCGTCGGCGACAACGGGGCGCGCACCGTGTTCGTGTTCGACAGTCGCGGCGCCATCGAGCGAGAGGTATGTGTGTGTATGTGTGTGTGTTTCGTGGGGCCCGTGTGCGTGGCGCGTGCGTGTGTGTGTTTAAAATCCCAACACCAATTTATTAGAGTGGAAGAAGGCCTACAACGCACCAGCCCCGTACGCAATGCTATTCATGGATAAATATTTGGAAATACAACAAAAGACATCCGATAACAGAAATGTGGCGTCAAAAGACTTGGCCATACTGAGACCTCCAGAAAATACAGATTATATACGAAGGTAAAATTCATCAATCACAATATAGGGTTCTAGATAAGACAAACTTATGCACATAACTTGGAGAACCGTCGACCGCTGGGGCAGGGCCGGTTCCAAAGTGGCGAGAAGCACACACGTACTGGAAGAAGCACCGTGGAATCGTTAAGATAATGATGGTGATGCTAGTGAATAAGGGATATTCTGAAACATTCGTGTGATACAGTAGAAAAGCCCACGCTCTTTATGTGGATGACGCCGCATGCAAGTCCTCAAATTCTGTACATCACTATGTACAGGTTCGAATCCCTGCCAGGGCAAATATTTGTGTGATGAACACGAATATTTGTGCTTGGGTCAAAGTTCACTTTCTTTTGTTCGCTTTTTTATAGGACATATATACTCATTACCGAGAACGTCTTCAGTTGCGCTCGTTTTCGACTAGAGCCGTTATTCCGCTATTTTTTTCCACAATTTTTGGTCCGCCGGTACGAGAAGCTGGATATCCACAGCATAACCATATGTTAGGACACGTTTGACCTGATAACGAATTGGGAAAAAAGATGAAGCTAAGACTTTTCTCCCGCCCGGAAGATGTCCGCGGGCCCCTTCTTCGGTTCAAAGATTATTTATTTTTCTCAAAAGAATTACAATTCACTTATATGAGAAAAACTTACAATAACTTACAACAATATATATAGGTACACATTGAGCGAAATGCGTAATAATACAATAATGCGTAAGAAAGTAATAATACAATAATCATGGTCGCTTTATACAAAAACACTGAGTTTAACATTGGAAACTTTAAGTAAGGTGGGTAGATATTCCCCGTTCCGTTTCGTGTCCTCACTCAGACTCTTATTTGTATAATCTAGGGAGTTCTGTTATTGGCTAGATGTATAATGTATAATTATTAAGCTTGTGATTTAATTAACGCTGTTGAACTTCTTAAATAAATAAATAAATATTAGCAGTGCAACTTGTGTAAGCGCATTGCTTATCGTTAACTGGGACCAAAGATCTAAATAAAGTGCGCTGTGGCGACTTACTCCGAGTACGCTCGCAATACGTATAAAGTGAAGAAATTGTTTGTATTTCAGATCGGCAACGGCGAGCTGGGCCTGGTGGGCGGGCTGGCGCTGGCGGACGACGTGCTGGTGGTGGCGGACGCGGCGGTGCGCGTGTACGACGCCAGCGGCGCGCTGCGCGCCACGCTCGCTCCCGTGCCCAAAGGTAGCATGTGTTCAATACCGTGAGGAGACCAGACATGCCTGGTGGGCGGGCTGGCGCTGGCGGACGACGTGCTGGTGGTGGCGGACGCGGCGGTGCGCGTGTACGACGCCAGCGGCGCGCTGCGCGCCACGCTCGCTCCCGTGCCCAAAGGTAGCGTGTGTTCAATACCGTGAGGAGACCAGACATGCCTGGTGGGCGGGCTGGCGCTGGCGGACGACGTGCTGGTGGTGGCGGACGCGGCGGTGCGCGTGTACGACGCCAGCGGCGCGCTGCGCGCCACGCTCGCTCCCGTGCCCAAAGGTAGCATGTGTTCAATACCGTGAGGAGACCAGACATGCCTGGTGGGCGGGCTGGCGCTGGCGGACGACGTGCTGGTGGTGGCGGACGCGGCGGTGCGCGTGTACGACGCCAGCGGCGCGCTGCGCGCCACGCTCGCTCCCGTGCCCAAAGGTAGCATGTGTTCAATACCGTGAGGAGACCAGACATGCCTGGTGGGCGGGCTGGCGCTGGCGGACGACGTGCTGGTGGTGGCGGACGCGGCGGTGCGCGTGTACGACGCCAGCGGCGCGCTGCGCGCCACGCTCGCTCCCGTGCCCAAAGGTAGCATGTGTTCAATACCGTGAGGAGACCAGACATGCCTGGTGGGCGGGCTGGCGCTGGCGGACGACGTGCTGGTGGTGGCGGACGCGGCGGTGCGCGTGTACGACGCCAGCGGCGCGCTGCGCGCCACGCTCGCTCCCGTGCCCAAAGGTAGCATGTGTTCAATACCGTGAGGAGACCAGACATGCCTGGTGGGCGGGCTGGCGCTGGCGGACGACGTGCTGGTGGTGGCGGACGCGGCGGTGCGCGTGTACGACGCCAGCGGCGCGCTGCGCGCCACGCTCGCTCCCGTGCCCAAAGGTAGCATGTGTTCAATACCGTGAGGAGACCAGACATGCCTGGTGGGCGGGCTGGCGCTGGCGGACGACGTGCTGGTGGTGGCGGACGCGGCGGTGCGCGTGTACGACGCCAGCGGCGCGCTGCGCGCCACGCTCGCTCCCGTGCCCAAAGGTAGCATGTGTTCAATACCGTGAGGAGACCAGACATGCCTGGTGGGCGGGCTGGCGCTGGCGGACGACGTGCTGGTGGTGGCGGACGCGGCGGTGCGCGTGTACAGTGCGACACAAAAGAGTAGAAAATAAATGAGGGCCACTTCCTTCGCAACTGCCACATTTTTGACGTAAAGTGCTTGAATATGGTAACAATTTTGTATGTAAAATTGTAGTTCCTTTATCATCCGTTTTCTACTCTTTTGTGTCGCACTGTACGACGCCAGCGGCGCGCTGCGCGCCACGCTCGCTCCCGTGCCTAAAGGTAGCTCATGTCACAAAACAGATAGGTACAGAAATCAACCTACATACAAGCGCGCTTGAGCAAACGCACGCATAGACATTGCTCACGGACACGATATCTCGGACCAGTTCAGACCAGTGCGAGCGCGAGTGCCATCCGCTTGACGTGTCCGTGAGCAATGTCTATGTGTGCGATTGCTCGAGCGCGCTTGTATGTAGATTGATTTCTGTACCTATCTGTTTTGTGCTCATGTGTTTAATACCGTGAAGGACCCAGACATACCTATGGTGGTCTTCAGATATGATTGTGCGTGTGACAGCTGTCAATTCCGTACTTTTGTAACCTACAATCGGATTTAGGTAATTAAATGTACTCAGATCAGGTGTCAGGTACAATCATGTCTGAAGAGTTATATGGCCATTGATGCTTTCTTTGGAATCTGCATAACCTAGAAATCGACATGCACTTTTATTCGGATTTAAATGGTGTGAGCCTTACGACATACGGATTTAAGCTAGGGCTGTCGCCACTGCTGACATGAAATTGCTCTCTTTCGGTATTTGTAGTTTATGCACTGTTACAGGCGCTTAATCCATGAATGTGATTTTATGAAAAATATCAACTTGAGAGTTCTTGTTATAATAATAAAAAAAAGAGAACAGATGCTCTATAGGAAAGTTTGAGAACCGCTGCACCATAGGAAAGTTTGAGAAGCACTACTATGTATTTAGGGAAGTTTGAGAACTATGTGCTATACATATTCCTGTAAGAATGAAGTGCTCAGTACTACCACGTACTACTGGTAACTAGTCCCGCGGACGGATGAAGCGGCAGCGGCGCGGCAGTGAGGAGTAAAACAACCGTTACGGTTTTGAAATAAGAATTTTCTCAAACATGCAATGAAATGTCGTCATAACATGCGTCATAACAGGCTTCGAAGTATCACGTTTCGGACGGAACAACTCGAGAGAACTGTAAAGGAATTTCATACAAAATTGAAGGCCGCGAAGTAATTTTTTTTTTAAACATTGCGTCTGTATTCGTGAACACTTGAACTTGCTAAACAGCAGTTTTTTTTTGTGTGTTTTTTGTTTTATTTCATTGCATATGAAATAATGAACTTTATTCTGCAAGTAGGCCACAAGGGCACTTTTACATGTCTGAGTCTACCGGCATTTCACAAGAGGAGACCACTGTTGAGAAGAAACGCCGAAAGAAACTCAACAGTCAGTTTCAACTATTACAGTAATATGAACTTAACTATACGTAGTTCTCGAAGAAAACATATTAAAAGTGTTTGAGAACTATGTTTGAGAAAAGCACTATACATGCCTTGAAAAGGGCTTACCGGCTTCGTATCACTATTGTCTATACCTACTCACCCGGCAAACCTTCCCGGCGTCTGCAGTAGTGTACTATTAAAAACTCTGAATTTTGTTACAGGTCGCGGCGGCTACGGCGGCGTAGCGCTCGAAGAATCAGAATCAGGCCGCCACATCATCTGCATACGTTCCGCGCGCGGCCGGCCCGCGCTACTGGTACTGGAGGCCAATGGCGGCCGTATTCTGGCGGCCTGTGAGTTAGCCGAGAAGAAGCCGAGGAGAGTTGCGGGTCTAACGCTGTTGCCGAATAAGCGCGTGCTGCTCGCGGATCTCGCCGGGAACTGCCTGCGACTACACACCTACTGGTGAATGGTGAGTTTTGTCTTATTTATTTATTTATTTATTTATTTATTTTATAATAATTACATATCTGCAACTTACTACAGCTAATTGCCAAGGCGTCTTGTCTTGCGAATGTTAGTGACTTGGCGTCACAGACCACCCCCACTAGACGGAGCATGTAAGGCGACCCGCGCGCACCAACGATATGGTACGGCAGAACATTAAAGTATCAACACGGCGGTCACCGTTTAGTTGCGTCCTTGTTTATGTAAATTGTAGTGTTAAGCGGTGTAGAGAGACCTCATAAACATGGACGCAACTAAACAGTGGCCGCCGTGTTGATACCTTAATGTTCTGCCGTACCATATCGTTGGTGCGCGCGGGTCGCCTTACATGCTCCGTCTAGTGGGGGTTGTCTGTGCTTGACGTATTAGGACTGGAATCCGAACCAAGCGACGACATACCTACTGCTGAACAGTATGACGCGCTTATTTAAACTTCGAAAAAAAATCTACTCCTGGAAATAGGACTCGCCAAAGGATGTCATGACCGTTTCTGTGCCGCCAACATTAAGCGACTCTAGCTACTTTTTCCAGGTCATCCACCTTGGGGATCTAATTCAACGCTAAGGAATTTTAGTATGAAAAATCCCGGGGTACTGGGAGAGCCGTAGTGAACAAATAATTGAAAGTACAGTCAGCGTCATGTAGTTGGTAGTGGCTAAAATAGTCAAATATATTGGGACGGATATCTTTATTTGCATGCCGGTTACGAAATATTGTAAACTATAGAAGGCTGCTGTACTTGTCCCATACAGTTCGTATCGCGTTTAGATCTCTGTGAACACACTAGTCCCATCTAGAAGCTTTCTCAATAAGTTCATTAGATGGCTTACTATTGTCGGTAATGTGTATGGGACTATGCAAAATTTTATCCGAAACGAAATTCGAAATAAAAATGTATGTCACCTTTACCAACAAATGCTTATTTGTTCAGGTGAAGAATACAAATACCAAACTATATTTTCAGCTAACGTTTGATATTAGCATTATTAACTTATTCAGATAAAACAAATGTGTTAGTCATTCATTAATAATGAAGTATCGTAGGTAATTATTTCACAGATGTGTCATTGTTCTAATTCAGCGTTGTTCTATCGTTTCAGAAGAAAAGGCGATCAGAGGGAATGTTTCAAGCTGCCATAAGGCTAATCGCAAACGAATTTCATGCTAGTCCAATATTGTAACGGAGAATCGAACTGACGGCCATAGCGAGCAGGCGGGACTCGAACCAAAGTCAATAGTCGCCTTTCAGGCGTCTATCTTATCATTTACGATATACTTTAGTACTTACAGTATTTATTTACGTATTAAGTCGATTAAGTTTTTCACGATGTCAAATTTGACAGTTCGAAATTTTTTGTTGCTCTTTTTTGGTTTTTAATATATTTGTAAGTATACGTTTATTTATATATGTAATCTTTTGAAAAATAAAGTTTCGAAATATTGTTATTGGCGTTAAAAATCTCACTTTTGACTAGTCATGCGACGGTGGCATTTAATGTTGTCTTAAATCTCAATTCAATAAGACATTTAATTATTTTTAATGTCTAAGAGGGTAGATTTAAATCATTATGTCTGCTCAGCACAAATTCATGACATGATGGTGAGAAATTGTGAGACTGAAAAAAGATTGAAAGGAAAAGAGCAATGCTTTATTTCCTAATTATTATTTAAGAGCAAATTCAATGATTTAAGTTTACATTTGAAGATAAAAAAAAATATTGTAAGAAATGTACCGGCACATTCGAAACTCAAAATTATTGAGCAATGATCTAACCAAATATCTCTTTCTGATTTGTATTGTGAAATGTTTGCGCACGATTTTGTCCTATAAAATTAATTTTATTAATTTTAATGCAACATAAACTTAACGAGCATATCTCATTTATTTAGACGTTTAAGATCGTTTTCACCCGCTATTTTGCATTTTAAAAACACTATAAATTTGCTCAATGAATACGAAAACACCATATCACGTAGTCAATGCTTCCATTTTGCTAGAGTTTAGATGTTAAAGCGTTCACACATTAACTCTCATGAATTTTATTAACCAATTGAAAGGAACACAAGATCTGCATTTGTTGGTAGCGTAAGTTTCTTAAGAAACGAATGCTAATATTTAAATCTTTTGTCGCTAAAGTTAATGACCGTGTACTATGCGCACACGGCGAAACTGCAAAATTCTGCAGCTCAATGAACATCTGTTATATAGACTAGAGTCATACATGGATGAGGCTTCAAAGTTGTAATGTAATGATGACAAATGTGTAAAAACAGAGTATGGTGATGATAGATTGAAACTGTCTAATAAATGTACGAGTCTGGGAAGAACTGGGTAAATAAATTATTACTTACAATTTCTTATAGAGTATCACTTTATTAACTCCATTCTCCAGTGGTACAATATGCTGCAGCGGTGTAGCCCACGCTACGTCACCATCGTGACTGAAGTGATGAAATCAAAAATTATAGAAGACATTGGTTGCACGCTCATTATGAGTCCATCATTCTGGGGTGTCGATTTATTGTCATTCATTTATTTTCATAAGTCCGGATCGGCAGTCCGTCAGACCGAGAGGGTAACATGATAATGCGTGTAGACATTTTTTTTTGTGGATTTCAATCGATTAATTTTTTTATTGGGATCAAATGTCTATATGGGACTAACTACCTACACTTCGACTGCTTGAAAAGTCAGAAATGACTGTCAAAGTTCAACATTCCTGCAGGGCGCTAAAAACGCTCAATACAAATTCCACCTACATTGTGAAGTCAATGCGTGGGTTGGGTACCAATATTTGTATGGAGACAAAAGTAACTTGCTATTTCACCGTGAAAAAGTTTAACTTCATTGTTGGCATACAATTATTGCTTTGTTAAATTATGAGGATTCTGAAATTTGCGTACCTTTGAAGTCTTAAGTAAAAAAAAGTTTTAATTTTTTTCTTTGTTTCATGACATATGGAGCAAATTTTTTTCATATAAGTGAGCATTTCTCAAAAAGTTTGTACACACTTAAGACAGAAAATTAAAGTCCAATATAATTTTCCTGTGTTATTACCAACTGTCTTTGTGATTTCCAATACATTGGATATCAGATTATATATAAGCATAACAGAACCTTAATTATCGAACATAGCCATTACATTGATATAAAATTACTAAACTAATTGGTAACAAAATAGGAAAATTATATTGACTTTAATTTTTTGTCTTAATTTTGTACAAACTTTTTGAGTAATGCTCAACTACAGTATGTTGTATAATTCAACATCAGTAAACATCCCTATTCTGTCGACATCCTGACCAGACTGATGTACTGAACTGACGACAGACTGCGCGTGTGACCGCTGTCTAACGGCCTTTATTTTATGTTTAAGTGTAACGTCTGTATGTCCGAATTATTACGATAAGTTTAGTTATTACTTAACCGCAATCATGTAGATTTTCCTAAGGCCGTGTACACCCGAACGAACAAAAACATGGTGAACACAAACATCGAACACGGAATCGTATGAATCGTTCTGTAGTGTTTGGTGTTCGTTAGTGGTGTGCGTGCGAACAAAATGTTCGATTCATGTTTCTGTTCGTTCGTGTTCGCGGCTTTCGCTGACACGCGCGTGTCATACAATGTCATGGAAAGGGAAATAAATGACAATATGAAGTCATTATTGACTTGCAACACGTGATATTAATGTTATGCATTTAATAAACACCGAATTATAAAGTAAGAAATGTACTTTGGAGTGACACGCTTTATCCTATTTGTTTTCTGAAAATCCAGCTGTCTGTATACTGTATAGTAATGTTAATGCTTCTGAAAAATGTTTTGATGTAAACCAAATACCTAGTCGGTTTTGTCCTTTTATCAGAACTGTTAATTTACATGTTATTGTCCGTTTGTTCCAATAAACATACGAATGGTTTTTTCTGTGTGGTGGTCCGCACACAATATAAATGAATATAATATTTGCAGAGCTGATATTCTTCGTTTCATAACCGATACTAATTATCAGAAGAGTGTTTATAAGTACTGTATTTCATAAATTATATATATTTGCTATAGTTGCGCTTAAATGCACAATGCGTTGAGACAATTCTTGTCACACCAGCTGTGTGATGTTCTTTTCATTTGTTTTGTAATGTAAATCGTGTTTTTATTTTGCTTTTCAAGTAAAAAAACTGCGCATATCAAATGAGCTGTCAGACTAAACATACAAGTGATGACAAGAGTTGTTCCATCGTCTTGAAGTGCTGTTATTTTAATTATAACATTATGACAGAAAGTATTGTATTACAAATGAGGCTTCTATCCGTTAATAACTAGGTTAAGTCAAAATTTTCATAATAAGAACAGTTCATTATAGCTGTTCGTGATAGAAGTTTTACCCTCGTACTGAAAGAATGTCAAGTCAGCTTTGATATACATACCAATACAATGAAAAGGTTATATTCCCTGTGTGCAACGATTTCAATGTGTGATGATGAATTATAGTAGTTTATGTGACTGTACATAATGAAGTTTATTAAACACGAGTGTGGGTTTAATGAAACGAGCCGAAGGCGAGTTTCTAATAACATCACACGAGGGTTTTAATGCCTAATTATGTACAGTTACATACACTACTTTATCTACACACATATCATAAGCCTCCATGATGCATTCAGGAGCCGCACATTATGACCACCATAAAAATACTGTTTTGTTAGAACAAATTTCATATATCATATCAGATAACAGGAGGCGTAGCCGAAATATCTATATCATCTTGATCGCTCATTTTATGGTTTAAATCGAACAATTTTACGCAACAACAAATTTTAACCGGTAATGGCGGTAATGAAATTTTCTGGCAGCTGTCAGTTTTTTTTTTATTCAGAGACAAACTAGAGTCGGCCCCAACTATCATATCGTTCGATATCTTACTTACGTGCGACATTTGTCAAATTTGATTGCAAATTGACAATTCATTTCGAACTAAACGTCATCTCGACTGACATTGGTATAGAGGTCAAATCAAATTTCTTTGTTTATCAGAGATGTTCGAAATTTGAATGAAATAATATTATCGAAATCGATGTTCATATTTAGCAATACTACATTTTTACACATAGAAATTTGTTCTAACAAAACAGCCTATTTTTATGGTGGTCATTATGTGCGGTTCTTGAACGCATCGTGGAGGGTTTATGATATTTGGATGGATAAAATTATTTAACCTGACGTGCGTCCCTCATACTTAAATGTTTGTCAAAATTTTTTGGCCAACATAACGCGTCACGGGTTGACGTGCTTTCAATTATTTTTGCAATCTCTCAGTTAACAGGCGGATATATAGACTGGATTTTTATATAATTTGATGTAGCCACGACACTCTTTCTAGATTTATCTGTGATTAACATAATACTAACTAACTTATTCGGCCGAGTGTATTAGTAATCGGAAATCCTAACATTTAATTATAAAATTAATACATTTTCTTTTCGTATTAGTTCTGTGCCTTGCTTTAGTACCTAAAATAATAAACTAAAAATACCAATCTATAATTACAAGCAATTAAAATATGATGCATTTGTGTATATATTATGCAAAATACTTATATCTTGGGTATTGTCTCAAAGTCAAAATTTTAATTTGTTAGTTTTTATATTGGCAAGCACAGAATTTTACATCGAACGTTCGCCGACTGAATCTTTACTTCTGTAATAAATTAGGTTTAAACTGCATTTTTTTAGTAAGTTAGCGCAATATGATCTGGTTATAGTTTAAGATATCTCATGATACCGCCTAAAATTGGATAAAATTGAAAAAATAATAATTTACGAAGTTAGACACATTGAGTCTTAAAAGTTGTAACTTACGGTATGTTGGATAGAAAGTAGCGAAACTTCTGCTGAACCTCTCTAGAGTATTCTCATTATTGCAACCAATGACTGGAAGGAACAGTAAAATGAACTTAGGTAGGTAGCTAGGTACAATGAATATAATCTGAGGATGCATTTCTACTGAATCGGCCAATTACATGAGTTGAAATCTGTATTTCGGCTCCACTTCGCTTTTATGATTGGTCTATTTTGCACATCTCAGCTCTGCGCCTCTAGCATACCTTTCATACGCGACCATTTCTCGCGCGGGATAATTATACGTCTCTCTCTGTGCAGTAACGTGAGAGAGCGACGGGTAGTAGCGCTTTCTCGCGCGACGACAGTCGCGAAACATAGTTGTGCTAGATGGGCTGGTCTACCTCAGTGGAAATGCACCCTAAGAAAATCCTAATTCGCAAGATATTTGTAGCGTTATTGGGGTCCTCAATAAGTTTTATTTATTGCAATTCACAAGGTATGTGAGTGAACATTTTCAATTCAGTCGCAAAGTATTTAAGGATTATTTATAATTATGGTTTGAACTACGATAATGAAAACGGTATGAAAAGCTGACATGAACACATTATTTTTATACTTGAATAATTTAAAGTTCCTTTGTTTATATCTGTCCATTGTTACCTATTGTTATAACATAAGCTATTTTTGATCTATAAAGTACTGCCCATAGTAGTAAAATATATGATACGCTCATATTATTCATATATGGAATTTATATGTCATAGTACTTTATAGTTTAAATAAAGATACTACTGCACTGGAGGTAGATTGAAGTCTCTTCTGTGATTGGAAACTAGTTTCAGGAAGTATTATTCGTATTACTACTATTATACCATATGAGTTATACATAATTGTTACACCTAAGAACCCTGTACACTGAATTTAAACTGTCTCTGATAAGGGCTTATTTGCATTTAAGGCACCGTTTCAATTTGAATTCAGTTTTCGCTAAATGAGGTCACTTTGTTATTGACTGCTAAGATAATATGCTCTTCAATAGGGAACGTGCACAACGAAGGTTACCGACTGGGGCCGCCAATCCGAATCTTACCTTGACATTGATGTTAATAGTGCTGCTACCTATATATCGATACGTTAGTTCCCACTCGTACTAATTACAATTATTTTTCCAATGAAATTTAAACCACATAGGTGCTGTGCACTAACGTCCTAATTGCAACCACTTTTTTCCGAAAAGTTAGTACGATTGTGCTCTAAGGTATTGTAATATTATATATATACCTACATGTTCTCTTGCAAAACGAACGTGCTGCCAACTGGTGCCGCCAATCTGAATCATTCACTCATTATTTCATGATTACTTGAAATTGTCATTTACAGTGCTGCCTAGTTCGTGCACGTTCCCTATAATGAATTTACCCCATGAACATAAACTTAGGGGCCCCACCTATTTTCGATAACTTTAATTGAATCAGGCGTTACTTTGTGGTAATCCATATTAATTAAAACAGTAATATTTCTTTGATAATCCCCGACATAACGTAACAGTCAATTGACTGGCACGTTATTATATCGAGGATTAGCAAAGCAATATTCTTGTTTTAATTCGATAACTTTATGAGTTGAGTAAGCCAATAAAATATTCACGATTTAAAGTTTCGTACAAATCAGTACGCTATCTTCAAAGTATCCCCGCATATAACCACATAAGCGACAAGTTGACCTCTGTTAAACAAAGTAAACATTATTGTAATGTTACATGCACGTCTTCATTCTCAATGCATTTCCAGTCTTTAGAAAATATGTTTTAAACTATTCTATTAGCTCCTTCACGCGTTTTGGATCTTTCATTAGTCAAGAATTCCGAAAAGTCATAGGTTAAGATCAGAAAATAGAGTAGAATAGAGAAAATACAAAGTTATCGGTAGTTGCACCTAGCAATGTCACGTGAAGGGGCTGAAGGAATCCTGCTTAGTGCATCCGTCACAAATGTCTATGCCACTGCCTTTGAAGTCATGTGCATTTCTAGAATTATCATCCAAATTGTTGGTCCTCATGTAAATCTGAACATACTCTAATGTTAAGGCGAAATAGATCAAAGATTGTAATTACATATATATAATAAAGTAATACAGTTGCAACAGCAGATTGGTACAAATATAAAATTTAACAGAAAGCATATTGAGATATTTATTTTTCCGACCTACTTAGGTATGTACTTAGATTGGTAGTAAAGAGTTGATTTGAATAAAGAAACTATTTTGGCATTAAAACTATTTTCTAACTATTATATTTAAAGGAATTGACTAAAACGCACTGTTTAATGTTATGTAAAAGCTCTTTGTGTTTGTCAAAAGCTGTGAAACTGTACTTAAATTGTAAATCACGGAGTATCTCAGTGTACTTGTTGTGTCACTTTTGTGAGAAACGATGACGTTAATAAATCCTGTAAAGGTACATAACGATACATTTGTTTCATTTATATACTCTTTCTAACCAGCTATAAAACGCCAGAACCTTTAGGACGACGCGGTTGGCGCGGTTTTGTTGTGCACATGCCTACTAAGCCGGTGGGCCGGGAAAATATTTGTGAGATGAACTCGAATATTTGTTCCTGGGTCATGGTGCTATCTATATATTTATTTATATGTTATGCATATCGTCGTCTAGTACCCATAGTACACGCGCTTTGCTTAGTATGGGACTAGATCTAGATTTATAAATAAATAACTAGGCGAATCTCTGAGCGTTTGAACAGCGCGGTTTTATGGCCGTTATGATCTCATGTTTATTTCCATGTTAGAACCACTAAGAATGGAAGAAAAAGACGCTATAACGGCTAATCTAAAATAAGACTACAGTGTCATTCGGATTCATAAGAAAATTAAGGGCCAACATCTTGCCGCAACTTTGCTTGTCGCGCGACTCAGCATCACCTGTCTTGTTCGCACCGTATTGAAAGGAAAGTGACAGGCAGTATTTATCGCGCACCAGTCGCATGTCACAGTAATGCTAGTTTCTGACCCGACATTTGTTCTTGCGGCTCCACACTATTCGAGAAGTTGACCGGAGTTGGGCGAATACGTCAGTTTGAAGAGGCACTTTGCTGCGGTAACCCATACCTCAGCCAACTTCAGGCAAGTAGTGTAGGCTAGGGTAGGTACAGATAAGAATGACGAAAGAAAATAACTTTTATCCCTATTGACCTAGTTAAGCTAAGCTTCATCTATTCGCTAGCTTTTTAGCTCATAAAAAAATGAAACAAGAAATTTCATAAAAGTTTTTATTCAGAAAATAGAAAGATCAAGACTCACCTCTTAATAGATAACACATAATAATGACATGGATTTTTCGCTTTTCATTAAATAGTTGGCATCGAAAAATGACTACGAGCTCAATTTAAAACAATATGCATCAGTGCTGAATTGTACGATGATTTCGTAGTTGAATAATTTTTCTTTACTGGATATAAATTTCGTGGCGTGTTAAAAAAAGATGCATTCTTTAATTTCGCATTTCGATACCTACTTACTCATTTAGCGTAGTAACGAGTCAATTCGCCACAAATAGGGCTGCCACCTCTAAATTCGCCGAACCTGGACTGACCGAACCCGGACATCTGGCGTAAATCGCATTTTTTCCCCGGACGTGTCCAAAAATAATATTACTAAAAAACATATTTTTCATTCACTAAAAGTGTCCGGGTTTTTCCCGGGACACTTTGAAAACAAACTAGGACAAATCCGAGGAAACCGGGACGGATGGCAACCCTAGTCACAAACAATTTAACAAATACAAACATGATATTAATTAGTAATCTACACAGATTGAAAAATTAGGGTAATTTTGGTCTCTTACGTTATAGGAACAACGTTCTTACCTAAAATAGTCTTTAGTCTGAAAGAATACTTGAGATTTATTATAACTAATCACAAAATAAATGCTGTTTTAGGAAATTGTTACGACTCATCAAAACATCATTTCAAAATTTGTTACAGACAATGTTGTCCCAGAGAAAAGGTAAGTTAAATTATATGTGGTTTTTCCAATTCTACATCAACGATACAAATTAAATTGCAAAGTCGCTTATTATATTATAACCGAGTGATAATCGTCATAGGTACTTCTGAAACAGTAAGTTTCATTTTGCACAATGCAGGCTATAATAACTACTGATAATTAAAGGAAACCCTCCGTCAGTCATCAAACCTTGAATTTTTCAATGCCTATTTATTGTTAGAGTTCTTCACCCTCAAACAGGCTGGACCAATTTCGATAAAACTCGGTATGGAGGTAGCTGACACCCTGGATTAACAGATAGGCTGCCTTTTATGTGATAAACCGCGGGTAACACCGCGGGGCACAGTTACTCTAAGTATAAAGATTAAAATTCAGTCTTCTGCGATCATTGTGATCGGCAACGAATTTTGAAATAACCATAACTTACATTAGGTACAGTGTGTACCTAATGTATATTATAAATTAAGTAAAGTTTGTTTATAAAATGAACATGCTGCAACATTAAACTTTAGTACATACATTGTGATCAATCCAAATGGGTCTGTATGGAGAAAGTCATAAATTATGAGAGATAGAGAAATCTGTTTTTAAGAAGCATGGCGTCGATAAAGAACAGATTTCCCTATATCTTATAGTTAGACTGCATGCTAACCCATTTGGATTGATCAGCCTGGTTATGGCTACATGGATAAAGGTATTTCGAAAGAAGGCCCGATGTCGCACCGACCGCAAACCGATGAGTGTGACTGTGCCTGCATTCACATAAACATCACATACGTTGCGGTCGACCTTCTTACATTTCATTGTAACTTAAACTCGGCGTTTTGCAGAATTATTTTTCGTCGAATGTTTAATTTTGCCGAATTTTCACTTCGTAGAATTTTTTTTCCTCTCTAGCTGTAGTCATACATTTTTCACAATTGTTTCCAATATCATCCTATAAATTAGTTTAGGTAAGGTTTGTTAACCATCCCAAATAATTTACGGTTTCAGAGAAAGATGCTATCTACGAAATGATAAATTCGACGAAAAGGCAGAGAACCCATAATACATATAACATATTTCTGTTAATATCTTACTTTGACATTGTTGACCATCATCCTCATTTACAAAGATTCATATTTTTACATGCCAATAAATCTGAGGATGAAACTAATGAATGATTCTTTTCTTGCATAATAGTTTCTAAAAACATGACTATAATTTTCATATGCAAGACTTATAAAATATAGACTTAAATACGAAATACGAAATTAAAATTAACAAGTCAATGTCAGTACAATTTTGGGATCGGGTGCGATAGTTTAACAATAGTACAAACATTACAAACTAACAAATATACAGTAAATTTTATAAAAATACTTAATGACAATAAATGCAATGGTGAACTGGGGTACATAGATGGCACGGATCAAACTCGGGCTTGACCGGTATTTAAAAACAAGTGCAATATTTATTTTCGAGAGGGCGAAAATAAATAAATAGACATGCATAGAAAATAGAAATAACTGCATCACGAGAGATCCTTTTACAAAATGAGACATACTAACATACTAAATCGCTTTATAACAAATTAATTATCTCAACTCTCAAATAATACGGTATTTGAATATAGTAAAAATAAATTGTATTATTGAAACCACTAAACAGATTCAAACACATTCAAAAATACACGGAACCAAATAAATGACCACTAACTTTTGATGATTATACTATTTTTAACTGGGCAAAAACTAAAAAGAAGATGTGTTTTGACTACTGATTTTTATGACGTCACAAGCCAGTATCTTCATAGAAACTTCATACTAACAGATCGTTTTTGACTGTTCATGAAAAGTAGCTGATTTGAGCTGTCATTAAATACCGTATTGCCACATACAAATGTGCTGTTTTGGAACTCACCCGTGAGAGCCAATCAACTTGGGAACCGGCTCATATAAATGGACAATACATACCTAGTCATAGTTCCTCTAATGAGAAAAAAAACATACCAAGTACTATATACTTAGAACAAAGCTCGTCTCAGTATAAATTCAGTACCTACCAGTAGTTAGTTTTTCCACTGAATAGTATGTATTTATTATCTTTTGTTTTCATCTAAGGGTTGCTACACATACACATATAGGAGGATCGGCATTAGTCGGCACGTCCGGGCGATAAAATCAAATGTAAGTGATGAATTTTCGGAAAAAAAATGTGTAGAAGTGATGCCGCTAGAGGCCGCTAGTCGCGTGAGGAAATTAGAATTAGAACTGTCAAATGCACTGAGCTATTGATGTTTATGAACTTTTTATCGCAATTTTCACTAAATAATTCATGATTATTGTGTTCATCTTGTGTTGTTCCAAGTTAATAACAGACATAATACAAGTCCACGGGTCAATGAATCGCCTGGTGACAACTAAAACTTCTGTCAATGCTCTTTAAAACTTCGTATCTACGTAGTAAATTGATACTAAGATAGGAAAAAAAAGGGTAAACAAGTCAGTTAATTCAGTTCATTTACCTTTGTATCAATATTTATAATCTATTCAGTGTTTTTAAAATCAACTGATTTAACATTTAGACGTGTTTTCCGAAAAGCATTAATTTATCAAAAATACGAGTATGTAGGTACATACATTGTATTTTACATAACTTTACGTGACAGTGGTTACAACTGGTGATGACAATAAACGGTAGCCCTCGCTTCGAGTCAGCTTTGTTGTTCAACGAATACAACCGAACTGAAATACCGACCGCTTATATGTATATCAACCCTCAAATTAGTCTACATGCTGCCTACTTCCCAAACTTAGCCAACGTCTGTTTGCAGTCCTGCATAGTCTTTTTCAATCTCTCCGTAGTAGCCGAAGTTTGCTTGGTGCCCAGGAGCCTGGTACAGCTGTCGATGGTAGTCTGATATCCGCACACGTTGTGGATTATCCTGACCGCTTTTTCACCGCAGACGAACAGGTATTTCCCGCTGGCGTCGAATTGCATGTGATTAATTAGACCTGTAACCGGAAAATGAACATTTAGCACTGAATATAACACTATATAAATTTCTCCGTTTTATTTTTACAAACCACCTGAGAAACGAATTTATTAGTCGTTTGTGTAAAATACTAGGCAATTGCTCGTGGTCGTGGCGCGCTTGTAGTCAGTGGCCAACAAATCCTACAAATTGGCTACGAAAGAGCACCGATTTAACCCGAACAAAGATGGAAGGCGGACCGGACCTGGCTATAAGCGTGGCCTACGGCACATGGTGAGTCCGTTTTGCCTGTCATGGCGATACACATTAGTTTCTAGCAAGAATAAGTCATTCATAGTCGTTCAATGTCGTTTAATTAGTAACGCATAGGGGTTATCGATTAACAAAATTCATTACATATTTGAACACCTTATTACATACAGCCGTTTTGCAATATAACACTTCATATTAAACTTGAAAATTACGGTCATGTTATAAAGTAAATAAATAAACAATATCGCTTGAATTTTACTATAAAAAAAAAGTTAGGTAACCCATCCGCGACATATTTTTACCCGACTACGGTGAAGCAAAAAGGCGGGTTATGACTTTGACCGGTAGGTATGTATGTTTAACATACTAGATTTCATATAAAACTGTTTTCATCCATTAAACAGATGGGAATGGGATACGAAATCTATGAAATAAGAAATGTATTACTTTTAACATTTTTGTGTTCACCAAAGGACATTTCATACACATAGCAAGGCGAATACCGATATTCAAATAAGCTTTCGCTCGTCAGCAGCACATTACGCTAACTGTGTCGCCCAACGGTTTCTGTCGATCAATGGAGTTTCGGTCAAAATTTTAACAAACGCTTGGACCATTCTGAACGAAATTGGAACAACACATTTTTTCATTATTTATAATGTCATCCAGTCCTGGTATTTATCAAAAGATAGTAGTTAATAAAGCATCTTAGTTTTAACACTATTATAATAGGGGTGTTGATTAAAGTCGAATTATACAACATAAAATTTGCTCTATATGTCATGAGACAAAGAAAAAAAAACAATAAATAAAATATGTGAAGATTTTATGTAATTTTTTAAATCCAAAAGAAATTTTGAAACTGTTTTCAGAGTCCTCATAATTTAACAAAACAATAATTGTATGACAGCCATGAGCTTTAAACGCTCTTTTTCACGGTGAATATGGCAAATTACTTATTGTCTCCATACAAATATTGGTACCCAACCCACAGAATGACATCACAATTTAGGTGGCCATTTGTATGGAGCGTTTTTAGCGCTCTGTAGGAATGTTGCACTTGGATGGTCATTTCTGACTTATTTTAGAGCAGTCTAAGCGTAGTTAGTCCCATATACTTAGACATGTGATCCCAATAAAAAATAGAAGCGATTGACATCCTCAAAAAAAGTTGTTTAAATACACGCTTATTACCAACAACCCACCTAGTGGGTGCTTGTCCTTTTTGGTTGGATGCCAACGCGGCCCGCTGGGGACCTGTAACTATGAACAAGCTAGCCTGTTGGTATTTGTCAGGTTCTCTGTATTTTTTTCGTTTTGTTGTGAAAGTGTTAATTACGGAATTGAGGAAACATGTCTGATCATTGCTGATTGATGCATAAAAGTGACTGAGTCCTTTATTTTCAAAATTATTAGAGATCAGGTGTCTAACGAAATCAGCTTCAGTTCAACCAAATTTGTTCGCATGGAATCGGCTTGAACCGGTTTAAAAATACTTTTTCTGAAACATGCAATGAAAATGTCGCCATAACGTGCGTTATAACAGGCTTCAAAGTATCGCGTTTCGGGCGGAACAGCTCAAGAGGTAAACGAATTTCATACAAAATTGAAGGCCTAACGCCGGGAAGTAATTTTAACACGGCGTCTGTCTTGAACAGGCTAAACAGCTGAATTATATTATTTTTGAGTACCTAGTGTATTTTTTATTTCATTATGTTTGAGAAAAGCACTATACATGCCTAGCCGTGAAAAGGGCTTGCCAGCTTCGTATCTATACCTATACCTACTCACCCGGCAAGCCCTTCTTTCCAGGCGAATGCAGTAATGTACTATTATTTCAATGCAATAAGAGCGAAGAAGAGGTAATTCGGTTCGGCTAGCATCGGACGTTTCCAGTTATTACTATATAACCCCTATATTACTACAAAGTAAAAACACTAAGACAACGCATTTATTCAAAAAACCATGTTGGCGTATGCGTATAAGTACTAATTAACTACAAAGAGCAAACAGTACAATCTGTCCGTCCGGCAAGGCAAGGACGGAACTCTTTGTATACTTTACACGTCATGATAACGTAGGATGCGTTATTGGCGTAAGTACATAGATAAGAGAGCCTTGAATCGGCGCTCAATAAATGCACTCTTCCTATAACCTCGGGCCGAGTTAAAAATACATACAAACGTTATTGATTTTGGCCTGAGCTTTCTACTGGAACTGGGCTAATGGAACTTAATTCTCTTAGGATAATTATATACACTATAGAAAATTGATACTAATGAAAATGAGATACGAATGGTCAAAGTGTAAGCAAACCAATAATATATAAAGGGTTTATACACGATGTTTACGATAAAGGATGCTCGGCCCAATGATATTCCAATAATTATAACATTATTTATTACTTCCTATAATTTCAGGGTTGTCACATAAATTATTGTTTAAATACGCAGTAATCATCGCCTGCATATAGTAGCGTAAAATTATAACACTATATGATAATTAGTCTTCCTACTTTTTTTTAGAAAAAAAGAAAGAAGACCATGTTTCGAAAACCTATTATCCTAATCGGTTTAACTATTTTTACCCTTCGAGGTCTTGAAAGGGAGGGGAATTGAAAAATATGTTCCACTAGACATAGGTACCTATTAATATATATCTACCAACTCGTTGTCTCCGTAGTTTCAAGCGCGATTTGTTTACCATTTGAGACCAACAACATCTCTTCACTTATATTTCCTAACTTGATCTCAGAGAGTTTTTCAAAAAAAGTGTACACGTGACGAACCAGAAATCGATTTTTTTTACAACACTGATTTTGAAATTTCTTAGCTTACTAAATTCTTTATAAGTTATTGTATATTATTTGAGAAAATGGCATGAAAATATTGAAAAATATCGACATTATGACTTCAGATTCTGGTGAAACCAGTTCCAGATAGTCACAAATATAAAATCCACACTAATATTATAAATGCGAAAGTGTGTCTGTCTGTCTGTCTGTCTGTCTGTTACCTCTTCACGCTTAAACCGCTGAACCGATTTAGATGAAATTTGGTATATAGATAGTTTCAGTCCCGGGGAAGGACATAGGATACTTTTCATCCCGAATAAATTTAGTGTTCCCGTGGGATGAGCGGGTAACACCGCGGGGCACAGCTAGTTCATTATAAATTGAATATAGTATTTTATGAACCAGTTTTAGTTTGTGCATTTAAAATAAAGACAATAAGAGCCTTATCACACTTGCGATTTGCGAGCGTATTTTGTATGAAGGCGATCGCGCAGCGTGTACGCCGCGTCGCTTATTTGTATAGAAAATACGCTCGCAAATCGCAAGTGTGATAAGGCCCTAAACTATTCAAAAAGGGGTTTAATTTATAGAATAAATGGAACTAACAAACTTTGATATGTGAGCCAGAAATATTTTTTTATACACTCCAAATCTTAGGACAGTGACCAAACGGAATCTCATGTGACTAACTGGAAATTGTAAGGAATAGTGTACATAGATTGAATATATTGAAAGAAAATCGCAAAAATTATGTGTTATGTACGTATGAATCGCATTTATTGCGACGGAATCAAAATGGTACAATATATATTATTACTGGTTTATATATATATATATATTTAAATTATTATATGGGTATAATCTTAAAATAAAGTAATATAATTATAATATTATATTACCTTAATTGACAAAACCGTTTTGTACAGAAATAATAAAAAATAAACCACCTCATGTACATAACATCTAAATTTTTAGTTTATTATTGAAGATGGTTTTTTTTATAAAATTGTAGTAATTTTTTTGCTTTTTAGGGATTTAAATATATTGTTGTTTACCGAAACCTTCTCCAAAATGTCACAAATACTTCTCTGAAAACCGCATCAAAACAGGTTCTGTCAAATGCGAGATAATCGCGGACAAACATCCATGTTCCATGTGTATTACAAACATACGGGTCAAGCTAAAAAACTCCTTTTTAGGGTTCCGTAGTCAACTAGGAACCCTTATAGTTTCGCCATGTCCGTCTGTCCCTCCGTCCGTCCGTCCGCGGCTTAGCTCCGTGATCATAAAAAAAACTACTACTACTACTACTAGAAAGCTGGAATTTGGTATGATTATGTGTATGTATAACGTCGACAGAACGGTAAAATAAAATTTAAAAAAAAAAATTTTTTTTCGGGTACCTCTCTAACACCTAAAGTGGGGGTGATTTTGTTTTTCTTTTCAACACTCGTGTGTGGGGTGTCGTTGAATAGGTCTTGTAAAAATAATAGGGGTCTTCTAACATTATTTTTTGATAAAGTCAGCAGTTTTGTAAATATTCGCTCCAAAAACAAAAAAATTGTGTCCCCCCCCCTCTAACTTCAACCACGGGTCAAAAAAAACCGGAAAAATCAT
This sequence comes from Apotomis betuletana, assembly GCA_932273695.1. Lineage (NCBI taxonomy): Eukaryota > Metazoa > Arthropoda > Insecta > Lepidoptera > Tortricidae > Apotomis > Apotomis betuletana. The sequence goes on along the minus strand of OW026309.1, from coordinate 11,516,611 downwards.
GTTAATGAGGCCTAATAAATACTTTCAATGAAAACTATATTGAACAAAATCGGTCGAGCCGTTTTTGAGTTATCGCCAAATTTCATATTTTTTCTTTAAAAGGTCGTAAGTTGACTTCCAGAAGGTAATAAGTGATTACAGTTTCTAGGGCGTTTACGACCTATTTATAGAGCTTAAAATCTTTCTTAACTTAAGGGGCTCCCTACAGAAATCAGCCAATTTGATGATTTTTACATCGTATCTAGTTTGTGGATTATAGAGTTATAATGTCCTATTAAATATATATTGTAGTATGGTCTATGCTTAACACTTTGTAGTGACCCGAATTTTGATTTAACGACTGTGTATTTTATAAAAAAATATTCGGTGAAGGACCAAAAATACACTAATCTCGTTTCTACTTTTATCCCCGGTGTATATGTAGAAAATATCTTACATTTTATTGTTCTAAACCATATTCCATAAAATTTGTTGTGAAGCTTTTTCTATTTTTCTCAATACTTTTCGAGAAAAACGCAAAAAACCGTTTCCACAACTTTTTCCCCGAAAAAATCGTAAACTTTGACGGCCTGTATCTCAAAGTCAGTGACATGTGAAAGGTACTTGATACGGTATTTTGTTGTGGAAAAACTATGTTATTATGATTAGCTATTTATAATATGGGAAAATCTATCGCAACAGATCGAAGGTCATTGAGAGCGGGGAGCCCCTTAAACCTCGGGCTTAAAAAAGCAGTTTATTGTGAAGGATGAGCAACTACGGAACCCTACACTGAGCGTGGCCCGACATGCTCTTGGCCGGTTTTTAGAATTCGGTTTACACATCGGTCAGATTCCGATTGTGTACTAAGCTTTATGGCTCCAATTAGTCACAAAATCGTTCCGGTAGTATATCACGTCACTAATCGGACGTGACGTAGGTACCTATTCTACCTCAACAATTTAAAATCAAGATTTCAATTTGTCTGAACTAATTCAATATGATTTCTGTTTACTTTCGGATACTATGATAGTTTGTTAAATGTCTTATTGTGCTTAAAAAAATTCATTATCATCTACTTTCCGAAAATCTGTGACTAACTCGGAACCCTTTTTTTGCGCACTGACACCGCCCACCATTCGTCACAGTTTATATGGAATTGACGTTATATTTGCAATGGTGGCCGATGTTTATAGCATCCTAATGTTGCCAAGGTTGAAAAATAAACGCTTTTAGTGGAATATTGATAGCACAAGTCTGTTAAAATCGCTTGTGACTATCTCCGGAAGTTCCGGTTTGTCGATTTCTTGGGACAGTGGAAAAAGTTGTTTTTCGGCATTATAAACCGTATTTCAAAAAAATTAAGCACATGACTGAAATCTAGACTCATTACTTTATCTGTGTGACCACATTCAATATTCATACAAATTTATTTCGAGTTTCTGCAAGCCTCTGAACATGGCTAAGTCGCCATGGGACATACACTTTTTAGCACTTTTCGTATCTTTATTTTGTAATAAATATAATATAATATAATATTTATAATATAATCGGTTTATAAATATAAAATGAATGCCTAACATCTATAGAACCCAACGATAGCACTCATATACCCAAATACTAAAGGTAAAGTGAAAAAAATAGCGTTGAACGTGTGGGACATTCAAATTTTGCTATGTAGGTGCACTTTTTTTGAAAAACGCTCATCATTACTCACATATAAAGGTATAGAAAATAGTAAATAGTTTTCCGTCTCATAATTCCATAACACGCCTCAAACTTGGAAGTCGATTTGATATCTATAACCATTTATCATGTTTATGTAACACATATGTCAGTACGCATCCAGTGAGTACATACAGCTCTACACGTGCCGCGTTATGACGACGTATAAAAATAGATGTATTATTGTAATGGAAGTAAAATTAATAAAGTTGTTCACTAATAGTTGTCCATAGGGGATTTCGTAGTATGTATGCCGGCCGCGATGTAATATTACCTAGTGCATTAGGTAACCTACTTTATTAATTTCTTTAAAATTGAAACGTAACGACTACGTTCACATGAAGAACTCGACATTATTTCCGAGCTAAAACATTTTTAACAAAAAAAGAACCGACTTCAGTAAAACTAAAAAGCCAAAAATAACCCGTTCAAGTACAGATTACATTTGACTCACCCTTCGAAGTCGATCCCAAACCACTCAGTTCTTATATTTATATATTATAGTTTACGCGAGGTTTGGCACCGACTTCGAAGGGTGAGTCAAATGTAATATATATAATAATAAATAATAAGTGGCCATCTGTGGTGTTCATCATCAGTTTCCTTACACCAAATTCTATTTACTGAATGTAAATTCTTGACTTTGTCAATAAATTACCGAAAGCGCCGTACATGTCCCTATAACATTTGAAGAGTTCCCTCGATTTCTCCAAGATTCCATCATCAGATCCCGACTTATTGCCAACGGGACCAACCCGGAGTTATAGCCTTTCGATTAAAAAAAAAAAAATTAAAATCGGTTCACGGTTCTCGGAGATATCGAGTAACATACTCCTTTTTTCATACTCAAACTGCTTTTTTGAAGTCGGTTAAAAATTAGCTACGAACAGGAAATAACGAGCTTCCAATTCTGGCAATCTCACAGAGAGCCAAAAAATACCTTGAATTATGCAAGAAAAATATACAAATTAGTTGAATAATTTCTTATACATGGAAATCGTGTTTCTGGCTCTTAATTTACGTATACGAAACTGATCAACATCATGACGCAATGTCAAGATCAGGTGTTGCCACCAAAACCCCTTGGACGTATTTAGCATTATAAATGTTTTTCCTTATTTATTAGTGTGACTAATACGAACTTCCAGACAGTATACGTGGTTTCGCGAAATTGTTTTCCACGGGGATTCCTAGGAAAGCTCTATGGCTTTATGTTAGGAATATGCGAAACACAAATACACAAATACAAATACTCTTTTCACTTCTCTTGCTCTAAAAGTTTGACTTTATGCTGTGCGTAGGCGACACAAAATCGCTTTTTATGCTCTAGAGCATAAAGTAAAATCGTCGTCGAAGACCAAGGCGATCGGTCCAACAGCCACACGAAAAAGGTCCTTAATAAACAGTAAAAAAAAAAACATAAAACTTCATACAATAAAACCCGTTCCAGACCTTCCGATCCGATCCGATTTATCGGAAGAAATCGGATAATGTGTATAAGATCCTAACAATTGCACTACACATTATCCGATTTCTTCTGATAAATCGGATCGGATCGGAAGGTCTGGAACAGGATTTAACTCTTTATTTTATTTCGTTTTGTTAGTATTCTAAGACCAAGGCAAAGATACCAACAGCCAAAGTACACAATAAAACTTCTTGAAATAAACTTGTAACTTTTATTTACTATCATTTATTACTTTTTAAACTATTACTTTAAATATTTCTCATTGAATTTTAATTAAATTTGTTTTTAAGTATACATGATATGTGTATACATGTTTTTTACATGATACAGTTTCATTTCCTCGCAATCGAAGTGAAAAGTAGAGTGTGCAACTCGTCCATAAAACGCATTTTACACTCGACTTTATATTCATCCTCACTCGCAAGCTCGCTCGGATGGATAAACGTCTCGTGTAAAATGATGCGTTTTATGCACTTGTCGTACAATCTACTATTATTGCACACCTCCACCATCAAGGAATATACAACATGCATGAGATACATTCAAATAACAGGAATAGGTCTTGTAAAAATAATAGGGATCTCCTAACATTATTTTTTGATAAAGTCAGCAGTTTTGTAAATATTCGCTCCGAAAACAAAAAAAATTGTGTCCCCCCCTCTAACTTTTCAACCACGGGTCAAAAAAAATCGGAAAAATTCATGTAAATGAGGCCTTATAAGTACTTTCAATGAAAACTATATTGAACAAAATCGGTCGAGCCGTTTTTGAGTTATCGCCAAATTTCATATTTTTTCTTTTAAAGGACGTAAGTTGACTTCCAGAATTACAGTTTCTAGGGCGTTTACGACCTTTTTATAGAGCTTAAAATCTTTCTTAACTTAAAACTCGGGCTTAAAACAGCAGTTTATTGAAGGATGAGCAACTCCGGAACCCTACACTGAGCGTGGCCCAACATGCTCTTGGCCGGTTTTTTTTATTTTAAGACCTGAATCATCTAACCTACTTTTAACCAAAAGCGTTTTCGTGACAAAGTCAATAGTTACACAACGCCGTTTTCACTCGTTTATATTATGTGAAACTATAACAGGTTTTGGCAACATAATTCGCCATTCAACGCAGATTATTTTCTAAACTTGTTCGACTTCGTGATGTCAACAAAGTCACACGAATTTATAGCAAACTTAATACATCAAATTACGAAAATAACTAGCAACAATATACTAATCAAAATTTACCTAACATTATTTATATTGTGCGGTATGTGGTTTTTTTTACAATTGCATATAAAGTGACAATTGTTCGTTCAATGTCATTACTCATTAGGTAGGAAAGTTTCGAAGATGAAGCGATGACAACAACATATACGTAGTTTAATACATCAAATTACGAAAATAACTAGCAAAGCAACAACATACTAATCAAAATTTACCTAACATTATTTATATTGTGCGGTATGTGGTTTTTTTTACAATTGCATATGAAGTAACAATTGTTCGTTCAATGTCATTACTCATTAGGTAGGAAAGTTTCGAAGATGAAGCGATGACAACAACATATACGTAGTTTAATACATCAAATTACGAAAATAACTAGCAAAGCAACAACATACTAATCAAAATTTACCTAACATTATTTATATTGTGCGGTATGTGGTTTTTTTTACAATTGCATATGAAGTGTCAATTGTTCGTTCAATGTCATTACTCATTAGGTAGGAAAGTTTCGAAGATGAAGCGATGACAACAACATATACGTAGTTTCATATTCGCACAATTCATAAGCTGCTAAGTTGTTTGTGAACTAAACAATTGCTACTTTTAGTGGAAATTTATTCTGAAATGGATAATTCAAAGAAATATTGTTGATTTCACATCGTTTGCGCAATAATTATAACAAATTAGTCCGATTTGTCTTGGTGTTAATAATGGGTTCTTGGTACTAGCATACAGCTAATATACGAATATGTTATGTTACTGCTATGGAATCGAATGCACCAACTACAGAACTAGGTCACCAGTCATTCTTTATTCTAGTACTATAACTTTCCTTCGAGTAGGTTAGGTTAGGTTTAGGTTTTGCTTGTTTTTCATCTTCCACGAGAAAATACTTTTACTAGAATTCCAAATGCTACGTCATGAAAAGTGATTGTAGTCCGAGTCGAGGCATTTTTAATATGCATTAACCAAACATTTCGAAAATTAACACCAGCGGGGCTAGCACTAGCATATCTTGTAGCGACGCGACGTCGCTCGACGCGCGACTCAACATCACTGTCTTGCTCGCACGGTATTGAAACGACACGACAGTGACAGGTTTGTCGCGCGACAAAGAGTAGCGTGACACAGTTATGCTAGATCAATTCAACAATAGTTACATAGATAAAGTCGCTCCACTCTCAAGAAACGTTTTTAATATCGCCTGGTGAATCAAAACTATTAACTAAAATTTCTGTTACTTCAAAACCTCGTATCTAGTAAGTAGATTCACACTGAGATAAGAGCTTTGTTTTAAGAAGGTATTTGTTACTTAGTAAGTTTTGGTTGTCAACAGACGTGCATTATAATTTAAAATCGTCTCCCCGAAAACATGAAGATGCTCGAGGGGAACACTTAAACGCAGCCTCACATCACAACCTTGAAATTTATTAATATAATTATTATTTTCAAATTGACTAAATAATTTTCCCTATTAAAATTTTTGGCATTGTATTTTTTTCTTTTCTTTGCGTAATTATTTTGTATACAGTTATTTATTATTAATTATTATTTTAATTTTAAAAGTTGGATCACTTTCTAATACATTACGCGCCTGCTTGCAGGCAGTTTACACGAAAGAATGTTTATTTAAATAAGACCTAACAATCAGCTAATAATATTGTATTGTGAAGCAAACGACTCAAACTGTAAGCAAACTTTAATTGCTTTGAGTTTGAGTCGTTTACATCAAAATATGTTCAATGTAACCTTTTTTATTTACAACTTAATGATTGTCTAAATATTAATTACAACTTTAGCCTTAAGGTCTGAACTATTTGATTGCGTATTTATTCATTATCAGTCGAATCCGATATAAACAAAAACTATGTTTTATTGGTACCTGTTTGACTGGACGTCTGTAATATGAATAGGTATACAATCATAAAACGATACTCTAAACACAGATAACTATTTTATCCAATTATGTGGTAAAAAATCGATACCTAAACAGAAATAGCAAGACCTATTCCAGTTTATCGATTTTATACCAAGGCCCTGCAACGAGTGCTGATTAAGAATTTAACTAATGAAATGGCTTGTAGATGTACTGCATAATGCACAAGTCGGAATTTGTCAAACAAACTAAAACGTTCCGAATTACATCTGTCCACCACTATATATCTGTTCAATATGATATGCTCTAGTTATTACAAAATAATCATTATATATGACACTAGAAGATGTCGGCAACTTCGTCCGTGATTTTTTTTTATTTACCGTAGACGGATAAAAAGTATCCTATAACCATATCTGGATGTCCAGCTATCCCTGTGCCAAAATTGTTTAAAATTTGCCCAGTCGTTTCAGCGTGATGCGAGGACAAAGGAAATTATGAAAACAGATGGCGCCAGGTTAACACGGCGCCGCGCGCCCGTACAAAACTAATGAAGATCCTGCATCACGCTATTAAGATTTTTCCTGAAATCATGACCCCTCTCCATAGAAAAAATATTTTCATACAAATCTAGAATTGTATAATAGTATAGATGTTCTTTCTCATTAAGATTAATATTCCATAAGCGTAAAGTTCAAGATAGCAAGTTATATCACTAAAATGCAAATGACGCGCGCGAGCAATACATCTAATACTATCTGTTCCGGCGGTGTTACCTGCTCATCCCACGGGAACACTACATTTTTTCGGGATAAAAAGTACCCTATGTGTTAATGAAGGTTGTCAGCTACATTCTTAACAAAATTTTATCAAAGTTGGTCCAGCCGTTTGAGCGTGAAGAAATAACAAACATACAAAGACATTCACAAACTTTCGCCTTTATAATATGAATTAGAGATGTGTAGCTCGCGAGTGAGTGATTCAAACGAGCTATAATCATTTGGTTTAGCTCACTAGCTCTTTCGCTCACTGACGCTTCAAGTAGCTCCGTATATCATCTATCATCTCAGTATTACTCGCTCCCTCTCGCTCATGAAATGAATGTTGCCATGCTGCCGTGAATCTAATTCATCGACATCTCTAGTTCTCTGCTCACTCGTGAACGATATAGTCTAAAGATCTACTGAGCTAAATGAGCTAAATGAGTGATACATATCTCGGTGAGCTAAAGACACATATCACTCTTTTCACTTTAGTGACACATTCTGCGCATCTCTAATATGAATGTGATTCAGCTATATCTCCTTTAAAATTGTAAAATTGACGATGTCACTTAATGAAGTTCATGATAAAACTAAGATATTGCTAGAGAATATCGCAAAACCTCGTCAATTGGGGCCTAGGCAATAACGAGAGGAACAAGGAAGGATGAAGAATTATGTTCGCAATATTTTCCCGGAAACTCATGCACTCTTATATATTTGTTGTTTCCTCAAAGACGGAATGATAGGACTTCCACAGATGGCCGAGCCCTCTATCAAAATTCATATTCGTGACTGATTTGGATGTGGCGCAATATTCGACTAAACGACGTGACTACAGCCCGACAAGGAAGTGAAGTGGCAATACGTGCCGTCCCTTTTTCTTAGATTGATTAGAAAGGGACGACACTACAGTATTGCCACTGTATACTAACTGTGTCTTAGTTTGTACATCCATTTCATATGTATTTTAACATGTCTGACACTTACGGTAGTTTTCTGTATAAAATTTCCGCCCACATTTAAACATGTGCAATTTCATAAGTAATTAAAATACTGTTTTGACACAAATTGGATGTAATGGTTTAATGTATTTCTTGAGATAAAGTGACTGTAATGCTTTAGAGAACACACACTAGTTTCTTAGTGACAAAATTATTATGCACCGGTGCATCAGCAGGTAAGGCTGTACAATTTTACATATTTCTCCCTCTAACATAACATGATACTCACATGATACTCTTTAAAATTATAGCGTTGCATGTGAAACCTAAATAAGAATATCCTTGGCGAGCAAATATACATAAGGCGACTATTTGTACATCTACATAATATATGTATATTCCCAATGTTTACAATTTACATTTAGCTTGCCACGTGCGAGCATTCGCCAAAGTCCAGAGCTTCTTATATCTGCTATGCTGGGTGCGTCATAGTCGAATTGTTTAACACCAAAAGAGACTATGTACATCTATCGTTCGACATTCATACGTCTATTTTGTTTTGCATTGGCACGCCATTCGCTGTGCGGTCTACATGTATTAAGATTAAGTAATAAGAAAGTATAGGACTGCGATGGAAGTATGTCACAGAGCTGTGAGCGCTATTCTGCCTTATAGTTATTCTTTTAGAAACACGGATTTTTAAAAGCATTAGTTAAAACGAGCCTTTACAGTAGGTATTGAATGACCTTATATTACAGAAAAGGATGACATATCTTCGTGGGTACAGTAAACATTAAAAGTAACTGATCATTCATTTCAACTACTTTGACACTTACTACAAAGTACCTACTGGAACAATCACTAACTTTCTGACAACCCTAAAGCCCTCCGGTGGAGGCCAAACATATATACTTTTCTAGTTTTCTACTTCCTGTAATACGTATAGGTAAAATTAAAATTATACCAGTGACACATGCATACAATTGAAAACAATTCCTAAAATGTTAAAATAACAACAGTAATGTATAAAAATCATGATCTTGGTTTGCTGCACTTGAGCAATAAAAGGCTTTTTCTCAATTAGGCGTGTTGTCGATAAGCCTTAATAAGGTAATTCGTCGTTGCCGCGTCTGTAAATATTGGCACAAAACCGAGGGCCATGTCATGGTCATTGCCGTTTACGCCATCAAATGTATGTCGATTCATGTGTTTGTCCAGTCGTGTCCACGTTTTCGTAAGTGGTGAAAAGGTCGCATATGCGTTATTTGATGCGTTTACAATGTTATGAAATGACCTAGTAAGGTAAACGTCCCTGTGCTCGACACGCTAATGCCTAATAGTTGATACCATGCTGTCACCTCTATTGCTAATGACATAACATTCAAGATGGCAACTATTGGGACAGTGTCGAGCAGAGGGACGTCTACCTTATTACTTTTGTGACATGACATGGCATTCCAAAATCATATCGTAGAACAAAGACTGACTGCAAATAGACTCCGCAACCGTATGTGCATACCTATTTCGCGAATTTTTACTTGTTCAAAGTAACCAGATTTGGATTAAACCATACAGAAGCTTCAAGCAATGCGAATTTCAGAGGCCTAAACCTTACCAGGCATGCTCACCTAAGCATAATGGATAATGCGGCCCTGAAAGTAAATACTGCATCATAAGACTTTACTACTTTAACCTGCGGACCACCGCAGATTTCAGCGCTTCGGCCTTCAGCGGCATGGCCAAAAATTACGTGCCGTGACCGTAATCGGCTAGGGAGTTCCAACGCAATTATATTCAGTCTAATGGAACACTGATTATATTGCCATTTAATGCGGGCTTTGGCATAAAGTCGAATATCGGTCGTCATGTTTTGAACCGATACGCGATTCATCATCAGGATCGATCAGTCGCGGCAGCAGCCAACCGAGCACCTCTCTCCTCTCTCTCGGCTCTCCTGACTATTCCACTTCTACGACGTGAGTAAACCCGTTTTGTATTTTAATGTCTGAGACTCAGGGTAGTATTCTATGTAAAAAAATTGTCCTCCTATACACGACCAAGTGTCTTGGCTATCGATACCTTAGTTCACACTCGTACTAATTACAATTTTTTTTTTCGAATGAAAATTAAACCACATAGAGTTGTCCATTAACGTCCTAATTGGAACTACTTTTTCCGAAACGTTAGTACGATTGTGCTCTAAGGTATCACCATAGTGTCGACGGACACCATAAAGTCTTTCGCGGAACCGTCGTCGCCCGCCCGAGTATCGACCGTTTCTGGTAAGATTTATCGAAGGTTTTTTTTTACATAAGTACTTTGCATATATACGTTCTCCACAGTGTCGTACAGGTCCCCTGTGTAAGTATCGTAGAACTCTACGGAACCATCGACGGACACAGCCAGGACCTCCGCGTTGGGCGACAGGGCGATGCAATGGGCGTTATCTGTCTGCGTTTATTGCCCCGTTTCTAGTAAGATTTATGCAAGTTTTTTTTTTACATGCCTTGCATGTATACGTTGTCAACAGTGTCGTACAGTTTCCCTGTGCAAGTATCGTAGAACTCCAAGGAACCATCGACGGACACAGCCAGGACCTCCGCGTTAGGCGACAGGGCGATGCAATGGGCGTTATCTGTCTGCGTTTATTGCCCCGTTTCTAGTAAGATTTATGCAAGTTTTTTTTTTACATACCTTGCATGTATACGTTCTCAACAGTGTCGTACAGTTTCCCTGTGTAAGTATCGTAGAACTCTACGGAACCATCGACGGACACAGCCAGGACCTCCGCGTTGGGCGACAGGGCGATGCAATGGGCGTTATCTGTCTGCGTTTATTGCCCCGTTTGTAGTAAGATTTATGCAAGTTTTTTTTTTACATGCCTTGCATGTATACGTTCTCAACAGTGTCGTACAGTTTCCCTGTGTAAGTATCGTAGAACTCCACGGAACCATCGACGGAAACCGTCAGGACATCCGCGTTGGGCGACAGAGGGATGCAAGGGGCGTTAGCGGTCTGCGTTTATTGCCCCGTTTCTAGTAAGATTTATCGAAGGTTTTTTTTACATACCTTGCATGTATACATTCTCAACAGTGTCGTACAGTTACCCAGTGTAAGTATCGTAGAACTCTACGGAACCATCGACGGACACAGCCAGGACCTCCGCGTTGGGCGACAGGGCGATGCAATGGGCGTTATCTGTCTGTGTTTATTGCCCCGTTTCTAGTAAGATTTATGCAAGTTTTTTTTTTACATGCCTTGCATGTATACGTTCTCAACAGTGTCGTACAGTTTCCCTGTGTAAGTATCGTAGAACTCCACGGAACCATCGAAGGAAACCGTCAGGACATCCGCGTTGGGCGACAGAGGGATGCAAGGGGCGTTAGCGGTCTGCGTTTATTGCCCCGTTTCTAGTAAGATTTATCGAAGGTTTTTTTTTTACATACCTTGCATGTATACGTTCTCAACAGTGTCGTACAGTTTCCCTGTGCAAGTATCGTAGAACTCCAAGGAACCATCGACGGACACAGCCAGGACCTCCACGTTAGGCGACAGGGCGATGCAATGGGCGTTATCTGTCTGCGTTTATTGCCCCGTTTCTAGTAAGATTTATGCAAGTTTTTTTTTACATACCTTGCATGTATACGTTCTCAACAGTGTCGTACAGTTTCCCTGTGTAAGTATCGTAGAACTCTACGGAACCATCGACGGACACAGCCAGGACCTCCGCGTTGGGCGACAGGGCGATGCAATGGGCGTTATCTGTCTGCGTTTATTGCCCCGTTTCTAGTAAGATTTATGCAAGTTTTTTTTTTACATGCCTTGCATGTATACGTTCTCAACAGTGTCGTACAGTTTCCCTGTGTAAGTATCGTAGAACTCCACGGAACCATCGACGGAAACCGTCAGGACATCCGCGTTGGGCGACAGAGGGATGCAAGGGGCGTTAGCGGTCTGCGTTTATTGCCCCGTTTCTAGTAAGATTTATCGAAGGTTTTTTTTTTACATACCTTGCATGTATACATTCTCAACAGTGTCGTACAGTTTCCCTGTGTAAGTATCGTAGAACTCTACGGAACCATCGACGGACACAGCCAGGACCGCCGCGTTGGGCGACAGGGCGATGCAATGGGCGTTATCTGTCTGCGTTTATTGCCCCGTTTCTAGTAAGATTTATGCAAGTTTTTTTTTTACATACCTTGCATGTATACGTTCTCAACAGTGTCGTACAGTTTCCCTGTGTAAGTATAGTAGAACTCCACGGAACCATCGACGGAAACCGTCAGGACATCCGCGTTGGGCGACAGAGGGATGCAAGGGGCGTTAGCGGTCTGCGTTTATCGGCCCGTTTCTAGTAAGATTTATCGAAGGTTTTTTTTTACATACCTTGCATGTATACGTTCTCCACAGTGTCGTACAGGTCCCCTGTGTAAGTATCGTAGAACTCTACGGAACCATCGACGGACACAGCCAGGACCTCCGCGTTGGGCGACAGGGCGATGCAATGGGCGTTATCTGTCTGCGTTTATTGCCCCGTTTCTAGTAAGATTTATGCAAGTTTTTTTTTTACATGCCTTGCATGTATACGTTCTCAACAGTGTCGTACAGTTTCCCTGTGCAAGTATCGTAGAACTCCAAGGAACCATCGACGGACACAGCCAGGACCTCCGCGTTAGGCGACAGGGCGATGCAATGGGCGTTATCTGTCTGCGTTTATTGCCCCGTTTCTAGTAAGATTTATGCAAGTTTTTTTTTTACATACCTTGCATGTATACGTTCTCAACAGTGTCGTACAGTTTCCCTGTGTAAGTATCGTAGAACTCTACGGAACCATCGACGGACACAGCCAGGACCTCCGCGTTGGGCGACAGGGCGATGCAATGGGCGTTATCTGTCTGCGTTTATTGCCCCGTTTGTAGTAAGATTTATGCAAGTTTTTTTTTTACGTATCTCAACAGTGTCGTACAGTTTCCCTGTGTAAGTATCGTAGAACTCCACGGAACCATCGACGGAAACCGTCAGGACATCCGCGTTGGGCGACAGAGGGATGCAAGGGGCGTTAGCGGTCTGCGTTTATTGCCCCGTTTCTAGTAAGATTTATCGAAGGTTTTTTTTTACATACCTTGCATGTATACATTCTCAACAGTGTCGTACAGTTACCCAGTGTAAGTATCGTAGAACTCTACGGAACCATCGACGGACACAGCCAGGACCTCCGCGTTGGGCGACAGGGCGATGCAATGGGCGTTATCTGTCTGTGTTTATTGCCCCGTTTCTAGTAAGATTTATGCAAGTTTTTTTTTTACATGCCTTGCATGTATACGTTCTCAACAGTGTCGTACAGTTTCCCTGTGTAAGTATCGTAGAACTCCACGGAACCATCGACGGAAACCGTCAGGACATCCGCGTTGGGCGACAGAGGGATGCAAGGGGCGTTAGCGGTCTGCGTTTATTGCCCCGTTTCTAGTAAGATTTATCGAAGGTTTTTTTTTTACATACCTTGCATGTATACGTTCTCAACAGTGTCGTACAGTTTCCCTGTGCAAGTATCGTAGAACTCCAAGGAACCATCGACGGACACAGCCAGGACCTCCGCGTTAGGCGACAGGGCGATGCAATGGGCGTTATCTGTCTGCGTTTATTGCCCCGTTTCTAGTAAGATTTATGCAAGTTTTTTTTTTACATACCTTGCATGTATACGTTCTCAACAGTGTCGTACAGTTTCCCTGTGTAAGTATCGTAGAACTCTACGGAACCATCGACGGACACAGCCAGGACCTCCGCGTTGGGCGACAGGGCGATGCAATGGGCGTTATCTGTCTGCGTTTATTGCCCCGTTTCTAGTAAGATTTATGCAAGTTTTTTTTTTACATGCCTTGCATGTATACGTTCTCAACAGTGTCGTACAGTTTCCCTGTGTATGTATCGTAGAACTCCACGGAACCATCGACGGAAACCGTCAGGACATCCGCGTTGGGCGACAGAGGGATGCAAGGGGCGTTAGCGGTCTGCGTTTATTGCCCCGTTTCTAGTAAGATTTATCGAAGGTTTTTTTTTTACATACCTTGCATGTATACATTCTCAACAGTGTCGTACAGTTACCCACTGTAAGTATCGTAGAACTCTACGGAACCATCGACGGACACAGCCAGGACCTCCGCGTTGGGCGACAGGGCGATGCAATGGGCGTTATCTGTCTGTGTTTATTGCCCCGTTTCTAGTAAGATTTATGCAAGTTTTTTTTTTACATGCCTTGCATGTATACGTTCTCAACAGTGTCGTACAGTTTCCCTGTGTAAGTATCGTAGAACTCTACGGAACCATCGACGGACACAGCCAGGACCGCCGCGTTGGGCGACAGGGCGATGCAATGGGCGTTATTTGTCTGCGTTTATTGCCCCGTTTCTAGTAAGATTTATGCAAGTTTTTTTTTTACATACCTTGCATGTATACGTTCTCAACAGTGTCGTACAGTTTCCCTGTGTAAGTATAGTAGAACTCCACGGAACCATCGACGGAAACCGTCAGGACATCCGCGTTGGGCGACAGAGGGATGCAAGGGGCGTTAGCGGTCTGCGTTTATCGGCCCGTTTCTAGTAAGATTTATCGAAGGTTTTTTTTTACATACCTTGCATGTATACGTTCTCAACAGTGTCGTACAGTTTCCCTGTGTAAGTATCGTAGAACTCCACGGAACCATCGACGGAAACCGCCAGGACCTCCGCGTTGGGCGACAGGGCGATGCAGGGGGCGTTAGCGGTCTGCGTGTATCGCCCCGTCTCTAGCACGTGCGGGGACTCGCCGATGGCGTAGTTTACTGAAATACGAACAAGTTTATAAGTAAATTGTAAGTTTTAGTGTCATACATACGGGCTATAAATTTATACCAGCAACTATATTAGAGAATTGTATGTAATGTATACGTACATTCAATTCTGCATCTAAAGAGTTTTGAGTCTTTGAGTCTTTGCCACTTGTTTTTAGGGTTGTTTTTAACATCTACCTATAATCAATAACCTGTTAATTCGCAATTACTCATTTGTAAGCGACAAACTGGATCATTTTCATTAAAAACGTCATTTAATGTAGGTACCTATTAGATTAGAGAATATAATGTATTGAACAAACGGGCTACAAAAAAGACCGATATCTCCAAATATTACGATTTCAAGAATTCTAAAAATCAAATAAACATGGGAAACCAAGATCAGTATCTAAACTGATTTTCAGGCCGTGATCTTATTATTTTTTATTATAGTTTCCATAATGAACTAAAGTTTAAAATCTCGTTTTATAAAATAAATAAATAGACAGGTTCTTAACCTGTTCTCTTCTATGGGCCTTATTACTTGGGCCATATAAGAGTCGTTTTCGAAAAACTATGTTACTTACATACTGGTAGTTAAAGGCTTATCAAAAACAAAACTACAAGATCGCGTCCTTTGTGTAACGAACGTTTGTTTTAATTATAGCCCTTAATTAAGTACATGTTTTTTAAAAAACCACTCGTAAATGTCTTCATTCATTCATTACAGTAAATTGAAACCCTCAAAATATGTGATCTTTAATGTAACACGAACACAGCGATATCTTAGAGCACAATCGTACTAACTTTTCGGAAAAAGTCGTTGCAATTAGGACGAACTAGTGTACAACTCTATGTGGTATCTATCATTGGCAAAATAATTGCAATTAGTACGAGTGTGAACTAAGGTATCGATGGACTAAGTAAAATCGATACATTTATAATCAATCATATCACTTGCGATCTGCAATATTTAGCCAAACTTCCTCCGAGCCGCACATGTAAAGAAGAGAAATCAGCGTCTATCGCTCCATAGGTCCTTGGCCACGTGTCGGATAGTGCTACAGATGTTGTACACATGCCAGTGGGAACAGAAAGTGGGTTAGTTCACCCCACGTTTTTATTTGGACCGTTGAGACAGTTCGCTCCAATACCCTTAAAATCGAGTTCTAAATAATACCAAAACCCAGACTAGCTAGTGGCTCTGGGAGCCTCGCGAACATTTTTTGAAACGGCTTAAATATGTTTTTTTTACGATCCCAACCCACATATCTCCGCCATTAAAAATAATGAATCGACAAGTAATCTATATAATTATCGAGTAACTTAATTGTACTAGAATGAAAAAATACGACCTGTAAGTGACTCGGACATTCGCTCGGTCACTCATTAGGGCCTTATCACACTTGCGATTTGCGAGCGTATTTTCTATACAAATAAGCGACGCGGCGAACACGCTGCGCGATCCCCTTCATACAAAATACGCTCGCAAATCGCAAGTGTGATAAGGCTCTAACAAAACACCAAACCTACATGGAACACTCCCGTGCGTTTCAGGCGTAGAATAATCCTAATGAAACGGGGTTTCAGCCGATATAACATTTGGTGTAGGTAGATGTATTTCGGGTGTGCCACCTTAAAGTGTAATGGCGACTTAGTATTTAGTTTAAAAAATATGGTATAAGTAAGCGTGGCAGCTTTCATACAAAATACACCAATAGATAAGTACAATGTTTAATGATGTCATCATTCAAGTCATTTTCATATTTTTTTTTTTTACGGAACCTATCTATCCCGGATAAACTCTAACACAACTTGACTAATTTTGACTGACACTAACGTATATAGCTATAGTTTCACTCGTCCTGATGGTTTCATAATATCATTGATTTATATTATCTCACGTACATGCATTGTAATGCGTGCGAAGCTAGTAGATAAATAGCACCTAGATACACTTTTACTGTGTTCTAGTCTAGGCCTTTGTCAGAGTAGGTATGTTAGGATTAACTTCATATCTATCGCTTAAGCAAGCATTGTAATTTGTATCCAACTCCATTTGTTCAGTTAGTTATTCTATTATTACTCCAAGAGCAAAAATTCAACGTAGTAAATCTTTACAATAGGGTTGGTAAAGTTTTATGACGACTATAAAATTGTTTTTTTTTTCTGATAGTCCTTGCTATAAGTATCTATAAACTGCAGCTCTTTATTATTTTTCGCATTGACAAGTGCTCGTCAGCAACAACATTCAGCCAATAAAATTACACTCTCATATCTAAAATTTCAAAAAATGGTTTAGGTATAGTCAGGAGGAAAAATTTTAAAGAGCTGCTATTTGTCTTATACAAGGAATATCGAAAAAAAATATTTTTCCCAAAATAACTTTACAAACCCTATTGAAACTTCACAATGTACGTACATAAATAAGTCTATTATGTTAGTGTACGTCTCGAATGGTTCAAAGGTTAACTAAAAGAGATTCTTGAACATGATAACATTGATAACTGTAAGCTAAACTTAGCTAAATAGTGAGTTGTTTGTGCTGCGTTGTTTAGTGTGACGTCCGTATATAAGTCTGCATGTTTATCAGATTAAGCACACGAATAACATAGTTCAGAAGAGTTATCTCTCTTTTCAAATGCAAAGTGAAGTAGCGGAGGCTAAATTTGGATTGCAATGACATATGTAGGTACGGTCCGCATCTAAAGTAGCTGACTATTTTGCTACTGGCTTAAGTCAAATTGCTTACTAAAATTATTAGCTTATTTTAAAGTTGACTACACAAAATATTACTGTATGTCTCATTTAAAGATGCACTTTATTTATCTCAAAAATTCAACTTGTCTAAGGGGCTTAACGCAGTTCAAAAAGCAAAAATTACTCATAAAAGCCATATCACGGCTATAATTATGTCCCCGATATGACCATGATACATCAATGAAACAACTATAGGTACATATGTGAATTATTTTTATTAAAGCAGTAACGTCTGAAAAATTTAAAAATTTAACGGTTTAGGCAGGGTTCGAACCTGCGTCTCCAACGGCTTTCCTGACCAACACGGGCGTCCTACCAATTGGACCACCGAACCTGATGTGAAAGCCATTGAATTTTTCAACCAGTTGCTTCTACATGCCGTAGGGTGGCATCGTAGCGCCAATGTTAATGCCAATCGAATTGGACCTAATTATATCTTAATCCAGTTGTTCCAGTTCTACCGGGATTTTTTATCTTATTTGCGAAGGCGATTGTTTGTCAACATTTGAACTCCATACATGACTATTTCAAATATATTATACTTATTTAAATAGGTATTTAAAGTACTTTTAAAGTGATGTAAAAGAAACATGAACTCACTTACAATTTTGCGGCCCTAACATTCCCCACAAGTTACTTGTTCAATTTCATTTTAGGAAGTCGCATAAACAGAGACAATGTTACAAAATTATCATGTTCACATTTCCATACACAGATGGCTCAAGTATGTTATTAAGAGCAAACTTTATGGCACTTCCTATGCGGGAACTAGTGACGCGGTGTCGTATTTAAACGATTCTTATCTACGTATTCGCGTAAATAAAAATAATCACCTATCAGTCTGTGATTTAGGAATTAGCGATAATATCGATGTGTCATTTACATGTAAACTAGATATTTGGTAAATTAACTTTCGCTGTTCGACGAATGTGGGACAGCATGTCTAAAAGCGAATCAGAATTTGGACGCGTGGTAGACGAAGATAAGACTTTTAGATCTAGCTTAGTTGGATTATGTCTATCGATATAAGAGAATATCCTTAAAATCGGTTCGTGGAACTTAAAAAGATCGAAAATTGCATGGACCGTGCTTATCTAAAAGTTTAAGAACCATCACTGTTTTAAATCTTACTATAGTAGAGATGGGAATCGAGTGATCGAAATATTGAGGTTTTAGATCTCAATTACAGTATATATATAAGTTTTGAGTCGTACCAGTATTTCTGTTAGAACTGTGTAGTTAGAATGGAATTATCCATGCAAATTGCAACTACAAGTAAAAATAAATAAATAAATGTCCACTTGTATTATGAAATTAGATTAGGTTATTTATTACTCGATTTGAACTGCATTATAAATTGATATTCATGTCAAGTTACAAGTATTCCAAGTTAAAGTTTAGACCGTCAAAACAATAATTTAATACATAAAATAAACCCAAACTACATTTAAAAAAAAAACCTAGAAAATGCATTAGAATTAGTATATACGCGTTTTTAATTTTAAAGTAGGTAAACAACCAACCAACTAAATATACAAGGTCCAGCCAGCAAGTCTCCGAATTTCATTATCGTTTTCGTGATGCATCTATGCATTTCTACTTTAAAACGGTATTTTGCCGTCCGCATCATTGTGAGATTTTATGAAATTACTCGCTAACTTTTTTTTATTAATTTAATCATCAATTAATTTTCAAGACCGAAGCGTCATCGTCACTATAAATATGCATGGCTGATTACGCAATTTGCTACGCTTGTGGTAAAGTTCAACCTAACACGGAATCTTCTTGTAATACCATTGATACAACGACGGTCAACGAAACGTCAAGAACGAAATCCTCTTGTTCTACATCATTGCAATGACTACAGAACAGGAGATCCCTCCTGTGACCGCGTCCGCAAAATCAGACCGCCTAGCACACTGGAAAGACTCAGGCCTTTCGCAAAACAAAAAGAAAACCATTACAAGGAACTGCACTACAATGCAACGCATAGTTAATAAAAACTTATTATAAAAAACTAGTTCATTAGAATCTTCTCGTGACTACACCCACTTGACCGATTTAGCGTATTGCCCATACACGTCAGAAGCACGTAACATAAAACGATTATTAAGAGTATATAGATAACATTAGGTTTTCTCAAGCATTTTCCACGCGGAAAGATCATCGTAGACCGGTTAATACGTATCCGCGTGGGGCCTCCCGCGGCTCGCGTACGATATCGTCCAATATCATTAAGGTTTTCCTACTAACCATTCATATTCATCAGGGGAACGCCGACCCAACACAAGATTCGTCATTCGTCAAATCG
Source organism: Apotomis betuletana (assembly GCA_932273695.1). Taxonomy (NCBI): domain Eukaryota; kingdom Metazoa; phylum Arthropoda; class Insecta; order Lepidoptera; family Tortricidae; genus Apotomis; species Apotomis betuletana. The sequence continues at coordinate 11,496,765 of OW026309.1, read as the reverse complement.
TCATCGTCACTTTATCCTCACGTACATATTATGAATAAAGTTATCAATATGTAATATGCGTAAACAGTACGTAAAACTGCATTCGATTACGAATATCTACGCAGTTCTATACTCACCCTTTGTATGATATAGCTTCCACGTGCCATCCTTTGATATAGTCGCGATGTGCGACGTGTCCACGTCGAAGGCAACATCGTATATGCCTGACGTGTGCCCGGTGAGATCGTAAGCCTTTGTCACTTGCTTGTACTCCCCGTTCTTTGTGAAGCACACTTCCATCACTTTTATGTCTGATACTTGTCCTGTGGCCACCACAAAACGGCCGCACGGTGATATTTTGGCCGAGTACGTACTCATCAAATACGTGTCGAGACTGTCCAGTTTCTGGCCTTTCAGATCCCAAATTACCATGTCAGTGTTTGCGGAGCATGACATCATGAATTTCCCGTTGCTCGATATGCCAAAACCGACGACGTTTGTGTCGTGTACCTGTGGGACAACATTTAATAATTACAATACTGAAATTCAATCTTTTGATGACGTTTACGAGTATAATGCCAATTATCACTGCTTGGTGACTATGGATGCGCTAAGATACATTTAACAACTAATCTATTAGAACTAGTGTGTACTTTATTCTAGCAGTAACAATGACTACAACACGAGCAACTCGTATTGCCCATTTGCACATATAGAGATTAAGAGCCGATCCACAGACATCTTATAATAGTTATAAATTAATATGGTAGTACAAAGTACAAGAACAGATACTACCATGTCGTATATAGAAATCAATGCCAAACTTTGCAAATGACGAAACAACACACCTACTGAGGTTTCGTTATTTTTGTTCAAATGTGACGGGCGTATTTAATCTCAATAACAATGACCTGCTTGAACGCAATCTTCTTTGTTATGCGGGTCACAAACAACAGTTAAAGCTAACAGTTAAACTGACAGTGAAAACTGTGTGTGTCATGAAAGTTGTCAATTTTTATTCTATAGTCTCCGTTTTCACCGTCATTCGACAGTCAGCGGAACTGATTAGCAGCCGGCTGCAGAAGTTCAAAGATTCATCGATAATTAGTCACAATATGTGCACGTACAATAACACGAATACACGAAGCGAGATAACGACCTGTCCGCACCTTATAGATAGATGTATCCATACGGAAATAAGGCGTAGTTTTAACAGCCTTACGTCATACAGGTCACGACTGTGAGACCAAGTACGTTTAACTATTGTGATAAAGTGGCAAAATCATAAAACACAACCTACATGCGGCCGGCGGCGTTACCTCTCTGTTGCGCTACGGTAAAAAGCATTATCTTACTATGAACTTCATACAACGATACGACCTTTTTCCTGTAGCTCGGCGGTTCTAGCCTCCGTGAACAATGGCGTGGCTGATGCGCGCGAGTTCAGAGGATCGTCGTACGCGCAACCTCGAAAATATATTTAGATACAGGAAGGTTCGCCGCCGGTTTTCCTCGCGCTCAATGCTTGCATTAAACATACGGGATGGACTCGTAACTGTCGTATACAATAAAATTCATCTTTAATGCAACTGTTTTGCAGCAGACTTATGGTAATGTTGACCTTTTGGCATTCAAGCTCAAAACAATTGAGGTCGTACAAGGGTGGAGACAGAAGACGTCTGACTAATAGGCGATAAGACGTTGGCACTGGAATATTTACCAAATTGCAATAAATATACAAACAATATCTTACGTCCAAGGCTCTAACGTCCTTAAAGTCATGTCATGTTCATGTAGATTGTAGGAGAATATTAAGTAGTATATGAGAACTGAAAAAAGTATTAAGTAGAAGTAGGATGGTTAAACGTCCGTCAAAACATAATTTGAATGATTAAGTCGCTGAGGTCACTGCGAGGCAGACAAAGCGAGGTAATACGATCGCTATCGACGATGCAAATTATTTTCATACAAAAAAAATATGAAAAAAAATCGAGATAACTCATAACCTTGCGTATTATTTTCATAACGCATTCAGAAATCGAGTACACCGAGTTTTCTTACTTATAATGATGGGAACGACGCAGCCATTGCCGCTCGAGAGCTCGCGTTACCGCTGCAAAAGAGAGAAATCTTGTGATTGCTTCGCAACAATGACATAAAACTGCATTGATACACTGACACAATGCGAGAAAAGTAACACAGTTACCAAGCAAATAACACTACGTGAGCTAGATAGGGAAAATGTGGTAATTCCCTTTAACTAGCAGGATGAGGCACATTTAGGCACTACTCTAAGATTAGAGTAATAATTAAATTAGAAATGAAGCCTCCAGATTCCGTAATAAGTTTTCCAAATTAATAACAATGCATAGGTAGCTCATTTAACTTCGTTTTTCTTCTAGCGCTTATAGTACAAAAGTGCTCAAATAAATGCTTTAACAACAAGGGATCATTGGTGGGATTTACTTTTCGGGTTTTATTTTATTATACGAATGTATCTGTTGACTAAACAAATATCTAAACCTAGATTAGATGCCCTTTGGCCCTACTTACAGAATCATCATCATCCTCCTAGCCTTTGTCCTGTATCTTTGTAGAGAATAAATTCTCAATCGGGGTCGGTTACATAAATCCCAAGATGTGGCGTAGGCATTAGTTACAGAATACAATTAATTTACTTTTTATAGAAAAATATTAACCAGCAAGTCTAATGGAATCCAAGTACAAGCATCTTTTTATGTAACGTCCTTACAACATTGACGACTGTATATTAAAATATGTAGCCCCCGATGTCAGATCCTATCCCCAACAAAGAACTATTTTGTTTTAAATAATTTATGGAAGTATGCACATACATAATTGAATTTATTCCCTGTAAACTACAGCGTAGACGAGGCGAACTGACACCACAGCGCTAACCGACGCATCCAACACAAAGAACATGCTAATCCCTGTTTCTTATTACAATACCAGAAGCGCCCGCAACTTCGATGCGTGAGGAAAAAATATCATAACCTTATTTTTTACTTTACCGTAGGCGGGCAAAAAATATTTATATTTATTACCATTCTTGGAGGATCCTTAGCTACAGTGTGGCAATAATAGTTGAGATCAGTTTTAGCTGCTTAAGGCGACGGGTAATGTAAAACTAGCGCTACTTCCGATTTTTTTCTTATACCATCACAATCGGATATTTTTCAGAAATAGCAAGCACAACACCTTTCATATTTATTAAATCACTGTAGGTACACAATTTGTTCACTGTAGTTTACCCCACAAAACTTATTCACGTCAAAAGCGGCCAGGCCACGATAGTTTTGGACAAGTTTTTGGGACCACTAAAGAACGAACAATCGTGTATAATGATTTAATAAATATTAAAGGTGTTTTTCCAGGTAGCCAATCACTTGCTAAACAACGTTTCATAAATATTCATTTTACAAACAACGTTAGACAAATTAACGATTCCTAAATTAGACGTTGCATAAAATATGGTTTTACAAATAGATCATGCTACAAATTATTTATTGGACAAAACATCATATCACAAAACGTTATTTTGCAAATTATTCATTTATTATTCTAGTCAATTAACAAAATAACGAATGATAAAACAACGTTAATAAAATGCATTGTTTGGTAAACATTTCGTTTAATAAATCATCATGGTGTGAACGCCATTCATATGTGTAGTTAGGTATCTACGAGTACAAATATTTAACATACCTACTTAATTTTTAACAAAGTATAATTGTTCTGATGAGCATACAGACGTCTTAGTGTTCAGGTTATTGAGGTTTTTCAGGTGACATGGGTCAAAAACCGAAAACTGTAGGTTAGGTTAGGTTTGTTTTATGACCATGCATGCTTAAAATGCTTGCTTAAAAAAATGCACCAACATTTGCACATTGCAATTACATCACTCAATCTAATTAAGCCTAAAAATGGCAAACATTGAAAAAAATATTTTTTTGAACCCCAATATCTCGGTAAATATCGCTATGAGAGAAAAAGTTAAAAGAACAAAACATGCTTATTTTAGCGTAATCTACAAAATTCAATGTAATATAAGCCAAAAAACAGCTTTGGTACAATCTGACCAAAATAAGTACTTGCCTATTTAATATTTGGCCCAAGTGTTTCGAGTAGTAAACTTCATACCATCCTGCGTTTCCTTACATAGATAGATTTTTAATATTTTTCTGAAACAATAGTTTATCAATTAACGTTTTGCAAAATAACTGATTTTTAAAACGATTTATTCGTGAAGTGAACATTTTTTAAATGAAACTTTGTCTTTCAATATGTTTATAAAGCGTAAAAGTTACTAAATGTATATTTGTCGAGTAATTATTTGTAAAATGAGCATTTTAAGGAATGACAGGTTTGTGAAATGAATAGTTTGTGAATCGTTGTTTGTTAAGTGATTAATTGATTATTAAAGTTGTTTAGCAAATGATGATAAACCGTTTTTCCAGCTCCTAGACTACTGCGATTACTGAAAATTTATCTGATTTAGAAAATATAAGAAAAAATCAGAAGTGGCGCTAGTTTCGCATTACCCGCTTTCATGACGTTGGGTATGAGTACGAGTATGTTGGGAAAATATATCATGAAAATTCATTCTACCGATTTCTACCTGAAACAGCTCAAACTTGGAATGTTATATTTGGAATCGATTTATAAAACTCCTTCATCATACCCCACAAGATAGGATTCACACCAACAAATGTCAAAATCCCATACGAAAAATGATGACGTCATAACTCCCTTCCTGCACTAAAAATTAAGATGACTCTCCTTCTTGAAATGTTCTTAGGGTTCAGAAGGGGCATCCTGCCAAAGGAGAACTCCCGCCAAAATCATCCGTATAATTACACTTTTATGCCGTGAACGCCGCCGTCCACTAAGATACAACTTTATCAGACACAGTCATCAACCGAAACGTGATGTTCATTGAATCAACTCAATCGACACCTACCTAATTGTTTGTTTCTCGGTATATATGAAATAAAATTCAGATATTCGTCCATTTCGCAATATTCACGATTAGTGACTTAAGAAACATGCGATACCTACCTCCGGTGTCAGAGGTGGAAAAAAGTAACAAGTAAATCACAGTAATCGATCAATATGTATATTCAAACGTGGTATGTTGGACTCGTTGGCAATAAAATAATACTTATGGCCATACGTCTTATAATTTGGCTAAAGTGTAAATGACAGGCGAGCGATTAGGTACGACAAGCAATTTCTCTATGAAACGGATAAGCCATACTTATTAGTTTTAAACCAAGATAGCGTGATCGTGTGTGTGTACGCACCTCCTAGAGTATGGCTATAATGCGCTCAAGCATAAAAAAACATATGACGCATATAGGCGCTCTAATGGCGAATAATTACGGAATTCAAGATTTGGTGTGATTGACGTAGCGATGTGATAGCTAAGTTGAGAGAGCACTATGCCGGAAACGTTGGGTTGCAGTGGATCACATTACATTTTTCTTTTAAAATAAAAATGTGGTAATTTCACATTAAAAACAGAATTGATAAAAATATTATATTCATACCAAGGTGTAGTGTTAGTATTAAAGTCAGGGCTTAAGGAATTGGCGTATCCTGGGATCCGAATCTTTTTTAAAGCGAAAGCGTTAACTGGCGAGTCATGGGCGCCAATTTTACATGATATTATATGGACATATTTATATATGTATACTTCAAATTAGGACTAAATTGGGAATATCTTAAAGCCACATTGAATCAGGCGCCTGGTTGTTAAAGTGCTTGCCCGACTTGTCTATTCATACGGAGGCAGATCAAGGCCCATCGTATTATTTCGACTTCACGATCTCGCAAAGAGACTAGCGAAATGTTTAGCCAATGCTTGCACAAGGAGTGTCCAAAGTGTTTTATGTTAGATTGAGGGTTTGCCTGAAGGACCACATTTTGATGATATGATGATCTGTGATTTATAGCACTTCTTTACTGTAGGCACTTGACAGTCGAGAATTTTAATTTAGGGCTCACTACACCATCAAGTTTGGGAACCCCTGAGCCATCACAATAAGGCTTATCAGTCCGGCATGACTCACTGCTTGCCTTAACCAAAGAACGCTATTGCTTATGTCTGATCGAATCTACAAACTGGCGCCGAGACAAAATACACCTATATCTTTAAGTTTGGGAACCCCCTGAGCTAGCACAATAAGGCTTATCACTAACCGGTATGACTCACCGCTTGCCTTAACCAAAGAATGCTACTGTTTATGTCTGATCAAATCTCAACCAAGCTAATGCGCCGATACAAAATACTACACCTGCAAAAGCCTCAAAAAGTATAAAGCCTTTCAAATAAACAATACAAAGATGCATACACAATGCATAAGTGAAAATTCGAGAGGTCTCCCGGCGTTGGGGTGGTGTAGTGGTTGATACGTTGGACCGATAATCCAGAGGTATTCGATTCCCGGACTCTTCCGCCTTGTTATGCAGTTTAATTTTACATTGTGCTTTGACCTTTGCAGCAATGTATTACCTTCAAGTTTGGGGGAGCCCTGAGCTACCACAATAAGTCTTATCACTAACCAGCAAGTGAGTCATCACGCTTACCTTCTAACCAAGGAGCGCTACCGTTTATGTCTGATCACTAACCAAATTACGCTATAAATAGAACTGAGAGATTGTCCGTAATTATATGTTGGCAAAAACTTGGAGTTTAAGTAAAAAATTAACAAGTTTGATTTAATTTAATCCATGTAACCTACATTATGTTGTAGGACACAGTTTGTAAACAAATCTCGTCACCGACAGTCAATTGTTGACTATAGGTAATCTGATTGGATGGCATTTATAACGTGTACAAGTAGTTGTGATGACAAAACAATATCAATTAACTTTAAATTATTTGTTTATTGTACAACAATAGCTGAATATAAGTACAAGGATGGTGTTATTGGATACTTTTTATCCCACTAGGTAAATTAAAAGAGGATTATAACTTTTTCACCTCACTCGCTCGGAAAACCTCCGTTTATAGGGCGAAATCTGCGTGCAAAAGTCTATTTTATCCGCTAGCGTGCAAAAGTCATTTGAATTTCGAACCCGACGATTTTGATTCCCTGTGGTGCATGTAACTTTTTTATATTTAAGACTCCTTCAACGCGTGACTGATTTCATCAGTCGATAAATCTTCGAATAACCAATCAACGCACGCTAATAAAGGGCGATCTGGTCAGGCCTGCTAAAATCATATGTACGTTTGAATGTTTCTTTAAAAAAAAAATACACCTACAATATCACGTCCAGAAACCTGGTTTGTGGTTACAGATTTTTAAGTTTTTATTTTTTCTACACTTTATTTTATGATCAATATATGTTTATATATATTTATAGTAAGTATTTTAGTTTCATTTACATATTTTGACTAGTAAATATATTAAATACAAAACAAATTTAAATATTTATTTGTTATAAAAGTTGGAATATAAGAGTGTACTTTTTGAACGCACCCGAGAAAAAAATAATACCTAATTAAAAAGTTGGAAGTTGTCACAATTCACGTAAACGACGTAAATTTGTTCTGTGGAGAATACATACTGTTGTCTTACTTTATAGAAATATCGAAAACAAGAAAGTTAAGCCCAATTTGGAGTATTTATTCAAAGCTAAAAGCCTGCATTAAAACGAAAAAGGATTTGTTATAAATATTTGGAGACGATAAGTAATTTACCGAAACTATTGGCGTTTTTAAAGAAGATAAAGCCGAAATAATCTTGTTCGGATCCCATCGTCCAATAACTTCCAAAGCAAGTGTTATGGAAAATACTTCCGAGTGGCTAACTAATCCTTCCCAGAATGCCATTCTCCCACATTCACAACGAATGTGTCAAGTAGTTTCAAATACAAATATAATAATATAACAGTGCTTAAGAAAAACTCTACGATAAAATATACACGACGATAATACAAATTACGGCCATATTACTTTTAATTTTTAATATGTGTGCTTCTCTCGTATTTATTTGATTTGGATTTGAGTGTTAAATTTGAGGTGTTAAATAGAAGGCAAAATTAAATATGATGATGAATCTTGCATTTTCCTCGCTGTAGTGACGTGAAAAGTTGTGTGTTCCGCATGGCTGCAAAATTATTTAGCTTCTCGTGTCTTAAAAGCCTCGCGCTACGCTCAGCTTTCAATTTCAACACTCGCGCCAAATAACAACTTTGCAGCCTTGCATAACAAATAACTATTTTACCCTTCCGTATGTAGTTGTACTTTCTAGGTGTCCGGAACTTCGGGACAATCTTATCTTACACTAATCAAAACTTGTAAATATGAATACTACGTAAGTAGACGACGATACACAAATGTATCTGATAAATACACAGAAAATAACCAACATGCCGAGATTTGAACCCAGAACCCCGCGACGACCTCGCCTTGCGGACCATCGTAGGTACCACCAACCAACTAAGCTAAATACTTATCTTGTCAAGGTTATAGTCATACATTAAGTTGTGATAGTCTCACACACTCTTTTGCAATTGTTGACCGCTTAAAGTTTGTTACTTCTTCACGCTGAAACTAGTGGACGAATCTGCATGAAAATTGGAACAGAGATAGTTTATACCTTAACACTTAGGCATACTTTTTATCTTTAAATAAGTTCCCGTAGGATTACGTTTGCGATTTGAACACGGGCGAGAGCTAGTATATTATATAAATGACAGCACAAAAAACTAACATTACAAGGAATGTTACGCTCATGTTGAAACGTAACGCGTAATCATTTCATTACTCTACAACAGCAAAGGGCCGTACCTAATTAATAACTAGTACAGATTAAATTTATCGCTATTACGTAATGAAAACATTCGCAGTGAATAAAGTATTACAGTGGGTTCTCTCTTAACATTTTCGCCAAAGCACAGAATAAAACTATACAAGTTTTGGTCTTCCCACAAGCCGCTTATGAAATTAGCCTACATATTTTATTGGTTGGTGTGAAATGCGATTCTTTTGGTTGTGAGGCGTGGCGACGCGACCGATCGAATGGTGCGTGTGGCTACGAATTACGATCGCCGTGGCGTACCGTATAATGGTCGGTTGTTATCGTGATACACTGGTGCTCATGTTGAGCCACTCTCACATAAGCCGTCTGTCAATTTGTTGGTTGTTTGTGACGCAACTTATCGCGCGCGTGTGTTACGTCTGACTACAAACGCGTGCTGATTTCGCCCGGACAAGGGGGAAAGATGGAGCCGAGCAGTTACTAGTGCGGTTCACGGTGCGAGTGAGCCCTTAATAATATAATAAGTATTCACAAAAGTAAGGTACTGTTACAATGAGGAATAAGGTTTCGCGGTCTTCCTCGTATGTAACAATACATTTATTATTAATGTACATATGAATTTTAATGTTAGTCACACAACAAAAGGCTGTGACAAAGAAATGACTAATGTATTAATGGGATCACGTTACATGGCATCATTTTCCACCACGTATGATTGCACACATTTTACTATGATTTCTGCACTAAGTGACTCATACATTCATAATAGTCATATTATACAGTTTTATATAACAGGCGCCAAGTTCAACGTTGTTAATGACAACTCTCAGAGACCTCTTCGGAAAAATACAGTAATCGGGGTAACTTTTATTGGTATTTCATACAAAATTGAAGGAATGGCGTCTATGTTCAAGAACAGGCTAAACAGCTGAATCATTTTTTTTTGTAGTGTATTTATTTTATTATTTCATTGCATATGTTTGAGAAAAACACTATAGATGTCTTAGCTATGAAAAGTGCTTGCCGGCTTCGTATCAAACTATCCGTCTATATCTACTCACCCGGCAAGCCCTTCTTTTGGCGTCTGCAGTAACGTGGGTACTATTTGTTGCTGTTGAAATACATTATCTATACGCTGTAGCCGTAAAATAATTAAAACTGGCGGTGTGTATGCATAATCTTATACAGAAGGTCCAAATAATGCTGATATATTGCTAAATTGGCGATATCGCAAAGCCTATTCGAATTATGGCCCTGAAGTCTCATTAGCTATGATTAACACGGGATATTATAAAACATCCGGCAACGGATATTGGCATCTCGCCCATCTTAGTTTTTAATAAGTTGAAAAGAGATTGAATGAAATTATTGCTTCTGTGAAAAATATGAAAAGAATATCTGTGACATTCATTCATATTTAACGAGCGTTAAATTTTTAGTGAACATTTTGCATACAATAAGGAATGTAAAAAATAAACAATAAAGTAGCCTTTTATTTTTGAACTGAAGTCTGTTTATTTTTTCATAAATTTCACCACACATGTTTTATGAAAGGCGCATCTCACATGGGATGAAATATAAGTGAATATATAAACTTTATTTAGGAAAACACACCATTACAATATCAATCCAATATAAGAATATTAAGACGATAATATGTAGTTATATTAGGGATGTACACCTAAAATGGTCTCCACTCAGCCATGTTATTGGTGATGGGATGGCAGTACAGTCGGTGAGTTCTCGTGGGTGAAACTTGAGAGGTTCTTATCTGGACCGCGTAAGAGCGAGCGAGACAGGTATAAAACGCGAATCGCATTCTGACAACACACGCACAGTTCATATTAGTTATTAAGTTTATATCACTCAATTGCTTTTGGCAATTACGGCTACCTGTCAACGCTATTATAAAATTATGCTTATAAATGAATTCCAACTCAAAAATCGAAGCAAATTAGTGGATAAATTTATGAAACATGTAATGTCAATTTTTTTTAATGTGGGTACACAGCACAATTTTTTTTAAACCATTGATACACAGATCAAAGCTTAAAGAAAAATTGAAAAATAGTTACCTGTCGGAAGACACCGAGAATCGTCGTACCTCTGGATTGCCGGTTCAGCGCAACACCACAATTTTTATTTAAACCATTGATACATAGTAGTAAATTAGTGGATATCAGTGGCGTGGCGTCCATACGACCCGATTCCCACCGGCTTAACCATTCAGAACGACTGAGCATTGAGCACCACTCTCTAATCTCTCTATTGCTATTGAAGAAAAACAATCTACACCGGCTTGCCCTGCGCTATTGTTTGACACCACGTCCCTGGTGGATATTATTTTGCTTCGTATGTTTCGTTATATATATGTTATTTTTTTTATATATATATATATTTATCCCATCTTAAATGGCCGGGTTAAGAGGCCTTATTCCTTTTAAAATGCTGATTGTTTTAGACATTTTTCTCTATGATCAAACACGTTTCTTATGGTTTTATTGATGTTACTACCTAGAACAGGACTCTTGTGATTTATTGGTATATATTTAAAAAGTATAGTTTGAATTTTTCATTGATAATTTTTGTTTCAAAAACGATTCGAAATTGACAAAATTCACGCGGAAAATTAGTTTTTTCCACTTATTTTCGACTGCACGCAATGAAAGCATGAAATAAATGATGATGATGATGAAAGATTTTTTTTCATAATGCAAAAAGCGACCAAACTCATTCATTGATTAAGACATAAGTCACTTTGACAAAAAATCTACCCTGGTCGCTTTCTGCATAACTATGGTCAAATAGCTATGTTACTACTTAGAACTCGGGCAAAAGTATTATTCACTACAAAAAGTTAGTTGAAATTATCGATATATTTGTCATATTATGAAAAAAAAAATTTTTTTTAAAGGAATCTCTTAAGTTAAGTTTGCACCTGGTATGTATGGGGCCGGATACAAATGCGGTGCAAAGTCAACGCCACTTTGTTGTATGGGAGCCCCCTTAAATATTTATTTTATTTTGTTTTTTAGTATTTTTCATTTGTGTGAAAATGTCAACTGTCTCAGCCTGGTGGCAGACGAATAGCCGAGGCTTAGTAATAGGGTCACGTTTTGCCCTTTGGGTACGGAACCCTAAAAATTAGGGACATTAATATTACTTGAAACTTTCTTATTTGCCAATGGCATTAGAACAAGCAATCATTAGTTAACGACCCCGATTAGAGTAGCATTCAATACCAGTTCCATTCTTAACGTGTATTCATAAATCTATGCATACAAAGCGTTATCTATCTTAATGGGATATGATATTATTAAAAATCTATTATGAAATAGGGCATTTACGAGTATTAATAAAGGAAAATGCGTAGTATTTATTAGATAATGCAGTGTTAATTAGGCAATTCTATTTTGAATAATATTTTCCTGTGATCCTATATGTTGTGGGGAGATGAGACAATAACATTAAAAATAAGGAAAAAGTTAATTGTGATACGACGGAAATTTCCGGGAATTTCGCTCAAATAGCTAGATGTCAATTTCATCACTACATAGTATAAAACAAAGTCGCTTTCTGTCTGTCTGTCCTTATGTATACTTAGATCTTTAAAACTACGAAACGGATATTGATGCGCTTTTTTTAATAGATAATGTGATTCAAGAGGAAGGTTTATATGTATAATTTCATTCATAATTTATCAGCATAGCACCCGTGCGAAGCCGGGGCGGGTTGCTAGTTAAAACTAAGCTCCAATTAGGGTTCAATACCTACTCTAAAGACTAGTGGCTCTGTATGCTGGAGACCTCGCGATTTTGTTTCATAAATGCTGTTGTTTGTATTTTTTACGTTTCCAGCCGCCATATGAAGATATTTTAAAAAATTTAGAAAAACTGAATTGACAAAACCTTCATGTACTTATCGAACCTACTCACAAAATTTCATGAGAATCGGTTGAAAAATGCAACTTCTAGGTGAAAACAGCCGGAAAGCGTCTGGACCTCCAAACATGAAAACAATTTGGGCCAAGCTGAAACGGAGACACATCGCTCGCTGGGTCAAAAACTGAACCCTTATAGGACCACTTCGTTTTCAGAGTTTCTGTCAAGGGAATCAGCTAGGGTAGCTCCTGTTGATCTAAATAAGATCACGTTGGGCAAAAAGAAAGGTCTGATGAAAAATGGCAATTTCGTCGCATAATTGGCATTGTGTTGTTGTACTACGGTAGGTACGGATCCGTCGCGCCCTCAATTCGCGAGTGCTGCACTTGATCGGCTTTATAAAGAAACTTTATTTGTGTGACTGTGACACAGTTAATTGTCACACTGTAACAATGAACATGCATATTGAATATTCGCCACGCCTTTTGTTCTGTTTAACTAGCATTAATTGAGCTATTAACGAACAAAATCCTACTTTTCTGAGGCCAATGCTCTGGCAGAACATACGTTTACAATATGACGCCCACCTATTTTCGGCTTTGCTATATTTAATGCGCATTTCACTATATTGCGTCAAACCGATCTCGTCGGGCAGGCCGGTCGGGTCGGCCAATACTCCAAACAACCTAAGACGATAAACATATTTACATGGAGCTGAATTTGATGTTTCTAACGATATGTATCAGAGATCTCGGCATTATCTGTCTACTTTAGCCATGTGCTCTATCCGACGTAACCGTTTTTTTTTCTCATAGAGATTCTACTGTTCCTTTCATATGTTGTCAATACTTACTCCTTTATGCAGCATGAATAGCAGTTAACGATATTTGTGACAGTGTTCAGTAAAAAGTTCCCATTACTCGGTTTTAAAATACTAAATACGGGATCGCGTCGCGATGAGAGGTTGTTGGTGTATAGATCCAAACTAATTTAGTTTGTACAGAAACCCGAACAATGTTACCCTTTACTAAACACTGTCACATTTGTTCGTTATGCAGGGCGAACCTTGGGTATATGCCCTCTATATATTGTTAAATTGGGAATACTCCATGTCTCATTGAATTAGGGCCGTGATCAAAATACGTAGAATGAACGAACCCATGTCGGTCGAGTGCAAAAACAACCGTGCCCGGCGTTCGGGGTCAATTTCTTGAGATAAACTGATACATGTATACATGATATGACGTGTGACTTAGTGTTAGCATCTATTATCTGCTATACGTCAGGTCATCTACATCATTAGTGCTTGTTATGACTAAAATAAACTAATGTTTCCAGTCAGGTTTCATAACTCTCTCTTGGTAATAATCACAGAATCTCGTGAAGGCCAAGAAAGACGAACTCAGTAAATGCCTTGATTTGTTGGCCATGTGGGATGAATCGACGATCATTGTCCCGATCAGGGGCATTTCACTCAGTACTTTACAGATTTCATACATTAAAACTTGCGTGCGTTTTATACGAAACCCGCTCGATAGATGGAGCAAAATTCAATATTTGAATTAGTGTTATTAAAATGAAATCTGTTTTTATGTTATTATTTTATCCATAAATAAACATATAATAAAAACATAATTATAAGTTATTGTGAAAGATTATGAAGCAATATTTTAATTTATCATTACAGGCAACATTACGGCTTAAGATTAGATCCCCGTTCCATTCCACTCATTAATTTTTTAGATTTCACCTATTATATTTTAAGCAGTTATATGATGATTGTCACAAAAATTTAATATCCGCAAAAAAAATGGAAAATGATAAATGCGTATTTTTTTAAATGTAAAAAAACAATAGAAGAAAGAAAACTCAAAGACTACTTAGTTAATACAATTCGGTGTAGAGGAACGCGTAGCGTAGTGCTGTTTGACATTGACAGTTTACTTTATATGGATTATGGACAAGTTTGTTTTCTGGTGGATATTCAAACGGGTATAAGAAATTTACTTCGGCTGTGCTTTACGGATATTAGCGAATCTGCTCTACGTTGTTGACCTTTACGCTAACTTGGATTCCGACGACAGAAGTTCCAGGAAGGATTTCGATCCCGGCTTTGTGTAATGGATCACGATTGCCTCGTTTTAAACTATTTTAAAGTAAAAAATGTTGTGTGTCTACCTGCGGTAAGCGTTTGTTCTAATTATGTTCCCCAAAATTAAGGAAATAAAAATAATTAATTATAAATGTGTCTTTTTTATACCTTCCTACAAGCATAACTAGTTTTAAAGCCCACTTATTATGTTAAGTGTGAGATGAATCATATATAATATGTATTGAAAGTACCTACAGTACAGTGCATATAGCGATTGCTATGTATATACATATGTCATGACTCAGATAACTCGAGACTCGCTCAATAGATGGCGCTAGTACACAAAGGAAGCTGATGACTCTATCTCAGTATATATAATTTACTCTATGGTCCCGATATAGTCGTTTCGGCGAACGTGTTATAGCGAAGAGTCTTGACAAATGTCTAAGAGACTCGCTAGATGGCTGGATCAGATGTATAAGGCTGTACTCATGGACACGCCAAGCATCGTCAGTAGGTCCTCTATCGGCAGCCCTAACTACCGATATCTTGGACCCTGCCCTTCTGCCGGCAGTAACTTCTTTTTGTAATATCTTTTTTGTAATTTACTTTTAATATACATTTTGTAAAATTCCTCGCCAGATTCAAAATGAACAAAGGGACAGAAATAGTATCCTCGTGGTGATTTTAGTAAGGCACAAATGAACCCCTCTTTTTTTGTAGAAGCGGACCTTACAATGGAAAACGTGACTAAAATCAGACAGCTCTTAGATATGACAATACTTCGGACATCCTTTCACGAGAATTCTTTAGAGGATAATATTGAAGGTAGGTACTGCTGGGCATAAAAGTAAGGATTATATATTAGTCGTAGTATAGTAGTCACAAGTCTTAACGTACGTTAAGTGCACGTATATTTTGCATAAATATCTCAATGAGCGATGTCTTTATGCGACCTACTTTTGAGATGGTTCAATGTAGGTATTATAGGTAGGCTAAATTCGATGTTTCTGATGATATGCGTTCGAGATATTGCTCATAGATATCCGCTTTAGCGATGCTATTCGGAGTAACCATAATATCATTGTAAGGTATAGTATGGAAGTAACAAATATGTAAAAAGAAACGTAATTGAGTGAAAGAGATAGACACGTGTAATAGTATTGGTAAAAACGAGATAAAAATAAATGCATTATGGCCGATACCGTCTTTAATTCCTTACATGGCGCTTACGCTAATGCACCTACCTCATTTTGATACCTGTAAAAAATAAAATGACTCGCCATACGCCAGACGCGAGCGAGTAATACTATAATTTTAATATACCTACTTATTTATTTTTTATTTAAACTTTATTGTACAAAACAGATGTCAGTACAAATGGCGAACTTAATGCCAAAAGGCATTCTCTACCAGGCCAAACAGAGATGCTTCAAGTGGGTGCAGAGTAGAAAATTAATCCCGTCTACGGTAAAGAAAAAAAACGCGGACGAAGTTGCGGGCGCCTACTAAACTCCTATAAAATGTCAACTCATCGATGTCATGCATTTAATGACCAGGTCGAATAGGAAACATGAATATTATGGACTAGGAGCATTTTCACCGCATTTTTTCTTTACTATAGTCGGGTGAAATATCCTACAACCATCTTTGGATGGTCCAGTTATTCCTGTTCTAAAATTGGTGAAAATTCATCCAGCCGTTTTGGTGTGTTGAAAGGACAAAAAAAAAACCGGCCAAGTGCGAGTCGGACTCGCGCACCGAGGGTTCCGTACAAACCAAATCAATTTAATACCTCTACGCGTTTATGAGGAAATGGGTAGTAAGTTTAAAATTATTAAAATAAAATATATTATGTGATGTAACTAAAAATTTATGGTTTTCGTAATTTTTCCTTTATCTATGCTATAAGACGTTGCTTCGTACCAAATTTCAAGATTCTGAGTTCACGGGAAGCACCCTGTAGGTTTTGATTCCCTTGCAAGTGTCGAAAATTTGCGGCATAAACGGCTGTATCTTTTGATTGCGTTGGCTTAGAAGTTTGATTTTTTCACAGCTTCAAGGGACAGTAGACCTGAGTAATTGATATAAATTTCAGCTTCATACCTCCACGCGTTCCTGAGAAAAAGGGTCTTGACAGACGGACGGACGGACGGACAGACGGACAACAAAGTGATCCTATAAGGGTTCCGTTTTTTCCTTTTGAGGTACGGAACCCTAATTATGATATGACCAACATGTGATGGCGCCAGACTGGCATGGCATACAAATTTAGATTCTTATAATATATATGTCAGTTGAGGTCGTGTCAATACCGGGATATTGCTAATTTGGGAATATCGTATAACTTCCTCGAATTAGGGCCTGCTATTTGACCCCATACAAAACACTGAGGGCAAATGTGTGCAAATATTACCTGCCTACAGAGCCCGCGGTCCCGGGTTCGAATCCCGGCCAGGGCAAATATTTGTGTGATGAACTCGACTATTTGTGCTTGGGGTCATGGTTGTTCTATGTATTTAACCCTTAAATGCATACAATTACGCTAATTTTATTTCTGAAATGACGTAATTACCAATGAAATCCACGTCAGTTTGAGACTTCGGGACAATCTTGACAAAGTCTTTATTGACAATATTCAGGTTTTGACATGTGTCATTTCAGTAACGTGTATATATACATCATCATGCATTTAAGGGTTAAGTATATATTTATCTTTATTAGTACGTATATCGTCGTCTAGTACCCATAACACAAGCCTTCTTGAGCTTAATTTGGGACTAGATCGATTTGTGTGAGGTTGTCCGATATATATTTATTTGTTATGCAGCTGCTCAGCGATGATAACAACACATATATAACCAGACGATAGATAAGAAATAAGATAAATGTTTGTTTGTTTTCTTATAATATATATGTCAGTTGAGGTCGTGTCAATACCGGGATATTGCTAATTTGGGAATATCGTATAACTTCCTCGAATTAGGGCCTGCTATTTGACCCCATACAAAACACTGAGGGCAAATGTGTGCAAATATTACCTGCCTACAGAGCCCGCGGTCCCGGGTTCGAATCCCGGCCAGGGCAAATATTTGTGTGATGAACTCGACTATTTGTGCTTGGGGTCATGGTTGTTCTATGTATTTAACCCTTAAATGCATACAATTACGCTAATTTTATTTCTGAAATGACGTAATTACCAATGAAATCCACGTCAGTTTGAGACTTCGGGACAATCTTGACAAAGTCTTTATTGACAATATTCAGGTTTTGACATGTGTCATTTCAGTAACGTGTATATATACATCATCATGCATTTAAGGGTTAAGTATATATTTATCTTTATTAGTACGTATATCGTCGTCTAGTACCCATAACACAAGCCTTCTTGAGCTTAATTTGGGACTAGATCGATTTGTGTGAGGTTGTCCGATATATATTTATTTGTTATGCAGCTGCTCAGCGATGATAACAACACATATATAACCAGACGATAGATAAGAAATAAGATAAATGTTTGTTTGTTTTGGTATAACAACAATATTTTTGTGTACCTACCTGGGTTGGATAAAGACTGTTATTCCTAACAGCCAATCAGACAACACACGGTTAGTTAGAAAAGTAGTGGGATTGAAGCAAGAAAATGTATAGAAAACATTGATATAAATTGTTAAACTGACCGCGCTACCAACATTACTGATAATAATGTCTTCAGTATAAAACAATATTAACAATATTAGTCCGAAGTAATGTATTTGCCACACATTGTGTCGTGCGTGTAGTGTGTGTGTGTGTGTGTGGTGAATAGTTGAATACACATTAAAGACGCTTACAGTTTATGATTTGTTTTACTCACAAATTTGTGGGCATATGTAAGAGCGTATTTAAGTAGGTTGATGTCTACCCACTACTGATTAGGATGTTATGCTCATTATCGGCATCAAATTAACCCTTACATTATGCCGACTACACTACCTACAGCTTGCCGTGAGATGCACAACAGTTACCGATGTTTGCACATAGCATGTCTACACCCTGATACATGCAAGTCGAAATCCTCACCTTATTGAATAACTTGTGTAGTCATTCTCCTTCTTTGTCTTATATGTTGTTCAATGTTGTTCGCCCTCACGGTGTGTAGAAAAAATGCCTTCAAATCCGGGCTCCATACTATGGAGCGCGCGTAGTCATACTCGACGTTTACACGCAGCGTCTTGTCCGGGTTATTGTGGCTGAGGGCCCAAATGTCCCTAATGTAATTTCTTAGTACTTTCATAAAGGTCTAAATCCTCACCTTATCAAACGCGATAACTTGTGTTGCCGATGCTATGGCGCCATCTTTCTTCTTCTCTATCTTGTAGACGACAATATTATTCTCCCGCACGGTGTGCAGGATGAAAGCTTTCGAATCTGGACTCCAGGCGACGAAGCGGGCGTGGTCAAACTCGATGTTCACGCGCAGCGTCTTGTGTTGGCTGTGGCTGAGGTCCCGAATGTCCCAAAGGATCACGGATCCATCTGTGTAATCATTCTAAACTTACTGATATGGAATATATAACTAATAATCTTGAGATAAAGGTCGAAGACTTTTTCCAAGCCCTTTTTTACTTACAGACTTTTATATTGTGTTAAAAGATGTTTGTCACTATTTTTTTAAACCGAAAACTACTACTTATATTATAACGTATGTCGGTGATTAAGATCTATTTTAAAACAAACGTTGAGAAGAACGAGTAGTTTGGAAGATCGGCCTATCAGGTCAATATTACGTTGGTAACAATTGAAAAGTTACTTCACAGGTAAAAATTACAAGTTAAACCAGTCGGAACTTTCAAGTAACGTCTAACCTAAAAAATTAACGGCAACTAGTAATAAAAGTATCAAAATTAACCCTACTTGACCAATATTCTACAATTTGTTTTGATATTATTCTATTCGTATCTGCCAAATAAAATGCGTTGTTTTCGAAGCACGTAACATACACGCGTATATCTTCAATTTATCTTTGTGACCCAAGTTGTATACTAATTACGTTCATCACATTGTCATAACAAGTCTGTCTAGCGCAATATTTACCCGTGAGCGACGTCACGTAAGCACTCTTCGTGTATAAGGACGTAACTACACGTGTCTGACTAATAAACTTTGCCTTTTCATCCTTTAGAGGACAGTCCTGACCGTCTATTAGTGCCCATTTCTTGGAAAAATAAACACCACGTGCAGCTAAATGCGGCGAGACTTCGGAGTTACCGTGGGATTGTAAAGCAATTTATCGTTTCAAGGATTTCCTTTCTTCAAGTACTTCATCCTAAATCCTAACCCTAATTACATAATCTGCAGTTGTTAAAATTGCCTACAATTTCAAGGAACATTTATTATTGTCAAATTCCTGCAACTGCATCCTAAACTTTAAACCTCTGAGTTTATGACGAAGATAGGATGGGCAAAGAACGTAAGATTTATGAAACAATGTAACTGATTCTTGTTATAAAACGTCTTTGTCTGGAAACTAAATTCAGCTTTAAAATTCCATCCAAATTTAACTGCGAAGAAAACAAAGAGAGTAAAGCGCTCTTTTAGAGTAAAGACAACAACGATAGTTGCTGATTATCATTAGGTATACCACGTTCTCAGAATAGCGGCCTTTACTGAATACTTCAGATTATAGAACTGGCAGATATACCCAACATTAAGTACTTAAGTTTTATTATAGGTGTAAACAAATAGAAAAGCCAAAGTTAGTCCAACTTTGTAAGTTATTAACAGCTGATTATGCCTGTCAGTGTCGATCATTGGACAGGCTTAATTTATCCAGTGAAGTAAACAGCAGTAAGTCGCCCAGTTCAAGACAAAAAAAAGAGATAAATAGTGGAAAAAAATCTTCAAAATAGCCACTTAAATTTAAAGTCAACCCGGTTTACAGTACCATGAAAATCCGTTTAATAATATAAGGATTCATGGACAGGGTGTCACTTAAGGGGCCGGCGAGTACGACGCTTTATTTAAATAATTAACGTGCAACAATGCGCACCGGGTAAAGGTCAACGGACCACTTTGATATCGAAACTAAGTCACTGTATCAAGGTCTTTGGTTTCAGGCTTGCAGCACTCGGTGCCGTAACAATGAGTAGGCGGAATGAAATCTTGTCACGAGGTGCGGAAGAAAACTGCCTATAGCAATAAAAGGCCTAGAGATTTCGTGAGTTTTTTTGTGAGAAACGAAATATAGTCAGAAAGACTGTTAAAATCCGTGTAGAGGTTTCAAACAAAGTATAATATTTCCTTTGTGTCTGAGTTAGCTGCCTGTGCACAGAAGCGGAGTGGACCAATCACATTCCTCAGATTTAAATACGCTTCTTTCTGACTTCACAGTGACGAATCCTAGCTCATTGGTTCATTTTCTCTGCTTCGTGGACACGCAGCCTTATACCTCGATCGGCGAATAATGATCCCAGCCCGTCTACCACAACTTGGTTTCACGACTCTTGTCGCGCGAGATAGCATCGCTCGTCACTGTCTCTCAGTACTGTGAAGATAGAGACAGGTAATATATCTTGCGCGAGAAAGAGTCGCGTGTCACAGTTGTGCTAGAGGTGCAGGGACACTTCACAAAATGTGATAAATTTCTAATACTCGTAATACTGCTTGAAAGCGAAGTTTTTATACGAACGCATGTGTTTTGGAGGCTTGAAAACAATGTTGATGTGACATCGACGCCATTACAATTTGGTTTTTTGAAATGTCAAATGAAGTGTCACAAGGTATGTTAGTAAGATATCAATCTCTCACTCAATTTACCCATAGCAATTTGGGTATAAAAGGGGAAACCCGGGATGATGATATATTATCTTTGAGCGCCTATTTATCTGAGTGTATCGAACGTGACCTGTGGCATGTTTCTCATATGATGCAATGAACTGTAAATAATCACTTTTTTACAAAAAAATAGCCGACTTCAATGAGAAGAAATTATGTTTCCGAGAACAATTTAACGAGTTACTATGAAAAGAGCGCTAAATAAACTTCGATAAAATTTATACGGATTGATCACCTCCATCTGAAGTGATCTACCAAATAAGAAAAGAATCATCAAAATCTATTCATAATGATGGAATGATCGCGTAACATTCATCCAAAAAAGAAAACAACATACAGTCTGAATGAATAATTACAATTATCGTTGAAAAATTAATAGCTTGGAGAGTTTGCCGCATATTGAGTCTAGTTACACTTCATTATATCATCATGTAAATATCTAATTACCTACGTCACAAACATAATGTCAATTTAAAATAATTTCTAAGTCGGAAATTTTAATTATCAAAATTGTATCAGTGAGAAATAAAATAAAAACTCCTATTTAATGTCATCGATGTGACACTGTCTTCACGTTTCACAGATGAGCAAACCTTATAAAATGTCGTTCAGTCATCGTTTGCAAAATGACTAACGACCGAAGCCAAACTTACAGAGTGTAAAGTTACCATGATTGCTTCCTTCCTTGCGTAACGATTTCATCAAATTTTGGCTCGCTATCTTAATTGTTTATTAGCCTCAGATTTCAGAAACTGAGTACGTGTCAGCCAATAGATATTGACGTAGGTATTAACACGCGTAAGTATCTACGTAATGCAGTAAACAGGGAACAATAGAAGCATATCCATATATCAATTTCATATGTTCTTAGTGCCTTTTTCTTTTGAATGCCGTGCGAGATAGCACGAGCGCGGGTCTTAGTGTAGGCGTATCGAAGTTCCCTACTTCGATGACGAAACGACACCTTAAATTTGTGCAAGTCTTATTGTGAAAGACTTATTGAGTGTGGCGGAGGCGAGCGGTGTCTCGGAGGCCGATTCGCTTTAATATGTTTGCTTTGACCAATCTCGAAAACCCGCTAACCGTCCTGAAACAAAGGACTTGCCGTTTCATATGTAAACTCGGTTACTTATACATGCTCCGGCCTCGTTCGGAAATTTAAAAGAGTATCGTTATTTATGAAATTCAAAGGCCTTCTTCTTGACCTACGTCAACTGTTCATTGCCCTTTTCGTCCCGCGGAGGCTGCAGCGCCTGTCGGATGGGAGCCGACGTGAATAACTTGATCAATAACGTTGAATGACTGGATAACACTGATTTATAGCTATCTCTCGCTTTCCAGCCGGCCGGTGCATATTGATTGTAGGACAAATATACTTACGTTTCATAAGTTCTATTTTCGGCTTTCATTCGATGCACTGGGGCAGCCGCTGCGCTCTTCAATTCAGTAAACCGCACCATACATGCCTACCTAACAATATCGATTCATTTATTTATAACAAGAATTTTTTTTCGTATAATAAATCTACAATATTATTTTTCAATCGGTAATAGTTTACAGTTTTCCGATAACTCAAAACGTCATAGAGAAATAAGGCGATCCGGAATTATTTGCTTAGCCCATTTTATTGCCGACAATGTAGATAACAGCGATACTATAATTAGATAACCACAAGCTCTCATACTAACATTAGTATTAGTACTTGGCCCGTTATTAGTGATATCTATCTAGGAAATAAGAATAGGGCCACAAATAAGATTTTATTTAATGTGGATTCTGTTAACAAACATTTAGTTTGGACTTTATCAAAAAACGACCGCGAGCTCCACAACTAGTAAAGATGACGTACCTATCTGGGTTTTTTTTTGTAATAAACTTGACCTTTCTTAACAGATGATAATTTATTAGTGCAATTTCAAACATGTTAATTGAATGGAAACCTTATTTTGGCGACACGAATGGTAAACAAAACGCGTGTAGAGATGACCGGGCGCGAGGGCGTTGCTCCTTGCTGATACTCGAGGCGTCGTGTCGTGGTCTATTTACAATCATAATTTATCATGCTATGCTAAATTTCCTATTGTTCTACTATATGGACACTAACTGAATACGGAACACTAACAGGCACTGAGTAATACTAGCATAATAGCTACCTAATTCGGTATTCTAAGTTCAAAAGCATAAACAGAACAAGTTATCTACGTAAAAAGCTATAGATAGTTTTGATTTCGTGGTTCGATTCTCAGATCTTCTACAGAATAGCCTTACCAAGGTGGAAGTCATTAAGTTTGCTCATCTAGTGGGCGTTTCGTCATCACTTTATGTAAGCTGCTTACGTAAATCGGCTCAATGTGCACGGCCGGATCGCTCAGACAGTACTCATTTAGTGCAGCTTTGTACTACAGCTTAGTATAAAGAGAAATAAAACTATTCGAACTGGTATTTTAAACGAGCAGGTAGCGTGGGCCTACAGACCCTTTTGACCCACCCATGCATTCTTTCATTCCAGACAGGTAGAGCATAATGAAGGCATCTCCATTTAAGTTCAAAGAACTCCCCGATAATCCTATCTTCCCGTTATCTTATATCACAAAAGAAATTCCAGCAAACATTGATGACAACATTTTATCATTATACGTCATATCTTAAGCCTGATGTTGAGAGCAGTTCTTCGAAGATCCGATGAGTCAGTTACGTAAAAAAAAATCGGAATCGGAACAATCTTAGTCATCGCATATATACTTCAAACGATGCAAACACGCGCGGGCAAATGATTAATGATAAAAATATGATATGACATCAGATGATAACAATATTAGGCATCAATGTTTACTGTTTATATTTTGTTGCACTGTCGTGTCAATTTCCTGTTCGCTGGTCTGAAGTGATTCACTTATAAAACCGGAATTGACATCGTTTCATAACGCGGGAATTCCTCAAGTCAGCTAAACTATGTGCTGGCGACGTGTATGTATGAATGAATGCCAAACATTGCAGATAATTTAGCGGACTTGCTTCATCCGGTATTGTCAGTGGCTCATCATCATCAAAACAGGGATCTGTAAACTTTCTGACTAAATGTGGGTGAAAGGAAACAAAAAATATAAAAAAATATTACGTTTATTGCGGTAATGCAATTCGAAGGCACATACACATCGAGCGTACGCGCGCATCGTCAACGTAACGTATCTATGTCACTTTACGAAACCGTTCATTCATATTGAGCCTAACCAGAAATAGTGTCCGTAGCGCAGTTCGTTTGTCACTTCACTTATCACTTGACATTTTTAGGCGGCACTGATCAAGGGATCATACGGTTGTAACATAGAGAACTGAGTCGTCATGCGCGTGCGTTTTGCCCGCTCCTCATGAACTTTGAGGAGGACCAGATCCATGGCCGCGCGCGCATCTTCCAGCGGGGAGTGGCCGGCGCTGCCTCGCTGCACGCTGCGTCCAAGAAGCTCCTCGCACAGGACGCGCAGCGAGCGCCGCAACGGGAAGCCGCGAGCGTGCGGATATAGCGCACACGTATCCACCACCGCCCCATGTAGCAACTTCAGCGCACGCAGGTCGTTGTCCAGCGCATGTCCAATCAAAATAGTATCAGTTCCGACGAATCCAAGTATATCGTTCTGTACATCCCGTAGCGTCTTAGTCGCGCGCGCCAAGTCGCGCGGCCTGATGCCCGAGAAACGAGTGTTGGGATCCACGACGGGCGAACTAGGTTTAGCCAATGATCTGTACACAAGGCGACCATCGGCGGCGATGACCGCGATACTGGCCAGCTCTAGTCCCGCCGTCGTGTAGCACATCTCAGCATCGATGGCGTAAACACCGCCGCGAGGCGAGCGTGCACGCACATATCCTTCGAGGGGGCCGTTCATGCCGGGGCGAGTACCGCTCCACACGTGGAAACGAGCGGAGCT
Source organism: Apotomis betuletana (assembly GCA_932273695.1). Taxonomy (NCBI): domain Eukaryota; kingdom Metazoa; phylum Arthropoda; class Insecta; order Lepidoptera; family Tortricidae; genus Apotomis; species Apotomis betuletana. The sequence continues at coordinate 11,471,279 of OW026309.1, read as the reverse complement.
GCAGCCTCTAGCGCCCAGCGGAGCGTTGCAGCAAGTGTGTCGGTAGTCACCGCTGACACGACCCCAGTGATACAAACACGACTCCTCAGACAAATATTCACCTTCACGAGTCATCCGAAACATTTTGTCACATCGCACACACAAATGTTCCACTGCGTCTGCTTCCTCATCACTGTCGGACCGCGGGCTGGAGCCCAGCGACCCTCGTCCACTGTCACCTTGCGATCCACCGGGAACGAACTCCGGCGCGTTCACATCCCACGCCGTGTGGCGTAAGGTGGTCGTTCTCGACCTCGGCGGCGGGTTGATGTAGACGACAGCCTTGCATGAGTTGGGCTCGATCTCCAGCGGGTAGCCCAGGGCCCACATGCGCTCCGGCGACAGGACATGCGGGCGGAGCGCCTGCACTAGTTCTTCGGTAGAGATTCTCTGAGGCGTCGACGGCGACGGCGGCGCGGTCGGGGGGCGCCGTCGATCGCGGGGCTTGCGCCGCCGTGCTGCAGCGCCGGCAGCATCCACCGACGAGAGGGTCTCTTGGTAAAACCAATTTTGCAAATTAATACAAAAGTGCATGTTTCTTCGTTCGCTTGTATACTCATAGAGTCGAGTGTTTGTTTATAGCTCGCGAGCGCGGAGTCGACGCGGGACGTGCGAGTGCGCGCGCGGGCGCTGTACTAATGGCGCGATGGAGGGGCGGCCGCGCTATATACGTCACGCAGGTAGCGCGGTTGTTAACGGGACATGCCAATCGACCGGCCTATTCTCATTTTTCTAAACAACAATATAATAATATTTCTCAGGTAAATAAAAGAATAAAAGGGGGCAATTGTGTTACTTTGCGAACTACAAAGAGAGACTTGTAGCCATATTGGCCGCGGTAATAGTGAATCGCGTCGCAGCTGTTGTTTGTTTACGTCGATTTGTACCTACGCTTATCAGCTGATGGACGCCGTTGCTTATGCTTTCTAATACCGTACCGTACATTGAGATGAAAATTTACACGTGGTATATTATTATTTTTGGGTTCGATTTCATTTGGAGCACGTTTTAATAAATAGTAATAACAAACCTCATTTAGCTCTACATAATTTACTAATAGGGACGATAATCATTATGAATTTCATGTTTAACTAAATCGACGAATATAATTAGTAAGTGAGGATATTTTGCGTATTTTGTTATACTTTTAACGTACTACTGAGAAACACGAATTGGTAATTGGTATAAAAAGATAAGACATGTCTGCTCGACTCGAAGGGCGGGCGGCTGCGGAAGGAAGGACAGCCGGCCGTTGCCCTGGGCCGGCCGGCGTATCTCGTATTTATATACGTCAAGGTAAATACGTACTTAATACCGACGGACAATGTCTTGATATCAAGTCATTAACTTTCAGACAGTGCGAAGACCTCTCATACGATTAAAAAACAATTACTCGTGTTTAATTAGCCAAGGTAGAGCTAGCCCTATATATATTTATTTTTGCAATCTAATTTACAGCATATAATTGACCATATCTTATCGGTATTACCGATTTATAAGGTTGTGATTAATGATATGCATTTTATTGTAGCACATCATATTGATTTATAGCGGTCTCTATCCATCTATATGTAGAGTCTAAATATAGAGGATGTAGATACATGAATAATTCGGTGCTCTGCGAATTCTTCAGTGCTAAAAGTGATAACAAGCCACAAGATCTAAATATGAATAATAACATGTTTTTGTATCATGTCATCACGACATCATATTGTTTTAAATTTTTATTTCTTGCACACCATAATAAACTTAGAAAACAAACACAAATATTTGAAATAATATAACAAACTGTAAAAAAATGTAGGTGCTGCTATATTTATTTAGCGAAAACTCTTTTTGTACCTCGAAATTAATATTATTTAATGTGTATAAATAGACTCATGATAAATTTAAATGTGCAAAGTACAACAATCAAACAATCTTATCCCCAATACCGGTGTATAAGATTCATTATAAATATTATAATCATATGCACCTAGGTATATACTTTTATAACAACATCGTATTAAATAGTGTTGAGTATTGACCTAATAAAACTCTATATAGCATACAGTTCTGATAATTGAGGAACGAGATGACCTACAAAATAATAACCTACCTAGTTAATTATTAAAATTATTATTTTTACTGTTCAGTAAGTAAACATAATTAATATATTCTGATTATTGACGTCACTGGGATCTGTTACGTTATTATTGATACTTGTTTTAGTTGTTTTACTACGAAAAAGCGAGTACAAACAAAAGTAAAAAATTAAACCTGTATGGAATGTGATGCCCTTTTACGTGTTTGTTGAATCATCACGTTGTAAAAACAAAGAACTGTGAACAAGTCGGGACCGAATTAGCTTACTTTTTTTTTTTTTTTTTTTTCAAATATAATAGGCAACATTTTCTATAATAGGCAAGCCGGTGGAAGTCGGGTTCTATGGACGCCACGCCACTGGTTAATACATCCCAAAAATCCCATTATGATTTAAGAGTGTGAAATCCCCAGAGAACATGTCTCAACTTGAAACGTCGGGCTCCAAGAAAAGTTGGCCAAGTAGTATAGCCGTAAGTCGACATGAGCCGTGGGCATGTGTGCGATTGTTTGTATACAGAGGCGCGTGTGGGCGCGGTGGTCGCTGACACCGACGATAACCTTCGAATCTATGTCAGACTGAACGGGGAGTCGACGAACGGGACGCACGAGGGGATACCATATCGAGGGACTTGTCATCAGATTTTTTTATTTTTAGGCTTTCTCACGGACTTTGGGAAATATTATTATTTTTGCAATTTTAGTGAAGGTAGATTTTTAAGATCTTTTCTATATTACAATGTATCTAAAACAAAAATAAGCCTGCACGGCGTGCGAACCCTAGGCTCCCAATAGAAAAAAACCTATAAAAAGAATATTTAATTTGCTTTTTTTCTACAAAGCTGTAAATTATGTTTTTAATTTCGCAAAATGCGATCTAATGTCGGGATTTTCCTATGTAACTATTATTTTTATCTGGTAACCCTAGGTAGATGCGCTAGCCCGAATGAACCGTACTGGGAACCACGCTCGCTGGACGAGTTAGCACCGTAGATTCTCTGAACATCGCTAATGACTAACGGTCTGTCTGTGCCCATGCAGATAACGCACAAAGTTGCTAGCGTGTACTTTATCTACCGGTACATCACAAAACGGTAGAAAAATCATGTTTATCAAGCGTGTAGCGTGTGTATCACTCGGCCGAAAAAACAAAACTACTCTCATGTTCATGTCGTCAAAAGTTACCATCCTCCATCTCAACGGAGACTTTCCGAAGACGGATGGCTCTTTATATTATGTGTACATACCTACAAGTCTAGTAAATTCACTTTGAATTATGTTCACATGAAAGGCGCGAACATAAATTTGTATATGACCAGTAGATAGTCTTATTTACAAACGCGTAGTGTTATCGTTCAACCCAATATCGACGTCAGGGAGCATTAATCAGACTTAACTGCGGCCTAAAAAGGATAAACTAAAGTCGGTCAGCTCCAGTCTCGCGCTGGTTCATGCAAAGCGTTCACTATAACTCGAAATTCGACATTTTTGCCTCCGACCAAACAGATACATAACCGGCCGTTGGAAAGAAGACACAAAGAACCGGTTTTCCTGTCACTTCAATATTATAAACGAGAAATCGTTCGATAAAACTGCCTTCATCATGGAACTGTGAGTTCGAACAATACGCGCAAATATTGTAGGTCAGTACACGAGAAACGGCGTACGTCTACAATATTCATAGTAAACACAAATACTGATTACGCATTAAAATTGGTTTATTGGTCATGTTTACTCATATATATTGGTGTGAATCAACGTATGAATGACCATGGTCGTTGTTTTAATGACAAAGGCTTATATTATTGTCTAATTTGCCTCTACTCATATTAATTGCTAATTCGGCTAATTGATAGTTCGGTGCATACTATTGTTTAGTCATGTACTGAAATGAAATGAAATAATTTATTTAGTAAGTAGGCCACAAGAGCACTTTTACAAGTCAGATTGTGAATCTACCGGCATTTCGCAAGAGGAGACCGCTATTAAGAAGAAAGCCGAAAGAAACTCAACAGTAAGTAATTTTTTCGTAAACAATACTTAAAACAAATAAATAATATCTACTTTTAATACTTAAAAAAAAAACAATTATTCCTACTCAACTATTACTATAGATCCTCTCTGTACCATCAGATTTCTGATTTGCACCCACTTCTAGTATCTCTGTTTAGCCCTATGGTTGACTGGTAGAGAATGTCATTTGGCATTAAGTCCGCCATTTGTACTGACTTTTGTTTTGTGCAATAAAGTTGAAATAAATAAATAAATAAACTAGTGAATGAATCTATACGTCATCGTGGGTGGTAAGACGGGTAAGCTGGGTAAGTAAGATTATCTGTCCTTGTAGAGCGAATGAATCTCCTTCGCCTTTCGGTATGAAGTAAGAGTATAATTTAATGTACATATTATATTTCGTTTTATGTTTCCATCTTAGTCGTACCAAAGATGTCCCTTTATTCTTCAAATAGATGTAATGTATCTTACGATGTATTCGAACAATTATAAATCTGCTTATTTGGTTATTACAAGACAATATAAAACTAAATAATATAGGAAAATTTGATTAATATATATTTATTCTATGGTAGCTAGTTGATTAGAACTAAAAAAAAAACATCTAAAACGGAGCGTACAATAAGAAAATAAAAACCGGTCAAGTGCGAGTCGGACTCGCGCACCGAGGGTTCCGTACAAACACTTTCCATCCTTAAGTGGTTAAGTTAAGTTTGCACGTGGTATGTATAGCGCTCCATACAAATGAGGTGCAAAGTTAACGCAACCAATCCCGTTTGTTGTATGGGAGCCCCCCTTAAATATTTATTTTATTTTATTTTTAGTATTTGTTGTTATAGCGGCAATAGAAATACATCATCTGTGAAAATTTCAACTGTCTAGCTATCACCGTTCTTAAGATACAGCCTGGTGACAGACGGACGGACGGACGGACGGACAGCGAAGTCTCAGTAATAGGGTCCCGTTTTTACCCTTTGGGTACGGAACCCTAAAAATACCCGTATGACGTTGGAGGACGGGAACTAGTCTTCTACAAATATTTTTTATATATTTTAGTTAAAGTCACCCAACTTAATCTTTTCTACGGCCATTCGGTGAGAGCGACACTAATCTACTACACTATGCTTAATATACTCATTTGAGACAAGTATTATGTATATAAAAACTACCGCCCACTTCTGGTGTTCCACTAAGAATCGCGGTCACTGTGCCAGGGCAACGAAGAGCACCGGAACTTCAATTTCAGTCAGGTATCAATTTCAAGTTCAAAAGGCCTTGGCGTCCAATCATCGAATCAACTGAACTGCTACAGTATCAATTCCAAACTAGTTTTACAGCAACATCTGAGATTGGAACAGAGCTAATCTAATTTGACAATGAGTCTTCCATAATATTTAGTTACGTTCTGTATCCAACCGTGATACAGGATCCACCGGTTATACATATAAATGTAGCGTTGAAGGATTTGTGAAAACAAAAGGGAAACCTCGAGTGGTCGTAATACCACGTGACGTAGTGTTTTGGTGAAAGTTGTACATCATCGGCTCACGGCGCTGACCACCGTCACGACGTTCTATGTGGGTCAAGGAGCTCGCGTTGCCAAGCTAAACCTTTTTGCATGAATCACTAATAGATTAAGGGTAAGAGGCAAGTAAATTGAGCAAATTCTGAGAATGTCTTTTGGAAAATACGGTTCTTGCGTCAGTTGCGTTGAGATTATGACCAAATATTTGCAATGATCAAATTTAATGCCAGTAAAGTGATCATAATCCGAAAAGTTTAGTATCTACGGGAACGAACGACTCTAAAATGTGGTCAGCTACTGAGCATTACGAAACTGTCTCGTAAAACTGTCCGAAAATAGTCACTAACAGGCTGACAACTGTTGAAGTAACGGTCTACTAAACCAAACAGAACGAGTCCATACTTAAACCGGAAAAATAACGTTTTCGTAGCACGTCCTTATCGCACTCGGCGACGATACAAGTGATACAACTTCGTGATCTACACGCACGAGTACTACCTGATACGAGACACGAATATAATGCTCTATAAGCCACTTAAAGAATAATATTTGTCAATTGTATATAGGAAACGCAATAAATGATGTGCCGATTGCAACGTGATGTAAATAAAAATATAGAATCGTCAAACAACGGCAAATTCGTTATTTTTTATTGAAGCAGTAACGTGTAGCGTAAACCAAATGATTACATTGAAGAAAAACGTTTAATACGATGCCACCCTAAGGCATACAAGAAATAAAGCAAGTGATTGAAAAATGCCGATGCCTTAGCTAGGGGTTTTGATAAAACAATTAGTAGTTCAACGCGTGATCATATCACGATCAAAGCAATTTTTTTGCTTCAATATAAACAAACGGTAAATTACATTAAAATAGTGATCATATTAAAATCCATAAACGGGTTTCCACACGTCGTAGAAGTCAAATATCGCTCAATATGTAAAATAATTTATTTAATTAAACTTTATTATACAAAATACAGAAGTAAAAGGTACAAAAGGCGAACTTAATGCCATGAGGCATTCTCTACCAGTCAACAAAAAATGATGTATTGTATGGAAAATAATGATCGCTTAGTGTTGGGATGAAACTAAAGTTGCAAGGAAATCTGCTTTGTTACTTGAGAACGTTTGCTTTCCTTTCTTTCATAAGTCATAACACAACCAAAACAGGTTCAACACTTCACAACATGTTAAAATTACGTCAGAAAAACATGACCATAACAATATTTTTGGTAATAAGGTCACAGATACTGGATCGGTTATATTATCCTCTTTGTTCTGGATATAAATGGCGCCTGTATAATACGGTCTCGTCGGTCGAGCTATCATAGTTAATTGAGATCGAGGTGAATCGTCATACAACTGTATATTAAATATCTACAACAAACCGCTATCCTTTTGGATAATTAATGTAAAGTTATATTCTGGATAAGACGTTTGAGTAAATATTTTCTACTATGTCCGTGCTTAGGCCAACTGCGCATAAAATATTTTTAAAACGAACATAAATTAAACTACAAATTATCGTTACATGTGCCACGCATCAAGGCTACTAAACTGAGGATATACGATATAGATATCAATTAATCCTTTGCGCTTGAAAAAACAACAATATTTAAAAGCAAGCAAATCAAATTGAATCGTTGCAGTGAGTTACAACAGACGTCAACCTATTTGTAATTCACTGATTATACACTATTAAATTATTGTTTCCTATATTGACCGCTTATCATCACGATATTGCGCAGTATATAACAGTGCTCTGCTTGCAACGATCAACTTTACAATAAAGTTTTAATTTAGTGACGTGCATGTATTTAAACGTGCCAATCTGAAGATTCTGTCATTCATAATGACTAAGACTAAGGCGACTTCCATTGAACCTTACCATTGACTTCCAATGAAGTTGATGCTGACGGCTGTCTAGCTGTCATCTCAATCACCGCATAGAAAAGTTCAAACATTCTACACTATTTAAACGCACGTGATTTGCAGAGGTAATTTACGATTACAGGCCGTTTAAAACAACTATTCGTTAGTCATCATCAGTATACCTTAAAATGGAAGACATGACTCACTCAAAGACTGCCTCATTATCGATCAGGCCCTTGGGCTTATTGAGAGGTCTGGTGAAATTTTGTATATGAATTCCCTTAATGATTTATGAAGTTGACAAGAAATAAGGCCGAAAGCAATTTTTTTATCACAAATTTATCTATAAGAAGACAGTTAATCATTGTCATTTCAGAAACTTAATGTAGGCTATGTTACCGTATAATATGTCAGTTATAGTTAAATTCCAAAATGTTAAGCCTCTTTTAAAGAAACATTTAATCGGTGAGAAACGCTTCTTCACGTCTAATAAGAATTTAACTTTAAAATTGAAGATATAGAGAGCTTTGCGGAAAGTATTAAACTTTATAAAAAAAGTAACATTAGTGTGTAGTGTATCAGCGTGACAAGAAGAAAAAGTTAGCAACAAACCATTTCTCATAAGGCTCAAGTTAATATGTAGGTAAAATGATAAGATCGCCGTATACGACTTTTATCTTGACAGAAAACGGGTGAAACTTGCTACATTTGCGTAGTTAACCTCTGACATACTACAAGATTGCACTCGCGCGCACAGGAAGTACGTAGCAAGCGATCTTCGGAGGTCAGTGAACTGTATTAATAATACTGTAACTCATTATATATTATGTATAACATTTACCAGCATATTTATATGCTGATCGATAATTAATATGCGTTTGAGATCTATTAACAAGTAATTTGATATATGAATGCTAAAATTACGAGTGTGGTACGCAGCCTATATTTAAATGACACATTTTGATGTAAACCGTCTGTTATACAATTTTTGGATATTTGCATTTCATTATTTTTATGTCAATATTATATTTCATGTTTTGTGACGCCTTCAATTAATAATAGTAACTTGTAAAGTTGTCGTTAGAGCATATAGAAGGACATTGACCGACACGACAAACTGTAAGTAACTCGGTGGTCGCTGTAGCAGAAAATAACTGATCGGAAACGTATCATCAAGGAGCAGTCACCTCATAAGGAAGGACCGTTTATTCGGCTTTGGAATAAAAATTCTACATCCCTTTGTTGACGCAAACTCATACGGATGATATAGTAAATTACACTCAGGCGCACCTAAATGGCGGTGAACGGTTACTGACAGGAGGCACAAAAACAGTGGCTAAGGCAGCATATGGTAATAATATATAGGACGATATCGATTAAAACCATCCGGAGCTGGATCGGCAATGAGTGATAATGATAACGTACGAGCGAATATTATTGAGGTACTCGAGCGGGAAGAATAAGGGAAGATGTAATAAATAGACGCCGACAGTTAAATATATAAAATGGTCTAAACTAAATGGTCTGACGCATTACATAATTCAGGATAAGAATAATGAAAGTGTCGTAATAAATAACATAGATACAGAACAAGCAAATAGGAATGAATGACGAGATTGAATTAGATGGTGACTATAGAAGACTGCTATTAAACAAAATAGCCATAACGCACACCGTGGTCTAAAAAATCAGATGCACGAGAAGTGTGTCGTAACTCGTAATGAAGAGGAAAAATAATAATCAGAATAATGAATGGGTGAGACCGAATTAGAAGATGATGACAAAGTACATAAATGAGTCCTAAGTCCGTTTAAGTCTCTGACTCTGTCTCTGACACAGAAATTAAAAATGGACCAATGAAAGTGTCGTAAACATACAAAATAAGAGAGGATCGAAAGGGCAAGGTCGAATTAGATGACGATAGTGATAGCATAATGGGAATAAATACGAGTGAAGAGAGTTGGCATTTCGCCGACCGGGGGGATTCCTTGTGGCCAACACGACCGTGCCCACTCAGTAGCGTCCTCTCGTCCTCCATCTTAACACTTGTACTAAAAATATCCTTTTATCATTGACATAGCTTTGAAACGTTGTCTTTCTAAGAAAATGTATTTGTAGCTGGTTAGCGTTCTGCGTAGATATGGGAGTCATCCGGTTTGACTCTCCTTTGTCTGTAAAACTTTTCAAAGACTGAAAATACTTTAAGAGAGTGAATTTTTATAGCGTAGTGGTAAACAAGGCATCGAAATAAAGATATTTTAACATAAATACATGTAAATAAAAACAGATAATCTCTAGTTTACTAATTTTAATGTGTTCGACTTCTAGCATCTTAAAATTCCGGCGCCCAAAACGAGTTAATTTTATTCTAATGGTCCATTTACTGGTCACAAAACAAGCAAATTATATATCATTCAGACGCAATATGTAAACACACTAATTTGATACAATAATTGAAGCTGGGTTACGTTTTCAGTTACGTATGTATGACTTGGATGACCAAAGAGCCACGACAAATTGTGTAAGTGCTTAAGTTGATCATGAAATTATTATTTTGTGCCCACACCCCGCACGTTTGTTGCCTAACAGTTTAAATCGCTAGTTTCTAAACGGAAACAGTTGAATGCAGTGTGTTTGTATACGAGTGTTGGCCAATCCGCCATTCATGTAAAAGGCTGAAGGTCTTACGATTAAAACCTTGAAAAAATCAGCAAGATCGCTAACCGCGTGTCACGTCGAGAGGGTCTAATCGACGACGACGGTTACGAAACTCCGAATTTATCCGTTAAAGGCCATGCCAGGATAAGCTAAGTGAATCTGCCCCCAGCGAGTTTTGGCTTGTAATTTTTTTTGTTGATTTGTCTTTTTATTAGTGTCGTTTATGCCAAATTACAGCTCCCCAAACCTTACCGTTTTTCTTAAAAAAAAAAAAAAACGAAATCTGATCTTTCTTCGATATTTTTTTTTCTAGCCGGCCGATTTTGACGTGAGTCACGTATAATGTGCTTATAATAAAGACAATTATATGGGATTAATTTTAATACATATTGCCATACAAAAACTTGAAAAAAAGATTAGAATTTATTTTTAATAATTTTTTTGTAGCATTATCTCGATAGCGACACCTCCAGATTTTTCACCAAAACTAGCCTCTTTAATAAGCTACAAAATGAATGTATTAACTTAATTTTATTTGTGGTATAACGGGTTGTTTTTTTTAATTGAATTCATCACCATACATTTTCTTTACCCGCTCATTATTAAAATTAATCGATTAAAAACTGTTTAAAGAAACGTGTATGTTTATAATGAACACTGGCCACTTACAAAAAAAAAAAGTATTGATTCCTTCGTATTGAAAAAGTATTGTAAAAAGATCCGATCTGGCAACGCTAATGAAATGTATGGCCTATTGCCCTTGCCCCTCTCGCCGTGCCGCCCCGACCTCGCTCGGCGCCCGCGCCCCGCGCGCGTCCTATGTTTTGGAGCATGTTCTTACTTACAGACGCGCCCCGAAGATATTTGACGAACTTACTGTTTTCGACCAAGACTAACTTGTTCTTGTTATTTTTCATGTTAATTTTAAAATTGTGGATTGACAAAAAAAAGGTGACAAGTAATAGTTGGTTGAATGGCGCCAATACCAAAACAAAATGCAATCGGCCAGGGGCGCCTACGCCGCCCCTGTCGGTTTGGCGCCCCGGGCTATAGCCCGGATGGCCCTAGGGTAAATACGTCCCTGCACAGACTCCATTGCTATATTGTATAGCTTTTTAACGTTTTTTTTAAAGCACTTCTTTATTATTTTCCTGCAATCCATTTTTAACTAAAAGTTTTTCCGATAAATATCAATACTTTTACCGCCGAAGGAATCAATACTTTTTTTTTGTAAGTGGCCAGTGTTCATTATAAACATAGGTACACGTTTCTTTAAACAGTTTTGAATCGATTAATTTTAATAATGAGCGGGTAAAGAAAATGTATGGTGATGAATTCAATTAAAAAAAACAACCCGTTATACCACAAATAAAATTAAGTTAATACATTCATTTTGTAGCTTATTAAAGAGGCTAGTTTTGGTGAAAAATCTGGAGGTGTCGCTATCGAGATAATGCTAAAAAAAAATTATTAAAAATAAATTCTAATCTTTTTTTCAAGTTTTTGTATGGCAATATGTATTAAAATTAATCCCATATAATTGTCTTTATTATAAGCACAATATACGTGACTCACGTCAAAATCGGCCGGCTAGAAAAAAAAATATCGAAGAAAGATCAGATTTCGTTTTTTTTTTTTTAATGAAAAACGGTAAGGTTTGGGGAGCTGTAATTTGGCATAAACGACACTAATAAAAAGACAAATCAACAAAAAAAAATACAAGCCAAAACTCGCTGGGGGCAGATTCACTTAGCTTATCCTGGCATGGCCTTTACAAACTTTGACGCTTTAATACAAATCATATAGTACATGTAAATATTACATTAACTCATGCCTGTATCCCACTCGGGTAGGCAGAAAACCGAATGCTAGATTTTACAGTCCTTTCTTCTTTACACACTACTTTGGCGTCATTTACATCTTGCATTTCTTCATATACGCTGGGTGGCTTTGCGTGTACTTCTAACCAAGTCCTCACTAAAACTACGTAGAAACCTAAAACTGGTGGTTCCATGAGCTGATCCTGTATATTTAAAAATGGCTAAAATGATATTTTTTTTTCGATTTAAACTTACGCATATCCGGCCTTCTTAAAAAAAACTGTATCGATGCAAAACATCTATGTAACCCGCCAACCTGCTCACAACATTTCACGAAAATCGCTCGATAAATGCTGTCTGTAGTAGCCGGAAATCTGGGATTCAGACATACGAAAGAATTTTGGGTCAAGATGAAACGGAAACGCTTCGCTCGCTCGGTCAATGACAATAGAGATGTATCGAAGACACCTAGCTTGATTTTTGACCTATAGTTTGACTTTAACCGTTCAACTCTGCACAAACTTATTCACGCTGGTTTTGCTAGTATGAATGCAAAGCCAATTCAATTCTTCAGTATACAAAAAAGTGACTCAATGTTATTTGATGCTTTGTACTTGTACATTTTGAGCAATAACCAAAACGACAAAAGCAAGGTCTGACGCTACCAGAATAGACGATACCTACTAAAACATTTCGCAACTGCGGCGTCAAAATTATCAACCAATTATTACAATTATAACTATTATAAGCTCGTTCACGTTGATGTCCGTTTCAAATTGCTACGTACATTTTATTCAATTGTGTCTTGGAATCCTTCAACTTTGCTCGACAGTGGTAACTGGCAACAATTCATCACGGTGAATGCACGCATGATTTGAAGGTGCTTTTGTTGGTGATAATTTCACAAGACTTTTATGAGATGACCCAATTAAGTCTACCCTTAAATTAGTGATAAGGGACTTTCTTTATTTGCACGCAAGTAGAAAAAACAATACTAATCGTGTTTCCTGTGTTAAAACGTTAACAGCGTATTCATGAATCTAAGTTATAATTTATAGAAGAGAGACTGATCTTTACTGGGATAAGCAAATTATACCCTAAAATACATAAATTTGTCTATAAAATATACGAACCTGAATCTATTAAACCCATTTCTCTTCCTTGAATATGAAATTATATTTTTAAGTTGGATATCTACAATCTATTTCCTGTAGCCACAGCTCACAGTTGCTAGCTGAATCTTAAAACCGGATGAATTATTTAAAACTAGGTCACTGATTCGGATGTGACAACCGAATTTAAAATAATTTAGCGGCAGTTAGGCGGAAATAACGGAATTAACGTAGCTTTTGTTTTAAAAAATCATGAACACGGCACAGTAACGTCATCAGCTTTAATTATAACAGTAACGTTAGTAACAGCTGTTTTGTATTATACATAACTGTAGAGGTGCTGTATGACAATTTTGCTGGGGTTAGAATGTACTGCTTTAATTATACATTTTTCTATATAATATAGTTTTTCGTTTGCATCTACATCTACAGAATACCCTAAATAGCGGATTAAGTCCTATACTGTGCGATCTTTCTACTTCATTATTCCTAGGATAGTAACTACACCTATCAATGCACCTCCTATTTTTAGGAGTGTTCCATATACTTGTCAAGATAGTCCTTTAAATTAATTGATTTGGGGTTGGCGTAGCATGTATTTTATTCAATTCTTCCTTATTACCATACCCGTCATCTCGCCGATTGATTCCTGTATTATATCTTTTACACAGTTTATCTATTCATCTTTTAGAGCTAGAATATTGCTATTATTTTTACTTTCTTCATTTTTCTATAATTATCTTCTAGCTTAAGTATGTTTGATTACCTATCGCTTGCCTCAGAACAAAATGTCGCCATCCTGTGCTATCTCTTCACCACACTATTGTTCTAAGATAGTGTTACGATATATTCTTCAAGCCCGTATGAGTGTCAGCTTGTTTCACATTATATTTGTCTGTTGCTTTAACTAAGTATTTCTCGAGATATGCTTGTTCCTTGTTTACTATCACTTTCAGAACGCTCGCAGATCGCAATATGTCGCCATCCTGTGCCATCTCTCTACCACACCATTGTTCTTGGGACAGTGTTGCGAAATATTCCGACAGACCGTCCTATTGTTTACGGGCGAGTAATTTGGGTAGATAAAGTAATTCGAACGTTTCCGCGTTAGAAAGCTGTGAGCTGTAACGACGTGAACTTGAAGTGAACGATCAAGGATTTTGCTACCGTGTCGGATGAAAACCTTGAATTGTTCCTAACTGTGTTGCTAACTGATTATTTACTTTTTAGCGGAAAATGGTGTTTGATCAATTCAAAGGAGAACGGGTGATTGTCAAATTCAGTAAACAAATGGATGGTATTAAAATTCATTTCCCAAAAATCATAGTAAAAAATCGTATGCTTAAGCCTAGTCTGTGCAGAGTTTGCACTAACTGTAGACCTGATTAATATGGACTTCTTCTACTACAAACAAATACTAAGTACTTTTACTATAACGTTTTACGTAACAAAATATAGACTTGATCATATATTTGCAATTAATAGAGATAGTTTATGGGAGTGATATAAATTAGCTGAAAAATTAGCAGATCCTCAATGCGCAAGATTTTTTTTTTTTTTTCATATAATAAGTGTTTCCATAAAATTATTATAAAAAGATATAGTACGGCGCCACTAATACAAAAATACTGAAGAAGAATTAGTAATTCATGAATGAAAAAACAAAACGTATTCGGCTCTATGAATAAACAAGCTTTATCTTGGGACACTCACAGATATCAAAAAAATAACTTAATTAAATCTTAAATAATACCACCACCATTGTTATTAAGCGACATGGCATGTGTTAATTATACATTGAACGAATTAATGGCATTAATAATTAAATATAAAGTCTGTCATGTGCATTTTCGATGGTCCAAAGTGATAACTAAAATAAAATAAATATAATTAAAAAAATACATCTGTTAAATTTAAACACCCTTACAAAACGTTATTAAATTATTTATATCATGCGCATACAAATACGAAATCAATAGAATTATTTATTCAAAGAACAATAAATAGGTAGCACCTAAACACATCTACACTTCCGTGTATACATAGTGCTAATTTAAATAAATCTAGGTAATGGAAGTCGCAAATTAAATAACACGGAAGTTAACTAAAAAATATATATGACAATGATGAAATGATTACCAAAATGTCTAAAACTGTACATATACTATTTATGAAGAAGGTAATCCTCATGCGATAAACAATTGAAGTCGAAAAAGAGTTACTAAAAAAACATGCGTATATAATAATCATAAATCTTAGATAAGGTTGTGAATATTTATATAAATAAACACCAAATGGCTGGCACCAATGTCACAGGTCTACAATCATTACCATCAACAAAGACGCCATATTGTTATTAATATTTCTCAGTATATGTGGATGCCTAATGATTATACACATCTCTGAAGTCTAAACTGATTTGAAACATGTAGAAATAGAGATGGCGCTCTTGGGGCATACCCGAGAGACTGGACATTAACTTTTAGCAATAAATACGCAATCTACTTTTAACCCTATTGGTTAAAAAACTAGTCGATGGTCGGCGCTTGTCAATGTCAAACTGTTGAAATTTTGACATTGACAACTGTCAAACTATGGAGTGTAGAAGAGGAGGAGCAGCATCTTCATATATCCAAAAGTGTCCGCTGAGAGATGTTAAATTGATGGCTGAACGTAGGCGCTACTGTGGCTGAACGTAGTTCCGTTACTTAGCAACAGTTTGTTTATTTTATAGGTACAATAAAAAAAATGTATATATATTCATTTTAACACTTAATTTGACAAAAAAAAAATTGGGCAAGTGCGAGCCCGACTCGCGCATGAAGGGTTCCGTACCTATAGGTACATATATATAATCTATAACAAGTTTGTTGTATGGGAGCCCCCCTTAAATATTTATTTTATTTTATTTTTAGTATTTGTTGTTATAGCGGCAATAGAAATACATCATCTGTGAAAATTTCAACTGTCTAGCTATCACCGTTGTTGAGATACAGCCTGGTGACAGACGGACGGACGGACGGACGGACGGACGGACAGCGAAGTCTCAGTAATAGGGTCCCGTTTTTACCCTTTGGGTACGGAACCCTAAAAAACGAAGGTTGATAGTTCAAGTGTTGTTAAGGTTGATTAGAGCAAACAATTCTCGTTCGAACAAAAATAGAAAAAGATGTTCAAAGAGTTTGTACATCCTGGTTGATTGCTAATTTTAATAACAAATAAATAAATAAATTGAGTAACCTGAGATGTTTGGGCACCCACGAGCAACTCTAGAAACATGTGCCTAATACATTAACATTACACATATATTTATAAAATTTGAAGTTACCACTCTAGAGGTTTTTACCCTTTAATATACCTACCTGTGTCACTGACTAAATGATTCACCAAACTTATGCAATGAAAAGTTTTGTAAAGATGTGATTGTTAAAGGAACCCTAAAAGTACAATAGCTGTATAATCTTGTGTAAAATGTAAAACCGAGCCAACGGCGAAGGTCGCTCGGTGCCTTCCGTGGTTCCACCAGACCTTCGGGTGACGGCTGGGAGACAAAGACCATGACGTTTATCTCTTCCTGATTCTTACAAATTCTAATGCCCTTGGTACGATAAATTAGCACTCAAGTAATTCTGAAAGTACATTTGCAAGGCGAGTAAATGTTACTGAATTTTCTGTTTAAAAAAAAACTACAACATTTATTGTTGTACACGGATAATCCCAATATAGATCAATTTGTGAGAATAAAAATCCATGAAAAATATATAAAATATAATTTTGATACTTTGAGATCGTGACGCCATCTCTGAGCGGACGGTAGAAACAACATGCGCTTCAACTGTTCTAGTAACTCGCGTGGCACTCATATTGGAGACTGATCATAGATGGCGCTAAAAGCAAATCATCATACTGCTTGCATCTTGTGCATTATTAATAAAATAATGTATAAAATTTTATACGATTTATGATTAGTTATGATTATGAAAGTTTAAGCAAATATGTAAATCGAGGTCACGTATACAGTAAATATCTAATGCACGACATGCACGTTGCATTTGGCGCCAAAGTGCACTCGAAGCAACCTAAACGCGTAAATATAAACTAGAAATACAACAGCACCACGTGGAATGGACAAATGCGCAGTAAGCACGTGGGGAATTGATAAGATGTCTGCTGATGTTGATTTAGACATTTTTGACTAACATATTTTAGACTAGAAAGACAGAGCATGTTTCAGGTTGCACGTTTGAAAGTGAACAGCTTACTATTTTTATTTTTGATATTTAGTATAAAAATTGTACAAACGTAACCTACTTTAATTCGGCGAATATTACAACTATAAAATATTAATACATTTGCTAACAATGTCGCAAGAACATAATCAATCGAAAGTATACACAGGTGGTCATCCAAAATGAGGGCACCTAACGTTCTTGCCGGCGCCATCTTCAGGCATTCCAATGATGCGCCTTCCACATTCAGATAAGCTTTTAATTCCGAGACACATTTGACAACATTTCATATTTTTAAGACTATAATTTTATTACTTTTCTGAATTCTGCTTAAAAAGATGAAGTAATCTCTGTTTTTATTTATTTTCTGAGATGATTATTTACTTTAATATTAATTTATAAAAACATATCATTTTAAAATGTGGCAACACAGAAACCAGAACTTAATGGAACAGATACTTTAGTCGGTTTTCTTATTAAAAAAAACTTAATCAAACTAGGTATGCATCTGTCACCTGTCAACGTCAAATAAAAAAAAAATACATTTTTTCGCTCTTTGGTTTAGACAACAACCCTATTCAGCCCGTATTGTCTTAGATTGTAGTTATTTGATGTATTTTCTTATATTTCTTTAAATACAGAAGAATAAATTCAAAGATTTTTTTTTAAGGTACACGACTTAAAGCCCTGTCGATCTCTATATTAATTTCCACCTGTTATAAATATGAAATGTTGTCATTCGGCAATATAGCGTGCATAAATGTCGTATATACAACGAATTTAGCTATAAAGTAACAGTGACAAGTTGTCTTTTAAGGTAAAAATGTGCACATAGCTAAAGTAGAAAATATATTTCGCATATATGTCATTGCAAGTGATGAATTTACCCGATCTAATACATTGAGAATAATGTATGACACTAATTTATCAGTCATTTGCAATAGATTTACATACGCATAACTTATTTGATATTTGTTGTTATGATACAAATGAAAACGTAACTACGTATCATAGTTATTACTAGTAACGTGGTTAAACGTAAACATTAAGATAATACACTAGTTCGATGACAATTTGGAAACTTACCAAACTACAAGAAAACGAGTAAACAATATTAAATATAATGATGTAATAGTGGTAGGAAATTTCAAGTATTAGTTAAGAGGCCTTATTCCTTTTGAAATTTGTTTTTTTCATATTATGACAAATATATTGATAATTTCAACCAACTTTTTGAAGTGAATAATACTTTTCCCCGAGTTCTAGGAAGTAACATAGCTTTTTCATGCTTTTTTTGCGTGCAGTCGAAAATAAGTTGAAAAAACTAATTTTCAGCGTGAATTTTGTCAATTTCGAGTAGTTTTCGAAACAAAAATTATCAATGAAAAATTCAAACTGTAGTTTTCAAATATATACCAATAAATCCCAATAGCCCTGTTCTAGGTAGTAACACCAATAAAATGTAAAGAAACATGTTTGATCATATAGAAAAATGTCTAAAACGATCACCATTTTAAAAGGAATAAGGCCTCTTAAAAATAACTGTTAATTACCTTTTTGTAGGGCAGTGACACAACATCGCATCGTTCTTTGGATCATAGGAAAGGTGTAACATAAATGGTAATTTATGATTATACGAAACTAGATCGAAATGACTATAATGAATTAATCTAGCAGACAAGATGAGTGGTATTTTTGTACAGTTATTCGATTAACATAAAATGGCTATAACACAAATCCAGATCTGACTGCGAGTCAAGAAACTAATAACTAACAGAAACTGCTTTGGTGACACCCACAAGAACAGTTGAATTCGGAGGTCGTTGTCTTTAAATGCTATTGAACTCAGATTCAAAGTCAAACGTCGAGGCTGGGCAAATGTTATTGATTGCATATTTAAAATCCACGTTTGTTTAATTATGTAGGAAATAATACCGGATTTAATTGTTTGTGTATTCAAAACATCTTTTTATGGATGCCCGTAGGAGTTCAATTATAGTGCGTAAATAGTATTGATATTATGAATGATTAAACTACTGACGCTTGTTCCACAACTTCCGCGTTTACTTTGCGAACTGTTGTCCTCAAATTTCACATCTTAAAACAATGAATTCCAAAAAAGAAATATACGCGACAGAGGAGCAATGGATCAACATGTTTTATTAATTTTAAAGATCTAGATCTAGAATATGATAAGGCTTTTCTTCCACAAATATGTATAAGGAATGGTTTAAATAATACACGGGATATAACGTAGTATTTTTCTATTCTTGGAAATTATATACGGATCATAGGTATCAGTCATAAACTCATTGTATGAGTGCAAAACAAATTTGGAACACAAGTATCTAGGATCTGTCTTGCTAACTTACATAAAAGATAAATAACTTGATAAATATCGCGCATGAAGTATCATTTTCTATTTTTAAGTTTGTTGTCGGTTATTTCGGCAAGAATATATCGATCTCGGAAATGGACTCGAATTGGTCACGATTTTTCTATTTAATTTATAATTCTTCTTTCGAACTCTCAGAAATCCGCCATCTAGTCATTTGTCCGTATAGGTAACTAATTCCAACCAGGCAAACATACGTTATCAGGCTTCTGATGCACTAACGGTGAAAGTAGACTAGCCCGTTCAGTCGCCTGCTGCGCCAGCGCACATTTCACCGAGCTTTCCAACTCGCTGTTACAGCCACTCGCTAAATTCCTATACAAATAAACACGCCCCTTTTCTAAGGAAGAAACACTTAGTTCTCTGTAAAAGATATGTCACGTAGTGCATTATATCACCAACGTAACAATATAGAGATAAGATAACATTTATTATGTCACAATTAGCGATAACTGAATCATCTTTTTGATTAATGATAGTCTGAACAACGTTGAGTAACGCTAATTGTAAACGGACATCAGATATCAGCTGGAAATTGTAAGAATCGTTTAAGTGATTGCACAGGATTGATGTTGTCATCAATCGTTAAATTCAGAATGACAGTTATAAAATATAGATCAGAAGAATTATTCAATTGGAAGAGTATCATATCTTATTTTTATCAAACTTGTAATACCATAGATTTATCTCACCAATGACTCATAATGTTCATGGGACTAACCAAACATAGTTCAACTCCATTGCATTGAAATAACTTAACATCTTTTAAGAAAAGTGAAATCCGTCATCCCCGTTTCACCATCGGACATCCAGGCGAGGAGAGCGACTTCATGCTAGTGTTGTCAATATACCACTTATTCGAACGAAGCGATTTGCTTCATCATTTTCAATGCGAACCGCTAAGGAATGGAACTTTCTTCCATCTGGTGGATTCCTGATAATTATAACTTGGGTCTCTTCTCTCCGTTGCTGAGACAGTGAGCTTCATTTTCCACTCCGTAGTCACATACTTCAGGTGATAGTGAGGTCAATGGCCGGTCAGTTAATGAATGAAAAAAAAGTAAGTATATTGCCAATACAGCCACACATTTCACGTAAATTACTGTTTCGTGAAACTCCAACAATCCAAAAGTCCTTATGTGATTATTCAATTTAGTGTTTAGTGGTTCACCGCTAAGTTGCGATTTTTATTTGCACTACAGATTGTGAATGCAGTGAACTAAGAAAGTGCCCGTGAGACAACTTTCGCGTTTCGCGACCGAATTCGAGAGAAAGTAGTCCGGGCCGCGCGCGGCGCATACATTATATCACTTTATCCAATATCTTTGGATTATATCATCGAGTTTGTGAAAAAGATTCCGCGTTTTACTCTTATATAACAGGGACAGGGAGCCTGATATGGTTACATTTATGCACGCTTTGTCTTACGAGACAGGTCCTGGTTATCTGACACTTGGTAGAATATAAATTCACCCATGATTTATCCGTGAGTTGAGAAAAGTATAGGTATTTTACTTCATGCTTTCAACCATAGTCAAGTAAAAGTTACTCTAAAACTTCCATCGGTAAATGACATTGCAAAACTTTACCACACATTAGTTTTCAAAAATATAGTTAAAACAATACTGTAACGCGAACTGATATTCGTATTCTGTGGACATTGTTTCATTCCCACGTCTATTTTGTTTTTATTTTGCAATACAAACTGTGATTTAAAATATTTCAGGTGCTTTATGTCGAGGAAATGTACTACGGATGTTTTCCATTGATCTAAAAATAATGTGTTGTATAATCGCTAGTTTTATAATGTCGAACTATTATGAAATAAATGACGCATTACGAAATACCACTATCTAGTTCAATCCAGTTTTCAAATCATCAAAATACTTACCTACACGCGTGACCTCTGTTATCATTTGAGACACATAATTACAAACATTGAAAAAACACACGCAAATTACGAATTAGAGACAGCTACTTCATCATTAGCGGTTCAGACGTAAACGTACGTCCAAAAATAACGACTTGCAATATCTACGCTTTCGTAACGTAACGTTTGTTGCCAAGCGGAACTGTTGAAAACTACGCCGCCAAGAAAATCTATTATTTAAGAAACTCCTTTCGCCTTCAGCTGGAGTTATCATCTCTCAAAATTTGTTGGCTTGATTAAGCTGAGAATTGAGCTTTTCGATCTCAACACTGCCTCCAGATGAAAAAATATAGTTTTCTTTTTTTTATTCAATAATCTTCTTAATAGATAATAATTTAAGAAAATCAACTTTGGTCTTGTGAATCGCGGCGCGTGACCCCGAGAGCTCCAGTACAGAATACATTTTTTTTTTGTTCTACAGAGCTATAAAATTACGTTTGCAAGGATGTTCACAAAATCGAGAAAATCTCAAGATTTGCAGGAGTCTATTTATAGTTAAATTACTATTCTCATGAGCCCTCGAACTTTTAAATATTTTCTCGTCTGGTAACCCCACTTTCAGCACTGCTACAGCATCCGGGGAACTGGCCGTGTGCGCCGAATTATCATCCGTGCACTAAACGCCTCCTATTTACAGAAACAAACAATGGAAGGTCGCGGAATGGCCGCGCATACAAATGAAAACTAATCGGGATGGGCATTACTGAAGCTGGTTTTTTTTATGAACATATTAAGTTGGCCATAATTACGTATTTGCATAGTTTTTTTAGCGAAACGTATACGCAAATTTTGAGGCGCTAATACAAACATATAAATATGTCCGTAACTGGGACTACCAAAATATAAATTTTGAGGCGCTAATACAAACATATAAATATGTCCGTAACTGGGACTACCAAAATATATACCTAACTTTTTTATGTATGTTTTACATTATTTCAATGTTACCAAAAATCGGATTAGATTGACTTATTTCATAAAGTGAGACTACAATTTAATGAAACAAAATATTAAATCATCAGAAGTAATACGAATTATATAAGTATCAGAAGTGACAAAACATGGAATAAATACGGAAGTGAGTACAGGTGCACTATAAATGAATTAAATAAATTCCACTGTAGAGTCCAAATATTTCCACACGATTGCTACCGCATTTATGATATTCTATTTTCCATCAGCTAAGTTGCTCGTGAAAAGAGGCACTTTAAAGTCTCCGAATTATATCGATGTCTGGCCCGTAATCTTCAGTGCACTATAAATAAATTAAATAAATTCCGCTGAACCATACGACTTTAATGTAGAGTCCAAATGAGATTTCCACACGATTGCTACCGCATTTATGATATTCTATTTTCCATCAGCTAAGTTGCACGTGAAAAGAGGCACTTCTAAAGTGTGCGAATTATATCGATGTCTGGCCCATAAGCTTCCGTGCACTATAAATAAATTAAATAAATTCCGCTGAACCATACGACTTTAAAATGTAGAGTCCAAATAAGATTTCCACACGATTGCTACCGCATTTTTTTTTTATTATCCATCAGCTAATTTGCACGTGAAAAGAGGCACTTCTAAAGTCTGCGAATTATATCGATGTCTGGCCATAATCTTCCGTTATCGATAGTCAAACTATCACGTGTCCTGATGTGGGTCGCGCATTCTTCTCGCGCCAAATCTACCGAGCCTGGAAGCGCAGATGACACTTGTGTCAACGTTACTAAGCTAAGTTATCGCTGTTCTAAAAATATTCCACCATGTGTTCTACTTCTGCTGGTGTTTTATCTTATTTAGTATCGTGGTTGGAAAAGAAGGAATAGTTTTCTAAAATCGATAAATCTTCACGGTGTTAGGTAGATTAAGCTTTTTCGTTACCAGATTACCATAACTTAAATTTAATGCCCTCTTGCTTAAACTATTTTTATGATGTCCCTCCGAGAAGAAAAGTTCGGCGATCCTACTTTGATTGCTTTTCTATTTATATCTCGCGATGTAAAAAAGAGGAACAGCGCTTTCTACTTCTAATCGTGTTTATTTTCTGACGTTTCAGAGCCTGCGAATCACAGATGTTTCTGCGGGGCATATAGCTGTTACAGATGATATTCTGTGATCACAAACTGACACTAGTCGAGAGGTCAAATTATAAGTGTTCGCTCCTGCTACGACGACTAATGTGAATAGCATAATACCATTGAGATTTGGTCACAGACACAGAAAGTAAACGCATTGGATTTGGTTAAACATAGGTACTTTTCTAAGTAATTGTTTCCATGAATGTATGAAATGCTTGTCCTAAAATATTTAGAGATAACATAAACGATAGACCGACGATATAGTTACATTGAAAATCGCAATCTTAGATTCTAGATGAGATATACCAAGCAGGATGTGCAAAATGTAGCAAAATTAATAAAACAGGTTAAAATAAAACTTATTTTCGATAACAAGTCATTCAGGTTCATGAATTTTATTGCGATGTCGCTCGCACAAGTACAGAACCTTACTGTAGATGACCTTACCAAAGCGCCGTCATCACTGTATCTCTACCACAGTGTTGTCACATCTACTAACTTTTTAATAGAATTACCTATTTTGCCTCCGTTCTACCTATTTACCGCCCTCAGCATCAAATCTACCTATTTTTCAAAATTCTACGATCGTAAACAATATTCAACGCGTGGAACGGAATGTTACTCACTTACTATTGAATGTAGCCTATTGTCCATAGAGCCAAAGCCTACCTTGTAATTTCATCACTTAAAACGGAACGCTTTAAGTAAATCTGTGACGCTTACTTGACAGTGAGAGCTGGCAGTATATTTCGCGACAATTTCTTTGGCGAGTGACAGCTGACAGTATATTTCGCGGCTATTTCCTTGGTGAGGCAAAGAAATTGCCGCGATTTTAAACATTTAAACACTGTTTACGCATTGTTTAATCATTAAAAACGTACAGACCTAGAGTGGGGGTAGATCTACCCATTTTTCATTTCAAATTCTACCAATTTCTACTAATTTCTGCAGCCTGTTCTACCATTTTGCTAAAATTGTATGTGCCAACACTGCCCTACCATGAGTTGCCGTGACCGTACTTTGCTACCGACAGCGCAAACGATTTGTATGGAGAATGGTACAGCGCCCCTAGCGGTTTCTTTGTAGAACTACTATTATCCATACAAATCCTTTACGCATTCGCAAGCGAGAATTGTCACTGTAAACTCATGGTAAGGGTCACAGTGATCTCACCTCATCGACTTCGGGGGATACGACGCCTCTACGAAAGTCCATATTTCTTCATCCAGTGAAATAAGATCTTAAATTTGCTTATACAGAGTTAAGTTTCATATCAATGAAGTGGTATTAAAGCCCTTTTTGAAAGGTCATAACTACTTATTTAATTTCGAGCCACAATATGCGGGATTTTTTTCCTTTCATAATTGCAATAACAACTGACTATCTCATCTCATCATGCGGTACTTAATTTATGCCAAGAGACTAGACGTAACATTTGCGATCTGTGTAGTGGTTTCTGAGATTTCCCCCGTTAAATCAATATGCTTTTCTTCTTTATAGTGCGTAAAATTGCGATAATGGCTTATCAAGTCTACCACAGAACCGATAAGGATATAATTGCCGAGTGATATTGTACCTACACTAAGTATTTCCCTTGTAGAGAAAAGATTGATTTCGTGATTCTCTAATCAAAGGAAAAAAATCGCATTCATTCAAAACTGTCATTCAGTCAGTGTAACGGAACAAACCCAGCACCAGATTATTCGACAAAAGTTATTAATCTTAAGCTGAATTTTCACATAGATAAAATAAA
This sequence comes from Apotomis betuletana, assembly GCA_932273695.1. Lineage (NCBI taxonomy): Eukaryota > Metazoa > Arthropoda > Insecta > Lepidoptera > Tortricidae > Apotomis > Apotomis betuletana. Next base: position 11,445,777 of record OW026309.1, on the reverse strand, counting down.
GAAAAAATATAACCGGCAAATATTGATTCTTACTATTCAAGCTGCACTCAATGACACTGACAACTTGTCATTTACAGGTAAATATGTAGTGCACATAGCTAAAGTAAACAAACAAATAAACTATATGTTTAACTGTCAAAGTCACGGTACAAAGTTATTTTATCTACAGTCTACACTGAAAGGGTTACCTTTGAATGACTAAGTGCTTAAGCACTTGTGCAAGTAACTTACAATGAGTCTGCCAATGTTTTGTTCGTTTATAATTATTTGGACATCTGTTTATTTTAATTTATTATTTACTAGCTGTTTTGCATCTTTTTGTCACACGTGGGTAAAGACTTGGCAATAATATTTAGCTCATTTCTATAGAAAGTAAAAAATATTGGAGAAAAAAATATATGTAGTTTGTATACTGTTCATTCGTAGGTCCATATTTAACGAAGTACCAACATAACATTGACATATACACGATTGCAATTATTTTTAAAAGACATGAATTGTATTTAATCAAATTTATATTTACACATATCAATAATTACACCTGTTAATCAACGCGTACAAAAAGATGTTGCATCAAATTCGTACCTTTAATATGATTGAAATTTTAAAGCACATCCTGCACCAATCCCACATAGAAAAAAAAAATGACATAGACTGACATAGTTTTTAATATTATTATGTCTCATTTTTATTTTTACGTCGATCATAGTATAAATGCATGTAAATTGTCTAAGCGTAATTTATATTATGAAATAAATAAATCTAATCATAATTATCGATGGATGCGAAATAGACCTAAAACTTTTCTAAAATGTTTATGAATAGTTAAAATAAGTATGTTATAAGATCAGAGTCATTTAACATACATCCCACACGAGAATCCTTTGAAATATATATTATGTAGAGATTATGCACGCGATGATCAATGAGCAATGTAATTATCACAGAACCAGGAAATACAGTCATCGCACCAAAACCTAGCGGCCTTACATCATACCGTGATACCATCGTCAAATATTGATCACCATCGTTTACCGCAATAAGTAGACTTTGGCCTCCTGATTCAGTGTATCGTATAGTGACTGCTGTCAACTCCTATCTTATCGTTCGTGAGCTTGCATGTGGCTAGAGATGTGCCATTCTCGACAACGTTTCTTGATTTGTATGGGAAATGTACTCGAGAACGCTCTTTCCCCATACAAATCGGCTGAAACTTCGTAAACACACGCAGGCATACGAGAACATTGACGTAATTATACACTGTCACACAAGTGGTCTATAATATAATAAAGAACACAAAATAGCTTAAACTTCTATATCGTAATAAGTAGGTATGTGAATCATAAAATCATGAAGTGAAATGTTGTCACTATGTCATTATTACTCATCTCTCAAAATAAAACTAGACGCATTGCCGATGAAGCTGCATAAGTGCAATGAGCATGCTAAAAAATATAAGATAAGATGAGAAATACTATAAGATAAGAAAAAAAATATTACAGAGAAATTACATAATTATTAAGTTAATATTTTTATCCGTGACTATGAATGTAGTGACTATGTGTGTATTATGTTTTAGGATATAAACACAAGCACCACCTAAAGATCAACGCACATTATAACAACTCAACGGCGACTCGATCGACGCGTCGTCGTCCACTACCTACTAATATCATTTTTTGAAATTAAACCTAGAAAATATGACATAGGGCTTAAATTTCAATATTTGGCACAGAATCGCCGTTGAGTTGTTATAATGTGCGAAGACCTTAAAGAGGGGCAAAACTTACTACGTTTTCAAACTAACAATAAGTTCGTGACACTGCTAATAATCAAAAACAGAATTTTACAGAGTGGGTGGTACCATATAAATTGGACATCGATTTAAAAGCATTGACTTGAATAGAATAAATTGAACACACAAGTTGGTAGAAAATACATTCGATCATTCAATGCGTGTGAACCATCTAAATATATAGTCAAGATTAGTATAAATCGTAAACATCTGTGATCGCGAAATTGGAAGGTTTTCCGTGTTAAATCCATTTGTCGAGAACAAATCCTCTGTAGTAAAGTTTATTTAATACATTTAATAACAAGTTTAAATAAAGATTTGGTAAGGCCGTTACATGCCGTATCTTATCTCTTAGGAAGTATAATTAATACGTGTTTTATCATCATGATAACCATAGACTTTGCCTCTATGAGAATTCCAAATAATTCCATTGAATATCGACGTTTGGAGCATCTTTGTATAATGAAAAGTCGAAGGAATCGAACCAATAAATAAACGGAAATGGAAGTACTATCTTCCATTTGCTGATTAAAAGTACTATACATTTCATTTGTGCATAAAACGTACATATCTACCTTACGTAAACACCGATATCGTCTCGAATGGCGTCAAAGTCATGTATTTTCTTAGCGTGTGTTGCTTCGCACATGTATTTTATTGCAAGAGTGCTAAATAAACGAAAACACTCCCTGCTTTAAAGTCAAAGACAGCCTTGTCATCTCGACTCGGATCGAAGTAGTCGGAGTACTTCGGCACTTAGAGATGATACTCCGCAAGGATGTCAAGGCAATCGCCCAGATCTGCTCAAGATGGGTTGACGCGCGATTATTTAAATAACGGTTTATTTGAATTTAATTTACTAGACTACTAAGTGGGTGCAATAAAAGCGATGATTGGCAGAAGCGTAAATTAAAACGAATGTCCTCGAATTCTTGATGGACCTCATAGAAAGACAGGAATGCGCCGTCGGCATAAGTATTACATACCGATCTGGGATTTTACTAGCTGGAAAAGGCTCGCGATGCTGCTTTTCAACCTCGTTTAGCACATTCCTACGTTTTTCCTAGGTTTAATTAGAGACGAAATAAACCGCCGTGCAGTAACAGTCGACAAATTCATTGATACAGAGGTCGACATGGCGTGACCAACGGCATACGACTATAAAATTTTATGATCCATTGTACCCGTCAACAGCATAAGTATTATGGCACCTACTGAAGACGACTGTTACACACCAATAACTTAACAAGTGGAAATAGAAGTAACATTATGACATTTGGTTTGTTACCCCGCGTTGCGTGCGCGCGTAACTCCATAATGCGAGTGTGTATTGTGAAACGCAAGTATAACAAAACTGCATAACACGGTCTCGCAGAAGGAAGAAGTTTATGAAACCAAAAGTAGAATCGTTTATTATTATGCAATTGGAATACAGACGATAATTCATGTGGTTATAGTTTACCCAATTATGGTGTACGAATTTGTAACATGGTTTTATTTTTTGTCTAATTTTGCAAGCAAGTTAAGCTGTCACGCATCACGCACGTACAACATTAAGATATCTAGTTATTTCCTCTTCGTGAAACACTGATTATAATGTGACTCATTATGTAGCTCTTTTAAATAGTAGTTATTTTAATATTCAACATACGGTACGGACATAGGTATATATATTTGCTTTGGAGGCCCTTCATGTTTAAAAGGCACGTCATCTAAGGAAAATTATAGTAAAATATCATTGATATATATATGTACTTAAAACTATTAACCGGTCAAAGCTGTTTTTAGAATAATATTCTTGAAATTACGATATCTTCTGTAAGATTTACAAAATAAAACAGAATTTATTTACATTTGTATAAAACATATTACATAAACATAACGAATTGCCGTGCAGAATAAAAGTTATACAAATTTGACTTAGTATATATCTGCTTTGAGGAAGCAATATTATGTTTGTTTTATGCTTTCGTCGTATATAACGTGTTATGTTATTTATCTAAGAAATAGTTATGGATTATCTTATTAGCTTATCTGACAAACATAAGCTTTTCACAATATTTTGCGTCGCTGATCAGATGTATTATTAATCTAATATTTTTATTAATCCTACATTAATTTCAGATAAACACTTATCAGTTCTCAATTGCGGATAACGGATAGAAGTATTTTTTTTCTAATGAGATAAAATACGGGTTAGTGAGACGAAGACAACTTTTTTGCTAAGAAAATTCATGGTTTCTGAAACCTAACCGAAAAACTTACCACTCATATCAACCCAAATTGCTGAGAATGTTGAGAGAATACCTACCGATTTAACGGTCTATGATTAATCTTATTAAAACTTTCGTGAGACATATTTAATTATCGTATTAAACGGTTTACACTCACGTGAAATTGTCAAGAACAGCCCGACATGTTTCGAACTCGTGCGCTACCCGTACACTATGATTATTATGTATTATCCCGATATACGCGATTGCTATTGAGCTAAAAATAACGACAGGTGCTAAAGCTAAATGATAAATTGGAGGTGAGGTCATCGTACATACGAAATTATCTCGTCACTGAAAAACTTCAAAGCCTCAATGTATCAGTTAGCATTTGGTTCCTAATACGAAATCGCAACTCTTTATTATATGTATAGTTATATAGTGAACCGCTTTATTGCACATATTAGAAATTAAAAGCTACTACAAGAAGCAACACATTATATGAAAACTGCATCATGAAATTAATAGTTTGGAATTTAGTCAGAAATGTTTCGTATATCGTGCGAAACCAGGGGTAAATATTAGTTGTTAGGAGTAGGTATACTAATATTGGACAGTCGACGTAACAAATCGTGACAACTAAACTCATCGTCATAGTATCACGGCGAGTAGGCAGGCACAATAGTATCGTTTACAGCGTTACAGTAGATACTCGATGACGCGTAAACAGTAACCTTGCCGCGACCCGCGTCGGCCTCGCTGTCCGACCATAACCATCTCGATACACGCCATTATAAGACGAAATGTCGGTCTGTTTTGAGAGGGAGAAAAAGAGAGAATCAGAGAAGTCCGATTCTATAGACATGACTTGAGAAGAAGTTTCAATGTCGTTCTCTTCTTTGCTGAAGATCGCGTCCGCCTCGAAAGGCTTTGGTGACTTCTGTTCTACCAGTAGTTTTCTCCATCTTGTTATGTGATAAAACGAGAATGAGAGATAAAACGAGAGGCCCGTGAACGCAGCCACCTGCTCCGTCTATCGGCCCAAAAGCCCTTGGCTTGCTTTGGATCTTTTCAACAACCACTTGCTTTTCCAGATTGTCCCATTCTCTGCGGAAAGATCAGACTGAAGGTACTCAGCCTTTTTATTTTCATGTCCTGTTGACCGGGTTTAACTTACTTCTGAGCTCAGTCCCTTCGCTTGCTCACTCGTATCCAATTCCCACTCGTTCCTCAGGCCCAAAGACATTTCCGTTTGTGGCTTTGTGCTCAAACAAAAAGAAACACAAAGATACTATTGCTTTATTTTTAGTTGTATATTTTAGGGTTAAAGTACAATGTGGCTATATATATATATTCTATATACGTCACGTTACTTATAAAATTTAGTCATTCGCTGATATACACGTTACATCTCAATGAGCCTTTGATTCTTTTCCGCCTCCGCCTCTTAAATAGGCACGCCTGTTTTACAATGGAAATTGCTTAAGTCGTAATCTGTAGTTGTATTTATATTCTTCGTAAGTTTAATTGACAGTTCCGCCGCATAATGCAATTATAATTTCTAATAAATAAAACAAAAATGTATTATTTATACAACCTGTTTAGTGCCTACTGCGGCGCTTGATATAGGTAATTTGTTTGTTTTATGTTACGATGTATTTTTAGCCCAACAAGTTTGTGTTTAATCCACGTATTGCAAATTTTTGGTAACTGACGTTGAAAGTTAGTGAATGTCACTGATGTAAACAAAGAGGAAACGTAATAAAGCCAAAACTATCAACAGTGACGAGACGTTTTTTTTATACGACTTAGTATTTATTTCGGAAGAAGAACGAAGGATTGAACAGTATTCCAGTAAAAAATTCTTTGAATTTGGTTGATGGCAAATCGTTTCTAACATTTTACAATGCAAATATATATGACGTAATGTACATTATTGCCATATGAAGAATGATTGTAGTGCCACTATCCCAGGGCAAAACCGCAACTTATTAGGCTATAAATATTTTATTTGATCAAGTTGTCAGTCGTCGCCAATCAACTTTTGTTTACCAAACGGAAAAGTAGTCTCAATAAATTAGATTTAACATTTTTGTAGGAGTTACGTTTCGTATGGTATTTGAAGTTAATCCACTTCTTATACCATCGATATTAACTACCATCTACTATAAATAATCTTGCATTTTCATATGCATGACAAATTCGAGGATATGCTTATCACTAAACGCATGCACAATTTAAATCAAATAGCAAGTGTTCGTAAACTTCTCGTGGTACATGTAACGTCAGGCAGTGACGAAAATATTTCATAAAAATGCACCTCCTAGTCCTAGTTAAATTTACATTCTTTTAGAAAAGATATTCCTACATGTTATGTAGATAAACTAAGATTTGGACATTATTAAGATTTGGATATTATTTTTGTTAATGCTCATATCATGTGGTGCTGGAGGAGAATGTTGGGGATGCCATGGACGGCCCATCACACTAATGCCTCCGTCCTCCAGAATTTGGAAATCACCATGAGATTGTCCAACATACATCTGTAAAATATTTGAATTCTTCGGCCACATAGCCACTAAGAAGAATGACAACCTGGAAAAGCACCCAGTGACAGGAAAGATTCAAGAAAGACCAACAAGAGGATGGAGTCCCATGCGCTGGGCCGATCAGATTCGCAACACAATTGATACCAAGTTTCCCGACGCCATGCGTTCTGCAGTAGACCTAAACAACTGAAGAGCGATCGTCCGAAGAATTAAATGCCTCCATTTAACTTCCCCTTTCACGACCCTCAGCAATGAGAAATACGACACAAGGTTCATATCATACAACAGTACTCTAAACGTAATCAATCCAAATCTCAAAATGCATGGTCGTTTCATTTGTAGTGTCGTATCGACAATCAATGCTGTAAGCGACAGTTATCAAACCTTACGTCAGTCTTATCAAAATATCTTACATCGTTCCTCATTTACACGATGTCAGATACGAAACGACCAGAAAAATCAGAGCGTAATAATTTATTACTAATAAAGTCTGCCTGTTACTTATCAAGCAAGATATGCATCAATAAAATTATCATATGATGATTCATTTTTGTACATGCTACGCCCTCGGAACGACATCGTAGTGTCCCACTATCGGGCAATGAGGCCTTTGCCCCTTAATTTCCAATATATAATTCTGTGCGTAGTTATTTAATTAACTATCCAATAATAATAAAGGTGCGTGTTTTACTGTCCTCGACTCCTTAGAAGTCAATTCTGGCACTAATAATTAGGGTCGACTGCACATTCTTCTAATAATAGCGTCTAAAAATGTTGAATCATAAAATTAACGACGCCGGGAATAAAAACATACGAATAGAATCTTCTAGAATGAATCGTGTGCTCTATGGCCTCTACGAAGGCGCTCTATGACTGTATCGCCCAACTATTTATTACGGGTTTTGCACTTACTCGGAGTTCAAAAATACCATAGTATTTGGTAGTCTCAATCTCAGTGTAAAACCTACAAAACGCTAATTATCACAATTTAGTTTAAATAAGTCCGGTAAACGTGTTAACCCAACCGCGAAATATGTACTAGGACAGCATGTTTGACAAGAGGTGTGCCGTGTCAAAACGCGTATAATTGAACAAACGAATGCCTATTCCATATTTTAGCCTAGTTGTGTATAAACAAAGCGTGGAACAGGGTCGCAGACGTTTCGCGAGGTGAGTGACCCCGGTATCACGTCGATCATTCCGGTTAGGACTTATCAGCTACCGCGCCGCGTAGGGTTGTCTCATGTGTGTTATATGTTTTTTACTAGGTACGCTTAGGTCAAATCGGTCATAGCAAAAATTTTGCTATAGGGATGTTTCCACATAAGACGTTGAAAATAAGACTGAAAATGGTTTTTTTCGTTATTATATATTTTAACATCATCGTATCAGCTTAAAATTTGTACCGAAAAATGTCTGCCTATTGTCATCTATACATGACCAATTTCAATTTTTTTATAAATTATTCCATACAAATATGGGAGAAATGGCAACCCTAAGCATCACGTGACCGCGACCAGACCGCTACGGCGACAACTAGAGCGTCAAACTGATTTTTCACACCGATTTACTCATGTAACGACAACGGTAACTAAATGTTAGATCACACTAAATGATTAACAGATTGCTGTAATTTATTAAATTTCCGCGACTATTGTCGAAATGTCAACTTACAAAGGTCGACTTCGTATCGGTTTGCGAAGTAGGTCACGAATTCGAGTCATCGGGAACACATCGTGATAATCAAGTTGCCCCAAATCTGGATGGAATTTTAATGGCCCCTAACCTCATCTTAAAACGATAAAAAATGCAAATCGAGTTCTGCCTAGCAACAAGTTACTTCCTTACTATTCAGTAGTATTTTTTATCGCTAGCCGTTATACAGATGTAGCCTTGACACAGCATCCACCCGACGACCATCAACAGCCATAAGTGGATCACATCGTAAACAAATTCTTCTAAATCTGGATGAAATTATAATTATAACCCCTAACTTCATATTAAAATTGGTAAAAACTGCAGTACACATTAATAAAACATATGAAACGTTTACTGTTCAAGTCGAATAACGCTCGACATAAATAAATATTAATAATCTCATTGTATAAAATAAAATTTTGTGAATTGACTTTATACTACTATTTATTTTAAATAATGAAATGACATGTAAGATTCTATAATTTTATCAATAAATATCTCAATCTCAATCATGTTTCGAATCGGTTTGCGATTCCTTTGCAGGAACAACAATCGGTCGAGGCGGTCGATCGGTATTAATACTCACGGGAGTATGTAAAACTGCAGAACAATTTCTGCCTAGCATCAAAGTTACTTCCTTACTCGTACTATTCGGGGTGTTTAGTTTATTCAGAAGTTTTTTAACCGCAGATCGTTTTAAAGATGTAGCACTGACGAAACATCGACCGAAGTCCTCCAAAAGCCATCAGAGGATCACATCGTGATCATGAAAGTGTCCTAAATTGGGATGGAATTTTAACCCCTAACCCCATGTTAAAATTGATAGAAACTGCAGAACAAGTCCTGCCTAGCAACAAGTTACGTCCTTACTTTACTATACAGGGTGTTCTTTCAGTAGGTTTTTGTTTTTATCGTTAGCCGTTTTATAGATGTCGCCTTGAAACAACAACGACTCCAGGACCAAAAAATGCTATCAGATGATACATCGTAATTCCAAGGTATTCTAAATCTGGATGGAATTTTAATAGCCCCTACACCTTATTTTAAGTTAGCAATAAAAAATATATAACAGATTCTGCCTAGCAACAAGTTACTTCTAGGAGTCACTTCCTTACTCAGGGTGTTCATTCAGTAGTTTTTTAATCGCTAGCCGTTTTACAGATGTAGCCTTGACGCAACATCGACCCGAGGACCTCCAAATTACACATAACAGTGGCGTGGCTGAGTGGGACAAAAACGCGCAAGGTCTCGGACCTCTTCCTTGTGTAACCGAATTGTGATTCATTTTAATTGTGGCAGATTCGCGAAAACCTCGCCGACACTACCCAAACAAGGCGACACAAGGCAGAGGTCTGTATTGATTCAAAAGTGGTGGAAAATATCTTTCGTGAATACAATAAATTTAGTACGATTTTGCCACCCGATAATCGTCGACAAGGACTCGATGAATCTTTTTTTGTACTGACGTGATGTAATAGGCTTAGTTTTTTTCGTGGTTATAAACATGGAAGACGTACTGATAAAAAGTTACTACATCGCAATAATAAATAGATTCAAATGACATTCCACCATTTTCAATAACTTCAAAGTCACACTGATCTTTCAACTATTATGTATCGATAAAATAACATAACTTTGATATTAAAAGATTAACATCGTGTATTGACGTATAGAGTTCAGAATATCAACCTTTAATGGCAGTTCTAACTAGACTAACAATATTTACGTAATGAATTACAGAAAGATCAGAGCAGCCAGATAAATTTTACAATATTAGCTCAGATAGTACGAGTACATGCATGTAAGGAAGTGTAACATCATTATTTATACAAGTTACTTAGTAAATTTCGATCGTAAACACGTTTGTTACTAAAATAATGATTAAATAAACGTCAATCATTGTTCCTTACATGCTATTATTATAATAACCACAGAAATAGGAAGCAGATGCAATCAATACACGTTAGTTTCGAGCGAATTAATGATGGCATCTACCATGAATGCCATATTAAATGTAAATTATGAAAATGTAAATTGCTTGAATTGTATGAAAATTTAACCAAAAAATGCCGATATAGAATTTGAGTGAATAGATTCATATAACTCTAGTAATAATTCTGGCGATATTTTCCTAAGCGCCAATTTTACAGCAATATATCAGAGCATTATATGCTAAAGATACATAATTAGGTATTCTATTCATTCAAATAATGGGGCCGTCAAAGGGACGCCAGTTACTTAGGCGAGTCTCATAATATCGTGTCATATTATATTACATAAAATGTAAAGAGCTGCGTTAGTAATGCCGCAAACTAGAAAATACGAACACACGTCCTCGCACTTTCATTATATTGAAAGGGAATGTAATACTGTGGTGATTATAACATAGTCGGGTTAGTTACAAGCTTTTTGTTGATATGAAAGCATTGTAATTTACATCTATTTTAATTTAAGAGTACAAAATAAGGACAGTCATAATATGACGAAGAAAAAGCGGATATTAGAATTGATAAGTAAATCCGTCGACTTGGGATATGCAATGCACGTGCGAAAATAGATAGTGATATGTACAGTAGGGGTAAAAATCTATCACATATTTAAAATGGTAACATTATTACTTTATTAGGATCCAATGATAGGATCCAAATGAAAATGGCCAATAGTGTGATAGATAGTGAATATAAATATATGTTTCATTTTTTTACTTTAGTTCCAATGATTATTATATTTGGGACTTCCAAATGATACTGAATGACTAATGATTGAAAAAAATATTTTTAATGATTAAAAAAAAAATATTTTTCTTTTTAAATACGCACAATGACGACGACATTGTGACATATAGCTATTTGTAAAGAAAAATTGATGGTTTATTTGCTAAAAGTGAAATCGCAGGTTAGTATTTTGCTCTAAACTTTTTGTTATTGTATAAGAGTGGTATTTTTCAGACAAAATATATGATAGATTTTTTGCCGCTACTGTACGTACGTTTGCAAGAAGGATTCTCACAATGATCTTCGCCAAGAGCAGGCTCAACGTGGAGTACTTAACCAAAAAAATGCTTCACACTCTAAGGCGACGATTTACCTAATTCGTAATGGTCATTAGCAAATTACGTTAGGTTAGTTTTATCTTGTGTTCAGGGGTTGCCAAACTTCAATTCGCGGCGCACTTACAGGTTTTTAGCAATTAGCGTAGTAGTAGCGTGTAAATAGCATAGTAGTGAATTGTATTTTCTTCGGTTTCCGCGATTGTCACATATTTAAATAAAACAATTTAAACGGTTTATATCGCATATATTTTATAATATGAGCCTTCCTTTTCACTTTACAGTTACCGTTGTCAAGGGTTGACTGAGAAAAAATAAATTGTCCTGTCAAATTTACAATTTGTGATTTTGTCTTGAAGTAGGATACATACCACGTGATGTGACAGAAGGGCATTAAGAAGAGCAGTGGTTCACTATAACTATGGGAGTTTTCTTTCGACGGTTCTTTCCCCTTAGCAGACATTAAAAGGAAAATACGTGATATAGTCCGTTTAAATTGTTTTATTTAAATTTAGAGTAATCAATATACGGACAACCTTAAACCGAAGCGCGTAGTCTCTTTACGGTGCACCAGGGCGCCTCGACGCACACTTTGGGAACCCCTGCCCTAGAATACTAGACTAGAGTTTATAGACTTTAAAGAGACTTACCGTCACAGGTAGCGGCCATGAACTTCCCGTTGGCGGAGAAGTCGACGTGGAGGACGGTGCCGGGGTGGCCTTTGAGGTTCTTCAACAGCCACGGGTGGCTGAACTCCGCTTTGCTGGACCATGAAGCCAACTTCTTGCTCTTCCTATTCGAGGGTCGTTCCGCTGCAGTCGATTTGGTTTCTTCTTTCTCAGGAGCATCTGAAATAATTGGGAAAAATACTAGTGTTATTTGTTATATTCAGTACCTATTTATATTTACAATAGCTATATTCTTGTATTACTCTAAAATTTTATTAACAACTAATCAAATGGGCATTGATTACAATGCTATCGGTCTGAACCGTGGAAAGGGGTTACTTTGATCGGCGTGGTTACATTGATCACTTTTTTTTAACTATAGGAAGCTTTAAACGCGCTTATAAGATTTTATTGTTAAGGTAGATAATCTCGTCAGGAATACAGTACGAACTATACGTCTAGTTCGTGCCATGCAAATCGATGAACCATGTTACCCCGTGGATCAAAATAACCCGTTTCCACGGAATGTCTTTGCAGCATCGTAATGCCAAAACAGCTAAACAGACTTTAACCAATTTTCCTACAGCGGAGGTTGGACATCCAAAGGTGGTTATAAATAAATAAATAAATATCGGACAACCCCACACAAATCGATCTAGTCCCAAATTAAGCTCAAGAAGGCTTGTGTTATGGGTACTAGACGACGATATATGTACTTATATAGATAAATAAATACTTAAATACATAGAACAACCATGACCCAAGAACAAATATTCGAGTTCATCACACAAATATTTGCCCTGGCCGGGATTCGAACCCGAGACCGCCGGCTCAGTAGGCAGGTGTCTACAAACCGAGCCAAACGCGTCGACAAAATAAAGGTTATATAATAATACTTTTTACTTGATTACAGTAAAGGAAAAAAGGAGCTACGGAAAACATTTTTTGTATGTAAATACTAAATATAGAGTCGCCTAGAGCGTATACCTCATTGGGTATTTGTTTCATAATGTAAAACAGTGACTCTGTTATAGTAAAATTGATAACAATATTACATCTATTTGCGGAAATGTTAAACAAACAATTACAGCTACTACATATTATCAGAAGGCCGATGAAGTACTACGCTCTTGAAAACACACGATATAGTAAAAATACTTAAATAATATCAGTCAAGTTTGCTCGTAATATGACATAATCGCATAGTTATTACTATTTAACTATGCGATCGTGCCTGACAAATACTTATCGTACGAATTTACTGTACTAATTTATAGTGCTTATTTTTATTAAGATTTTAAATAATTCGTTCTTGTACATTAATTTCAAGGAAGAAACAGCATGGTTAAATAATAATTACATTTTATCTCCTCTATCTTTTCGTTGCGTTACGTTTACACGTTACGCTATATGACTGACTACATAAAACAGTGGCGGATTAAGGGTCGAGAGCGCCCTAGGCAAAAACGCCATCGGCGTCTCTTTGCGCTCCATTGCGGCCCTTTGCGCTCCATTGCGGCCCTTTGCGCCCCTTTGCGCCCCTTTGCGGCCTTGCGCCCCTAGGCACTTGCCTACTTTGCCTTAGGGATAATCCGCCACTGACATAAAACAATAAACAGATATGTAACTATCTATTCAATAAAAATAATCTTTCATTAAAATCACGCTGGTTGCTGTTTTATGATGACGCTGCTTTCATTATTGACTATGTATTAACTGTTTTAAGAAGTCACTACATTGTTAGATTTGCATGGCTTCTTTAAGCCTAAACGTACAAATATGTGTATATTTATTTATTTATTTATTTATTTAAACTTTATTGCACAATACAAAAATAAGTACAAATGGCGGACTTAATGCCTGTAGGCATTCTCTACCAGTCAACCACTGGGTTAAACAGAAATATGTAGTCGGTGCAGGATCAAACTTACAGAGAAACAAAATAATTAAAACACAAATCAATAATATAAGATATATATAGGAATGTATATATAATTACCATAAACGTACACGAATACTTTATATGATATACTTACATACATACATTATGTACCCAAAGTAAAATATTTCGAAGAAAGTTAGGAAGAGAGATTGTCCGAAAGATGCTTGCGCAACATGCGCTTGAAGGAGAGTTTGCTCTGAGCTTGTCTAATGTTGAGTGGGAGAGCGTTCCAGAGGCGTATTGCCTGAACCGTGAAGGAATTGGACATGAAACCGGAGCGGTGGAGGGGGACAACGAGTTTAAGTCTACGAGAAGTACGGAGAGTGCAACCAGGGCGAGCAGTCACAAATTGAAACTTAGATTTGAGATAATCTGGAGTCGTAGGATCGAATAAGATCGAAAAGAGAGTGCAAAGAATTCTTTGAGACCTACGTTCACGTACAGGAAGCCAGTTTAATTGTCGGCGAAAGTCAGAAATGTGGTCGTACTTACGAAGGCCAAAAACAAACCTGATACAGTTGTTCAGCATACGCTCCAGCTTATTCAGGGAGGCCTGGGTGAGATTAGAGCAACACACATCAGCATAGTCGATAACGGGGAGGACAAGAGCTTGGACGAGAAGAGTCTTAGTGCTCACCGGGAGAAAATTTTTAAACCTGTAAAGCGATCTTAACGCATATGTCACCCTGCGACAAACATCAGACACCTGAGGATCCCACGTAAGGTTACTGTCAACAATCAGACCCAAATTTTTTACTTGAGATTCAATTGGTATGACTACGTCCTCGTACACTATCGGCTTCATGAGTTCCACATCAATTGACGCACGCAAACGAGTGCTCCCGAGCACGATGGCCTGACACTTCGTTGGATTGACAGCAATCCCGAAGCGATGCGACCAAACGGAAATACGAAAGAGATCATTATTGATAGTCTCGATTGCTGCGTCAATATCTTTAGGACCAGTTTGGGTGTAGAGTTGTAGATCGTCAGCGTAAAGATGGTAAGAGCATTTGATGTTGGAAGTTAAAAGATTAATAAAGACAGAAAAAAGGAGAGGAGAGAGAATGCCACCTTGTGGAACCCCAGAAGTGAGATCGCACCAGTCAGAGGAGGATCCATCCGCTCGAACAGATTGACGTCGACCTTGAAGATAGGAAGAGAACCACGCAACTGCTGATGATGATATATTCATGTAACTGAGGGTAGATAGAAGAAGTTCGTGATTTACGGCGTTAAAGGCATTAGAAAAGTCAATCAAAACCAAAACAGTAAGTTGATGAGATTCCATGCCTTGTCTCACATCTTCAACGACCTTAAGTAAGGCAGTAGACGTGCTGTGGCCAGGACGAAAACCAGACTGGAATGGTGAGAGAAGATGGTTGGAGAAAATGTGAGCAGACAGCTGTTTATGAACAATGGCTTCGAGCACTTTTGACAGAAATGGGAGAATGGATATGGGGCGGAAGTCTTTGAGCAAACTGGGGTTATTAACTTTAGGCAATGGGATGACATGGGCATTCCGCCAGAACGAAGGAAAAACCCCAGTATACAATGATAAGTTAATTACGTGCGTTATAACGGGGAGAATGCATTCCAAAATGCAAACAACCATGGTCCTGCTCAATTGATCAGGACCAATAGCGTTTGACTTAATTGAAGCTATAACTTTACGAATATCATCATCAGTAGCAGCAGTGAATGAAAATATTTCAGTCGAATGACGGGGCAGGGCTGAAATATGCGAAATAGTTAAAGATAAAGTGGCGGGATCTAAAGATGAAGATTTTGCGAAGTGCGAATTTAAGTCATTCAACGAAAAGGAGGATGGGCACATAACAGCATTACCAGATTTTACCACACCAATAGTTTTTAAGAATTTCCATGTTTCGGCTGGGGACGACGAGGCAATATTCTCGTGTATATATTTACGTTTGGCTGCTCTTACCATCTGATTGCATCGATTCCTGGCAATCTTAAAACTATCCCAATTAGCCACGCAACGATCCCGCTTAAACTTGCGGAATGCTCGATCACGTTTAGTCATAGCCATCCGAACAGCTCTTGTAATCCACGGCGCAGGAGGACGCTTCAGCTTGACAGTTCGGATGGGCGCGTGAATGTCAAACAATCGCAATACCGTCGAGTTCAAAGATGCAACGGCTTCGTCAACTGTCGAAGCTGACAACGAAGCAGACCAATCCTCATTACTCGCGTCACGTTTCAGCGCATCGATATCCAATCTGGCGAAGTATATTGTGTATGTGGTAGATAAATATTTATACGTATGATTGAATTCTAACTAGCTGGGTGGTCTGGTAGTCTAGCCAATTGAAATATATCTATAGATTATTATAAA
Organism: Apotomis betuletana; assembly: GCA_932273695.1. Classification (NCBI taxonomy): domain Eukaryota; kingdom Metazoa; phylum Arthropoda; class Insecta; order Lepidoptera; family Tortricidae; genus Apotomis; species Apotomis betuletana. Next base: position 11,429,504 of record OW026309.1, on the reverse strand, counting down.
ATTCTTAGATTTGTATTAAAAATCACTTTTCTATGGACATGGGTCATGATTTCAGGAAAAATCTTAATAGCGTGATTTGTTTTGTATGGGAGCTTTCATATTCTCTCTGTCCTCGCATCACGCCGAACCGGCTGGACAAATATTAACCAATTTTGGTACAGGGATAGCTGGACATCCAAAGATGGTTATAGGATACTTTTTACCCAACTACGGTATGAAAAAATTACGCGTACGAACTTTCGGGCACCCTGTAGTATTATAATAAGGCAATATTAATAACCTTTGGAATTCTAAGAACTGAAATAAAACATCAGACTCTATAATGTGATTCATCGCTAATAAATTCCGGTGGATGCAATTCCGTTCCAAGAATAAGACGGTCAATAACCACGTTCTTCAGTTATGATTCATCAAGTGACCACAGAGAAGGAGGTATCTTCAAAATAGAACCTAATTTGCAGCAGAGCGTTGCGTGAGAAAAAACCACCAACGGCCCAGTGGCGCCCATAGGCGTGAGCGAGAAATCGCGCTCAGGCCTTCCGCTCCCACCTATGGCCACCGCTCGCCGCTCCGCGTGTCGCGCGAAGTCGTGGCCGAGCCGAAATATTGCTTCATTCTTCTAGTCTTGCCCTGGTGGAAATGGAAATGGGCTTACCGGGGTGAAGTTTTGTACATACAAAAGAAGCGAGAAGTGCGCGGAAGGGGTGTCAAGTGAACAAATAATGTGTGCGAGGTACGCGAGTGAATATGTGATGCCGTGTCGTTTATATGGTCTCTGCTTTTCCTATGGAGCCACAACGTTCTCAAAAATATTTCGCATACAAAATTGAGAACGTTCCGGAAAATTCTCTGGAACGGCACATCTCTACCTCTGCTGCAATCTGGAAACAGTAGCTGGTATTCTCGTACAGAGGTAGATACTTGGCCTAACTAATGCTAATGTTAAGTCTCTTATCATTCACGCCTCCGAGAATGAGGCACAGGCAGTCCGGCTTAACTATACACACATTCAACACTGTCACGCATTGGATTACATGAATAATCCTCCGGTTTAAGTGGACGAACTATATGTTACTAAGCAGACAGAAGCTACTTGGGAATCCAGGAAGTCACGGGCTTTGCCAAGCATTGTAAAATAAAGTTAGCGTGGGACAATGTTTAACAATTAGATTAGCAATACGCTAAACCGAAAATCTGTGACAGTAATAAAATGATTGCTCAAGTTTTTGTGCGCCGGACCGGTCTAGCTAGAACTATAGTCATTTGTTATGATGCTGTTGCTATCCTAGCCGACAATTCGTATAATAACCGTTTATTTGGTTCTGAAGTCAGTTGCAAATTATCGTATTGTTTTTTCGCCTCAAGAGACAATCATACACGAATTACAGTAGGTACATGCACATATAAGTAATATAGAACAATACATACAAAACGTGGGGAATATTTTTTTGGGTTTACCAGACCAATTTTCGTCTGTGCTGAAAGAAGGGTCAGCTAGTTTGGCAGGCTGTGTCACTACTACCAATCTAAAAGCGTTTATTATTAATAGTATAATTATTTTATCTCGTCATTTTGACATACATTTAGAAAGAAAGTATTTCATTGTCGTGTTTGTTGTCATTGATTAAATACCCGCCTCTCGCAGGAATAGCGTTCTACTTAAAATATCATAATCAGCCCGCAGATTTTAAGACAAACCTACATAGAAATGGATACCATACTACGTTATTATAAGGCTAAGTATCACGCATAATGACGTAACGTATAAGGAGGAATTATTTAAAGTAATTAAAGTTCATTAAAAATAAACTAATTCCTTTCAACGACGATGATTCGGCGAACAGTCTTATGCGAAAATTCGCTATCTCGGCTCGACCAACATCTACCAACGACTTGTGCAAGGGCTGGATCGAGGGTCAGATACAGAAGACAGTTTTCCAGGACATGGCAATGGCACAGATCATTAACTCTGCATCCCTAACCACCGGTAGCACTAGTGTATTGTTTTTCAATTTATTGGAACCTCTGTATTTTTTTCTAGGACGCAGGGGGTGGGGCATCAAGCTTTTTGGAATTGTATCCATTTCCCATTGTTCAAACCTAGACACGACTGCCTTTTTCTGACCTAGGTTAATATGATAATGTCTTATATGTGGTCATGATCATGACTTCAGGACAGAAATAGATCCGCGTCAGAAATAGCGTGCACCACGTAATAGCGCTAGCATGGCCTCTTTCCGTTCGTATCATTGGCACCTTTTTGTGAACTGCCTTTTAGACAATATATGTTGAGAATTGATAGGTTTTTACCCACTGGCCACACAATCAGTTAGTTCATTTTTCTGTCACGGCGCTGCGAGCGCGCGCGCGGTCGCCAGCGGACGCGAGCCGGCGCCATTTGGTAATATTGGTTTTTAACGTAACGGCTCTTGAACATTATAACCTCCGTGGTTTGGGAGATATTTTGGAAGTTTTACGCTTTAACGGAAAGTGTTGATATACGGCACAATTCCTTGTACGGTGGGCTGCTTCGGGCGCCCCAAGGATTGTTATTTAGAGTGATATAAGGACTACTACAGTGTGAACTGTGTTTGGCGTGTTTGCTGACGAGATCGGGGCGGCGGCGGCGCAGACCGGGACGTCGTTTATTGGTGCAAGTAACACATACATACACTTTACACAAAACAGAAACACAACCTTGCAGCCGGGAAGATATTCGGTTGAACTCCAGGTTAGCAACATAGATTAAGTTAGGTTTAAGTACATAGGACGCGTATCGCGTTCCATTGTTTCGCGCTAGGCAAGATTGCTTTGATAATTTGTTCTTACATGGGCCCGGGATAAATTCAATTTGTGTCTGGCGCAAACAAATTTTGGTAGCAAAAGCGTGGTTCATATCCACAGAAAAGATATTTGTTTCATTTACGTTCGGATAAGTAATTTAGTTAGCATCAAAATCATAATTGAAATTTGAGGGTGGATTGCGCTTGGTTCGCATTCCAATCTATTAACGTTAAGTTGCATTTGCGTAATTAAGACTAACTAAATTATAAGAATATTAGTTATAACTTTCAATTGAAATGTTAGTTGAGTGAATAAAGTAAATATAGTTTCGTTTCGATACGGAGAAACGTATTAATAAGTAATTCATAATTGGGGTTCCGCTGAACTATTATTCACTCAAAATACATTTAATTTAAAATAAATTTAGTGTTGTTTTCCGTTGCGTAATATTGGTGTTGGGTGAATAACTTTGAAGTTGTCGCGTTTGGTACGAAAAATAAAAACGGATTGTTATTGTCGAAAATCGGGGTTCCACGGACAAAATTATTCACCCAAATTTATTAATTTATTTTAAAAATTTATTTTATTGATCCGCGTTATCGAGGTTGGTACCATGGCTCCATCAGTAGTTAAAACGGTCGCGTCAAGGGTCGAATCGGAATTAAGATGGTTTTCATTAGTCGTTACGTTAATTGGTCGTACGGATCGCGAGGACGCATTATTGTCACGCGCGCGACAGGTAGATGAAAGATATGACGCGGTATTGAAATTGCATGCCGAATATTTGGCCCGTATTGACGAAGAGGAGACCGGGGAAAGTCGGACCCAGGCTGTTGAAGTGGTGCAACGCAATGTAGACCAGTGCGGTGATATGGTGATGAGTATCATCCAAGCGGCAGCGGATATCGAGCGCGCCCGAAAAGGGGATGTTGGGGTAAGGCGTGCACCCAGTGGTGTGGCACTAATGGCGCCGTTGCCACCAGTGAATGTCCCGGAATTTGGTGGTGAATATGCCGACTGGCCGAGGTTTCGCGACATTTTTAACAGCGTGGTGCACTCGCGCACGGATTTGACCCCCGCGTATAAAATGGCGCAGTTGATGGGGAGATTACGCGGTGAGCCTCACGATATTTTGACTCATTTGGAGATTACGGATTCCAGTTACGAGACGGCATGGGGCCTATTAATTGACCGATATGATAATCGGCGATTAATTATTGATGGGCTCATCGAAAAAATATTTAGTATATCGAAGGTCACTAATGTACACGAAATAAGGTCGAAAATCCTTAATCCCGTCATGGTGGCGGTGAATACGCTGGAGCGACTCAAGTTGTCACTAGGGGACAACAAGTACATTGTTGTGAACCGGGTTTTGCGCAAGTTACCTAGCGAGGTGGTGGCGCGGTTTGAGCAGTCACATGGGGGTGATTCATCGAGTCACCTCCCAACATTTGACGAATTGAGGGCGTTCCTGGAGGGTGAGTGCAGGCGGGCGGATTGCCAAGGGGCAACCACGCCGCAACCCCCCACGTCACCCCGGCGTACGGTTGGGCCCAAACCGGTGGAGCCCCGTCGGGGAGGACAGCGGTACAACGCCCTCCAATCGGAAGTGTGCCCCTTCTGCCGGAAGGGGGGACACGCGATCATCGCGTGCGCGGATTTTGGAGCACAGCGGGTGCAGAGGCGCAGGGGGGTGGTCAAGCAGCGAAACTTGTGCTTCCGCTGCCTAGGCGCACACTATGTGCGTGAATGCAGTAAGACCACCAACTGCCGAGTATGTGGAGGAGCCCATCATGAACTTCTCTGCCTGGCTGAGAGTGGGGAGCGGTACGGGGCCTCATCGGGAGGCCATCCTCCCTCTCCTACGCCAGCCTTGGGTGGACGGTCGCCCCCCCACCGGGGAGGGGGGTCACCCAGAGACCAGCGGTCGCCCCCTCCTCGGGGAGGGGGGTCATCGAGGACTCCGGAGTACCGCCGGATGCCGCAGTCTCCTCCGCGGGGGGGGGATCGGCGCCGAGATTCGGGCGGGTGCCCGGAGATGACCCATGGGGAGTCGGGTTACGCGACTTACTCGGCCGCGCTGGGGGGCAGGTTGCCGCCCCCGAGTAGTCGCTTCTCCCCACCCCTCGCAGAGCGCCCACGCTTGATGGCGCGTCCGCCGCAGATGGGACGGATGCCGATGGGCTATTACCAGCCGGCGCGCATGGCACCGATGGGTCGAGGGGTGTACTACCCGGGGTGGGACCCATACCTGGGCCAGGGGCCCTCTCCCCCTCCAGCAGAAGGGGAGGGAGGTGCCCCCTGCTAGCAATTAGCGGCCTGTTCATCCGTCGTGCCCACCCCACCAGTGACGGTATTATTACCGACGGCTAAGATTACCGTCAGGGGTACGGATGGACGGCCAGTGCCAGTGAGGTCTCTCCTGGATTCGGGGGCACAAGGTTGTATCGTGTCCAGCCGCCTAGTGGCCAGGCTGGGCCTCAGGTTGGAGCCATCACGGGATGGCGCAATAGGTATAGGTGGCAATCCGGTGCCTCAAATCAGGGGTCAGACGGACCTCCTGTTTGAGATGGGTGACTCGGCATCGATCACGCGGGTGAAGGCCACGGCTATTGTTTTAGATGAAGTGGTCGGGGTTCTTCCTTCGGTACGGTTACCGCCGGCGGTAACGAAGCTGACCAAGGGATTGGAGTTGGCCGACCCTCACTTCGCAATTCCCGGACGGGTGGACGTCTTACTTGGAACTGACGTCCTCGGGAAGCTGCTGCGGAGCGGTAAGCGGGAGCTGCAACCAAACGGGTTGGTGGCCGTGTGTACCGCAGGGGGGTACGCATTATTGGGCCCAGTACGGGGACCACAGGACGCAACGGACTATAGCAACATATATTACGGCAGCGTGTTATCGGAGGTCCTGCAAAGGTTCTGGGCAACAGAAGAGCCACCCACAGCTCCCAGGACAAGCCCACTGGACGAGGAGTGCGAGACATTTTATCAGTGCAACACGGTGCGTCTCCCTTCGGGCAGATTTATGACACGGCTGCCGTTTCTATCGACGCGACCTCCACTGGGGAGCTCCAGGGACCTGGCTGAGAAACGGATGATGGCCATGGAAAGGCGCATGAAACGGGACTCCAACTTTCGGCGAAAGTATGTTGAGTTCATGCGTGAATATTTGGCTTTGGGTCACATGTCGGTATCCAGGGTAGACTGGCGTCGTGAGGAGCACTACGTATTGCCTCATCATGCAGTCCTGAAGACACCTGACTCCAAGATCAGGGTCGTGTTCGACGGGAGCGCGGCGACATCTAACGGGGTGTCCCTGAATCAATGCCTGCACGCTGGTCCTAAGTTGACCAGAGACATTGCAGACATTCTAACGGACTTCAGAAGACACCAAGTTGTCTTCGTTACGGATGTGAGGATGATGTTTCGCCAAACGGAGATCCATCCGGACGACCGTCGGTTCCAGCTGATATTGTGGCGAGAGAGCCCAGAAGAACCGATGATCACGTATGAGCTGAACACGAACACGTACGGATTAAAGCCCAGCCCGTATGTAGCGATGCGGACGCTACGAGAGCTGGCTGACCAGGAACGGCTGCGCTTCCCTCGCGCAGCTGCAGTCATCGACCGGGATGTCTACGTGGATGACATTTGTACGGGCACGGACAGCATTGAGCAAGCGCTCATCCTAAGGGATGAATTGGTGGCGCTCATGGCCTCCGGTGGCTATGAACTCAGGAAGTGGCTGTCAAACTGCCCAGAGGTGCTGGCAGGACTACCAGCTGAGCACCAACAAGACCCGCATTTGTTTGAGGACTCGGATAATCCTCATGCGTTGGCAATTTTGGGGGTCCAGTACCGACCGACTCAGGATGTCTTCACATACAATTGTGAGGCCGAATTGCTGTCGAAGACCTGGACCAAGCGATCAGTCCTTTCGACTATCGCACGAACGTTCGACCCAAATGGTTGGATCTCTCCGGTCACGTTCATGGCAAAGTTCTTCATGCAGAAGCTTTGGTTGGCCAAACTAGGCTGGGATGAGCAGCTCACGGACGAGCTGCTGCACGAGTGGACGGCATTCGTGACCACATTGCCGCATATTAAAGAAATTGAGATCCCGCGCAAACTGCTCCCTCAGGCGGGAGCCAGGGTGACCCTGCATGGGTTCTGCGATGCTTCTGAGAAAGGGTACGCGGCCGCGGTCTACCTGAGAACAGGTGAGACTGCTGGCGAGGGCGTTGTACGCTTGGTCATGGCCAAGAGCAAGGTTGCGCCTGTTCGGACCCGGTGGACGATTCCGAAGATGGAATTGGCGGGTGCCGCGCTCCTGACCCGCCTCCTAAACCATGTGGCGCAGAACCTGCGTGGCACGGTGGATCTGAATGACACGGTTTACGCATGGACGGACAGCCAGATCGTGTTGTGCTGGCTGCAGACTTCGGTCCATACGCTTGAGGTATTTGTGGCCAACCGAGTGTCACAGATAAATAACTCGGAGACTCCTCTGGTCTGGAGACATGTTCCAGGTGAAGTTAACCCGGCAGACTGCTCGAGTCGCGGCTGCCCGGCGCCTGCTCTGGTTGAGCATTCTCTCTGGTGGGGGCCTCAATGGCTGGAGCGGCCACATACGGAGTGGCCTTTCAATGACTGCGGACGCCAGCCACTACCCCCTGACCAGGGTCTGAGAGTCAATGTGACTACAGTGGAGTCTGTGGCAGTGGACCACACTCTTTTGGAACGGTATAGCTCACTAGGGAAGCTACTTCGAGTCACGGGATGGATAATGCGGTTTTTCCATAATTGTCGAAGCCCTGCGGCACAGCGCAACCTGTCACCTGTAATGGGACCTGAGGAGCAGCAAAGGGCTCTCTCACGTTGGGTGGGGGTCATTCAGGGGAATGAGTTCCAGGATGAACTTAGGATCTTGCGGACTGGCGTGGGCAGAATGAAGAAGAGCCTTGTCCGCCTCAACCCGTTTATTGATGAGCACGGAATGCTCCGGGTGGGAGGCCGACTACGGAATGCCGAATTGCCGTATTCAGCGCGGCATCCTTTAATTCTTCCCAAGAAGGGAGCTCTGGTGGAGCTGTTGGTTTGGGACCGTCACATCAGGAATTCACATGCAGGCTGCAACACACTGCTGGGCATTTTGCAGCGGGAGTTCTGGATTTTGTCGGCACGGAGAGTGATACGGAGCGTTGTGTTTCGTTGCTTGCCTTGTTACCGGCTCAAGGCAGCCACAATGCAGCCACAAATGGGAGATCTCCCGCCCGACCGAGTTACGGAAGCTCGGCCGTTTGCTGGTGTGGGGACAGACTTCGCGGGGCCTTTCATGGTCAAGACATCACGCCTTCGCAACGCGAAGTCGGTTAAGGCATATTTGTGCGTCTTCGTGTGTCTGGCGACCAAGGCCGTTCATTTGGAAATGGTAGCTGATCTCTCTACGGAGGCCTTTTTGGCAGCGCTGGACCGATTCGTTTCTCGACGAGGGATACCGGCCTTGATCCGGTCGGATTGTGGTACCAACTTCAAGGGCGCCGATCGTTGTCTAAAGGAAATTGTATTATTTTTAAGTCAAAATGAGCGAGAGATCGGCACGGCCATCGCCAGTCGGGGCATTTCGTGGTATTTCAGTCCACCTGGATGCCCCCACTGGGGTGGAATATTTGAGGCAGTGGTTAAGTCTGCCAAGACTCATTTGTATCGGGTCATCGGCTCAACGATCCTCTCCTTTGAGGAATTGTCAACGGTGTTCTGCAAAATTGAGGCAGTTTTAAATTCGCGCCCCTTGTGTCCGTTGAGCGCTGACCCGAATGACCTGGAGGCCATTACCCCAGGTCATTTTTTGATTGGCCAACCACTTAACGCCTTGCCGGAGTATCCGTATACTGATGTTAAGTTGTATAGGTTGTCACGGTATCAGATGTTGCAGCAAATGACTCAAAATTTTTGGAAGCGATGGTCGCTTGAGTATTTGCACATTCTTCAGCAACGCGTTAAGTGGACGGACAGGACGACCCCACCGTGCGTTGGAGACCTCGTACTGGTTAAGGATGCTAACCTATCACCGTTGTGTTGGCGACGGGGGCGTATCGTTAACTTGATAGCGGGCAAGGATGGGTCTCCACGGATCGCTGATGTACAAGTGAGGGACTCGATCCTTAGACGGGCGGTTTCAACGCTATCCCGACTACCGGGAGTTTGAGCGGACCGACGACGGGTCGGTCCGGGGCGGGTGGTTGTTGAGAATTGATAGGTTTTTACCCACTGGCCACACAATCAGTTAGTTCATTTTTCTGTCACGGCGCTGCGAGCGCGCGCGCGGTCGCCAGCGGACGCGAGCCGGCGCCATTTGGTAATATTGGTTTTTAACGTAACGGCTCTTGAACATTATAACCTCCGTGGTTTGGGAGATATTTTGGAAGTTTTACGCTTTAACGGAAAGTGTTGATATACGGCACAATTCCTTGTACGGTGGGCTGCTTCGGGCGCCCCAAGGATTGTTATTTAGAGTGATATAAGGACTACTACAGTGTGAACTGTGTTTGGCGTGTTTGCTGACGAGATCGGGGCGGCGGCGGCGCAGACCGGGACGTCGTTTATTGGTGCAAGTAACACATACATACACTTTACACAAAACAGAAACACAACCTTGCAGCCGGGAAGATATTCGGTTGAACTCCAGGTTAGCAACATAGATTAAGTTAGGTTTAAGTACATAGGACGCGTATCGCGTTCCATTGTTTCGCGCTAGGCAAGATTGCTTTGATAATTTGTTCTTACATGGGCCCGGGATAAATTCAATTTGTGTCTGGCGCAAACAATATAAATAGCAAGTATTATGCATAAGTATTATAATTATGTTTTTTTAATTATGTGTAAGTTAGTTGCACCGCCTAAAAAAATCGGGTTTTGTCCTAACGTTGACTGGTAGAAAATGCCTCATGACATTAAGTCCGCCTTTTGTACGATAAGTTTTCTTTTGTGCAATAAATATTAAATGAAATGAACTGTGTCGCTGTTTGGACTTAAATAAACTATTATTTATGTGTAATTTTTAACCTGTCAGCTGTGAAAAGCCCTCTCGGTGCCGCGCAGCAAAGACCGTCTTATTGCATTTTTTTAAGATACCTTTTTAACTCATTACAGCGCAAAGAGGCTAGAACTCGCGACTACGCGAACACCCGACTTTCCACAGCTGAGGAGTTAATATTTAGGTCAACTAACTCGGCACACGTAACCAAATCTAGGATGTTTGAGTTTTGACTCACTTTCCGGATTCTGGTTCCAAGAAAGCTCTTAAACATACTCCTACATCATTTATAAGAATCTGACACTAATATTAGCCCATTTCCCCTCCCCCTTCCTCCCAATTCGGTTTGTACCGTCACTGATCCTCTTAATAGTTTCAAGTGGATTCGTCCTGCACATTTAGCACAACCGTGTAACACGTGACATTGTCGCGCGTGAAAAACGAATTGCCTGTCTCATTGATGAAATGCGCGAAAATCTAAATCGCGACAACTATGGTATTTACTTTACCATAACCTGGCATTTTTTGTCAGTTAACCTTCAGCACATGACTTCCTTACCCATTTTGTCCAATGGAAGCGCAGCTATTACCATCATTATGCAACACGTATCGCCACCGCCACTATCAACGGTAGCGTCGGTAGCAATAAGTAATACGCCATCAATAAAAAAACGCAAGATAAGCGTTTAGTTTCCTTTGTTTTTGCTACGTGTTTTATCTTTTCCTCGTTTGTTCCTGGATGGGTGAATAATTCTGCATTTGTTCGTGTAGAAATTGTTTCACGCAGATCTTGACCGATTGTGAAGCAAAATGCAAGAAACTAACACTTGCACCCACAAAGGATTTGTATTCTGAAAACACTGTGTTTTAAACCACTTTATTTACGTCTAGTTGCGCAAATTTCAAGCTTCGGACTTCGGAGAATGCTTAACTTTGTAGGGTTTCATTCCTTACAATTTTTCCCGAAGCCAAAAATTTTTCATGATCTTTGTAAAAGGTTAACGTTAACCAAATACATTAAGTTTGTTTTATAACAATTTCGAAATGTAACCAGTCACATGAAATTGTCATTCTTAGAAACGATTACCTTTTAAACAAAGGTTTGACCGATTTTCAATCATTTACTCTTGAATCACAGATAAGGTAGTATGGTACGACACTATGGGAAATAGTGATAGGTGCTATGGGTACTTGCCACGGGTAAAACCCAGGTTTTCCAGCAGGGCTAGCAGATCTTGCCGTGAGTTGCATAATTGCAGCATGTTCTGTCTTATTCACACGGTATTAAAAGGAAAGTGACAGGTAGTACATGTCGCGTGTCACAGTTATGCTAGGCAGGCAGGTAGTTTGGGTTGGAGCTCCAGAATAGCAAAGGGAGACGCTACAGTTGGTCACGGTACTCAATCATGAGAGTAAAGGAAGACAAAATGATGATTTTGTTTGATGTTTATAAGCCAGCGGCTTTACACATTGTTCCATTATCAGACTACTGACTGAACCAAGTAAGGAATTAATGGAATTCAAACAAATACGACATTGAGTTGTTTGAATTTTTAAATCCTTGTCGACAAAACAGGCTGGGGCAGTTTATGCAGAACTGTTAGAAATATCAAATAGAAATGACTTGGCTTTTGTAAACAGTAGACAGGCTATGCAAAATATTTAACATTTAAATTTATAATTATTATACACAAACACGTTACACGGCGCCACAGCATGCATAGAAAAGGAACTTGTTGAAACGTTATTCTTCTAGAAAGCCGTGCCGAAACTGATTATTATGATGTATATGCACAATGGCCAAATATATAACAAGATTCATATCTTCTAGGCCCAATTTTTTTAGTACCTGAATACCTACAAACCGGCGCACCCGAGTGCTTGGCTCTGCCTTTCGGTTTTATGAGCGCACACGCACAAAAATCGGAGCGCGTTCGACGAACGACGTTTGTATGCAGATATTCACAGCGGCACACACATGTTGGTCGATCGTATCGCCACGCCACTGCCCACTAGCCCCACAACCAATTTTTTATACCTTTTATACAAACCACGGGCTGCTTTTGCGATGACCAAACGGGAGAGACATCTGTAATGTTTTATTCTGAGACAGTAGCATAACAGCATATTGTTTTATTATTGTGTGTTATGAAAATAAAGAAAACAAGCGTTTCCGTTCTGGTTTTATAATTAGATTTTTCACGCCACACCATTGTGCGTCAAAAATATTTCACGGAAGAAAATTAATACTTTCAAACTGTTTACAGTTAGACTAAGACATACGGTCAACTTATGTTTGCATGCTTTTATTTTACTTATCTTATCAAAAATTATAAGAATTTCTTGTAGAGTCCGTCAACAAGAAATAAAGAAATGTCTAGTAGTTTTTGGGTAGTTAGTGAACAAAATAAAAATTAAAGCAAGAATCCAAGTAAAATCTCACCTAACTAGAGGCCTCCTTGTACCCAGGCCAGAAAATAGTGTATTTCCCGGCCGGCAAACTAAACAAGGAAGATTCAAACCATGAATACAAAGATCAAAGCTTAAAGAAAAATTGAAAAAGGAGCTACCTGGTGGAAGGGACCGGGAATCGAACCCGGTACCTCTGGATTACCGGTCCAGCGCGTTAGCCACTTCGCTACCCTCGCTCCACGTAGACCTGACGAATTTTTCCTTATGCTTTGTGTGTCGATCTTTGCATTGTTTATTTGAAAGGTTTTTACACCTTAGGTAGCTCCTTTTTCAATTTTTCTTTAAGCTTTGATCTTTGTATTCATGGTTTAAATAAAAATTGTGGTGTACCTACCCACAAATTAAAAAAATGAGACATTACATGTTTCAAAAAATTTAAGGAAGATTCAGTAAACAATAGGTAGGATGGAACCAATATGCTAGTTGCATTTGAATACCTAAATAAAACCCGATGCATGACTCTACTGTAGAGCCACAAAATGTGAATCTTATTTGAAAGTTGTCGAATCCCCGTGACATGAACTGGAGCCAGAAAATTGCATCTTCAGTATTAATGTTTTTTGTCGCAGCAATCGTAAGCGGTATCTCCCAAAACGTGGGGTTCCTAACGAAAGTAATGAATGATGAAATGAGTAACGGTATGATTACTCACATTCACATAACAGTAAAAACGCACGCAGCATGAATAGGGCGGATTATTAGAATTCTTAGATTAAATTATTGGAATCCAATGGCAATAGGTATTCTAAGAAAATATTTTGCATGAGGAAAAAAATATACAACACATAATAAACACTGGAAATTTTTGAAGATGCCGCATAACTTAATGGTTAGTAAAAAAGTAACGGCTGAGAGGGAATTGTCTTCTTCAAAATTGCTCAGTTTGTGCTTAAGAATACTGGATCCCAAACATTATTTTTATTACTTTGAGGCTTGTCATCTACAGGTCGTCTTCGGTCAGACGTTTAGACATTGGGGCGGTATAAATTGCATGCTACTCACGTGATATTAGGCCAAGGAATGTTATAAATCAGGGGTCACCAAACCGTGGGATGACTCCAAAGTTAACAATTTATTATTTTGCCATCTGTCAGTTCTGACCAAAACAAAATTGCAATGGCCTGGCAGCTTGCTTCGTGTTCAGGGTTTATAAGAATTCGCGGCACGCGGCGGCTCCAGCGAAAAAGTTCGCTATAGTTTAGACAAATCAAGTCTGGCAGACTCCCCGTGTGTAGCCTCAGTCACCAACAACAACTGTTCTCTACGATAGCGATATTTTAAATTTTCTCGAGAAAACACTATCCATATAAAAACAATAAATTAAGGCATTTAATAAAATACAATACAATACAATAAAAATACGATTCCGTCTGAAGATAAGTACTAGCTTAAATAAAAATTACGCATGTTAAGCCTTCATTCATGAATTTAAATTATCTGTCTGTGGATAACAGCTATCAACATTGCCTATGCCAATATCACAATGGTTGTCCACTATACCTACTTCATGCGTAAATAAACGCAGAATGTAAAATTAATAAGTAGGTATAAATTTATTGTCAACGCGGTTGGCGCAGTGGTATTGCAGCTGCCTACTGAGCCGACGGTCTTAGTTTCGAATCCCAGCAAGGGCAAATATGTATTTGTATTTGTTCCTGGGTAGCCTAAAGCTTACACTCCGGGCAGGTGCGGCCGGCTAGCCCCGCCCCCTGCCATGTAATTGACAAACGGATGCAGCCATACTAGGCTTCCGGCTTCCCGATGTAAAGAAAAAAAAAAAAAAGCCTAAAGCTTGCAGTGGCGCTAGACCGATTTGTGAGGTTGTCAGACATCTATTACTAGTGGCCCTGTGAGTTGTAGACCTTGCGACTTTGTTACCATACGGCCGAAATTTATATTTTTTACATTTTCAACGCCCATTTCTCCGTCATTTAGAAAAAAAACGAGTTGAATCGACAAAACAATTCTATATACTTATCGAACCTACTCACAAAAGTTCATGAGAATCGGTTGAGAAATGCGACCTCTAGGCGTGAACATACGAAATTTTTTAGGCCAAGCTCAAACGATGACGCTTCGCTCGCTCAGTCAACTATTTATTATTTTACGACTCAGATAGATGAATCATGGCGATTTTCACGCCAAGTCTGCTTGGGACATGTTTACCTCCTTTAACCAGGTTTCAATACACAATAACCCTCTACATTTGCACAGGTGATAAGTTCTGTGATGAATTAATTTAATGACATAAAATTTCAGCATGAATGTCATGTTATTGTTTGATAGGTATATAGTTCTTTCGTATTCATAACTGCGTTGCTCGTTTGCTGTATTATTGAATTGAACCAAATTGTTTTGTTTTTTTGTTACAATACTTTTATGCAACACCTATGTTATCGTGTTATCTAGGTCTGTAAAGAAAGTTAGTTCTATGAATATAAAAAATAATGATTAACAAACTTCAAAAAGTAGGAATTTTCAAATTGTGTAATTATTATTACCATCTCTTCTAATGGTAATGGTGTACTTAACTCGCTTTCATCCTAGAGGGAATAAAAAATTTAGGATTTTTGTTTTTGAAGTGTTATGTATATCTAATACATATAAAATATTTATTTTTCAATGAAAAGCTGTTGCATAGAATGTAATTTATCACACTGTTAAATCTATGATCTGAAGGACAGTATGGTAGTACCTCAGTGCTGGGGCTATTAATGGAAATAAACTTAATTTACTATCAACAAATAAGTTAATAGCTTCCTAGTACTAGAACTTACTTGAAAAATTCCCCGACCCCGGCTTCTAAGATTTACCCAAAACTTGCTAGCCTGCTCCTGTTGCACCTTAGTTCACACTCATAATAAGTACAATTATTTTGCCAATGAAATTTAAAACATAAAGTTGTGCACTAGCATCCTAACTGCAACAACTTTTTCTGAAGTTAGTATGATTGTGCATTAAGGTATTGATATGGCATACAAGTTTGTATATATAAAATACTTCTCAGATATTTTAATATATAAAACTTTGTACCATACTTATGCCATAATTCATACTGGGTATAGGTATTACTGTATTTGCTTTAGAAAGCAAATACAGTAAAACCTGCTTAAGACTTTCTGGGTTCAATCCCCTTCCCCTACCCAGACAGCTAGTTCAAAGATCAAAGCAATTATTTCCACTAGTTGAAAACTTGAATGAGTTAATTTGTTGTAGCAAAAAAGTTTCCTCTGATAATACAGTTCTTTGAAAAATTCAATGGTCAAACAAGATTTGTTTAGTCACTATAATTTTAATTTTCTCTTAAAAAGAAAAACATTTTGTCTATGCTAGTGGATCTTACTGTTTTTATAAAAAAATATTGTTTTTCTTTAAGATAAACTTATAATTTAAATCAGCATGGTGCCTAGTTTGAGATGTTTTACATATGTCTTTGAACTCAACTGGATGTATCTAATAATATTTATATGGCCTTGTCTGATCATGATGTTCAATAAAAACTAAACCACTGCTTGTTCTAATTAGAGTTATTCATGTTCATGAGGATAAATTAAGGGGCATCTGTTAACTATTACTGGAGGATTATTTTCCTGTTTTTTAAATTGACAGCATAAAATCCCCAAACACATTTTTAACTATTATTTATATCAGAAACTTTTAAGTGTATGACATTGAAAGACTGATTTGCTGAGGACCAAATCACTGATCTGGAATAGTCTGTATGTAAATCTACATTTAAAGATGATTTATCACATAACTTTACTGATATGTATACAATTCTAAGAAAGAAAGAAGTAAATACATTTATTTGTGACATGACCATAAAACATAATTAAATGAAGAGTGTAATAGAAATGATAAAATGTATAAAACAATAGGCAACTATAACATTATTATGGCTGTGCAATTCTATTGAGTCTAGTAATGGTCTTATTAGATACCAAAGCAATTTCTAAGTGTTCAGTATGAGCCTAACCATCATTCTCGAGCCTAAAATTGATTATAAAATGTTGCTTAGCTGTAATTTCTCAGCAAATATGAGAACATAAGTTCTAAGCATGGGAAACCCAGTGAGGTTACACTGAAGAAGCAAACTGTCCAGTCCAAGCCGCGCTCCACAAAAATGCCGCTAAAATGTGAATGAGGGCGCTAAACTCGTACCGCCGTAGGATGCACTCGTCTCAAAGCTGATTTAACAGTTAGACTTGCCGGGCCCGCTCACCCCACTAAACCGCGAAGATCTGCAAGCACGCGGTGCACTATCACGTGTGCAATGAACAACCTAAGCCAAATTTAACTCGTGACACCACTATATTACTATTGAACGTTTTCCTTCTGATATAACTTCCCACAGCTTACCTGTATCTCTCTCCGATTCATGTTCGACTGCCTCCTCTTTCTTCCTTCCCACGAGTAGCTTGTAAATAAAGTGTGCTATCGCACAGGTCAGAATAGCTATTCCCGCAAGCAGGAATGCATTGGAGCTCTGACCGGCCTTAATATCGACCATTTTCACTCAAAAATCTGCACCAGATAATTAACTACACAAAACGTCTTAAAAAACACGACGGCTACAGTCACGCGGCGACAAACTAAATTACTTTACTGTTCTAGGTACTTGAATGAACTGAAGTAAGGCGAACGTGCACCGGAGCTAAAAGCGCGCGAAGCATACTTTTTACTACGGTAAAGACAGAGACGGATAGAACACCCGACACCGGCCGGCAGTAGCCCTAGCGCTCCTCCGCTCGCCTCGTGACGTTGACAATTGACGTTATGTGCTCGTTTATGGAGCGAGCTAAGTATAACCTCAGCTCCACACTATTGCGAAGTTGACCGAGGCGAAGTTGGCCGAAATATTAGCTGGCTAGAAACATGACGTTTGTAAACTTAAAAAAAAATATATTAAATAGTAAGATTTCCTTCACGAGCCAACGCTGTCGTTGTTCAAAAAATAAATATTCAATAATAACCACTACAATGGACCAATTTTAACACTCCGTTTAAGCATTTCCTGAAAATATGCCTAGTCGAGGAAAAAGTCCCAGGTATGTAATGTTATACATATGAACTAAACCAAATCCCATCAACCACCAGATTAGTATATATATACCGAATCAAAAAACAGATTTATTTATTTATTATACCTACTTAATTATATTATTTTCATTTACTCACAGTCTGCGCGCGCGCCCTCAGCGTTAGGACGTGTGATTAGCGTTAACGAGTAAATAAAATAAATAAAGTACCTAATTCTTAATTGTGAGCGATAATTGTGAATGATGCCGCAATGTAAAAAGTGCAAGTTATTTATGTCGGCAAACAAGGATGAATTGGTGAAGTGCAAAGGCCGGTGTGAAGGAGTATTCCATAAAAAATGCGCACGAGCAACTGCCATGGAAAACGAAGTTTGCGAAGAGTGTCTGCGGCGGCCCAGCAGCCCCAAAGTGCCACAAATCAATAGCGCACCAGCAACCTCCTCGGAGGCAGTGCTCGAGGAACTTAATAAAAAGCTGGAAGTGATATATGGCATGCAAAAATCGTTGGACGGCCTGATCGAAACCGTGGAGATATATGCCGAAAAGTATCAAGAACTAACAGACTTTAAGGAGAAAGCAGAAAAAAAGATGATAGCTCTTGAACAGAAAACGGCTTATTTGGAGAAATGTAACATGGCTTTAGAAGAAAGAGTAGCAAGATTAGAAAACAAACATTTGGAGAAAAACATAGTCATCAGTGGATTGGAGAAGAAGGAAGGAGAGGATATAAAGAAAGTAGTAGGCGAGATTGCACAAAAACTTAATATAACCGGCGAAAGTATTGTGGAAGCGCGCAGGGTAGGTTCAGTGAATGAGAAAAATAAGTCTCAGCGGGTAGTAGTGACGCTTGCAACGAGATCGGCCCGCGACCTGTGGCTGAGGCAGCGCAAGCGCCGCATCACAAATGCTGAGATATTTGATAATGAAAATGCGGACGCCGTGTATATAAATGAGGATCTCACGAAAGCCACGAGACATCTATTATGGAAAGCGAGGACAGAGCTCAAGCCAGCCTACACATTTGTGTGGGTCGATGACGGGAGAATACTTGCGAGGAAAGACGAGTCTGAAAATAAAAAAGTTCATAATATACGCGCCGAAAGCGACATCTATACGTTGAAATCACAGCTTGAGTGATCGCCTAGGCCATTTCGGTTTTTGGTTTTTCGTCACCAAAGTTATCGCATTCCTATAATATTACTTAGATATACCATTACGTAGAAAACACAAAATGGACCCACTAATAAACATTACTTCGGATATTGACTATACCAAGTACACGAACATAGATAGTTGGACGCAAGACGTTAAAAAACAGAAAAAAGCTCGGCATATAATACACCTAAATATTCGATCGCTTAGAAAAAACTTTAACCAGCTACTGGTTTTATTGAACAGCTGTAAAGATAACATAGGAGTAATAATTCTGAGTGAAGTAAATATTACCAGAGATGAATTACCTATGTATAGTATAACCGGCTATGACATGCACTGTACAACAAGAGAGACTAGACGCGGTGGAGGAATATTGATATATGCGAGAAAAGACTTACTTTTTAGTGCGAATGTCGTAACCAGCAATTGCGCCGAAATACTCCACGCGCATGTTAACATAGAGGTAAACAACGTGTCGCATATAATAGCAGTCTATCGACCACCGAACCTTAGTGAAATTAGCTTTATTTCTCAATTGCATAGCTTAATAAAAACTGTACCAGAAAAATGTGGCCTAGTGGTAATTGGAGACATGAACATCAATCTTAACGACCAGTCAAACCATATCACAATAAAGTATACAACAATTATGTCGGAGTGCGGTTTGGAGTGCGCGATCAGCGATAACACACGGGAGCAGATAGTGGACGGACGAGTAGTGACGTCATGCATCGATCACCTGTGGCTGCGCTCGGGCAGTGGCAGCGCGCGGCAGCAGGCGCAAGCGCCGACAGCCGCGCTCGCGGCGTACCTAGTGACCTGCAATATCTCCGACCACTACCTTATCGGATTCCATATGCCGCACGCCGTGGAGGACGCAGGATCGTGTAGTAATAATAATACATTGGTGAAACTCAATGACCGAGTAGTGAGTGAGAAATTAGAAGCAGTGAACTGGACAGATATAGCTAGAATAAATTGTCCTCTGTTACTTTATTCTGAAATTGTTAGTACATTTAAGAATATTTACGATACATCTGAAACTGTTTATACCCCTAATAATAAGAAGCGTACAACGCAACCATGGGTTACCACAGATTTAAATAAAATGATTAATCGACGTGACGAACTCTTTAGAATATGGAAGTCTAATCCAAAAAACATGAGCTATAGATTACAGTATACGAAGTTTCGAAATAAAGTAAATAATTTTATTAATAAAGCTAAAAATATATACAGACAAAATGAACTGAAATTATGCAAACAGGATAGTAGAAAAATATGGGCTAATATTAATAGTTGGATAGGTAAATGTAAGATTAGCTTAGATGACGTTATTATGAAGTACTTAGGGAAAGAGGATAGTATTCAGAATATATGTAACAATTTTTCTAAAACTTTCACTGAGGAAATACATAATATAAAGCATAATTGTACAGATACCTTTTTATTACGATCTAACTATGTGAGAGAATCGATGGTAACGCTGCGATATGTAAAAACTACTGCTAATGAGGTCGAGCGAGTAATTGATAGATTATCGTGTGACAAGTCGCCCGGAGACGACCGTATCAGGGTCGGGGATATTAAACGCCTTAAAGTACAGTTGAGTCCTATTATTGCCTCGTTTATAAACATGTGTGTCGAGCGGGCCTTATACCCAGATGAATTAAAACTTGCGTTAATAAGGCCGATTTTTAAGCAGGGATGTCACTTGGACTATACCAATTACAGGCCGATTGCTATTCTGTCCATCATCAATAAAATTACAGAAAAAATCATAGTTCGCCAAATAACAGAATTTTTAGAAAAACATAATATTATATCAAACGCACAGCACGGCTTCAGACGCGGACGCAGCACTGCTACCGCGCTTGCGGCATTTACGGATTACATTAACGAATGCCTTAACGAAAAAAAACACGTAGTGGCGGTTTTCATAGATTTCAAGAAGGCGTTCGACACCCTCGACCATGAACAGCTTCTCCAGGCCATGCACGAGTGCGGCGTGCGCGGCCCGGTGCACGCGTGGCTGCGCGCGTACCTGGCCGCGCGCGCGCTGCGCACCGTCGTGCGCGGACACGCCGGCGCGTGCGCACCCGTACGCTACGGCGTGCCCACCGGCTCTGTGTATGGACCAGTGGGTTACATAATGCATGTTAATAGTATCTGTAATGTGGTGAGTGAATGCAATATATACATGTACGCAGATGATACCTGTTTGTTGTACGCGGATAAAGATGTAAACCTCGCGCAGGAAAAAATACAACGCGACTTGTTAAATATAATTAAATGGGCTCATGACAATGGGATTATTATAAACCTTGACAAAACTAAATGTATGCATATACGCTCACCACATTCCAGATGTAAACAAACCAGTTTAAGCATAGTAGGACACGGATATGATTGTTTACATAACGGGGGTCGAGACTGCAAATGTAGTCAAATAGAATTTGTCGATAGTTATAAATATCTTGGATTAACGGTAGATTGCCATATGTCTTGGAAACCTCACGTGTTTAATGTATGTGGGAAACTAAAATCTGTCTTAGGTAAGTTTTATCACTTAGATAAAATTGTAAACAAAGCAACGCTGTACACCTTGTATCATGCTCTAGTGGACTCGATATTGTCCTACGGTCTCAGTAGTTACGGTCTCACTTTTCCCACATACCTTAATCAAATAAAAAAACTACAAGTTAGGTTTCTAAAGTTTCTGGTAAACAAAAATACAAAGCGAGACTGTCGACAAAACTATGACAAACTTTTTTCGATTTGCAATATACTCCCTGTACAGGAAAAACGGTCACTGCTCATAGCGTTGGAACAGTATAGGCGCAATGATTATAAAAAACCATTGAACCACTCTTATCGAACAAGGAGCGTTGCTAAAGAATTATGTAAGCGAAGACTGTTAGTACCTAAAGTATATAATTACTATGGGAAGCGTACCCGAAAGTATCTCACACCCACGATATTAAATAGTGTACCAGACTCAATTAGATCTTGCCACGATGTGTCAAAAATTGTTTATAAGAAGAGGCTAAAGAAGGCATTGCTGGATAGATTCGATCAGAATGTCTGAACGGATGTATCCAGCAATGGCAAACAAAAACGCAGGACATGCCGAGGTAGATTTCGATTCATCATCCGTCCTAAGTGGGCAAACCGGTGGGAATCTTGTAGGTATAGATTAAATTCTGAATCGATATTATATTAGTTGTTGGTGAAAAATTAAGTAATAAAAAAAGTAGTTTAAACTTAACACTGTTTGAAATGTTCTTGATTGCTGATTACAATCTGGCTTTTCCTTTTTTATCGAGTAGCAATATTGTTGTTTATTTACAGTGTACTTTTTGTAGTTTGTAAGTTAAATAAAATGCGATACTACTCAATAGTAATATGTACAATGGTGGAGGGCACTATGTTTTTCTGCCAACAAACTGCTGTGCAGTTTGGCAGATATCTAAAAAGTTTATTGTACTATTGTGTTACATAAATAAATAAAAAAAAA
Source organism: Apotomis betuletana (assembly GCA_932273695.1). NCBI lineage: Eukaryota > Metazoa > Arthropoda > Insecta > Lepidoptera > Tortricidae > Apotomis > Apotomis betuletana. The sequence continues at coordinate 11,407,495 of OW026309.1, read as the reverse complement.
AAAAAAAAAAAAAAAAAAAAGTATATATATACCGAATCAAAAAACAGATTTATTTATTTATTATACCTACTTAATTATATTATTTTCATTTACTTATTCACATCCACATATGTCCTTGACTCGTAACTTGAACACTGAAAAATAGAGCACTTAAATATTGGCAACGTAGGTATGGGTATCTCCTTTGGTGTTGCTCATATTAATGGGTGACAATAACCACTTCCCACCAGATGACTCTTCGCCTATTTGTCAATTAACATTTAATGGCCATTTACTACCTTAAAAAAATATAGTAGTTAGCATCTGTCTGTATACGGTTATCTACGTACTTATAATTCGAAGTTAATTGCCATTAAACATGAAAATCTACAACAACCCAGCATAAACTAAATGCAAACAACAGGTCAAATTTTCATACCCAGTAGTAACACTAGTCGATCTATATTACCGATAAATATTTTAGAGATCACAATTGATTAATCACACGTTTTGGTCAAGCCATGGTTAAGCCAAACAATTAAATGGTACGATAATGCAACATTATCAGAAACGGGTTTTCAGAAGATTTTCATTCCTGCCTCTGTGTTTTTTCATATTTCCAATATAGAAAAATGCTGCCTACATCTGTACTCTGGAGTTCTTTTCCTCTGCAGCATGGGCTGTACTTCACTATACTACCTATTTCTAATTTCCCTTTTAGGCATTGGATAATGATAATTCCCTAGAAATGCGAAAATAATTTGTAGGTGTTTCGAAGCCCAAATTCCGTGTGATTTTACCACGATTTTGCCGATGAACGGTGAATGTGGCTTACTTTACTTTCACCGTTCATCGGAAAAATCGTGGTAGAGCTGGATGAGACTTTAACTACTAGACCTCGAGGACCTCGAGTTTCTAATAACATTTCCAAAGTAAATAAGTCATGCACTTTCGTACTTTGTTCTATATTATGATCCCCGCGTCAGAGCCAAATGTTTGCTAGGCTTAATTCTAATAGTGCGCATCTACTTGTAACATTTACGGCTTTTACGAGTGAACATCAATTCAAGAAAAACTATATTTCTCTTCTTGGTTTTGGTTTATGGTAGTCAACGAAGTCAACTATAATTTACTGAAATGGCGCGATGAACGGAAAAATATTTCACCAAAAGGGCGAGCGGCACGACGCGGCGGGGTCTGTATGACCAAAATCAGAGATGTACCTAATTATTTCATAACATTATAATATCTTGCCGTGTTAAGATTATCATTAATCATTATGATGATGTTATGATAACCCTGCCAGCGCAAGCGGGGTCGCCTTATTCATTCCAGGATTTACTACTTCATGCCAATTAAATTAAAATTAAACCTAAAAAGATAAAGCTAAAGATAAACTAAAATCGAAAATAAATTGAATCAAGCTAAAATAAATCTACAAAACTGTGCCTTCGCGGCATGGTCCCGAAGACGGTGGCAGCATTTCCTCGATGAATCGCAATGCTGATGCGCTGTACGAGGAAGCTGCCAGCTCTTGTGGGCACGGGGACCCCACGGACCTAAGGTCTCGACCCCAAAAGGAACCGACTTCACTGCCGCAGGGGCACTTGTGTGGGTACATATCTGGACTCCAAGACGCAGGCAGATGACTAGGCAAAAAGTGTCGAGTTCCAAAAATGTTCCCGTATTGGTAGATGGGTAGGGGAGATAGGGGAGCATTGGGCAGTCGAGAGGTTCGGGCACCACCTTGTAAGTCGGGTTGTATGGAAGCTACTCAATTTTGTATACTGTGGTAATTTAGCTTACTAACTGGCAACACCGCTCGGGCTAATAGCATCTGCCATTTTGATTAGTTGTCACTTGTCAGTATCACAATTCACAAATGCCGTCGATCGTTTCGTGCGTGCGAAAGTAAATATTTTGATGTGATTTCGAAGGAAATAACAACGTGATCCTTGAAAAGTCGAGTTTCTGTATTGTCATCTAGTTATGGCTGAAAAATATTATCTTAGAAAATGGCTGACGTCACTGAAATTGGATTTGTAATTACTTATAGTTAAATGAATTGTTTCTTTTGTTATCTGAAATAACATGCCATACGAATAAATAAATCTAGTTATGTATTTACGAAAGCTAATATAATTAACGTATAAATTAAGGTAAAACATTAGACTACAAGAAACTTATTTGAATCTATTTGTGAAATGAGGGGGTGGGGAGCATTGAGCACTAATTCTAAAGGGTGCTTTGGGCATGCCCAATGCTCCCACCACGGTGTAAAAAGCAGGTTCTGTTAAAAGAAAATTATTTCGACTGGTTTAAATTGCGTGTAAATATTGAATTGGAATATTAAATACTTTGATGTTTCATTACTATTTGTGTTACTAATTATTATATTTTTTTTACTAGAAAATGCCGTTGAATTTAAAAAGAAAAATAAGGGACGCGAAATCTCTAAAGATATAATATAACGTGCCATAGAAGAAATTTAAAAGGGAGCAAAAATTAAATCGACTGCAAATAAATACGACATACCTAGATCAAATCTCCAATGATATTTAAAACAAGGCACTGTAAAAGATGTTTTGTCTTAATTCATATCTTGCCAAATAGCCAGTTGATCGTTTGTTAGGGTTCCGTACCCAAAGGGTAAAACCGGGACCCTATTACTGAGACTTCGCTGTCCGTCCGTCCGTCCGTCCGTCTGTCACCAGGCTGTATCTCAAGAACGGTGATAGCTAGACAGTTTAAATTTTCACAGATGATGTATTTCTATTGCCGCTATAACAACAAATACTAAAAATAAAATAAAATATATATTTAAGGGGGCTCCCATACAACAAACTTGTTAAAGATTATGGTACGGAACCCTTCATGCGCGAGTCGGACTTGCACTTGCCCAATTTTTTTTTATTTTATCGAAAGATTTTATGATTATATTATTTAATATTCAAGTAATTTACGATCAAGAAGCGTATTTAATACAGTGCCCAAACCTCCCATTGAGGTGCCCAAACCACCCAACCATTGGGAGATTTGGGCACTTTTGAGTGTTCTGAAAATCTCTTGCAATTTTTAGACTGATTATTATTGTATAAGTGTTCTTATCGTAATAAATGAAGCCAAATATATGTGCTAGTAATGTAAGGAGTAAAAAGTTGATTTTGTAAAAAAAAAACATTTTTATTAAGACTTAAGTAAAAAAGTGCCCGATGCTCCACTATCTCCCCTATGCCTGGACCCAATGGCTTCTATGGCGCCTGCCGCTAAAAGTCTGGCTCGTTCGGGACCGCTGCTGTGGTTTAAAAGGGAATCATAAGTTAATTTAGACATGATATCATCCCAGGCCCTTTGCGATTTTAAATCTTGGGAAATATCTTTAAATAAAATAATATAAAATTTACCCCCGGCCCACACTGTCGCGAAGTTGCCGAGGCGATGTTGGCCGAAGTATGGGTTTCTCACAGATATCCATTGCAGATATCTGAGATATCTAAGGAGTTTTTGCAGCGAAATGCCTCACACTATCATATTCGTGTGTAATTTAGTCGTGTATTTACGAAACAGTACATAATTAGGCCTTTATAACACAGTCGTGTTTGTTCTTTCATCATATTTTGAACGCAACCATATTTCCTTATTTTCGATCGCATCCTTTTTTTTTCTTCTGAGGAGTCAAGGAACTGAAGGGCTACTCCGATGTTTGAAATTTTACTTTCGTATAGTGCTATTCTATTCACTTAAATATACCTTGACAGGAGATCGAGAGGGATGGCACTATTCGACAGTCGAATTTTGAAAATCGGAGTAGCCCTTCTGAACGCATCGTAAGACGATTAGGGTTCCATGGCCAAGGGTAAAACGCATAAACTAAAATAGCGGTGTCTGTCTGTCACCAGGCTATATACACAGTTGAAATTTTCACACATGATGTTATTTCTGCTGCCGATGTTACAATAATACTAAAAATTGAATAAAATAAATATTTAAGTGGGGCTCCCATAGAACTAACGAGATTGTTTTTGTAGATATTGTATTTTGATGGTCTTTGTGCGAGAGTCCTACTCGCACTTGGCCGTTTTTTTAGTTGGCAGCCCTGATTGCTTCTATCTCTTTTCTTTGTATAAGGAATAAATGAAACAAAACGTCATTCCATTCTCAAAATTTCTAGAACAATGACATGACTGACGTTTGACATTTCGTTTCGTTTTGAAGTTGAAGGAAGATCATTCATTCTTAATCAGTCGGAGCGAACGCGAGTGATTCTGTGAAAGCGGAAAATATCTTGTATCAAATTCAATTCAGAAAATACGATAAATAATGCCTAGACGCGGAAGATCAGCGAGTCCGCCACCGGCGCCACAGAGAAGGTACGTGAAGTGCTTTAAATGTGTTGTCTTGAGTAGTTATAGTAGTCATGGCAGCATAACCTCTAATGTGATGTGTTTTAGGGCTGCGCCCGCACGAGCACCAGCACCGAGCCATGTTCCTGCTGCTGCGCCGGTCTCTACGCCCGCCACAATGACTGCTGCGCCTCAGCAGCCCTCCATGTTCAGCCAAATGGCTGCGACAGCCGGAGGAGTCGCCGTCGGTTCAGCAGTGGTGCGTATAACGCTGTTACGTAAACAAATGTCGCCCTTGAAATTGACTATTTAACTTGCTCTTATTAGATTTTAGAAATTTCATAACATTCTTAAATTATTTCAAAAGGAAGTTATTCTAGAAGTCATTGTATGGCATCCAGCCAGATAATTGGAGCTCATCACGTGTTGTGACGTTATGACACCATCACACCACTCATTGTCTGTGATAAAAGTAAACATGTTTGCACAATGTATTTGTTGTTGTCATAATATCCAATTTAGAAAAGGGTTATTGATTTGTTATATAAGTGTGCTTATAAAATAAATATTATGAATAATTCATATTGACTCATTCATTTTAGTTTGGATATTTTCTTCTTGATTAGGATTCTATTTGTATACACTACCACATACTTTATTCTATGTTCTGCATACTGCATTTATGCTGCTTCAGTGTTATTAACACTGCTTTTACATGCAGATATAGAGACTGTATACTGAAAGTAGACAAGTACTGAATGAAAATCTGTCTAATTTGATTTCTAAACATAACTTCTATTCTAACCTGCTTTGATAACTTTTTTTGTATTACTATACATGTCTAGGGGAGATTATTTAAGCATTTTAACCATCTCATCTTATGATCTGAGGCGCCATTTTCGTTTGTCTGGTAGAAGTTGATTGATTTTATGAATTAGTGAATATTAAGAATGTATTAATGAATTGGATGAAATGCTTGAATAATCACCCCTAATAATATTATTGATAGCTTTCTGTACAAAACTAAACTGTGACAATTTTAGAACATGAATGAAAATTGTTACAGGGTCATGTGGCCGGTAGTGCTCTGACTGGCATGTTCAGTGGAGGCAGCAGTGAGCCCGCACCACAGCAAGCAGCGCCCGCTGCACCTGCTCAGCCTGCCGGCTACAATCAGGGACAGCAGCCCACCGGACCCTGTGCCTGGGAGATCAAGCAGTTCATCGAGTGTGCCCAACAGCAGCACGATCTCACCCTGTGCGAGGGCTTCAACGAGGCTCTCCGCCAGTGCAAAGTCAACAACCACCTGTAAAAACCTGTGTGCAAAGTCAACACCTGTAAAAGCCTAGGTGTCATATTTATTTTGTAAGAATTTATTTTTACCTGACATCATGCTTTATTGCCTTTTTAGAAGATCTCTTACAGAATTATACAAAAAATGTGCGAACTCCATTTTCAGCATAAAAGGCTACCTATATGTTAAATTTTTTCATTTGAATAGCAAAATTAAGCATCTGCCAAGTAATTTCAGTTTCGATTAATTGTTTTTTTAGAGGTATATTGTTGAATATACTGACATAGTAAATCTTAGTGTCCTGTTATATATTTTTAAGTTGTGATGTAGATATTACTTATTATTTACAATGTAAACGTAAATCCGATTTACGTAATTTAGACAAATTCTATAATAGACAATAAAAAACCAAACCAAAAACCCAAAAACAGTTTTATTTCTATAAGTCCATGTAAACATTTTTTTTTTAACTTAAAATGTTTTTTATTGTATTTTGTCTCAAGGTAATCCAATTGTGACTTGGGACTTGGCCACTTGGGAGGCTAACTGAGAATTATCCAAGTGATGATCATTAACAACACAAGATGTGCTCTCGCTGTGGTGGATCTGGACCGGACAGATCTAGATCCAGGTAGTTGTTATAATGATCACGTGACCAAATTTCTTAAATGCTTTGTCTTAAGATATTTTGCGCAGTTTAAATTCAACTCTGACTCATACATTGTTGATAAGATAGATGCCAGCCTGCAAAATATCTTTGAACTTTGGTTCAGAAATCCGATTGCTGAACGAGATTAGATTACAAAAATGCGTAGTTATTGACCTTTGCCATTGTAATGCTTGCAAGTCGTCGACAACAAAATGAGACATTGCTACGCTAACTCTCCTAGGCGCATGGCACTTATTTATTACTCGACTACAGCAAAGATGAAAGGAAGGGTTACAGGGATAGCGAGAGAATAGCTACCTATTTAGATGATTGAGATGCCAAATTAGATACGGCAAATGTCGACGCAATCTTCAGACACCATAAAGTCATTTTATTTTGTAACTATAGGTTCCGTCCGATCGTAGGTATAATTCGCCCCGCCTCGCGATATCCGCTTTATTTGCGCTTAGGAACACAAGGTTAACTAACTAAAAAAACCTAGCCGGGCTGAAGTAAAATGAGTTACTCAAAAAGTTTTCTTTTCTCATAGAAAGCCCTAACCGAATTGCAGTAATTCACGATATACCTATCTAGGAATCATTTTCTGCACGTTTTATCGAATCACGTTCGGCCGACGACATTAGCACCAAAAGATCGAACCTCGAAGGACTATGGAATGGTCCTAGGATCTCAACGAGCTGCTCACCGAGTATGGTCAAGCGAACGCAACTTGAGTAAGCCTAGTTTTCTAGCTCAATGAGTTTTCAACAAATTGCCTAAGTAGATATTTGTGCCACCCGAACACGACAATGCTAAATGAGTTGTTTCCTCACAAAAAAAAAAGAAACTCAAAAAATTACGCTCCATTAGCCTTTATCACGCCATTTACCAAGCCAGAGCCCCACTGCTGCGCACGGTCGAGCTACACACGTGGGTACAAAAACGCTTTGTATGAAAATGTACTTAAGGCTGCGCACGAAATGACGTCACTGATACCAATATTATAACAATGGACCCACGTGGGCGGCGTGTATAGCGTGTCCGTGTGTAGCGTGCGCAGCAGTGGGGCTCCGGCCTAAACCTTAACAAAATGCGAAAAGTGATGGAATGATTGATATGCTTCTTATCTCAGCCGCAGCACACGGTCGCGGTATTCAACGTCAGAGAGACGAGCGCCGCAGCAACCCCCGCCGATCTACGTCACGCCAGTGCCGCGCCGCTCTGTCTTCCGAGATGCCGCCGCCGTGGCGGGCGGCGTCACCGTCGGGACCACCATGGTACACAACTATAATACTTCTTATGTCAACTTATAACTGCATAGCCCTGGTACCTGGGCGAACGAGAGGTGAGGCGCGGTGAGTACCTGTACCTATTCAGCGTTTGTTAAGGCGTTTTTTCGTCATCCCCATTTCTGCAAATTATTAAAGTCTATTTTTGATGTATCCCGAAGTTACTACCGAGTGCGATCCTACTTAGATCATAATTAAAACGACTGGCTCTTCCGTTGCGGTAATAATCGTGAAAAAGGAATGACTCTAGAACCGCGCGGTTAGAACGCTCGGATAATTACCCTCCGCCGCCGCCAGTGTTCGGGACACCAGTGCCGCTCTTATGTGGATAGCTGGATCACCGTGGTAGTTGTATCAATACAATAGCTACTCCACAGGTGACGTCATATACCTACGTGGTTCACATTCCATACTTTTCGTTTTTAGGCTTCCGTACCCAAAGGGTAAAAACGGGACCCTATTACTGAGATTTCGCTGTCCGTCCGTCTGTCACCAGGCTGTATCTCAAGAACGGTGATAGCTAGACAGATGAAATTCTCACAGATGATGTATTTCTATAGCCGCTATAACAACAAATATTAAAAATAAAATAAAATAAATATTTAAGGGGGGCTCCCATACAACAAACTTGTTATAGATTATGGTACGGAACCCTTCATGCGCGAGTCGGACTCGCACTTGCCCAATTTTTGTAACTTATCACGATGCCATCCTATAAAGTGCCTTATTATTTAGTGGTGTAAAATCCACGTCATCGACGCAATAAAGTTTATGTAACAGTCTCGTCTTTGCGTCTAGGATTTCCTGTATTAAAGGTCATATTATGGCATACAAATAACCTTTTGCTGAATACTTGAAGAATACTAATGAAATGAGTTATAGCGTGTATTTACTTGTTGCCGAGTTCTAGGAATGCCATCATCACCAGTCATCACCATCAAAACTAAACATCGATGTCATGCCACAAAAACTTTTGCATGCATTCTACCTGAGTGGGTCGGATATGCCACCCATTCCACCCATATCCAATCGGTGTACCTACCTAAAGTTACTAACTTTATGACCAACGATAGCAAATTCTAACCAGTTAAACTGGCAAATTAAGTTGTGTTATTTATTCTTAAGATTTTTTAAAGGTTTTTTTGTGTGTTGTTAAAGGCGTTTCTGTAGCGCGTCAGCAATATTTGCCGAGGCGCACACCGATGGTTTTGATGCTATAATAATTCAGTGAATAAAGGATTTTGACCTTACAAACGGTCCGGTACTTTTGAATCTCCGTAATTATCTGTCCTAGAAACAAAATTTGAAATGTAAATTATAGTAAATTTAATTTTCTACAAAATTGCCCAAGCACTGTTCTAGCTAAAATGCTCCTAAACGAAGATATAATCCAGAAGTTTGTTTTTGAGTTGGAAATTGCAATTTCTTAAGTTTTTTTAAATGTGCATATCTCCGTAACTATCTGTCCTAGAAACAAAATATAAAATGGAAAATGTAGTAAATTTAACTCTCTATAATATTGTCGAAGCTTTCTTCTAGCTAAAATGCTCCTAAAGGAAGATATGAGCAAAAATATGAAGAGAGTGCCGGTTTTTTCAATATGGCGGCGGGCGCGGAGGGGGGGGGGGGGGTAATTTTGCATTTTGCATTTTAAGCACTGACTAACCATCCTAGACAACATATCAAAAATTCAAAACTACCGGACCGTTTGTAAGGTCACACATAGTACTTTAGTCTCTATTCACCGTATTATAATTAGGAAGCGGTGTGCATCGTTACTGAATCGCGCTATCTTCAGCTCAAACAGCATTGTAAACGCGTTGGCGCAGCGATGGGACCATAGAGTATATTTGTATAATATGAGATAGAGATATCACTTAAAGATTTGACATGTAGCGCCATCTCGTGCTTTGTGCCGGTAAACTATACAGCTACATGCGGCGTGCTACGTACCTAGCTCAAGATATTATTTTCGAACTATTTCTATTACACTATGTATCAATTTACATAGTGTGATAGAAATAGCATCAAAATCGGTTTATTGTAAAATAAAACAATATTAAATGCGTACAAGTTTATTTTCTGTAGCGTTATCTACAGTAATTTACTGCCATCATTTACACTTAGTTAGTCGAATTGGTCATAATCAAGTCTACACTACACTACACTACACTACACAAATACTAGCTAAATAAAAGTCTTATGATCCTCGCAATTTATAAACGAGTAGTCCATTACAACTGAAAATATTGTCGTAATATATAATTGCGTAGAAGAAGCAGTCATCACAATCCAGTAGGTAGATTGCCAGAGTAGTCGTGAATAGAAGAATCGGCATCCAAAAACAAAGCCAGGTCGTCGTAAATAATCAATTAAAAGCAGAGAAAATGTTTTGAATGTATCCGAAATTGAAATTGAGATGTGAAACGGTAAACTTTTAATTTAACACATCAACACAATCTATACGTCAAATATGTCAATATCACGTTCCATTTCACAAAAAATACAGCATGTCATTATTTGTAGTAATAATTCATTAAAATAAATAAATTATAAAGCAAACGCCTTACATCATAAAATATATTCGTTTCAAAATTACAAGAGTGCTCACACTTTTAAATCTGTTTCGGTAGTGACAAAATCATTGATAATACTAATTCAGAATATTCTGATCTAAACATTTCATGCGTCAATTGGAATCCGCAGTAAATATTGGAAGATTTTGTTACCATAATTTATAATGTTGAATGATACCATTGCAAAAAAAAAGGCATTTTGATTAAAAGTGTTTGTTTTAGTGGGACATATGTTAAATAATATAAATTAACTATTTTACAAAATATGGTAATAAGATTTAGCGTCTAAAATTCTTCTCTTAATTTAGACGATAACAGTGACATCTCTCGCTAAGAACCGGTAAACTTTTCCAATGTAACTCGACTAAATTGGATATCACTTAAAATTGATGCAATTTCAGATGTTAGACTGACCACCTAAATGAGTAGCATAAGAATCTGTTAATTTGTTCTAAGTTATAAGACCGTGGATGGGACTCGCCGCTGCTCGCGCGCTGGGTGCGGCTAAACGCACCGCCGGTCGCCGCACCACGTCTCACGCCTTTAGTATTTTTATAAGTTATGGTTGTTATTGACGTTAACATAGATTTATAAGTTTGCGTGTTACTAACAATTATATGGATTGCAATAATACGAAATAAAGATTTGAATTTGAAAAAAAATGAATTAAAGGCTTTCGCTGACGTCACAGACGTCTAGTGCCGCCGCTACTGACGACCAGAGGCACCTTTAGCTGACTATCCCACAATAATTGCAGGGCCACCTGGCGGGTGAGGCTCTCACCAGCCTATTCACCGGGCGGCGGCGCCAGGAAGTTCAGGAAGTGCTCCCGCGAAACTACTCCATGGACCAACCGCCGTCCGGGCCATGCGCTTATGAGATAGCTACGTTCTTGCACTGTGCGGCGGAGCAGGAAGAGCTCTCCGAGTGCGCGGCGTTCAACGAGGCGCTGAAACAGTGCAAGAAGCGGCATGGTTAGTCATCCTATAATAGTAGCCATCACATGGTATAATTGCGGCTCCACTCTACTACAGACGTATTCGCCCAACTTCGGTTAAACTCGCGAGTAGTATCTACAGCTAGGGTAAGAAAACAAGGTATGACACTCCGGCTAGTGAGGCTTCCTACGTCACTGATTAGTCGCGCGTTCGTTATGGTAACAAAATAATTATAAGGAAAAAAATGTTTGCCACCAGTCGTACAAAAAAAATACTATACAATTGTCATGATCTTTGGCTAAATTTTATTTTGTCGTAATAATTTTAAACAATCAACAGATTTTATGAGACTCGTACAGGTAACAAGGGAATCGGGGAGTATTATGATACACCACTGGCAAGACAAACGGATTAGAAAACCAACCAATCATAGCCTAATAGTGACGTCGAAAGTCCGCCTGTCATTCCGGAGTATACCTTGTTTTCTTATACCATGAACCTTCGTAGGTAAGATGCTCTTGACAGTATGACACCACGGGGGCGTCAAAATACAATATAATTCAATAATATTACTTAGCTGAAAATTTGGCAAAATTAAAGGACAACTTTTATCTATCAGGATATGTAGGTTATATAGCCAAATTTAATTTTATCAACTCGCCCCCCCCTCAGGTGTGAGCGTCACCCCCCCCCCGCGCCCTTGCCAAATTTTCAGCTAATATTATTGAATTATATTGCATTTTGACGCCCCCGTGGTGTATAGACTGTCAATCAAGATGGATAAAAGTTGTCCTTTAATTTTGCCAAATTTTTCATACATTTCAATCTAATTTTCTTGTACTAATAAGCGAGGTGCAGGTGTATCCCTGATGTCATCTTAATATTTCTTGTTGCAGGTCTTCCATGAGTCCAAGAAAAATAACCAACAAACCTAAATAACTACATAAAAAAGAATGAAGCAAATCTTTAAAGCCAATAAAATAAAATAACACAGTGATACGATCAGTCGACCCACTTACCCATGAAGTTTAAATAAATCCCTACCACAGTTACACGCATGTTTTTTCTTCCATGGATTAGATAAGAAATCTACACCACGACTACGACATAGTAGTAATTAATAATTGGCAACACTTACGTCCCTTTCTAATCAATCTAAGAAAACGGGACGACAGTAGTACAGTACAGTATTGCCACTTTTTAATTTTTACACTTTCTTGTCGGACTGTACTAGATGGAATGGAATGTTCTGCCTTGTATGTAAATTAATTTTCTTGTTTTTTGTTGTTTGAACTGCATCCCCCAGAAAAAATGGACTTCTACCATAAAAGTAGGTTAGGTTTGAACTGCATCCCCCAGAAGAAATACAAAATATACCACCTCATATTTATTTCATATGATTTGTATACCATATGATGGTTATAGGAAATAAGTGATACCAAATGATAAATATACGAAATAAAAATAGATACCTACTATTGTCAGCTACTTTTGCTGTTAACCGCACCGTACTTACGTCTCTGTTAGGAATTGGTGCTTACTCTAACTAATTTGGGTAACTACTCGTAATCTATAATTTCTTCAGACAAAATGTTTAGCGATTAGAAGACTTTCATTTGTGAAATTGTTACTTTCATTGTTAAAAGACCTTTTTCACAAATGGTTGTTGATTTTCTTGTTTTTTTTTTTGCATTTGGAGTGTTGCCTCTCCTACTACTTACTAAGTAGTAGCAGAAGAAATTAAGGAATTAGTTAAAACGGGTCTATCGTCACGATATTTCTTATTTAGCTTCATTATACGCTGCCACGATACTGTAGTGCTTCAGGAATGTTCGTTGAGGCAAACGTAAACACTTTCCAGGCCATCATACGCAAACGAATCGCATCCCTGTGGCGCCGTGTCCGTGGCAGCCGCAATAGCCTTGTAGCCATTATAGCTGATAGGGTAGAAGGCCCATTGTTTGAACATTGGACGAAAGTCCACTTGGGATCCTCTCTAGATTAATGTTAAAAATTAATTAATTATTGTAGTGACATTACTAACATAGATATAAGTTCTTCTTCTATTATTATTTTATTTTTTACTAACAATTTAATATGGATTGTATTATCTGAAATAAAGAATTATTATTATTATTTATATTTTTTCTTCTTCTCTCTCTCCAATCGGAGGTAACTTTACTACCATGCCCGCGGGCTTTTGGCCAAACGAACATGGCAGAGCATGTAGTAGGGTAATTTTACTGGTCTAATGCCAGAAATTTACGTACGATTCTACAGGTATTATTATTATTATTAGAATTTTTGACGTAGTTGCAAAAAAGCCCCAATTTTTCCGATTCCGTCTAAGAAAAATTTTTAAGGATATTTGTGTTATAACGTAATGCGAAATAATAAATAGTACGAATATTTTCGGGACACTTTCTCCTCAGGATTCTGAGCCGGAATAACCCAATTTTCACTGACTACAAAAAAAAAAAACAACGATTTGTGAAAACGCCCAAAAACAAAGAAACCAAAACAATTGAAATTTTATACAAGAGGATAACCCTTCACCTTAACCCTTCCTAAGCGATGGCAAACATTTGGTAATCTAATTGAACCTATATATTTTAACGTATGGTTCAAATGTCCCGCACGGATCCGTGCCTAAGCATACGAGGGGTTGAGTGAGATGGGTCTTGTACTAAGAATCGCCAAAAACTGTAATGATGACCAGGCGAAAATACTACCAGTTGAGTAAAACAAGGTATACAGTGTATATAAAACTTAATATTTATTTACACAAAGTACATATATGTTGTGACATTTTGCTGATAAATAAAAATCATTTCTGTTTCAATTGAAAATAAACAAAGGGTTTCTTTTGAGGATAACAATAACCATTCGAGATATTTCTGTTTCAAGATCCTGATAATACATAAATATGTTAACTTAATATAACATTATTCAATTCAAACCTCACGTAAAAATCCACAAGTTTTCAACAAAGTCAAAACAAGGATTACGTGAGATGAGAAGCCATTTTATTTACATTAACATAATTAAATTTATATCTGTACAAGTTTTGTAAAGTAAATCAGATATTTTACAATTTGGCACATTGAATACTTCGGAGAGGGTCGTATGGGCGTGGGGGATCATTCGGCGATTCTAATATAATGCCTGATTCATTCTTTGGATTGGATTGCACCCAAGGCTTGAAAGCCGGCTGCGTAGGTATACTGACCGCTATAACTACCTAGCGACTAACAATAAACAAAACTGATAAATCAACGTACGTACAAAAACAAGCTCAGCTTGAAGCTACATTGAACAAGATCCAAAATTGATGGATCTATACCAATTATCGAATTCGGCACATTTCAGTAAAATGACCTAGCCAAAATCTATGGGCTTAAAACGTTTGAAAACATTAAAATTTTACACATCTGGATGGACTCATTTACTAACTCAGTTTACCAACGAAATCATCATAGTGAGGATGTTCAGTAACTATCTTTTAGACAGATCTGTGACCATATAGATAACATGATTTATTAATTTAACACGTCAGAAATTCTTTACAAAAGTCTCTATTACCATACGTATATTCACGAGTTCATTAAAGAGATTTTCAAAGAGATTGAATAAGCTATATCAATTCTAAATCCAGATTTAGAACCTGTTAAACACGATTCCCACCCGACGAGCCGAACCGAAATATAATTTAGTGAAACCTAAGGAAATTGGGGCCCATTGCCCGTTTCTTCTTAAAATCTCTAATTCGAAGACGCAGGAGATGTACCTGTCAAAAATCCGTGGAATTATGATGGCAGACGAACTCCAATGCATAATATTAAGTTAACAATGGCTACAATTTCCTTAATGACTAATCATTAAATTACATTTCGATGCATACATCAGATGCGAATCATACTTTGGTCAGAGAGGACGTCCGAATGTAAGTATAAACAAACAAAGAATAAAGCGGCACTCAATAGACAGCATTGTTAACAGTGAAAGATTCGTTCGATTGTCGTACGTTCGCCTTAACTACTAAAATTTAACTAAAGTATACTTTAACGCTTAAGCTAAATCAGTCTAATTCTTAAAGCGACATTAAACATATGTCCAACAATAAAGCTTGAACGAATGCTACATCACCACACTGGAAAATTCATAAGGCCACTAGGTTCAATAGTTTTATACCACTAATTACATAAGTTCATCGGGATTTTTTAATATTACGTATTTGTAATCCGGAAAAATTATAATATAATTACAATTTTACAAACAAAATTTAACCTATGTTAATATGGCGGATTGTTAAATAATTACACAATGTCATTTTATGCAGTTGAATTAGATTCGAGATTAGTTTTTAAGATAACAAATGAACTTGGACATTTTATGATAACAATGAAAAGGCAGTTTTGGATGAAAAGATCGCAAGTATTCAATGGGTTAGTATTAGTACCGTTCAGGTTCTCGTGTGCGTATTATAAATTCATGTTAACGCATTTGTTCAATATATTTACTACAATCATTCTCATATAACATTTGAATATAAAACATCACAAAAATAATGCACCAGCGCTCACATATGATACGTTAAACCAATGTAAACTTCGGGCCAAGGCGTCTAGCTGTCCGAGTATAGAAAAATAATTTAAAGCTTATCACAATCATTCATACAACATGTAAATCGGATCCCTATATTGAAGTTAAGTATACCCCTTAGAAATAATTAAATCATAGTTTAGCATTAACACTCGAAGCATGCAGTCAAACATTAACTAATACAACTATCATATTATGAAGTACAGCTTTCGGTCGAGCTAAACGTAGATTCCAAAATATTTTCGAACAGGAAGCGGGATCGAACTTTACAGAGGTTTCGTCTTTGTATAAGTCGTAAACGTATTTGTTTTATTAATACATATATGCTATATAATAGCCATACATCTATAAGCCTTCATGAAGTATTTACAATAGCACGATTATCTTAAATATGACACAAAATAAGGAACGCGATGTCAAACCGAGACGCAAGCATTCGACAGGCGTCAGCCAGTGACGTGGGTTATTCTCGAGATTTTTCGATCGGTTTGAAATCGTCGCGGTCAATAACTTGAAAGAGACACAAGTCGGTCTCGTCACAAGCGCATTTCCCACAGGATAAGGTGGGCGTCTTTAGGGTTAGGTTCTGCGGCAGGCGACGGTCGCTCGGCCGCGTCGGCCGTCTGCCGCCAGTCCACGTAGCCGCGCCCGCCTACTACCGTAACTACCGACCGCTTTGCCGTGCTCTCCCCGACTACGTAGTCGGCTCCGCGCAGACTGCGAGCTGCCGTTTTGTTGGCAGCGCGCTCGGGAACGGATATGCCTATAGACCTCTCAGAGGCACTAGAGGAGTCGGGCGTGGACACGGTGACGGGCGCCAAGCTCGCGGCTCCGGAGGCGCCCGAGCTCGTCCGTGACACGCCGCGGAGAGCCATGGACTCCTCGCTGCCTGAAGATGTGCAGAGGCTTGAGGCGCGGGAATCGACCGACCAGCTCGATAGGTCGAGACTCCTGGGCCGGCCGGCCCGCATGCGTAGCCGCCTGTCGAGCGTGCTTACTCGGAACGGGATAGCCGCCAGTTCAGGGTCGCTCCGCCGCAGCGCCTCGCCGCCCGAGCCGCTGACGTCGCTCTCTCCGGCGCAATCCTTCACGAACATGAGATCACCGTATAAACCGTATACGTCGCAGGCGTTCAAGTTAGCGCATTTAGGCAGAGTTTTGCTGAGGCGAACATCGCCAGGCTTCTTTCTGCGCACGACGGCTGACTGCACGCGTTGAGGTCGGTACGGGCTCAGCTCTTCCGATATCCGCCTTTCGAGCTTAGGTTTTTCGCTTTCGTCCTTCGACGTCTCCTCTTTATATTCGTGGAGGACGTGGTTCTCGGGGAGGGCCGACTGGTAGGCGCGAGCGTTGGATAGGTTCCGCCGGACAACGTTGACGTCTACGTCTCTTGTCTCCGGCAGTAACGGCAGTAGGAAAGTGACGGGGCCCGCGTGTGCATGGTAAGATACACCCATATGTCCGCCGATGAGCGGTAGACCTTCTAACTTGGGTAACGGCACGGTTACGCTGACTCCAGCGGTCGTCCCGACCCACAGAAGCCCTTGGACGGCGAGCAGAGCGGAGACGTAAGCGGGCTTGCTTCCCTCCCTCGCTCCTATCGTCTTCGCTACGTCGGCAGCGATGTCAATGTTCTGTAGATGCTCGAACGTTTCGGCGTGGTATAAACTCACATACGTAGAATCTGTGCACGCTACCCAAAGTCCAACGCCGGAATGCGCTAGGTACCTAACAGACCGGTCGCCCTCGCCTTTAATTTCCAGAATGCGCAGTATCTCGGCCGTGAGCGCATTGATCGCGAAGACTCTACTGCCGCAGGAGGCGTAGATGATTCCGTCGACGGGGAGCACGCAGTGCACAGGTTTGTCACCTAACTCTATGGCTAGCGGTTCTTGGAGTGCCCAAGAGTCGTCATGGTTCCTGCGGTATACTGACACTCGCCCGTTGGACAGTCCAACGAACATGGCGTCGCAGTGGTACCTGATCTGCGTGACCGGGGCGATGGTGAGCACCTCGGCCAGCTTCTCCTGCTTCTCGGGTTCGACGCCGGAGAAAACTATGATTTTCTTGTCGTCAGTGCCGAGCCACACTGTGTCGCCGCACAGCGTGGTCACTTGACGGAGGCCTTTGGCGTATTCCATTGAGGTCACCTGTAAAAGAAGATATACTATTGTAATAACATGAATAAACCTTGTCGATCTGATCCAGAGAGGACATCCCTCCTGTACTCTCCGAATCTCTCCACTATTGAATGCTGAATCCTCTCCGAATCTCTCCACTATTGACTGCTCAATATTCTGATTTTCGTAAACAGACTTCAGACTATAACGAAACTACGTCGTATCGTTGACCTACTTGTAAGCGTACACTGAGGCCAAACTAAACGTAAGCAAACAGACAGTGAACAAAGATTTTCATCGCCATTTGTTTGTCTAACTATGCTTCTTGCTGGTGCAGGGCAAAACAGCATCACCCGACTTACTCGCGGTGTCAATAGGACAAATAAGTTTCTGTCAAAAATGACATTTTAGTGGCAAGCTTTTATAGCCGACTGTACTCTTCTTTAGATATCCATCAAATGCTCACTGAGACAATTCTAAAGAGCCCAAGCTCGGTAGGATTGCTTTTTTCTATTATACTTCCGGCTCCATCATCAGATCAGCCCCATGGTACCATATTATTGTATTGTCATCAAAGTTAAGTAAGTATGCAAAATTTTAGCTCAATCGGTTGACGATGTCTGCTTCAAAATTGAGTTGCAAGATTTCACCCTAACATACATACTTTAAACATACCATGCAAGCTAAATAAAAGCTTGTAAAATTGACGCTGCAGGCGAATGACAGGTGAGTGAGAGATGTCAGGTTACCTTGGTGTCGAGCAGCTGCAGCGTGACGAGCGTCTTGAGCTTGGCGGCGCGGTGCGTCAGCACAGCGACATGACAGGTGAGCTAGAGGTGTCAGGTTACCTTGGTGTCGAGCAGCTGCAGCGTGACGAGCGTCTTGAGCTTGGCGGCGCGGTGCGTCAGCACAGCGACATGACAGGTGAGCTAGAGGTGTCAGGTTACCTTGGTGTCGAGCAGCTGCAGCGTGACGAGCGTCTTGAGCTTGGCGGCGCGGTGCGTCAGCACAGCGACATGACAGGTGAGCTAGAGGTGTCAGGTTACCTTGGTGTCGAGCAGCTGCAGCGTGACGAGCGTCTTGAGCTTGGCGGCGCGGTGCGTCAGCACAGCGACATGACAGGTGAGCTAGAGGTGTCAGGTTACCTTGGTGTCGAGCAGCTGCAGCGTGACGAGCGTCTTGAGCTTGGCGGCGCGGTGCGTCAGCACAGCGACATGACAGGTGAGCTAGAGGTGTCAGGTTACCTTGGTGTCGAGCAGCTGCAGCGTGACGAGCGTCTTGAGCTTGGCGGCGCGGTGCGTCAGCACAGCGACATGACAGGTGAGCTAGAGGTGTCAGGTTACCTTGGTGTCGAGCAGCTGCAGCGTGACGAGCGTCTTGAGCTTGGCGGCGCGGTGCGTCAGCACAGCGACATGACAGGTGAGCTAGAGGTGTCAGGTTACCTTGGTGTCGAGCAGCTGCAGCGTGACGAGCGTCTTGAGCTTGGCGGCGCGGTGCGTCAGCACAGCGACGTGACAGGTGAGCTAGAGGTGTCAGGTTACCTTGGTGTCGAGCAGCTGCAGCGTGACGAGCGTCTTGAGCTTGGCGGCGCGGTGCGTCAGCACAGCGACATGACAGGTGAGCTAGAGGTGTCAGGTTACCTTGGTGTCGAGCAGCTGCAGCGTGACGAGCGTCTTGAGCTTGGCGGCGCGGTGCGTCAGCACAGCGACGTGACAGGTGAGCTAGAGGTGTCAGGTTACCTTGGTGTCGAGCAGCTGCAGCGTGACGAGCGTCTTGAGCTTGGCGGCGCGGTGCGTCAGCACAGCGACATGACAGGTGAGCTAGAGGTGTCAGGTTACCTTGGTGTCGAGCAGCTGCAGCGTGACGAGCGTCTTGAGCTTGGCGGCGCGGTGCGTCAGCACAGCGACATGACAGGTGAGCTAGAGGTGTCAGGTTACCTTGGTGTCGAGCAGCTGCAGCGTGACGAGCGTCTTGAGCTTGGCGGCGCGGTGCGTCAGCACAGCGACATGACAGGTGAGCTAGAGGTGTCAGGTTACCTTGGTGTCGAGCAGCTGCAGCGTGACGAGCGTCTTGAGCTTGGCGGCGCGGTGCGTCAGCACAGCGACATGACAGGTGAGCTAGAGGTGTCAGGTTACCTTGGTGTCGAGCAGCTGCAGCGTGACGAGCGTCTTGAGCTTGGCGGCGCGGTGCGTCAGCACAGCGACGTGACAGGTGAGCTAGAGGTGTCAGGTTACCTTGGTGTCGAGCAGCTGCAGCGTGACGAGCGTCTTGAGCTTGGCGGCGCGGTGCGTCAGTACAGCGACATGACAGGTGAGCTAGAGGTGTCAGGTTACCTTGGTGTCGAGCAGCTGCAGCGTGACGAGCGTCTTGAGCTTGGCGGCGCGGTGCGTCAGCACAGCGACATGACAGGTGAGCTAGAGGTGTCAGGTTACCTTGGTGTCGAGCAGCTGCAGCGTGACGAGCGTCTTGAGCTTGGCGGCGCGGTGCGTCAGCACAGCGACATGACAGGTGAGCTAGAAGTGTCAGGTTACCTTGGTGTCGAGCAGCTGCAGCGTGACGAGCGTCTTGAGCTTGGCGGCGCGGTGCGTCAGCACAGCGACATGACAGGTGAGCTAGATGTGTCAGGTTACCTTGGTGTCGAGCAGCTGCAGCGTGACGAGCGTCTTGAGCTTGGCGGCGCGGTGCGTCAGCACAGCGACATGACAGGTGAGCTAGAGGTGTCAGGTTACCTTGGTGTCGAGCAGCTGCAGCGTGACGAGCGTCTTGAGCTTGGCGGCGCGGTGCGTCAGCACAGCGACATGACAGGTGAGCTAGAGGTGTCAGGTTACCTTGGTGTCGAGCAGCTGCAGCGTGACGAGCGTCTTGAGCTTGGCGGCGCGGTGCGTCAGCACAGCGACGTGACAGGTGAGCTAGAGGTGTCAGGTTACCTTGGTGTCGAGCAGCTGCAGCGTGACGAGCGTCTTGAGCTTGGCGGCGCGGTGCGTCAGCACAGCGACATGACAGGTGAGCTAGAGGTGTCAGGTTACCTTGGTGTCGAGCAGCTGCAGCGTGACGAGCGTCTTGAGCTTGGCGGCGCGGTGCGTCAGCACAGCGACGTGACAGGTGAGCTAGAGGTGTCAGGTTACCTTGGTGTCGAGCAGCTGCAGCGTGACGAGCGTCTTGAGCTTGGCGGCGCGGTGCGTCAGCACAGCGACATGACAGGTGAGCTAGAGGTGTCAGGTTACCTTGGTGTCGAGCAGCTGCAGCGTGACGAGCGTCTTGAGCTTGGCGGCGCGGTGCGTCAGCACAGCGACATGACAGGTGAGCTAGAGGTGTCAGGTTACCTTGGTGTCGAGCAGCTGCAGCGTGACGAGCGTCTTGAGCTTGGCGGCGCGGTGCGTCAGCACAGCGACATGACAGGTGAGCTAGAGGTGTCAGGTTACCTTGGTGTCGAGCAGCTGCAGCGTGACGAGCGTCTTGAGCTTGGCGGCGCGGTGCGTCAGCACAGCGACATGACAGGTGAGCTAGAGGTGTCAGGTTACCTTGGTGTCGAGCAGCTGCAGCGTGACGAGCGTCTTGAGCTTGGCGGCGCGGTGCGTCAGCACAGCGACGTGACAGGTGAGCTAGAGGTGTCAGGTTACCTTGGTGTCGAGCAGCTGCAGCGTGACGAGCGTCTTGAGCTTGGCGGCGCGGTGCGTCAGTACAGCGACATGACAGGTGAGCTAGAGGTGTCAGGTTACCTTGGTGTCGAGCAGCTGCAGCGTGACGAGCGTCTTGAGCTTGGCGGCGCGGTGCGTCAGCACAGCGACATGACAGGTGAGCTAGAGGTGTCAGGTTACCTTGGTGTCGAGCAGCTGCAGCGTGACGAGCGTCTTGAGCTTGGCGGCGCGGTGCGTCAGCACAGCGACATGACAGGTGAGCTAGAGGTGTCAGGATACCTTGGTGTCGAGCAGCTGCAGCGTGACGAGCGTCTTGAGCTTGGCGGCGCGGTGCGTCAGCACAGCGACATGACAGGTGAGCTAGAGGTGTCAGGTTACCTTGGTGTCGAGCAGCTGCAGCGTGACGAGCGTCTTGAGCTTGGCGGCGCGGTGCGTCAGCACAGCGACATGACTGTCCGGAGAGCCGCCGCCCGCGCACAGCCACAGTAGGGAGCGCGCGCGCCGCATCGACGCGCCTCGAGACGACGACGCCGACGTGTAGAAGCAGCCACACCGGACCTGGGAAATAAAGTTCTTATTAGTGTCTTGAAAAGCCGTAAATTAGAGAGGAATGGCGTTCTAATGTGTCAGCGGTCAAGATTGTCTTTGGGTCACTGAGCCAGACTAGAAGCAGTCTTAAACATAGATTGAAATGACAACAAATAAACATCTGGACTTGTAAAAGTGCCCTTGTGGCCTACTTATAGAATACACTTTTTGATGTTGATTCTATCTACGTCAACTGTGAAAAGTGACTCTTTGACGCGCTATAATTATGTCACTTTCTTATGAATACCGTGCGAGCAAGACAGGTGATCCTGAGTCGCGCGAGAAGCGAAGTCGCGGCAAGATATGCTAGTCCTGTTGCTCAAATTTGGGAACTAACCGCACCTCGGTAGTAAAGTCTAATAACGGGATAAAAGGGCCAAAAATAATATGTGCATTGTCATATTTGCAACCATTATATATCAGTGAGTGTCACCAGCTGACATAGTATAGTTACCTCGGTGAGATACTTGGAGGAGTGCACGGGCGTGGCGGCCACGAACAGCGGCATCTTGTGCGCGGGCGCTTGCTGCGGCGCCGGCATCCTCCACGCCGGAGAGTTGGCCGAGGCCTGCGCCAGCTGCGCGAGCCGCAGCTCCGTGGCCCACGCCAGCCGCGCGCCCGGCTCCTGTGCGCGGAACGTCACGGGCTCTTCTCGCCCGCGTATCGTCAGTTGTAAGCAGCACGAGTCCATCCAGGCCATCTCGTCGTCTTTTTTCTGGACAAAGATAAAGTTTATAAATTTATGAAACATGTAATGTCTCATTTTTTTAAATGTGGGTACACACCACATTTTTGTATATCAAACCAAAGCCCAAAGAAAAATTTAAATGCCTAACCTGGTGGAAGAGACCGGCAATCGAACCCGGTACCTCTGAATTGCCGGTCCAGCGCCAGATCCAGAGGTACCGGGTTCGTATCCCGCGGTCTCTTCCACCCGGTTACGCATTTCAATTTTTCTTTGAGCTTTCATCTTTGTATCAATGGTATAAGATAAAGTTTAATCAGGCATGCATGTAAAAGTCATGATCCGCAGATTCCCCTTTCCAATATTGTAAATCAATGTTTACATGATTTAAGCTGTCGCACTGTTTGGGTAGAATATCTTACATAATAGTCGTGTACAGATTAAAACCTGTTCTCTGACATAGCATGATAAAATCGTAATTATCAAAGTGCACAACCCCCCCAATGACCGCATTAGATTGGTACACGGTTTCGAGATTCACCCGTGGACGAGAGTACTGCAAGCTGTTGTTGAGATGTTACCTGTATACTCTGCTGTATGTTCTGTAGGAGCGCTCGGAACATTTCCGGGGCGAGCTCATGATATGGCGTCTTTAGGGAAGCAGCGAGATCAGCCATCCGCGACACGGTTTCGTAGTCGTGCATCAACGCCGACATCTCGTTGCAGAGAGAGTCGCCCGTGGACGAGAGGGTACTGCTCGAGTTGGAACGAAGACTGCCGCTGCGGTTCATTCCTGGAATGAGAAAAGGTTCAATATGGTTGTAACTTAATAGAGGGTCTCAGCATGGGATGGGAGTGCAATATACAAAGCTGGGTTAGTATATTTTTATAGTCTGGTTATTCAATATAATTGTAATCATACATCAGACCCATTACAGCGATAACCGGAGCAAATATGCGGAGACAGAGTTTCAAAACAATTGCTGCCGGTTTCGGAATAAGCATATACCAGAGGCGAAGAATGTATTTACAGAAGCCAAGTTACAGAAGTTAGTTCCCATATCCGAATACAGTATACCTTGAGCCTAAACTCCGCTGAGTATGGGCGAGGTGCCTTCCAGCATATTGACGTCATGTAAAGGTGCACCCATTTTAGCTCGAGCCGCGCAAACGTTGGTATTGTGTGGATTTAAGTGACACTAGGAACTGCGAGACTCGGAGCGAAGAATCTAGGAGTGGACCTCCAGTAAGCTCACTTGCCCGCTGTGTCATACCTTGAGCCAGCACTCTGCTGAGCGTGGGCGAGGTGCCTTCTAGCATATTGACGTCATGTACGGGTGCATGGGTGGATTATAACAAAGTGCTAATCTGATGGAAACTAGGAATGTAAAGGCGGAGCTTCATTAACGTTTGTATAAGTGTTACCTTGAGCCAGAACTCTGCTGAGCGTGGGAGAGGCGCCATCCAGCATATTGACGTCATGTATAGGTGCATGGGTGGATTACGACGTGCTAATCTGATGGAAACTAGGAATGTAAAGGCGGAGCTTCAGTAACGTTTGTATAAGTGATACCTTGAGCCAGAACTCTGCTGAGCGTGGGAGAGGCACCATCCAGCATATTGACGTCATATATAGGTGCATGGGTGGATTATGACGTGCTAATCTGATGGAAACTAGGAATGTAAAGGCGGAGCTTCAGTAACGTTTGTTTGTATAAGTGATACCTTGAGCCAGAACTCTGCTGAGCGTGGGAGAGGCGCCATCCAGCATATTGACGTCATGTATAGGTGCATGGGGGGATTATAACAAAGTAATGATGGAAACTAGTAATGTAGAGGCGGAGGTCAAGTAACGTTAGTATAAGTGATACCTTGAGCAAGAACTCTGCTGAGCGTGGAAGAGGCGCCATCCAGCATATTGACGTCATGTATAGGTGCATGGGTGGATTATGACGTGCTAATCTGATGGAAACTAGGAATGTAAAGGCGGAGCTTCAGTAACGTTTGTATAAGTGTTACCTTGAGCCAGCACTCTGCTGAGCGTGGGAGAGGCGCCATTCAGCATATTGACGTCATGTATAGGTGCATGGGTGGATTATGACGTGCTAATCTGATGGAAACTAGGAATGTAAAGGCGGAGCTTCAGTAACGTTTGTATAAGTGTTACCTTGAGCCAGCACTCTGCTGAGCGTGGGAGAGGCGCCATCCAGCATATTGACGTCATGTATAGGTGCATGGGTGGATTATGACGTGCTAATCTGATGGAAACTAGGAATGTAAAGGCGGAGCTTCAGTAACGTTTGTATAAGTGATACCTTGAGCCAGCACTCTGCTGAGCGTGGGAGAGGCGCCATCCAGCATATTGACGTCATGTATAGGTGCATTGGGTGGATTAT
Source organism: Apotomis betuletana (assembly GCA_932273695.1). Lineage (NCBI taxonomy): Eukaryota > Metazoa > Arthropoda > Insecta > Lepidoptera > Tortricidae > Apotomis > Apotomis betuletana. Next base: position 11,382,398 of record OW026309.1, on the reverse strand, counting down.
GACGTGCTAATCTGATGGAAACTAGGAATGTAAAGGCGGAGCTTCAGTAACGTTTGTATAAGTGATACCTTGAGCCAGAACTCTGCTGAGCGTGGGAGAGGCGCCATCCAGCATATTGACGTCATGTATAGGTGCATGGGTGGATTATGACGTGCTAATCTGATGGAAACTAGGAATGTAGAGGCGGAGCTCCAGTTGTATAAGTGATACCTTGAGCCAGCACTCTGCTGAGCGTGGGCGAGGTGCCTGTGTCCAGCACGTCGACGTCCTGCACGGGATGCGCCCACTTGAGCCCGAGCCGCTCGGCGTCGCCGCCGCCGCCCACCGACACGCACACCACCAGGTCGTTGTATAAGTGATACCTTGAGCCAGCACTCTGCTGAGCGTGGGCGAGGTGCCTGTGTCCAGCACGTCGACGTCCTGCACGGGGTGCGCCCACTTGAGCCCGAGCCGCTCGGCGTCGCCGCCGCCGCCCACCGACACGCACACCACCAGGTCGTTGTATAAGTGATACCTTGAGCCAGCACTCTGCTGAGCGTGGGCGAGGTGCCTGTGTCCAGCACGTCGACGTCCTGCACGGGGTGCGCCCACTTGAGCCCGAGCCGCTCGGCGTCGCCGCCGCCGCCCACCGACACGCACACCACCAGGTCGTTGAGCAGCAGCAGCCGGCGAGGCTTGCATTTCGAGAGGGCGCCTGATTGGTTGAATTCCTGCCGATATAAAATACGTTCATCTTCAAATACTGTACACTTTTTTTTTATAAAACACCGATGAAATGAAATGAAATAATTTATTCAGTAAGTAGGCCACAGGGGCACTTTTACAAGTCAGATTGTGAATCTACCGGCATTTCGCAAGAGGAAACCGCTGTTGAGAAGACAGCCGAAAGAAACTCAACAGTAAGTCATTTTTTCGTAAATAATACTTAAAACAATTACAATGATTACATTTGTGTTATGACTAATTACACTGGTATATCGAATGTTCTTACCTAAGCACGTAAATTCAGCAAATAATCACCCACAAGAACACCAGCTATGTAATAAAGAAAACCGTTCACGCAAATAAGTCCACACCTTTTTGGGCTACGATGGTTCAGATCAGACCCGCAAATAGACACACATATAATACATAATTAATAGTACTATTTTTAAGGCGACGGGGAATTCAAACTTTCTTGGGTATCCGGTCTCCGAGTGTCAGTTCTATGACGCCTAGGCCCTAGGGTACATGTGAATAGCTTACCAATTGCGTAGGGTACATGTGAATAGCTTACCAATTGCGTCAAATCATCCTGCCGCAGTAGATGCCGCTTATCGGCGCGCGAGGCCAATAGTCGCGCGGCGCCGAACCTCGCCGCGCCGCCGGCACCTCCCGCGCCAGCGACACCTCCGCGCGTCAACCGCCGTAACGCCGCACGGAACGCCTGAAAAAAATTTGGTTCTATTATTTATTATTTTTCACTTCTCATGCTCTAAAAGTTCGATTTTATGCTGTGCGTAGGCGACATAAAGTGGCTTTTATGCTCTAGAGCATAAAGTAAAATCGTCGTCTAAGACCAAGGCGATCGGTCCAACAGCCACACGAACAACTTAAAACTTCATAGAATAAACTCTTTATTTTATTTCGTTTCGTTAGTATTCTAAGACCAAGGCAAAAACACCAACAGCCAAAGTATAAAATTAAACTTCTTGAAATAAACTTGTAATTTTTATTTACTATCATTGATTACTTTTTAAATTTATTTTTATTTTAGTAAATCAATATACTATATATTTAAACTACAACAATAATTTATCATAGATATAAAAAACAAAATTTTTGTTTTTAATTATAATATTTACATGATGCAGTTTCATTTCCTCGCAATCGAAGTGAAAAGTAGAGTGTGCAACTCGGCCATAAAACGCATTTCACACGAGACGTTTATCCATCCAAGCGAGCTTGCGAGGTAACGGGTGCGTTTAATGCACTTGTTGTACAATCTACTATTAAAAATTACGTGTGAGAGATGTCTTTTCTAGTTGAAAGTGATCTTAAAGGAACAGGGTATATCACAATAATAGTCACATATTAGGGCCATTCAATCAGTTTAAAGTTTTCATACGCGGTTGTGTGGGTCATGTGTGCTTAGTTTGAGAACCTTTGCAGATGGCTGGTTATTCTCGCGTTGCGTTAATGCCTTTAGATAGTTCAACTAGCAGATAGTACTATAAAAAGTCACACGTAGAGCTGGAAATTGGGAAAGAATATCGTTGTCAATTGGCTTTTCGTTACCCCTGTTCAGACAATATTAAACATCATATTTAATCAGATATCATTTGTTGACATACCTGTGTCCTTTCCGCTTCCCGCTTCCTTTCATTCAGGGCGTCAGCTAGTGCTTCTAGTCTTGTCAAAGCCCTCTGTAAGGCAACGCGGTCCGCGTGTCCTGGAGGCGTATGTTTTAATAAATCCTGCAACAAAAGTACATACATTAATGATAACCGATGTGCTTCGTCGTAGTATAACGTAACATAGGTGTTATTCTATTATTATATTATGTTACCCGACCTGCATGTGACACAGAAATAAGTGACACAACTAATTATCTGGAATTAAAACCTATTATGGATCGTAGTTAGTTTTTTCCGTTACAATCAAGCAATAAAAAGTAATTCTGAACATAGATTGGCCTTGTCCCATATGGGAAGTTATATTATTGTATGTTGAGTCCATGTTGACATTTGAAATTAAGAGGATTGATTTAAACATTGGTTCTAATATAGAGGTCAAATAAATAATCAACGTATAAAATGTTATGGACACTTAGGAATTATAAACGTATATAATTCACTCTCTCACTTAAACACGTTTCTTAAAGCTTTACAATAAAAGTATTAGTGACAGATTAAAAATAAGATTCAGACAAAAATGCTTACAAAACCATTTGGAGATTACCTATACTACAATAATTTCTGAACGTTGGAAATTGAATACAGCTCCGTCATAAGCTGATTTTTTTGCAGAGTAATTGGATATCGATTAAGGCAAGTGAATTGCAAAAAAATAAGTTGCACAATTTTACAAATCATTTAATAAACAACATACAAAACATCCTGTTGCGCCGCAAAGGATTATTTTGCAAAACCGACAGATCTGTCAGATACGCATTGCATTGCTAAATAAGTGAAATACTTTGCGGCTTTCATGTCGTTCGAAAGTGTTATTTGTAATCATTAATTGGGGAATAACAAGATTGTTAATTTTATCGCCTCAATAAAACCGATTACAATTGCAAATTTGCTTAAATAATCAGTGCTATATAAGGTCTTGATGTCTTAATTTGTAAAGAACACGATTTAAGGAGGTGATTATAGGGCACCTTCTCACCAAGGCGGGACGGGTCGTCAGAGGTTTTTAATTTCTTGCTGACAAGCAATCAGTGGCTGACAGATAACATTTTAAGATAACTTTTCATTACACTTTATAGAGCCGACTATACTTGATTAGCTCTTGTCCGGAATATCACATCAGGGTCAGACAAAATGAAGGGCCGCAAAAACAACCAACCAAAATATTATTTTCCTTTTTATATATTTATTATTTAATTTTCGTTTAGCATATAATGACACAAAATTTCATTAGAGTGAGTAGGCATTACTGGTTGTTTATTTACTTCAGCTTAGTTTCCGAGAGTCAATATTAAGTGTGAAAATTTTGAATTAATCTAAGACACAATCAACAATACAAAAATACTTTCTGATTGGGATTGTTCTTGACTAAAGCATAAAGCGACCGCACTTTGAAGATGTCTATATACTTTGGTCCTAAAAATGACGGGATCTTAGGCGATTGGAAATACAAGGCCACATTCTTGAGTTAGACACCGCGCCCGGACCTCTGTGGCCGCTCCTGGCCGCTGCTACTTGCCGCCGACGTCGTGGCCGGCCCGACTGGCAGTGAATAAGATTAATCTAGTGATCCTCGGTCTGGGTCGTATCTGGTTCAACAGATTTCGTTGGCCATACAACGTGGGAACGCTGCCAGTGTAATGGGAACGTTTGGGCCAGGGGCGAGTCTTTTTAAGTCCTTCTTCACATTCCAGTATATTTGTTATCGATCCACAACTTTGACGAAGCCTGTTTGCGGATGTCACGTTATTGGTTTGTTGTTTGATCTGTCGGTGATTAGATTTTGTATTCTATTTGACGAAGCCTGCGTTGCGGATTAAATTTTTACACTATGTTGTTTAAATGTAACTGTTGAATAAATGATTATTGTTCATCTAGAAGTGGAAACAGAGAAAATGTGCAACAAAATGATATATAACCACGAGATGTGGATGATAGCTTACCTGTAGGAACATGATAAACTGTGGAAACCGCTGCACCGGCTTGACCATGAGCCCGAAGAACGACAGCCGGTCGTGCGCACTGATTTGCTTCACTTTGAAGAAGTCCGCCAGTGCGCTCTTGCGCTTCGACTCCATCTTGGCCAGTTCCATGGCCATGGAGAAATTGTTGATGAAGTCCGAGTATACGTCCAGCACCACGGCTTTGGAGAACGCGTTGAGGAAGACCTCGCCTGTAACAAAAATGTAATGATTATATATTTTAAGGTTAATTCATGGTAGACATCAGGAGTGGGAGATAGAAGTTTAACCGCGAAACTATTTAAGGCAATAAAGTGGAAGTTAGCTGCCTATGAAGCTTTCAATCGGGGCAAGAGTAAATATTTGTATGATAAGCTCGAATATTTGCGCCCGGTTCGCGAATGTTATGTTAGTGACAACAAGTTGTTATCGGCACATTGCATGTCGAATCAATTTGTAGAAAAAAAAAAAAACAATGTAATATGTTTAGTGGATCAAGTGCCTCTTATACTTTATACCCCTTTTCTTACTTAAGATATGAGCTTTTGACTGTTTCTGGCGTTACCAAGAAATAAGGCTTTTAATATACATATTTTCGGGACATTGAATGTTTTAACGTAAACCATACATTTAACCGTTTTTTAAGAGACAAGACATTATTTACAACGATGAAATGAAATGAATGAAATGTTCTTTATTGCACGATTATGGAAAATTCACATTGGTGAAGATGTTACAATTTTCGTAGAGTCGCATAATCTACCCATTAGAGCATGCAATAGTGGGTTGAAATTGTAAATTCAATATTACACATATCAGATGTTTTTAAAGCTGTGGGCAGATTTGTGTCGGTCAAAAAGTTGATTAGCCCTTATGTGAAATACATACGATGTAAAAATAGGTGATAAAAGGATAATTGAAACAAGTAGCATTGAAAAACAAAATAAGCAGCCGTAATAAATAAATTCTTTGGCACAAGAAACTATTCGTATTTAGCTCCCCATAAATGGCATCATTAGTGTTTTTTAATCATTGTCAATACGCTCATTATGAGTAGATATTAATCTGCAATTATTTGCCGCGCAGGTGGTAGCCGATTACAAAATGGGTGGTCGCCTACCGGTTCCATAATCTCGCGTTTAATGTGAGCAATGTTTTTGACACTTGATTCTTAAAGTGACGGTAATCCAAGGTCTCGGGTACAACCTTGTAAAACGGTCAGGTACTAATCTTTAATATAAACTAGCGACCCGCCCCGGCTTCGCACGGGTGAAATGCTAACAAATTATGCATGTATTATACATATAAACCGCATCAAAATCCGTTGCGTAGTTTTAAAGATTTAAGCATACAAAGGGACATAGGGACAGAGAAAGCGACTTTGTTTTATACTATGTAGTGATGCTCGTGCAATATTGAGTTAAGTTGAAATTATGAAGTAATGGCTTATGATAATAATTATCTACGTTTCAAGACAACATTTACAAAAATAAATACCGAAGCTACAAACACAACATAATTTTCCGTCCTTAACATGCGCGGCGAACGTAACCAACAAGAAATGTAGTGGTAGTTATAGTACTTGTAACTCATTTACTAGGAGCATTCCTATGTGATGTAACGATATATTGTAAGGTATTTATTGCTGTACACATGAGTGCGCTCGATGAAGGAACGGCCTTACGCAGCGCGTCTGATAGTTTTTAGGTCAGAAACGCGTTACTTCATGCATAGATCCCATGCATCCACGAAAAAATATGTAGTTCTATTCTCTAACTATGTAGTTATTATAATAATTATAGATTCGGGAAACCGCTTTCACTCATCTCACACTGCTTGTCATTGTTTGAATGAACTGCTAAAATGTAAATCAAGTTTTTGGCTTTGACGGAGCCGGGTACATGAAAAAAGGAATGAAGTCTGATTTCTACCTCAATGTAGATAGCAGCGACGTGAAACCCTCAACAAACCGTCTCAACTTACGTCTTCTTTAAGAGTAGGTAGTAGAGCTATCTATGTGTTCAAATGTTTTAGAATGGCAAAGCCGGTGGTAATCGAGTTCTATGTACGATTGGACGCCTTATTACTGGTAGACGGGTCATTGTCAGTTGTCAGTTCAAAAAACAAAATTTGTCCCTTCGGTGGTCAAAAGTTAAGAGCTTGAATGCATCTAGGTTATGTTGCTATTACATCGGATTATAGAAGAGGGAACGTCCTTTATTCTAACAGACATTTGATCAAGAAATTAGGCCCTGGAATCCTTAATTTCGCAAATGTCCACCGGAAAGACGCGCACCTAAATCTGACAGTGACCCAGATATGTTTGTTAGGCCTATTTGGAACAAATGGTTGTTCGGTTGCTCTCATCTAGGCGTTGTTATTGGGTGAATTCAATTCACTTATTTTTATGTGTTTGAAGTTTGAGTATGGAGTATTAGGTATTTAGGTTGTGCCTAATATGGCCCTATAAGTTAAGTTAAGTTATGGTTTATAAGTTTAAATTCTAAGTTTAATTAATGTTCATATTTGCTGCAAGTGCGCGTCGTTACATCGATGTGCGTCGTTACTTAAGTGTATGTTTCATGTGCAACAACTATATGTGAGTTCCTGTAATTGGCTCCATGATTCTATTTAAGCTTCTATGTGCAGTGTATTAGCTGTTGGTTCTCCTACATAAATAAATAAATAAATAAAATATGTCTGACTTCTACACTAACCTATTTTTTCATCGCGGTCCCACGTCCGCGCGCAGTCCGCGAGTGCTGTACGGAAGTGCAGGTGGCACTGCAGGATGTCGGGTAGCCGGTGGAACAGCGTCTGGATCTTGGATGCGTTCAGGATCGCAGGGCTGCTCTCTTCTAAAGGTTTCTTGTAGTCCTGCGAAATAATTGGCTTAGTTTAATAATGGTCATGGAGGGCCTATGTTCAGCAGTGGACGTCTGTGGCTGATAGATATACCTACGTTTAGAGGATATATCATTGCTCCTTTTCCATTACTATCAGTTTACGTAATGTTTGCACTTGGTAACTATGGCGTCGCAAACAAATGAGTTCCAAACTTAACGTAACCGGGTTATACAAATGGAGGTTCTCGTCTGTTTCCTCCTTCAAAACTTAACCAATCTTTACGAAATTTTAGGAACTGAACGGGAAGGAAAAGTTCTGTGTCGGACAGTTTCGAATTTTGCACTTATTTCCCAAAATTCCGCCGCAAACGGGCGCATAGTACACAAATTCTGGGAAAGGGAGGAGGAAGCAGACGAGAACGATACCTCGATTTGTATGGAAAAATAAGCAGTGGTATTTGTACACTCGTAGATGTAAGTCGAAACGACTTTCACGGGCAAATCCAGCATTGCCAAATGTACATACGTCACTCGGGGCGCCAGCGGGATCTAAGTATTCAAAATATGTAATCTTTTGTCAGGAAATTATCATATATTTCTCTCATTCACGTAAAGTAAGCACTCTTTACCCACTTGCTGCTAAGCGATGTCAAAATATTGTTTGTTTTACATTGTTCAACGTTGAACAATGTTACTTGAAGATAAAAATTAACTTTTAATTGTGGTTATGTATTTTCATTTCATGTACTAATACTAATAGCATTCATATTTTTAAATATTTGCATTTCAAATAAAAGTCTTACGTCGTACTGTCACGAAAAACTAATGATCAGTGCCTAGTTAATCTTGTCTAACCAGTAAGGCAACATAAAACCAGACTTGCCAATATCACAATATGCTAACAACTTAGTATCCTTGTACTTTGTCGCGTGACGTGATGTCAATAAAAAAACGTCTCGAAACGTCATTTCTCGAAATATACCTCATTGAAATGTGAGGTTATCGAGTGCAAATACTTCAACGATGCCTTGAGTTTGTATTGAATCCAAAATAGATCTTCAAACGGAGATCTACAGTTCAGATTGGTATATGCGGTTAGAAATACATCACTTTGAGAGCTCCAAACCGATTCCACTAACAAACTATAAATTTCAAACCGTGGCGCGCGGGTATTCAACTTGCAGTCTAAACGAAGTTTTATTGCAGTTCGTGGTTCGGGTTGGCACTCAACCTGGAAAAATCAATGCTTTTATAGCGTTCTGCTGCCAAAATGGTTCGTTGCTAAAACCAGCATGCAAATATGGCACCTAAGTTCTTTAAAAACGTACTTTTTACAGTATTAGGTATTTTATAAGTAGCAGAATTTACGGATATTGTGATATTATAATATTAGAATATTTAAATAAAACAATTTAAACGGATTATATCGCGTATATTAATTATTTGAGCCTCCCTGACGTTTCAGTACCTTTACAGATACCGTTGTCAAAGGTTGACTGAGAAAAACATAATTTTTCTCTGTCAAAGTTACATTTGTGCAAACTACCCCTTTTTGCAAATATTAATTTAAAATAAAGGTGTTCATACATGCCAGATGGGCCTAATGTGTAAAGACAGTTACACATGTGCCAGAAGGGCATTTATTATTTATTTAAAATATCTACCAGCGGTTCACTAAAGGCTTACTGAGGAGAAAGAACCGCCAAAGAAAACTCCCAGATTGCCTTATTTATTACTATAAAATACTTTTAAACAAAAACTCTACATATACTACTTTTAACACTAATTTGTTTTACACCGTTCGAGGCCCAAGGTTTCCAGTCTTGTGTCTTGCTTGAGTCGCGGAAACCGAAGAAAATATTATTAGAATATTTTTATTGAAAATCAGTTTTCTATGAAAAGAGGCCATGATTTCAGGCAATAGCACGATGCAGGATCGTCTTTTGTTTTATATGGGCGCGCGGCGTCATGGCAATCTCGCGATATCTGTTGGTCACAAACGGCTGGACGAATTTTAACCAATTTTGGTACAGGGATAGCTGGCCATCCAAAAACGGTTATAGGATAATTTTTACCCTTCTAAAGTAAAGAAAAATAATACGCGGATGAAGTTACGGGCACCTAATGGTGTTAATATGTGCTTGTGTGCATTTTACAGTAGAAATTGAAACTTAATGTTATGAATTATATCATAAAATGATAGCAGTTAGTATCGTTTAACTTGCATAACGTAACGTATTATGACGTTTTTATGTTAATATCTACTAAATTGATTATAATAAAATATGTACGAACGATTATCTATCGACCTTGTAACAATGTCTGCGTAATCTCATGCAAAACGATCAGGTGACGATATTAAGTTTAACAGTTTCGTTTAGACGATATCATAAACTATACATATAAAGCTTTATTATGATACAAGCAAGGATAAATATGCATAAAACACCAATAAAAGTCACACAAAGTAGTGAACGTCATAATAAAAGTCGATGACTGGGCTTAGGAAAAGGAATAATTTAGCACAAGAACGATCCCATTTTCGCGACATTAAAATGTATGAGTTACAAATACCAGTGAACTTAATACTATTACGTGAACACCGATAAGTATTATAATATTATTAGATAATATATTGAAGAAAGCGGCTTATAATAAGTTATGCAGTGACGAAAGTATGAATACAGCGTTACAATGGCGACAAATCTCTTTCTGAATGCGCAGAGGCAGTGGGCCGACCGTTTGTAGGTACTTTATGGCTGCGCCAACAATAAAATCTGTTCACAATTGCAATAGTTAATGTCACATTAAAATGGCGGCGTCATTTAATAAAACGGTGACCTCGAGCAGTTTGCAAATACTGCCTATTCAAACCTGCCCCACTTCCTAATATGCAAATCTATATAACATGTGAATTGTGGGCGAAACAATAACAAAAGTGGGCCAGGCAGGTTTTCTAATTTGCATATGTTGAGATTTTTGACAACCTCAATAGGCTACGGTTGCCTCTTTCGAGGATCATGAAAATTCATAAGATGCATCACTGGCTAAAACGGAGAAAGAAAATTTTAAGGTCGTTAGAAATCATTTTAAGCTAGTGTCGAGGAAATTTGTGTTGACACGAAAACCTAACTCGAACACAATACCTTTAAGGGGTCTTAAGACAACAGTACGCTGCTTAAAATGAGTCAATACAAAACAAGAGAGAGAACAAGCAATTAGTTTCATAATAAAATAAAAAGATGAAATGTTTAAAGAGAAGGTAATGAGCTTAAATATTTCTCTTTCACCCCATAAGTATCGTAACAGTCTTTAAAAAACAAGTGGCATATTGCGTAATTCAAAGAGAAATTCAGTAGCCGTTTTCAATCAACATTTATAGGTTGAAGAAAGACCACAAGCGACTCGAGCGACTAATCTTGTTACCCAAACACTCGACTTGCAAGTCATAGTTTTGCAACTGTCAGCTTACGATTTAATTAGCCACCGTGTCATGTCACACCTCCGTACGCACGGGGCGAAATAAAAGTCGCGAGGTGTCCGGGCTGACGGATTGCGTAATATAAGAGTTATAAGACCGAATAATTGTCGGTTGCTATCATTCTAAGCATACTTCCTTCCCGATCACGAATTTCTCCGGAGTCATGAGAAATGTCAGCGTGTGTTATTCAGACGTGGCTCGGATCGAAGATGTGTAGATAGCAAACCAGTTTGCGAACAGTGGCTTGTATTTACTATCCGGTTGACGGTGTTGCGTAAAACAAATATTTGAAACGGTGTATGGTTAATTATAGATCATTTGCGCGAGATAAATATTGCGAACTTTAATTGTTTAACCTCCGCATGTGTTCGTTACATGTATTCGTATTTGCAATATGTTTTAAGTAATACGAAATCTAATATGGTTTTTGCCTATTAGGAAATAATTGGAACTTGCATCAGTACGAGTCTTAATACGTTTGTTTCATTGCAAAACTCTTAAATGTCATAAGTATGCATCTATGACTGGAGGCTATGAAAAAAGAACGTTACCACAATGCAACGAAGGATTATAGGATAAACCTACAACGAGTAGTATGGTAATTAGTAGTACATATGTAGATGTCTTTCTTAATCCTGCCCTCCATGCATTTACCTAATTGGTTTATCAAGTAAGTATAATTTTATGGTTTCTAAAACTATGGTCAAGTAAAACTTTGATTCGGTTAATTGGCCTAGTTAATCTTATCCGTTTCATATTTGTTATTAACCCATTCATTGGCGAAGACGCGAATTCGCGTCATCACTAAATAGAAATTTGAAGCGTCGGCAATGAATGTGTTAAGGTAAAGTCTATCAAGTTAACAGAGTTGATTACATAAGGGTGGCTACAAGAACCCCTGTGCAAGCATTATCTTTTGATTCGGCGTTTACAAAGAAATATCTGTTAGTCAATTTCATACGTCACTCTAGTAAATCGAAGGATTCTAAAGTACGATTGACAGGTTTGGTCCATGGCGACTACTTCCTCAAATTTCAAATTTTCGGAATGTCTAATTGCTTATTTCTGTTTTGAAAACTACGTATCCGTAATTGCGGTTATGGGGCATAATTTTCATGGCGCCCATGGCAGTTCTAGGGTCCAATGGGATTATGTGCTCCTCGGTGGTCATGGGGTCCAACGAGTGCCTTATGATTCGATACGGCCAAGGGTTAAGGAGTCCATAGTATACATAGGCTCCGTTAAACGTACCACACAAATACAATCAATCAGCAGATTCGCGAATCAAACAAGTAATCAGACCGATTCCCAAAATAAGACATTGGTGACGTAGATGTAATGAACTAAACCCTGAGTTACTAGAGTGAAAGTCTCGTGCGAGCATCCTAACTCGAGAAAAACCGCTTCTACGCTAGACGATCACACGGCACAAGAGCGGTAGTCATGACGAGAAATAGATGCCTATGTTTAGCAATTGAATCTTTTAGGATGACACATGGTATCAGAAAATAAGGTATGGCACTCCGGCTAGTAAGCCTTTGTACGTCACTGATTAGTTGACGCTTTATGGTAACAAAATAATTATAAGGAAAAAGATAATTATTTATGCATTACAGTTTTCTAAATTTGATTTTGTCGTAATAATTGATTTAAACAGTCACGATTTTATGAGATTCATACAAGTAACTAACAAGGGAATCGGGGAGTATTATGATACACCACTGGCAACACAGGAACGGATTGACAGAACCGACCAACCAATCATAGCGTGATTACGTCAAAAGGCTGTCATTCAGGAGTGCCATACCTTATTGTCTTATACCATGGGATGACATACGATTTTACAGACGGTTTGAAACCGATCTTTACTTAGATTATCTATGGTATTGGTGGGCTTACATTGACTAGCCGCTGCAGTGTGGACACGTAGGAGTTCTCGCTGTGTATGATGGCGGCGACGACGTGCCGCCGGCGCAGCTGCACCGCCGTCAGCGAGTCCGGCGGCTGCGCGAGCGCCGGCGGCGCCACCCGCCCGCCGCGCACCTCGCCCCCGCACGAGAAGAGGTCCTCCTCCAACTATAATGTAAACAATCATCTTAGTTTCAGGTTATTCACAACACGTATCTTTGGTAATTGGTTTTTTCAAAAGCATTAAGATTAAGGGCAAAACCAGACGCAAAAGTACTTGAAAGCCTTGTACCTAATATAGGTGGGAAAGCCAGTTGGACTCTGCTTTTATTGACGCCACACCACGGTCACACTTGCTATATCAACATGCCTTTTCTCAATTTTGTTCGTGATTATAAATTAATAATGCCGGGAATGCATTTGCAAACAACATTACTATTGGTAATTCATTGCTTCCAATCCTTCCTTCCAACATTTGTGCTAGGTATTGTCACAGTACGTATATGTATTACTCGTACTAGATTGTGTGTAATTATATAACTTCTACAATTACTTATGGTAGCTGAGTATGCAAGGAAGAGGGTTTTTTAACCGCCAGCTTTAGCTATTTTCAGCTATTATTTAGGAGGTATTGATAACTGTCAAAAGTCACACCAACAGCATAGCATCTCACTCCAGCACATCAAATTATAGCCGCCAGCTTATAGCAAAGGATCACTGAAAACCCTTATTGGTTGCGATGCTAGAACGAGCACAGATACTGCATTGAAACTAAAAAGGCTATTAAAAATGCTGTTATGTATGACTACAATGCGATAGAGGTTATTGATGCCTGCGGTTTGCGGTTGTATTTATGCTAATACGTTACATACGATACACGATCCGCAAGGGTCACTCTTTAAATGGGCACTAACAGTGTATACATAATATAAATATTGAAGCTGGCGCATAACTTTCTTATTACTAACTTTATAATTTGTGACCATTGAATAGAGAATAGTTCAGTTTGTCTCTTTTACTCCTCAGCATTGTCGAGTGAATCTATACATAAACATATGGGGTCTGTGCCGGTCTGCCGAATGCGGCGTCTGTCCCTCAGGGCTATTCTTAGAAAATACGCCGTGATTTTTGTTCCTTTTTCATACATATTTAAACCATCACGAGTCACGTCGAGAGCATGGGTTAAATTAAGATACATATAAGTAAGCACGACATAAAAAGCAAGCAATACTATTAGACGTAAACAAAACAGTTTCAGAGAACAAGACATGTATTATGATCGAGTCAGAAACAGGCAATTCATTGCGGTTAATGATGTGTCGTGCTAATGTTAATATTATTTGTATCAGTGCTTAAGTCATGCGACTTTTGCTTAGGTCATCGCTGGCAGATACAATGCTGCATAATAGCATTAATTACGGCTCCATGCAACATGCAACTGAGATACCATCCGGCGCATGTGCACCGTGTTTGCTAAACAAAGTCCCACATTACTAGTTGCGTAGAAATCACACCAGACAACAATAATCTTATCCGTCACGTGACTTGACCAGACGAGCCAACAGGAAAACGCATTTGCACGTAAACGTCAAAAGTAACATCCTCCAGAACGATTACGGCACTCACGTCATACTGGGGCATGCAATACTCGGCTTTATCACTAAGAAGCTTCACACAGAACATGGTTAGATCGGCGAGAAACCATAGCACACGATTTAAAATTGACTTTTGACATTTACGGACACGTTATTCACGTAGTGACACTTAGAGTAAACTGAGGTATTATTACAATCGTATACATTGATCTTCGCTGAGGCACTGTACACCCGCACATGATTGTATCACCGTGTTTTTCTTATTATTTGTTCATAGCTAACTAGAGGCGTGAGCGCCCGTACGGCCGGTTCGTTACTGCGGTCGTTGTAAGAATGCCCAATGACCGAGTGATTCATTCTATAATATAAATGTGAATCATGTACTATATATCCTTCCTCGTATTTAATTTGATATATATGTGGTAATATTATGGTCAGTGACCAATGAAAGCCGTACTTTAATTCCACAAGTTGTCGGGAGTCAATGGCCTGTTTGCGGGGATATAGTACGAGTTGTTTGCTTTATTATAATTGGAGGAAGACCTAGTTCATTAATAGGGATAGCCTGGAATATGAATGAGAACTAACAGCACGACAAATAGAGTCGTTTAATATTGGGTTTATTTTAGTCATCATTTATGACTAAACAACTGTCAGCAATTCTATGTACACAGGAAAATAGTGAACACCACTCTTGGGTTACGTGTTAAGACTTCCAGGTGAAAAAATAACTTCAACGAGCAACTCCCATTCAACTATGATATTATTAAGTCAAAGGAATCATCAGTTAAAGTATCATGTGTTGACTACTATCTCAAATCACGAAACCGGAAAATGAAAGCGAAGATAAGTTGGCTCTGGGCCATGTTGGGTTCTTAAATTTTCCCGTTGGCAATTCTCTTACACAAATATGTTTATTTTGAAATAAATACGTACATAATATTATCACCGTACTTATATGTAACAAAAAAATAATGTGAATATCAATTGGCAATAGTCGAGATTGGGCAGGATCACAACGTAAGAAGCATGTCAAATCGAGGTTTTCCTAAACTTACTACAATTGTTTAGTAAACCTTGCAATCGTAGAAATTGGTTTGCCCTAGAACGGCAGTAGATAAATATCGTTCAAATCAACGGAATAACCCCATTCCTAATAACTTCCTTTTATAAATCTGTTTTTTGGTGACTAATATGCGCTCTGAATGACCCATAGTTTCCTTGCTGAGTTATTACACCGTGGTCTACATTATAATAAAACAAATAACAAAAGGATTACATTTAAAATGAATGAGTGAACTTGCGTCAATTCATTGTGGTTACTAGATAAAAAAAAAAAACAAAACAAAAGTCCCGCAATGCATTAATACACAACACGTAATGTCTGGGATGTAGGCTCTCGTTATCCTTCCGACCCTTCCGTTGAGTTACGTGACGTTGACGTCCCATTCATTTCATAACATGTATGTGAACACACAATCTTGATAAAACGTAACAACACATCATTATGTCGGTGACTTGGTTATACATATTAATGGTGTCACGGGGAAAGCAAATAGTTCTAAAGATATAACTTCATAAACAGAATTTATGGTATAATCAGTCTTCGATTTCGTTTACCAATTTTTGCACATATTTGCATCACAGAGTCAAACGCGTAATAGTAGTTACCTGTAAAATTTACATGATCACTCTCGATTCTAATAAGTTGTTTGTATTCCCTGTTTTCCGTTAAGCCGTGACTAATGTATGCGCGTTTCTCTCCAAAAGTTGGAACCAAACACCTGACCGCACAGTTTCTACAATTCCATAGAATACTGAATCATCGTTCGAAATCATACCTACGAGCAATTCCACCTCCTTTGAACTTGTTTCAAGCTAAATGGAAAACTACTTGTTTATTTTCACTATTATTGGGCCAAAATCAACGTGCCGATAGTCATTAAGACGAAATACCACGGCTCATTATTCCCTACAAATCGAGGTTTCGTCCTCGTCCTCCAAAACTTAACAAATCTTTACGAAATTTTAAGAAAATATTATGTGTTATTATACAATTTGTGTATTTGTGTATTAGGCGTCTTTTTTGACCAAATTTCCGCCGCAAACGGACGCCAAGTACACACATTTTATAATAATTTGAGCCAAAATAAAAACACGAAGTAGGTAGGAAATAGACGAGAACGAAACCTCAATTTGTATAACCTGGTTACTTCAAGTTTTGACCTCATTTGTATGCGACGCCATAGTTACCCGGTGCAAACTTAACGTAAACTGATGGGAATGGGAAAAGAAGCAGTGATATATCCTCTTAATCTAAATCATTCAATCGACCCTCTTGCTCGCACTCGCTGCATCTTCAATAGAGCAAGTGAGACGTCTGGCCTAATTTTTACGACTCCATCAGCACGTTAATTTTGGTCCGACAATATTTGGTACTTCTACCCCTCGAGTTATTAATGTGTTATTCACGAATCTATATTTAAGCGGATTCGCGAATTGAACACAATCATGACCACATCTGATCTAATGTTAGATATTTGTTTATTCTCTAACACTATGTTGTGTTGTTGACATTTTGGCATACAATGATGTCATGATATTGACAGTTGGTCGACTGATTGGCAGCGACGAATGTTCGAGTGTCGTATCTCATCATTTCAACTTTTAGACGTCTAGTAGACAGTACATTATTTATTTGTTACTTATTGGTAGAACAATTTTGGCTCTACCTTGACTGGCTACTTCCAAAATGAAATTCACGGAAGCGACCGATTTTCGACGTAGGAACTACATTTCCGAAATATCGCTAACCTACTGTCTGGTATGAATTTATATGTTACCTCTTCTATTTAATTAATAGTCTCTATTCGTATGTATGTCATGATATGTGGAACCCCCTTTCCCGTTTTTGGGTGACGGAGCGGGCGCCCCGCTCGTAATTAATGTAGAAAAGTGGGATCATTAGGTACTATAATTACCTCTGGCAGCTTGGGCATCTTGTCATTCTCATGTGAATGCATGTCATACTGGTGTGTGGACCCTCGCCTGACGCTGAACCAACGCGCCAGGCGCCCCCCACCCTCGTCCTCGGGGGGCGGCGCGGGGGGCGCGGGGGTGGCGCCGCCGCTGCGCCAGCGCTCGCATAGCTCGCGGGCTCGGCTGAGGGTGTTGCGCAACTGGCCGCTGCTCCTGGAGACAAAGATGGTATTTTAATAATAGGTACTGTGTGTATGTTCGTGAGAGATGGTAGAACATCATTCCTGATAGAACTAGCAATTAATCACGACCACTCTGAAAAGAGTGACTAAGTACTGAGTAATGAGATGAAGAAACCTTTGTGATGCAGATGTTTTTTTTAACTGATCCTGTCTTCATTTGTATCTTCGGCTATCCCAGCATTGGTGTCAACTGGGTAAAATGGCGTACACGCCGCAATCGATAGTTTCCACCAGCTATTTGATCGGCACGTACCTATCATGAAAACTATATCATCATAACATTCATGATTATAATTTGTAAAGAACATTAATGCAAAAAGGTATAACATGGGGGGAAAAATTATCCCTGTACGTATTGGTATAAACTTTTTGTCACACCTGTTGAGCTACTTTTTTTTTCATTTGCATAGTGGTTAAAGTAGTTTGATTATAGCGACAAGTACTACTTAAGCTTCTTGATTTCTATGATACCAGTTTCTCTTTATCTCATAAAAAGTAATATGTCATTTCCAATTTCCTAATGACAAACTTCTCTATCTACGGGTATTATCAAGATCATGAAAACGAAACCGTCGATAAGCAAGTCAAGATACATTTAATGGCCATTACATTTACATTAATTGGCGTTTAATTAATAGGATCTGAGCAACTGAGCAAACACGGAAGTCACTTAATTGCATTTAGAGGGGAAAAGGTGTACAATAATTGGTGAAACTACAAATAGAAACTGCAGATGGATAGGTGCCGTTGCGTTGTTCGGAGTAATGTTCTTGGACGCTCCGAGACTCTGATCCCTATTAAGGTTTATTGCCTTTCGCATTTCTTAATGCCTGGTACACACAGACCGGTAGTAATCGGTGAAGTTAACTAGTATATTCTACCGGTTACCGGCTACCAGATTTGGTAGAAGGTTACCAGTTTTTTTTTACGCGTACAGTGACCTGAGCTAAAAGACTGATATATGTCTGAATGACAAAAAGTATCTGCTCTACTAAAAGACTTTCACTCATCCTATATTACCTCGTTGGGTACTATAATAATATCCGTGTGCGCTGATTACTTTAACATGTGCATGCTAAGCATTAAAAAAAACGTACTGGGATATAAACTTTTAAAACGTATTGTGTACATAGCAGATGAGATCTGCGATGTCATTGTTGAAGCATTCGAGTTGCGAACAATCGGTCAATAATAATAAAACGACAATAGAGCAATTAGCGTTGACAAATACTAAGCGAATCCCACCAGAGCCAACATATATCAACCCACGAACATATAAATAAGTTTATGTTTAATGTATGAACGGTAGTTAGCTGAGGCGGCGCATGCATTAGGCCATATTAGGTAATGTGATGAAAGATAAAATATTGTCTTTGCGTTGCTTTACCGACTATTTGAGTAATGCAATTTTATTATGAATGTTACGGTGATTATATGAACTATGGTTGCGTTAAATTGTTTTTTCTTGTGCAGGTGTTTCGTTGATTTCTTATGGCCCGGTAACTAGGGCAAATAAGCAGTTCATAGCAGATGCCAAGGTTAATTTCAATGTAAGAATCCAGATAAACAAATACTTTAAATATATTTATTAACTTTAGGTATCTAATCTAAAATAACATATTAAAACATCCCCGACATAAGTAGCTGATCATCATGATACATTCAATGAGTGTTATAGAAAATACTACTAGAACTTGGAACAATATTTAGAATTGTTTGCTTCAATATTGGCTGAGATCTTGTCACTTGTTCCAATAAAAGCTGAATATCTTGGAAACTACTGGTCCTATTTCCACCAAACATAGCTAAGAACTTCACATTCGACATTCGATTAAAAAAAACCGCACTCAAATTGGTCCATCCGTTTGGGAGCTACGATGCCAAAGGCAATCAGATATACATGTTAAACTTATAACAACCCTTTTTCCGTCGGGAACTAAAAATCTAAATCCTGTCATGAGGCATTCTCTACCAATTAACCATAAGGCTAAACAAAGACATTATTAGTACGGGATATACTACTCAAAAATAATAGACTTAAAAATATTGTGATGTCAATTTGAAATTCCTTTACCAAACAATCTATACCCCGGTTGGCGAAAGATGATGTTTATTTGATAATTGTAAAATTCACATTTTATTAAGAGGATATATCACTGCTCCTTATCCCTCTCCTATCAATTTACGTTGGAGGACGGAGACGAGAACGAATCGTCGATTTGTATGGAAAATGAGGCGTGATGATGATGAGTCTCATGTGTTCCAGGGATCATCATTCGCCGATCGGGGTATAGTAGCGTTTTTTTTCTTTTATGTAGTAAAGCTATATTTCTATGCATGCATCTATATTGAATGTTATTTCCGCGTGTCTAAAACAGTGGTAAATGTCAACGGTCTTGTGCCGTATCGAGGATTCGCAGCCGCGCGACGCAATGTGAAGTAGCTGTAAATATCTCAAACAATGCGTTATTGTCCCAACGCACTGGTCGAAGACTCATAAAAACTAATAACAGTTATTTAAGTAGGTATTACTCCGGTATTTAACAAGCTTTATTAAAGAAGGCATTTACGACAAAGGGATTATTTTATTTTTTATCCTTTATTTGATTTTATGGGAAAAAAATAGGTAAAAATTTGAAATGTTGTCAATTATGTTCTAAAACATTTTCTAGGCAAAATGAATGAGAAATCCGCATTTCAAGGCTCTTTTTATTGAGCAATAAAACAATAAGTAAAAAAATAAATAAACTGTGCATATGATCAAAATATGAACAAAGCATGAACATTGCTAAGAAAAGGGTAAAGTAATATGAAATAAATTAACGTGACAAATTAAATCACAGTATATTCATTCCGAAGAAATGTGTAACATGAAAAAAAAAAATGTTGTAGCGGCAAAACCGCGGCTAAAACCTAAAGCAAAATATTCATGCGACCACAATACATAAACGTTTAGTTTACGGTTTATTGAAAATTTATTCAGTACTTTTATGATCATAAAACAATTTATTACTACATTACAATCCGCTTGGCTGGCGCTTTGATCTAGAACTAACATGTTTTTAATTAAAATTGACCTTGATATACAGGCTACTTCATACAATGTTCCATTACCTACTTGCATTGAAGTAGGGATGTGCCGTTCTCGAGAACGTAACCCGAATTGTATGGGGATAGATCCATCTAATTGCAGATTGTCGTTCAGTCGGTTGTGCCGATGCCGCCACCTTTCCTAAGCACAGTTTTCATTTTTATGTAGTATAGGCACTGTGTGAGATTGTGTATGTTTTCATGAAAATTAATATAGATATTTTTCAAAGGATATTATGCGTTTTCGAGTGTCTATAGCCTGACGATGTTTCTACAAGAAAGATGTTCACAACGTATTGTGTTTATGAGACAGCCTCTTGCGAACGTAAATATGGAAGACGTCGCTCAGTCTGCCTGCCATATCTCCAGTTTATCTTCAGTGACCTGTGTACCGACATGTATAATATTGCGACGTCGGATTTTTATGAAGCCATCCTCATTTACTTCAGGACACGTCCAAGTTTTGCCCTTGAAATTGTCTTATTATTACTTTAACCTTTGTTTTCCCAGTAGATTCAATGTAATGTTTCATAAAAAAAAACTCAAAGCCTGTTTTTTCTTCTGTAATACTGCAATCAACAACAAGTACAAAAATAGTCAATGACATTTAATTTCAGTACTTTATAGGAACTCGCGTAGTTAGAAACAAATTAGTTTGCCTACGCTACGTGAAGATAATAGTCAAAATTAGCTATTCAGTAAAAACATTTGTTCTATCAGTAAAACTATTAGCTATTGACCCCAATTAGTGAAAATAAACTACAGTCAATGACAAAGCAATTACTGCACGAATCGCGATAGATTCTAGTTAGAGCAGCTTCTATTTTAGTTAAGTTTTCATTTAGTCCCCATAGATGGAGTGGTAGAGAGTTACAACAGGTTTTTTCATCCGTAATGGATCATTTATCTGACCTGTCTGTACGGATGTACCTACTGACGTCTGTTTTTTAAATGTATGATGTCGAAGTGTTCATTGACAATGAAAAACCACTAATTTAATGTAAAATATGAGGCGAGCGACAATAGGGGCCGGAATAATTACCCTTCGCGCCGGTTTGAACAGCATATTATCATTATCAGTAACATGCAAATTAATGTCTGTTCTGTGCTGTAGCACCGTGCCCTGGGCCTTGACATGATTTTTTCATATCTGTTCGGAGAATGTCACGCCTGTTGACTGTAGATTGCTTTATGTTAGTTAACAGTTATGTGCGATATGATAGGTTTAGTAACTTTAGGTGCGACTTTTAGCTCTAGACTTGAATGTCAATCAATATTAAGTGAAGTAATTATTTGTTTACTTTTAACATTCATGGGCTTAGTATTACTTGTAAATAACACGGAATTTATAAATGGGATCCTTTTTTAGCGAAGTGCCATAATAGAATAGAATACTCTTTATTCCACACCTCAAAAAGAAAGAAATACAAACACAGATAACATCATTAACAAATAGAGGTAAATAGGCGATCTTATCGCTAAAAATCGATCTCTTCCAGACAACCTTTTAATATATATTATGACAGACAGTATTTATTACGGGATAAATAAATTATAAAACATCTGTCATGGTCGCTCTCATTTTGTCATCCATATATCGCGTGATAAAGGCAACCATCATAAGCCCACTGCGTAACAAATCTTCTATAATAAACACTTTGACTTTAACGTAACATTGATTTAACTAATCAAATAGGGAACTATAACGTATCACTTATTTGTAAACAGTAAGCAGGAAAGGCCTTGCGCATCTTGTTCACGCTACCGTGGTCATAGGCCGTATCTTTGTTCAGATTTCATAGTGAGATACGACTTTTTACCATAGCATGGCATTATACAGTGTGCAGCGATCGTCGGAGGCAGTGAACTCCGCTGCCCTCTGTTTGAACAGTTTGAGCACAGGAAATTCGTGTTAATTGGCGCCCAGCCTGCTAATTGTTCGGCGCGACAGGACAGGACCACACCGCAGAGGAAGCAGCATATGCCAACTGTCAACATACTGATGAATTTACGAACCCGAACGTAAACCGAACCATAATACGGTTTCAAACAAAACAAAACGTGTTTTATTAACATAACAAATGACGATGAAAATTTATACAGACTGCATATACCTACGTCAGATATTCGCTTCGTTAGCAATGTAGGCAAAAGTCATAAAATTGTATTTTGCTTTACTGTAGTCGTGTTATACGCATCATAGATCCAGTCTTGGACGAAAACTTTTTTCGATGTAGAGCCTGTACAAAAAAATCGTTTTAAGTGACCCAAAACGAAGCAGGTTCTCGGTTTTATTTTTATGTATGTTCCCCGATTACTTGGAGACAACTGGACCGATTTGGAAACCCTTTTTTTTTGTACATATACCCAAAGGATTTCTAGTTGGTGTTGGTCGTATGGTCATGGATCCGATGACCTCTTAAAAGGAGATCTCAATTTTTTTTTGTAATTTGAACTGTTGTTTTAGGAAAGCATGATTTTTTGTTATAAAGTGATTATGACATTAATAGATTCGACATTTAATTAATATACTATGTTGTTGCATGAGCTGAACTGTTTTACAAGTTAGATCCTTTTGCACAAAGAAAAACTTAACGTACAAAAGGCGGACTTGATGCCATGAGGCATTCTCTACCAGTCAACCTTAGGGCAAAGCAGAGAAATTGTAGGCGGTGCATCAAACGACATAATGACATATAATTAAAATACTCATACTAGGTACATATATATAGATAATATACATATATATATATATATATATATATATATAAATAGATACATACATACGACGATGAAACAAACCAAGCAGATATACTATGAGACTTCAGTTCTGCTAGCAAAGAAGTTTATTGTTGTTATAGGAGAATATTGGCACACAGCGACTATATAAGCGCACTTAATAAACTAAGAAAAAAGATTGCCGGAGTAGAAAACATAAAATGACATACATCCAAAACTCAATAAGAAATCGATTCAAGCGTTTTTTGTAAGTAAAATATTTTTTTTGTCACTTTCATTTCTTAATCAAAATTATTCATCTTTGACGTTCCATCCCATTTCAGAATAGTACAGATGAAATACCAAAATGAATACTCGACTAAAACAGCGAACGATGAAATGCTCGCTGTTGATAATTACTGAACCCAAATAACGTAAAAACATGCGTCCCGTTTGCTCCCTCCGCTTTAATAGACGAGAATTGGTCCAATTTTGGAATAGCTATCAATCATACTTAGCTCTGTCGCGTAACTACTTCCTTAGTTTTGAAATTGTGCTTCGGGTACTTAGGCTAATGCGACCTTTGGACCGCGCTGTGTAATTTGTGTATGCATTTAGTGCCGGGGCCACACGCTTGCCATGCCTCGGCAAGCCTGCAGGACGCAGTTATATGTCAGAGTGAGACAAAACTAGATATTGCTCACTCTAACATATAACTGCGTCCTGCAGAACATTGGTAAGCGTGTGGTTCCGGGAATACTTGGTTATTATGATATTTATGTATGTTCATGTACCCCGCATTAGGCTTGATTAGACGGATAGAAATGAGTCAGTTGCGTAAATTAATAGCAATCAACCCATTGCGTATACGCATGAATGTGTCGCTTGAATGAATTGCATTCGGCTTGAATCAAAGAGAAATAACGTCTCTATTTCACATTGTCAAAGTAATAAAAGTTATATTGCTGATTGCAGTCTCGTACTTCTACTTGATTACAAGTAGAATGATAGGGAGTCGCCGTGAACTTCTTTCACTCGGTTCAGTTTAAGTATGAATTGGCAATCATTCATTCATTCATAATTAAGAGCTTCGCTCTTATCGGTGGCCACTCTTCTTTATTTCTTGGTCTCCCGATAAGACTATAGAGATGTGTCATTCTCAAGAACGTTTCCCGATTTTTAAGGAGTGATAACTTTCTCGAGAATATTTCCCATACACAATTAGGATAGTTACCAGAAATTCTCAGAAACTATCACTAGATGCGTCAGTGTGCCTACTTTATCCTTCACTCAATTAAAATAAGTTAATCTTTGTCTTCCTTTGTATCTCTTTCCGTTAACTTTGCCTTCCAGCACGTATACCATAACTCTGACACGCGACTCTTTGTCGCGCGACATATACTACCTGTCACTTTCCGTCCAATATTGTGCGAAAAGACAGGTAACGCAAGTCGCGCGACTTCGCATGATTTACCTCGGCTATTTTTTTTTTCTTTTTTAAAGTGTTTGTATCGTAAGCACTGTTATTACTGTGGATCGTAAAAGAAACATGCTTCCACTACAATACCTACTCCGAAGTTTAATTTGTCCAAATACATCATCAATCCGAGTCATAATTCCGAAAACCATGTTCTGGTAAAATATTTTGACTTTTTTTGGGATAACATATAACTCTAACCTAATTAAATGGTGTCACATACCATCCGCAGCAAACATCATTTAGCGTGATAACGCTTACAGTATTATGAAAATTCGGAATTATGATGGATTCGGATAAATGAAACTTGGGAATTTTTGGGTGTTCCTAAGAAACATACCTGGAATCCAGGGTGGAGTTGAGCCTCTGGGAGCGCCGGAGCGGTGTGTTGCGCACCGCGCTCACTGGCTCCTCCCAGCTGCCGCCCGCCGACCGATGTTCATCTATAACAAACGGAGCTACTTCAAATTTACATACAAATGTCAATGCTGGTTAAACGATATGTATAACTTGAGCCCTTCAGTAGCGAGGACGATATCTTGTGATTGTGAGTAGAAGTCTTGTAGTTTCAATTCAAGTGGAATCCAGTTGAGTTCATGTTAGAAAGACGGCGCTGTTGTTGTTCATTTTATAACAGTACCTACCTTGTGTGTGTATAGTATAGAAAATGTAAATCATCGATTTATCTACATTAGTCTACAGATAAATTAAACTTAATTACCTTGGTATGGCCTTCTATTTAGGTGTAGGTACAAAAGTTAATTGCTGGTAATAGAGATTAGCTGTATATGCCTATGTGTATATTTAAATATATACCTCAGAACAGCATAAATTCTATAGTTGTAATGTCATCGTAGAATCCACAATAAAATGTTCGACTCAACTATTGAGAATAATTTGACCATGACTCTATTATCTAAAGAATAAGAAATGAACATGTTTGCGTAGCTATTTCTGCTGACTGTACATACAAGAAGTGTTCATTGCAGGAGGATTAATTAATTTGACCACTGATGACCGCAGTTATCGTCATAATGTTCTTACTAATAAGTATAATAGTGACATATAATGATTTATTTACGAAGATATGCGTGACAGTTATAGGCCGGGCCCCTTATTCAATACATATCTCTCTCATATCGCCGAGAGACCTCCGAAGTAACATAATATATCGCCACTTCGCCAAACCGCTATCATTAAGTTTGCGCTCATTTATATGTGACGGCATAGATATCAGGCGCAAACTTAACTTGACGGGGTAGTAGCGTAAGATGTCACTTTGTATAGTTCGAATCGCAAACATCACATTTTAATGACAAGCTAAGGCGATATCTCTAAGTATATTCGAATGAGCACCCTGAATCTGATAACCCAAATACAGAGGAGAAAAGTCCCTCCATCGTTTTTTAATACCCTTATACATTTTATAATTAGCATTCATAAGCAATCTCTCAGTCATCTAAGCGTTACGGTTACTCATAATTATCACGTTGAGCTTCTATTTAGAGATAAACCAATGTCAGAGGAGGCATTAATAATCGCGCTGCGGGCACCTTACATTTAGCAGGTGGGTGGACGAGAGGCGAGGCTGGGATGCTCTTGCGCAACTGAGCGTAATGGATTTTGATTATCCCGTTAACGGGCTTCCAATGGACGAGTTCGACAGATTATCTTGGCTTACGATATAAGTAGGGTAGCCAGCTCTAAAACCTGGCTACTAGGACAGGAAACGTGAAAACTGCGGATTTTGGAGCTCAGAACACGAGCGGACATGTCCATAATAGTTTTGTACTTAATGAGTAAAATTAAAAATCAACTTTCATACAAGGAAGGAAGAAAGAAAAGTCTTTCATAATCTTAAAATCTTGTTCGGCTGTAGACGGATTGTTAGTATCACGAAGATAAAAGTCGCCGTCCACAAACGAGGTCCCGTATCACGAGCGACCTAATTTACGTCTCTCAACGTACTGTGCTTGAAAATGTTAAACCAGGACTAAAAATAAAATCCCGCCCGGATGCTTCTCGGACGTCCTCTAAACTATGACAAATCCGGGGAATCCGAGACGGATTATGGCAACCCTAGATATAAGTAACGTTGTAATCAACTTCTGTTTCCAATTATGTTTGACATATTTCTATGCCAAAGGCAAAGTTGTCAAAATTATGCAGGTGTCAATAACACTGAAATACTGAAATCAAGCTTCAACCACCCCCTTCACGGTTTCTCCTGAACAAGTTCCGTATCTTATGTCGGCTTTCATTCGACGTTTGTTGTAACTTTGTAATCAACTTGTGTTTCCAATTATGTTCTTACGTAATTTTTATGCCAAAGGCAAAGTTTACTAAATTAAGCATAGAGTCGAAATATTTCAATTTATATTTGACATCATCCGCATCCATCCTAATATTTCCCGTGAATATTGAAAGGGACTAATAATTAAGAATGATAGCTTGGGGGCCACTCATAATACGAAATATAATAATACCTAGACCGTTGGGTCTTTACACAGGGCTAAATAAGGCCCAGTTGAATAGCACTGTCAGCGTTGTCCCATGGACAAAAAACGATCAAAGAACCATATTCAATGTGATGACTGTCAGGATTTTTTATAGCCGAAATGCTCATTAAGTTCGAGGCCTTGAATTATAAGACACGTGTGGGAGTGGT
Source organism: Apotomis betuletana (assembly GCA_932273695.1). Lineage (NCBI taxonomy): Eukaryota > Metazoa > Arthropoda > Insecta > Lepidoptera > Tortricidae > Apotomis > Apotomis betuletana. The sequence continues at coordinate 11,355,040 of OW026309.1, read as the reverse complement.
GGCGACCACGTTTTGCCACCACGTTGCCGTTTAAATTCAAATTGAACAGGCAGAATTAACACTAAGCTGCAAATAATGTCAGTAAAGTATCAAATCAAATGATTGCTTAACATTGACAATTATGCTAAGTAGTTGGCGCTACAAGCGTAGATAATTGTTCCCCGTGCTGTGTATCTATTAGTATATCTAATGGTTAACTTAAATGGAATTGACTAGAAGTAACATATTAGTAGGTAACTACGTACTTATTTTATGTTTCTTTATCAGCTTGTGTTTAATTTTACTTAGTTTATCACTCTTTTTCGTTCGCTTCATTGTATCATTCTTGTGCACACTACACCACAACGTATTCATCACTTCACTCACTATATTAAGTAGGTACACATTACATAACCTTTGTTGTTCACTGTAGGGTTAAAGATCACTGTAGAAATAAGGAAGTCTATGTAAAACATCTTTAACATTACCGACGAATCGCACGTCGATCGATTTTGAAACAATGGGGATTGAAGTTATAAATCTACAGAAGCGCGCGCGTTAACAAAAACGTGTTGCCACGACAATGATTGGCTACAAACTAAACTAAAACTTCTCAATGAACTGTTAATGGTATACTCTACTAAATAATAATAGCAGTTTGATCGCGTAAGAATACCTACAGCAGTGCAGGGTTGTCGACCTATCTTGCGCTTAATGGGTTTCTGAGCTAGATGTGCACAGTTGGAAAGTAATTAGTTGAGTATGTTATGAAATTATATCATTGTCAACAATGTTGACCCACATGCTGTTTAAATATCGGTAGTGTTGAAATTCGTGAAAATAGTTACGGCTGTTAGTACAAAGTAATGAGTCTGGATCAAACTAAGAGTTATTATTTTAAAGACAAATATCTCGTATATTATTTTATGACAATATTAGACTTATTCGATGTAGGTTAAGTATGTAAGACGCCTTACATTAGTAATAAAAAAAAAACGGTTTCAACTCACGTAAAAATTGTCAGGAACGGCTCGACATGGTTTCGAACTCATATGGAGCTCTTCTTTTTGGCTGAGGGCAGCGAGGAGGATAGTTTTAATAATATTATTGCATCTTACATTATAACGTAGATACGCAAAAATACTAGGACATATCTTGCAGCTAAGCAATAACATCAATAAGAAATAAAAAGTATTGGAAATCTTACATTTTATTGTCATGTCTACAAACCCAATATTATCTGCTGTAACCATTTCCAAAATGCACAAATATTTTTAGAACACGATATTTGTATAGCAAGCCCAACTAGCACACAAGCGAATTATACAGCCATTGTGCAGCCTGGTAGTTGTATAGGAGTCGTTCAAGTGCTGTACAATATTCCTTAAGACGTACAGTAGCATTTTGGAAAACCCATTAACAGTAGGTGGTACTGTAGCCGATTAATAGCAATGAAATAGCTTATGGTGGTATAAGAGCATTCAGTACCGCAGCAAGACAGCCATGAGAAGTATTATGGAGTTCATGTAAACCATTGTGCCACCATAAGACGTAAAGGAGTGCTTTAGTAGGCAAAAGAGTTTGAAAAGAGTTATGAGTCGCTTTAATGGCGCTTAAGAGCGTACAGAGACATTTTACAAAGCCAGAGGTTCTTGAACGGAGTTGTGTTCGGCTGTTGTAACACTTATTTATAACAGAGTTAAGTAGCGCTAGAATAGCGCCTTAAGCGCTATTTGTGAGAATTATATGGCTACTGTACGGGTTGTAGTTGTATAAAGAACCATACGAAGTATTTTATACAGGCGTGGGAGTTACAGAATAGTCTTATGGCACCTTAAGTGTTTTAATAAAATCCATTAGCGCTCTTGTAACAACGTATCTACAACGGAGGAACATAGCTTCTTATTAGAGCTCGAAGCGCTATATTAGAGATTTATAGCACGGAATTGTGACGTAAAGCTGTAAAACGTTAGGTATATGTTGCTTTATGCAGCCCAAGGCGGAGGAATGAACCTTACTGGCGCTTTTATGTCGTTTACAGAGTATAGTAGAGTCATTATACTGCCAATAACTGATCTCTCAGTTCAGTCTTACTATAGTCTCAGTTTTGTCTTAAAATTTAGTGAGTGAGCCAATTTGGAGCGGTGACTCACTCGGTCAACAGGTAATTTTAACATTGAATTCTTACTTGAATTGACTTTCAAACTTTTTAATATTCAACGATGGACCCCTGTGCCACCTAAATAGTTGAATAGCACAACTATAACACTACTGTTAAACCTATAAGTCTACAACAGCAAGCACTACAGCCGTTGTACAACTCAAACCTGCATAATAGATATAGCCAACACTGAAAGCTGCATGATTGAGACGCCATTAATTTGTTTAGTAAATGTGTTTTTTTAAGGTTATGATGAAGTTTTGGACATCGTATATATGCGTAATTTGTAACTATTAATGTAATTAAAGTCAGTACTTTTCACACATCAAACCGTACAAAACTGTTTGTAACCTTTAAAGTCTTCTTTTTGCTAAAACACAATTTTGTAAACAACGCAGAAATATATTTTATGCATTAAAAACTGAATATTACGAGGGCGCATGAAAATTATGACTAGAATATACGTATACATTGACAGTAAACTTGCACTCGCACGGATATTTAACGGCACGTCGAAGTAAAACAATGCTAAACTTTGTTATTGTATCATCCACAGATCCCATTCGTATTGTTCCTTTCACTTCATTTGTCACTGCACTTCACTTTCTTTGATTTTATGAAAATATATTTAGTGTTGCCAACAGTAGACCTACTAAATTACTAACTTAGAACCCAGAGATTTAATATAGCGGTATTAGTGGTACAAATTTAGGTAAAGGTGGCGTTACGGCGCTACAAGCACTTTTTCAAAATCTCATAGCGCTGATCATCCCTTTTAAACCACTTCTGTAGAGCCGTTATAACATACATATCCGACCACTGTAGAGCTATTGTAGAACTATAAGCTGTATAATTTGGGGCCTAATTGGCGCTACAAGAGATCTATATCTGGATATAGAACCACTATACCACTTATTTAGGAGCCTAAAGAGTTATCAAAATCCTTTATCCGGCTACTATACGGCTTCTTATAGCGCTTGTGTGCTAGTTGGGAGGAATTCATAACGATGATGACGGAGAATGAACAGACGACAACCCAATTCCAATTGAAAAAAATGGCCCCTTTCTCACCCAGCTGCTAAACACTACAACAGATGCGCTACAAACAGGTGAGCATAGATACTACCTAAGATACGACTTTAACTCCACTACATAAAGAAAGATGATACATGTGGTCCCAAAATGCAAGTACACGGGATCAAAGAAATACTAGTACAGGAGCGAAAGTAGTTTGACTGGTAGCCCTAGTCCTTTTCGTTATCTAGTGCTTGGAATTAAGATGACTGCATCCTGAACAGCGATGACCCCCCCTTTCGCTACTCTAGATAGTAGAACGAACGGCCCATAAATCAAATAGGCAGATAACATTACTTGGAAGTACGAAACGGCTTACAGATGGTGATATTTACCTCTGTAGTAAGCTTGGCACCATGTCAATTACATCAAGTAGACTAGATCAACGGTTGGAAAAGTTTTAGCAAGAAAGGGCTACAATATAGGTAGTCCCAAATTAAGTTAGGTTAGACCGCATATGCACCTAGCTTTATCCTAGAGGAATAGCATAAAGCACCCAAATACTTGAAAATAGCAAAGCCTATCGGAAATAACTTCTGAAAATGCGTCATACCTAAGTCATGAAAAAACAAGGACTGCCTACAGTAATGCAGTTATAAAAAAAACACGAAAGACATTATGATCCTGCTGATCAACCTGAATATTATCTGTTCGATTCGCTCCTCTAGTTACCGAATGATGACGCAATGGCGACTAAAATACGGAATCTAAATGGAACACCACAGTCCAAATCCCAAGGTAAATTAAACATTTTACTCGAGCAAATCCCGTTATAAATCCTGCCGTGTAATCGATTCGAAATCTTTGTCGGCCTGTGGCAACACGGGTACAGTCAAGTGGAAAAATAAGGTAGCACTCAATGATTCAAAAAGCTGCTTTATGAGAGGGACCTCACGTTTCGAACCACCAAAAATTACCAGATAAACATGCTTACTGTATGAACCCCATATGCTACTTTTTAACTTTATCTCATCTTACTTTACGCTTTTTTAATTTTAGGTTATAATCTGACATGTTAATGTTATTTTGCCTTTATAGCGACCACAGTTATTTTATACACATTCTGTGAAAACTTCAAGTATTCTGTTGACTGACTGGTTTCAGAGGCTTACTAAAAGCGTTCCGTTGGTATACGCTTTCGATACGGAATCCTAAAAAGGTATACATAAAATGTACCTATAAAGCGACCTACAATATGTTTTTATATAGAGACTGACAGAACGAGGTTCGTCAGACTAGAATCTGAAAGTGGATATCAGATAATTCCGTCGTAACTATTTGTACCGTTGACCTTATTAGCCGGTCTGACGCTAAGTTATTGTAAATAGAGAAATAGCAGGTCCATAACAAGAGCAGATTTATGGACGTTTTGTATCTAACAATCTATCGCAGTAGGTCGAGATCAGAGAAGCCGGCGCAGGCGCGCCCGGTCTCACACACACCGTAATAGTAAAAACATCGAGATCAGTATTGTGACTCTATTTTATGAGTCACATTGAAAAGCTTTTTCGACAACTTTGGTCGAAATGTCTGCCAATTTTAAAAAGATTTCAATCAACTGGAAATCCCAGATCTACAAAAAATGCCCAGACACTGCAACATACTCGTAAATATGTCCCCGATAGTGAGGTGACGCGTGAAAATTACTCTTATATGAAATACCAGATTTTTAAAGTAGGGTCGTCGTCCTATGCTATCAATCGGACAGACCAATAGAGAGAAGAGTGGCGCTTACTTTACTGCCGAGAGTGTCCTTAAGTTTGATGATTACGACTACATTAGGCAACTGACTTTGACTGCTATAAGTACATGCGATATGTACGTATTAAATATATACATAATTGCGTTTAACTTTTTGCAACTTTATATCGTCATCGGTGCTTACATGTGTATGCACGCTATTCGATTGTAAGTTTATTTTCTGATTTAGATACTTGTACTGTGCACAGTGCACACGTTATTGTTTGAGTCGGCTAGATGGTATGATTCACAACCGTTGCAAGTTTCAGATAAGAATGCAGCAAATAGGGCGTTGCGAGCTAACAATCGGGTAGGAGAACATTATGCGCTTGACACAATTCCTGAAACATAATGCGGGGACCCATATGGGCACATTGTTGAATGTGAACGCTAAGTGATCAATATAGCCATGTTTATAGGTCTGTTGACTTCAATTTAAAAGCCATTGTTTTTGGGTGGATTTTATGACATGTTAACAGTGCTAAGATATTATTGAGGCGTTGAACTGTGTATATTTGTTTTAAGAGTTTGTATATCGGTCACATATGTTATGTTTTACAGTGCTGTGATGTGTGAGCGGCCTTATATCAGCTAATACTAAGCGAGAGCATGCAAAAATGTGTAACAGCGGCGCCAGGATGTCGGTTTCACTGAAACATGTGTTGTTCATATTGTAGTTTTACTTCTCCCAGTAAAATGCTTTATTTGGTTACCAAACATTTTCGACCATCGTGTGAATCGCACCAAAGTTAAGAGACAATTTCCGATATGCGGCGATTGTATGGACTTTCAACTACCTAAACGAAGTACATGACTTTGCTGCAAATTGCACAATAGTTACTGTTTGTTGATAACAATTGAAAATATACAACAATTCATAAGTTCGACCTTACCGAATACAATTACGTCCTCGAACAACTTCTCAATTCGAGACCACATATTGCAACATCTTGTTGAACATCGCTAAGCATATTGAATTTAGAGTCCCATAAAAATGATTAGCAGCAGCTGTACCAATTCACCCAAGTACCAGCAAGTAGATAAGGGCAATGGGTTGATAGAAATTGTTCAATTACGTTTATTCAGATGGTTAACGTCACTTACAGAATTGGCTCCAATGGTCGGTTGTTTCCACACGGCTTGCACAACAGACTTAGTGAAATTAAGCGATTGAATATCGTTTGGGTGTGAATTTGTTTTGTTGCGGCAAATAGTTTAACAGAATTGTTTGGATATTTATGGTTGCACGACCGATTCAGTTTAGGTAATTAAGCGATTGTTTGGAACGATATTGTTTAGGCGTGAATTTGTTGTGTTGTGGCAAACCGTTTGTTTAATAGAGAAATGTATCAGACTTCAATAAAAAGGTGTAATGTTTTTGCTTCTTGTGATTTTCTCCGGGGGACTATTACGTAAAATGTTTAATATTATGCCTGCACAACAGACTTAGTGAAATTAGGCGATTGAATATCGTTAGGGTGTAAATTGTTGTGTTACGGCGTTCGGCAAATAGGTTAACAGATAGTTTGCCTGTATATTTACTAGGGTGTTGCTTATTTTTTAACCCTCTACTCTCACCGGATGTTCGTGTTCATCTCATAAGTACTTCGCTTGCAGATATTTAAACACGAGACTTTTATGCTCGTGATTCTCAGAATACACAGGATGGGATACTATTTAACGTAACACTAACACCTAAAAATACAAAAAAGAATCAGAAAATGTAGAAAAGATGAGATAAAAAAGTCCTGTTCGGTTTCAATCGAAAACATGCGGGTAAACGATAAAGAAGTCAATCCACACACATTTACTTTTACCATTCTGTTTTTGTAGTAATGCATCCACATTAATCTCATTGACAAACATCTCGCTGCATTCATAAATAAAAGTTTATTTATTTACCTATCTGTTTCGGTTCTTCGATTACCGGGCATAGCTTCACCTTGTTTACGACGATCACCAACGTAAACTGCATTGTCTCACACACACTCTACAATCGAGCTTCCTCACATTTCCACTCCGAATTATGAGATGCATCGCGTGCACTCGTCTGCACTGTCGGCTTAAAACTAACCCGGATTACCATAATTGTCGCAATTGGCCCTATTCGGGAGCCATGTTGAATTTTAATATCAACATCGGGTTGTGTGACGGTCGTCCAGTCATTAGAGTAGTATTATTAGCCCCGCAAACAAAGCTAAATTGTAAACGTGCGCCTCCCGCGTCAATTGGGAGCGCAACGGGGGACGCGTGGAGACGGAAATAACACAATAATCGCTATTTCAAGGAATAGCAGGGATAGAATATGCTCGTATTGGCGAAAACCATCCGGCTCGAAGGACCATTAACGATAGTTTGTTTTAATGCTGATTTTTACCCGCAAAATTTTAAAAATTTTCTTTGTTGCGTGTCAGTGTGTACCGTGTACGATAAATATATGGTATGTGAATTTTCATCCGCTTCCGGAGGTCGGATAGAGTTAAACCTTGATGTGTAACATAGATATAACGATAATTGTGCAATAACAAAGAAACAATAAAATGAACGATATAAGTATGGACCACAAAATCCAGTTACCAATAGTAAAAAACATGTTCGCCTGTCTATTCGAAGGATCCAAGCCAAAATTAGAAACTTATTTCAATTGAAATTCGAATTATCAATCAAATATACAATGATTCATTTATAGACGTAATAACAACGCCGACCAAACTTTAAAAACGAATGAAATGACAAATTATAAAGTATTTAACGGTAAAAGTAAAACGAAAGCACCATTCATTAACAGTTCGATAAACGAGAACCATATTCGGTGTTATTCCGGCAAATTCGCGTAGCAACCGCCTATGCCTTTTATAGGTGTAATATTGGGTGACGCATATTAGCGGTGTTATTTAATATAGTGAGTGGATTAACATTACAATCGGAGCTAACGTGCCAGCATCATGTTGACGCGGTGACGGGGACCGGTCCAAAAATACATACATAGCAAGACTAGCGCGAGCTTCTGATTTATGTGAGGGCTAAATATTGCCTTTGAATTTACACGTCAACGTTATGCACTCTATTTCGTGTTGGATGCAACAAAGTTGCGTTAAAGTTGGTGTTAGATAATTTATCTAAGTCCATAGTAGGCATAGTTTATTATTGGCTCTCTTTCACTCGCAGCAGCCGTTGTCCATCACGTTCTTTTTCATAAAGAAATGAATGTCTAGTCCAGTACCTAAATGATGAACAAATGATAAGTTTTATAAGATAAACTTTATAAGCACAATGATTTTGTTGTGTCGATATCGTATATACTTATCTTTTAAAGAAAATATTATGTATAATACGCAGAGCATTCTCATTTCATGACGTTAGATGTTGGTATTTTACCCACTGGATGGAAATTACGCGATATAGTTCAATATTATATTTAAAAAAATACAATTTTATTCCCAAGCTAGAATATCTATATTCTAGCTTACGGAACCCTTACCTATATTGATAAAACGCCAATTGTATGAACTTCCAATACACAGAAAAACGTTTTCGAATGTGTCCTTACAACATTCTATAGGCACTGGGGTCTTGTACTCCAAACTGATTACTTCATACTAATCATCGTTCAACATTCTCAACAAGGGTGGCCTTTCCCTCCTAGAAGGTGTAAATATAAACCATGCACGCCCCATCGTTTGCTCAATAAATCGGTGGACATCAAGCGTGAGTACCTACTTCCATTCATTAGAGTAAGTGGGTGTGTATAGTAACAATCAATTTTGCCTAGTTTTAGGCGTTCTTAGCCTGATTGGATAATCTTTTCCGCATCGCTTCAGTGGGCAGGCAGCCTAAGGGCCTTAAAACACTTGCGATTTGCGAGCAAATTTTGTATGAAGGCGAACACGCAGCGAGTTCGCCGCGACGCTCATAGAAAACTCGTTCGCAAATCGCAAGTGTAATAAGGCCCTAAATGGTCAACCAAATGTGTAGATTAGTAGGTGTATACTTACATTTGATGAGTACGACGGAGTCGTGGGGCTCGCATTGCACCTGGGTGGCGTTCATGGCGAGCAAACCGCCGCCCGCCCCGCCACCCGCCACGCTCGCCTCTCTAGACACAACAAAACGGATATTAGGACCAATTGTTGTAACAATAACTTATGCTTAATGATTATTGACATTAACATCTATAGGAGACGTAAGTAAGCCTACACCGAAGTCAACTTCTTACATTATTTTACAGTAGCCGGCTTCCGTGCATTTTTTCTGGGCAGAAAGGTTCTTAAGGAAGTGTAGCAGCATAAAAGGAGCACATGATGATATGATGGAGCAAAGATTTTATAAAGGTCGCAGGAAGTTGTTAGATGCTGGTATTGCGGGATCGTTCTACGTGGAGATCTTTGAAAGGCCTTTGTCCGGCAGCAGACGTTATTCGGCTGATTCTACGAGGCAGAAAGGTTCTCCAACAAGAGTAGCAGCATGTAGGGGGCTCTTTATGGCGCAATGATTTTATTGCCGACTTCTGCGATTTTTTTATTACGTGCCGTGTAAGTGGCCTTGTGTGAAAGGGATGCATGAGGTAGTAACTAGACTGTATGATATAGAAGTCTTCAAATCTGATTGTACCGATGACACCTCTGATTTCAGTACATTTTATAATCCCAATCCGATTTTAGCATGCAATCATATCTGAAGAATACCCTACATCATAATTAATTATATTTCGAGAAGTAATGACAAAGGGTACAATTCTTCTAAAGACTATTAATTGGGTTTCGAAGGCAAAGGTCCCTTCAGCCAACACTACTGCGCACTGTCAAATTGTCAATTTATTTATTTTCTGTCAAAACCATGGTAAAATAAATTAATGACCTGCAGTTTGTACTTGTAGAACCCTATAGCCAGGACTATCGAAAAAAAAAAACATAATTAAATGGTCTTCAAAAACTTGTACCAAACCTATTCTCTCCGTTCGTTAAAAAAACACGTCCGGTACAATAAAACACAACTGTTTTTAGGGTTCCGTACCTCAAAAGGAAAAAACGGAACCCTTATAGGATCACTTTGTTGTCCGTCTGTCCGTCTGTCAAGACCCTTTTTCTCAGGAACGGGTGGAGGTATGAAGCTGAAATTTATATCAATTACTCAGGTCTACTGTCCCTTGAAGCTGTGAAAAAATCAAACTTCTAAGCCAACGCAATCAAAAGATACAGCCGTTTATGCCGCAAATTTTCGACACTTGCAAGGGAATCAAAACCTACAGGGTGCTTCCCGTGAACTCAGAATCTTGAAATTTGGTACGAAGCAACGTCTTATAGCATAGATAAAGGAAAAATTACGAAAACCATAAATTTTTAGTTACATCACATAATATATATTTTTTTAATAATTTTAAATAAAAAAAAAATATATTCGTAATGAACGAACTTTGTAAACCTTGCAGGTTTGTACGGAACCCTCGGTGCGCGAGTCCGACTCGCACTTGGCCGGTTTTTTTTTATAACGACTTAGTTAATGGCCAGTACGATAACCGCCCTATGTATATCTTTCTACAAGAACAGCAGACTAAGGTGCACAAATATCGTGAATTAGACAACCGGGTAGGGATCGATTTCTATGGAGGCCAGTCATTGCAGTACAACCAGCATCGGCGTATCATCGGATATTTTCGTAGAAGGGCGAAATAGGTAAGACCAATAATTAAAGTGTGCGTGTGGATTGAGTGAGCACCCTTCAAAAATGAAAAAAAATGTGCTGATCATTTAGTAAAAGTTCTAAAACAATTGTAAAACTAATTGATGAATTTGTAAAACGATAAATAAAAAGAATACATTCATTAACGTATGCTCACTCAGTTCTCACAAGCAACCAACGAAATCTGTGAATGTGTTTATTTAACATATAATATTTATATCCTAATTTTTAGTAAAAATTATGCTTAAGGTAGGTAATAATTTGTAGATCACCTGGTTACGTATTTAAAGTTTTACAAATTATTTCGTATGCTCACTCAATCCGCACACTTTTGAAAACCCAATTTCTGATAGAAAAACTGCAGATTGAAACTTCTATATATGTGTATAATTTAGTAAAACTCATAAGGGAATTTGTAAAATACAAAACAAACCGCTAACGTGAGAGATTTTTGGATAATAAATGTTTGTAAGTGCTCACTCAGTCCACACATTATTCGTAAGTTAAAAATGTAAATATCTTAAGATTTTTAGTATCTAGGAAAGTACAAAGTAGTTCAACTTTTAGTAAATTTTTTTACTAAATATCCACCATCTAAAATGTCATAATCGTTGTCTGCTTTTAAAGATATTCAAATTTCATTTTAAAATACAATCTAAGATACAGTCCACATTTTAGATTGTATTTTAAGAAGTAGAGTGTGATCTAAAATGTGGACTGTATCTTAGATTGTATGTTAAAATGAAATTTGAATATCTTTAAAAGCAGACAACGAATATGACATTTTAGATGGTGGATATTTAGTAAAAAATTTTACTAAAAGTTGAACTACTTTGTACTTTCCTAGATACTAAAAATCTTAAGATATTTACATTTTTAACTTACGAATAATGTGTGGACTGAGTGAGCACTTACAAACATTTATTATCCAAAAATCTCTCACGTTAGCGGTTTGTTTTGTATTTTACAAATTCCCTTATGAGTTTTACTAAATTATACACATATATAGAAGTTTCAATCTGCAGTTTTTCTATCAGAAATTGGGTTTTCAAAAGTGTGCGGATTGAGTGAGCATACGAAATAATTTGTAAAACTTTAAATACGTAACCAGGTGATCTACAAATTATTACCTACCTTAAGCATAATTTTTACTAAAAATTAGGATATAAATATTATATGTTAAATAAACACATTCACAGATTTCGTTGGTTGCTTGTGAGAACTGAGTGAGCATACGTTAATGAATGTATTCTTTTTATTTATCGTTTTACAAATTCATCAATTAGTTTTACAATTGTTTTAGAACTTTTACTAAATGATCAGCACATTTTTTTTCATTTTTGAAGGGTGCTCACTCAATCCACACGCACACATAATTAAATAATACCAAAGATTGAAAATGCCAATAATTTTATGCATGGTACTGCCACCGTATGCATCGAATGGTGTTTTCTAGGAGAAACTATGACGAATATAGGTATGCATAAATGAATCACTGCATTACATACTGCAATTAAAATATTTACAAAATCATGGCTGATAGGCAAGTGATTTGATTTCTGACCTATTATTGCATTGCACCTGCATGTTTTGTTTTGAAACTAACACGTAGACTCAACTACGGTAGGGACGCGCAAGTTCCCTCGAATGTAAACATTGGCTAGCGATTTGGTATATTCTTTGGCAGTTGACTGTACAATTTGATATATTTTAAGACAGGCACTATATCGATACTATAACGGATAAATTCTATTCTTGGAGTGAATGCATTACTTTAGTTTATATATGTTTAATTAATATGTGTAATTAGAATGAGGGACCATTCGTTGATTCAAACTATCAGATAAATTAAAATCGGATCATAATGGACAGTTTTGAGGTAACAACAAAAATTTAAACATACCCATTGACTTGAGAACCTACTATTTTTATGAAATCTGTTAAAACGATTGGGAATTCATATGGAAGGGTGGTAGATTAAGAGATCTATTAATGCATATATGAAGCGGTTAATAATGTTTTGATTTACATTCACTTTTCCGCTACGGGATGAAAGCAGTCAAATTATAGCAACATTTATGATTCGTTTCCTAATTAATAATTGTTAATTAACGTTCGATTATTTAAAAAAAATTAAGCACGAGACGGGTTTCCTCACGAGAAGTTCCGTACCATATTATGCAAAATACACAAAAAAGTACACGTTATTGTATGGTCCCCAACCATTATTCATGATTTTACTGTAATTATTAGTTTTCGTAATACCGAGGTATTAATCAGTAAGTACAAGTAGTCAAGCGGTATAGGCTGACAGAGTGCAGACCTACGTGAATCACCTTAATGATGTCTAATTAATTTTGTATCGTGTGACATTAATTCGGAAAAAATACGAAAGTATTTTCACGGACTGTGGTAGCTCGATTCTTCTGGATGGTGGTGGAAGCTGGTATGGTAGGTACTAACTAGGTAGTAGGTAGTAGTATGCTGTGTACGAAGCAGTTGTAAAAACTCAAACGGCTCAATCGGCGGGAAAGTTTGATAACGTCTTGACAGGCTACTGTTTACGTTCCTTATCTTTTATTACCTAATATATCATTTCTGACGGTACAAAGGCACCGCCTTTATCAATTCCATTTAATTTTCCGTAAACAAAAGAAATATTAGTTAGGTATTTCCCTCGCATTGTCAAACCCGGAAATCGGCTTGATTTTCAACCGACTTCAAAAAGGAAGGAGGTTCTCACTTCGACTTTATGTTTGTTTGTTTTTGTGTGTATGTTACGCGATCATTCCGCATATTATGCACCGATTCACAAAATTATTTTATTTTATTTTAAAGAGTATACTCCTGAGGTGGACCCATTGTCACCATGTCGGGCTCTGATGCTGGGAGCCCAGGGAAATCGAGGGCAACCCTCAAATATTCTAACTATAAGTACTTGCAATGTTTTCATGCATTTTATAAAGTTATTCAGGTATTTGCGTTTGGTAGTCAACATCTCTGCATTATGCTGAGCTGATGATGGAAGGTCAACTCCTTAATGGTTAGGTGTTAAGGGATATTTTTTTTAATTTTATAGGTTGGTTAAGCCCGTCAGTTTTTCTCGAAAATGCAATTTCTTCCCGTTGAAGTCCATTATTTTTGTGAAAAAGTGCAGTTGCTTTTACATTTCCTTTTCCTTTCCTGATTAAGGCTTAATTCGGAGTAACGTGAAAAATCAACATTTATTAATGGGATCTTAATAAATGCACATCTGTATAATTTTTCAGCACACTAGGTAACTCCACTAATTAACTGAATGCATACCACAAAAAACGAATGCTGTGCAAAAAAAAAACAATTGATTAACTGAACATGTCCTACAAAAAAAACTTAAACATCATACAAAACGAGATGACCTTTTTAACCGAATTCACACCAAAAATATGGTTCGTACATCGGATATATTTGAAAGTTTCACCAAAAATACTGACTTGCACACTAATTGTAATTATCCTCGCACTGCACACTAAGAACCGACTTGGCCGGGTTAGGCTTGGTTAGTTTTTTTTAATTTTATATCCAGTAAAACAGTTTTGCAAATACCTTTCAATAGTATATTGAATTGGCATTATTTAGTGTGCAAGTCAGTATTTTTGGTGAAACTTTCAAATATTTTGATCGAAAAAAGGGAATATACAGATATCGATTTAAATACATGCCTTTCTTAATTCGTATGCTCATAAATCTCATTATACATTTTGGATACCTATCATACCTATATTGTACATTAGTAAAAAATGCAAGGATTAAATAAATAACAATAGGATAGTCTAGTTACGATATTATCCAATGTCTGGGATATGATAATATTTAAAATAAATAACCTGACACGACGCTGTGAGTCATGGTCAAAATGCTTAATTTGATTTGCTTTAGCTAATTTTATAATACTACATAATGAAGTCGTTAAAAATAATTATAACTTAATTGTTACGATGTATGTTTTAATCCTTAGTGACAAACACTTATAATGACTTCAGGAAACTACTCTATTATAATATAAAGGGATTAAGTAAAAAAAATTTTTACTTAACCGTTAATATAATATCATAATGAAAAACATTACAATTAAAACAGTATTATTTTACTAACGGCAGCAATAACGTAGCCATTACTGACCAAAAGCTTAAACGCTTCCTGTATTGGTACAATTCAAAGTGCAACATAAGACGAAGCAAGTGTTAAATTGATCGTGGGAGACTTGCCTGCACTGATTGAATGTACTGTTATAAGATCGAATTACTGAATGTAACAGTTATTTATACCTACCGAATTTCTGCTTATAAAAGTTATTCATACCTGCATCTCGCTCTTTTAATGTTACATGGTTATGCGCTTTTTATGGTTCTCAGTTTGTCGGGATGTTTATTTTTTATTTAGATATGTACAGACTTACTTGAAAAATATATCATATTTAACATTTTATTTCGAAACACAGTTAAATGTTATTCGAATTAAATTTTTAGTGAGGGTAAATTAACACCATCCGTTGGTGAGATCATGGAAATCCGAAGGAATTTTCAAATAAACTAATTCGTAATTTCATGTTTCTGGACGATCTGAACACGTTTATTTTAAAATCCATACTAATATTATAAATGCGAAAGTGTGTCTGTCTGTCTGTTATCTCTTCACGCTTAAATATGTACAGACTTACTTGAAAAATATATCATATTTAACATTTTATTTCGAAACACAGTTAAATGTTATTCGAATTAAATTTTTAGTGAGGGTAAATTAACACCATCCGTTGGTGAGATCATGGAAATCCGAAGGAATTTTCAAATAAACTAATTCGTAATTTCATGTTTCTGGACGATCTGAACACGTTTATTTTAAAATCCATACTAATATTATAAATGCGAAAGTGTGTCTGTCTGTCTGTCTGTCTGTCTGTTACCTCTTCACGCTTAAACCGCTGAACCGATTTGGATGAAATTTGGTATACAGATAGTTTCAGTCCTGGGGAAGGACATAGGATACTTTTCATCCCGCATAAATTTAGTGTTCCCGTGGGATGAGCGAGTATCACCGCGGGGCACAGCTAGTTAAGAATAATCGCAATGTTCCAATTGGAATTGATTAGCACGAGCACGACTGCCAGCACCTTGGGCTAAATTCAACGTTTCTAGCGGCATATGCCCGAAATATTAACATTTTGACTAGCAATGTCTTTTATTTATATTTAAATGCCAAATTGTGTTGTGAATTAATGTATTTATTAATTTAATCTTTATTGCACAAAGTAAATTTTATTGTACGAAATGCGGACTTAATGACATGAGGCATTCTCTAACAATCAACCTTAGCGAAACAGAAAATCTGTAGGTGGCGCAACCAACTTACACATTCATACCAACACGTAATTTGCAGGTTGACTAGCAAAATTCTATATACATCAACCATATCGCTCAAATAGCTATGCCAAGCAATAACAACTGCCGAAGCATCTATTCACAATCACAACTTAACAGTTATTACAGTTAATATTCAACCCCAAATGAACAGATAAAAATAGGCAGGAAACCAGAGTTGGAAGCTATGTTTTTTAAAGGGAAAGTAAGCTGTATACACATGGGCTGGCAATTAAATGTTTCAAAGAACAGCTGCTTTTAACTGGTGTGGTTTATCAGTATTCTATTTTAGGGTGTAGTAATTGGTTAGACTTGGTAAGATTGGGTTGTAGGGGTGGTCCTGTAATGTTGTCTAAACAAGAGGAATGGGACATTATTATAACAAAATAGGACTTAATCACACTAATATTATAAAGGCGATAGTTTGTGTGTGTTTATGTGTATGTTTGTTACTTTTTTACGAGCAAACGGCTGGACCAATTTTGATAAATTTTGGTATGAAGGTAGCTGACACCCTGGATTAACAAATAGGCTATTTTTTATCCCGGATAAAATTAGTGTTCCCGTGGGATGTGTGGTTAACACCGCGCGAGGCAGCTAGCAGAGTATAAACATGATTAAATTAGGTAGATACGGTCAACATCAAAATTACATACAATAATAGTAATTTGTCAGCAGCTTGATGGTTGCCGTACAAGTAGCACGACACCCATAGAACATCATTTCTACCAGCTTGACTATTTTAAGGTGTTTTCGCATCTTGAACTCATTAGGCTATGTAATTTAGAAAAAGAAGTAGGTAAGCCAAATTGATTTTGGTTTTGAACACAGTTACATTAATTTGGATTAAAGTTTGGCAGTGCCATGCATGATAATATATGTTCATGGTTTCCAAAGGATACAATGAAGCAATGCCAAAGGAAATCAGTTAGACTGGAATACCTACAATACTATCAGCCAGACAATATTGGTCATTTGCTTAGGTGGATGACATATTTACAGAACAAATAATTAAATATTTACTTTAATTGATTACAGGGAACAATTTTATTGATACTTATGCAATTTATGAATCATTGAGAATGATACAACTATAAGAGAAAACAATAACAATACATATAAACAAACGTTCCTGTTTGCAAGATGATCTTTCCAAAGCTGAATAGCACAATAACTATGCAAAATAGCATGTATGAGAATTGCAGCACAAATGCGATAATAATTAAGGATTTTTTTTAGTTATGAAATCAACTTATTACTTGGTTTGCTTTTTGTAAAAGTAAGGGTAGAATACATGAATTAGAAATTATTCTGCGTATTATATTCAATATGAAACGAATGTCTGTGGAGGATATGCCACCAGTCTCCCATAAATGTGGACATTGCAACATGCAAATGGAAATGGATAGGCCACACCTTTCGTAGAGGAGAAGCGAATAATGCAAGCATTGCTTTCGAGTGGAGTAAGGCCTTCAGGAGAACTGATAATTGCAATTGACTTCACTTTCTAATAATAATATTACTACTTAGTAATTCCGAAAAAGATCTCTAAATAAGACTAATATTATTACTACTACTACTACTGCTCTAATATTATTACTATTGTAAATGTTTTTATTTTTTTAATAGTAATGTAAAAGAGCGGGTACTTGACCGACAGATCAAATCAGCTCCCATTTATGAACTCATGCTTAGCTTAGACAGTATGAAATGTCAAAGAAAATATGTGTTTTGTAAAATATGAAAAACAGCGGTGTACCATACCTACTTATTGTTGTTATACTTAAACAAATATCTATATCCAATCCAATGTCTCAAATATTATAGCAGCCAGCAATTTATCATTGGATCTAAATAGGTGACAAAGGATTTCACCTAAAACAGAATTCACCCAAGCATAACTACAACTAGTAAATTTTAGGGTGATTCATTGGGCTATATTTTCATACAAAAGTGGAAAATATAGGTATTATACTTCCTGCTGAGTCACTAGTCACAGAAATGTTAAAAACGATACAAATCTATATTGTCAGAATGATTTTAGTTTAGAGATCAATGAGAAAATTGCACCAATTTGTTTTTTGTGATGTAAAATATCAACAGCAAAAAGTTGACCCAATTAAGCTACCAATGACAAAAACACAAGTAAAAACAAGTAATATTGCAGCTGTTCTCAAGATAAAATAAAATACATAGAGAAGACTAATACATTTAATTACAGTACAGAATACAGATATTTACAAGAATGAAAAACTTATAATTGATTTTCACAAATGTACTCTCACAAGTAACTTGTCTATTCAAGGTTTTTGCCAATATATATATCTGTTGTCAACTGTACTTCATTATATTATCATCAGTCGCAGAGCAATATGCATGTTTTTTTTAACTAGTGTCACCATTTTAAGCAGTGTTTATAATAATTAACCTATGTTCTTATATGAATCTCTATTGTGATGTTTTTAATTATAAAATATCCAGGTTGATATTGAACCGTAATCTGTATTTGGTTCTTCAAGATCCTGTGGTAGGTTATTAACATGCCATGGGGTTTTTGGTGCAAAAATAATTTAACACTGGGCCAACAGTCGACATCAAATCATCCATAAGTTTAATACCAGGGAATACAAAATCGGTTATTTTGCTATATGA
Source organism: Apotomis betuletana (assembly GCA_932273695.1). Taxonomy (NCBI): domain Eukaryota; kingdom Metazoa; phylum Arthropoda; class Insecta; order Lepidoptera; family Tortricidae; genus Apotomis; species Apotomis betuletana. The sequence continues at coordinate 11,336,359 of OW026309.1, read as the reverse complement.
ATAACCATTGTACTACTATGACACAATTTCCGGTTTTGCATACCTTATGTCTTATTTAATACCATGTTATTTCATATAACCTTGTATTAAATTCATAATACAAAGTAACACTAACATTGCTGTTGGTCCAAGCAATGAGATGTATAATACTAGCAACAAATAATGTTTACCAATTCTTCATTGTGTTGATTTAAGTGTCGTAGTATTGTGTTCATTTAGATGTGACATATTTATAAGTAGGTATCTACCTCATTGCATAACGTTAAGGTATTGTTTTCAAAATCAAAAACCTAATAGGACAAAGAAATTGAACTCCAATGACTGGGAGCAGCTTTTGAAAAGTGATTCTGTTGGTGTTCTTATTCTATTTCTAATACTACTTCAATTGCTTAAGTACATAAATTGCGATGAAATACACATTAGCTACATGCAAAAAATTTAACCCAGTTTTGCCACGGAAGTTGAAAAGAAACAAAAGATTAACCTAAAATCGAAGTTTTCTGCCGTCCCGTTTAAATAACACAGTTTCGAGACAAACCTTTCAAGTGTTACATTTAATTTTAACGCCAGGTCAAGATGCGTGGCCGGCGTTTTAGGTCAACCACAGTGCGATGAACTTAGCGTAGTTCACTACTTACCGTAGAATTCTTATGCTTCCCTCTGGAATGCGTGCATTCGTTAGCTGAATGCAAGTTTCGAAAGTTCCCTTTGAGGAAACCGGCCACGACAACAATCACTGCTAACTCCAACACACGATCCAACAGTAACAACACTTATACGTATAATCCACAATAAAAGGCACTGGTTATAAAAAATGCAAACTAACGAACACCACCGATCATAATAACACTGGGGTTTCGACGAAATGTCCGCACTGGTAGCTGGTTCAGTTTGTAGAACATCGGTAAAAATATTCACATGTCAATTTACACTAATTTGATAATGTTTATTAAACGGGGAATTAATAAAGGAATTTCGAATGCACCGCAAAATCCAAAAACACAAGATGCGCAGCTGACTGTCAGCCTGTCGCCGCTCGCTTGGCTGGCTTGAGTTTGACTGCGGGTGTGCGGGCGGGTGGAGGGGCGGCCGGCGCTCCTACCGCGCCCCCTGCCGACTGCACCGTGGAAGTCATTTTCATTGCGTTCATTTTATGACGTTATTTCAAAGCCGCGTTCTCTCGCTATCCGAATGCAAGCGGCGCGATTACCGAACGTGCAATAAAATTATAGGTGGATTATGTTGAGCCAGAGCCAGTTATCGTAATATTTATTCATTTGGGGAAATTATTGTTTTTAAACGTTTTATTATTGAAGCTAACATTTGTATACTTATTCGCCAAAAATACTTTACTAGTAGTGGCAGTAATTAAAATTTAACATCCAAGTAAAATTCAAAAAGTAAAGCCTGACCAGAAATATATATGTATATGAGGATGCGCCATATTACGGAATTACAATGGAACTAATTTCTTACACTGGCAATGATTTTATGATAGTTTGTCATCAATGTCAGTGTCATAAGCAGTGGTTTCTTTAAAAGACAAATATTTAAAATCATCCGAAGAAAATGCTGAAAACTATTCACAGTCGTGAACTTAAAGATTATAAATAAAGTGTACACGTGTTAACTACACGAAAAACAGGCAGGAAAAGAGTGCATATTACGAGGTTAACATAGTGGAACTGACAGGTATTTAAACTAATGTCATTATAGTGGGTTGCGATTGGTTGTAAAATTGTTGCCATATAAATCTTATAAATAACGCCCTCTTGACAATCCTCATATATTTCTGGTCAGGCTTTACGCACTTCTGCAAAATGAAAAAAAAAACAGGTCATATTTCTTTATTTTCTTATAAAATTATCATTGTCTTATCTAAAAAGGTTGCATTATTTACAAAACAAAAGAGTTCAAGACTTATCGGTGATTGAGGGTTACACCCATCATAAGATATCGAAACATCTAGCGCAACTGCGGGTACCTAGGTACATTGATTGGTTGAAATTGACATTTCGTCTTATCAAGTAAGTAGTGTCGTCCCTTTTTAATCAATCTAAGAAAACGGGAACGACACTATACAGTATTTATTGCCACTTGGCACTTTTTAATTTCTACTCTTTTTGTCAGACTGTAAGGTATGGTAGCGCCAGCTGGTGGTTTTCGTATTTTTGGAAATCCATATCGTAAGTTGTTTGCTATACCTGCGGCATGGTAGATACCTACTTAACTAATTTTATTAAACTTGAAAGTCTTGTCAGCGCGTGTTTAATGTCAACACGTAAATAATATGTAATTTGGATAACATAGTCTACATAAGTACCTATCAATCGATACGTAATATTTAGTTCTGATTTCTAGAAACTCGTAGTAACCAATTAGTTTATAATCGGTTACTTATACTTACCAACGTGACTACGTAAATACCGGATGTTCTCGACGAAAGTTCCTCGCTAAGTACCTACGTCTGGATAACTCGGTATCACGCTTCGTCAGTAAATCCAACAAGAAATCTTCGAACTTTCCTAACGTCGGTAGCAGTACGGCCGAGTGCGCAAGTACTTATACGTAACATAGGTAAGTAATTTACGTCGGGTCTGTAGTTCAGTCGCCGTCGCATTACCAACGACCGCCTTCTCCGATCACCGAAGTGGAGGAACGAGTTGCCTGGAACGCGGTATGCGCGATTGGAAACATAAACAAGCCGACCCGGCCCGATGAAAGCACGCGCCTGCAGTTGTTAGCCTTCGTGCCTTCAGAAATTCGCAAAACAGATTGCATATTTTCGAAAAAACCTTTTCGCACGGCTCACTTTCGGTCAATTTTCGAGAAAGTAATCCTTCATTGGCGATCTATCAAGCCCTGCAATTTCTCCATTTCATTATGCTGCTATAGCTCTCTGTAATTACACCCAGTTTACCGGCAGATGAGTTAATGTTTGAAATTCTGGGTTGTTTGTTGCTTGTAGGTTTGCGGGGAAAGTGAAGTGTTAATGCGACAACTTGATAATAGAGTTTCGTTCCTTCCCCGTTTGCACTCGGAAGGGAATACCGTGAACCGCCTCTGACCTCGCTAAATGGCCTGAGAAGTAATTATCTACCCGTCTAACCTGAGCATTTTATCGTTAAGCTGATGATTAGGTGTTATGTTCTGGCTTACTGTTTTGTTTCGGCTCGTTAATATTGCTCAATAGTACAGAACATCTGCTCCCGTTTTTACACAGTAACTCTATACTTCACCCCAATTCATGGAACGGAAGTTGGGTGCGGGTGCGTTTGGGCGCGTCCTTGAGAGCGAATCGTGGATTGGGACCGGAAATTTCTATTCGCTTGTTTTATTTTCGATTCCAATACTAAAGGCACGGTTAGTCAGTTATAGCCGCAAACATCTAAGCGCTGTCGTCGTATCCATACTAATATTATAAATGCGAAAGTGTGTCTGTCTGTCTGTTACCTCTTCACGCTTAAACCGCTCAACCGACTTAGATGAAATTTGGTATGGAGATAGTTTGAGACCCGGGAAAGGACATACGATACTTTTCATCCCGAATAAATTTGGTGTCCCGTGGGGTGAGCGGGTAACACCGCGGGGCACAGCTAGTATAATTATATTCGTCCACGGAGAGATAACTGTTTTTTTGAGAAGGTTGCATTTTCTTCAATAAAGTATCTTCAGTTACAAGCTTCGTCCGGGCTTGTTGAAATTCGACTTAAAGACTATTTATTGCCACGTGTGTATCGTGTGATAAATAAAAGTCAAATAATTTAGTAAAACGTGCTCGTGTTTTCTTGTACTACATAGTTAATGGCCGCCATTACAATCCGCTTGGTCACGTGACATGTCATAACTATGTATGTATCATAGTCTATGATACATCTTCCCCTCTATGTTAAGTCTGTCTCATAGTCTCTGAGATAACTAGGAGGTCTTACATTTCTTTTTGGTCTACCTGCCGGTTCTTCACAGTTATTCAAAGATTGTTCAGGTTGGTCCTGCTGTCCCAAACTGATATTTAAATTAGGTGAGACTTCAGTTTCCAGTGGAATAACACTCTCTCTAGGATGTTCTTTCACTGGAGTAAATTAAGGCTTTAATTGTGACGAGTTTCTTCGTAAAATAGTACCATACTCATCTTTAATTATAAATGATCTTGGAGAACTGTGAGGAATAACAATTTTGGCTGGTAGCCACACTTTATCTTTGCGATACACCACATCTTGCCCTTTTGTAAATGTATAATTAAACTGTTTCGCACACTTATCATAATTAGTTTTATTTACAATATTTCTTTTGTTTTGATATTTATTAAAATCCTTGACAACTTTTGGAACAAGCAATTCAGAATGAATTGGTAAGGTAGACTTGGTTAAGCGGCTTAATAATAACTGAGATGGACTATATGGTGTACCCAGCACTGAACTATTTCTATATTCTAATAAGATTAAATTTATGTCCAAATTATCCTCCTTACATTTCTTTAACATATTTTTAGCAATGCCAACATATCTTTCAACAAACCCATTAGACTTTGGGTACAATGGGCTGGATGTCACAACAGAAAATGAGTACAATTTAGCAAAATTTTTAAACTCAATTGAATTAAATGGCATATTGTCTGCTCTTAGGATTTTTGGTATACCATGAGTGGCAAATAAAGTTTTTAATATTTTGATAACAGTTCCAGCAGTCATGGAGCTAACTTTAACTAAATCAAACCATTTTGAATAATAGTCTGCAATAATTAGATAATTTTCATTGGCAAAGTTAAGGAAATCACATCCCTGCACTTTCTCATAAGGGAGTGTTGACATTGGCTCATTTAAGATCATATGTTCTTTTGCTTTGTTGACACTATATTTTTCACATAATCGACACTTGCTCACATATGACAATATGTCATCGCTCATATTGGGCCAATAGAACAGTGATTTGGCTCTATTTAATGTCTTAGTAATCCCAAAGTGTGAAGAATGTACCTTCTGAATAACAGTTTTCTGAAGCAGAAATGGAACTATGATTCTGTGATTAAAATACACTATGTCATTTTCAACTATAATATCATTTCTCAATTTCCAATATGTTTTAGCAGTATCTACAACTTTATGAATGGTTTTTGGCCATCCATTTTTGTAATATTCAGTAAGTTTTGTTAGTGTCAAGTCGTTAATTGTCGCATTAGTAATTTCAGAAAGAAAACTGTCACATACCTACATTAACAGTATGAACAACTCGGTCCAAAGATTGTTCTAAAGTATCCATTTCAGCTTTCGATGATGCTCTGCTAATGGCATCTGCTATTAACATTTGTGACCCTTTAATATATTGCACATCAATGTCATAAATGTTTAATTTTATTCTAATTTTACGTAGTCTCTGTGATGCTATACAATAAATTTCTTTCTATTTTTATTATGGATACTTCCCTCAACCTAAAAAGACAATCCTTATCGTATCTGAAACGGACAAAAATAAAGCACAACAGATTTTTAAAGGAACTAACATTACCATCACCGTAGGTTCACCCTTCCTTGGCAGTTACATAGGCAAAGGAAAAGAAGACTTTATAAGAAACCAAGTAAAGCTATTTATTTCAATAATCGAGAAACTGACACATATCTGTAAAGACTCTCCCCAAGCAGCTTACACAGCACTCACTAAAGCTGCCCAATTCAAATGGTCATTCCTACAACGTGTAATCGCCGATTCCAACGTACTCTTTGAACCACTGACACATGCATTACGGACCAATTTCATGCCAACTCTGATGGGCAGTGAAATCACACCCGACGAAGCCGATCTGTTTTCCCTTCCTGTGCATAAAGGTGGTTTGGCAATATCTAATCCGTCTACCGAGAATAATTTGAGCTACAATTCTTCCAAAAAAGGCTGTTTAATCCTCTCATCGGCTTTGATCAGGACACAACATGTAGACCTAGCCCAACACAATAAATCCCTGATTGACGCACGCAAAGAGAGCCGAACAATAAAAGATGCTCGTGACAACGAACTTTTAGACACTATATTGGCCAAACTATCCCCTAACAAACGACGAGCTATAGAAAGATCAATCGCATCGAAAATGAAAACAAAGTCTTCCACCTGGCTATCTGCTATACTAACAAAGAAAGATAACTTCGACTTGTCTCCTCATGAATTCAGAGATGCCCTGGCAATACGCTATTACAGAACCCCAAACTCAATGCCACCCTCTTGTGACGGATGCGGCAACAGCCATTTTAATATCGACCATGCTCTCTGTTGCAAGACTGGCGGGCTAATCTCAAGACGGCACAACGAAATACGAGACCTATTTGCTGAACTATGTCACCAAGCATGGGGCAACATCACAATAGAACCTATAATCACAGAAGGTGACCTTGGATTACGCGGTGACTTATCCTGCCGTGGCGTATGGAATGCACAGAGAGAGGCGTTATTCGATATCCGTGTCGTAGACACCGACGCTCCCTCTTACATTGCACGTCATGTCACTTCTGTCCTAAAATCTGCTGAGACTGAAAAACAAAGAAAATACTCTGCTGCCTGCGAAGTGAAACATGTTACTTTCACCCCCCTCGTGACCTCTGTCGATGGCATATTCGCACCACAGATGGCCTCCTTCGTCAAACACTTAGGCGAAGCCCTCTCGGACCGTTGGAACAAATCGCTGAGTACGATACTGGGTTGGCTTAGAACAAGGATATGCACTGCTATAATTCGAGCCTCCAGTATGTGCATACGAGGCACACGTCACAAATTCAAACCTGCAGCGAAACTGTTGGGGTTTGACGACGGAGCAGCCATTCCCAGTTCGCAGCACTAGCTAAACTGCAACTTGCAGAGATGTGTTTTATAACTTTTTGCTACACATTATTATTTTTATTACTATTTCTTTGTTATAAGTTAAGTTTTTCTTGCAATAAATTATTTAATCTCATAAATTTCTTTCTTCATTAGCGCAACAAGAGGTTGATGATCAGTTTGTACTATTGTATGCCTACCGTATATGTAGTAATGGAATTTTTTACAAGCAAATAGAATGGCCAAAAATTCCTTATCAATTTGTCCATATTCACATTCTGTTCTACTTAAACTTTTAGATGCAAATGCAACAGGTTGCTTGTTCTGCATTAATACACACCCAATTGCGGTTTTAGAGCTATCTGTCTGGATAGTTATTGGTTGCTTAGGATCAAAATTTCTTAATACCGGTGGACTAACTAATATGTTCTTAACTCTTTTAATACACTCTTCATGAACTATGCCCAATTGGAATACAACATCTTTCTTTAAAAGTTCTCTCAGTGGACTTGTGATTTCAGACAGGTTTGGAATAAAATCTCTCAAATAATTAATCATACCTAAAAACCGTTGAAGACTTTGTTTATCATGGGGTGAGTCATATTCCATTATTGCTTTAATTTTTTGTTTGTCTGGCATCAAGCAACCATTAACTATCTCATGACCAAAATACTTCACTATGTCAGGAAGATACTGGAATTTATTTAAATTAAATTTGACATTTAATTCCCGTGCCCTAGTCAACACTTTTTCTAGGGCCAAATCATGCTCCTCTTTTGTTTTACCATATATTAAGAAATCATCTATGTATATGAATATGTTATCAATACCCCTGAAGCAATTTTCACAATTTTCTTGAAAAACTTCAGCTGATATATCTAAGCCGAATGGTAAAACATTAAAATTGTAATTTCCAAATACAGAGGAAAATGTACAAATCTTTTTGCTACTCTCTGAAATACCAATTTGCCAAAATGACTCCTTTAAGTCCAGAACTGAGAAATATTTGGCACCACAAACTTTGTATTTTAAGTCATTAATAGTAGGAATTTCAAAGTATTTCTTAAGTATGCACTTGTTCAAGTCTCTGGGATCCAGACAGACACGAATGGCATTTTGATCTTTCTCTACAATTACAATTCTATTAATCCATTCAGTAGCATCCTCTGTCTTTGAAATAACTCCTTTCTCACAAAGGCGATCCAGTTCAGTTTTTAATTTTTCTTTTAGCTTAATTGGAATACGATGTGGAGGTTTTGAGACTGGTTCTGATCCATCTTTCAACAATATCTGATATTCTTTTGGGAATCTGCCGGTCCCCGAGAAAACATCCTGGTATTCAGATATTAACTTTTGTTTCCTCACATCCCCTGAAACAATATCATGTTTTATCATATTAATCTCATTAACGGATATCCTTTTAACTAGGCCTAGCATTAAACAGGCATCTTTCCCAAGGGTCGGCTGAAATTGAGAATCAGTCACAATAAACTCCATGTAATAGCTTTGGCTTCTTATTTTCGCTTCCAACAATACTGTGCCAAACACTTTAATGCCTGTATTGTTGTAAGCATGAAGTCTATGTTTACAGGGTTCTAATAGTAGTTTATGCAACTGATACATAATGAGAGGCATTAAAACACGAGTGTGGTTTTATGAAACGAGCGTCAGCGAGTTTCATAATAGGATCACACGAGTGTTTTAAGGCCTAATTATGTACAGTTGTATACACTACTTTATCTACACACATATCATAAGTACTCTAAGATGGGTTCAGAAGCCATAAGGAAATGACCGGCACCACTAGTGCTACCTGTAAAATATCTAAAAACGACATATACTAATGCAGTAAGAAATAAATCTGAACAAATACATAAACAGATTATTTATTGTAATAGTTGTAATTTACATTTACTTTGATTAATATTTTCAACTAAAATGTGAATTACAATAAACTTATCACAATTATACTTTCGTAACAGCAAAGAACCAACAAACAAATGACAACAATAATGGCGGCAATTCGAACCTCCGTCAAGACGAATGTTTTTTTTTTCTAAATCATATACAAACGAATGTATCCATATTCTCATGTCACTCGAGATCAAATGTCGTGCGGTTTTTATAAAAAAACATACTGAATTGACGTTTCGTAGTGATAACAATATTAATATCTATGGATACTAGAATAGAGACCTACTTTAGTTTTGACAGCTGTTCCAAATTTAAACTCATAACCTTACAAAAATTGATGCTGTTATAACATTACAGTACAGATTTTACCTACTGCCACAGATAAGAAAGTTCTCATAGTAAAATTGGTTGTAGTAATGCTGGTCATTTCCTACGGTTTCTGATCGCATTTTAGAGCACTAATGATATGTGCGTAGATAAACACAGTTTTTTCCTTTGTTTTAATGTTTGGAAAGCACTTAACGGAATCAAATTAACATCAGAGCCCGTGTCAATTTTAAACTGATAACTTTTAGTGTCCTCTAGTAATAATGACTGCGTCCATTCAGTAGCACATACCTGTTTATTGACACTGCCACAATAGTATTCTCTATCACTGTCATCCTGACAAGTATTCTCAATAGCTTTTATAAATTTATTTCGACAGACAGTCGCAAAGTGATTATATTTATTACATTTTGTGCATAACTTGCCTCTTGCTGGGCATGCACTTAACTTCCGTTCATGTTGTTGACCACACCACCTGCATTTCAGTACTATATTTTCAACTTTGTTTACTTCTACCATCACTTTGCCTTGAACTTCAGCCGCTTGCTGCCGTCCGAATTCTGCCAGTCGAAACTTTACAACAACCACGTCAAGCTCAGCATCACCAGCGAGGATTAATTGTTTTTGCGTGTCTAGATCTCGAGTGCCCAGCACTAATCTGTCACGTACTGCCTCTTCATCCGACTTAAACTTGCAATCCTTGACCAGTCTCCTGACATCCGTTAAAAAACTATCAAATGGTTCATCGGCTTCCTGCTTCCGGCTGTAGAAAAGGAATCTTGAATGCAAGATATTCGTTTTGGGCTGACAATATTCTCGGAATTTGTCCTTGAGAACTTCGAACTTGTTGATCTCACTGGTTGTAAGATTAAAGTTGTTATATATCTTAATGCCATCGTCACCAATAACATTGAGTAAAATTGCCACTTGCCTCTCCTCATCAGCCTTGTTCAGACCTGACGCTGTTAAATATATGCTCAAAGCCTGTTCAAAGAACCTCCAGTTTTCGGCGAGGTTTCCCGAAGAAACATTCAATTTTTCCGGTAGATTAAATGCTGCCATGTTTTTATAATATTTGCACTATTGGTTCGAAACATTTAGACTGCGCCATGTATCGTGTGATAAATAAAAGTCAAATAATTTAGTAAAACGTGCTCGTGTTTTCTTGTACTACATAGTTAATGGCCGCCATTACAATCCGCTTGGTCACGTGACATGTCATAACTATGTATGTATCATAGTCTATGATACAACGTGGATATAACATTATGCCGGTTATATTAATGAAGAAGGAAACATTGTTGCAAACAATGCGTGATCAGAATGAATACCTACATTACTCGTGATATTACTCTCTACAAAGGTAAAGTTGCCGACTTTCCTGACTTCACCGGATACTATCAATAAATAAACAACCTAACCTATAATAAGGCCTCTTCTCGCTATTGACGTTTCTACGTCATTTCTACGTAAGTGCCATATATGTGCGCTGGATGATTGCACTGATTGTGATTACCTGATTACTTACTTATTAGTAAGCGTATATTGTGAATGTAAATAGGTACAGTATAATGAAGAATGAAGAGTAATATCAATCAACACAATGGAAATAACTTGGAATTCTATCATTGAATAAAAATAAAAACTAGGTACCTATCTATAGGTAAACATTCAGTAGCCATCACATCACCATGCAAAGAAATCTCCATCATCATCAATGTATCTGTGCCTACATATATTGCTAAAGCTATGATATAAGATATGAAATGTAAAATGTCAAAACCTAGCGCAGATTTAATGGCACTGAAATAGGTACCCTAGTTACGTTCCTCCGTAACAATACAAACGGATATCCTTTCCATTTCGAAGCTTATACGGCTCAAGGATAAATGCCATTTGTATAAGGTACAGTTTATTATTAGGTTATGATTTAAGGGGACTGTAGATTATGTCATTGAACGTGAGATTGTTGAATTTCTTGGCACACCATAGTGAGGATTTCATACCTATTGTTATTCACGCCAAGCTACTGCCGTAATAAAATGCTTAATACTTTTTTATTTAGAACATAATGAGTCTGTAGAGTATCGAGGAATCGATGATCTTGTGGTGATCGAGGTAGGTACCTATATGCAGAACTATATCTAGAAAAGGGAAGGGATACAAATTAATGACATATTACCGTCCTCCAGTTTATAATATTTTAGTGATGTCATTATGGTAATAGAATTTTTCCTACTATTTCACCTATAACCGCTTTTTTCCTTCCTTTGAAAAAAATATTCTTTTATAGGATATATAAATATACTCCGGTTTTGCTATCGAGCAGCCGGGTAAAAAAAAGAGATACAAAATACACTATTTTTTAAATTTTAACTACAAAACACCTATCTAATCTACCTATATTGAATAATGGACGTTGGTTTTACTAAGTCCGTGAAACGTGCAAAGATCTCCTCGATTCATTCGCTTGTGTTAAATGTGTCCTGTACGATTCAAGTGAGACTAAGGAATGTCACCAAGGGGAGTAGAGTAGATGTGGGTAGGTACATACCTATTTATACATTACAACTGTCGTTCGCGTGCCCAACGTGCCTGCTCAAAATATCGTGGTGCGTGCGACGTCCTGCCGACTTCCGTCGATTCAACGCTCGCGTCTGCTTGGTTACATTGTTTCACGACACACGAGTATTTTCAAGGCTGGTGACGGATATCTTTTCAAACGCTTTAATCTTAATCTCATCTCATCTGAGATATCATTTGTCCTAAAACGTAGTGATTATATGCTCTTTGATTTGTCCATAGGTCTTAGAATTTATTTTAAAAGGTTGCCTGTGTTCTTCGTTCATGGAGGTTACTAGCTCCACCCATACCATTCATATCATGCAGTAGAAAAGGGTTCATCTATTTATACTTAATATACCTGTTTTGTTCCCGCCCTGGACTACGGGTAACAGGGGGCCCATCAACCTGTGTAACCAGCAAAACGTAAATTCCCGGGCGAGTACAAAAACGGGTCGCGATTACGCGCCTCTTAAACTTAATTCTAACTTATATCTAAAGCACTAACCTTCCCAATGGAGCCGATCTAGCCCAATTCCAGCAAAGGTGAGTAAGTGTAGGGTGTGTTATGGTGTGTGTGAATGTGTTTGCTGGGCGCCGAAGAATCCTAGCGGCTACCGTATCGCCAGCTCCGTCAAAACCACAATTTTCACGTCCAATATTATCGAGGGGCCTTATGCCGAACAAATCACTCGAGTTCAACAAATATACGCAAAATAAGCGGACACACATGTGTCTTTCCAAAACGCTTCAAATTCCAAATCTCTCAAAATCACATGTGCACAACTGCAAGTTAAAATTCAAGTGACAGAACGACCTCTAAGATCTTAGTGTCAAAAGTGACAGCTCGGGTGCGTTCAGTTTTATGCAAAGTAATGTCGGTTGGGACCGAACAATCACCCGCCTCGGAACAGCTCTAAGCTGGTCCGCTATACAAGAGGAAGGCGCGATAGCGTTGCTACCGCTCGCTTGAGAACCGAATCCCCCACCATGACCTCAGCAAACCGAGGGGTCCCGTCCTTGCCGGGATACAAGTTAACAATTCGCCCCCGGCGCCAACGCAGTGGCGGTAGGTTGGAATCCTTAACCAACACGAGGTCTCCAACACTGGGGGGATTGGTTTTGTCAGTCCACTTGAGGCGCTGCTGCAAAACATGCAAATACTCTAATGACCATCTGGTCCAAAAATTCTGAGCCATTTGTTGCAGCATTTGATAGCGCGACAAACGATTGGAAGTTATTTCCCTGAGGGGGTGCTCCGGCAGGGCTACAAGTGGCTGACCAATCAAGAAATGGCCTGGAGTCAACGTTTCCAGGTCATTTGGATCAGAGCTGAGCGGGCACAACGGACGGGAATTGAGGACTGCCTCAATTCTACAAAACAACGTCGCCAGCTCTTCAAAAGTCAAAATAGTTTGACCTATGACTCTATACATATGAGTCTTAGCTTGCTTTACAAGAGCTTCAAAAATACCTCCCCAATGGGGGCATCCCGGAGGGTCAAACGTCCAGGTGACACCCCGACGGGAGAGGTTTGTACCAATGTCAATTCTATTTTCAAACAAAAATTTCACAACATCTTGTAAATAACGGTCGGCACCTTTATAATTGGTTCCGCAATCTGACCGGATCAGAGACGGGAGTCCCCTACGGGCTACAAACCTATCTAGGGCCGCAATAAAGGCCTCCGTCGAAAGATCAGCAACTAATTCAAGATGAGCGGCTTTGGTGGACAGACAGACGAAAACGCACAAATACGCTTTTACACTCTTCGCATTTCGGAGTCGCGACGTTTTAACCAAGAAAGGGCCGGCAAAATCCGTCCCTACCCTCTCAAATGGCCTAGCCGGGGTGACCCTGTCAGGTGGCAAATCACCCATCTGAGGCTGCATCGTGGCTGCCTTGAGCCTATAGCAAGGCAAGCACCGGAACACGATGCTCCGTACAACGCGTCTGCTGTTCAGTATCCAAAATTCTCGCTGCAGAATGCCCAGGAGCGCATTGCAGCTAGCATGAGAATTCTTAAGGTGGCGATCATTCACCAACAATTCCACCAAGTGCCCTTTCTTAGGCAACAGTATGGTGTGGCGCGCCGAATAAGGCAAGTTAGCATTGCGAAGCCGTCCTCCAACCCGGAGTATTCCAGACTCGTCAATGAACGGGTTGAGACGCGCTATCGCTCGTCTTAGTTTGGGGCGACCCTTCCGCAGGGTTTCCAATACGTCCCCCAAGTGTTCCTCCTGCACAACCCGAATCCAGTGATGTAGGGCTGCTTTCCGCTCTTCAAAAGCGAGAACACTGGCGTGTAGCCGATTGTCAGGGTGGCGACAATTGTGAATAAATCGCTTTACCCAGGCGGTCACTCCGACCAGCTTGTCGAGAGAACTATATCGCGCTAGCAACCAAGCAGGGTCCGTCCCTGGAGCGGTCTCGACAAGGTGGATCTTCAATCCCGACGGCGGGGTTCCAATGACACAACTGGCCGGCCAGCGTGACTCCATCTCCAATAGCCATTCTGGCTTCCACCACAGTGGGTGGGCAACAAGCTCAGTGGCGTTACAACCCCTAGACGCCACGTCCGATGGGTTCAATTCACCTGGCACGTGTCTCCAAACCAAAGCAGTCTCAGAGTTCTGTATCTGCGAGACACGGTTGGCCACAAAAACCTCCAATGTGTGGACCGACGACTTCAGCCAACACAAGACAATTTGGCTGTCAGTCCATGCATAGGCACTCTCCTCAAGGTTCACGGTGTCCTTCAAGGTCGAGGCTACATGATTCAACAATCGCACAAGAAGAGCTGCACCCGACAATTCCAGCTTCGGGATCGTCAAACGAGTCCGAAGCGGGGCCACCTTGCTCTTTCCCATTACCAAGTGCACGTCGACCGCTCCGGCGGAGCTGACCGTTCGCAAATACACGGCAGCCGCATATCCTCGCTCGGAGGCGTCGCAAAACCCATGAAGTGTTGCTCTGTATTTCCCTGCGGGAAGCAACTTACGCGGCAGTTCGACCTGGTTTATCTCCGGGAGCGTAGAAAAGTAGGTTTCCCAATCGCTCAGCAAATCTCCGGAAAGCGCATCATCCCAACCCATCGGGGCTGCCCACAGGCGCTGCATAAACGCTTTGGCCTTGAAGATGACGGGCGAGATCCATCCATTTGGATCGTAAGTCCTGGCCACCGTAGACAGAACAAGCCGCTTTGTCCAGACCTTCGGGGTATCCAATTCAACCCGATAGGTAAACACATCTTGGACTGGTCGATACTGAACGCCAAGAACCGACAACATGTGCGGATTATCAACATTCTCGAAGAGGTGTGGATCCTGCTGGTGGTCATCTGGGAGTCCGGCCAAAACCTCTGGTGAGTTGGACAACCATTTCCGCAACTCATAGCCACCAGTCCGCAAGAGTGCAATCAATTCATCGCGGATGACCAATGCTTCTTCGACGCTATTGGCCCCGGTGCACACGTCGTCCACAAACAAGTCCTTCTCCAAAATGGCGGACGCTCGAGGGAACCTCAGTCTCTCTCTGTTCGCCAATTCCAACAATGTACGAATAGAAATGTACGGGCTACTCTTCAGACCGTACGTAACCGTATTCAGTTCATAGACCAACATCGGTTCATCTGGGCTCTCACGCCACAAGATCAGCTGATACCGACGGTCATCAGGGTGGATGACGATCTGCCGAAACATCATCCGGATGTCGGTCACAAACACAACCTGATGCTTCCTGAAATTAGTGAGAATATCGGTTATGTCCTTGTGCAGCTTAGGACCTGCATGCAAACATTGGTTCAAGGACACTCCAGTCGAGGTGGCTGCAGAGCCATCAAATACCACTCGAATCTTGGACACCGGTGACTTCAATACCGCGTGGTGGGGAAGAAAATAATGCTCCACCGTACTCCAATCCATGCGTGACACCGTCATGTGTCCCAACTGCTCGTACTCCCTCATGAAGTCCACATACTTCTGCCGGAAGAGCGCATCCCTCTTCATACGGCGCTCCATCGAAACCAGCCGCTTCTCAGCCAACGCGCGAGAGGCACCAAGGGGTGGTCGATGAGTAAGTAGGGGGAGTCGAGTTATGAACCGACCAGAGCGGAGGCGGCCAGTGTTGTTCTGGTAAAACAATTCGCACTCCTCTTGCTCAGGACTCATCCGCGGCGCGGTAGGCGGTTCTTCAATCTCCCAGAAGCGTTGCACAGCGTCTGAGAGAGCAGTTCCAACCAAACAGCTCTCCTCGGCAGGAGGCGTGGAAACTGCTAATACTGGACCCATTACAGCATATCCGAACTTGGTGTCCCATGCCACAAGTCCACCAGGCTGTAGTATCCGTTTGCCGGTCAGCAATATGCCCCCTAGGACGTCTGCACCCAGCAGCACGTCAACCGGACCAGGGGTGTCAAAGCCAGCATCCGCCAAATTCAAACCAACTGTCAAGTTCCGGATCTCTGGTGGCAGCTTGACCGGGGGGTGCCCCCCCACCACCTCCTCCAAAACCAATGCGGGAGCTGTAATCCTCGCATGGGAGGTGGGACTCGGGCCAAAGGTGAACGTAACCTGTCCTACCAGGTTTGACACTGATGTGTTGCCGACCCCCCGGACACCGTCCGGGTGAGGTCTCAAGACCAAGCCCATCCGTTGCATCAACCGTTTGGATACAATACAGCCCTGTGCGCCCGTATCCAGTAGGGCGCGCACACGAACTGATCCTCCGCCAGGACCCCACACACAAACCGAGGCCGTGGGCAACAACACGGTCTCGAGGGGTGTGGCGGTGGTCGATGCATGGGCGGCGTACCCCTAGCAGGGATACCGCGTGGCGTCCTGCTCCGCGTGGGAGGGCCGCTCGAACCGGTCGAGCGGATCCCAGTCAGGCTGGTACGCGCGTCGCGCTGGTTGCGCCATCTGCGGCGCCCGGTACCCTCGTCTCCGGCCTGCGAACGCGGGAGGTCGCGATTCCAGGCGCGGTCGCTCGGCCAGCGGCGGCGACATCCGTGGCGCCGACCGAGGAGGGGGTGGGCGCGGCCACCCGCCCGTGGGAGCCCGCCGTGAGGGCGCGGGTGAGCGCGCGACCGCAGCATAATTCTGTGAATGCGGGGGGGTCGAATTCTCCCCGCCTTCCCCATCTTCCAAATACCCCTGGTCGGCCGGGTGCCGACTCCGGACAGGGGTGCTGCGTGAACCCTGGGCAGCGGGAGGCTTGGAGGTCCCGTTGCGGTTCATGCACAAAATGTGGTGGTGCTTCCCACCACATGACCGGCACTCCTGGGGTTGGGCACAGTCCCGAACAAAATGTGGGTCCAAACACACGAAACACCACTTCCTTTGCTTTGCGATGTTCCGGCGACCCTCGACCCTCTGGGCAAGAAACGTCGAACAGACAGGCACCCGATGGCCTGGTTTCTTGCAGTACAAGCAGGGGTCAGGTTCCACCGTGCCAACATTGTATTGACTGGGCCTCGCTGGTCGAGGTATCAATTTTCCCCAGTTTCCCCTTTGAGCGACAATTCCCATCTGGCCCCCTGAGGGCACAGCTGGTCTCGAGGTTGAAGGTAAACTCGAAGTATCAGCACGGCGACACTCCGTTTCCAAAAATGCCACTATGTCACTAAAGGCCGGTAAGTGCTGGGCGGTGTCTCCTCCATACTGGTTCTCAAATCTCGCCCGGACATCAGCAGGTAGCCGGTTCAACAAAAAACTCAGTAACATATAGGACCATTGGTCCACAGGCAAGCCAAGTTTCCCCAAAGCTTTGGTCGCTGTCAAAACAGGATTCAGCATTTTTATTCTGATGTCTGATACCTGGGCGATCCGGGGAATATTCCAAATTTTTGCCATCATGGCATCCGCAAGCCTTCGCACATTCTCGTATCTGTTTCTTAACAGTGTGCGCGCGGTTTCATAATTTTCATCGGTGACCGACAAGTGTGCTACCAGGTCACGTGGTTCACCTTTCAAAGCTGTCATCAGCTGCGCCAATTTCAAAGAGTCCGTTAGGTCCTTTCGGGCGTGTACCAAACTATCGAACAGGTCAATAAAACTGGTCCATTGGTCCAGGTTTCCGTCAAACGGTGGGATGCTTATCGCAGGAAGTCGTGCTGCCAATTCTGGAGTGGGTCTAATTGCAGAATTTCCCTCATTCCGGACCCCGGTGGTCCGAATTCTCAATATCTCCTTTGCACGCTGAACGATTTTATCTGCCAGCTCAATGCATTGGTCATAATCTCGTTCCACTTCAGCTGCCTCGCGTAGAACATGCTGTGCCATCTCGGGCCCAGAGCCTTCAATTTTACCGAGATAGCTTTCAAAGCTATGTCGCGCCCTATCAACGCGGTCCCTAATCTGTTCGAACCTGTCTAACAATGCGTCAGTTCGGTCTTCTCTGTCCACCAGAGCAGCCCCAGAAGTAAACCAACGTAACTCCGCGCGAATTGCTGTCTTAAATACCGCTGCCATATTGAATTCAAACAAAACACAAAGTGAAATTCTCAAACAAATCAATAAATTAATTAATTAAAATTAATTATGTAGAATTTCTTACCCAATAACAATATTAATTCAATATAGTCACACTGGCGGTTTACCAATTATAAAAATGCCAACAAATTATAACATTTAATATCAAAGTCCAAAGGTCAATTTCTAAAGTGCTCCTAATAATATTTGCAAATAATTCAATGTTTCAACTTGACATGCAATCACAACAAAATATGATACTTGTTTTAACTCCAAAAACACTATAAAACTATAATGAGTTGAGTTTATTCTAATAATTTACTTTCTTATAATCATACAAAGAAAATGTCTACCAACCCCCAAATTTATAACAAGTTGAAACTTTCCTAAATTTGAGCACTAAACTAATATTATCTACAAAAAACAACTCCCGTGTTGTTGATAATAAGCAAATTGACCTTATTCAAATCAAAAACATGTAAATTTAACCACTTTTTGTCAAAACTTTAACCTCAAAACATGTGAATTCTAACCAAAAAAAATTACCCAAATTTTATCAAAAGTGGATCAAATCAAAACAACCACGCTCTATGCTACCAAAAATGTTTTGTTCCCGCCCTGGACTACGGGTAACAGGGGGCCCATCAACCTGTGTAACCAGCAAAACGTAAATTCCCGGGCGAGTACAAAAACGGGTCGCGATTACGCGCCTCTTAAACTTAATTCTAACTTATATCTAAAGCACTAACCTTCCCAATGGAGCCGATCTAGCCCAATTCCAGCAAAGGTGAGTAAGTGTAGGGTGTGTTATGGTGTGTGTGAATGTGTTTGCTGGGCGCCGAAGAATCCTAGCGGCTACCGTATCGCCAGCTCCGTCAAAACCACAATTTTCACGTCCAATATTATCGAGGGGCCTTATGCCGAACAAATCACTCGAGTTCAACAAATATACGCAAAATAAGCGGACACACATGTGTCTTTCCAAAACGCTTCAAATTCCAAATCTCTCAAAATCACATGTGCACAACTGCAAGTTAAAATTCAAGTGACAGAACGACCTCTAAGATCTTAGTGTCAAAAGTGACAGCTCGGGTGCGTTCAGTTTTATGCAAAGTAATGTCGGTTGGGACCGAACAATACCTATTTGTGATATCAACATGAATGACCATTTTCTACAAATCATAGGATGGGAGCGTTAGGATGGAAGCCTTGAAGGATTATTCCGGCTTTTTCCCAAAACAGAAAAAAGAACATATAAACAATGTAATAAATTCATTTTCTAGGTTCATCTTTACGTGCTCTTTCATCGAAGGAGTGAAGTTAGCAATGGCGAAGAGGTAATAAAGGAGCATGTAAGATTAGGTAAGAAAATTTAACTATCCTTCATCATATTTTCTGTAGGTTCCTAGTTTCAAAGTAGTTATGTGTTATGTGCGCAAGGATATGCTCTTTTTATTTTTATAAATTTTTTACCTATCCGCTGTTGAACGTATTGTTCTTTACCACTTCGTTGTAAAATGGAGACGCGCATATACTATATTTTTTCTGCGCACTTACATAAGTTTTTTATGTGAGCATTGTCCTGAGTTTTTCGACAAAGTTATCAGATTTACCGATACGTCGAGGGCCAGCGGCGCCTTTTTGATCTTATGAAGTTTTAAAAAGTGAAGCACTTGAAGGGGTTAAAATTAAACGTGGGCCGTCCTTACATACTTCCAATTGTTGTTATGGCCATTAAAAGGAGAAAGAGCAGAAGTGTCGATAAAACCTAAGATGAATCATTCTTGCCTAAAAATGCCTATGCGCTCTTGACTTGAAGAGGGAAACGCAGGCTTAGCTTATGATCGTAACTTTGAGACGCGACTCATGTCGCGCGAGATAGCATCATCCGTCACTATCTCATAGTACTGTACAGATAGAGACAGGTAGTATATCCCGCGCTAGAAAGAGTCGCGTGTCAAAGTTATGCTAGCCGTGCAGGGCTAGATTAATATTAGATGCCCAAAGATTGTTCAAAAAGCGTCATTCGTTTTCGCTTCTTCGCCTTTGGCATAAATTTGGCCGGAGCTGGAAGAAGTTTTTCAGGAGGTAGATTTTAATCTAATGCTGTCCTATTTAGAAACGAGGACTGAAAGCGTTTCGTACGAATCAGTGACAGTGGTAATATCAACAAAACATTTCTCTGCGAAAGTAAGAAGATATCTGGTACCTTAATCTTTTAGATCTGTGCGTAATTTGTCCTACTTCAATATAGGCAGTTTTCTAAGCCAAAACAGTCGGTGAAACACCATCGTAACTTGGTATAGGAAGGAGACAATGAATCGTAAACACCTGCACTATTTTGCAGTTCTGAATGGATTCCGTCGTACAAAGATGCTGCAACACTTATACGTGGGCGCTGTAGGCCAAAGGAATCAGTTAGAGTAGTTACAATAAGGCAATTGACTGTCAAAGTAAGTTATACTCTAAACGCTAAAACAAATATCGACTTAACTAACGTTGCTACACACCACAATCTACCACAGACTAATACTAACGGTTTCTCTTTTTGTCTTCGCAAAAATTGCCTGTGTTTAAAATTAGCCTAAATTAATTTACAAAATTCAGGTACCTTGGTAGTATTATAACAGATGACTCCAGATGCACACCAGACATTATCACCAGGATAGCAATGGCAAAACAAGCTTTCAATGCAAAGAAATGTCTATTTAAATCCAGAATAGCCCGTCATATACGGAAAAAGTGTACATCTGGAGCATAGCATTGTACGGAAGCGAAACGTGGACAATGACACAAAGAGATATAGAAAGACTGGAGGCCTTTGAAATGTGGTGCTGGCGACGAATGGAGAAGGTTAGCTGGACTGAGAAGAGGTCAAACGAGGAGGTGCTCAACATGGTGAATGAGGACAGGTGTCTTTTAAAAACTATCGAAAATCGCAGAGGGAAAATGATGGGACACCTGTTACGACACGACAAATATCTAAAAACTATTATAGAAGGCAAAGTTGAAGGAAAGAATTGGAAATTGCTCCACCGACAAGAGCCTAGCTCTTAAGTTTATGAATGAATGATGTATTTTATTGGCTGTTTGTGTTAAAATGCTATGCTATTTGGTCGTGAGTCGTGGCGACGCGATCGACTAACCTGTGTTATGAGACGTTAGATACAAAAGCGCGTCGATCCTGCCCGATGTGCCCCGATCCTGCCCGAAGGGCCCCAATCCTGCCCAAAGTACCCGAATAAGTTGGTAAAGGTGGCCAAGCACATTGGTGCATAGGATTAATATGGTGGCTATTAATGGGTGGCTAGATTGGATTGAAAGCCCTAATGAGTTCGTTTTGAAACTACATTGAACCAGTAGTGGCGTGGCGTCCATACAACCCGATTCTCACCAGCTGCTTGCCCACTTCAAAACGATTGAGCACCGTTATACATAGCTACTGAAAAAAAAGTAAGTGCAACCTACGCCAGCTTGACTTAAGTTTTTGTTTTTTCTAGTTTGAAGGTACCTAATAAAGTTTTCAATTCACGGTCACTAATCAAAAACATCCTGTACTATGACGCAACAGTCAGATAACCATGGTTCTTAAAATGCTACTGAATAATACTATCACTGCCGTAAAACGGGGTTACTTTAGGAAAATTTGGGGCTACTTTGATAGATTTAAAATGGTTATAAAAACGCAAATATTCATAGTGCGATTGAGCAAATGAAGTTAAAGGTTAGGTCATTGTTGAAGGTAGCTATTACATTGCATCAGATAGTCAAAAAAATAAGGATATGGCGTAAAAACACTTTTGGATAGTAGCCCCTGCATTTTAAAGTAGCCCCGTTTTACGGTACAGAAAACAAAATATTAATTCACAGATACTTATTTATTAACAAGATGCAGCAAGAACCGTGACTTGACCAAAGTGCAATGACCTGCACTTCTTTATCTCTTAGTATTATCTAACACGTTTAAAAAGATCTATTGAAAAACGAGCAAACGCTAGTTATATCATAAATTACAATAACCGATTAAGCACATAGTAATTGGGCAGTTTAAATTACAAACCATTGCATAATACTGCACTGATCCAAATGAGTGTAAGCGCCTTCATATTTATTATTACGTTGGACTTTTCGACTTCATAGGAACCGCCTACGATATCGGACCTTTAAAATTACCTATAATCTTCATAAATAACGGTTTATCGTCATTCGATTAAAATAACAAAATTATGGAACTTAAATTATATAGTTCCGGTAAATACTGTTAGTTAACTGTGTAGTTTTAATCTATTAGTTAAAAGAAAAGTCTATTTACAAAGCGAACCCAATAGCGGTTGTATAGATACTTTGTATGTTGGTTTCCATTTTAACAATTGTTTAAAGTACCTAAGTTACGAAGTACTTATATCAAAAGGTTCACTACTTTAATTATTATTATCATTGACAGATGTGTTATAGCGTCATCATTTTGGGTAAATTTTTTATAAAATACTAATATCAGTAACTCTGAAAGGTCAGTTTTATATCTTAAGTCAGTTCTGAACTAAACGAAGGCATGTATCAAACCTAATCAAATCCATTTTATTTTAGGCATCAAAGGTCCATACAAGATAGGTACTTTACAATCTAACATATATATATTTTATTATTAGTAACCGATCGCGAAACGCACGAAAACGACGAAACACAACACCTATCGGCCACGATTGGGCTCTTCAGGGGTAAGGACCAAGCTTTCTTAAGCAAGCTTTAAATATTCATTTCCCAGTTTTATCTTCTGACCGGAGTTCTTTAACATCTAATTACACCGCTGGTCATTTCATAATCAATAGCTCAGCCAAAAGCCAGTCCATTGCTGGACAACGGTCTCTCCCAAGAATCTCCACGTCGAACGGTCCCGTGATACCCGCATCCAACTTTACCTTTATCTGTAAAATTATTCGCATTTCTTGTCTCTGTTCATTAACTGATAATTCTTTGATTGAACAAAATGCATACCATAGCAGAAACGACGTTCTATTTTTAAATCGTTCCATTTTATCATGTGACGTCCAATAAACTCTCACGGAACAAAAGCCGATCGAAATAAAAACTCACTAGTCGAGGTACGTTGACCTCCGCCCCTGGTCGCGTTTGATAAGCCGGTTAATGGGCCGTGCCATAGCCAACAATACTGCCATTGATACACGCTACTATATAAATTTTGTGCCATTGATACGCCATTCATCTGTTAAATACCCTTTTAATTGGTTGACTGGTTCCGTCATACCTACCTGTAATACCTATCATATACTCAGGGTTATTGTAATATTAGTATAACAAAATCCAGTTTATAAGTATTTTTAGAAATAGATACATTAAACTCTTTTTCGGGTTCTTCATTACTGAGCGTCGTCCGTCCTTATTTCCTGAAACGCTTTGACGGAGTCTTTGGCGAGCTTTTTCCTGCCAGTCTATCTTTGGGTTTTCTTAGGGCAGTGGTTACTGGTTATACACAGTAAATCACATTATTTTCTTGATCTGGTCAGACCAGCGCAGCGGGTAAGTAGGTGACATCCCAAAAAATCTAGTGACACACTTTATAAAAGATAGAGTAGAGGCAGGCCCAAGCTCAGATGGTAGGACAGTGTCGAACAGGACACCTAGATCTTAGGGGTGATAAGTTGGAGAAGGAAAGCCACAAATAGATCGTACTGGAGAATTTTGGTTGACCAGGCTAAGGCCCACCCGCGGTTGTAATTCCTCAGATGATGACTCTGCACACAAGACTACCTAACCCACTAATAAAGCAGTACAAAAATAAAACGCTCCTTTTAGTCGATAGTTAATCATGTTTGCTAATTTGGCTATGTAAAAGTAATAAGAATGTGAAGTAACGTTTCTGCGTGTCACGCTCATTTAGATGTTTGCATGCAATTACGAAACAGCATTGTTTCAAGCTCAACAAACTACGAGTTTAGAAATCCGGCCAGCACTCCCATGACAGTCGTGCGAATTATAATCCGTCTCATTAGGTACAAAGAAAATGTCCGCTTTCTTTCTCTACGTACAAAGAAGCGGCCATTGAAAGTTCACGATGTACAATGACCGACAAAGATGACACTGGCTTATCCACCATCGCTGACTCACTGGCGATACAATCCTCTTAATTATAATAATTTTCGTAGTAACCCATCGGCCGAGTGAAAGTATTCTGGTTCCAATGATCACACGCTTAGCCATAGGCAAGTTCAATGCTTTGATTAAGAGGTGTTATTAAAAATTTGTAATATTTGTAATAGCTTTTGCTTTCTTTCGGTGAATAGCGGAGGCGGTTGTGGGCCGATGTCGTAATTCATATAAGCGCGCGGGAATCGAACTGCCTTCTAGTTTTGATGTACTATGGGCTGCACAAATTCATTGTACAAGGGAAACTTAAATCCGCTCTTAAGAATCAAACCAAGTAAATAAAAAACTAGGTAGTTAGGTATTAGAAGTAGCTGGACCGGGATTTTTAGGTGATGATCATTATCCAATTTACGAGTTCTACTCTTTACCTACCACCTTGCCATATCGCAACAGCACATCACTCACATAATTATCATTTATTCTAGGGTTTCACTTATTGTTGATTCTTAGATTAGGTACTAAGGCACGTGCCTTCACAAAAAAGGTCACAAATGAAATGTTTGCAAGTATGGAGTGAGATTTGATTTCAGTCAAGTATTAAGTATGTATGGATTATTATTTCTAATTTAACTGCGCGTAAATTTACTATATATTATAGATTAAGATATATATTATAGAATAAATCATTCGTATTTACCATCAGACATGATGAGGACAATTGTGGTACCCGTCATTAAAAATAAAACAGGTGATGTTTCAGACGCCAAAAATTATAGACCGATATCATTGGCGACCATCGTGGCGAAAGTGCTGGACAGCTTGCTTGATAGACACTTAGCTAAACATATTGAGCTTAATGACGCGCAGTTTGGGTTTAGGCCTGGACTTTCCACTGAGTCGGCTATTATGTGTCTGAAAAGTACTGTCCAGTACTACACTAGCAGGGATACACCAGTGAACGCCTGCTTCCTAGACTTATCGAAGGCCTTTGACCTGGTCTCGTATGACATACTGTGGCAAAAGTTGTCAAACGAGACCAGTGTGCCTGAGGAGTTGATCGAGATCCTTAAATTTTGGTACGGAAATCAGGTAAACTCTGTCAGGTGGGCAGGTGTTCACTCGGATGAATACCAACTAGAGTGTGGAGTACGGCATACTGCGGATTTTTAGTAGTAGGTACTAACAACTTACTGACAACGACAAATTATTGGTAACTGACGTTGAACTTTCATCGGTGAATGTCACTGATGTAAACAAAGATGAAACAGGACTAAATATTCCGAAAGTTTCAAGATTTGTATAATAAAGCGAAAGCTATCCACACTGATGATTGATGAAAGACAAGTTTTTTTCAATATGATTTAGTATTATTAAGCAAGAAGAACGAGGGATTGAGCAGCATTCCGGGAAAGAATATTTTGAATTTGGTTAATGACAAATCCTTGACAAATCGCTACTGACGTTTAATAATACAAATATATGCCGTATGCACATTATTGCCATATGAAAGCTATTTTTAGCGCCACTATCCCGGGCCGAACCGACACTTTTCGGCTATAAAATCACACACTTATCAGGTTTAGAAATGACTATTAAAGCTATTCTGTTAATATTTAATTAGGTGGTATTTTAACCTAACCGTCTATCTTTTCTGTGCGGGATTTATTATTAAGGGTTTGTTTCAACTATTGAAACTTGCTCCTATCATTAGCTTGATGTGCATTTAAGTACATTTCAAAAGAACTCATAGAAACTTTACTACACGTAATCTCCATAAGTAATTTCCATCGGCACTCGTACAAAGGACGGTCTAAAAGGATTCTCGCCTTTCAAGTTTATGTCTTTAACCTCCAGAGCTCAAGAGATAAATGCATTTTGAAATAGGAAAAAAACGCCAAGCCTAACGGGAGAAAGTAATAGAAAATTGAGATGAGATGAGCGAGTGGGAGTTAACGAATGAGTAAACCATTTTAGAAAACGAATGCGCCCATAAATCTTCGCCACCAAAATATATGGGAACTTTATTAGAACAATCGGTAATCAGTGTGTAACATAACTTTCGTATTACGCAACATCGCTTCATCGAATCGCGTATCTTTGACAAATCGTCGTCCGCACCCTGTTTGCGACAATGCTGGTTTTCTTGAACCTCATCATCATATAATAAGTCAATCAATCAACGAGATTATTCTATTACGGCATCTTGCATTCAAATTAGCGAAGCGTGACTGGGGCCCGCGTCAGCAAATACAACAATGCACGGTTCCTGGCGGCACTTTCACCAGAGCTGCCTCGTGCCTGGGCCTGAGGCCTGGCCCGGCTTGCCTCACATCGGTGACGATATATCACAGTTCCATGAAATTATATACTCGTAGTTCCATAGTCTCTTCAGTCGGTCAGTCTTTTGTAGATGATTTGTGTACCTTTGATTTAATTATGGACCGTCCGGGCCTATTTACTGCTTATAATGTATCTACAATGTTTCTATATTTGTTATTATTGGTATTAGGACTTTACAAGAATGTGCGAGTTTTTATAAGGTTTATCCGTCTTGTTGATAGAAGGAACATGTATTATAGAATAGAGCGCTTAGTGCAATAAACATGCCTTAGAATGGGCAGGCATTATCCAAAAGATATTGTCCAATTGGTGTGAAACTAAAATTGGCACTGATTCTTCTACGTAAAATTTCGCAAATGTTTCTGAACTATTGGTAGGTGTTTATTTAGCATTTCTATTGCAATTTACCGTCAGTCGCTAATAACTATCTATAACAAAATAATTAAGCACGATGAGCATCAAAAGTAGCTGACAACTTTACTCCGGCTTATGTCAATGCATACTTACTAATATTGTCATCTACTTTTGATGTTAACTGTACATTGCTCTAAAATGTATGACTGTCGAAATGTCTAAACCCTCTATAGTTTACCTATTTCATATTACTTACTTCCGAAATGAGTCTTCGTTATTCATCGCACAATTTCAACAAGGTTGCACCTACAAAGCGCGGCGGCGTGTGATCTCAGGAGTAACTGTTTCATACACCTAAACACCACGTCGAACCAAAATTGGGGTACGTCATAACGAAGGCTTTTGACTAACCGGTCTCACTTACTGTTACCGAGTTGGCATAAGCTTACGTGAACGATATAACATACACACAAGTAATAAGTGCCCACGCACTCGTGTGTGGTACATTCTTTCGTGTTTTGCTTGTAAATGTACCCACATTTAGTATGCCTTGGGCGAGACGCTCCGTTAACCTTGTTATCTTCGTTGCAAGCATGCTTGGAGACATCACCGTTACACGATGTGCGATGCGACATACAATAGGGAACGTGAGTCAAGGTGGGATTCCTAATTATTTTAGTTATGTTACCCGTTCATAAACATTTAATTAAGTCACAAATAGTCACAATATATCCTAACTATATAAATGCTGAAGTCTACTTCAAAAAAACGAGACTTCAAACATAGGTATGTTTTGAAATTTTTAGCAAAACTATTGATACTATCAAATTCTTTAAACTTCGTGAACATAAATGTATGACTGTGTTGTCAGATAACGGACGAAACTGCAACTGCGTACAAAAATCAAACTGCACTCTTAGGTATTTCGTTTCTGTCACAGACACACATGATAAATGTCTATCGTATCCTCCGTCTAGTCTATAGACTAAAGAAATTAGACTCAAAGTCGTTCAATTGAAATCAATCCATCTGAATTTACCGTTCGTTTTCTCATGTCCATATCATATTGACCTGTCGACGCCCCGTTGGATTTAAATTCGATCGATCAATGCATTCAACAGTATCGATTTATTTTGTGGCACCAACGCGTATAGTTACGGGTATGCTGCACAGTTATTCAATGGGTACAGAAATCTTAAACGACGCTCAGACGAGTGTACAAGCCTTTGTTCAGATCGGGTCAAGGGAACTGCGATGCCGAACCAAAAATATAAATTGGCACGGACCGCTGATATGGAAAGAGCTTTTGATTTCCTAACTGCACACCAGCACAGATTGTTTTGGCCCAGTTTGACATAGTGGACTTTTTTTTGACCGATGACAATAAATAATTATGCTACTAATGTTTATAAAAAATATACTAGAATTTATGGAAACCACAAATAAAAAAGTGTTTTGAATTCTGTAGAATCATCCATACTGTGGAGGTTGATGATGTCAATCTTCGATCTTCCAAAAAAAAAAAACATCAGCACAACAATCGATTCCTGCAAGGTCCGTCTCATCTCAATTAATTAATGATGTACTCTTTTATGTTTCTGAACTTTGTAATATACAAGCATCTTTATCTCTGTTCAGGTTCCTCATGACAGAGGATCGTGGTAATCATACGTGATTTACAGTTGTAGTAAATGATTCACCTCCACCGGATTGGGTTCATTGCGTTCGATCAATATCTTCACCATATCAACTAAAAGATAAAATCTTGAAAGGACTTCCTTTATTAGTTCATAGACTTCTCGAGTTTGTTGGTTTCTACAATTCAATTTATTTAATGCAGTTCATGGTGTACATCATTACATTACATGGTGTATGTTTGTTCACACTCACTACACTTGTCACTTTTTGTCTTTTGTATCGGGAACTGCACAGCCACTTTTACATATATCCATTTAATCAATAGATTAACAGACCTTATATAGGTATATTCTACGTAAAACAACGATAGCGTGATTCAGCTTATTCAGCGAATGTAACACCGCCAACGCCATCTAGCGGAAAATGGGTACCTAAACAAAACGCCTGTGTTAAACAATGTTCATGGTGTAGATTAGGTAGGTATGTATTAGTAAATAAGTTAAGCTAGGGCCATATGTTTATAGATCTGCACGTTCTCAGTCCCAGTGGCCGAGATTCCTCGCGATGAATACCAATAGCCGAACGAATAAGGAGAGTAACTGTCGCATACAAATATATTAGCAGTGCCTGCATCGCGCGCTCTAGTTTCTTATATGTGCATGCTAATCAATAGAAGAAACCTAATGCGTGCTCCATACTTGCTAGAACACACATATGTGTGATAAATAGGTGGAGAGATTGTTTGCGTCTTGTTGTTTAATTTTACGCGAATGTTCTGTAGTCTCGTTTTTTTATTCACAAACTGACTGGCGATTGACCTCAGTATCACCTGATGGTAAGTTATTACGAGGTCGAGGATGTAGCTCGCTGGTTCAGTAATAGCCTATTCACTCTTACCTTAAAGAGGCTTAAATTATAATTTTCTGGAAATAATTTAATCTGGAATGTATGTAAGTAATAACTAATAAGTGGGGATCAGTGATACACATTCCATAGTTGGGGGAATTCGTCGGGCGGGAGTCGCATTATATCCCTTAAAAAAATTGCCACGAATTGTGCAATAGTTCCCTATATTTAGTTATACTTAAAATGAGCTATGAGCCCCCAGCGGAGCTAAATAGTCTAAACACTGGTGCGCACTATTGTGGCTCCGCCTTCCACATTTGTCAAAACGGAGCCTTTATCAGATGATCACGATCAATTACATGAGCATATTTCAACAGAAACAACCAATTAAATACACCTTTCGGGCGGCCTTCTCTAAAAATGAAAGAGAGAATCTTCGGTAGTGTTTTATTCCGAGTCATAAGGCTGCCTGTCCACAGAAGCGGATTCAAAGATTCAAAGATTCAAAGATTTTTATTTGCTTCGAACACAGTAAAATGTGATATACAATATACATAAAAGTTCAGTGCGTTCAACCATGAAATAGGCATGCAAATAGTTGAGAGGGGCGACGAAATTATTTCAAATTATTATTAACTAAGATGCGGATTAACGGAGATGTGTAAAATGGACCAATGACATGACTCAGATATGAATGCACTACTTTTGGGCTTCACAAAGACGCAGCCTGCCGTTCTAGCACAACTATAGGGCTACCCGTCACTGTCTCACATTACTGCACAGAAAGATACAGGTAATTATCTCCTGCGAGAAATAGTCTTCTGTGGACAGGCAACCTTATACTGATCCTCGCCTTAGGTGTGGCGCATGCTTTACGATCAGCCCATCTCTTTTCACTCTACGTTTTCACCATTTCTATCGTTTATAAATTTCAAGCTTCAACATATCCACGCCAGGTCAACGACCTTACTATATTTCATTTTATAGTCTCCGTAATCGATTGACCAATAATAATTCATATGTGAAAATGTACACGTCGGCGAATCAGCGGAGTCAATAACAGATCAATGTAAGTTAGAAATTTTATGGACCATATCGCTGTGTAAACGCTTCGGCAAATAAAAATGTACGTAAAACTGACGCCTTACTTTTACAATTTTATTATATCATCAATTTAAGTGAATTTGATTCGTGGTCATTGCCCTGTGGATCGAAATATGCGCTAGAGAGTCGGCTTATGAATTGGTATTAGATTCGTACAAAATCACAGCTGTATTAATTGGGCGGAATAGCGAGCTCGTATCGGAGACCAAGAGTCTTGGTCTCCGATACGAGCTCGCTATTCGCTACGAGTCTTGGTCCAAGACTCCTTTTGGGTCGCTGCGCCAGTGAAGTTAGAGTAAATACGAGTTAATACATTTGTTCGATTTTATGTTGATATGTACCTACATAATATAGACATAGACATAGACATAGACATAGACATAGACATAGACATAGACATAGACATAGACATAGACATAGACATAGACATAGACATAGACATAGACATAGACATAGACATAGACATTTATTGGTAATTGAGTAGGTTAATTACAAGTCACTTATTCGCTATAAAGATATTAGATTATTATTATATACATATATTTATTATGAAACATTATTTAATTTTGTGTATTTTACATTCCAATATTCCGCACGTCTCCGTTTCGCTCCACTTCAGTGGAAACGCACCCTAAAGCTGCTTGTCCATAGAAAGGGAGATGCGTAAAATGAACCAATTACATTCCTCACATTTAAATGCACTTATTTTGGCCTTCATAAAGCCGTTAATTTTCTCCGCAGGCAGCCTTAGAATTAATTGTACTTTGCTGAGCACAAATCAGACAAACACAAGCATTTATTGTACATAAACCTTGTTAATTATGGAAAATTAAGTAAAAGTTCTACGTAGCACAACCATTAGCTTTATATCAATTGAATGGAAATGCCTTTTCTCTTTCATTATCACCAATTAACAGAAAACGAATTTATGAAGTTAACACGACACTATCGCTTTCTCACGTGCTTAGAAATCGTATAGGGACATTGTTGGGAGTGCGCTTACCGTGTCAGAGAGTATGAGGCTTCTTACAGACTGAACACACATACATTAGACCGCGTAAACCGAATGGCACCAGTACGTCTAGCAAAACTGTGACACGAATACTATCTGTCACTTTCATTGCAATACCGTGCGTGCGAGCTAGACGAGTGGTGCGGCAAAAGATATGTTAGCCCTGCAGGCAAACTGTGAACTAGGCACTCACCGCTATTCGTGATACTGAACATGTGGTGCCGCGGCTGAGGGGCAGCTGCTTGGCGCGACCTTTCAAAGAAGAGGGCAAGTGGCAAGTGATGGTAATGGGCGGGCCATGTGACCCGGTGAGTGGATGGCCGTTAGGGGCAGCGAAGTCCTGGAGTAGTGACCGCGTATAGGAAAGGCCTTCGACTAGGTGGACGGATGATTTCGTGAGGGTCGCGGGAAATCTGCGCAGGATAGCATTTTGCGATGAGCTGTAGAAAACTTTAAAGGAGGCTTTTCAGCAGTGGAAGTCTGTGGCTGATAGGCAGATTCAAAGACACTGCCACTCTATTACTCTATGCTCTCTGCCGTGTATGCGATGCGGTATGTTAATACTAGTTGCCCACTTTCCAGGTCTTGTAATATTGAACCATCTCGACATCGAAAGTCGCAAACAATGGGGTAAAATAATATGCATACGGACAGTGATGTTCTTGCCGATGTATTACCACAGTAGTATGTCTAGAGAGAGTCCGCGGCTTGTCATAAAATGGTTTGTCGATAAAAGGTAGACTAGTGGCTATGTGAGCTGTAGACCTCGAGATATTTTCTGGACATGGTTGAAATCTGTAATTTTTTTACGTTTTTAACCCCCTTAACAACTAAATGTGATCTACCAGAGTAAAGAGTTCGAGGTATTTACAACCTTAATATTCTGTGTGATTCTGTTATTTTGGTAAAGCAAAAGGTGGTTTGTATTGATTTTTTGATTAAAGATAACGTAAAATTATTGGTAACGGAAATTACTTAGATAGCAGTCATAAATTGTTATGCGGCACCATCTTCTAACTTTGTAAATGTGTTGTGTAAGTATATCTAAATTAAGCTGTAGGTACACTTACTTTTTAACAAGCAGGTCAAGATGCAGGGAAAATGTTGTTTACTGATTTTCTTTTACCGGAAATGGATTTACATAAGCAATTAAATTTTAATTGCCTGCAGTTTCTAATGCCAATTTGAATGAAATCGTTTGACTGTTGATAATACTATTGAATGGGCAATTATACTTAAACTGTAAGAATTATCAAATGATCTGTTCGTTAATATTAACAGCGAAGCCGTTAATGATGAAATGTTTTACTATTTTATTGCTTTGAAAGTTACGAAACCAAATTAGTAAGTATGAATTTGAGTCTCCGGGCCGATATAGGCGACCAGCATTTTGAACTGCAACACAGTTGCAAAATGGCTGTTCGAGAGCAGTTCTAATGCAGTTGGTGTAACTGCATCCCTTTTTTATGAACTACTAGCGACGCGCCCCGGCTTCGCACGGGTGCAATGCTGATAAATTATGCATGTATTATACATGTAAGCCTTCCTCTTGAATCACTCTATCTATTAAAAAAGCGCATCAAAATCCGTTACGAAGTTTAAAGATCTAAGCATACATAGGGACAGACAGACAGACAGCAGGACGCGACTATGTTTTATATTACGTAGTGATAGTGATACTTGTTGACAAGTTGTAAAAACAACGAAGTTGATACTTGAACGCCATAAAGTATAATAATTTATAACGGAGCTAGATAATAACAAAACTTGCACCACAATTGATATAGTGGATCTATCGTGACGTAAATGGACAGTTTAGATCACTTTATTGTAAAAGCCGTGGAGTGAATTGAAAATAATGACTCCAGTCACGGCATTCTCGACAATCTTTGAGTATTTCAATCACTAAAACGAGAGTAGGAAATTAGTACGTGTTGATACTTTATTTCAGACCAAGTAACATGCCTCTTTATAATTTTTACGTCATCCCGGATTTTCTGTCTGGGGAGAAAATCTCACTTCCTGGCCAAGGCAAAACGTAAAAAAGTAGACTAATCACGGGCGGTAATTCGTAAACACCTAGTGTTTGTTACCTTACAACTCCGTCATTTATGAACCGAATTATTATTTTTTTCGATTTGTATACGTATCTTCAAATCGGTTCCATAAAATTTTTGGTGAGCATCTGATGACCAGATTCATGAGGAATTGAAAGAACTCCTCAAATAATAGAGGCGCGTCCATTGTTATTTCTGCGTTTTTTATAGTTACTCGTTGAGTTGTTCTCGGAAATATGATTCCTTCTCGCTGAAGGCGGTTATTTTTGGAAACATTTATTAGGTTAATACAGTAAGGATTGGCAAACGCTTAAGTTCTAATGCATTGATTTGACCAATATTTTCTGGGTATAAAAAAAAACTTTCAAATTGAAAGAGGGAAGGAAGCGTTCTCTTAAGATACTCGTACTATTTATTAGAATCAAGACTCAATGTGGACATTTAATTTATATAACAAGGTAGTTTGTAGATTTATCAGTATGCCACTATTATGTATTTAATGGGCATACCAACATGACCGAGGCAATAACTTTCACTAGTCCAAATAGTTAGAGATCAGCTGGCCAAAAAAGTTTGCAAATCATTTCTTTTTGTGTTCTATATAGTGGAGTCACGCCATGGCAATATACTATTTGGTATAGCTTTGAAGCAAGGTCAGAAACCGGACGGTATTACAATACATTACTTTCGTACTCGATGGACGAAAGCGAACGCGGCCTCCTGTTTTGGCGACAACTTTCTGTATAGGCTACTTATCAGTACGAACCACTTTTTTGTCCTTTCCAAAGTAGCAAGTAGATATCTCGATATAGCATCAATCACCCGAAAATGGACAGGTCCACTTTCCACCATGACATAAGCGGCGGTAACCATTGTTACTCAATTATAGGGAGTGTACAACAAATCTGAGAAATAAAAGGGTCTTTAATTAAAGCGTGGGGGTTTTTGTACGCACAATGGTGAGATAAGGGCAATTCTTTTAATTAGCTTTCTACGGATTCGCTCAGGAATTTTAACTGGCTAACGTGGGTTCGACTAACGTGGGCTCGATTTTTTGTCTCTAATTTGGTAAATGGCTTACTGTGCCACGAATCTTACTTATCTCTAGGTCCGGCGTGGACTGCTCGACTCCTCCTTCCGCCCTCTATTTGGGCTTTTGTATGGAAAACGTTCTCGAGAACGGCACATATCTGAGCCCAAATTATTCAGCCAGTAGCCATTCTCAGCCGCGTACTCGCGTCGGTTGTCTTTTCATCTTTTGTAATGTTTGTTTGTAGTGTGGGTAAATAAATTGGCGAGTAACTATCCGTGCGAATGGCTCCAATACAATTCTTCACTTTCCATCCTCTGTTGAGTAGAGTTTATTGACCGAAAGAGCTAAGAGTCTCCGTTTAGTTTGGCCGAAAATTCTTTCGTACACTGAGAAAATTAAAAAGCTCACCTCGTTATAACTACTTGAGAAATAGCCAAATTGTGATTTTGTTTATTTTGGTTACTAGCCCTCAGCTTGTCAGTCCTCCGATTTAATTTAACTTGCAACTAACATTTTAACAGCTACTTAACAAATCATTTTTTTTTTCAGTGTATGTCCGGATGATTCGATGTTTAGATCTCCATGCTTCACGGCTGCTCTTGCCTAGTTTACGAGTGCAACCTTGCATTTCTAAACCGATTCTCATGAAATTTTGTGAGTATGTTCGATATGTAGATATATTTTGTTCATCGATTCAGTTATTCGACATTTTTCAAAATGGCGGAGGTACCTATGTGGATGAAAATATAAAAAACGGCCAAGAGCATGACGGGCCACGCTCAGTGCAGGGTTCCGTAGTTGCCCATCCTTCACAATTACGAGAAAGATTTCAAGCTCTGTAAAAAAGGTCGTAAACGCCAGAGTAACTGTAATTACTTATTTTATTACCTTCTGGAAGTTATCGATTATACGCACCAGATTGAGTGGAATGTTTTAATGCAGCATGGCACTTAACTAATATGTGTAACGTTCGAAGTATAAGGATACCGCGCGGCACTTACGTTATTTTAAAGAAAATTATGAAAGTCTGCGACATCTCAAAAACGGCTTAAGCGATTTTATTCGATATAGTTTTTATTGAAAGTACTTATAAGGCCTCATTTTCATGAATTTTCCCATAATTTTTTGACCCTTGGTTGAAAAATTAGAGGGGGGGGGGCGCTATTTTTTTATTTTCGGAGCGAATATTTACGAAACTGCTGACTTAACCAAAAAATTATGTTTGAAGACCCCTATTAATTTTAAAAGACCTATTTAACGACACCCCACACACTAGTGTTGAAATGAAAAAAATAATTCACCCCCACTTTAGGTGTTCGAGAGGCACCCGAAAAAAAGGTTATTTTTAGTTTTTATTTTACCGTTTTGTCGGCGTGATACATACACATACTTATACCAAATTTCAGCTTTCTAGTACTAATAATCACGGAGCAAAGCCGCGGACGGACGGACAGACGGACAGACAGACATGGCGACTATAAGGGTTGGTTCTAGTTGACTACGGAACCCTAAAAATTTACAAATCTCATTCATCAAACAATCGCGAGGGGCCAGTGGTTTAAATAGGTACCTATATCCTGTTTTTTTTAAGACGTAAGATATTTTGTGATGGAATACCGTTTAAAAATCTTCTGATCCACATTATTTCGACTGCCGGTTAAATCGTGGTACTAAAGCTTACACAAGGTACTTAAGTAAAAGCACGCCGCAATAGAAAGCATGTAGGTAACATGTAGAATAATAAAAATGAGTAATGGAACACGACATATTTCATTACATTGTTGTCGGTTCCTGCCTAACGCTAGTTAAGATGTTCCAAGATCTATTGATGTGTGGGGTAGGTTGGAAAAGATCGATCGTTAGTAGAAAAGATATACCTATAGTAAAATTATATTTTCTTTAACTCATTTTTTCTCTGTCAAAGTTACATTTTAGTAGAGTTGCTAAGCCGCGAAATTGTGCGCATCGGGTTACAAGCATGAAATTTCTACCATGCACACATAGAGCGTTCCGCGGTGATTATTTTCAGATGTGGAGGGAAGTCAGATTCGTCCCCTGCGTGGCGGTAGAGCGGGGTGAAGAGGACCAAGTACTGCTCCTTTTCTTTTTTTGATTACTGATCAGTTAAGACCATGAGGGCTTGTGTGGCATCATTTTCGTGTAAAACAGATATCAGCTATTAATTTTTTATGCTATTTAAGAATAGTTTCATATAAAAATTTGGGTTTATTGCCGAAAAGGTAAAAATCACAACAAGTTTTTTTTATTCAGAACGATAAATTAGTTATCTATCCTGAATATTTACAATTTAAAAAAATATTACTAAACAGCAAATTTAATCTTGTTGGTAAAAATGTATACATATTGGGCACATCTGATACAAAAAGTACCTTGAAAAAAATATTGATGTTAAGCTTAGCCTGCGTGCTCTAGTACATTTTGCTAAGTCGCGAAATTGTGTACATCAGGATACAACCACGAAATTTCTACCACAGATAGAGTATTCTGCGGTGATTATTTTCAGATGTGGAGGGAAGTCAGATTCGTCCCCAGTGCGGCGGGAAAGCGGGGTGAATAGGACAAAGGAGTCCTCTTTTTCTTTTTATATTACTGATCAGATAACGCTACTAGGACTTGTGTGGTATCGTTTTTGTGTAAAACAGATATCAAAAATTCATTTTTTATGTTATTTATTCATAGTAGGTACCATATAAAAATATGGGTGTATTTCCGAAATGGTAAAAATCACAACAAGTTTTTTTTATTCAGGGAGATAAATTAGTTATATTTCCTGAATATTTACAACTAACAAAAATATTGCAGAACAGCAAATTTAATCTAGTTTCTAAAACTATATACATGTTGGGCACTCTTCATACAAACAGTAACTTAAATAAATTGTTGATGTTGAGATTAGCCCGTGTGCTCGTGATACATTAGCAAAAAAATATTTTTTTTAATTACATCAATTTGTTTTTCTAGGACGTATATGGTAAATATTATATGTAAAAGCATGTTAATAATCATTATTTAATGTATTTAATGAAGCGAAATAGGATGCGTTCGGAGAATTACGTTGGTTACGCCGACGTAAAGATATATTTTAAGCTACTGTTTGTATGAGAAGTGCCCAACATGCATATATTTTTAGAAACTAGATTTAATGAGCTTTTTAAAATAATAATAATAATTTTAAAATGTTCACGAAATTAAACTAATTTACCTCACTGAATAAAAAAACTTGTTGTGATTTTTACCTTTTCGGCCATACACCCATATTTTTATATAGAGTTTGAAGCTGACAAAATAGTACAAGCGGTATATACAGCCTGGACCGACAACTGCCCCGAAAAGAAAATTATGGTAAAACGAATACCCTGGTGGAACCCAGAGATAGCAAAACTTAGGAAAGAAACCAGGGCTATTTTCAATGACGCAAAAGCCTCAAATAACTTTGAGAGCTATGCACGAAAGCTCACAGAATATAATAAGGCTGTGAGAAAGGCAAAAAGAAGCGCGTGGAGGGGTCACCGCGACCAAATAGGGTCTATACCCCTATATAGGGTATGAGACTAACAAAAGCACTAGCTACGTCGAAGTCAGTCCCGCTTACAACCATTAAGGGCAGTGACGGGAAAATGACGGAGACAGGGCTAGAAACCCTAAAAATTATGTGTAGCACACACTTTCCAGGCTCAGTGATACACGAGAGCGAATTAGATGATGTTTCAATTAGTGTAGTGGAACAAAGCGCAAGCACAACCAGACACAACTGGGACACGTCGAAAAAGGTAGTAGACCATAACAAATTGAAATGGGCAATTTCAACGTTCCAGCCGTTCAAGGCTCCGGGACCAGATGGAATCTACCCAGTACTACTACAAGAAGGCGCAAACGTACTCATTCCTCACCTGAGTAGACTGTACAGAGCGTCTATAGCATTTGGACACATACCACGAGTATGGAGAATGGTAAAAGTAATATACCTGCCTAAACCAGGCAAGGCAGACTACGGAGAAGCCAAATCGTACAGGCCTATAAGTCTGTCTTCATTTTTCCTAAAAACATTGGAAAAATTGGTGGACAGACATATAAGGGATGGTCCATTAAAAAGACGTCCGTTGCACAAACTACAATGTGCGTACCAACCTGGAAAGTCAACCGATACCGCGTTGCACCTGGTAACAACCAGAGCCGAACGGGCCATAGAAAATCAGGAACTATGCCTGGTGGCTTTTCTAGACGTAGAAGGAGCGTTTGATCGCACCACGTACCAAGCTATCAGTGAAGCAGCTGCAAGACATGGCATAGAACCGACCATCTGCAAATGGATAGGCAACATGTTAAACGCCAGGCTAATAAAGTCGTCTCTGATGGGAGATGAAATACT
Source organism: Apotomis betuletana (assembly GCA_932273695.1). NCBI lineage: Eukaryota > Metazoa > Arthropoda > Insecta > Lepidoptera > Tortricidae > Apotomis > Apotomis betuletana. Next base: position 11,297,406 of record OW026309.1, on the reverse strand, counting down.
AGCTACGGCTACAAAAGGGTGTCCCCAGGGAGGAGTACTCTCACCTACTCTATGGAGTCTGGTGGTAAACTCCCTAATGGAGGAACTCAACAGTGGTCCTATCTATACGGTAGGATATGCAGATGATCTGGTGATTCTCGTAAATGGGAAATTTCCCAGTACGGTATCAGCAATTATGAGTGAAGCACTGAGGAAAGTGGAGAAATGGTGTAACAATCACCAATTATCCATTAACCCAGGCAAAACAGTGGTAATACCATTCACGAGAAAGAGAATTCTTAAGGACATGCAGGAACTAAAACTGTATGGACAGGTACTCGAAATATCCAGTGAGGTGAAATATCTTGGTGTCATACTAGATAAGGAATTCAATTGGAAAAAGCATGTTGATCACACCATAACAAAGGCTCTCAGAGTATTTGGGATGTGTAGATCAGCGTATGGTAAGACGTGGGGATTAAGTCCAAAGGTACTAAAGTGGATTTATACGATGATGGTACGACCAATCATCCTATATGGCAGCCTCGTATGGTGGCCAAGGACGTTGAAGAGCACATGCAGAGACGCCTTGACGAAGGTGCAAAGAACGGCGTGCATGGCTATAACAGGGGCGTTTAGAACTACGCCAACCGCGGCGCTAGAAATATTGTTAGATCTACAACCGCTACATATAGTGATACAGTCCGAAGCGCGCAAATCACTGCACAGGTTAAAAACAATGGACCTGTGGAGTTACTGCACGCCGAAGACTAAGCACACTAACATGGAAAGCAACAATTTTCTTGACAGAATAACAACCATGAGCTGCGATAAAATGCAGCCTAAGTTTGTATTCAGTAGGAACTTCAAGGTACAAGTTCCAACGAGGGCGGAATGGGCCGAGGGTCGCGAGCCACCCACAGCAGATGGTGAGGACATTATTTGGTACACTGATGGATCAAAAATGGGATCAGGTACGGGAGCAGGCATTCATGCAAAAGACTTCAATGCAAGTACAAGTATGGGAGGTTATGCGACTGTCTTCCAAGCGGAGACATACGCTATAATCGCCTGTGCCCAGGAGAACATAGATAGACTTACCAGAGGGAAGCACATCTACATACTCAGTGACAGTCAAGCGGCACTTAAAGCGCTGGGTGCGCCTAAAGTGGATTCTAGACTTGTGTATAATGGCGTCCTAGCTTTGAACAAGCTTGGAAGGCACAATAAGGTGCAACTGGTATGGATCCCAGGGCATGAAGGCTTCATCGGTAATGAAATTGCAGATGAACTTGCTAGAAAAGGGTCTGCGACAAGTTTCATAGGACCTGAACCATGTGTGGGTCTCTCGCAGGGAACCATAGCAACAGCCATCAAGGACTATGCCAAAAACCAGCACCAACAAGAGTGGAGGAAAATGGCAGGCTTGAGGCACTCAAAGCTATTCATGGAATGTATAGAATCAGGCTGGACCAAGAAATTATGGGAATACAGCAAAAGACAGCTCCGAATCATAACGGGGGTGTTTACTGGTCACTTTGGGGTCAAAGGACTATTGGCCAAGTTGGGACTGTCTGACAATACAGATTGTAGAATGTGTGGCGAGGAGGCAGAGACAATGAAGCACATACTGTGTGGATGTCATGCCCTCGCCAGACTCAGAATGAAGGAATTCGGTATTGGTTACCCAGAACCGAAGGAATTCCAGGCACTACCAACTGGTTCCATCATCCGATATATGAAGGTGGTGGAACAATCCTTTGAGTAGGCGCGATGGGGGTAACTACACAAAAGATCCCATTGGGTCGAAGTGTATCCGCAAGGACCCCTTCCTAATAAGATAAGATAAGATAAGATATAGAAGTATACAAAAATAACATAAAAAATGATTTTCTGATATCCGTTTTACATGGCAACGATACCAGACAAGTCCTAGTAGACTTAGCTGACCAGCAATAAAGAAAGAAAAGAGATATACTTCGTCCTATTCACTCCGCTCTCCCGCCTCACAGGGGATGAATCTGACTTCCCTCCACATCTGAAAATAATCACCGTGGAACACTCTATCGTGCTTGAGAGAACTCTATTGTAGAAATTTCATGCTTGTAACCCGATGCGCACAATTATGTTAGAAAACAGCGGACTAACAACTCTACTATTTGTGCAAACCCAATTTATAAATATGAATTAAAAAAAAATATAACTTTGACAGAGAAAAACTGTGTTTTTCCACCTTTGCCAACGGTAACTGGGAAGTTACCGACACGTCAGGGAGGCTGTAATCTGCGGGCACGATAGCGACCTAGCCACGACGATAGTTTAAATTGTTTTATTTTAATATAGTAACACGGCGAAATATATTCGCTCTTACTTCTGTAATTTGGTAGGCAAACAAAGACTCTAACGTCAAAGAAGGACTTTTTTGGTCGAAAACTGCAATTTTCTCATAAATTAGCCTGAGTCTCTGATCTGAGCTCTGAGATATCATCACGTTGCCTATTTTTTAAATCGAATTATCAAATTGCTTTACTTTCGAAAAAACAGCTGGTTTTGGCTTTGTCGATTTCGAGGTTAGAATTGGAATCTTATTTCCTAAATATGACAAGTAAGAACGTAGATTTTATGCATTTTTGTGGGTGTAAATTACAATTTTACGACGATTTCGTAGGTCAAATCACCAAATAGATTTGCAAGCGTAACCTTGGAGTGAATTGGTAGTAGCTGCGTTTTCTCACGATTCTTCAATATGACTAACATTAATTACCTTGGATAAATAAATCCACGAGTACTTCTTTATATATTTCGCTGCATTTAAATCACCGAGTACAATTCGGAGGCTATTAGATAAAATTGGACCGTTGTTTTTAATTCGGGACAACGCACGCGTCGTCACAATACTTTTAGCCTTGACATAATAACATTTATATCTGGCGAAGCAATTAATTTAACCGAGGACCGCGAACTGGAAGCTGTACAAGATACCATCACGATGAATGACAAATCAAATTGCTCTCTGACAATAGATCGTTCTGTCTCCACTCCAGCCGATGATTAATTACCCGTTAAGAGGCCTTATTCCTTTTAAAATGTATTATTTTCATATTATGACAAATATATTGATAATTTTAATCAACTTTTTGAAGTGAACAATACTTCTCCTTGAGTTCTACAAAGTACCATGGCTATTTCATGCATTTATTGCGTGCAGTCGAAAATATGTAAAAAAAAAAACAGTTTTCTGTGTGAATTTCGTCAAGTTCAAGTAGTTTTTGAAACTAAAATTATCAATGAAAAATTCAAATTCTGTAAGGTTCATATAAGTTATAAATCGCAATGATCCTGTTCTAAGTAGTACCATTTACAATATGTTAAGAAACATGTTAGATCATAGAGAAGAATGACTACACTAAAAAAATCATCATTTTTGAATGGATAAGGAGTCTTAAGCCCGCTTAATTCGAATTCGTCAACGAATGCGCTCCATAAAACAAATCAATAAATTGTTTCGATAAGTAATTAACGAATGTTAATGTTTAAGTCTTAATCGTAGTGGTTTAATGTAATAAAAACAGGTTGGCCTTAAACGGGCTATAAGCTGAAAGGTCAGCGAAACATTGCTGTCCCAGTTTGCGGATTGGAAAAATAGCTCACGTGGGTGCTTCGAGATAAAGTAAAGATGGTGGATAAATGCGTGTTTGGAATAACAATGCCGCAACTGAATGTACTGGTCTACCGTGCTCCGCTAAAAGATCGTATCTTTATTCAAATTGCATAGTAAGATACGACGTTTTAATATAGTACGGTAGTGTTTATAGGCGCATGTGACGTGAATCTTCTAAGCGTGAAGAATGGTTAATTTTGGTCGTTTTGCAAGTTTGGTGCTTGTGGGAGCAGAACATGCCCAAGCAGTCAAGGTCGAGGTCGCAAGTGAGTTATTGTCATTGAGGAGTCACTTGGTTGCGTAAACTTTTTATGAATCGAGAATCCTTCCTTCTTAATTTATATTTCGATGTAAACTTTTCGTAAACTTTGGGTTCCACGGATGATATTAATATGGGTACCTACCTAACCTATATACTCCTGGAATTACTTTTCGTCGAATGTTTAATATCGCCGTAAAATTTTTTTCGTAGACTGTGTTTTTCTTTGCAAGCGTAAAGTATCTGAGATTGTTATACAACAAACCTAACCTAACCAATATGATGATATAGCAAGAATTATGAAAAATGTATTAAGTAAGTACTACTGAGAAATAAAAATTCTGCGAAATGATTTTTCGGCAAAATGAAACTTTCGAAGAAGTAAGTTTCTAGGAGTCAAAGGGCTCCTATTAATGTATCATTATTATAATACTGCCATGCTACGGTTAAAGGACGTATCTTACTATCACATCCGTATAAAGATACGACCTTTTATCATAACACGGCAGAATAATTATGTAGACCAAGCGTAAGTAAATTAAATATGTGCCCGTATTTTTTTTGTGTATTTTTTTTTGTATATCAGCCTCGTACATACTTAACAGAAATACCTATCCTTTGATAAGTTTTTAATAACTGCCTATTAACCACCTTAATTCAATAGTATAGGCTGTGTAGTGTTACTTCTTATTTAATATGGACCAATACTTTGCTACATGGTTCTTGTATACTGTAGTATAGATTCAGTTTCCATTTCTAGATTACGAATGAAATATATCAACAGGCCATTGTCAAGGTTCGCGAATCTTTACGGGCAAACAAATTACTGCGGAAGTGATATATAAAACTAAATAAGGTGTCGAGGGTCTTATAACAATGCGATAAGATGCATTGTTGTTTGATGGATATGCTTTTTGTCATTGTTAGTAAGATCTGGAGTGATTTGGCTATGTATGTGCAAGGTCTGACCTTATACTGAACATCAACTGTGACGACTATAAAATATCATCTAGTCCACGTTATACTTACACTGTTTAGAGCTAGATTTCCTGAATTATAAGAAGGAGTAACATAAGAATTCTACACATTACGTACAATACAATACAAGTACTCTTTACTGCGCACCTCACACAACAAACAGAAGATACCATGCAATTTAGAGGTAAACTACAGGCGGTCTTATCGCTAAAGAGCGATCTCTTCCAGCCTTTGGGTTGTTGAGAACTTGATAAATGATGTGAGAGTAAGTGTTAATAGGCGGTGCAAGAGCAGAAAAAGAATATTACGTACACGATAGACAAATAAGTACATAAAATAAATAAATATTACAAAAAATAAATACATACATACATATACCTAAATTCAGCCACAAAGATAAACGGACCAGTTGAACTAAATACAAACTATGAGAGGGATAGATAATGCTCTTTCAAATAAGCTTTAACTTAATGAAATTTCCTTAATGCAATCATTATCCGGAAAATTGGCGTTCAAATTATCTAGAGCTTTTCAAGAGCAAGACAGTATTAGCATTTCATGTTAGGATGCATTACGTAAAGCGCTAAACGATAGTCAGCGTAAGTCAAGTATTGCCAATAAATATTAACATTTATATACAAATTGACTACGCAAATACTGATGCAAAACTGTACACGCACGCGATAACAACTCGAGTCAACATAGCTCCAATATGACTTGATAAGGTTGACACTCAACAGAAATGATGTATAATTTTTAATACCGCTTTAATCTCATGATATCTAATATTATAATTATTTTTTAGATTAAATACGTAGTATACTTATATATAATTGTATATAGAAAACTCCCGTGAATCATATTAAAATACACATGAGACGGGTTTACTCACATCGTAAAAGTCGAATATTTCATTTGTTTACTAAAAAAAGAAGGAAATATTAAACAAAAAAAATATACACAACAATACAATATTTACTTCATATTTTACGGAGCTATACAAACATTGAACTAGAAGGCTTGAAAAGTTACTGAGTACTAATATCATCTGGACAAGATGTTTGTTTAGCTATATCTACTCGTAAAACACCGTTTGAAGGCGAAATATAAAACCAATTACAATTCCGCCAATTAGAAGGCTGTTTGAAAAGTAACTGAATACCTACTATCATCTGAACAAGATGTTTAGCTATATCTAAAAACCGTTTGAAGGCGAAATATAAACCCATTGCGATTCCGCCCGCGATTCAGGTCAATACCATACGTAAAAACATAAATCTTCTCTCACGAAATTCGCTAAATCCGTGGCTTACTTGCAAAATTGGATGGTACACATGCAGTCATGGAATGTTAAGCAGAGGGATAACTATGAAGTTAGAAATTCGAGGTTCGTATAGGCTCTAGTGTAAATTTTAACGCAAAAAATGAATCGAACACGTTTTGTGACAAATGTTATTTACACGCGAAATAAACGCGGATAAGACGTTTTGTCGCGTTGGAAACATACACTTGAGGCTCTTGACAGATCTTTTGCTTACGTAATAAACTGTATTTGAATGAACGGAATGCCATGGAACCACGATACAAACTTCAAATTTCGACACCCTCAAAACAATGTAAAGGTACGACAACATATTATATTACGTTTAAATTAATTAAAAAACCAGCACTAATTTGAATTACTAGAATAATGTAAATTACGAGATGAGCGAAGATGACCGCATCGAGGTTCCTGAAGAAAACTAACGGGTTCAAAACATGTACTGTTCTTGACACATAGGTTATCGTGAGAAAAGCCGTATGTTACTTTCAGTATTATTTTAATAGTCAATTTCGATATATCTATTTGAAATACGAGTTAATTCTTGTTTTTAGACCAATTAAATAAAATACTCTGTGTTGTAATAGGTACCTAAATACGCAGCGCCAACCCTATCCAAGTGAGAGGTGCACTGTTGTATCGTTTGTACTTTGAACAGCATCTGATGCAATGCAATTCACCTGCACTGAGCGACTTTACTCCCTTGAGCCGCATTTTTCTGCTCGCATTATCAACTTGGCAATCACATAATATGTTCGTGTATTTATTTCTTATTATGCACGTGCCGCATTTTCGTACTGGTTTTTAAGAGGTAGTTAAACTGACATAAGCGATGCTCACTTCTTGAGTATTTTATATCCAACTTGAAAAAAAGTAGGTCGAGTTTCTCAGTTCGTTGGAAGCCTTTCTTATGTATATCCAACATAATTTCGGCCTTCTTCGGGTACGATTAATGTACGTCTAGGTAAAATGTACACGACCCTCTTTGTCGTGCGACAAAAGCTAGCTGTCGCTTTCCTATCAGTACCGTGCGAGCAAGACAGGTGACGCTGAGACGCGCAACAATCGAAGGCGCGGCAAGATATCCTAGCCCCGCTGGAATGATTTGGGAAATTCTACAGAGACCAAGACCAGAGACCCTCTGAGTAATTATTTATGAAGGAAACATTGATAACACAATTCCCATCTTTAATTTCATCTTCATATTACATTTATTTTTATAGGTTTCTACACTGACAAAAAAAGTTTTGTTTACAGTAGCCCAAATGCTGCCAGTTACATAAATCGAAAGACTGACAAACTGAGGGCTACTTAGTAACCAAAACCGTTTTGTATAATTAGCATAATTTTGGTTACTTAAGCACAATATGGCTATTTCTTAGGTAGTTGAGCTATTTTTTTTAAGTGTAGAAAAGATAACTATTCTACAGTTTTCACGTAAGCTAAGCAGCAGGAAACAACAAAATTAAGAAGTGAATACATCAGATGATTCGTTTACGATAAGGCCTTGCCGGTGATTGTAGTATCTTTTCATGCCATTTTTTATTTAGTTACATAATCGCTTGGTTGAGTGTGACCGTGACGTTCTAGAACCAAAATAGTTTCATCTCGATTGCCTATGTAATTATAATTAATACGCTTTCTATTCATTCTTAGCAAATTGATATAACGCCTGTGTAATAAGAAAAAGCTACATTCCTTAGTTAAAAGGCTGCGGAGAATGGGACGTTGAACTTAGTGTAGTAAAATTGAAACTAGTGCGGAATTAAAGAATTTGCACGCATATTTCATAAAATATTTCATGAATTTACTTTTAAATAATCTTTAATGACCAGTGATTATCACGGACTGTACGACACCGTGAGATTCCTACAGTAATAATTTTAATATAGACCATAATTTTAATCCTGTGATCTTGTTAGAAATATATGCTCTATGGTGTCTAATACCTATACTTACCTATAATAATGATTATTCTCATATTGACATATATATTTACGTATTATTTTCATAAAGTAAATATTGACATTATTGATATAATATTTATATTAATATAATGATTTTTTTATCAACCCTCATAACACCACCATTTTAAAAAATTTCAAAAAACTGATTCGACATAAAAATATCTATACAGGGCCACCCATTTAGATCGGTCTGTATGGGGAAGTCTGAAACTATAAGACATACGAGGATCTGTTCTTAGGAACCATGTCATCGATTTTAATAACAAGAAAAACTCATACATTTAGAAAAAGAACTGTACTCTGCTCGGGCATCGAACCCGGGCGTTTTGAAAAATAACACTTACATTATTTCTACTTAGATATCAATTGTGTAGGTCTTAAGCAGTAAATTTTACTATGAAACATGATGTCTGAAATGAATAATATGCGTTGTTTTCGTATTCTTTAATTATGTCGAAGCTGAAACGGAGACGCTTAGCTCGCTCGGTCAATAACTGTTTGGATAGAAAAAGAAATTGATTTGCTAAAAGAGTGCATGTTAGTATTTTATTCTAAAATCTTTCATGATTGTAAAAGCGTGGCATCTTTGTAGATTTTTTGCCGCTACTTTACGTATAAAACTTAAACACTTGAGACATAATGCAGCAGTAGGTATATTGCAGCATAATATTTTCCCAGTCAATTCTTCTCGTCAATGGGACGATGGTTGCAGCGCATATCTCGGCCATGTTTGTAAATCACAAATACGGGGCGGTGACGTTTTGTTGTGGGAAAGTCGTCGACGTCAAGCTATCGTTCTACTACGCTACGTCAAAAAGTCGTATCTTACTATTAAATCCATATAAAGTTACGGCCTTTGTAGCACCACTGCGTTATTCTCTCCGCAGGAAACCAAACACTAATAAGTACACTGACTATCCTTTTCGCGCTTTCAAAATACGAACTCGACAGCAAAGGACGGCGTTAGAAAGGATTAGGTCGTGAGTATCGGGTACTAAGTACAGTCAGCAGCACAAATTGCCTGCCACGCACGCCTGGTGCTCAAAATGATATAGACACGGACTATTATCTAGAGAGTTGTACAGATCATTAGCATGACTACTTTTGCTGTTGACTGTACCTAGACCACATAATCATAATGCACGTGCATCGCTCAGGGCATGAGGGTAAACAAAGCGTTTGAGAATGGGAACATAAGCGGCCCCGGTTAAGTGAAACAATGGTTTTTGCTTACACCATTGCGGTTTGTATTTTTAGAGCATGAAGGGATACAGGTTTGAAAGTGTGATGCCAGTTATACATATACAAGTACACACAAAATAATACAAAATCTCACAAATTACCACGACCTTATAAACTATTTGAGGTCGTGGTTACATATTTAGACTTTCAGCGTAATTATGTATGCTATACTGTAACGGATTCGAAACGACATTAGACTTGAAACTAATGGATTTCCGGTTAGGTAGGAAGTTAGCAATATCGTTATACTACACATTTACTCGAAAGGCTCGAAAGAGCCTTGTTGGTTTCGGGCCTACCAAATCACCGGGCCCTATGGCCCATGACTGTCAGAATTGACTAAGTACATAATAATAAATACTCAAAAGAGGCGAAAAGCTACTGTGTATGTATTTTAACATCATAAGGTCACACCGGTATTTTATTTATATTAATTTTGATTATTCTTAATATAAACATTAGAATCGCTGATGGCGACAAGATGTCTGTAGCACAGCGCGGTCAGTTTAAGAAAAACCGCTTATTTAACATAATGGGATGTAATGAAGCGTTAAGTATACGATTATCTATGCAAATTTGAAACAGGAAATTACTTCCAACAGGTTTTAAGTAGTAAATAATCTCTCTAACGTGTTTTTAAGTAAGTTAATTAGGCAGGGTCACGGTCGTTTTCTGTCGCGTCGCACTGATCGTGAGAATCGCACTCTACTGGTGCCAAGTGTTCCCAAGCGCTCAATAAATATTGTTACATCGTGAACAAGCACTTTTGACGAATAATGACACGTTTAATTCACTTTGTGTATATTTAAAGGTCGACAAAACTCTCGAGAGGTTAAGTTATACCTACCCCAAGTTAAAGCGAAATGTTTATTATGCGCTTTATGTAGGTATTTTAGTCATGAATGCACTATGTTTTTCAAATATGTAATAACTAGTGACTCTGTTGCTGTAGACCTCAGTAGAACGAGATTTGTATTTTTTTTAAAAGGGTTTTTTATTTTACGTTTACCTTAAGCCAGTTTGAAAAGTTTCGAAAAACGCATCCAAAAAAAAACATGTTAGTAATTATCGAACCTGCTCATAAAAGGCGCCTTGAAGTGTAGAAGAAGGACAGTTGGATATCTGGACTTTCGAATTAATTTTTGCTCAAGCTGAAACTCGCTCGGTACTATAATATATTTTTCAAGGTTTTCTAAGTATGCGTCTATTTTAAGATCATGGAACCAGACAATATTATATCACGTAAAACATGAACCGCGGAAACAAAAAAATCTCATAAAACTAAACGTCTGTATGTCACGCAAGTCGCAGGAACGCACACCTTTACAGTCTTCGTATTTCACAAGGTAATTTCGAGACGCATGCTGTTCCCATTCCAATATAGTATCGCAATTGCTATTAGCACACATCGATTTGTTCCTCTAAGTTCAGAGGTCGGCGTTTCGGTCAGGTTCATTGCATGCTATTACAAAGATACCTATCTAATTTCTATTATGACCACTTGTCTGTCATTCTTTAGCCGTAAATTTAACGGTTACATGTAATTAGACACAGGCGTTCTACTTCAAATAAATATACGCGACATTCCACTTTGTACACCTATCATCCATTGAAATTGAACAATGTCAATTGTTAAAGTGAACGCAATCGTAAAATATCACATTGATCTCAATTGTCTTAATAGGTGAGAGTGAGGTCAAAGGACGTCGAAAGTATCATTAAAAGCAAGTGGAACCTGCGGATTCTCAGAGCTACACGTGGATATCTTCATTCACGACGCGGTTATTCCGATGCATACTGATCATTACGGCGAGATAAGATTATAGGACATAACGACGGTATGCCTCCTGGGTGGTCTGTACCGCGCCAATATACCATGTAACCAGAGCTCTCTGACCTACCCGTCTCCCCCTAGCAGTAATGTCATCAGCACTTTCAGAAGACACTCGATATTAATGTGGAGGTCTTAATTTCTGGTCGCATCGCACAATGTGATGCCGGCATGCGACTCCAAACTGTCTCAGCGAAAGTGTGCGAACGTTCGGACGTCAATGGCGAAATTTCTTGTAATTCATCAGTATATTTTTGCAATGTAATCATAATCAACCAGTGGGTGGGCACTATCTCCTTAATTCCTGTCATACGTTTTCAAAAGCGTGTCTACTTTTACCGCTTTTATGATTGACCTGAATGTAATCAAGTGAATGTTTTCTAATCCGTTAAACGGTTTTCTGATGTGGGGTATCTGATCACTGAATTGGGACAAGTGTTGTACTATACGTCAATAAACATTGAGAATCTGATAGGAAGGCTGTGTTTGTATTATTGTAGTATTTCGATTCAGTTATATTCTTTGTTCTCGGTCAAGGACCAAGCACGTTCCTGACGAAGTATTAGATGCATGCAGAGTCTTTTTTGTTTTCGGCTTGCATGAGGTTAGTAGAGACAAGTGCGCTAGTGGGAAAATCGCATCTACGGTATCGAAAGACATATCGAAAAGTACAGATGCGATTACACAATTTTCATTTTACAACCAGACGGCTATAGTTACTCGGCAAAACAAGATAGCTTTAGTACTTTTCGATATGGAAGGTGCGGTAGACGACTTGTTCCGACTGACCCTACTAATCTAAATGAGTTAACCGCAGTGAAATTGAATGAATTATAATAGCACAGGCTTCGTTTTAGGTTTTGGATACTCGATAAAACAGAACTATCACCCAAAATTGAATTTAAGTAGTCATAACATCATTTTCTCGAATCAACTCAGAGCACTATATTACTTAAGCCCCCATATCTTTGTCCCAAATAAAAGTTCATTGTTATTACAACACAGATAATGTAATTTCTATGTCTAGGACGACAATCGCGTAGGAAACGGGTCATTAAGGTGGCCTTTATCTTTACGTTCAGGTGCGAAGCAAACAAAAAACGCAACAGGTAATGGAAGATAATCACCTAATTATTGTTAAAACCACATTTATTTAAGTAAAGGAAGAAGGAACAATTAGTCGAAAAAATCGTAGTCATTAACGTTGCACTACGTGTGTTTATTGATAAGGAAGTAGTTCGCATGTTTTGGTTGTAGGTATTATTTCCATTTCAACCATTTGTGTTGTTACCCAAGCAATTTTTAAATCTACCAGTGGATGGGCACTATCTAATGATAAAATGAGACCCGTGTTCGATTGTCGAATATTTCAATAAAGAGTGAAAACTCCTTTACAACAGTCAACTTTTTAGAATGACTTGCATTTTCCTCATTTGTGTTCTCTATATCTATTTTCTTCTCTGTGTTTACCATTTATTTAGCCTTTACATTTGTGTCAAATTAAACTGTATTCAAAGTTCTCTTTTCAATAATATCTTTGCAATTAATGTTTTATCCATTGTTGACAGTAATGCCACCGCCGAAGGGCCGAACCGAAACCAGGTTATCATGCGCTCATTATCCCCGCTGTTTTGGTTATTATCCGCTTATATCTTATCAGTACCTGTTTGCGACCTGTCCTAGCTTGCGAAACTAATGGATAGTCTGGGAGGTCGACGTGAATTTACCCATGTCATCAAATACGTAATCCAAACGGCACCATTTCTTTACAATTAGGTACATTAAGATTAAATAAGCTGCATAAAACTTTGATCTGATTGTAATTGATTCTAAGAAAGAAATATATTGCAATGGTCACACAAAGATCTTAAGGCTTTCCTGTTAAAGCTATTATTTTTGGTGTACATCAATGATCTTCCTCTAGCAACTTCACATAAATGTATACTTTTCGCTGATGATACAACTTTATTAGTTAAGAGTGAGGACATTGGATCATATGAAAAGAATATCAATGATGCTTTAGTTGACATTAATAATTGGTCATTAAATAATAGCTTAAATATCAACATGACAAAAACTTTTTATATTCAATTTAATTCATACAATAGCAATTCAATTCCATTAAATATTAATTATAATAATTTGCCCATAATTAAATGTAAAAGCATTAATTTCTTAGGTTTACATATTGATCAGCATCTAAACTGGCAAGAACATGTAAATTATGTTTGCTGTAGGCTTGATAGGTTTGTATTCGCATTGAGGAGACTAAGAAACACCATAAATCTTGAGGCAGCAATCACAGCCTATCACGGCTATGTATCGTCAGTCCTGAACTATGGATTGTTATTGTGGGGGAACTCTGTAGACGTAGAAAGAGCATTTCTTCTACAAAAAAAATGTATTCGGGCCATAACCAAAGCATGGATAACAGATAGTTGTAGACCTCTATTCAAAAAGTTAAATATTTTGCCGTTACCATGCATGTACATTAGAAAAGCTTGTCTCCTTGTAAAAGACCGCCCGGATTTATTTAAAATGAGGTCGGAGGTATACACAACAAATCAGAGAGCCCAGTATCAAAATCTTTTATATCAGCCTAGATGTAGATCAGCTATTTATAAAAAAAACGCTTATAACATGTGCATAGTCCTAAAAATATTAAAGAAATGAAGGCTTCCGACTTTAGGAAAAATTTGACTAAGTATCTACTAGAAAACTGTTTCTATAGTGTTAAGGAATTTATAGATTGTACGAAACGGCATGATCCTTGTTAGGAATAAGTAAATCAAATGCATGTACTTGTTCTGAACTAGCATAATATTTGCATATCGTTTAATTACGATTGAATACTGTACCTACTATAAACAACAATAACACCCTGTAACTAGTCATAAGTATTCTTGCAAATAAACATATTCTATTCTATTCTATTCTAAAGCGAATCGTTGCTTAATTTATAATACGATCAGGTGCCAAAACAAGATTTTTTTCACAATTAAATCAGTGCATTTGGCTGTTTGATTTTTGAGAGATACGTTTAGAAAAATATGCATGGTTTTGATTTATGTATGATACTTGCAGCAGACTTACAAAGACATCATTTTTTGATAATATTTGTGTGATGAACTCGAAAATTTGTTACTGGGTCATGGATGTTATCTATATATGTATTCATAAATATATTATGTATATCGCCGTCTAGTACCCATAGTACAAGCTTTGCTTAGTTTGGGACTAGTTCGATTTATTTATTTATAAGTGAGTTTATTAGAATTAATTTCGTGTACTCAACGACGTCTAGCGCAACTTACGTTCGATTCTCAGACTATTCTACAGTTCTTCTTAAACAATGGACGTCTTTCCAGCCTATGGGCAAGTTTCCATATTATCTACCACCACCTACTTACTAAATTAGCGATATTTTAAACCGAATGAGAATACCACTAGCTTCTCAGTAGAATGAAAACAACATTGTACCACATTAGAAATAGGGTCCAGTTTTGTTAAGTTAAATCCGCATTACAAAATATTACCATGTTTAATAATATAGTGGTTGTAATACAGATGTTTTATTATCAAAACTTCGCAATAATGATGTTTTCTCATAGCTCATGCAATGCTAGTACCACCTACCTCATATTGTTAATGTTTTAAGGGGCACGGTTATTTTATAGGTAGTTCGTTAAGTATCTAATGTAAAACCACTCAACTCGTAGTGACTGGCCCCATATTCTTGATAATTAATCAGTTTTTAATCTATTAACATCACTGTTATAATAGAAAGTTTTCTGCAAGACTTTCGTTTGTTTTGTACGTCAGAGTAACATCACAACATCAACCTATGCTTCAAGTGTTTTCATAAAAACAAATGCCACAGATTTTTTGTGATTATTTATTTACATCATCGGATCTAGCGTATCTTGCTGCGGCTGCGGTTGTCGCGCTACTCAGCGTCACCTGTTTTGCTTGCACGGTATAAAAAGGAAAGTGACAGGTAGTATTTGTCGCGCGACGAACAGTGCTGAGTGAATTATCTCTAACGAAGACCTTTGGACTAATGAACGTCTACGTCCCGAGTCCCGACTATTAGTAATAAAAATGATTCTCAAAGGAGGGGAAATAGCGTTGGATTGCCCATTGCGGCAAGAGGGCTTTCACTAATAGATTCTTAATTAATTAATCTCTCATCAAGAAAAGGTTGGCTAAAATGATAGAAGGTCGCGTGGCAAGAAGCCCCTGCTCTAGGAAAGAAATGCACAAAATTGTCGCTATTGCCACGAATCGGAAGTGAAAGCTGTAATGGTACTCCCCGTTCCTCGAGCACTTAAAGGATGCAAGAAAGCATAGAGAATCGTGGGAAGTCTTTGGATGTGGATAGCACAAGCAAAGACAAGACTGCCTGTCAAAGGTGACACCGGGGGGAGAGCTAAGAGCGGAGAGGGCCACTGGACTTGAAGCCAACTCACTTTATTAATCACTTAATGTTTCCAAGTTCATCCTTGAGCTGCAATTCTTACGGCTGCGTTCAAGGTTACTCTTACCCGCCGGTTGAGGCAAACCTAAGGCTCCGATCCCACATTCCCTATCAGGACCCACCTAGAGCACTCAGGTACGTGTCTACCCCTAATCAGCTCGCCCTGCGTTATCTGATTGCACTGGTAATAACAGCGGGCAATGGGGTCGTCACTCTACCTATTATAATATCGTCCTCAACACCGCATATTTTCTTAATCTTTGTATACCTATGGCATTCTGCGTATAGTATTCTTTGTCTTTATTGATGCAATATGATATCGTTGATACATAAATACATTGCATATTTGTAGCAACTTGATTCATTGGCAGCGATGCCTCTTTCTTTGGATGCTGATATTTAAAAACATCGTCTGTAAACAAAGTGCATCGTCATCTTAATCTTGCTCAATGCTCACTGCCATATAATAAAATTCTATGTTCTAATTATAATCATGACTATAACGAATCAAGCTCTTTTGTATTCAAAACCACTAGTGTAAAGTTAAACTCATACTCGAGGTGTGTGGCCGAACCTTCGCAAACAGGTTTCCGTGCTCTCGGAACTATAAAAAAGCATTCAAAATTCTTGTAGCGCACATCGTTGTGGCCGAAAGTGCTACAAAAACATACTAAACATCAGACGTTTTAGTTCTATGGTTGAGTTTAACGACGGACTCTAACGAACCACACTCAACAGCACTTTTTCTCAAATAGCTCAATACAAATCTCACTTTCTGATGCGTGAGATACGATCAGAGATTTGGCCGCGCTAATCTAAAAGTCTTGCATGGTTGATGATCTAATGGACATGTAGCCTTTTGGTTTGGGAGTGGAGTTGCGTGGATCGTGGCGCAAGCGACGCTAGCAACGACATAATCTGCAACGACATTTATTATGTTACACGCAGCATAAACAGATGTTCTCGTACAGATAAGAGGTATACGACGTACCGAACCGACGACTGTGAGGAGTCATACTTTATTAGTAACTTTTTACAATGTTCAGATGGCGCCTTGTCACAGTATTTTTGGAAATTAGTCAAGCTTTAATTTTTTTGTTGTTATTGATATGTTTCTTAACGAAATAATAATTTACTTTATAATTTTACTAAAATATTACTAAGGTATTCTGAAGATGACTTCTGTTTTGTTGTTTTTGTATAGGTACCTAAAGTCCGTGCGTCCGTAGGTTGGTGGTTCTACTCAGGAGGGACGAAAATGAAGTGATTTGCGGCTCACCATTTTTTTTGCATCGAAGGTCAGAAAAGTAGCTTAACGCCTAGCGGAGGTCGTTCTTTTACTGATCTCAAACGGGCCAGTCAAAAAAAAAATACCAAATTTATGACCATTTAAACAATATATGGGCCCAGGAGACTGAGGGCAGGATACTGAGATTATTGTAAGTTTTAAGCCAATAACTACGTCAATGCAACATTTAATATTGAAATCATGCAATTCTGTACTCTAATGCAATGAATTTACGACCTATGAATGCAAAAAAAGTGTATAGAAAACAATGGATTTTAAATAAATACGGGCCAGGATACTGTTAAGCTGACTGGCGGTAGCACAACTTCACTTACACAACTCGCCGTAGCGACTAAGCCAACTGCGAACCGAGACAAACGCGATCATTTATATGCTAACTTCACTTCGATCTTTCACTCAGACCGAACAGCAACGCGCTAGACGTGGTAACTCAAACTGATTTTAACGTGTTTTGATGTAGCAGGAGACTGAGGTAAAAAACGAGGGACAAAATATAATGCACTTTTTTTTAATAAGTTTTGCATTTATGGTAAAATGAGACAAACACATTGAAACTACATATATTATAGATTTCTATTTTAGCGAAAATATTACGTACATACTCAAAATGCAGTTATGATGCAGCCATTAAGCTTTCATTTCGTCCGAGAGACATGCCTGGAGACTGAGAATTTGGCACTTTAAAGTTAAATTTTTGAGAGATATATATTTAGGGCTTAGCAAATTTTCAGTGGCATACTAGAAACCATTTAGTTGTACAGTTTCGATCGTAAATCAATACAATTTGCCTACAAAAACTATACAAAATAAGGTGAGCCGCGGAAAATTCCCTTGTGAGTAGAACCACCCGGGTGCCTATATTGTATGTAGGTATTATTTCATTCATGAATATTTTTAGTATATGGATGCTTCAAGTTTATGGTATAATGGGCCACACGCCAAACTTGCCTGAACATACATGATTGATTGAGTAATAAATAATTTAGAAATATTGTTTTTTTTGGTCGCTTCTAGTAATATGCTAGAACTGAATGTAAACACCAAGTTTCTCGTAGACAATTCACTATAAACGCAGCAATCCTTCATTCCCTTTCCCACAGCCGTTCAAAGTGGCCACAGCTTAAGAGTGACAGGCTATTCTGTAAGATCCTCGTCGATACATCAACTGCGAATGGCGAGGGCACTCGGTCTCTGCTCGATCCTTGCCTACAATAGTTGCGTGAAGAATGCTCCGGCGCAGATAGGGTTGACAGATAACTATGTTATAAATGATTGAGGACTCTAAAAAGGAGGATTTTGTCAAAAAAATCGCTTCCAAATTCAATTAAGAATTCAACCACATATTCGTTAATTTGTTTGAATCACAAAATAATTCAGGAATGAACTCTTATAAAAAAAGTGAATAATGACATATTTTATTAAACACGAGAGTCCAGAGAAGAAGAGGACATACAGAAAAAGTCGCAAATGATCGCGTATAAATCCGTCGTTTCGAGACCATAACATCGACGAGGTAGTCGCGAAACATCGAAAAATTACCAACGCAAGCTAATGAAGTTAACATTTATATGCGATAAATCAGGTTATTGTTGTGATAAGAAGGATGTCATCTACGAATATACCATCTGGCAACCCTATACGTAGTCTTATATAAGGATAAGGGTACCCCATGGCATCGCCGGGTCCGAGGCGAGAGTGGCAGCGTGGGCGGATCCCATCCATCGATATGTGTATCATTAGAAACGTGACTAGTTGTCCTTCAGCTAACCAGAACTCTCAGCCGTTATTTACTTTCCATTCATCCATTTCATTCATATCTGTGCTTTTTGACTGCTATTATACGCGTTATCTCTGATCACGAATGTAGAAGCTATTGAATCGTAAAAAAACTGGTATTTGTAAGGCTTTGTATTGATTTATGAGCTTACTCATTATTGCCATGATTCAATGCAAAGTAATTGTAGAGGACAACCGCGTCCGTCGGCAATCGTCTACATGGACACTCCGAAACTCAGCGATGAGTAAGGAGCGAATGGACTGTAAAATAGAAATAGGTACCGAACGGACGAATACGAAAACGCAAACTAAAAATCAACGGTATATATTTACACAAAATTAACAAAACACAACAAGGATCGGAAAACACTTAAATTTACTCTTAACTAATATAGTCTCTGTCTAGAATGAATTTAACACTGATCGCGGACCGATGGTACTACGCTAACACTGATAAACTAAATTCGCGGAGCGATGGTACTACGCTACTGTATACAAAGATGGTTAATACTCGGAAGTAAAGTGGAGAAGTGATGTGAACAAGTGAGTTGATACATAAAATGGCCGTCCTTTTATACAAATTGACTCTAGGATCAGGGGGACGCCCGCCCTGTATTTCTACATCGATTTATCAAAGTTATACATAATTCAGCTTATAGATAACTTATTCTACAGATTGACGCTGTTTAATTACACAAATTATGATGGTTATGGTTATGGGCTCCGCTTTCCGCACTTAGCCCGTGTATGTTCGGGCGTACAAATTATGATATATGTTGACGTCGTGGGAGCTCCCGTCAGACTGTTAGATGCAAAAATACCTAGTGTTTCTTTGTCCCCGGCAAGAGGCCGTCTCGCTCGCACCGTCCGAGATATACACCTGCCTTATCTCTCTTATGGCGCTGCGCGCTGCGCGTTCGCTTATTTTCGGCGTTGTGGTGCTCTCGGACGGTTGCGGCCGGGGCAAATCAAATGAATTTACATTTATTTAACATAATAAATGAGTCTACAAAGGTTTTAAATTAATCTAAAAAATTTCCTTAAATTTTGCATCTAATGTAAACAGAGATGACTCATTTGTTTTCGTCTACGAATGGAAAGTTTATGATGAATCATCTTTGTTTTGATTCTAAATCTGTATGTAGTCTTTACTAAGACATGACGGGAGCTCGGTATAATAAGGGATTTTACACACATTTCAATAAGTTAGCCACTTTTATGGGCGAAATCTTATATCTAAAAATAATTAAATTATTTATTCATTTATTATCTTAAAATTAGACATTTTGCAGGGCTGTCCGTAACAAAATTATTTATTCATTTATTATCTTAAAATTAGACGTTTTGCAGGGCTGTCCGTAACATTCTCCCCCCGTCGAGCTGCCGCGTAGACTCGGGTTGCATGGGGAGGACAGCCAGCTTCCTCACGGGGCGCCGGAATACGCCGCCCTTGGTGCGCACGTCCGCGTTCCGCACCTCGCCGTCAGGACCCGGATGCGTTGCTTCCACGATCCCTCGTGGCCAGACGTTGCGTGGTAGCGTGTGATCGGTGATGACCACGCAGTCGCCTGGCTGGATCCGTCGCTCTGCTCCCGACGGCGACGATTGCCTGGGCGCGAGTGTAGGCAGATACTCTCGTATCCACCGCGCCCAGAATTGATCGGCGAGCGCCTGGCTGGCCCGCCAAGTGCGGCGGTCGGCCTCCAGGCACGGCCCGATGATGGGTGTCGCCGTCGGTCCGCCCAACAAGAAGTGGTTGGGCGTAAGCGCCTCCTCGTCCCTCGGGTCCACAGAGACGTGCGTGAGTGGCCGGGCGTTGACGGTCGCCTCGGCCTCGGCGAGCAGCGTCATCAGCACCTCTTCTTTCGGCGCCTTGGTGTGCAGCGTTGTTGTTAGTGCGGTTTTGATTGACCGCACTAGCCGCTCCCAGGCGCCTCCTTGGTTCGGCGCACCGGGCGCGATGAAGCGCCACTCCAGGCCGCGCTGTAGTCCGTAGCTTCGGAGTGCGGGCAGCCATTCTTCGTAGGCCGCCCGTAGCTCGATGTCTGCGGCCCGGAAACATGTAGCGTTGTCACTCCATATTTGGCGCGGCCAGCCGCGCCTCGCCGCCAGCCGTCGTAGCGCCATGATTGCGGAGTCCGTCGACAGCGTATGCACTATTTCCAAATGCACGGCGCGGGTGGTCAGGCAGGTGAATAGCGCCACCCAGCGCTTCTCGTGGCGGCGGCCGATGGTGACCCACACGGGACCGAAGTAGTCGGTCGCCGCGTAGGTGAACGGCCGATTGTGTGGCTCGACGCGGGCTTGCGGCAGGTCCCCCAGCGCCGGTACTCGGGGTTGCGTGCGGCGTAGGATGCACGTCCGGCAGGCGTTTGCGACGGCTCGTACTGTTGGCCGCAGCTTCAGCACCCAGTGTTGTTGCCGGACGTCGTTCACGACGCGCTCGTTGTTGGCGTGTGCGGCCCTCTCGTGCTCGCGCTGTAGCCACAGCCGCACGAACGGGTTGCGGCCGTCGAGTATGGCCGGCGTCTTGTTAATGTAGGCGGGCGCGGCGTTGATTTGCCCGCGCATTTTCAGCAGGCCGTCTTCGTCGATGAATGGGTCGAGTTTGAACAGGCGGCTGCGTCGGTTGATGGGCTCGCCTCGGGATAGCGCCCGTAGCTCCTCCGGGAAGGCTTCGCGCTGCGACTGCTGAAGCCACATGTGCTCGGCTTGCCGCATGTGTTTCAGCTGTAGTCCCGCTTCGTTTTCAGGCGCTCCGCGAACTGAAGCAGTCGCGCTGTCGCGCCTATCAGCCGGTTGTATTGGGAAAACCGGCTGATGTCGGGCAGCGGTGATGTCCACATGCTCGTAGCGGCGACTTGATGCGGCTGGGCTTCCGTCGCTTCTTCTGAGGGCGGCGTCGGCGTCTCCTGTGGCCACTCCGCTTCAGGCTGCCACAGGAATTCGGGTCCGCCGTACCACCGGGCGCCTATGTCCAGGCGACGCGCGCTGTCTGCCCTCGTAGCGTCGTCGGCGGGATTTTTCTTCGTAGGCACCCATCTCCATTGCTCCGTTTCAGTGATTTCAGCGATTTCACCGAGTCGGTGCGCGACGTAGGCGCTGTAGCGGCGTGCGTCGTCGCGCACCCAGTGTAGGACGGTCCGACTGTCTGTCCATAGGACCGTCGCGTCGATGGTGACTCGGTGCTCGTGCGCGATGCTTTTTGCCAGCCTCGCCCCAATTAGCGCCGATTGTAGCTCGAGTCGTGGGATGCTCTGCTGTCGGGTCGGCGCCACTTTCGCCTTTGCTGCTACGAGGCTGACGTGTGTCTCGCCGTCGACTTCTTGGCGCCAGTAGGCGACGGCTGCGTAGGCTTGCGAGCTGGCGTCTACGAAGACGTGTAGCTCGCGTCTCGTAGCTCCCCCCGTTAGAGTGTACGGGCGGGGTAGGCGTAGCGCTGCTACGGACTCCAGTCCGCGTAGCCACGTAGCGAACTCGGCGGCTTCTTCAGGCGGCAGCGTAGAGTCCCAGTCGAGTTTGAGCTCCCACAGCCTCTGAAGTTGTATCTTCGCGTCACGGTGTAGTGCGCCAAGAGTCCGATCGGGTCGTAGATGCTCATGACGGCGCTCAGCATTTCTCGCTTCGTCGGAGTGCGGCGTAGCTCACGCACTTCCGCCGGGACCCGAATCATTTTCGTGTTGAAGCCGAGTGTGTCTGTGTTCGGGTCCCACATCAGCCCGAGTATCTTCTGGCTCTTGTCGCCGCCTAGCTGCGCGGGCGTTGTGGCTCGGAGCTCCGTAGGTAGCGACTGTATAAGTTTAGTCGCGTTGGAGCTCCATCCGCGCAGGAAGAATCCGCCCAGTCTGTGTGAGGCGGCGACTTCTAGGGATTTTTCGCAGGCCTCCTCTTCAGTTTGAAAGCTCGAGACGAAGTCATCCATGTAGTGGTTTTCAATGATCTCTCGTACAGCCATCGGGTGTGTCTGCGCGTTCTCTTCGGCGTTATGATCCCGCACGCTGTGGGCCAGGAACGGACTGCTCGCCGCACCGAAGAAAATCGACGTCAGCTGGTACACGGTCGGAGGTCGCGATCTGTCGGCGCCTCTCCACAAAAACATCTGTGACGGCCGGTCCTCTTCTCTCAGTTTGATCTGTAGAAACATCTCCGTGATGTCGGCCGTCACGGCGTAGGCTCCTTCTCTGAAGCGGTACAGTATGCCCAGTATTGAGCGCAGCTTGTCGGGTCCCTCCAATATGTAGTCATTCAAGCTGCGGCCTTGTGAGGTGGCCGCAGCGTCGAATACAAGCCGGATGCGTCCAGGCTTATTCGGGTTCGTAACCGCGAAGTGTTGCAGGAACCATGTAGCGCTGCTTGACGCCGGCACCGTCCGCTCGGCGTATTTCTTCTCAATTAGATTTTCAATCTCCTTGGTGTAGGCCTCAGCAAACTGCGGGTCGCGGTCCATCTTCTTCTCGATGCCTTGTAACCGCTGCAGGGCCATGTTGTACGTCGGCGGCATGTTAGGGTTGTCGTCGCGCCATAGCTGCCCGACTTCATAACGTGGGCCGTCGATTCGTCGTACTGTGTTGTTGAAGATTGTGATAGCCCGCTCGTCTCGCGGGGTAGTCTTCTTTGCTGCCGTTATCCCCAATGAGTCGATGTCGAAGTAGTTTTTCAATTGCGTATTGAGGTCGTCGTCTCGAACGGCGTAGCAATGTTGAACGGCCTCTTCTTGATTTCGTCGAATGATTTTCGGCGCCGTTCCGAATACCACCCAGCCCAATGGAGATAGGAGGGCGGCGGGTTCGTTGATTCTGCCCACGCGGATCTCGTACGGCAGCATCAGATGCCAATTGTCGGCTCCGATGAGTATGCGTGGGCGGGCTTCGTCGTAGCAGGCGGCACCCATGTCAGCGAGATGCGGAAACTGCGTGACGTATCTTCTATCGGCTCGTTGTGCGCGGAGGCTCAGATCATCCACGGTACGCAGCATTATAGGGTGTGCTGGACCGCCTGTCTGGCTGCGCACGTGAGCGTGTACTCGACGACTCCTCTGCTCGGTAGCCATCGATCCCACGCCTTGTATGTGTAGGCGTGTGGTGGCGCCGTCGGCGCCGATCTTGTTCGCGAGGCTCTCTTCAATGAGCGAGATTGTGGAGCCCTGGTCCATCAGAGCGTAGGCCAGCGTCTCGCCGCGGGGCCCGCCGATGATGATTGGGATGATCTTCAGAAGCACGGTCGAAGTGGCACGACCGAACTCCGCAGTGCTCGCCGTAACTTCATGTGTGCACGCCGTCGTCTCGGGTGCGTCTGTAGTTGCGCGCGTAGCAGGTTGGCGCCGCGACGCCATTATATGATGCGTAGCGGCTTGATGTGGCGGAGCGGTGGGCCCGGCTCTCGGCGTCGCGACGACTTGCTCAGTCGCGTATGGGGCCGGCGCGTACGGATAGGGCGCGTACGGGACGGCGTGTTGCATCGGGATATACGGCGCTGGGGCGTTCGGCGTATATGGTTGCTTCGTTGTTGGCGGGCCCGCTTCGGAGTGTAGCAGGCGGTGATGCGGGTAAGTGCACCCGGGAACACCGCAGCCGCGGGCGCGGCACTGGTCGCGGCGATGCCGGCGGTCCAGGCATTTGAAGCAGATTTTGTTGATGCGGACCCAATCCCATCGGGCTCCGACGTTCATGTTGAGTATCTTGCGACATTCTGTAGTGCGATGAGCGCCGCCACAGCATAGGCAGGCGTCGGCGTGCTCTGTGGCGTAGGTCTGCGCTCGATCTTTGAGAGGGCGTCGTACGGCTCCTCTTCCGGCGCCGCTGCTGGTTGCTCGATTGTCTGGGACGCGCTGCGATCCCCGTAGCTCGGCGGCGGGCGTCGGTCTTCTGTGCGGCGCCTTAGCGTGCGAGAATTCCATCTCGGCATCGCTTTCTTCAAGGAGGAACTCCGCCATCAACATGAGTTCGTTTTCGGCGGAGCTCAGGTGTTCCTTAGCGTAGGAACACCAGCGACTGCGCAAGTGTGGGCTCAGTCGCTCGGTGACTTCTCGGATGAGAAGCGGGTTGGCGCCGTAGCTTCGGCGGTCCAGGTCCACAAGCGTCGACACGATGTTCATGATGCGTATGGCGAATTGGTTGAGATCATTGGCGCTCGGTCCGAGCGGCGGCATTCTTCGCAGCTCGTCGATGGCGCGATCGATGAGTAGATCGGTGCGCCCGAAATTCTTCTTAAGGACCCGTATGATTAGGTCGGGTCGAGCGGACGAGGCGATCATGTGCTGCACACATTGACGGGCTTCTCCTCGCAGGCAGTGTCGCAGGCGTGCGACATTTTCGTATGCGGAGTACTTGTAGCGTGCGGTGCTCTCGGTGTAAGAGTTGTAGAAAGTGAGCCATTCGCTTGGCTCCCCGGAGAATGGCGGCAGCTCGTAGACTTGTTTCGGAGGCGGCCGCATCATGGTTTCAATGGTGTCGGTGAGGCGGTCGATCACACGGTCCCGACTCGTTGAGCGTTCTCGACGGCTGTATGGTGTCCGGGGCTCCTCTTCGTGTCGCTTGCGTGTCTCGCGTTGCGGTGTAGGATCCCGTGTCTGCCTCGCTTGGTCCGCGTCGGCAGGTTGGACGTTGGACAGCCAATCGTTGACGCGTCGCTGTGAGTCGGCTTGTGAACCGCCGGCCCGAGATTGCTCGTCGATGCGCTCCATTTCGACGGCGAGCCTCTTTTCTACGAGCTCGCGTTCCATCCGGATTTCTTCGCAGCGAAGTTGTTTGAGCCGCTCCATAGCGGCGAGCTCCGCCTCGCGGCGGAGCACGTCCGTCGCGTTCGACGCTCGAGAGTGAAGGCGCGGCGCGTGGGCTTTATCACCGAACGTGACGTTGAGGTCGCGCCGCTGCGCGCGGGCCTCTGATTGGTCGGCCGGCGCGGAGTGCTGTGATTGGCCGGCCGACGCGGCCGGCGCGGTGCGCTGTGATTGGTCGAAGCGCTCGGCGTTCTTCGACATCCGTTTTTCTAGTTCGATGCGCCAAGTCGCAGCGTCGGTTGGCGGCGAAACTGGAGCTTCTTCGGCGGGAGACTCGGGCGAGTCTGTCTGATACTGCAGTCCCGAAGGGCCCGGACGGGCATGAGCAGCGGGCGGTGAATGTGCGACTGCAACATTTGCAACCGCGAATCGCTGGAAGTCGACTGTAGCCTGTGTGCGCTCGCGCTGCAAGCGTGCACTCTCCTCACTTTTATTCCCGCGTGTATTAACCATTTTGATGATTGGGAAAACCGCACTTTTCCCGCTACACAAAACGAACCTAAACTAAACTAACTAATTCCGATCCGGCTACTCGAAGGACCAAACAATGTAGAGGACAACCGCGTCCGTCGGCAATCGTCTACATGGACACTCCGAAACTCAGCGATGAGTAAGGAGCGAATGGACTGTAAAATAGAAATAGGTAACGAACGGACGAATACGAAAACGCAAACTAAAAATCAACGGTATATATTTACACAAAATTAACAAAACACAACAAGGATCGGAAAACACTTAAATTTACTCTTAACTAATATAGTCTCTGTCTAGAATGAATTTAACACTGATCGCGGACCGATGGTACTACGCTAACACTGATAAACTAAATTCGCGGAGCGATGGTACTACGCTACTGTATACAAAGATGGTTAATACTCGGAAGTAAAGTGGAGAAGTGATGTGAACAAGTGAGTTGATACATAAAATGGCCGTCCTTTTATACAAATTGACTCTAGGATCAGGGGGACGCCCGCCCTGTATTTCTACATCGATTTATCAAAGTTATACATAATTCAGCTTATAGATAACTTATTCTACAGATTGACGCTGTTTAATTACACAAATTATGATATATGTTGACGTCGTGGGAGCTCCCGTCAGACTGTTAGATGCAAAAATACCTAGTGTTTCTTTGTCCCCGGCAAGAGGCCGTCTCGCTCGCACCGTCCGAGATATACACCTGCCTTATCTCTCTTATGGCGCTGCGCGCTGCGCGTTCGCTTATTTTCGGCGTTGTGGTGCTCTCGGACGGTTGCGGCCGGGGCAAATCAAATGAATTTACATTTATTTAACATAATAAATGAGTCTACAAAGGTTTTAAATTAATCTAAAAAATTTCCTTAAATTTTGCATCTAATGTAAACAGAGATGACTCATTTGTTTTCGTCTACGAATGGAAAGTTTATGATGAATCATCTTTGTTTTGATTCTAAATCTGTATGTAGTCTTTACTAAGACATGACGGGAGCTCGGTATAATAAGGGATTTTACACACATTTCAATAAGTTAGCCACTTTTAGGGGCGAAATCTTATATCTAAAAATAATTAAATTATTTATTCATTTATTATCTTAAAATTAGACGTTTTGCAGGGCTGTCCGTAACAAAATTATTTATTCATTTATTATCTTAAAATTAGACGTTTTGCAGGGCTGTCCGTAACAGTAATTATTGAACCACGACTGATTATGGTGATGGTATTCTTATAAAAAGCGTTCTTGATTTCTTGTTAGAATCAGCAGTGGGAAAAATTCCATCATTACATTTCAACGTGCTTTAGTGATTGATTGAATTCCTTTGGCTTTTCCAACAACAAAATAATATATTTCTATCTATCTAGTAGCATTGTGTCCAAAGTAATATAATATTATAGAGCACGCCAGAGTCAATTTGATTTCGTTTTTCAAGAGCAATGATGCATGTGCTCTAAAGTCTTGCTAACGGTAGTTTGATTTAAACACCATACCGATACCGCACTGGTTTATTTTTAATTCTGAAAATAATCTAATGTTTAAAAGATGTTGTGTATGTTGGGGAACCAGAATTGCGGTTTACACTCACGTGAAATTGTCAGGAACGACCCGACACGTTTTAGAGATCCGTATGAGTTCGAAACATGTCAGGTCTTCTGACAATTTCACATGAGTGTAAACCGCTTATAATACAATAATCGTCTACATAGCTCAAACAGTTTACAGACTTAGATTCTGTCAGGAGACAATTTATGAAAATATCCAGGTCATAATCAGATTTAAGTTCGAGTCTTTCCTGTTGACATTAGCGAATTTAAGGATTCCAGGGCCTAATTTTCTGATAATGCTCATATGAGAATAAAGAACGTTCCGTCTTCTAAGTATAATCCGATTTAATAGCAATGTAACCTGGATTCAAACAAGCTCTTAATTTTTTGACGTACGGAGGGACTTTTGTTTTATGAACTGCAGCTGAGCCAACCATAACTTTCGTAAAGGCAGAGATATATCGTAAACTAGAGGATCAAATTGTTGCAATGGTTTCTAAATACAACACAGATAACGAAGTACTTGTACATACGTGTAATATTGGAACGATACCGTTACAAACGTCGAATTTAACCTCTTTACGATTTTCACACTATTAAATGTGGTTAAATTTGACCGTTTATTCTATTTCTATTGTATCGTCAACGGTTTGTGGCACACGCAAAACTCATCAGGTAGGCAGCGGCGCGGTGCTCTTGACCCCGCTGAGCGCTGACTCACAGTCGTCCGCGCATGTGGGAAACGTTAAACCGACATTCCGAATTTGAATTTTGAATCACTATTTAAAAGAAAAATAACTGACTTCAATTAAAACAAATTCCATTTCCGGTGACTGATTCGGATTTGAAAATCCTGAATTTTGAAAAAACTCAAAAGAAGAAATCACAATGCGCCAAAAAAGAAAAATCAAAGTTACTCATTGCCTAATTTGAATTTAGGGTTCCAGATTTTGAACGTTGACGAAACCGAAATTTTATTTTAAGCTATTTTTGTATTTCGAATTATCATTAAATTCTGAAATAATAACAATATACCTAATTTAAAAGTTATAAGTTATGAGACGACTAACAATAATAATAATTAGAGTCTGGTCCTAATAGGTGCGCTTGTCCAGTCCAGTCGTTTGTACGCCTCTACTCCGTTAACAATAGAGTCGTGTTCACATATTTTTGGGTCAAATTTTCAGAAGTTTATGACTGTACACAACATCCGATCCGAATTCGAGAAACTAAGAGCCGAAAGTTTTCTAGAAATACCTACTGTGTTTTCCCGGTAGGTGTATCTCACCTTTAACGTTGTTGTTGCACTCTGGGTGGCTTGGTGAAGGAATACCCATAAAATTTAAAAGTTCCCACAGGCAACGCATAAAATATAGGCGCCCATACGAGGACATTTTGTCCATTCTTTACTTTTATTATCATTGCGTGTTCAAAGGTGATTCAGTATTCCGTAAGAGCCATCAGAATGTATGCACTAACAAGGCGAACATTTGGTTTAGATAGATCAATACATTATAAACGTAACAAAAGAAAGTTGAAAACGAAAGGTGTCCAATTTATATGCCCTTAAATCAATTTTATTACTACTACTCATTGACTCGACCGCTCTCTTCTCCCTTAAATGACTATTGAGTCGTATGCCACTATTTTTTATTACGCCATTGATCATAAATTCACTTTCACTATATCTTTTGAGATTAAAACAGTTCTAACTATATAATTTATTGGAATTATATTGATAGCTGCAGTTTAATTATTTATTCATTTAATTTACTTAAATTAATAAAGAGTTTGTTTATTGGGTATTCGGTCGAAAGGAAGTCTCAACTGTGACGTCTGTCGTCTTCGTAGTACATTTTATAACCTCAAATCGTTTTTTTTACGGGTGTAATAATGAATTATAAAATGTAGGTACGAAGACGACAGATGTCAAAGTTGAGACTTATTCATATGGTTTGTGAAAATGCACCATTATATACTATACCTATTTTATGAAACCTATGATGTTATGAATATGGTACCATAGAGCTGGTCTGATGATGGAAACATAAATGATCTTCGGCTATCGTAGGTTCATCGAGTTTGAAATCGCTATATGGATCTCAGCAAAACGGAGTAGGCAACAGTAGGGTGGGGCCAAACTTTTGCAAGAGTAAGCCGAAGTATCTTCGGCTTATTTTTGCTTTTAGAACAATAAGTATATAGATTAAAACTATTTATTGATTCGAAACGTCGTATTCAATAAACACTTCTTGAACGCGATTAAGTTTCATTTTGTTATAATAACAGTAGGGACAATTTGCTCCAAAACCGTAAAATAGGCAAGCCGGTGGGAATCGGCTTCTAATGTATGAAAATTGGTATTCTAATAAGACAACAACATTTATGTACGTATCTAAAATAATAACACGGTACCTATGACATAGGTGTTGGCGGTTGGACCTCTTTAGTATGCGTGACACGTCTATCACGATCACGAGTTAAAGCTCGGCTTATCTTTTGTCCAAAACCCCGAGGCCCCTAAGCCCCACAAGTCAAGACTTGTTTCCTTTCAGTTAATGAGTTGACGTGAACTTGGTTATTTCACGCTCGGTGGCAATGCCGGCGACATTTCGTTTGCACCCACACGAATACTAATATTATAAATGCGAAAGTGTGTCTGTCAAATACCACTTCTCGCTTAAACAGATGAAATTTAATATGAAGACAGTTTGAACCCGGAGAAGGACATAGGATAAGTTTCATCCCTAGAAATAGATGATTTCTAAGGGGGTAAAGATTTGTATGTGTAATCAATAACCGATTTA
Organism: Apotomis betuletana; assembly: GCA_932273695.1. NCBI lineage: Eukaryota > Metazoa > Arthropoda > Insecta > Lepidoptera > Tortricidae > Apotomis > Apotomis betuletana. The sequence continues at coordinate 11,267,001 of OW026309.1, read as the reverse complement.
GATGAAATTTGATGTGGAGATAGTCTAAGTGCCGGCCGGGGGTAGGACATATAATAGTTTTTATTACGGAAATCATCTCTTGAGGGGTTGAAAAGGGGGTGGAAAATAATTTTAAGTTGCTATGGGAGTGCGATAATCTGTGATATAAGATGAGACGAAGTATGTATTTATAATATATAATGTTCAATTTCATTTGGGCGTTAATCTTCACCTAATTCTACAGACGAAGTCGCGGGCAGAAGCTCGTGAGATATTGATACGTAAAATGTTTTTATACATTCATTCATAATTTGGGCTTGTGCACAAATCACGTGAGGTTCAATAGGGGGAGGGGGGGGGGGTCACGAAAAAATCACGAAATATCACGTGGGGGGAGGGGGGGTATAAGGAGACCTCACGTGTATTTTTCTATAGTGAACGAACTAAGAAAAAATCGATATTTTTTCTCGGTTTTGTTAAAAAATAAATCTTCACTTGTTAAATACTTCAAAATAGCGAGTCTATTTTTCGAAATTTTGGCGGAAAAAAATACACGTGAGGTAGTGAGGGGGAGGGGGGGGTTAGCAAAGAACCTCACCAAATATCACCAGGGGGGAGGGGGGGGTCAAAAAGTAGCCGAAAAAACCTCACGTGATTTGTGCACAAGCCCTTTGCTTCCGAATCAGCCGTCGCATTGTCAACATTCAACTTTATTGTAAATAAATAAAGATATTTTAGGAGACACTAAAGCTGAGGAAACGTTGTACAAATATTTGTTTTAAGCGCCCTTTGAAGATGGCAACATTTATTTATAAACTTCATTCATTGTGGAACTAAGTAAACAATGCGTAACTGCACGCATTTTTTAGAAGATATCAACCACACTAAAGTCCATTTTTAATTTGGTAGCCTAATCTGGCCAATAAAGAGTATAAAAATATTAAAAAATTAATTTAGAATTATGTGATTGAGGTGTTTATCAACTATTATAAATGATTATTATTTAAATTATTACCTTAGGATACCTGTGATAGGCTGTGTGTGATTAAAATAATACAAAAAAATTTAAAATGAAATCATTTTCATCACTATTTTATTAACATGTTTTGATAGAAGTCAGGTTTAATTTATCTCCCCGAAGTTAAACGGCATAGGGCCAAATAGAGACGTACTAATAATAGGCGTGTAGACTGAAGGAAGCTTTTAGTTACCGAGTTTAACTTTATACTGTACGGACGAATCGAGCCAAACCCTATGCGTGTTTCGCGTGCCATTCACGTTGCACGCTTCACGCTCTATCTTAACGTTTTGGGCAATTCACTGCCCCAGTTCTGACAATGATGCGTTCATAAGTCACTCTGTCGGTGTTTTTAGCGTTATGTCACTTCATTACTGTTTGCTATGTGGAAATCGTCTTATGTCAACATTTGGGTATGTCCAGTGAAGAATTTATTTCCCAACTCTCCCTGGTTCTAGGGGTGTAACAGGTGTAGTTTCTTGGTAAATGCTGCGGATGCGAATTAAATGGTCCCATATGATTTACCATCGTCATTAAAGTATTTATGCGGCAGTAGGAGATATACAAGCGGCTTAATTTGGCCTGCAATTTAGTTACGCAAATGCTAATCAAATTTACAAGCCTATTAGGATCTTATTGTTAATTTTGATTTTCATAGATACTCATGCTATTCAATTCGGCAGTTAAGTTGTTGATCGCTTGTGGAAATGGATTAGTTTACCTTCCAAGAAGAGATAGGGTAAGTTATCGGCGAAAGAAGCGTTATAAATACCATTACCCACCTTCTGCGGTCTACATCAGTAATACATCTGCTCTGAAATTATAGCCGTTCAATGTATAAAACCGCATTGAAGTTGGTTCAGTAGTTTTTCAGTAAACTGGTAGGCCGCAAATAGGCCGCCGTTCCATTTCATCATCCATGGGTAAAACACCGAGATTACCTCAGACAACAATTTAGTGTAATTGCAGATTATTACAGTGGACATATTGATTACCTATGTATCAGTGGCGTAGCGTCAATCAAAAACTCAGGAAAACCTTTACTTTTCTTCAGAAACAATAGAGAATGGTTTCAATCGTTCTGAAGTGGGCAAGCTGGTAGGAATCGGGTTGTATGGACGCCACGGTATTGCTGTGAAGGTGTATTTAACTTTTATTGAAAAAAAAAAGAAAAAAAAAAGCGTCGCGGATGCAGTTGCTCGTGCGACATCCCTGGCTCGCTGCGCCGGCGCCGAGGAAGCGTATTAAACTATTTTCGGACCGCGCCGGTAATTAATACACCGAAATATGCACTTTCGGTCGGCTAACGGTATTAAGGCAGTTTTTGATGTATGGCGAACCGAGCCTGAGGCAGTACAGTGGAATAACTCAAGCCCGTTTTTCACCACGTGATTAAAGAATGGAGTCAACGCCTTCTCTGCGAAACTTTATTAAAGGGCTGGATAAATTTATTACTGTAAAGTGAAGTGTTAATTTGTCAGCTTCTTGGAAACCGTAACTAGATGAAATACTGATGCAATAAACGTTTCAGACTGTTTATAGTTATGTTAGGTACATACATTGTCGTTGACATAGCTTAGATAGTTGAGAGAGACCACAAAGAGTATAGTGAATTGGGGACTGGGAACTGGGGTATCCTGCCTTTTCACCGAAATTTTTTTCGTCGAATGTTTAATTTCGCCGAATTTTCACTTCGCAGAATTTGTAGTCCTCTGTAGTCGTATGTTTTTCATAATTGTAGTAAATATCATCCTATAGATCAGTTTAGGTTAGGTTTGTTTTATAACAATCCTAAATAGTTTAAAGTTTCAGTGAAAAATGCTTTCTACCTAAGATACTTCGGCGAAAAATAGTTCGGCGAAAAGGCAGAGAACCAGTGAACGGGACTCCTAGTGCACGCAGAATCGAATCGCGTATCTACAGGGCAGGAAGGTGCTTGAGTAGCGATCGCGTATCGAACGATGCAGCGTGGCAAGGCCCCTAATAAGATTGCCCGTCAATCGGGTCAAAATAGTAACAAATCGTTGGATGACGGTAGTCGTTGTAGATATCCTTAGGAAGGCTTTGTATGACTGTCGTTTTCTTCCGGCTGACATGACGCAACAACGTGGGAAGACGTTGACGAGGGCGGACGACTGGTCGATGTGGAGATCCTTGGGCCTTTGTCCAGCAGTGTCCACTGTCACAAAGACTTTCGCTGCCATTCTCAAACTAAAAGGCCGTTAAAGGCTCATATGACATTTTTGAATTAATAGGACAACGCGATACAGAATTCTCTATTAAACCCTGTCTAGGTTCCACAGCTATGTCTTTGAAAACATCTGAGACAGCAGCCAAATAAACGCATTTAAATTAAATTCAATTTAAATAATTATTTCAGACATCAAAGGCCCATAGATGAATACCTTATAATAACATACAACTATACTATCATATACAATTCTATTTATTTGTTTTAAAATAGGTTTTCTATAGAGAGGGTTAATGATTTCAGGAATGATCTTAATAGCGTGATGCAGGATCGTCTTTCGTTTTGTATGGGCGAACGGCGTCGTGCCAGTCTGGCGCCATCTGTTTTCATAGTTTCCTTTGTGATCGCATCACGTCAAAACCGCTGGACAAATATTAACCAATTTCGGTACAGGTATAGCTGGACATCCAAAGATGGTTATAGGAGATTTTTACCCGACCACGGTATAAAAAAAAATTACGCCTACGGAGTTGGTGCCCTGGAAGAAGGTATCCCTTCTAGTATTAAATATGACAACAAAATAGACTAGGTCACATTAATTACTGCGATGTGTTGACGTTGTTTCGTGGTATCAGGTATCCGCCCGCGTAAACGCCGGAACATGACACCTTTCGGCTAAAATGTTCTTTGGCGGAGGTAGCTAGATCGTCAGTTGGAACACTTGGAACTCTCACCACAATACGAATTGAATTGACATTGTGGTGAGACTCCAACATCGCGGGCCTCAGGATGAGTCCGGTTTTTACTCGTACAATTCTACGATCTCCAGAAAACTACCTTCTGTTAAAACTGTTAAATGTACAGTAGCTTAATGTAGTTGTTAGGTGATATGGTGCACAAGTCATAAAAGTAGTTATTTTAATTATCAATATAATGGTTTTGCGCGTTTTTCGCTTATTAGATACTCAGAATAGCAGTCCTGAATTAGCAGCAGCCTTATAGTTTGAGAATGCCAATGTCGGCTCATTATGATGATCTGACCAACCGTTCGTGTACATTTAAGGCACAGAATAAAGACACTATTTAAGGGTACGTGACAGGTTATCAGTAAGTGCATCCGCTGATTTGTACAGGTGTTTAAACTTTTAAATTTCCAAAACGATCTGGCACGTGTGAATGGCGACCGGCGCGCCGGCGCAATCGCAATAATATTTACTCGTGGCGCTTCTGCGAACCTGCGGTTTCCGCCCAACTCACCCACACAAAAACGACGCAAGCGCATCCGAATTTGTAACACCTATACGATCTTTTAGTCCTGGTAGCCCCGTACGCGCCTATGCCGGACGAGCTGCTAGAACGAGCCCATAAATATTTATTGCTTTCACTAAAAATGTATGCGGTTTCACCAATAAAAACGAAATTACCTCAAGTATTAGCTAATACGTAAATGCTATAACGCCGAAAGAAATGTTGGTGTTATTTGCAATGTTTCGTTATGATATGGTCATAACAACTCATGTTTAACTGTTTACGTTTTGCATGCGTGTTATATTATACCCTTATAGTCTGCCTAGCAGTCCTTATAGTCTGTCTGACAGATATCAAATTTTATGAAGATTGCGCTTTCACACTTTTTTTTATACACGGATAAAGTGATATTCGGTTTACTTAATGAACGTCTTCTATTGGGATGTCTACAGAATTTACACACACTATATCGCGACCATCCGAGATAAACTTTGTCTTTGGGCGTTTTATCATTGTTGTATCTTCGTAATGTCCGACCTTATAAGAGAAGAGCGCCAATTTAGCCCGAACGAAGGTGGAAAGAACCGAGCACCAAGGTGTCGGTGATGCGTAGGCTACTAGCGCGGTTTACGGCACGTAGTAAACTCGTCTTGGCTATATGCAATTATATACAACTCTTTACGGCAGTTTCATAGAAACTAGAGTAAAATTTGCGCGATTTTACTCTCTTTATCAGTAATCAGACTGAAAACTGCGAATATCTTACCTTCAGCATATATATGGATATATAGGTTAGGTAGAAGATCGGAAAACGCAAATGCCTTGGCAATATGTGGTTAAATGACAAAGAATGCGCGTATCATAGTTGACTCACACGTAGACAACAAAGGGACATAATAAAATAATACATTTGTAAACAATTATCAGGAAGAATTAAATTGCATAATAGCTCGCGGTCACAAGAGCAATATATATAAATGTTATTGTGGCGTTTGTGGCTCCCTGCTGATCGCGGCACCTCTGATGTACTTAACTAGAAAAAGACAGAAGACCATGGGTCCATCAGTGTCCTTCATTGAGTTAAACGAACCGCCGAGGAAGTCTTGCTAGCGCAAATAATGTTACCGCGTTTAGTAGATGTGAGTAGTTTTCGGAATATCCCGACATTCGGAATTACCGATTCGGGTAAACTTCAGCATTTTGCGATGGCAAACCGTGACGTTGGTTTTTGGTGGCACCTTGTAACCAAAAAAACCGGCCAAGAGCATGTCGGGCCACGCTCAGTGTAGGGTTCCGTTGTTGCTCATCCTTCACAAGAGACGGTCAAAGACGGAAAGACGGAAAAAGGTCGTAAAAGCCAAAGTAACTGTAATTACTTATTACCTTCTGGAAGTCAACTTAGGTCCTTTTAAAGAAAATTATGAAATTTTGCGATAACTCAAAAACGGATGGACCGATTTTGTTCAATATAGTTTTCATTGAAAGTACTTATAAGGCCTCATTTTCATGAATTTTTCCATATTTTTTTGACCCGTGGTTGAAAAGTTAGAGGGGGGGGACACTATTTTTTTTATTTTCGGAACGAATATTTACAAAAGCACTGACTTTATCAAAAAGTAACGTTTGGAGACCCCTATTATTTTTAACCGACCTATTTAACGACACCCCACACACTAGGGTTGGAACGAAAAAAAAAAATTCACCCCCACCTTAGGTGTACGAGAGGTACCCGAAAAAAACATTTTTTAGTTTTTATTTTACCGTTTTGTCGGCGTGATACATACACATACTCATACCAAATTTCAGCTTTCTAGTACTAATGATCACGGAGCTAAGCCGCGGACGGACGGACAGACGGACAGACGGACAGACGGACAGACGGACAGACGGACAGACGGACAGACGGACAGACGGACAGACGGACATGGCGAAACTATAAGGGTTCCTAGTTGACTACGGAACCCTAACTAGTTGACTACGGAACCCTAAAAACACAAGCGATAAATTACTAATATTATTTATCTCTATAGTAGATATCTTGGATGACTGTAGATTTAAAATTAGCCTAAATTCTGGTAGAAAAACGTTGAGAGAAAATTTGGTCCGGTAACCCTTATTTTGACCACCATTGCGAATGCAAGGACAATTATTGTGTTAAAGAACATGTGTTAAAAAACATCTAATAATAGATTTTTTTTTCAATACATCCCTAATTTGCTAGATCAAAAGCTTTCTACGATATCAAATCTAACTGTAAGTACTACAAATGCTTCTTTAAAAATACCCTTGACGTCACGTATGCTGGCAATCTTCCCAATAATACACAGAGCTGTTTATATCGTTATCAGTAAACAGTCCTTTGGTAGCGGGAATCAATCTGCGTTGTTTATGTTTGTAGTTTTGGGAAATCGAGGAAACATAATGGATCACAGAGTTGATGGAAATTATAGGAACCCGTGATTAAAATAGGGAAACACTTCATAAGAAAATGAGTGTGCAGTGTACATGTATTTAATGGAAATAATGAGTTGGGTTGGTTAAGTCTCCATTAGAAGTTTATCTCTTTATTTTGCCGAAAGACAGCCTTTAGAAACGGGAAAAAATCCGAAGTTTTATTTGTCCGAAAGCATCATTATTCCGAATTTTCATAAACATGTAATCGATTATTGGCTAAATAAACGTTGTTGCTGTAGTCTGTAGATGGTTATGTTAATACATCATATCGGTAATTACTTTAGGTTACATAACGGTTGTATATAGCATCCCAAAAAATATAGGTACATTGGGAAGTGGTTTCCTAAAACAATGAAAATTATGAAAATTCTAAATAATTAATATCGGTAAGTACGTATAGTTATAAGACATTGTTTATTATTGTTATCAAGCAAACAGTCCTTTGGTACCGGAAATCAGTCTGTGTTGTTTCTATTTGTTCGTTTTGGGAAAACCGTCGACCGCGCTCCTGGAAACCGAGGAAGCTTATGGATTTATCACGGAGTTGATGGACACACACAGGGCAACATTACGCTTCGTTTAAAAATGAGTATGCAATTCTGATAACTTCTAATAGCTTAAATAAAAAAAGCGCTGAAAAATAATTCTCTTATTAATTCTCTTAATAAGCCTCTTATTATTAAAAATGCAATAAGACACAGTACAACTCTATACTTTCACTAATACTCGTATACTGTTTGCGATTATTATAATCTGATGCGAAGCAAGCAAAAAAGAGATAAACCGATTCGAGTAGGTAATGTTGATACAGTTAATAAACCATTTTGTCAAGGCAATTCTTAGATTTATCATAACGTAACTCTAAAACTGTGCCAACATATTCTATTACAAGTGGGCCCATAATGGTATATTCGCATGATAGAGCCAATGTAACAACCTGTAACATCTTGCACCGTTCCTGGTACTTTGTAGTTTGATTGCAGATATTCGAGACTCGAGTGAGAGGGACAGCGTTTGGTTGCATTTGAATTTATCTCGTTTACTCTTGTTTTCGTTTGGTGATTGTGCGATCTCGTGGTACAGGGTCTGGGCGTGTGAGTGACGTTTTTAGATCGAATCCAATGAAATATTTCACCGTTTCGCACCGCGGAGCCACGATCTGTTGCCGCACCGACAAATATTTCTATTGTCTATGTTACGACATTATTGTGCTGATTAATTGGATAAAGCATGGAACAGATTTATTTAATTAGACGATTCAACCGTAAAATTATGATTTACCCGTTGATGTAATATTAGAACGTACTCATTGGTATAATTTAGTGGCTCTGGGAGCTATGACCTTGTGAGTTTGTGTCGAAGTTACCATAGTTCCGTCGTTTTGAAGAATTTCGATAGACTGACTCGAAAAAAAAAAACTTATCGAATGTACACACAAAATTTCATGAGGATCGGTTGACAAATCGGTGATTATTCGGAGCGTTTTAACCGCCTCATTACCGTAACCGCAATATTGGCCAACTTATAGAGGCAATCAACATCATTTTGATAAGAATTTTAAAAATCTGCGTCATCCACAAGACAATAAAAAATGGCGCTTTTCATCATACGGGGTTCGTCAGAATATAGTCACGGTCACGGTAATGAGGCGGTTAAAACGCTCGAATAACCCGTGACCTCTAGGCAAGAACGGTCGTCGGTAAGAATCTGGACATCCAAAGAAGAATTTACGGCCAAGCTGATGAAACGTAGATGCTTTGCTCGCTCGTTCAATTATGCTTAAAGCGCTTTTCCGATTGCACATAGTTACCGTTGCATGTTAATCGGATATTCCACATTGATAGACATTATTGACACTTATCTTTACGCCTGTCGTGGCCATATTATCAATAACACAAGCGTGACAGCACATAACCGCCCACTCGCTGTCTAAAATAAAATTTACCACTATAAAATAATATATCAACAACATGCACAGTTAGACCTAGGACACAGATTATTAATGACAGATTTAACAGCGTTATAAAAATATATACACTGAGATATCAAAGCGAGGTGAAAGAAATTCTTTCTAAACGCGAGGTAAAGCTGTCAAAAACTTTTCTCACGACCACGCGGCAGTTAGTTTCTAAATTTCTACACCTCTTAAGAGTCTTAAGTACCAATCGGTGTGTCTTTAGCGTGGAAAGAAGTGGCATTACTTGAGCAAACAATCTCATTCATTAAGGAGCGACTAGACCTGTGCTCGAAATACACTGAAGCTGCGTTATCGCAGTGACGTATGACTACATTAAAATACAATACAAAGCGGGTTTACTTTCGTCGTAGAAGTCGAATATAGCTCGACATGTTTCGAATCGGTACGCGATTCATCATCAGGAGAGCCGATCAGTCGCGGCGGCGGCCAATCGAGCACTCTCTCTTTTAATATGTCTGAGACTCACGCTAGTTTTCTACGTATGAATACATTCATACCATTTTTAACGCTCACTCTCCACCCGCTGCTCAAAATACACTGACGCACCCTAGACGCAGTTTTGTGCCCCGAGCAAAAAGAGGGATGTGTATAAGTTCAACATGTAGGTACCTATCTGTGCACCTGTCTGTGGCATTGTAGCTCCCAAACGGATGGTGCGATTTGAATGCGGTTTTTATTTTCAAAAGCCTTGTCTGCAGTCGAGATAGATCTTAGCTATGTTTGGTGAAAATAACTGCAGCCATTTCCAAAGTCACAGGATCTCAGGCAATATTGAAGTTATGATCAGGTTTAGGGTCTCATGATGACCAGCTATTAGGTTAGGGGGTGTGAAGAGCATGCGTTCAAAATGTGACGCATAGAACACGCCACTGCGTGAACGTAGCGTCACCGTTTTTGAGCAGCGGTGTGGTCGAACAATTATTATCGAGAAAGTACCATGAAAGTTAGATGCGCGGACGGTGATCAGTGGGAATGATTGATCTTGCCACTGCTTCTGTTAACGATGAGACAATTATGTGGTTACAGGTTAGTCTTATCGCATGACGCTTCCAAGAGCAATTGATTATAATTAGAGATCATTGTTTTTTTTTATTGGCTCTTATTTATTAGAGGAAACTTTGTACGCGAAATTCAATAACTTATAGAGGATGTGTAGAGATGAAAGCAATATTTAGAAGTTTATTTTTATGCAGAAAATGGTACGGCAGGTATTTTGTTCGGTTGTTTGTGTAAAGTGCGACGCAGCTGGGTGGTGGGGTGTGGCGACGCCCCCGACTGACGCGTCCGCAGCTAGGGCTGCCATCTTTAAATTCGCCGAATCCGGACAGACTTAAAAAAAAACCCCGGACATTTGGCGTAAATCGCATTTGTTCCCCGGCGTGGCCGAAAATAATATTATTTCAAAAACAATCACTTAATTTTTTTTTATTCACATATAAATGTCCCCGGTTTTTCCCCGGACACTTTTTGAAAACCCGCCCGGACCCGTAGCGCTACGACTGGGTAGGAACGCGCGTTGAAAAAATGCGCATGGCGGAGCTGGTGCAGTACTGCGCTCTGTACACAACTTTATCAACACAGGTCAGCACATAGTGAGCTAGCTCAATTTGACTACGAGTAGGTAGTGAAAGTGTCTCCACATAGCTTATCAGCAAATTGTTTGATAGCCAGAAGTGCTCACGCGTTACTTCAATAGGAATTTTAATTTGACATATGTCATCTAACGGACCCCAGTGGAACAGGATCAGGGACCAAATTCGACGTTTCCAATGGCATATCTGAGATCTCGTCATGAAGCTATTAGCTTCAACATCTTTCACTAATTTTCATCGATAATCCAATCGCAAAAATATGGAACTCGCTGTCTTCAAGTGTATTTTCTGATAATTATGATTTGAGTCTCTTCAAACCAAGAGTGAACAAGCTTAAGCTATTACTGAACCAGGGAGGTACATCTTTGACTTTAGTAATTACATTGACTTTCAGTACCACCTGGTACTGAGGTTACTAAGGCCAAAGGCTGATCAGTTTCTGGATACAAAAGATATACACATTGAAACAAAAAACCCAAATCGGTTCAACTATCTTTGAATAATCGGGGTCGAGGATAATAATAATCCAACTGTACTCAGTTGAAAAATAATTTCTTGAAGTTTATTAAAAACTAATATGTCCTCCATTCGAAGTAATCAAAACCATTTATTTATATTATTCTGTTCTAATAGCAAGAATCGATTAAGTAATATCCGTTATTACATCATGACCGAGATATTGCTGAAATGTGGACATCGCTGTGTCTCCTCGAATTATATCCCAGAGCCGGTGTCACTCGTTGATTGTCGGTTATCTGCTGATCAATCAAGCTGTCGGTTAACCGTTGATTAAGTATCGGTTACGTAAGGTTAAAATAAAGCCGTGCTGGTTCGACAGGTGGATGATAGAGATTTAAATCACAATAAAGATGGACGACTTGGATTTGTAATGATATCAACCGACTGAAAAGTTCAGCAACTTATTAAACAATTTTAAAGCTTTAACCCGCGATTTTAGTTTCTTATCAGAATTGAGATATATCCATAAAGTTTATTTGGCATTATTTAATTGTTGTCAGAAAATAACCGGTTATCACCGGTTTTATTTTGTCAAAATAACCGGTTTTGCATTCTTTGATTGTTGTAACCATATGTAAAGAAACGTTGATGTTTTTAAGAATGTGATTTTTTCCTTTCTTTATTTTTCTCTTCTTTCTGTTTTTAGTTAAAAGGTGATTCTGTGATAATGATAAATCGATTAAATTAGAATTAGTTTATAAACCACTACCATTTGGTAGTTTCAGCAATGTCGAGACCAAAAATGGCGTGGGCCAATGAAGTGTTCCGTGAAACCAAGGCTAGGTTAGTACGAAAACGAAATAAGAATATAGTGTTTCAACTGTTTCAAGTGTAAGAAAAAGTAGACTGGCGTTCAATAGACTCTAAGTGCGGATTAGCAAAGCGATATTTACATTTATATGGCTACTTTAGCATCGAATCTACTCTACCCGTCTCGTTTCATGATGGTTGGTGAAAAAAATTAAGCAAGACGGGCTTTCTATGTGCCACAACTGTCACAAGTCGCGCTTACTGCCAACGCGCCTGCGTGCCAGCACTATCAGCGCGTGTGTGTAGCCATTTGTAGCGGTGCGCACTCGTCGGTCGGTCGCCACGCCCCGCGACCAATAGCGTCACATTTTATACGAACCATCAATAAAATACAGTACCCATGCGGCTTCAGCGAAGAGATAACTTTTAGTAGTAAATTAGTCTGTAACCTAAATCAGAACAGGCTGATAATAATAGTGGGATTAGACTTGTCTTTAAATCACACAGTTCTCAAGTAAATTTAACAATAAGCATTTCAGAAACACCATTCTTCTAACCGTAATGCCAAACATAGTGACGGTGTCCTAATAACGAGCATTCGCAGAACAATTGAATGTCGTGATCTTCAAAATTAGTTCAAACTGTTGAAACTATACATTACACCGGTCACGTTTGTGAATTTATTTGAGAACGCAGCAAGTTATTACTTATGTTTGATATTATAGAGGACAAATCGATTGTTAATTCTATAGTTTGTCTGTAATAGTGGACATCTTGCGTCTGCTCCAAGCCTTCATCAAAGCTGTCTTTGCCGTATTCTCAGTGTATGCTGGCCCGAGATATTCTTCAACGTAGATCTGTGGGAAAGCTGCTGTGAGACTCTGACCGACCAGCATCAGCATATCAAACGCCGCAAGTGGATCGGGATCGGCCACACACTCCGAAGGAACCCAGACCACATATAGGTACCAAGCACAGATATATAGTTAGACTAGATAACGTAAACACCTCAATCTGTATGAAAACCAACCGTGTCACTTTTATTCTGCCTACTGTGACGTCACAAGAGCGAATTAGTGGTGCGAATTCCTCGTTGTCAGCGCAAAATCGATTCAAAGGCGAGTATAACCTAAATATCACTAATCGATTCATATGAATGACATCGATTTTCTGACAGACGAATGATTTAGACAGACGAATGATTTAAACAGACGAATGATATTAAAAGGATTTATTAAATAAAGGAAGCATATTTGAATTACATTTTCAAAATAAAACTTATAAGATTTTTAGCTCTGTGAGCTGTAGACCTCGCTTTGTTTTGAAATGGTAAAAATTTGTAATTTTTTAAGTTCCATCAATGTTTCTAGTTGTCGCTTCCTGGTCTCTCCCAATCTCTGTTCCCGCTTCAACTTTCACTTCCACTCTCGTTCTTAATCTAAGTTCTATTAAGGCGATTATGGAAGCGAAACTAGCGCTACTTCCGAAACGTTTTATATCTTCAAATTCAGATTAAATTTCAGTAATTGCAAAAGATCAGGTACTAGGAAAACACCTACAATATATTTATTAAATCAGTGTATACACTTTGTCGTTCTGTAGTTGTCCCCAAAAACTTGTACAAAAATTTAATGATTCGGACAGGATTCGAACCTGCGTTTCCAACGGCTTTCCGGGCCAACACTGGCGTCCTCCCAATTGGACCACCGAATCAGATGTCAGAGCCATTGAAGCCTTAGGGTGGCATCGTAGCGCCATCTACCATCTATCTATCTATCTTTCAGTATATTAATAGTGGGGTACGCCGTTTTTTTCAACATTCGCAACTTCTTCCCTTCAATGAAACTGCTATTTTCAAAGTGTTTCGAGCAAATTTGGCTATGCTTAGTCGGGAACCAGTCTTTCCGTCCAGTGGCCTCAATCCATTTTTCTTTTGTGATAGGATCATGTGGGCACCTAAAAAGAAGTAAGAGTTTCTTAAGAAAAATAGAAATTTATAAACGTATTATACGTTCAAAGGATAAACATGAACACATCACATACACGAACTCTCTACCCGAAGATATGACCCTCCTTTTTAAAGCTGTCGTTTAAAATTAGAAAGAAAGAAAGAAAATACATCTTACAACAATTTTATCGTTACAATTGTCAAGTAGCCAATTAGCGTTTTTAAAATGGTTAGTATCATTCGTCTGTCCGATATCGATTAAAATCGATTATTGAAACATGTTGTAGAACGAACAACACTAGTTGCTAGATTTGACAGACGAATGATAAGTTGCCTTGTACCACGAACTCGAAGCGATGAGCGACAGTATCGCTTGTTCTCACATTCATCGTCTCTTAACACATAGCGTCAGATTAAACGCTCAAAGCAGACGCAGCAATGTAATGTGAACATTGTTTACTTACCGATAATCTCTAGTTACTTAGGTACAGACTTGGAATCACATCTCGGAATACTTAAAAAAATGATTTAAAATGAATTTACGCTTAATATAATTTGAAAATAACTTACCTGTGATAGGAAACATGTCCTTGCGTTTGTGTGCACACAATTTTTGGGCTATCGCAGTTTAGTACGACGCAACAACGCATTTTAGTTATATTTACGGACGACCGGCCACAACAACAGACGCGCGCGGAATGTCTGTAGCGACGGCCGAGTGTGGATATTCTCCACAGTTCGGACGTGGTTCGGACACGCGAAGTAGATGCATTTGCGTGATCTAGTCTAACTATATATCTGTGGTACCAAGACAAGTCCTAGACTGGAATGCCCAAGGATATAAGGTGGCTGCCCTAAATAGTCCTTGCGGCGGACGATCACAGCAGAAGAGAAGGCGACTGGAATGCCCTGGAGTGGATTAAAGTGCGAAGCCCAAGACCGAGAAATACTGTGGACGCCTTCTGCTTTGTTCTATCCAGGGATATTAGCTAAGTCAAGTATGTAACGCGAAAAGTACATGGGAAAAACTCAGATAAGTGCTTAGTATTACAACAAAAAATCGGAAATAATCGCGTATAGTAAGTATTTATTTTATGTGCGATAATGTGCGAAAAGCTTATGTTTACATCAATATGACGTGTTTATGTCCTATTGTCCATTATGTTAGTATCCACGGTTACATTCCCCAATGTGACGTCATTTTATAATCCATACGGGGTAATTGTTTTAATGTGTAATGACACTAAAGGTGGTAATAGAAGGTACTTCAATTATTACAAAAACGAGTTTCGATAAGGGACTTCGTTCGTAGAGAGGAAAAAGGCATGATATAACTCTCTTTTCTGGCTTAGCGAAATCAGGTTAAAATGATCTCCTAACGATCCTCAATAGATTTCCTATCAGTGTTATTCCTATATCAAAAAATTAATAGTATATTACTGCCGAGGCAGGGAAAAGTCAGTTCGTGGACGAGTATGATTTTGAAGGACGAGGCGTAGCCGAGTCCTTCAATAATACGAATCTGCGAACTGACATTCCCGCCGAGGCTTGTATAGTGCTTTTCTCCAAATATGCTTGGAAATAATCACCAATCTACATTTTAATTTAATGTATCAGTACCATGAAGTTCATTTGGTAGGTACTTATTTTTTTTAGGAATAGGAATAAAAATTCGGGTCCGAATCATATGTTTGATTTAAAACAAAATATGTTAATAAGAATGAAATATATATGAAAACACAATAACAAAAAATATGCACGTAGGTAATTATTAATTTTAGTTAAATTAACAACTTCTAAACACACTGTTTTTTTTTAGAAACCATACCATATTATCATTCGGAGAAGATCATAAGTTCAAAAAACTTTTATATTGATTTGGATATAATCATTTCTGTTTTATTTTTTATTTGTTTACGTTTGGTACACTTATTAATTTTCAACTCACTCATTAAATACCATCATATTATTAAAATTAAAACTTTCGTCAGAAATGTCTAATAAATAACTAAGAATCATGAAAATAAATTAACCGCATATAAGATTGTTATTTAAATTGTTTGTCCGTTATTCGAAATTTGTCGACATTTAAAATAGGTACATAGACAGTAGCAGAGCAGAAAAATATTCAGTGCAAGAACTAAACGCAGAGAACAATTAAAAAGTTTACGATAGTTTTTATTTTTTAAATTTAGTGGACAATTGGCTGTATGGTGAATTATCAGTCTTTGAAAAAATTAAAAGTAAAAATGCAGTAACCGGCCAAATTAAGAGTACCCTCATTTGTATGAGACGTCATAAACGGAAGGTGTGTTTTTTAGTTAATCGTCTTATTTAAATAATATTGATTTCCCGGCTAAGGCCAATAATATTTTTTTTTTAATTTGTATTAACGCCTTCTAAAAATAACGAACGATTTCGCGGTCCAGTTTTACTACATAAATGGGAACATTTCCAAGCAAGTTGGAGAAAAAAATGTATCCAGCCGTTTTAGCGTAATAAAACTAATATAAGCCTAATAAGAATGTTCCACTTTTTAGATGGCGTTATGATGGTAACCGTACCGAAATGTTGTTATTTTCTTTGGAACCAGGACCACTAAGCAAGCCTGTAATAATAGTATAAATATCGGGTCGGGCACCGCTTGTTTCGCCGACAAACTTTTCATCGAATATCATTTCACCGAAAACGTTTCGCCGAATTTTTACTTCGCGTATTTTCATTTAGTGTAATTTTATCTCATCGACAGTTCATTTCAACTTTTATTAATACGTAGAAAAACTTTTCAAGGAATATTATTTGATCGATGATTCGTAAATTTTTTAAATGGAGGTAGGTACATTACATCGATTTTCATTTCTTCGACATTTTATTTCAACTCATTCTTTATAGAAAAAAAAAACCTTTCAGAGCAGATCCGACTCGGCCGGGTTAGGTTAGGTTAGTTTTTTTTATATCCCTAAAAAAACGCTCCTTTTCTTGTAGTTGTGAGTTAGATGTAGACGCAAGCATGCAAGCATTTTGGACGGGTGCCTGTTGTTCCGCCGACAAACTTTTCATCGAATATCATATTATTGTACGTAAAACCTTCTACATACAATTTCAATGATCCTCTATTGGATTTGAGAACTTCACATACAATATTTTCTTCTATATCTCGTAATGAAATTTCGATGAAGTGAGTTGTCGATGAAATGAAAATACTTGAAACGTTATCTTTGAAGTAAAATTCGACGTAACGAGTGTCGGCGATTCAAGGGTAAACCACAATGAAACTTTGTGATCAGTTGATCACTGATCAGTTCTAATACCGAGATTTCCTTACAAAAATCAGACCAACTGAACCACATACGAAAGCAAATATTGAAAGAATTGTCTAGGCCGCTTATTACAGTGACTTCTCAACCATTTTAATGTCTGTACCTAATGATAAAAACCGTATCTCCAATTAGGCTGCGCGACGAAGTGTGGCGGACAAGTTCAACGGCGCTACTTTGACATAGAAATCCACCTCATGACTCATCGTGGTAGAGCTATGAATAGACAGCGAATTTCTGAACCATTGATACAGATACCAAAGCATAAAGATTTTTTTTAATGCGTAACCGGAAGAGACCGGGAAGCGAACCCGGTCAGCACCTCTGGATTACCGGTACAAACCTCCCCACCACCCTAACGCCAGAGAACGTTTCGAATTGCGGCGGGGGGGGAGGTCATATTCAAGCTGATATAGCTATATTTATGTTGTTCAACATATGTGCGGCACAAGGCCTCAGGTTTGGTCAACCTCATATTTATGACAAACGTGCAGTTGGAGTTATTTAAGGTTACCGACAATCAAAGGGTATCGCGGAACCACCTCAAGATTTCTACATACATGTAGTATTCTTCAAGTTCGCAAAAGCCGATCAAAAATCATATGCCTGTATAAAATGCGACTACGAATGGTCGTGAGCTCAGTCAGTCAGACGGACTGTCCGTTTGTAGGACACATCAAATTATTTAATTAATAAACAGATTAGGTCAAAGATACTGTTTGTGGCCAGTTTACCATTTTTGGCCGCTTTATGCAAATTAATGTAATTCTATAAGAATGTGTGGCTGGCGTAAATGGCCAAAACCAATACTTCTACCATTTATCGCGTTTATTAAGCAGTTCACTACGTTTTCGGATGCTTTACAACTTCTGCCAGAGCCGGAGGAGTCGCCTCATTCATTCCGCCGCTCCGCGGGAGTAACTGCTAGTACAGAAAACCTATGATAATAATAATGATTTTTAATATTTGTGTAGATAAAGTAGTGTATGCTACCTATACATAATCAGGTCTTGAATTTCTCTTTATGTAACAAGGGCATAAACTACCTTCTATATCTTTATTGCTTAAAACTAATAAATTTTATTGTATTGAATTGAAATAATATACGCATTAAAACCCAAAATTATTTTATTTATTTAACATTTTTTACCGTCAAGGCATATTCATCATGCAATTTGTCCGCGCGTCCGTTGACAATATGCCGGATGTCGTAAAATTTAGACAGTAACTTTACCTGGTATCTTATTAATTATCTATGTACCGCTGGTCATGTCACCGATGCCGGATAAAGAGATGTATATCGCTAGGATGTCGCCGACAGAATACAAGTTTTATCGCCGCAGCGTAATCGTAAGATTTATGTTTTCTTGTATTGGCGAGAAAGACCAAGAGTTTACGTTTATTACGTTACGCGGCTCGTAAATTATAAAGCAACTGTCACTCTCCAATAGATACGTATATGAATGGGCGGGAGAGTGATTATGATTAATGCTATATCTATACTATTATATGTATGTATGTAATCACTTTATTGTACACAAAAACAATTCACAAAACTTCAAAAGATAAAAATAAAACATGTACAAATGCGAACTTAAAATTCTAGATCAGTATTGAAAATTCAGTTTTCTATGGAGAGGGGTCAGGATTTCAAGAACAATCTTAAAAGCGCGATGCAGGATCGTCTTTTGTTTTCTATGGGTGCGCTACGCAATGCCAGTCTGGCGCCATCTGCTGGTCGTTATTTCTTTGTCCTCTCATCACGCCGCCGAAACGCCTGGACAAATTTAAACCAATTTTGGTACATACATAGATCTAGCTATACATATATGTACCAAAATAACCGAGACGACAAATAAATGATGACCAACAGATGATAGGCTACTTTTTACCCAACTATGGTAAAACAAATACGCGGACGAATTGGGCACCTTCTGGTAGATATAATATAATCGTGGTGACCATGACGCCATTTGGGGGCTATATTCGAATTTTCTATAAATAATTTTGTCTGATATATTACCACCTATATGTCCACTTTGGCGGTGTGATCTATTAACCTTTTAATTGACACGTTATTAATGTCACTTAATGCGGCTTGAATAGCAAAAATCTAAATTTAAGTGGCGCCTATGTATGTGATATGTGCGCGTGGCAGCTCTCCAGCTTGCGATTGCGGCGCTCAGGATCAAACTTTGCTGCACATCGTCGAAAAATGCCCGCTTCACTCCTTCCCTGGCGGCCTACAGGAACTCCATAAGCTTTCGCCAGTAGCCGTGGACTGGCTGCATAACTTAAAAATAGACATCTCACATCTGAAACGGATTCAAGCAGCAGTAGAAGAAGCCATACGATATGATGATGCGTGGCATGTATGCGATATATTCGGTATTTATGCTTTTAAAGCTTTTTATAAAAGCTTTTTATACTGTACTATTACAAATAAATTAAAGTTCCATCATTTAATTTACATGCATTATTAAATTTGTACCCGAAATAAGGTCAATTCCTACTGAGCATTAGGCCTCAAAGACAACTCTTCAAAAAAGCCCCTGATTCGGTAATCATCAAACGATACATTTTAGAAACAAAGACCATTCCTTGTCACATCAATCGCTGGTAAAAACGACATTGAACTACTGCACAATTATGTTTATAGTAATTCAGTAATAAGCACTAATGATAGGTAGTCGAATAGTTGAGTAGTGGGCGACGTGAGTCAATGGACGTGGGCGGGACAGTTGACGCGAAGGTTGCGGGGCTTGGTCATCCAGACGTTCACTTGCACTGAGGTTCCTATATGGAAGACTTGCAAAAAAACGGCTTAACAGACGCAGAATTTGTATTTAGATATGCCGTTTTGTGCCTAGAGAACAGTCATATATGCTTTTCTGAAATCTGCGATCGTATTTTGGTGCTAGTGAAAAAGCATTTGTGTAAGTTGTAGAGACTTAAGTAATAGTTTATTCTTCTTGATTTCTGTCATACACATCCTAGTATTTATGTCTAGCTAGATATGGTACAGTAAGTTTTTGCAGCGTTTTCCCGTTTATTTTTAAGGATTTGCTAGGTATAATGATAACTTCTAAGCACTAAGTGACAACTCTTGAGAGATATTATTGAATTTATAATCACTCATTGGGCACACATGCCCAAATGTCTATCTACTGTTAGCTGCGGAGAAATGTGATCCCCTTGCCACATGTTAGTAGGTACTAACTTTCTTTGTAACTGACTTCACTTTTATACATTTTGAATGAAGCCAGTGATACCTATTGTTGAAAAACTGTGTTTAGATTTGGATGTATAAATTCATGAGTTTAACATATTATAGTAATATCACAGGTAATATGTAGCTAAGAGTTATACCTACAGGATTATGATCACTTTTATCCCGACAGATAAATGATAAATCCATTACATTCAGCTCCGCATACTTATGAGAGCGGTAGTGACTGATAATTTCTCATTCATTTACAGTCCGTGAGCTCTCAGATTGCGATTCAGGTTTGGGTGGAATCAGAGAGGTTCTTATCTGGATCGCGTAAGAGCGAGCAAGACAGGTATACAAAGCGAATTGCATTCTGACAGCTCACGCACTGTATGTGATTCTCGGCGCCTTGTCCGGAAGGACGAGGCGTGTCAGCTCCAAGACAGGCAAAGGGCCCCCATGGACCCGCAGTCAAACATAAAACAAAAAAAAATACTGTAGGTATGTGATAAGCGTATTCATCATACGCTGACAGGTCTATCCTTTCTTCCGTGACCTTCCTTTATCACGTGAGTCTGCATCTCCTGTCTTGCTCGCTCAGTATTGACAGGAAAGTGATAGGTAGTATTTGTCGCGCGAATAGTCACGTGTCAAAGTTATGCTAGACGTACTGATCTGTGCGTCATGAGGCGGAAATCTGCCCATTAAGTCTTTTACCTTCGAGTTTGCGTCGCACACTACTTATAATTCGTAGCGTATTTTTCTTCATTCTTTAAATAATCTTAATACATTGCTTACATACGATTATCAGGTCAATCCCCAGCTTATTATTACCATGTGTGCTACAACCGGTACGCTATTGTGACTCGTCTTATGAATCAAACCAGCAATGCGATAATTGACAGTTGGTACTGTCTTCGCATAGCTCAGCCTCACGGTCGTACAAAAAAATCGCAGTGAGTCATCGCCCGGTTTATGGTATACTTTTTACGGTGCCATCCCACCAACGTACGTTACTAAAGTCTATGATCTAACGTCAAGTTGTGCCAAACAATTATACGCAAAAAACGACTTTTTTATATCGAGAGAGAGCTTGGAATAGATTTGTGATAAGTTGTGATGCGAGACGAAGTTGGTTGCGGTTGGGATACTGTTTTAGATGTACCTAACAGATCAGATCTCAAGTGGTTTCACTCTTCTGATGATAGCTTTAGACGCCGCGCCGCGCAGCGATTAGGCTAGTTCTTTAGGGTTGGCGGCATGAATAACCATAAGATGTAGCTTTATATTTGATACCTAATGCCTGCCTACTGAGTCGGCGGTCCCGGGTTCGAATCCCGGCCGGGGCAAATATTTGTGCAAAATATTTGTTCTTGGGTCATGGATGTTATCTATATATGTATTTATATATTATGTATATCGTCGTCTAGTACCCATAGTACAAGCTTTGCTTAGTTTGGGACTAGGTCGATTTGTGTATGATTGTCCCCTTAATATTTATTTATTTATTTATTTAATGATGTATAAACTGAAGCCTCATTCAGGCATACATACGTTGACATAGTCGACATATTAATTGGTAAGTGGACAATCCTGCATGAAGGAAAAAAAAATACCTAGTCAACTTCTTGAATAATAACAAACTATTCCCGATTACACTGAATATATTATTTTATTGGCAATTAACATATTTTTGCAGTTAGACTCAATAAATAACCCATATAAAGACCAGTTTTGGCAGCCCTGTAAACGGAGCGACTGTCTAAACTAACGGGCGAATTCCTTATAAGAATACTACGGGTCAAATCAGGGTTGCCACAGATCGGTGTCAGTGTTCCACGTTTTCTCCTATATGTCATCAACCGGCTTGAACGACGTAATGGTGCCTACAGGCCAATTTTCATGCAGACCTTAATGATATAATGACGTGTAAATTTAAATTGTTGATGAATTTGAATGGACTTTCTATTTCAATTAATATATTGAAGATTGCTACTGGGTGCGGGCGGGGTTTTGTGACTTGTTTTGGTTTTTGAGACTCCACCGGTCATTTCAGCAGAGCATCTGTGATGCCTTGTGAATTTTTCGTGATGGCATTTTCGATTTTTAGGGTTCCGTACCTCAAAAGGAAAAAACGGAACCCTTATAGGATCACTTTGTTGTCCGTCTGTCCGTCTGTCAAGACCCTTTTTCTCAGGAACGCGTGGAGGTAGGAAGCTGAAATTTATATCAATTACTCAGGTCTACTGTCCCTTGAAGCTGTGAAAAAATCAAACTTCTAAGCCAACGCAATCAAAAGATACAGCCGTTTATGCCGCAAATTTTCGACACTTGCAAGGGAATCAAAACCTACAGGGTGCTTCCCGTGAACTCAGAATCTTGAAATTTGGTACGAAGCAACGTCTTATAGCATAGATAAAGGAATAATTACGAAAACCATAAATTTTTTTTTTAATACCTATACAGCCGTTTATGCCGCAAATTTTCGACACTTGCAAGGGAATCAAAACCTACAGGGTGCTTCCCGTGAACTCAGAATCTTGAAATTTGGTACGAAGCAACGTCTTATAGCATAGATAAAGGAATAATTACGAAAACCATATTTTTTTTTTTTAATACCTAACTTTGCACCTAATTTATATGGGGCGCTATACATACCAGGTGCAAACTTAACTTAACCACTTAGGGATGGAAAGTGTTTGTACGGAACCCTCGGTGCGCGAGTCCGACTCGCACTTGGCCGGTTTTTCAACGGAGAATTGGATCGTTATTTCACGTATGGACTAATGTAAAATATTTTAGGCTACTTTTGCGGGCCATAATATGATATTATTATGTGTGCCTGTGTGCATGGTTTCTGAAAGAAGCAAAGTATGTTTTCCAAACCAGCGAATAAACCCCTGACATCTCTGTATTTTAATGAAAGAGAAATAGACTAAAATTGTAGGTTACTACACTATTATTACGAATATATATAATTTAGACTTTTTAAAAGTTTGTATGTATGTTTTGTTTGCACGCATGTGTCGTTGTCCATTGATCACGTGGAATGGCTGGATCAATTTCAAGTAGCTCAGTATATTTGTTAAGTCCTTACGGGTGCTAAGCTTCCCTACATCTACAGATGGTTATGGGATACCTAACATTTTATCCGACTACGGAGAAGCAAAAAGAGGATTGTGACATTTTCCGCGCGGATGAAGTTCACGGGCACCTTCTAGACCTTCCAGTAATCCAATAGTAGGTACTTATTATAAATAATTATTTTTATCCGATGCGCGATGTTGGCTATATATATTTGATGCGTATTGCTCTATAATTAATCAAAAACAAAGTCGGTTAGAAATAGAATAATGTGTCTGCATTGCTCAGTATAAAGGATATTATTTTAAGCGTCACGTGCATTCTTGATTGTAAATAGTTGATGATTTTGCAACCGGCCTTAACCTTAGCGCTTTCGATATTGGATCGGTTTAGGGTTAATTTATAAAGATAAAAATTCCAACAAAGACTGTAAAAAAATCTGGCAAATATAGCCTGTAATTAAATCTTGATTGATTTATTTCATTACTCTTTGAACTAGATCGATTTCCTAAACTCATCAATTCTGCAAAGCTTCATTTTCGCTCGTTATTTATGTCTAAAGGGCAGGTATATGTTACATGGTTAGAAAGTACCTATACCATATTTCATAAAAATATCCAATTTATTCGTCAAAAATTAAAATCATAAATGTTTATTTACAATATAATGTTAATTACTAATTAGATATCCATTAATTACTATAGCGCGGTCAGCTAAAATAACTTATTCCAAAAATATTCACCCCTTTTTAAATATAAATTATCTTAAAAGTTCCAATTAATAGTTACAGAACTTTAGATAAAAAAAGCTTTTCCGTCGCATTAGTGTGCAATAAACACCTAGTGTTGCCATCTATATTCGTTTACTAAAATCCTATCCTATTCAGCGCCATCTATCTTACCCAGGTTAAACTGCATTGTACTGTAACTAGCTACATTCCTTTTAGAACGTACTGTGTATTACATGTTTTGTAGTTCTATGTGATTTGAACAGATGTCGTCCTGAACACCTAATAAACTTATTCAGTGAATAGTAATTTTATTTTGTTACTTAGGTATAGTTTAGTATATAAAACTTAGGGAGTCCTTATATTTTAAGTGTTTCGTGTATAGAATTTATAATAACGTTATATCACATATGGAAATAGTACAAGACAAGGTAAATAAAGTTAAAACTATAAATTTCGGTTATTTATTGCAACGAGGTGCAAAGAAGATTAAATAACTTTTATACTGATTAAGTACCGATTTACTTAAGTCATATTTTATTAATTTTTATAGGTTGTATACAGGGTGTACTGTACGTGTTTACTCTGTCGCAGTTTTCAAGTTATATCTTGTAAACGTTAATGCAAAAAACTGTGTTTCATCCCTATTTACAAGACATTTATCATTCTTTTAATGTAAACACTAAGTGTAGAAGCATTAGGGTTGTACAAATATGTATAGCATTTAACTGCGCAGGTCTATATCAATTCAATGGTAATTACTATATTTTCAGGAAAGTCCATGGTATATTCCCATGCTGTATATACTAAGTGTAGACATTTAATTCCTTCTTTATAACGTACAATAAAGCTTAAAAAAGAAATGATACCTACCAATTGCTTCCAAACCAATTGCTTCCAAATAAATTGCTGCAATATAATTTCCACATATGCTCTCCATATAGGTAAGTAAGCTAATACCTACACGTGAAAAATTAAATAAAACAGGACATTTTCCCGACGCTTCGAAATAATACGATAGTATGGATCTAAAAATAGATCCGTACCTACAGGGTTTATCAATTTCCGCGAGTCAGGGACAATGCACTGATGGATGGCGCTTACGGCGAGCGGGAGGCGCTTACGGCGAGATATAAATGAGCGCCGGACGTATAGAATGCCGCGCTCTATTTGAGCGCCTTTGAGCCTTTATTCATACAATTTGTGACAGTTACACATGCGTGCTCTCTGATTTTTAACGAAAAAGGAATGTTATTTGGGTGGATCAAAATTTTCCTGTTGTTATTCTCTCCCGTGGCTCAGGGGACGATAGTGATTAAACTTCGTAGAAAAGTGTTTATAATTTATATTACTGGTATTGTCAGGAGATAGTCTACATTAGAATGGGCTTATAACTGTTGCAATTACAAGGTTCGTAATTCTAATCGTAGTTTGAATGAGTGGCCCAGGGGACATCACCATGGCAACTTAAGTTTAGTGTGAAAGTCGTGTGAGTATAAATCAATATTATGATGATTCGTCTTCGATTGCGAAGACGGAGCAGGAATTTTATACTAAGCAAGATTTTACAAACAACCTCCCCTCCTTTTTCCCCCATTGCCGTCGTCACCCATGTTCGTATATTTTCTATATTGTATTTCGATAAATAAATAATTATTATGCACTTGTCACGCTAAATAATGTCATAAAATAAATGTCAAAGTACTCGTCACTTTTTGTGTGCATGTTAGTATTAGAGTGATTGCCTGATTGACAAGTATAGGTAGTTCACCTACACATAGGTACGCGTTTAAGTGTAAGTGTAAAAAATCACAATTACGATTTCGCCCACCAAGTGCCGGGGTGTATGACGTCAATGTCATCAAAAAGTACTTATCCGTGGAAGCGGAGGTTCAGATCCTACCAACTGCGCCAATACGTTTGTTGTTTAATTTTGAACTATCGACGTATTTCTTTATTTTCCGTACATACTATAAACACTTACAATGTGTAAGCATTTTTAAAAGACTATAAGGCGGAACTGTATTATACTGCCATATAACATATCACAGTTACGATTTCGCGCTCCGAGTGAGGGGGTGTATCACGTCACGACTCACGATGTGAGTCGCGTGTCGGGTGACGGATGGACGGCTGGCGCGATTAATGCACGCGTGGAGCCTGTCTCTACCACGTGCGCGGATCCTCTGATTTTGCCTCTGCACAGAATAGCGTAACCGACATATGTTTACTATTAAGATAATTCACTTTCGATGAGAGGTAGTGCGAATGGTGTTGTTTTGACACTTCATTATTTATTATGTCTTGACAAGTCTGCAATCTGATTCAGTAGGATAGTAGGTAAGCAAGACGTGCTCTTCTCTCGCAGTACCGCGGGAGGTATATCTACACGAATGTTTATCTTATAAATCTAAAGTAATAAAAATAAATGTTTTTTTTTATTATTATTTAACCTACATATTACTTTATTATTTAAGGAACCCTGTCTAGGTTTGAGATAGTTTTTATTTCTTCAATGGTAAGGAACCGCATAGACCAACCGCGGGGCAAGCTTTAAAGTCTATGGTCGATATTATTATGAAAAATAAACATCGCGTCAATGTATTACAGAACATTTTCTTCGCTGTGAGTGTGAATACAACATAAAAAATTACCGGGCAAGTGCGAGTGGGATTCACGCACGAAGGGTTCCGTACCATTATCTGTAAGTTTGTTGTATGGGAGCCCCTCTTAAATATTTATTTTATTTTTAGTATTTGTTGTTATAACGGCAATAGAAATAAATCATCTGAAAATTTCAACTGTCTAGCTATCACCGTTCTCGAGATACAGCCTGGTGACAGACGGACGGACGGACGGACAGCGAAGTCTCAGTAATAGGGTCCCGTTTTTACCCTTTGGGTACGGAACCCTAAAAATATTATATTTCATCTAATTAGGTCGTATCTTCCGCATTTTGTTGTTTCTGCTCCGGTGCCAAGCGGAAAAAAGTTTAGTGGAATCCTCACATTCACATTATTTCGCCGTCATAATCAAAACTAAATGCTAGGATGCCCACGAATTAGGTCGCCATACGGAAATACAGTTCACTAAAGCTCCATCAAATCATAAAAACACGTACTTATACCTAGGATTACAAAACGCGCTAATTTTGACTCGCGGGAAAAGCCATGACTAAATTCTAAGTACCTACTCAATAAAAGGCTTATTACACTATGGCTAAATTTTGCATCCTAAATGAGGGATGCAGTAATACCAAGGAGTGAGATGGAGTTATCTCCATACGTGTCTCACATATTGCCGCATTCCTCTCGTTAGTGACTAATTTAGGAAAGTGTAATAGCCGCATTACATACACATAAGTATATTGAATACGTATTTTACTTAATAATATGATTTTTTATCATGTGTCTAGTAATTATTAATTTGCCACTTTAATTCTTGCAGGTAAAACTGAAAAAAAAGGACGGGTTGCACTCCGGGAGTGCCGGCAGAAGTGAAAACTCCGATTTTATTATATCTCACTGACACTTGATTTCTATTTTAATCTCTATTTCTTACTAATGTATGTTTATGATTACGCTTCACCATCTGTCACTTACAACATTTTGTTGTTCGAAGGCCCCCTTTCTTTAAAACAGACGCGCGATGGTCGCGATCTGTCGCGAGATGGTCGCGAGTTTAACATTTTTTACCCATCTAAAAATTGCCAAGCGCCGCTAAAGAAGTTTTCACTTCAAAATATGACCCCAATAACTACTACTACTGCTAAATACATAAATAAATATCAGACAACCTCACACAAATCAACCTAGTCAAATAAGGCTCAAGAAGTCTTTTATGAATACTAGGTAAATATACATACTTACAGAGATAAATAAATACGTACATACATAGAACATCCATGACCCAGATTAGAGTTCAAAACACAAATATTTGCTCTTGCCGGGATTCGAATCCAGGACCGATGGCTCAGTAGGCAACTCCTTTACCACTGCTCCAACCGCGTCTTCAACCGGTAATGTTATTTATTCTCTGAACCTGACAGAGTATTCAAAACGATAATTTATAGCATGTTATTACAACTTCTCAAATTCTCTCTGGATAAAATGTGTTCGTTTCAGTAAATAGACTTTTATTTATCCGCACTAAATCCAATTGACGGCTTAGGCCGAAAAGACATTACTTACATTCTTGATGAAAGATTGGTGGAGTTTGTGCCTGATTTCTTTGAGACGATGGTTTGTTAAAATGTATTGTAACTTGACGGTTATCGAGGTCAATTCTTTGACATTTGCCTTTATACAACTACACCATAAATTGCAGCTTTCTGTAAATAGGTCTTGAAAGCGCCCTTTTATTTTTCAATATAGGTATAGTTAGATAATTTTTATTAAAGCAGTAACGTCGGCTAGCGTAAACCAAATGTTTATGTCGAAACTTAATATTGAATGCATTGTGCGGGATTTGAACCTACACGGATTTCTGTAAAGCATCGAATTTTTGACCAATTACTTCATTTCTTATAAAATGCCTTAGGGTGGTATCGTAGCGTTGTTTACCGTAAAGATTGTGTTATTTTTTTTAAAGCCCATGATACGTTTTTTTTATTCAATACAAAAAACCGTTTTTCTTGGTTTCAATTTAAACATGAGTCTCATAGTTTAGTGTTTTATTTAGCTACGTTACCGGTACATAACATTATAAACGTAAGCTATCGTATACAGGGTGTAATCGTTAAGTGTAGTCAGGCGATAATTCCGTAAATATAGCAGATTATCATTCGCCAGTACGTCTATAAGTATCAGTCATGGTGATTGCATCGAGCAACTTTTGGGACAGTTTTATCACGTATTTGCCCATGTGAACCCCTCGACAATCAACCACGTCTTTCCTTTTTCACTGTAGAGTACGTATTTTGCTCATCCTTCGGCAACCATCCGTTTTCTAGGACAAAACAATGTAAAATTTAGATATATAATCTACTAACCCGTAATGTTCCAAGTTTCAAGTGTACCTACTCGTCGCGATTGGTACGTTCCTAAAATTTGAAACTTCCATTACCAAAATCATTACATATTATACATATATACCCTATGCATGATAATGAAAAATGAAAATATGAATCATACCCTCACCAGATTGCCTAGTTCAGTTCAAAATATAAGGAACTCAATTAGCAGTTATTTCCAAACCACATTCGCGACTGTTCTCTCCGCTTCCACAGACAAATAACTTCGAATATCCGACTCCTTTCGATGTCGAATCAAATATGTGCAGCGAAGCCTAAATCATTCCATCAATGCAATGCTTTTGTTGGTATTGGATTAACTTGCGCCGTATTTTTAATTTGATTGACAACGTAAATTGCTTTCAATTGATAAATTCGTATCTGATTAATATTCACTCAGTTCATGCTAGACCATGCGTTTTATCAGCAGTGGCATTTAATATTTATCTCTTTGCTTGATCAAATTACGAATACAAAATGTATATTCTTTGTTGTCTATGAAATTTACCTTAGCCAAGTGATGCTAAGCAGACCCCGTTCCGCTTGAGCCATCGCACAAAACTGCTTTCGAACTTATTATGAAAATAGGCGGACGGAGTTTCGGCGCTTACAGTAAATACAATGACAGCAAATTCCTGCGATTAGGTCGACCACAATATTATTACGTGATTTGCCCCCAAATGGACAGCCAGGCAATCTCTATAAAGAGGTATTTGGGATCCTAATTTACACCCCCTTTCGTAATATTCCGTACCTCAGTTATGAAGGTCCGGCCGGGCTTAGGAACCCTCTTAGTTTTGGGGATCGAAGATGTCTTCATTGTTATGAGTGGTACGTACATGTTTTTAGGTATAATGGAAATACGGCCAATTCAACTGTTTTTGTTTGTATAAAACATGTTAATCGTCCGCTGAACGTATCAAGAACAAAAGATACACACAGAAAACTGTTACCAAGTCACAGAATATTCGCAAAAGTCATATGTTACCAACCTCATCTCAGACAATACCATTTTGCTGAATCAATATCTTAGATAGAACTTTTCCTTCTCTGACATATTTGCTCTCAAATACTGAAATGGTCCCTTTTATATTCCTTTGCGACTACGTAGAAGGTTTCTTATTACTCTTATGAGAAAACAAATTAAGACCACATGATCCTCAAACAGCGTTGAGCCGTGTTTGCTTCGCGGATAACGCAATATAAAGGTGCTATAGGATTCTTTACAAGTTGTAATATTTGTGGAAGGCGGGTGTGTAAATGTCATAACCTTTTTGGGGGAATCGGCGTGGTATTTGGCTGTAAAGTGCCACTGTCTAGCGCTTCGGCAAATGGGAGCGTGATTGTGATTTGTTTTTTGACGAATGAATACAATTTGCGATTGTTGTGTTTTTGTTCCGTTTGTTACTTAACCCTAATAGGGTAACATATCCTGTATATAAAAATTAAATTTAAAAGTATACCTGTCGAGTTTGAAATAGTAAATACATTGCGCTCTGAAACTGATACTTATTTCTTATGAGTGAGTGGGTAAGAAGACCGCCTTGCTAAAGCGGAACTGGGCTGGCCATGCTTGCCGCATGCATCCATAAAGTGGGCAAATCTTCCCACTTGGTGGACGCCACTGAACACAGAACGGTTACAGCTCTAGTAGCACACATGCTGTATATACAGCCCTTACACAGCCGAAATAAGTCGTATAAGGGCTGTAGAAGTTCTTATGAAGCCTGTGTGCTACGTGGGAAGTGGCTGGCGGAAATGGCAGGGCGACCTAAATGCGTCCACTAATAATTGCCGGAGACAGCTAGCATGGATGAGGCCTGTCCTGCAGTGGGACACCCAAACATACTAACAAAAAAAATCCAACCCATTTATTCTATCAACAGTCAACACTCCAAATTTCAACGAATAACGACGGGCATAGCTAGTAGTTAAATATTGTAGTTGATGTATTTTTTCACCGATGTCATTCCTGTATCCGATATCAGTCTGTATTTTTCGGGGCAGTAATTCATAACTAAAAATGTTTCTAGTTAAGTAATTGTTTTCAATATTGAACAGAATCAATGTTGATCCTATTTTTGTGGTGATATAGATATAAATATTAAATAAGATCCCAAAATTAAACGGTTAAACTGAGGTCGTGTGTTCGAGTCTCACTTGGACTGCAGTGAATCGCATAATTCTTATTTCTCCTTTGTATCTTTATTTGGTAGTTGTATTCTTATGGTCTGTGGTAGTTGTTGTTAGTTGTCACTTTTTGCTGATCAAATAATGACTCTGTTAACCGGACCGAAAGAAGTTTCATTTAAAATTATTAAGTTAATGCAGTTTTACGAATAATCTTGGACATCTCCGTTTGTATTTGCTTAAAGTTTTGTAGTCGAACAACAACCCCGGATATTCGGGTTGAATAAATTCAGCTACAAACTACAGGCTCTCTTGGTGCACTCATGTACGAGACGTCTATCGCAGCACTAATCCGCCGTCCATTTCATGGGCAATCTGCCGCGCGCCCTAGTGGCCTAAATCTTATCCCAAACCAGTGGACGTTCAAATCAAATTTGTATTCCCCAGACATTTTTTTCTGGTATTGATCTAAGACAAGGCCTAAGTAGTACATAGGTTGTATAAGCGCTTATGCAGCATTTATTCAGCTTTAATTAGTTGTATAGGGTCTGTATAAATGCTTTATACAATATTAACGATTTGCAAAAAATATTAATCACTATGAATGGTTAAAATATTATCTTATCTTATACGTACATACTTATCTGTAAAATATATCGTTTGAAACTTTATATCTCCCTTTTTTTATTGGAGCATTAACAGCAAAACAATTCGTTACAATTAACAATATAGTACTATCACAAAAACCAATAAAATATGTCCATAAGAATGCAATAAGTAGAACTTGTTACAAGAGAAATGACACAAACATTATATATGGTATATCTATATGGTATGCTCGGTCAGGTGAGTGCGCTTGTGTGTGTGCGTGTGTGTGAATGTGTGTGTACCTATGTGTATACGGAAAGGGATATTGAGTTAACTTTTATCTAAATCTAAACTGAAATGAAATGAAATGAAATAATTTATTCAGTAAGTAGGCCACAAGGGCACTTTTACAAGTCAGATTGTGAGTCTACCGGCATTTCGCAAGAGGAGACCGCTGTTGAGAAGAAAGCCGAAAGAAACTCAACAGTAAGTCATTTTTTCGTGAATTATACTTAAAAACTAATACAATTATATTATAGCTAGTAGTACGAGAGCTCACGACCAAAACCATGTCTCATAGCAATACGGCAAAAACCCTATAAAATCGTTAGATTGTATGATTCTGAACCCGACTAGGTGTGTAGTAACGGTCGAAAGTGTAGCAACTGCGTGGGAGGCCATTTCTGCTGTGTCAAAAAAAAGACAGTCGGTATTATAGCAATACGTCTGATAGTGAAAATGTACAAAAATTTTATAATTGTATTACGAAAAAGTTTGTTTTCAGACATTTTGCGCGTAGCATATAGCCTGAGCGCATTTTTGAAAATGTCAACAAATTTAGCCGACCTATCATAGCAATACGGATAATTTTTTTTTTTCAACTTTTCTTATTGCTGCCATGATTACCAAAAACCTGTTTTCAGACACTTTAAGTGTAGCATATACTCCCAAAAACTAAAATAACGTTTCGGAGTCGCCTGGCCGACGCCTCTGTTAAATGTTTTTTTAAATTTACAGCCTTCATAGATATTCAAGAATCTCCCTTGTTATTATGTATATGTACTTTGACAGATGACAGATGTCATTACTTATTTCTTTTGTAAAAGTTACTCAAGTGTGCTTTAAATAAAACCAAAACTATCAAATCAATCAGTATTTAATTTCAACAGCCTCAGCGCTTGTTACGTTACTATTATACAGCTCACTCGCCAGCTGCTCCAAACGTTGGAACCATGGTATAATAATATACTCCGCCAGGTATTCCATTCCGAGACTCGCGAACCACGTGACTGACACAAGCCTACGTCATCATGCTGTTCACAGATTCTCAAACTTTAAAATGTGGGAGAATTTTAACCAACGGTGAAAAATATTTAAACGGCATTAATTTTAAGTTATTCATGTAGAAACATAGGTAGTACAATAAAACAAATCTAATATATTAAATCAAAATTTTATTTATCTATACAAGAGAAACTTTTGAAAAACGAATCCACATCTAATCAATAAACGGTATTCGACACTTTAAGCTATTTTCGTTTTAATTTCTTCTGGAGTTGAATACTAACGATTTTTTTTATTTAATTCTTTTAGTCCTATGTAACTATGGGTTGTACCTTGTTTTGCTTAACAACTTTTTGCCTAATTTCGGTTTGCCTAATTTCAGTTAGACTAATATTATTTAGCATAATTACTCGTTTCGCCTAATTATTATTTGAGTGAAAATCGTTTCGTATAGTACTCATTTCACATAATCTTATTTCGTCTAATTTTATTTGACCTAATTTTTAATTCGTATAAACATATTTTGCCTAATTTATTTATTTAGCAAGCATTCTGATGCTCCGCTCGCTTCGCTCGCTCCGCTATCCATGTTCATAAAACAAACCTAACCTAACCTACAGTATTCGGTCTTCAACCTAAGCTACAATTTTGAAAATAAGAATCGACAAAGTGAGTTTTAGATAAAATAATATTCTACAAAACAAGAATTATGAAAATGATCATTTAGGCAAAACGAATTTCGACAAAATAATAATTATGAAAAATGATATTATACATATTGACTTTAGATAAAACGTTCATTATGATATAAGAGCAATAATGTTTGAACCATTAGTGGAAACTGTTTTGGCTTCTGTGTTATCTATTTTTGTTAACTCTAAGTGTGATTGTATGCTGTTTGTTTCCCATTACAATAAATAAATAAATAAATAAGTTGTTAGACAAACTGAAATTAGACAAAAAACAATTAGACAAATCAAGGGAATACCGTAACTATGTCCTCGTTGTGACTAAGCAAAGCAAAGTATTTTCTAATAAGCATTTCTATTTGAGGGTATTCATATTCATATTCATATTGTTTTTGACGTGCTTGTGTACAATATGCCGACGCGGTTGGCTCACTTTTTAAAGCACTTGCCTACTGAGCCGGCGGTCTTGGGTTCGAATCCCGGCCAGGCCAAGTATTTGTGTGATGAACTCGAATATTTGTGCTTGGGTCATGGATGTTATCTATATATGTATTTATATATTATGTCTATCGTGTCGTCGTATCCCAGTTTCCTTTTGTGCGATTTATTTCAGTCCTTCAACTTCAATGTTACGGTTTCGGGTAAATTCTTTGTTAATTATCATCTTATAAATTCAGGGTCGCAACGTATTCATTGGTTTGTAACAGAAAATTCAAGATGCCTCAATACGATTTTTAAATGATATCTGAGTATCGAAAAGTTGTCTGATAGAGAAGGTGCTACACTTAATTTGTCTGATATAATTTTTTTGCACATGTGGACAACTTATTTTATCATGTCCAACAATTTTCAGACATATTGCTATGATACCGATCGGTAAAATTTGTTAACATTTTGAAAACGGTCTCAAAATTTAATGCGTTCACATTTCCGTCTGAAAATTGTTTTGTTCGCATCAAATAACCAAAATTTACTAATAAAAAAGATTTTCAGACGTATTGCTATGAGACATTTTTTTTGTCTCATTTTTAATTTTTTTAAGTGATTTTACGGGTTTGCGCTACACCACTAACGTCTGAAAAATATGTTTCCGGTATCTCAGAACTATCATTCAACTACAGTCTGCAAATCAGACATATTGCTATGATGCAGTTCGGTAAAATTCTTTGACAATTTTGAAAATTCGGTCAGATCAAACGCTACGCGGAAAATGTCTGATATTGGTATTTTCGAGTTCAGGATAATCGTATCTATCGATTTGATGCGGTTTTGGCCGTATTGCTATGAGACAAAAATTTTGGTCGTGGGCTCTCGTACTATAGGTAATTGATGCATATATGTTAGAGGAGATGTACAAGTCTCCAAATCAATGTTTACACTAAAAATTATATAAAATAAAGTGATTTTTTCAGAGATGTAGAAGGTCTCTAGGCGTCACGACACGCAATATAGATCGGTATAATTAATTAATGAAATAATTCAATTCCATTGAGATGTATAGGTAAGGTCTCAAGGAGTCAAAATCAATAACTGATGCAACAAAATAATTAAGTACTTAATTTAGATTTCTTAGAGATGTACATGGTCTCTAGGCGTCACAACATGCAAAACAAAATAAATTAATTTAAATCCTTAGAAAAGTTAAGGACTGAATAAGAAACTAGCTATACAAAAGAAAAAATAAATAAATAAATAATTAAACTAAATTTCTTAGAGATGTATATGGTCTCTAGGCGTCACAATTTTCAAAATAAAAAAAATATAAATAATAAATATATGATAATAGTTAAATTTCATACCTCAGAGATGTATAAGGTCTCTGAGCGTCATTGTACAGTACACTAAGTTTATTAGAGATGTATACAGTCTCTAAGTCTCTAAGTAAAAAATAACTTCAGTCGAGTACAGGATGAAGTCTCTCACGTCAGTTCATTGAACACTGGAAAGCAGTTACTACACAACTAATTTGGCCCTTGCTAGTATGAACAGACCGGACCCCACAAACGGCACCCGTTCACGAGCATGACGCATATCTCAGCCATCGCCTCCCTCAACCATATTATAGGGAAGGTTGCGACCCGATCAACTTATCATTACAGACCGAATACGCTTCTTCAAAATCGATTTGGAACAGTCAAACTTTGCGTCTTGTAACATTATTGTAAATTAATTTGTTACAGAGGAGACTGGTTTTTTTCTGAAGCAGATTTTGACGCGGCCTGTTTGTGCAATAAAGTTTTGATTTGGCTTTTGATTCGTAAATGTATTATAATCGCTAATGAACGTTGGTGCAACTGGCTGTAATCTCAATCTGAGGTTAGATTAGGTAGCACCTCGTGTAATCCGCTCAGTTAAATGTTGGGTGCCGTATTATTATCCGGTCGGATCTCAATATCCGCCGCACATCTGTCAAATGTTCGGGGAGTTTAGTGAGTGTATTTGTGTGTTTGTTTGTTGCTTCTTCACGCTCAAACGGCTGGATCAATTTTGATAAATTTTGGTATGAAGGTAGCTGACACTGGAACACATAGGCTACTTTTTATCCCGAAAAAAAATAGTGTTCCCGTGGGATGAGCGGGTAACACCGCGGGGCGCGTCTAGTGTTGTGATAATGAACGAAAATGGTGTTTATTATTAATCAATATACCGTTATAACAACTTATTTAGCTTGTGTGCAGCATGATTAACAGTACTAAAGAAGACTCGGTTGTTTGACACCTTAGGGCCAAAACACAATTACAAGACACGACATCGCATCGTCGTACGACGCGACATCGTGCCACGATGCGACGTCGTGGGACTGTAAAATGAATTTTAATTTTGCATCTTGTCACATGAAGATACAGTTCATTTTGGATTTATGCATTTCCACGACACGACGCCGCATCGTGGCACGATGTCGCGTCGTACGACGATGCGATGTCGTGTCTTGTAATTGTGTTTTGGCCCTTATATATAGCAGAATTGTGTCACTATAAATTTTAGTACTTACCGATGTGTGAGTGAGCCACCACTATCAGCTTACACAAAGTTCGTTCTGAATGCGGATTAAATAAGAGCATGCATGTTTATTGAAGCGTCGTCGCGTCGTCGAAGAGACTGCAGTGCTCACTAAAATTCTTGGAAAATGTGTACGAAATACTTGGTGCATAAAAAACTAGCTGCAGTAACTCTGTTTTACGGTTTTCATTTTAGGTCTCCGAAGATTTGGAGAGTAGTATTAAAATTTTGAAGTTTTTCTCCTAAATGTTAGGTAAGTTTAAAAGAAGCAGGTTAAATGAGAACGAGTAAAAAACTTAGAATAACCAGGTATCTTAACGGAAAATCGCTCGTATTAGTACAGTCAACCAATTTGATTTCTAGGCCACTATAGAACCTTGTCACAATGACAATGATATGAGATTTCAAGCGGCTTTCATATTGACGTTCACTGTGACAAGGTACGAAATGGCCTAGGAATCAAATTGGTTGACTGTACATTATCGCCCGTGGTTTGTCTAAAGTTTTAAGTCTTGCCTTGGCTAAGGAAGCAAGACTTTCTCCCGTAGCGGGCAGAAAATCCCACTTACGGCCTAGGGTGACGTAACATATTTTACGTTTCAGGCAGATGGTAAACTTTTATTCCATTTGTACTGTTCGTTAGGAATGGAATAAAATTGGAATGTCGATGACGATTTGTTAATATAGGGCGTTTAAAAAAACTGAATCCCTATTATTCCATAGCTTTTTGTAGTAAGAATTTCTTTTCAGACCGTTGGGAAAATACATTTCCAGAGGTGAACTTTTCCTGATAAAATTATTTTTGTTAACTTAATAGGTAAGAGTTTTATTAGGCTTAGAACCTAGTGGTAATCGATTTTTATGTTTTAGTTAGGCATTATTTTTTAGCTTGGTTTAATTACAATATCCCTTTACACAATGCAGGGGCCCTATGATGGTTGCTTTTATCACGCGATAAATAAGTGATAAAGAATCCGTCACGTTTTGACATATTGCGAGTGTGAGTGACAGATGCTTTGTCACTTATTTATCACGTGATAAACGCAACCATCATAGGCCCCCAGGAAATAACTTATACAATAACCAGACCTATAAAAATCCAAGATTATAACCCGAGTACTTTGAGTATTTATAGACAATGGAGGTGTCATAACGTAAACTCTTCGAACAGATTTTTTCGCCAATTTTAGCGGGGGGTGAGGTAAACACGTACAGCACACCACCAAAAGACGAATAACTCAACAGACACAAATTTTGCTGTTGCGATAAACGCACACTACAGCAAAATTCAACACATCAAAAATGACATGCACACAGATACTGTTTTCACGTAACTGTGCAGCATACATAAGAAAAACATAGTGATGGGACACATATGAAGAATGAGCCAAATCATTTTAATGAATGAACTGAATTGTCTTATAGGTACTATCTATTGTGAAATTTGAAAACTGTAAATTCTGTATATTGAAGATGTTATCCAATAAATATATTTGTTTCTATGTATTTCTGTCTATATTTATCGTGTCCTTATCACTCTCGCATAACTAAACTGCCCGGTTGTTTCGGGCTTAAACAATCACGGACTTCTAAAACAAGTACACTCGACTTCATATTGTCGTAGCTAAAATGAAACCATTTCATTTTCGCCATTTTGGAGCTGATAGCTATGTGCAAGTTGTGTGAGCGTCCATGGGTCTAATATTAGAGATTATTCACAGATCGTCACAGATCAAAGAACGGTTTGCCTGAAATGCCAATTTTAGTAGACGTTCACGCAGGATGCTTTGAATGGGCACTGAAAACAACTGTCATTCCCTATGGAATATTTAGTCCAACGTGCTTGTAGTTTAGAGGTCAGTGAATATAACCTTCAGGAAAAGAACATACGCCCATCTAAAAATAAAGGTGATTAATATGAAACAACATATAAAGTGATTTAAAGATATGAGTAAATAATGAGTAAAGAGAAAACAATAAAACAAATTGTTATTAATTTAATTAGAATTACGTACCACATATAAAATAAAATAAAAAAAGTTATAATTAAGTAAATATATTCATCTATCTATCAGCCACAGACGTCCACTGCTGAACATAGGCCTCCCCAAGAATCGTCACAACCCTCGCACCGCTGCGCTTTCCTATACGTGGTCGCCACTCTAGCACTTTGCTGACCTAACGGCCATCGATTCTCCGGGCTACATGGCTTGCTCATTGCCACTTCAATCGTGCAGTCCTGTGAGCTATGCCGGTTACCTTGGTTCTTCTACGGCATATCCTCATTTCTCATTCTATAAAAGAAAAGAAGAATAAGGAAATAAGGAGGCAGCAGTGAAGATGGAAAGAATATGAAATAAAGCCTATAAATAATAGTATATGAATAACGCATATACTCATAGCCCAGCATTAAATGTTCCTTTTATCTAGATATACTTTTAGCAAAGAATTATTTTCATTTTCATATTAAATTTCAACATCGTATGTCTAGAGAAAGGTAATATTTCTAATTCACCTTGCAAGATTTAAAAATAACATACATCTATACCTATTATTAAATTCAACCACTACATCGTATAGAACAAAGTCGCTTCTTGCTGTCTGCCTGTTTGTCTGTCTGTCCCTATGTATGCTTAGATCTTTAGAACTACGCAACGGATTATGACGCAGTTTTTCTTAATAGATAGAGTGATTCAAGTGGAAGGTTTATAATATGTATAATACATGCATAATTTATCAGTTTTGCACCCGTGCGAAGCCGGGAGGGTCGCAAGTATCTAATAATACACTAACTATTAAACGAACTGCAGTGATCGAATGAATGAATGATTCATTCAAATGTTGAGTCGTGGTTTTGACTTTGTCACATCCCTCGCCCCTGTACCACCGTTTTATGTTTACATTTTTCTGTCGTTTACGTATCGCAACGGTTTTTTCTTTCAATGGAGATTGTACTTCAATACACATTTAATAGTTAATAAAAACACTTACCTGTGATAGGAAACGCGATCTTGTGGCGAATTTGAGGTGTCGGATCGTCTTTTACACGAAAATACTGCACAATTCACCATTTTTGAAGAGAAATGTCACGCGACACGGAATGATGCAAAATGACAGTGAAGTGACTTTAAGTAGTTTTATATAACGTGCTTGACCATTTGACCAATTATTTTGCCGGAGGGGGTCGCCCATGCATGGCATCTCCTGTCTAAATATAAATACTCAAAGCCCGAGTAATATTTTTTTTGGTTCAGTCGTGTTCTTGAATTTATAAGCAAAAATGTGACCAAAAATATCTGTACAC
This sequence comes from Apotomis betuletana, assembly GCA_932273695.1. Lineage (NCBI taxonomy): Eukaryota > Metazoa > Arthropoda > Insecta > Lepidoptera > Tortricidae > Apotomis > Apotomis betuletana. The sequence continues at coordinate 11,226,979 of OW026309.1, read as the reverse complement.
TCCTTTATACCGTTAACGATATTCGCGAGATCACACATTTTTGATTATAATTTTGCTCATACACAATACGCAATGAAACTAAAGCCCATCAAACACTAGACTAATGAAGTCCCCAGAATCCTTTAATGCGCTCGGCTATAAGACATCTATACCGCTTTCATGGCTCTATAAATCAGGTAAATGGGGCCGACGCTGCCGTGTCGCGCGTCGTTATCAGTCATCCCTCATACCTCCCTAACATGTTATAGGCCAACTCTTCAATCAAAAACGTCGTGTGTTTTCTTTTCATATTTTCCTGTTTCACCACGTCGGTAGAATTATTTAGGTGGATTTCGGCTTGAAATGGCGATAGCAAATTAATGGATTTTTTTAGTTTTTTTTTTAAGTCTTCGATTCTTGGAACGAATTATTATTTTAGAGAATACTAGATATAAATGAAAAAAGAAAAAAAATTATACATAATCAATTAATCACACTTAAAAAGAGCGGTGTCAAATTGATTGCTCAGTATAAATTACTACTGCGCCATGAGGTTGACACTACTCTTTTAACGTGAGATTAGATATAGGTACATGTGCAATGAAACTAAAGCCCATCAAACACCAGACTAAAGAATCCTTTAATGCGCTCGGCTATAAGACATCTATACCGCTTTCATGGCTCTATAAATCAGGTAAATGGGGCCGACGCTGCCGTGTCGCGCGTCTTTATCAGTCATCCCTCATACCTCCCTAACATGTTATAGGCCAACTCTTCAATCAAAAACGTCGTGTGTTTTCTTTTCATATTTTCCTGTTTGAACACGTCGTTAGAATTATTATTATTTTTTTTTTTATGTCATAGGGGGCAAACGAGCAAACGTATCGCCTGATGGAAAGTGATTACCGTCGCCCATAAACACCTGCAACACCAGAGGAGTCACAAGTGCTTGCCTACCCGGAGGATGAAGATAGAATGCCTCTATGCTAGTAATTTCACCGGCCATCTTACCCCCACACCGGAACACAACAATGCGAACATTGCTGTTTGGCGGTGGGTTAGCAGGCAAGACGGTAGTAACAATCCGGACGGACCCTGCACGAGGCCCTACTACTCTAAAACTGGGCGGATTTGGACTTTAAATGGTAAGAGCATATTACTATTATCATTTAACCATGTCGTTGGTATTATTATTATTATTGTATGTATTTTTTTTGAGAAGTCTCATTTGGCGTAGTTATCAGATGTCATATAAATGTTACGTTATTTTTCACAAAAAAACTACATAGATCGAAATGTGATCTCCCGTTTAGAATCTATGGTAAGTACTACAGACATACTTACAGATAATACACATGTAAGGGTGCATCTCCACTGAAGCGGAACGGAGCGGAGACGGGCGGAGAGACCATTAAATTAAAATAAAAACCTCCTGTTTTCGTCGGAGACTAATAAAAATAGCACAAATCACAAAGCATAGCTCCTCTTTGTTTCAGAAGATGCTAAAAAGTTTTCCCCATCGCACAGGTTGTTGCCGGGAAGTCTCGTTTCTCGTACGCAAGTTCCGAAACCTCATCAGTGCAAGTTTGTAATTGAACTTAGACCGCTAGTTACAAATCCCGAATACGGCAGCACTTTTCCGCAAACTTTTCAGATTAATATGCTAAATGAACGGATAAAAAATAAAATTGAAAGTAATTTCCCCCTCGTTACGGGCGGGGAATAAAAAATTCAAAACAACGGCAGCTTCCGTTAACGAAGCGAATAAAATTGTCCAACCCTTTGAATAAACCGTGGAAATGGCCGACAATGGCCTATTAACACTGGGTGACAATCTTGTAGAGGCTCCTCGGGCGAATGATAATATTTTTCTTTTATTTCGAACGTCTGGGTTCAGTTAATTGAGGATCCATTTGGCGAGGTGTCGGCCGCTGCGAATGAAACGGTTCCAGTCGGATTTCTATTCGCTTCACATCGGCCGGGATTTAGGTTGATCTTAAAATGCAATTTGCAGTAAATGAATTTGGATGCCATTTTGTTTGTTTCAGATTGTGGAACAGTGGAAGAAGAACCGCGGGCAGATCTGGATCGTATGAGGTTTCAATATTTTTCTTCTATATAACCACCATGCAAAGTCTATTTATTATCTATCTATATCTTATTATCTATTTGTTTCTTTCATGGTAATTGTGTTCCGCTGCTTAATTATACACGTAATGACCAAAATTAGTTATTATAATATTTAGTAGTGTGTCGTCCATACAACCCGGTTCCTACTTTTGCCTATTCCAATTCTTTTGAACAGGTTCAGGCCCTACCAATGATACTTTTAAAGTGACGCCGCTGGTGTGTACATACGTTTATTCTCCTCCATTTTGGCAGAAATCAGTAATTACAAAAAAAGACTTCTAAAGTAAATTATTTGCCATATTTTTTATGATATTATATTATTACGGTGCGGTGGTAGCCTAGTGGTTAGGGCATGCGACTTTCAATCCGGAGGTCGCGGGTTCGAACCCGGCCCGTACCAATGAGTTTTTCGGAACTTATGTACGGAATCTCATTCGATATTTACCACTCGCTTTTCGGTGAAGGAAAACATCGTGAGGAAACCACCTAAGCCCAATAAGGCCTAGTTTCCCCTCTGGGTTGGAAGGTCAGATGGCAGTCGCTTGCGTAAAAACTAGTGCCTACGCTACATCTTGGGATTTAGGTAGCCGACCCCGATTGAGAATTCATTCTCAAAAAATGGGGCAAAGGCTAGGAGGATGATGATTTTTTATGATATTATATATTTTTAGGGTTCCGTACCTCAATCGGAAAAAAACGGAGACCTTATAGGATCACTTTGTTGTCCGTCCGTCCGTCTGTCTGTCTGTTAAGACCCTTTATCTTAAGAACGCGTGGAGGTATCTACATTTACCATATACTTAAGTCTAGGTACGGTCCCTTGAAGCTGTGAAAAAATCAAACTTCTACGTTAACGTGAAAAAAAAAGATACGGCCGTTTATGTCGCAAAAAACGTACATTTCGACACTCTCAAGGGAATCAAAATGATAGGGTACTTCCCGATGACCTAGAACTATGAAATCTGACAAGAAATATCGTCACATACTATAAATACTTATAAACATCTGAAAACTATACATTTGTAATAAAATATGGTCCTTTTCAATTTAAACATAATATTTGAAGAACTCGGTTGCGTTAAGTTTGCACCTCGTTTGTATGCGGCGCCATACATTTCAGGTGCAAACTTAACTCAACCAGGCCAATTAAGATGGGATAAGTGAAAGTTTGTAAGGAACCCAGGGTGCGAGAGTCAGACTCGCACTTTGCCGGTTTTTATATGTGATAACACACTGGTATCCGCATTATAATAGGTATATACACTTACTATTCTTATTTCGGCCTCTGTTAATCCGTTAAACAACAAACAAACAACTGTAATAATCTTCCTATTTTATAAAGGTATATACAGGATATGAAACTAGAACGTCCGGAGGATATTTTCCTTTTATAGTACCCCAGCAGTGGCCAATTACAATTGCAATTAAGTTAATTTGGAGGGTTCCACCGACCGCCGGCTGTTTACGCGATCCCGTTTCTTAAAAGGTCCGAGCCCTATAGGTTAAGATCCCATTGTGAATTTCTGCACCTATCTCTTTTACTTTTAACCATAGCTGGGCATTAACTCGGTAATCCGTTAATCGTTAATTAACGAAGTTAACATTTTGATTAACGGATTAACTTTTAAGTTAACTTTAAAAAATGTTAACGGACACGTTAACTTCCGTTAATATGCCGAAGTCCGTTAATCCAATGCCTACTATTCACCGCACGGCACCGTGGCGCGGCGCGAGAAAACAGGTTCAGGTTCAGACAAGTATGAAACGACAAGTGCCGGGCGGCGCGTGGCAGCGAGTGAAACAAAAACAAAACTAGTTATAGTTTGCCGGTGCTTAGAGTGACGAGTGTTTTGTTTGTTATTGTTATTATAAATTACTGTCAGTGATCATTTGCGTGTTGATAAAGAAGAGTGCATTGTAATTTAGTTAGATAGAAAAAGTGTACTGTGCAGTGTAGTAATTAAAACCATATCATGGAAGACACGGAATCGGATTCAAGCGGTCCTGATGAGAATCCATGGCCACATTTGACTGAGTATGCGGAATTTGTATCCAGATCGGGCCAGCAAATACTTTTTGCGTGTAAGCGTCGTACGTAAGTTTACTAACGCAACGATATAAAAATGCAATTTTACACATATTAACGGATTAACGATTAACGTTAACTTCCGTTAATTCTTCCGAAATGTAACGCTTTAACGTTTAGCGAAGCTAACTTTTTTTGTAGCGGATTAACGATTAACGAAGTTAACTTTTTGATTAACGGTTTTTGATTACGGATTAGCTGGGTAGCTATGCTTTTAACCAATTATACGAGTAAGTCTACCTGTGCAGTGGTACTATTCGAAATTTAAACTGATCCTTTTTTTTGTCTGAAGGGTGATTTGATGTAGAGTGATGACTTGAAAACTTGGATAACCTCGGTCTGGGGGACATTATTTAACCCTTTACCGCATATAGAAAAAAAATAGTTGTTTGAATTTGAACCTTGACCTATGCCAATAAGGTCCAAGTTCATTATCTGCCATATATGGATTCGTATATGCGGTAAAGGATTAACGATCTTCATTTGTTTGTTACCTATTGTTGTTGGACATTTGTTAGTTTAGTCAATGATTCGTATACCAAGTGGACGTTAAAGCCCTTCTCTCGTAACTATGGTTTGCAAGAATTTAAATCAGAAAATGAGTAAGATGAATTTTGTGGAAACTGTTACGTGTATATAAGTGAAATTGACAAAACATTTGTCATTTAAATTACAAATTTAAATATTTACCTACAAGTGGAACTCTAAATCGATCTCTCTATGGACATTGTCTGAAATAAATATTTTATATTGAATTGAACAAATGGTTGTCAATGCATTTGTATCCAAATGTAATAATGTATTCAAAGTAATCAATCATAAGATCCAAAGTGCTATATATGAGGGCATAATGCCCCCATCAAGACAAACAAAAAGGAAGCCCAGGTTTGTTGTTATTCTATGCTTAAACTTTTGATTGAAACAATAGGTGAAAAACTGGCGGTGGGATTCCATCCTATGACAGTTGTTTTTATTTTTCGGTGACACGCAAGCGGGTCTAATGACATGAGAGAAATGTTAGGACTGTCATTAACATTATCATTTCAACCGCAATCCTAGCTACAGCAAATCTTGGATGTTGATAGAGAGCTTAACAAATAGCTATATACTCGTATGTCTTTGTAACAAAACGGGAATTAATTGCGTTCAAAAAGTGTTTAATTAATTACCCCGACGTGTTCGTTAATGGTTTTGAGTCCTTTAGAGACTATGAACGTAAAATCGCGTTTCATAAGGATCTATTTACAAACTGCGGGTCTTTAATTTTTTCTCATCATGCTATTTCCAAAGTATTTTTTTTATATTCGTTATGACAGTTTGCTTTCTTCTTGGCTGAAGGGTTCTCTGCCTTCAATACTCAATAAGAATAAAAATATACTAGTCGATGGTTGGCACTTGTAAATGTCAAAATTTCAACGGTTAGACACTGAATATTTATACGCCCAGATTAACTGCACTCAGAGAGTTTACTCTAACAAACTACATAGACGTAAAAGATATATGCTCTTACATATCTGTGTAAGAGCATATATCTTTTATATTAGTTTAGATAAACTACATTACAAAAATACGTAAATAGTGAAACTTGGAACCTCCTTCTTTTTGGGAAGTCGGTTAAAAATTAACTAATTAATACGGACGGCTCTACCTTAGTAGAGAGGGTTAAAATTTCAACATGATTTCAGGGAAAGACTCATTGTATGTCAAGCCGTAGAAGTCTCTTACGTGATACACCAAGGTTCGCATCTGCACATGCATCTTTGTCTGCGCGGAAGAAAAAACTACAACTCTCTTTTTTGCTTCTCCGTAAACATGTACCTAATAAAACGAGTACTTTAACCAACGGTGCCAATGTACCAACAATTATTGAAATCCGTCAAACCGTTACGGTGCGAGCCGCATAAACATGCAAACACAGTGTTTCAAAAAATATTTTCGACTCAGTGAACTCCTAAGATGAAGGCAGTCTCTACATAATCTGGGGGCACGGCAGTGCCCCCGCCAAGTCGAGCATTATAACTGTCATACCCTCTTTTTTTGTATTTTTTGCTTTCCAGCAATAGCTTTCCTGTTACCATCTTGGGATGCCCAGCTACCCGTGTACCTAAATAGCTGTAATCGGTTAGGCGAAATATACGCCAACACACATATAACAGGCGTGATGTCAGGACAAAACCATACATGCAAACAATTAAAAAAAAAATTGTTCGATTCATCACGAATATGAACTATTTCACTTTTTTTTATGTCTTTTATGTACAGGCATTTCATTTTTAGAATTTTACAATAGTATTTATATGGATGTAAATTTACCATTCGCACCATCGTTTCATTTATTTACTCATTTGTGTAAATTATGGTTGCGCAGTATCAATTACTGAAATAAGGTTCTGCGGAGACAATACCAAATTACTACGGAACTAAATCTCGAGGGGCTGTTCGAATAGACATTATATTCAGCTTCTGCTCGCGAATTCGTGCGCATATGATCGCCATATGGATCTGAATAAAATTGACTGACAAACATTCAATTAGAGGCATTCGAGCACATATTATACAATGAGGCTAACAGAGACAGGGTGATCGCACTTCCATAGCAAATGCAACACCTATTTTCACCTACTTAAGGGAGGATTTCCATGATAAAAAAGCTATCCCATATCCTTCCCCGGAACTTGGACTACGTCTATACCAAATTTTCGCTGAATCAAAAAGCCGAATATTAAAACGTACCTAATCAGAAAAGGATGTGTCAGTATAATACAAAGAGGGCCTAAAATGGCTGAATCCTTTTTAAGAAGCTCACAAGTGTCAACGATCCTGGCTGCTGCGGCGCCATCTGGTGGCGCAGCCGTATCCAACAACCTCCTGGTTTTTTTTTGCCGTTTAACGCAAACCGCTGCATTAAAATCGGTTCAGTACTTTTCCATAAATACACGTAACAAACCCCAAACCCCAAAACGCATATGCCACCTTAGTTTCATTCCGGCGGCATAAGTAAAAAAGGTTTGGCTTAAAATTGTATCGCAGTGTTAGGCCCTAATTAGACGAGGCATTGTGATATCCGCAGTTTAGCAATATGGTTTATGACGTACATATATTGCTTTAGTTATTGGAGCTGGCAAGTTGGTATTTATAAAATAAGAAATACGGCCCAATATGAAAAGTATTTAAATGTGGTGTTAAGCTCACTCCTGTAAAAACCACTATTTAAAGATGTCCTACGTTTATTTCAATAAAAGCACATCGCTAGACTAATGTCACTGTGTTTACTACAATACTGTAATAGTGTATAGTATTCACATATAATATTGAACAGATTATAAATAAATAAATATGAAATACTAGTTGCGCCGCGCTGTGTTACCCGCTCATCCCACGGGAACACTTCTTTTTTTTGGGATAAAAAGTAGTCATCTTCATACAGCCATTTGAGTGTGAAGAAGTAACAAAGATACACATAAACACACTCACAAACTGTTCCCTTTTTAATATTAGCGTGATTAATATTTCGGTTATGCGTCACATGAAACGTCGAATTTGGCTCTACGTCCACGTGATGCAACAATCTTCGCCAGTAAGCGATATATCCGAATAGGCACGTTTATTGACAATGATGAAGGTCTGCCTTGCCGCTGACATCTTGTTACGTGCCGATGAGAAATGATTTCAGAGCTTCAATACCATTTCCCGTATGTTGAGTAAGAGAAAATGCTAGATTTTGAAATTATCAAGACACTTTGTCCGTGTAGAATTAGTACTTCTCTTAACAAGCTTCCACCACGCTTTTCCGGGATAAAAACTATCCCATGCCTTTCTCCGAGACTCAAAATGTCTCCATACCAAATTTCAGTGGTTCAAGCGTAAGAGGTAACCGACAGACTGAAGGACAGAGTTACTTTTGCATATGACAGTAGGTATAAGGATTTACAGTCACCACCAGATAAATATAAATAATATAATATGTAAGATTTTGATTGTCAAGACATTAGAGTGCGTGTTCAGAGTTATTTTTGCCCTACTGGTCTGCTCCGATATATCAGATAGCGGATGAACAGTCGAGTTCATTTACATCTACACACCTACGAGAACAAAAATATCTGAACACGACCCTATTGTCAGGAGCATAAAATCGTGTTCAGATATTTTTGTTCTCGTAAGTGTGTAGATGTAAATGAACTCGACTGTACTATAAGTATTTTTAGAGGAAAAAATATTCGTAATATCTTTTGCTTCACAGTTATCTGATGAAATGTGGATGAAATTATTCTAGTATTTATCCAAGCATTCTGTCATACCTAGGTATTCACTATAACAATTTAAAACAAGAGAAATGATAATGATATTGTGTCTATTCGACATCTGACACTGACATGTCATATGTTTCCACTACTTTAGCAATATGCGCTTTTCAACAGTTACCATAATGCCATTACCGTTTTCTTTGAGATTTAGTCTATTTTGATAGGTGTATAATTCATTCTAAATGGCGCGTATCATTTCCCTATACTTATTACAAATTACAGTAGCGAGCAAGAACAAGCAACTTTATTTTACCATTATGTTCTGTATCGTCATTTAAATGATTGATTCTGAATACAGCTTGCATAGCAAAAAATGGTATAAAATAGGTCCGATATAATGCCATTATTAAACTAAGTTATTTCTAACTTGAAGATATCACAAACCTCCATCGAATTAGTAAAATATAATTTAATTGCAGCACCCAACAAGATAATAAAAGTCACAACCTATATAATACCATAACACCTAAGCTAACAAATTAATAAAGGGTATAAAAACCCATCTCTATCTCATTCATACATTTCTTCACTTATCAGACCTAACCGTGAGGAAAAACGTAATTTAGCACCAAGAGCAAATATTTCTTGTTGTTTTCTCAGACGGCTCATATTTTATCTTAGCGCTAACGACTAATTTATCGTAAGAGGCCAGGAATGGAACTAAATTAATAAGGTTCAGTGCTTATGTGGCATCAACATTATTTTCATTAAATATTTATTAATTAATATACTTGAGAACATGTAATGTTGAATTGGAAAAATGTTATATTGAAAATTGAATTCATGTTTAGTATTGAAAATCTAGAATAAATTAAACATGTTATTTTAACAATAGTTATGAGTGATTAAACTCATAGTAAATAATATAATATGTGCTTACTAATACCTAAACGGTAATTATAAAGAAATATAGTAGGTACATAAATAAATAAATAAAATAATTATGTATATAAATAAACATGACTTAAATATTAAAAAAAGCAATAAATAACATTAATTACATTGACATAATTATATACAATATGTTATAAAGTATAAATAGGAAGCGGTGGTAGCCTAGTGGTTAGGGCATGCGACTTTCAATCCGGAGGTCGCGGGTTCGAACCCGGCCCGTACCAATGAGTTTTTCGGAACTTATGTACGGAATGTCATTTGATATTTGCCACTCGCTTTTCGGTGAAGGAAAAACATCGTGAGGAAACCACCTAAGCCCAATAAGGCCTAGTTTCCCCTCTGGGTTGGAAGGTCAGATGGCAGTCGCTTGCGTAAAAACTAGTGCCTACGCCACATCTTGGGATTTAGGTAGCCGACCCCGATTGAGAATTCATTCTCAAAAAATGGGACAAAGGCTAGGAGGATGATGATGTTATAAAGTATAAATAAATACACATACATAGAAATAAATATATATTGGGTACCTGCTATTAGTTACTACTAATGACCATTTATCTGCAAGGTTCTCCAGAGATGCTTTCGTAGCGTGCGCATCTCAGCCTATCGTCTCAACAGTTCTTATGATGTTTCTTCATTTTTTTTTGGTTTGTTAGTAGTTGAACCTTTCTACAAAATCACCCAAAACAATACCGCTTCTTCTCCAAGCATCTCAGAATTTCGACAATAGGTACATAAACACTAGAAAACCTAACGTAACAAGATCTAAAAAGGCAAAGGCACACCCGCGTTTCAACATCGTTATAAAAACTTTTTGCGCTCTCACGAATCTTCCTAAACGCTAGCGTTTACGTCTCACGTTTCCTACGTCACCTACTTTTCTCAAGAAATCACCAGTGTCGACTTTTCGGTCCTTTTCTAACCCACACTCAAAAGCGGGACAAAATGTCGAACACTCAAAGATACCACGAAACTTTCGATGTTATCATGCATAATAAGAGGTTTCTCGGAACATAACGTATTTTAGGTAAAACAAAACACCACCGGCTGTTTGTTCCACTCCGCATGTTGTTATAATACAACCACTCCGAAGCTTAAATTTATTATGCCACGTTTAATCCATCTATACTCTAACGTGAATGTTTTGAAATGGCAGAAATTTCAACCCCCTGAGAAAAGACCTCTCCCAAAGTTCACCACAATGATCGGTCTTGCGCCGCCCTCATCCAATTTCTTTCCGCAATTCTAACCAGGTCGTCGGTCCACCTTGTTTGCGGTCTTCCGGTCCGCAAGAAAAATGGCGAAGCTGTAACAGAGACGCTTCGCTCGCTCAGCCAATAAACATTTTTTTTATGAGCCCGTTAGAGTGTCCCACTGCTGGGCAAAGGCCTCTCGATTAGATCTCCACAACTTCGTTTTAGCCGTTGCTTCCGGTCAGTCGACCAGGAATGCGTCCTGAACGTCCCTCCATCTAAATATTTTAGTAGTAAGTAGTTATTTTTAAACCGTTTGTTTAATAAATTAATTTAATATCTGCAAAAAACCTGGCATTCATAAATGAGAAATTGCGATAAAGAGGTCCAAGTCCAGCATCACGTACTGCGACAGAAGAGGACGCAGCATAGTAACTGCGCGCGACGCATGAGTGCACTGTTTTAAAAATCTAAAATCAAATTTTATGGAGAGGAGTTACTATTTCAGAAAAAGGAGCGTAATGTGAGGAAGAAAAAAAATACTAACAGATGGCGCTGTAAGGCTGGTGCCATAATTTCTTGTTGTTTTTACACAGATTACTTGACATTTACTTATTTGATGATCCCCTGTTACTTTGTGTTTTTATTGGTCAACCTGACCATGTATAATTTCTTGAATTATCCTAACGATCTCTTAGAATAAGGGTGTAGACCGATGTTGAATTCTACAGCATACTGTAGGTATTATGAATAAAATTAGCTCTCATGACATGAAACAAAGAAAAAAAACGCTCGTGTTGGCCTGGAAAGCCGTTGGAAACGCAGGTTCGAATCCTGTCTGAACCATTAAATTTTTCAATTTTTCGCTTTATTATAAACATTTGGTTTACGTTAGCAGACGTTACTGCTTTAATAAAAATAATTAATGTAAGTTCTTTCATTAGCGGATCACTATAAGGCCTGATGGGGAGAAACAATGAATACATACCATATAATCCGTTTACATTGTGAGACTCTGTGTTTAAAAAAGAAAAAGAAGATCAGCAATCCTTCCTATTGTCTTTATTCATCCTTTTTGAAATAACACCCCTCTATCCTTGCTCTGTTAGCGACACAAGACATAAAAAAAATTGCTTAGCTGTTGCAACCTTGCATTTTATGTACTATTTTCGCTATTTGAATTAGTCTGGTTATATATCCTAAGCTCCTATGTAACTCCTCTTTGTTTGTCAGTCTACCTAATAGTCAAGAGCAGTATTCAACTGACTAAGTAATGTAACAAAACTTGTTACTTGCACAAACAGTGGCTAAGGAACATTTCAGTGAGTTAGATAGAAAATTAATATACTTTTCACCTCAATTGCTCGGCAAACCTTCGTTTATGGCGCGAAATCTACGTGCAAAACTCTATTTTATCCGCTAGCGTGCAAAAATCATTTGAATTTCGAACACGATGATTGTGTTTCTCTGCGATGCATATAACTTTTTTTTTATATTTAATAAGTGTGCTTTTCTCTTGTTTATTTGGTTTGGATTTGAGTTTATTGTTAAATAGAGGGTAAAATGAAATATGATTATATTTTATTGTTTTTCCTACATCTTGTATTTTCCTCGCTGTAGTGAGGTGAGAAGTTGTGTGTTCCGCACGGTTGTAAAACTATGTGGCTTCTCGTGTCTTGAATGCCTCTCTTCCTCAACCTTAGATATATCTTCGCTCGCTCAGCTTTCAATTTCAACACTCACGCCAAATAACAACTTTGCAGCCTTGCATAACAAATAACTATTGGATAGTGCGATATGCTGGATAGTTCGATCTACAAGGCTACAGTAACACATTTAATTAAGATGTAGAAACTTTATTAACATACATAATTACAATTCAATTCCATTATTAGAGATCTCCACTGCGCTTACAAAAGGCATGTCCCCTTGAAGGCTATGGACTGGTTTCGTATCCTAATGATATCGCTAAAGTATAAATAGGTATAGTGACGAGATCTCTCATATAAATGTTGACGTCAAGCATCGAATCGGGACTTATAAAAAACTTCCTTTTTAAGTCAGTAACAGAAATTCACTCAGTTTGTCAGGGCTCAAAGAATGTCTGTTACAAAATCGTTAGCGGAAAGGTGCCCGTCCTCGTTGTGATGAGATTCTGACGAGCTCGCGACCCCAGTTACATCCATTACATTACTTATATGCATCTTGGCATTCTTGGCCCGTTAAATTACAAGACAATTTGAAATTCTTTGAGAGACTGGTGAAGAATTGGGATGTACATAAGAAATAAAGACTCCAATTTTTTATTGAAACGTAAAATATAGGTCAATTTAAGATAACAATTTCATTCGTTTGCCAAATACTTAGTATACACGGTTAAAATGTTTATTAATAAAATAAAAGGTTAAAAAACTTAAAACCCGACTACGGAGAAACGAACTAAAAAGTTAAAAACAAGGTAGAAAAATCGGGTATCATCGTCTTATTCCACAAGACAAGACATTTGACATGCAAAATGTTCTTGTATATTTTTTTCTACTGAAGTCTTCTGTTAGTTAACAACAATAACATTATAATTTAATTCAAATCACTTCAGAAAACAATAAAGAAATTGTACTTGCTACTATTATATTTGCAGAGTTCCGTCGATTTCTGATGGATTCCATCATCAGATCTTTACCATATTTCTAAGAAATAATAACTGAAATGTTAACTTTCCAACAAAAAAAGAATTTTTGAAATCCGTTGAGTTTTTTATTTTTTTTCTGTAGAATTTTTGCTCTTACTCGTCCTCCTTTTTTGAAGTCTGTTAAAAATGTAACCTATGTCACCTGGACTGTAATAACGAATTTATAGACACCTCAATCACTAAAATCGGTTGAGTAGTTTTCGCGCTATGATGGAACACACTTACATATAAGTATACATACATACATACATAGACTGCTAAACTTATAACCCTTCCTTTTGGCTTTGCCGTAGTCGGGTAAAAATAGAATTAGATAACCTTTCATCGTGTCATACTGTCACAATCTATTGTGTATTGTGGTGTGAGCTGTATAGAAATGGTTTTAGAACTTAACTGGGAATAGGATTACCGCAAAAAACAATTAGATTGTCTCAATAAGACACATGTTAAAAAGTTTCATCTTTAATTTGTCATTAACGTTTTGCTGTATAAGTTATGGCAAAATGCTTAATTGGGAGTAAAATAATAAACGCATCTAATTGGGAAACGAAAGAAATTAGTGTTATACATTGGCATTTATTTTACAATTTTAATAAAAACATGGTGTCTTTATTTTTTGGTAAGTTATCCCAATATACAATGTACTCGTATAATCCCAATTGATAAGATGCAGCGTATTCATATTCCACGATTATGAGTCAAGTCAAATCTATTCTAAGGTCTGCGAGTGCATTGAATGCCTCGCGCTGAAACCCCCGCTTTGTGCGCCTTAATGTAAATCGGGCGCCGCTATTGCTCGCCAGCGTTCAGCGGATTTAATAAAGACAGCGACGTCTTACTATGAAAGAAATGAGGTTTGACCTGAGTTTACTAATATAGGTAAGTACATAAAGTCACATTGTTGAAAAGATTAATCTTTTTTGGTGATTCTAAGTAGGCTCCTTATCCGTTCAAAAATGCTGAATTTTTTAGACATTTTTCTCTATGATCAAACATGTTTATTAACATAATATTATCAATGTTACAATCATTGAAATTGTCAAACTTTCACACAGAGAACTGGAATTTTCCAAATTATTTTCGACTGCACGCAATGAAAGCATGAAATAGCTAAGTGTGTTACTTTCTAGAACTCAGGGAAAAGTATTATTCACTTTAAAAAGTTGTTTGAAATATTTTATCAATATATTTGTCCTAATATGTTTTTTTTTTAAACGACTGAAGCTTCTTAACGACATACCTAACTCAATTGAAAAGATGCATCAACTGTAAAATAAAAAGTTACTGATTTTTCTAATACTTCGCACGTAACTCGCACTTACCATCAGATCTTTATATATGAATTTTCACGATCTTGAGTAAGACCTGAAAGTCGAGGTACAAAAATCTATGCTTTGTGCGCTTTAATGTAAATCGGGCGCCACTATTGCCAGCCAGCATTCAACGAATTTAATAAAAACACCGCTGTCTTACTATGAAAGAAACGAAGTCTTAGCAGAGCTTGCTAACATAAAGTCAGATTGTAAAGAGGAGTCGAGGCGTTTTCTTTTTTGACAGAACTCCGTGATAGACAGATGAACCGATATTAAAATAAAATAAAAAGATTAATACAATATTAGGGTACATACTTACTTGAACAAATCGATCTAACCCCTATACATTCCAATTGATTCTTAAAGACATATGTGAGCGATATCGCTAACCTGAGAGTTTGTTTTTCCTTCCTTTGTTAAAACCGCTCGTAGTCTACGGTTTTATATGTTACTTATTCATGCTTTTTGTATTCTTTCCTTGTTTAGTTTTGAACATAGAATATTTGTATTGTATTATACAGTGTAGGGGGACCAAACGACGCACCGCAAGGGCGAACGGCAATCCTACGCTTTTATACTGGCTAAATCTTAAGTATTACAAGCCCCGGGCACAGAAAAATTATTAAACTCTTTGAATGCTCTGATTTTCATTAGACCGCAGTAGGTGGACATTTTTACTTTAGATACGAATTAAAAAAAATCTGCCGACAATTTGTCGTTGGAAAACTAAGTTGGCAATAACAATATCAACGTACCAAACGAGCTAGTGTAAGTTGCCGTGACTTCTCCTGGGATCCAGTATCATCTACCTCGTAATAATACTTGTATAATATGTGTCGCGGGACAAATAGTTACGTAGAAAAATTGGGCTAGAGGAGACTCGCACAACCTTCGACTCTTCTACACTACAGAAAACAAAAACGCGTAGCATCAGCGATACTGTTTCGACGATGTGGCCACAAGTTTCAGCAATGAGGAAACTGATGCGAGGAGGGGGCATGTGTGAATCGACTCGTAGTCGGAGGCATATATATATGTGAATGATCACAAAGCATATGACTACGCTACGTCGCGCTCAGCTCAGACCACTCAAAGACTTCAATATGGCTTCGGATTGAAGATATAATGATTAAAACCCGATATTTCTAGACCAACCTTCGCAAATAATACGATGTTCTAAATAACCTTTAAGCGCGATATGAACCTGATCTGATCTGAAGTCGAGAAAATTGGATTAAACTATAAATTATAATAGTTAATTGAAATATCTTTAATTCGCAGAAGCGATAATATGTAATCCTGTGGAAAATTTATTTTACGGGACATATTGTATCTGTCTCAAAAATATCATAGAAGGAAAAATCGAGAGAAAGTGCGGTAGAAGAAGGTCAAAACGAAGTAACTTTGAGCAAATATAAGAAAAGGTTAAAGTTATGTCTTACCAAGAAGTGAAGGAGAAAGCCCAAGAAAGAAACGGCTGGAGATTTCTACGCCGACAAGAGTGCAGCTCTTAATTTGAAGAAAGAAGATAAGATTGTATCTGTCTTACCGGTCAAACTTGTTGATTTATTGCTTCGTTCTCACATGAATAACGGACTAGCCAACAAACAGATTCGCATTTACAATACGGGTTAGCGTCCATGTTAATAAAATTGGCTCAACAAAACATGTACCGCTTCTAAAACTTCCTGTTGCTATGCAGACTGAGATGAAAAATTCAATTAGATATTTTTACGTTTCGTTACTTACCCCCGTCCCGGGGGTAATACGGAACAAACCGGCATTGTCAGCGGAGAATAGACGGACTCATTTACACCACATGCTATTGTTGTGGGGTATTGCAAGTAAGCGGCTTATAATGTTTACTGTGTTTGCTTTCTTTTGGTGAGTTTGATAATATGAAAGTAAATATTGAGACGATTTTGCACAAATCGACCAAGGCTAAGCAAAGTTTTTAAGGATCTAGCTTCCACACACAAATAACATTTACAAACCTACGGTTGATAATGTCGTAATGTCGAATATCACTCGACATCCTGAGACAAACGCGCCCCACGCAGACTGTGGGTGTCTCTATTTAAGCCTCTAAGTACCTATTACATATGCCTACAAGACGACGATGAACATACCTACTTACCTATCTGGGGGCATAGTATATACATAATAATTAAATACAGGAATCATGGAAGGCCCCTGAACAAATATTCTTGGTCGTCTCACGATTATACGAGTATTTACATAGCCTTGCCGAGATTCGAACCTTGGAACTAAAGGCATTGACGTTAGATAACTTTTATGATTTTCTCGGTTGGTCTGCGTCGTATTTCATATTTAATGTTTTTTTGTGTAAGGTAAAAAAGTAATGACAGTCGTGAGATAAAGTCAGCAGAAAGTACGTATCTGTCACGACACATGACGTGAAAATTAAAACGATATAAAACGTATTTCATCTCTTATTTAAATAAAACAATTTAAACGGATTATATCGCGTATATTAATTATTTGAGCCTCCCTGACGTTTCAGTACCTTTACAGATACCGTTGTCAAAGGTTGACTGAGAAAAACATAATTTTTCTCTGTCAAAGTTACATTTGTGCAAACTACCCATTTTGCAAATATTAATTTAAAATAAAGGTGTTCATACATGCCAGATGGGCCTAATGTGTAAAGACAGTTACACATGTGCCAGAAGGGCATTTATTATTTATTTAAAATATCTACCAGCGGTTCACTAAAGGCTTACTGAGGAGAAAGAACCGCCAAAGAAAACTCCCAGATTGCCTTATTTATTACTATAAAATACTTTTAAACAAAAACTCTACATATACTACTTTTAACACTAATTTGTTTTACACCGTTCAAATAATTAATATTATACGCGATATAATCCGTTTAAATTGTTTTATTTAAATGTGTGACAGTCGCGGAAACCGAAGAAAATATTATGTATTTCATCTCTGTTTAATAAGATTAAAATTTGTACTATATACAGTATTGAACGTCGCGTGGACGTAACGTTCTACGTCACGTTATTGTACTAGTATCGTTTACTTTGTACTCCGTAAATCTCGAACGACACGAAGATGTAACGGAAATTATATTTCGGCTCTTAGAGAAAACAAGCAAATTCACCTCCAATACTTAAAACCATTCGTGCAGCCATGTAAAATCACTCAAGGCAATAAATACATGAAATCTCCTTTTACAATCGTCGGGTTTGCAAACTACTGAAATTAAAGTAGTTTCGCGTCATTATTTATAACGTTTCATTTCTTATTTCTACAGAAACTCGGTAATAGTTGATGATTAATAGCTTCTTTCTCAGTGAAAAGAAATTCCTGGGTCGGAGCGTTCACGTCCCGACTTCTAATTCCTAGATTTAGTTTGAGATGTGAATTGCACGGAATTCCTCACCGGATTCTTCCTTGGCTTTGTCCGCGATGCAAATCAATTGAGTGCTCCAATCGGTCCTTTCTTCGTAAGGAGATTGCGAGCTACCTCCCACTTCCATGGAAGGCTGGAGTAAATTAAGTAGCGTCTTACTTTCTGACGGGGATTAGACGGATATATGAAAAATCCTACATTTCTACGTAATAAGCATAGTTATAAAAGTTCTCACGAAAAAATTAAGCCTTGTTTTCTTTTACGTTAACGTAGGTTTTATTATTGTGTTTATCGTATACCAACCCTAATTGGATCGCTAATGCCGCAAGATTACATATATGTAGACGTATCACAATCCCCGACATTATTTTTCATTTTCCCTCCATAACATTCTCGACGAAATTCCTGCTTTGCAATGTGAATAATTTATAATGCCTCGTCGGCGAGTAATCTTATTGGAAGGGCAATTTCATCACATTGAATTTGGTATAATTTATCAAATTGCACGTCGAGAATGCACATGCAGCCCGGCTCAGCTGTTGGTCGCGACGGTGAGGCAATTTTTTATCTGTAGCCACCCTCCCGTCAGTATATCCCAAGGGAATAAATCGGAAGGGAGAGGAACGGAATTCCCGATCTCTATCTCACTTGGAGCGCGGTTTCTGTAACGATTTCCACGAGATTTGCAATAAATAAAAGCATTTTTTTCCATTTTTACCGAAATCAACTTTATTGCTATCATAAATTGCCTGATAACAATAACGCTTTGATTATTTTTAAATTCTTCTCAAACAACATTTTTTATGTGCCGCTGCGGTCAGACTTAAAGGAAATGCGGAATAAGTTGTTTTTAATTTTTTCGGCGAGCCTTTCAAAAGTTTTTCCCTGTATTTTATAACTTTGCCGAATTCCACAAAGTAAAAGTAACAAAAGGATTACAATATAGAACAGTCATTTTTCTTGTACAACATTTTTACTTGGCACTTAGCTAATATTGATTTAACGATAATTAAAATTATAATTTATCTCTTTAAAATCCTCACTTCTTTGAGATTTTTTTATTTTGGATCATCGTTGTTTTTTTTTATATATACGAGTATAAGTATGTAACGCTGGAACGAAAAAAAGATAGAAATGAATAACAAGGTCAGTACCTTTAGACTTGTAGCAGATGTAGCACAACTGAAACGTGACTTTTGTTGCGCGACAAATATATCTCGCTTTGCTGTCAAAATATGGCAAAACAGGCGAAGTTGTGTCGGGCAACAAGCAAAATCGCCGGTTGAGATAATATAAGATGGAGTTCGGAGTAATTTCAACTGCAAAAATCAATCTATGAAGGCTAAGCAAAAAACTTTCCGTGTTAAATCACGAAGTTTTATAGAGAACTGCAAATAAGGGCAAGAAGGCGCGTATTAAAAACCTATCCCCGCATAACAACGTGTGACTACTTTGTGCCTACTTAATTTGTCATCATATGAGTAACTCTGAGGTTTAACTTCTCTAACGAGAGTCGTATGCCCTGGGGCCTATAATGCAATCGCAGTTGGTAATCAGTTAATCGACTCGGTACACTCCGCGGCACGTAAATTACTTAAATCATCGCAAAGTTAAATCATGTTCAGATCGTGATTTACGATTGGAAACATACGTTAACAGTATTATGCCAGTATGTGGACTCTGAAACTACAGTTGTTCGTTTTTAAATTGTATATGTTTTTTGGTTATTATAGTTTAAAAAAATTTCGATGTGACATTTCTACAATTTGAACACCGGTATTAATTTCAACCTGCGGCAGTTTTACTTTAGTTTAGTCCTATAGCATTTAGCACTGACTTCTATGTGTCGAAATGATAATGCTTAACATTCTATAATAATGCATTATCACAGAATAAAAATACAGGTTACTAGTTTTTTGTCTTTTGATCAGCTAGCTGAGAATCATATTGTATTTTATTGGTTGTGTAAAATGCGATGCAATAGGCTAGTTGACTCATGTCAAATTGTAATAAACTAAATGTTTATTCCGTATAGTATTTAGCAAAGGAAACCTAAATATATATTTTTAAATTCATAAAAGTGAAAGATGGCTGAAAAAAAATTCATGTTAAAATATGGTTTTTAATCTGTATTTTGAAGTGCTTAAAACGCTGTCCGCCATTTTCGCTTATGATAGTGACGTCATCGGTCCTGTAAAGAAAACTGAAAGTCTAATTTGACGACGTCGAATAGTGCTGTCCCTCTCGCTCCATGTCAATGTATATTGGAGTGAGCGGAATGGCACTATACCACGGTCGAATTTCGAATATTTACAGGTAATTCTACGTCACGTCACAGACTACTAAAAGGCAAAAATGGCGGACGGCGTTTTTGACTGCTAATGAAATTTCGAATTTTCAATTGATAAAATTTAGCTTTCTAGCTTTCACAAAAATACAAGACATTTTTTTTAGAGCTAGTAAGATCATTATTAACCATTTCAAATATATTTCCAAACTGGGTCTACTAGCCTATTGGTCGTGGAGCGAGGCGTGTGCGCCGCTTCGACTGGCTAAGCAAGCAAAGTGATCAGCGGCGCAGCGAGCGGTTGAGCGAGAGATCCGAGCGCGGTTTGGCCGAAAAAGCCAAACGGCCGATAGGTGGAGCCAAGGACTCAGTTGTTGGTTGGCTGTCGTTAAGTCGCTGTTGGTAATCAATTACTCGAGCCATTACACTCGCAAATACCGTGGTTGCTCTTTACTAATACCGGAGACCTCATTAGCAGCACATACAGGAGACTGCGGATTTGTGGTCTGGTCGCCCAGCTTGGTATAAATAAATAAATAACTAAATATCAAACAACCTCACATAAATCGATCTAGTCCCAAATTAAGCTCAAGAAGGCTTGTGTTATTCAGTTTTCATTCATTCACTCGGGCCGGAACTAAGACGGGTTCACTACGCTATCCACTAGATCGCTTTTGGTAACTACGGCTACCTGTCACCGCTCTTATTTTATTATATAAATAGAGTCCAACTCAAAATTCGAAGCAATTGAGTGACTATGCAAACCGCACTACAGACCTAGGTGCTACTAGTATACACAGAGTAGTGAACTCGAAAGTCGTGGCTCAACTTCGCCTTCCGTTTTTTTGGGCCAATTCGGCGCATTCACGGCGCACGCACATACTTGAGTTTAAGTAGCCTATAGCAGCTATCAAGAATCTCGGTTCTTCTTGGCCGAGAGCTGAATCCGAGATCTCGGCTCAATTCTTGGTCTAGATTTGGCCAAGAATATTTGTTGATGTTTGGCACTGAACATATCAGCACGGCTGTAATGTAATGGCTGTTGGTAATCAATTACTCGGGCTGGCACACTCGCCGATACCGTGATTATTTTGCTCTTACCTCTGCACTAATCCCATTTCTTAATTAAGCCGTAATTCGCATGGATGCACTCTGACTGAGTTGAGCCCGAACCCAATTACGTCACCTTCAATTAGTTTTATATCAATAGTTATCGCAGTACTAGAGTAACTAAAATAACTCGAAGGATCACCAAAGTAGAGTGGCATTGGGGTAGATAGACGTAAGATACCATATAAGAAATATCTATCCTCATTCCTCATCTATTTTTTGTTGGGTGATTTACGAAAAAAATATTTACTCTAGCGAGTTTCTTTCTGCTTTCTTCTCAACAGCGGCCTCTACTTGGGAAAGTAGACTTGGAGAAGTACCCTACTACCAGTTATAATTACTCATTTCATTTCATTTAACAACATATTCTCTAAGAAATACATTTGATTTCAAGTAAGTATAACTTTTAGTATCTTTATCTTATCTTTAGTGTCTTCATTAATAAAAAAAAAAACATTTTAAATGCCCAAAATATTCCATGAAGCCCATAAACGAATCACCTCACGCGTTGATATATGGAGGTTTTTCTCAAATGACCATAAAACTTGAAAAGAAACATGAAAGGCCTCCCTGAAATCGTTTATTGAGGCAAATTGGTTTATTGCGATTTATTGGGGTATTTTGTTCTACCAACACTGGCGTATACATTTTCTCGTGCACATAATGCTGTGTAGTTCGGGAAATGTCTTTCACTTTATTGTAGATATTTTAAATCGTAAATGGCCAATTTCTTTTATTCCAAGGCTTTAAAAACGTCTTCTCATCAGTGATTTACGATGTTTTCGAAATCGGTTCACTAATTTTAACAATTAGTGAAAAAAGTATATTTATATCTGACATTTTCAGTTGTAAGAGTCCATTTTGTCGCTTAATAGAATCTACATTTGGCAACATTGTTAATAGAGTGGGCATTTGGCTACATCTTTGTACTAATCACCTGTCAATGGTTCATTATGGGTAAGCGATAAAGTGGACCCTTTTGAATGAAAGCGTCACATATGTAGTCTTGCTAATTCGTAGTGGTTCATTATGCCGTGGAGACTTGCTTCACGTATATTTTTAAAATATTCCGAAATACGCTGCCATAATTTGATAAAATGATAATTGTTAAAACTGCATTAAAATGATTCACATACTTTACTCATATATTTTTAGAGAAATTGTTTGTTGTGCGTTGTCGGCCTAGCACCGGTTGAGAAAAGGATCACAGGAAAGGATTTTTAATAACATTAAAAGGATCACAGGTACATTATTCGGATACCTACATAATATTTAATAACTATCCTAATAAAACAGATTAACCGGCCCAAATTTCGTTTGTACCACCAAAACATATAGCATTAATATTAAGTAAATGTTTTTACTTATAACTAAACTTGTATTAAGTAAAACAATAAAACTTAAGATCTTTAACTAGTTCTACTATCAAGAACATGTTGTTTCCGCTTAATAGGAGATCAAATAAACAAGTGACTCGCAGCCAAGTATAAAGCACTCTTGATACAGACCGACACTTTCGGCGCAAATCTTGGCAAGTTCCGACATGTTTGGTAAAAGGCTTTCATTTATATGACTTGGCAGCAACTTTGGACACAATAACTGTATGATAGGTGTTACAGTTTGAGAGCGCTAGGCTAATATCGAGAAATTCAAGATGAAATTTTTTAATTATGATGTTTTATGGTGGTATTTCATAATGATTATCATTTAATTGGATTTTATTCACCAATACTAGGCACTATCACACTTAGTACTATAACAATTGGGATATTTATCATATTAAAGATAAATATCTGCTGATATTTTGAAAACGGCCTCTAGTTAGTACTTCTTCTTGATGAGCTTCTTTCGAAGTAACAATAACAACATTTTCTTCATTCTTTTCAATATTCACTGTAGTGCGTCCTATCTTATCTTATTTGAATAAATATGTAGGGGTCCTTACCATAGAGTAAATTATATATACTGAGATAGAGTCATCAGCTTCCTTTGTGTACTAGCGCCATCTATTGAGCGAGTTTCGAGTTATCTGTGTCATGTACATATGTATATACATAGCAATCGCTATATGCACTGTACTGTAGGTACTTTCAATACATATTATATATGATTCATCTCACACTTAATATAATAAGTGGGCTTTAAAACTAGTTATGCTTGTAGGAAGGTATAAAAAAGACACATTTATAATTAATTACTTTTATTTCCTTAATTTTGGGGAACATAATTAGAACAAACGCTTACCACAGGTAGACACACAACATTTTTTACTTTAAAATAGTTTAAAACGAGGCAATCGTGATCCATTACACAAAGCCGGGATCGAAATCCTTCCTGGAACTTTTGTCGTCGGAATCCAAGTTAGCGTAAAGGTCAACAACGTAGAGCAGATTCGCTAATATCCGTAAAGCACAGCCGAACTAAATTTCTTATACCCGTTTGAATATCCACCAGAAAACAAACTTGTCCATAATCCATATAAAGTAAACTGTCAAACAGCACTACGCTACGCGTTCCTCTACACCGAATTGTATTAACTAAGTAGTCTTTGTGTTTTCTTTCTTCTATTGTTTTTTTACATTAAAAAAAATACGCATTTATCATTTTCCATTTTTTTTGTGGATATTAAATTTTTGTGACAATCATCATATAACTGCTTAAAATATAATAGGTGAAATCTAAAAAATAAATGAGTGGAATGGAACGGGGATCTAATCTTAAGCCGTAATGTTGCCTGTAATGATAAATTAAAATAATGCTTCATAATCTTTCACAATAACTTATAATTATGTTTTTATTATATGTTTATTTATGGATAAAATAATAACATAAAAACAGATTTCATTTTAATAACACTAATTCAAATATTGAATTTTGCTCCATCTATCGAGCGAGTCTCGTATAAAACGCACGCAAGTTTTAATGTATGAAATCTGTAAAGTACTGAGTGAAATGCCCCTGGTCCTTACGGATACACTTCGATCCAGTCGTATAATTTGTGTAGTTATCCCTTTCCCTCGTTGCACCTACTCAAAGGATTGTTCCACCACCTCCATATATCGGATGATGGAACTAAATGATAGTGCCTGAAATTCCTTCGGTTCTGGGTAGCCAATACCGAACTCCTTCATTCTAAGTCTGGGGAGCAGTATTAGCTTCATTGCTTCTGCCTCCTCGCCACACGTTCTACAATCTGTATTGTCAGATAGCCCCCACCGAGCTCGGCCAATATTCCTTTGATCCCGAAGTGACCAGTAAACACCCTCGTTATGGTTCTGAGCTGTCTTTCCTTTGTTTCTTGGTCCAGCCTGATTCTATTCTTTCCATGAATGGCTTTGAGTGGCTCAACTTCTCAACCCTTCCATTTCTTCCAATCTTGTTCGTGTTGGTTTTTGGCATGATCCTTGGTGGCTTTTGTTACAACACTATGGTCCATAATCGTAGGTATACATTTATCTAGCGTGTCTCCCGTTACGTCGTCGATTAGCAACAAATCCCATTTAAATAACACATTACAAGTTGTTGCCAGTTAGTGTTTGATCACGACTTACTGAAGACGCCCCTCGGGATCACATTTCATCTCAATTAAACAAGTCCCGACCGTATCACTGCGGTATGGCGGATGTCTATTAGAGAGTAGAATGTATGTAGGTATGTATACTGGTAAGGACATTATTTTGCTTATAATGTATTTTTTGTTTCATCGTTTCGTTTCGAATTCGTACTCGTTATCATCTGAGCCGAATTACATCAACTCCTGAAAAACCGGCCAAGTGCGAGTCGGACTCGCGCACGAAGGGTTCCGTACCAATATTGAACAAAAAACACGTTCTTTGTATGGGGGCCGTCTTTAATTTTTACTTATTTTTTATTTTTATTATTTGTTGTTAAAGCGGTAACAAAAATATACATTCTGTAAAAATTTCAACTGTCTACCTATAACGGTTCATGAGAAAATGCCCGTTGAACAAAATATCATGCAAAAAGCCCTATTTTTGTATGGGAGCCCCCTTAATTATTATTGTTTTATCATGAATAGTATTTGTTGCTATAGCAGCAACAGAAATACATCATCTGTGAAAATTTCAACTGTCTTGCTATCACCGTTGAACGTTCTTGAGATACAGCCTGGTGACAGACGGACGGACGGACGGACGGACAGCGAAGTCTCAGTAATATAGGGTCCCGTTTTTACCCTTTAGGTACGGAATCCTAAAAATTGTGTCCCATAGAATCTCCACGGTCACCAATGACATCAAGGACCTTTCCAAGATCATTGATACACCTTTTAGAGGACCTTCACCCGATGTGCAGTCCAGTACGTGGTCGCCACTGTACCCCAGCGGCCAGCGGCCGTATATATGTTTATATGTACTTGTGCTTACTCAATACCCTACAATAATTTTAAGTCAGGGACTTAGCTAATTTCATTTGATCATCATCAGAAAGCTGTATTGACCAACAGAGTGACATCACCGTGTTTAGCTACTGCCAATAAAGAGCTTGTCCAAATGGGAAATCGACTTCTCGGAAAATCGGATGCGTATATACCTAAACTTTGGTGTTGGCGCCGATGTTGCTTGAGTTGTGTGGAGGCAGACTCCAAAGTTTAGATATATAAACATACGACTTTCCGATCCCTGATTATACTTCCATCTCTCGTATTTTCACTAGGAATAGTCTTCATGGACGCTCGTCGTTACAAGTTTTCACTACAAACGTTGGTAAATAAAAAAACCGGCCAAGAGCATGTCGGGCCACGCTCAGTGTAGGGTTCTGTAGTTGCTCATCCTTCACAATAAACTGCTGTTTTAAGCCCGAGGTTTACGTTAAAGAAAGATTTTTAGCTCTATAAAAAGGTGTAAACGCCTTAGAAACTATAATCACTTATTACCTTCTGGAAGTCAAATTACGACCTTTTAAAGAAAAAATATGAAATTTGGCGATAACTCAAAAACGGCTCGACCGATTTTGTTCAATATAGTCTTCATTGAAAGTACTTATAAGGCCTCATTAACATGAATTTTTCCGATTTTTTTTGACCCGTGGCTGAAAAGTTAGAGTATAAGTTACACTATTTTTTTTTTGTTTTTGGAGCGAATATTTACAAAACTGCTGATTTTATCAAAAAATAATGTAAAAAGACCCCTATTATTTTTACAAGACCTATTCAACGACACCCCATACACCAGTGTTGAAAAGAAAAAAAATATCACCCCCACTTTAGGTGTTCGAGAGGTACCAGATTTTTTTTTTTAAATTTTATTTTACCGTTCTGTCGGCGTTATACATACACATACTCATACCAAATTTCAGCTTTTTAGTACTAATGATCACGGAGCTAAGCCGCGGACGGACGGACGGACAGACGGGACGGACATGGCGAAACTATAAGGGTGCCTAGTTGACTACGGAACCCTAAAAAGAGAGGAAACATTAAAATAATAACAAATTTCCTCGGGTATCAAATAATAAAACGTCTGCGCTTAAATATGTTTGTAAATAACCTCTGAGAGTTTGAACTTTATTTTTTGCCTTTTAGACGTCTGGCACTAATGGCATTGAATTCTTCGTCTAATATTAATTTTGTTCATCTAGAATAATTCTGATAAGTTTAACTTTTTCGAACCATTCCCAAAGGAGTTACTCTCAGTCAGCCGTAACTAATTGTGCCAGATGATATTTTCGACCGTTGTATAAATATAAATGTTTGACAAGAGGCTAAAATTTATATTCCGTTGCGATATGAAGTGATTAAATGAAATATATCTGAGCGTCATAATCATAATGGCTTTTAGCCAGCTGTCAAACCTTTACTATTCAGTTCCAATGCGGAAAAAAAAATAAAAATAAAAATATTTCGCCATGCGCAAAATCCCACCTATTTTTAAGCAATGACATAGCGGGCAGAGACAAATTGTAAGCCCAGAAAAAAAAAGGCTGGTCAAAGAATCGAAGAAGAAAAGATAGGCGTCTAATTGTGCGCATCTTTTCTTAGGCGTTTCCATTTTTATATAAGGGGCTGGCTATCAATCAAAAATTTTGACCGATCTGATCAGGTTGGTTTGATTTTTATTATTTTTCTTAATTTTCATAGAAATTTTTGAATGGTCTCCATATCTCCAGGTCCATTGAAACTCTAAAGATAACCCCGTTTCGCTAGGCACTAAAACGTACTATTCGAGCAGGAGAAGTGAGAAGACGACCGTAACTTTGTCTGCGTAGCTCTCCTCTGTTCGTACCGGGTAAAAGTTTCTTATCTTTGCATGTTTACCTTGAACTATAAAACGTTAATTTATATCCGTCCAACGATTTTGGCGTTATGACTACGAGGTAGCAATATTCAAACCGACGACATTGAAAAGTTGCCATTAGGTAAATAGAGTCCATCGCCGAAGTAGACACATAAACGAGACACCTCGGCCATTTATCATTAAAAAGTTTGTGGTTTAAGCAATTGTTCAAACATTCCTGTGTACGCAAACGTGCAGTCTTAATTCATAGACTTAGCGGACGCAAACGACCTCTGTCAACCAACACTTGTTGCTTGTCAAACATTGGGGAACACCACGAGTACACCATAGAGTATATTGAATGGAGTACACTCCCGCAGCCCGATTTGTTAACAGCTTTACAAAATGCTCGTGTGTCTAGAAAATTCTAAACATCCATATCCATACTAATATTATCACTCTTAAACCGCTGAATCGATTTTGATGAAATTTGGTATTCTTCTTCTTCTTAGTCGTACACTCTTGCCAGAGTGGTCGTGGTTATGGATTGTCCTCTTCTACATCAATGACGGCTTCTGCGATTTTTCTCCATCTCTCTCTGTTTGTGGCACTCCGTGCACACTCCGTAAGGGAACGTTTCGTCGTGGACTTTATGAGATCCGTCCACCTAGTAGGAGATCGGCCGCGAGAACGTTGACCTTCCACTCTCCCCTGCACTACCAAACGCTCCATCGACTTTTCGCTGCGAATGATATGTCCAAACATTTTCAAGATTCGCACTTGCACAATCGACGAAAGTCTTTGTTTGACTTTAAGCTCTTTCAAGATAGAGAGATTAGTCCGGCGAGCAGTCCATTTTATCCTCAGCAACCGTCTCCAGCACCACATTTCAAGTGCATCAATCCTTTTGCGGTCTCTTTGATGGATCGTCCATGTTTCGGCTCCGTACAAGAAAATTGGAAATACCAAGCACCTCATGAGTCGAACCTTTGTGTTCTTGGTTATTCGCCGATCTTTCCAAATTTTTGTGAGCTTCTCCACAGCTGATCGTGTTACGGCACATCGTCTTTTAATTTCATCATCACAGTTTCCAGTGTTTGTGATAGTGGATCCTAGGTAAATGTAGCTCTGTACAACTTCGCAATTGGCTATGCTGTGTAAATCAGGTCGATTGTTATTCTTACGATCCACTACCATCATCTTCGTTTTGTCCCGGTTTATAGTGAGGCCAAAATCGGAACTGGTTGTTTCCAGAAGTAAAAGAAGCTGTTCACTTTCTGCCTTTGACGTCGCAAGAAGGGTGGTATCATCTGCATACCTCAGGTTTGATATTAATTGACCACCAATTGATATTCCATTATCCCATTTTTCCAAAACTATTCGCATGATATATTCGGTGTATATATTAAATAAAAGAGGAGAGAGTATACAACCTTGTCGAACACCAGATTCGGTTTTGAAAGTGCCCGAATCGATTCCATCCACACGAACGGCAGCTGTACCGTCTTCGTAGAGTCTTCTGATAATGTAAACTAAGTGTCGAGGTACACCCATTACCAGTAGTACTTCCCACAGCTTCCACCACTTAACGGTGTCAAAGGCCTTTCGGAAATCCACAAAGCAGATAAAAAGCGGCTTATTGAACTTTGGAAATTTGGCATAGAGGTAGTTTAATATACGAGGAGGGACATAGGATAATTTTCATCCTGGAAATTATACCTAAAAAGATTGAAAAGTGAGTGAACATTTCTGTTGGGGTGCGGTGACCCTGTAGGAAATGTAATTATTAGACCAAAAGCAAAATTGCTCTTACATTTGCTTAGGCGCTTTTAATAATCCCTTTTATTAATTAAGGTGATTAGGTGGATATCTATCGTGTTGTACGAGGTTGCTTCCATACTTCCAAGTTCCACGCGGACGTAGTCGCGGGCAAAAGCTAGTTTCTAATAAACTATCCTTGTTCATAAAGGTGAAAGAGTGTACCTACTACTCTTTCTTATTTTTTTTAATCATTATTTAATTTTGTTCTCCTTTTTAGGCTATCACTTCTTTTACACACTTATAAATAAAAAACACGTTTCTCATATGTTTTTCCTACCGTCTAACTAACTTGATCTCAGACAAAAAAAAACTTGAGTGTTAAAGAGATGTTAAGGTTTCGTTTGCTATATCGTCGGGGATAGTGCAATATTTTTAGTTCGAAAAAATTACATATTCTTACTAAATATGTCCTTAGAAAGGTTGAAGACGACTTATTACAAATTGGTAACGCATTTATTTTAACCAATTAGTGTGTATTTATTTTATTCAAACTTTATTGTAACAACAAAATTCGATACAAATGGCGAATTTAATGCCAAATAGCATTCTTTACCAGAAACATAAATACAAAGTTTGTTTTACTGAAAACAACAGGATTCCTCACTTTGTGTTATTTTTTGGCACCTAAATATAAATCAAATCAATTTTACAGCAATATATATTAGGAAAACTGTAAAGGCGTTGAAAGCAATCTTCGAGTACACATTTTATTAGCAGGCTTGAGATTTTACGAGCGGACTGAAGCCTAAATAAAAAGACGAATCTTCATATAGAAACAGTCCCTTTGTCATTTTTTTACGGTGGGCTGTCAAAAGCTTTTACGATTTCGTCTATAGCTACAAACGTTTAGTAGAAAAACGTTGTAAGAACGTACAAATAGGGTTCCTAATTTTACTTTTTAGATCTCAATTGCCGTGTGGCTCGCCGTTATGTATACCTGAACGGTGGAAAGATTCCTCTCACGAGCCATATGGTGCCCTTTCGCATATTAAGCAATGAAGCTATCGAATAAAAGAGTTATTTCTCCAATAAATTTCACAAATAACGTTGGAACGAGACGTAACTTTTTAATGTTTACATTGAGGCATTATATGCACAAGGTTGCCAGGCAAATTGAAAATTCAGAAGATTGTAGAATATGCTTAGTGTTTCTGTAAACCAACAGTGACATAATATAAGGCCAGTTGTAAAGTCGTAAGATACTCATAAATGCATAGATGCATATTGCTAAAGCTAGATATAGATATGTGACCATTTAGTTACCTATCTATAATGGGAATGGAATTATGTAGAATTCTGCAACATACTGTTGCTATACTAGAAGTAGCTCATTTTATCACCATGAAATAAATCAAATCATTTAAGACTAAAATAGACTTCAAAGGTACGGAAATTTGAATTTCAATCCAAAAGAAAATTCAAAATTGTTTTTAGAATCGTCGTAAATCAACAAAATAATAATTAAAGACAACCATGTACTTTCTACAGTTTGCTTGCAGTGCTTTCAGCGCTCCCTACGAACTTTGTCAATTTCTGACTTTTAGAGCAGTCTAAGTAAGGTATATAACTATAGGTCACTAATATATAACTATAAAACGTTAATTAAAAACAGTTTCAGCTAGAAACAACGTTAATTTACAAAAAAAACTTTCTTTCAAAGAACAAACTTAGTTAAAGCAATAAACTTCGTCGCTAGTAAAACATCTTCTATGATTTCTTCTGAATAATTTTAAAGCACAAAAGGGGCAAAAATGTTGCCCACAAGTAAAAGTATAAAGTTTTCATCAAACTTCTATCGGCCGTTGGAGTGGACGGCAAACAAATTCAATGATCACAAAAAAAGTTATGGGGAAAGTTCCGTGCCTTAAGGAAATTCAAAGTTAGGTAACGCTCGTACGGTGGGTATTTTATTTGGAATCTTAAAAAAAACCCAAGTATTGGTTGGTTTAGCATTTTTCTGGAGTGGTTTTTGGTATGGAATCTTTTAATTAATATGTGTTAGCAATTAAGCATTTACGAGTATGACAGTACGAGTAAGTTATTTCTATTGGCTATGATTTATATTCTCAATAAAATTTGTACTATGTATGCTGTGTGTATTTTTTAGTTAATAAATATATGCTTATCTTATTATTGTGTCGACACGTACTAAACTAGATTCAAAATACATATTATAATATCAAAATAACGGTAAAAACTTGAGCTGATAATTTGTTTAATATAAAAGAAAAATACAGAGAAGATCGCAGATCATTGTAGGTAAGAGGCCTTAGAAGCCTCTTAAAAAAAAACTCACGACAGTGAAAACATTACGAGTCATTTAGAAAAAAATATTACCTACTAACCTGACGGCTTTAAAGCTAGCAAAGTAATTTCTGTCATTTCCCAAATATTTAATTTCGTACTTGTTGACTTTGTGTCCAGGATTCCAACGGGTGCCATAAAACAACAGTGCAATTAACATTGACCTAATTAATTTGAAGCCAGAACCGTGTCTTCGTGAGATTCTTTCGTGACTTGACCCGGGGAAGGCAAGTCGTTAGCCTTTTATTTCTATGAAGAAACTGAACGTAAAGAATGAGATGAACGCTTGTTTAAAATTTTCTCTTTTGTTAAATGGATGTGCTCAGTTACGCAAGGTACGATGTTAGGTCCCTATTTAAATAACCTTCAGGCATATCTGGTGATGTTTGTCTGGTACACTAGGAATATTATTTGTGTTATTTTGTCGAATTATCAAATGTTTAAAACACATTTGTTCAGTGCACCGTGCTTTAATAAATAGGCAGGTATTGACGAAATTCTAGGTGCATAATAAGATGAACAAAAATAAATCTTGGAAACAATTCGCTTACATACAAAGCAAATTGGTACAGAGTTTGATGTCAGCTACCTTAATTTACCATTGCCTACCGGATCCATAATATCATACACGCAGGAGCAATAAATACGACTACAACCGAATTTGAACTGCGTATATCCTCAAACTTATAACTTATACTATAATACGATCGTGTTTCGTAATACGAACTTTATGTTGCCCAGCGTAGGGTGTGGTTTCTCTTTTATAATATATATTAAGATACGAGTTTGGAATTGTGGAGGACCGTATGTGGAATTGCGGAAAATCTCTTTGAACGTGATTTGAGGCGGGAGAGGCGAGTTTTGTAGTTAGCACGCAGGCACGTATCGATCTTTGTGTTTTGAGCCCATTTGTTACAATCACGGCTAATACGGGTGGACAAATGGCAAAAATATTGCCTTTACACTTGACCCGTGGTTTGGGTTGATTCTTATTTTGTTGGTACCAGAATTTGTCGCAACATTCTTCGTGAATTTAGCAAGAGATGGTTTGTTATAATATCAAAGAAATGCGAAATACAACATTGTTAAGAAGTGGAACCTACAATTTGGGACTTCAGTCCCTTAGTTTTTTTTTTGTTATAAATAAATACGATAACATGGTACGTCAGTGGAACCGGTGCATGTGCTGCTTACTTTTTATTGATTCTGTGGCTGTGACGGTAGGCTAACAAAAGGTATTCGACTCCGCCTTCCACTAGTAGCCAGTCGTATTGGTTCGCACGCGTCAGCTAATGTTGTTGGGTCATTGTCAGTTCAAAAAACAAAATTCGTCCCTTCGGTGGTCAAAACATAAGAGCTTGTAAGAATCTAGGTTATGTTGCTATTACATCGGATGATAGAAGAGGAAACGTTCTTTATTCTCACAGGCATTTTATCAGAAAATTAGGCCCTGGAATCCTTAATTTCGCAAATGTCCACCGGAAAGACGCGAACCTAAATCTGACAATGACCTTGTTGCGACGTTTACCTTCGCTTATATTATGTGATTGTTTAGATTGCAAACTTGTGAATTCATCAATAAACAAGCCCATTTTGATGTGAAGATGTGGTGATTTTGATCAACTATTGTCAATCCAATCTGGTCCGTTAGTTTTATTGACCCGTTTTCCTAAAACGCCACTTCTGCTTTTCCTCCTAAAAACGTGTGCGCTATTAAATTTAAACGTAACCGTATTCCCGCGGTTACCCAAAACTACCCTTATAATGTAATTTCCGAGCGTTGAGGCTCCTTCAGTATGCGACGTTATGAAATTTATCTTTGCACGTTCTGAACCCTTCCCGGAACAAAGTAATCATTAAACGAGCACATAATAAGGTAAACAAAGAAACCATCTAAATAAATTATAAATAAATCTTATGTATTTGTGGTGATCAGTCATCAAGTCATCAAAGTCTTACTAAAACTTTCGTGAAACATCATACAATTATACAACTAAAATTGTATTGAGAACTAAATTCGAATGCGGAGAGGTAACTAAGTTTGAATGAATAGTTGCTGAATTTTTTTTAACATAGCGATGCACGTTTTCGTTTATTTCATATGGACATTGATACAACGACCTATCTGACGAAATATCTTTGCGGCCACATTACGTCAAAATATCTGAACGGTAAATCCCGATTTCGTTACAGGCATAGTTGGACATCCAGTGACAGTTATGGACTTCTTTTACTCGATTAAGTTAAAAATAAAACGATTGCGCGGGCAAAATTGTTGGCATATACTTGGTTCATGGATAATTTTAATTTTAAATCAGATACGTACTTTTATAACAAGACTATGTCAACTATCTAGTCCTGATAGATTTTCCTTTAAAGAACTGCTTCAGCTTTACCTCCCAAAAAACGTGTAACGTATGCGGTATTAAATTTAAACGTAACCGTATTTCCGCAGGTACCCAAAACTACCCTCATAATGTAATTTCCGAGCGTTAAGGCCGTCGAGGCTTCTCCAGGATGCGACGTCATGCAATTTATCTTTGGCGTTTGAAGTTTTCGAACCCTTCCCGGCACAGAGTTATCATTAAAGAAGCACATAAAAGTGTCCCAAGGTAAACAATTAGAATCCATATCGTCGACCGTAGGTTCAATTGGGGTAAGGGACAAAATACGATTTTTCAGGAGAGGCTGACAAAGTTTTTTTTGTAACTAAATCTTTCATAACTTTTTTTGTAGTGAACCTTTTTTGGGCCTGATTTCACACATAATCTTGTATTTTAGTGTTCTGTCTATCTATGTAGTGTTCGTTTTAATAATTTAGATATTATAGAAAATGACATGTCCCTTACACCAACTTATTTCGCTGCTGATGTCCCTTACAGACAGAGTATTCTGTAGTCTCGTCCCTTACCTTGAATTTACCTATTCATTGTATCCACTATATTGATGAAGAAATGGCGTAAGGGACTAGTTGAGATTATGTGTGAAAGAAAAAATTGCGTAAAGGGTTCGTTGTAAAAATAAATAAGTACATAACTTTGACGTAAGGCGTATCTTAACACCGGAAACCTTTAAAACATTAATGTAAGAGGTATATAAATGTATTGAAACCGTGTGAATTTTTTTGTGTGTCCGTTACATGCAATATTTGTATCGTTACACGTAACGTTTGTATCGAGTGGAATAAACCACATTTTAATTTATGATTATTTTTTTATTATAATCACATTAATTATTTCTCAGCCTCTATGATCGAATCTTGTAGGTGGACGTCCTACGCTGCGCTTGCTGGTCCGAGGTCTCCACTCGAGCACTTTTCGGCCCCATCGGCCATCTGCTCTGCGTGCTATGTGGCCTGCCCATTGCCACTTCAACTTGCTAATCCGCAAGATGCTTGCTTGCAAGATGGACAGATGACCTTATAAAGGTCGCCGGAAGGCGCTGGATGCAGGTCGCTTCCAACCGGTATATATGGAAGTCCAAAGGGGAGGCCTATGTTCAGCAGTGGACGTCCTATGGCTGAGATGATGATGATGATGATGATGATGATGATCGAATACTGAAATAAACAACCAATGTAATTTATACAGCAAAATTATTAAAAGTTTAGGGCTTGTGTTGAACGATAAAAGTTACAGAATTGAATACAATTTAGAAATAATCATTTTACATTTGTACTTTTTTAGGGGTCCTGTTAGATAACATAGTAGTTGCTCACAATTCAGTGCCTCCAGTTAATAAGGGATAACTCATAAACGGCACTTTTCAGAAGAGACAAAAAACTATTTTTCAATAGTAGATATTTACAACTTGAACTTCTTAAGAATTGTTATACAAGCTATAGTGTTAGGCTTTCATTTTATAAATAAAGAACTACTGCGTTGACCCTATAAATGTTTTTTTGTAGTGATAGCTTTTGTTTGCAAGTATTTAAAGACATAACTCAATTTATTTGCACCAATTTTATCCTTATGAACGACGCGCATAAACGAAAGAATACGACTTGTACCTGTGTGAACGACATGCATGAAACGAAACGACTTATTCTATTCTTTATTACGGTATTTTATAAATTATACTACTTGTCGAACTTGAAACTTGTTACCTAAGAAGACAAATGAGGCTGTATAATGAAATGACCATAAGAGTAATGTACTTGAAAAACATCAATGAAATGAAAGTTTATAGCTATGAAATATAATCAATATCAACATCAATGTCAGTCAATGAATAGCAAGAGCTCTAGTTAGATCCTTTGATGTTTCAACACTTATCGGTAGCGGAATTTCAGATAATGACTATTAAAGTGTGTCATACTTAGGAATGCCTTTTAATTGACAATGAAAATTTTCCTTTGCAATTCATCAAGTACCGAGACGATTTTAAGAAGGCCAAATTCAGTAGGATTACCTTTCCGTTATCTATTAAGTTTTACCCATGTCGACTATCCGGCCTCATATACCTAATTTCAACTCAGCTAGTCCTCGGAAAGTCAATTTAATCTTCCTTGAGATATTTTTAAACATACAATGTATAAAGTTAATTAAAAACTTTTAATAAGTGTTACTACCTCCTCCAGTATTCCATTGGTTATTGTTTTTTTTCGACAATCTTAACCCACTTTTTAAAACTATTCGCTTAACAAAACACTTCACGGGTAGAATAACAATCACTAGCTGTCGACAAAGAGTTCAGTACTTACCGAACGTACTGACGAATTATACCTAATAATAATAACATAAATAGACACTTACATTTCTCGGTGGATTATGGATTAATGACTAAATTTGAAATTTTCTTACCAAATTTATTTGAATACCTTCATTTATCGTGTAAGTTTGCATGTAAATAAGTCAAACTACGCTAGTAGTTTCAATGATTTAGTAAAGCCAAAAATTAACATCCAGTCTACACAGATAAAGGTTATAGTCAAACTACGCTAGTAGTTTCAATGATTTAGTAAAGCCAAAAATCCAGTATCACAGTAATAACATCCAGTCTACACAGATAAAGGTTATAAAACTGATGAAGGTGTTTATATTGCAACATAACACTTTCTTTATTGGCAATAGATCAAAATAATAAGAAGTTAGACGTGTTTGTATAGAAAGGTAACAGGGATAAGTATTCATTGATTCTCACGAGAAAATTAGCGTAACGGACACGGAATCTAAATATAAATCGAATCAAACCTAAATATCGTCTTAGCCAAATTGGTGTAAGGTTCACACTGTTAAAAATATAAGATGGCAAATTGGGGTAAGGAGCATTTTTTTCAAAGCTTGTGCAATCATTTTAAGGTATGGGTGTAATTTATTCATGAGCCATAAAAAATCATTAGTGTAAAAGCCAGTTCCATAAGATTGTCTTCAAAAATAAGTCATGTAAAGGTAATTCCTTAATTGGAAAGACCTTTACCTTATTCAAAGTGGATTGGTGGCAGTAGTTACCCTATTTGATGTTGCTTTCTTAAATTAAAAAACAGATACATGGTTTTTGTGGGTCAGATTTGATTTTGAACCCATAAAAATCAGTAGTGTAAGGAACACTTTTTTCGAGCTAGATTTTTTTTATATACACCATTCGATAGAGCGGAAAATTCTGAACAAAACTGTATATTCAACTCATTTTGCGTATTTTGTCCCTTACCCCAATTGAACCTACGGCCGACGATATAATATTTTTTATTTACAGTACAATTTGGACTACGCGTACCTATTCTTATTTACGTATTTCTTGATGACGAAATAGTCAAAGCCTGCCCAAATTGGGACTTTAAATATTCTTATGGAGTGAGTGTCAAGTCTCCAAAGACGATGGCCAGGACAGTGCGAAGAGGAGAAGCAAAGTAAGGAAAGCTGGTCCCACCACCATTATATCTAGGAAGGGGGATTATAGCTAGGAAGAGAGAGAGGGAGAGAGTATATCGTCGTCTTCTAATAACCATAGTATTAGTCGCTTAGTTTAAGACTAATTACCCCTTAATATTTAATATCATCAACATCATGACCATATCAGCCAAAAAACGCATACTGCAGTACAAAGGCCTACCTGAAAGTTCTCCATAAGGGCTGGTCGTGGACAAGAACCTTTCTGCAAGTAACTGCCATCAGGTAGGGTAAATGAGCTACTTCAAACAACCAACTCCAAGCATGTTAATTATTTTTCTTAACATGCAATGAATTGTCGTCATAACGTGCGTTATAAACAGGCTTCAAAGTGTCACGTTTCAGGCGGAACAACTCGAGATAACTGTAAAGGATAGTGGTGTATTTTTTATTTCATTGCATATTATGTTTGAGAAAAGCACTATGCCTTAGCCGTGATAAGGGCTTGCCTTCGTATCACTATACCAACATACCCGGCAAGTCCTTTTCTCCCGGCGTCTTCAGTAATGGAATATTTATTAAAGCAGTAACGTCTGCTAGCGTAAACCAAATGTTTCCTTACCTGTGCCAACTAAAATCTTAATTATCGCAAACTGATTTTAGTATGCGATAATTAAGACTTCCTTACTGCTTTCGATTCGATTACATAAAATTGTGGGTTAGTCCACTTTTCCGTGATATCATGCAGTCGTAATCCATTTAAAAATGGCGTAACCCTATATTCCAGGAAGGACCTGACCTAAATAAATGTATCATGGCTAAACTAGGGTTCCCATTTAATTAAATTATAAAAGGTTGTTACTCACGTCGTTTTGAGTTGGCTATTGCTCGATATTTTCATGGGCTACATAGCCCAACATACTTTGTGAAAGCAGAAGCGAAATGCAGTGGGGCACCGATAACTGACTATTTAAGGAACTCTATAGACAGTTAAATCACGTAGTACTTCTGATAAAATGATACGTGAATACATTTTGTTAATTATAACTATTTTCTACTGATATTGATACAATATTATGATTTAATGGTATTGAAAAACTGCATTTAGTCTCTTATTAGCAAGTGACTAATTATTATGTCTACTTATTATTATTTTTAAAACGTAGTCTTTCTGCGGAATTGCCGGTGTCAATAATACCACTTTTAGGGGCTTATAAAATCGCATTTTCATTCGAACGTCTTTATATGAACAAAACTACCAATTAATCAAATTCCTGAAAAAAAAAGAAACTTTCGGTAAATATCACATTGAATGGTGTTTTTAAATATTTTATATTATTAATATGCGAAATCACTCGCTAAGAAACAAAAGACCTGAATCTGACACCATAGCTTGTATAAATTGCTTAAAAAGTTAAAGTTCTAAATATCTAAAATCTATAATAAGGTGAGTCGGGACTATTGTAGCTATGGGGTTATTGTATCTTCTTACCATTATAATGGTCTGTGACCCTTAAAATGGTCTGTGTATATATAGGATTATGTATATATACCATTGGTCTGTGTATCCTATATATACACAGTCCATTATAATGGTCACAGACCATTATAATGGCAATTAGATACAATAACCCCATAGCTACAATAGCCCCGACTCACCTTATATTGTTTTTGTTGTGTCTCGAGAGAAAAGTGCAGTGGTTGAGTTATTTATTGGAGGCACTGATTTGTAACGAAGAATCAGTAGTATAATATTGAAAGATAAAAGAAACCTCAGTCCATGACTATCGGGATAGGTAGGTAAATATGGCGAATTCAGCTCATGCAATCTCAGTGCACACTCACAGATTTTATATATACATTTGAAATGAGAGTCGAGAATAGTCCGGCCAATCCCGCAGGAATAAAATCAATGTAGAGAATAATAACTCATATATTATTAATAAATCTCGTAATTTTTTTATAATGATCGATATTGGTGGGCTGCAAAAAACGGAACGGAATACTAAAGAATTTAATTTTTAACAACTATTTTTATTCTATTTATAACAATTATTCTATTTATAACAACGATAATAAAGATTTTTTTGAAATAAACACAGCACGTATCTTCAGCCAGTCTGTACCTAGGTGAAAAGCTCGATTCCGTTGAATTGAATGTACGATTTATGTTTTTTCTCATTAATAATCAGAAGGTAGAAGGAATTGAAATAAGGCACCTTATATGCAACGAGTAAGTCGAAACGTGGTAGGTATAGGTGGCTTCATACCACATTCCGACGACTTACTCGTTGTCCGTTGTTGTTCTGTAATTACTTTAGGACAATTTTGGTCATTTGGGATTAAAAATGCGTGTAAGAGAATCCTCATACTGATTCAAATCACTAGATAGGGCATGTAGAGATTTTGAGAACCCCCTTTCCAACTAGACACACACGAGACACCCTTACGTAATTTAACTACCCCGAGCCCTTGTTTTCCAAGGAAGACTATTATTATTTCCCGTAAGTATATCTAACTCAAGAACTTAAGCACTCACGAAGTCTATACATTTTATACAGATTATAGACTGTTAACCTTTTAACGTCATCCTGATGTAAGTATAGCCAAGTGGTTAGCAAATAGGCTAAAATATCGTATTCAAACATTTGATTAGGTACTTCGTACTTTCAACTTTTCCAGCTTCTATCTGGTCTACGTATTTTGAAATGAAAGGGGCGGGCGCAGGCCGTGCATACTAAGAGGGTGCTCTTAGTGGCAATGCTTATACATCCTAGCTGCTATGAGAGCACTATAAATTGGGAGCGTTTTAGAATTCCTACATAATAGATACTACTGTTTCTTATTTTACTAACAAGAGTGGTCATAATGAAATGCCTTCATGACATTAGACGGAATGTACCTTCAACTGTGGGAGGAAAAAGGCATAACCATATTTATATCACATTTTTGCTTCAGCGTAGTCGATAAATTGTTAAAATCTGTTCAGCCAGTTTGGCAAGGTTTTAGTTTTGGGGACAATTACAGAATAGTATACAGTATTAAACGTCTTTTCCTAGTGCCTCTAGCTCATGATTCATCTGATTTTGATGATATAAGAAGAAATTGGAAGTCGCGATACTTCTAGTTCGCAGTTTAGAACGGTAGACGTGGTTAACTGGTTACTGGCCGGAGGGTAAGGCGATCGAAATAATCACACTAATATTATAACGGCGAAAGTTTGTGAGTGTGTTTGTTTGTATTTGTGCGTATGTCTGTGTATGTCTTCATCACGCTCAAACGGCTGGACCAATTTTGATAAATTTTGGTATGAAGGTAGCTGACACCCTAGATTAACACATAGGCTACTTTTCATCCCGAAAAAATGTAGTCTTCCCGTGGGATGAGCGGGAAACCCCGCGCCGCGCAGCTAGTACCCAGATAAATACGATTCTAAGCTGGTTGAATACACATAGTCTGTAGATACTATTATTCAATTCACGATTCTCCGCATGAGAATGTAATACTTGGGCTGTAAAAATATAATATGCTTGCCTTGGGTAACCATATTTTTTGGGGGATAAACATTGTTTTTTTTTGTTAGCCTGAGAGTCCCACTGCTGGGCAAACCCTCTCCCTTTGATTTCCACAGGTCCCTCTCTGACGCTTCCTCTGACAA
Source organism: Apotomis betuletana (assembly GCA_932273695.1). Taxonomy (NCBI): domain Eukaryota; kingdom Metazoa; phylum Arthropoda; class Insecta; order Lepidoptera; family Tortricidae; genus Apotomis; species Apotomis betuletana. The sequence continues at coordinate 11,185,768 of OW026309.1, read as the reverse complement.
GTTGCTGAAGAATGCGTCTATGTTATCCCGCCATCTCCGTCTGGACCGGCCCGTCTACGTCGCCCATTTTGGGGAACCGACTTGGCTATGCTGGTCCATCTTTCCGGGTTCATACCGGGTTCACTTGAGCTTGGCTGTTTTATATTACCTACGTCAGCAATGCAGGTTCTGAAGCGCGGTGTGGCGTTTCAAACGCGATATATCCTTTTTTAAAACATGTATTAATTTATTTAATACTAAAAGATGCCCGCAACTTCGTACGCGTATTTTTTTATGCCGTAGTCGGGTAAAGAGTATCCTATTACCATCTTTAGATGCCCATCTGTACCGAAATTGGTGTCCAGCCGTTTCGGCGTGTTGCAAGGACAAAGGAAATTATGACCAACAGATGGCACTAGACTGGCATGATACCGCGCGCCCATATAAAACAAAAGTCGATCCTGCATCACGCTATTATAAGATTTTTTCTGAAATAATGACCCCTATCCATAGAAAATTTATTTTCAATACAAATCTAGTATTTTAAAATAGTATAATAGACATGAAATTTGACTCTAATTTTATTTTATCTCTAATTGGAGTCAAAATCGAGTATGAATGCCTATAAAGAAAGAAAGGCAAAACCACAGATATCTCAGTGTTTATTATAAGGGTAAGCGTAACATTTGTTTCCTGTCCATTTATTGACGGTGAAACTCTCCTAAGCCCCCAATTACACTAGCGACTAGTAGGTGTTTTAATCGACAAGCGGCGGACCCTAATAAATCCACTCGGACCGCTCTTCATTAATTTGCCTCCTGTCAAGTCCGAATCTGAAATTGTTGATGTTTTGCCCATGTTTGTGGCACAATTTATTGGACCAATAATTTGTGGGCCCAAAGTTGAGCGAGCTATGATTTATCGAAGCCGTACGAGATTAGGTGCGTAATATATGATGGGGTTCCGTTGAGTGGTTTTGTGTCTGCCTGTTGGAGGTCACAGCCGAGTGAAAGAAAAAAAGGAATCTAAAAAATCTGATACAACAAAGTAAACATTTATCATGTATTAGATTCTAGCCGTGACTCCGTCCGCGTGTACTCCTTATAATTGCCGTTATTTCGTGGTTGAGTAATAAATATACATTATTCTTACAATTTTACAAACTTTTTTTGTAGAATTTACTGTAATTACTAGAAACGATCAAGTAACATAAAAAAAATATATTACATACCTAAGGTGAATGTCACAGATCACAGGTGTTTGTGTACATATAAATATACGATCTGAGGCTTTACTAATTAATTACCGCCCCTGGTTTGTCTAAAGTTTATACGTCTTGCCTTGATCACGAAATGAGATTTTCTCCCTGCGTAGCATGCATTAAATCTCACTTACGGCCTAGGGTGACGTAAAATACATTACATTATTATTTGAACCGACTATTTCAAGGGACAACGTGTAACAATAAACCGACTCGATAAAATCTGGGAGCGAGTCCTAATAGTGCGTGCGGCTATTACTAGTATTGCTTACAATTTTGCTTAGGTGCTTTCAGATAATTTAAAAGGGCTCGCTCATGAAATGGGCAGTATATCGAAAAGCCATTGAAGTAATTTGAGGCGAACTAAAACGACATTGTCGCTAAGCGATTCAATCCTGCACGACCGCGTCGAGCGAGACCTACACGACGATTTCAGTTTAAGCGATTTTATGTGGCCGGTTATCACACAGACCAGATCGCTAATTTGATGGGGCTTTATGATATCTTTGTCACGGTATTATATCGGGAATATCCTTACCCATTTTTACTAGATCCAGCTGCATTGAGTGACATGACAAGTTACAATTGTAAAGGACATTTGGTACTTATATTATAATTAAAAATATTTAGTGTTATCTAATTGGAATAATTAAAAAATATTAAGTATTATCTGTTTATTTCTATCGTAAAATAACGATTTGCATTCTCTAAGAGTATGTTTAGTTCGTTCAAAGCAGCTACATATTCAAGACAAGGACTAAGACCACTGTGTCTCTGTCGCAGCAGCAAATTTGCGTATTTGGGTGATTTACAAATTGTTTATTAAGTTACAACGATTGTAAAAGAGTTCGTAAATTCATTACACGCATTTATAATATAACGTATTGTTTGTTTAGTGTCAGAGCTTGAATGATTCTAAAATTCATTCTGTTACGCTCCGGTGTGATACCAATTATTTACCAATATATACAACGAGGGCGGGGAATCGGCTAACCTACGACGACGCTAATACGACACTTACTAAGCATCATTGTATTATTGTTTTTTATTCGACTCGAATGGACTTTGTAACAATGCGCAGATCTCAGCGAGTTCTCAACCAATTTTAGAAGTTTTTGTTTTAAAATGCAAAAATTTAATTTCGCTAGGTCGTGACGAAAAGAAAATTTCGAAAAAAAAAAACTCCTCTCCAATTTATGGTGCAAGCTTAGCCGGTGGCTGACTCTGCATCGACCTAGTTAGACGTTACTTCTAGTTTTTTGCTGCACTGTTTCGAAAGATTGACAAGATGCAATTTAAATATAAATTAAATGGACCATATCTTTAGCATTAACATAAAGTGGTGGCATTTAGAACATTATGTTAAACCCTGCATTGAACACTAGAACATAAATATTGGTTCGGCACGGTGTGCTAGGCGCCATTTTACCAGCGTTCCGGCGGACGATGGCAGCGCGGGAATCGGCCGATGTACGAGTTACGACGCTCTAATACGACACTAAGCATCAATGTATTACGTGGATATGCCGTGTTCGTGTACCAGTTGTTATGTATGTACCTACTCGTCCTGTATAAAAATTGGTTGTCTGTAAAGTCGGTTTACGGACGATAATTTTATGTGATAGCGCAGGCCGATGGAGTGGAAGAGAGCTAGATGAGTCACAAGTCAAACGCTTAGGCCGATTGTGCCTCTCTATCGCTTGTTCCACGCTCTCGCTTGCACGTTCGGATCAGGCGGAACGTGACAATGAGTCATGTTTTTTCGTGCAGGCCATTTATACAATGTGAAAAAAAATATGGGCCATGCAGGGAAACTGTTATCTTTATGTTAACTCATTTTACTTAAGGGAAATATTCTTTTATTTAATACTAGTGACCCGCCCCGGCTTCGCACGGATGCAATGCTGATAAATTATGCATGTATTTTATACATATAAACCTTTCTCTTGAATCACCCTATCTATTAAAATAGCATTAAAATCCGTTGCGTATTTTTAAAGATCTAAGCACAGACAGACAGAAGCGACTGCTTTATACTACGTAGTAATGAAACAAAACTGCATTCGCTTGTCTTAATTAACACAAATTATGACGGGTCAATTGCGATATTTCTTATTTACCTTCATTATCTAACGTTTCGGCGTAGTTTCATATGTATACTGGTGAATTAAAAACTTGCTACAGAGAAACGGGCGTAAGAGAAATATGCAACAGAACACGTAGAAAAGTAATAGACATCCTGAAATAGTAAATAAGTATAGGTACCTAATTAACTAAGCAACATTAAAAATATTATGTGTTAATTATGAGTAGCCTCTAAATAGCCTCTTCACTTAACAAATTTTAGGTACCTAAGTTTAATATTTTTACAATATTTGTACCAACATTTCAGTAATTAATATTTCTGAGAATACGAGAGGACAAAAGGTAATAAACACTTCATCATTAATGAGAGAGAACAATATCTATGATATTATATTACGTATATTGGGAGTTCCGGGAAAAAACAATATAGGTATAATACGTAGAATTTGATTGAACCACGGTTCATCGATGTTGGCATACGGGTGACACTTGGCATACGGGTGAATAAAACATTAAATAATAATAATAAAAATAAATCATTTATTGGCCAAAAACGATACACAGCGATTAGTTGAAGTCCCTGACTTCTGAGCTGGGTTAACACCTGTCACCTGTGTTACAGAAGTCAGTGTCCTCTCCCACTCATAAAATGTTACAGTTTGCCTTATAATCTATAATTACCCGTTTAAGCATACTATATACGTGTGTGTGTGTAAGTGTGTGGAACACATTGGTCAGGAACATAACATCAATATTTCGCACAAGGTCCCAGACATTGGACACACATCATTTATTTGTAAGTAAGACCCTTTTAGTATGACTTTAGCGATGAAGCACATGTCTATAGTTGTTTTTAGGTTTTCGTACCCAAAGGGTAAAAAACGGGACCCTATTAGAACCTGATTAGAACATAATAAATATTAAAGGGGGCTCCCATACAACAAACGTGATCGGTTGCGTTTAACTTTGCACCTCATTTGTATCTAGCGCCATACATACTAGGTTGTACGGAACCCTCGGTGCGCGAGTCCGACTCGCACTAGGCCAGTTTTTTTTAAATACTGACAAACGACCTTACCACAGTAGACACACTAATTTAAACCAATACTTACGTGTTTTGCGGTGCTGTGCCCTCTGTGTGCCGCACCACGGTGCCGTGTATGATGCACCTTTGTTACATTTTGTACCTAATTATTTTATAAAAAAACAACAAAATTGCGTCTTTTGGCTGAGTGGAACTAATGCAAGTGGGCCGCAATTGGTGCTGGGGCTGGCTGGTGGACAAAACGGAAATTTATCCCAATAACAATTTTTAGCCGAAAACGAAAATAATGACAATTCGGTCAGTCACTAATTTTGAAGGATGTTACAGGATGTATTTTACGATGGTAGGTAGTTAATATGGAAAAACGAAGAGCTGATATGGTGATGGAGTCGGATTTCGGAAGGTTAGGCTCCTCTCTTTACTTAGGTAAGTGTTACAACAAATGGCTTCACAGTAAACTCGTTACGTCAAAGTGCTAAACAAGGAGGAAATATAGTTCAACGTACAATAAAGTACGTGAAGTTAGGGTACATTTTCATAAAGGCGTCCGGATGTTGTTCAGTAATCATGGTGAGCTCGTCCGTAATAATAGGACCCCTATTTTACATACAATAAAGTACTCTAGATAAATAGGCGTTTAAGAACAAAAAAGTATTACGAGAGACGTACGATTATTAGGACTCTATATATATATATATATTTAAGTATATATTTATTTATATAAGTACGTATATCGTCGTTTAGTACCCATAACACAAGCCTTCTTGAGCTTAATTTGGGACTAGATCGATTTGTGTGAGGTTGTCCGATATTTATTATTTATTTATTATTATTTATTTATAATATATATTTATTTTTTATTTATAATTTGTTTTGCACGATACAAGCAAAATACAAATAGTGGGCTTAATGCTATAAGGCATTTTCTACCAGTCAACCATGGAGCCAAACGGAGTACCATTTGGTGCAGGATTAATTAAATAGCGATAGGTATAATAAAATAATATACACCAATATGACGACACATTTTAATCAGAGCTTTTTACTAAAAATGTGTTGATGTTTCGGGAATTTTGGGATCCCACTTGTGCTATGTTGTTATTGTTATCGAGTGCAATAAAAGCCATCCGAAAATCAACATTTCGATAAATTCTTATTTTTAATTTAGTTTAGGTTTATTAGATTTTTTCCTTTCCTCAAGAAATCAGACTCAGAGCGCTTCGTGTGCCTCTTCCTGAAAATAATAACTTGAATTTTCAGCACCTTCTCGGTTTTATGTTGACTCACGCAGTGCAGTTTTGTTACCCTACTCGCACAGAACAGAGTTACTTCAGTCAGAGTCCCTTATTTCAGAGACGAACTCTTCACAAAATTTCTGAATGCGAGGTTAGATATTGCACTTTACGTACCCGTACTGTCAGCCGTGACGTTATCTAAGTGCACAGAAGAGCTGCGGCCAAGTCGTTTCGGACATAAACTGGTCCGATTTACTGTGGTCATTATTATCACGGACGCTGCCTAACTTACTGTAGGTATTTTTAGAACTTGAATATTTAAATTCAACTAGTTCATTTTGTCAAGCTGTTTTTGCGTAGATCACCATAAGGAGCGTGTTCTTCCGTATTTGTACCCACCGGTCGAATAAAGACTGATTGGACGAGGAGAAGAATAAAATAATCCAAAAATAAAATATTGGAATCAGTCGTTAGAATTTTCCTAATTTATCGCGTCAATCGGTACCGCTAAGCGAAATGGTGCGAATTAATATGCCTCAATCTACGCGGTAATGGCGGACCTCCTTCGCCGTGAAAAATGGAATCACAGCATTCAACCATTTGTCATTCTAATGCTTTCGTATTCGTAACCACGGTGACATTGAAGACAGATTCATATTTTAAAATATGTAAGTAGCTTGTATATCGGGTATAGGTATTCAATTCAATATGTATCTATTGTAATACTAGCGTTATGCTCGCACGCATCATATATTTGCGAGGAAAAATAAATATCTTTAATTATATATCGAAAATATAATTATGTATAAATAATGTAAATAGAAGAAAAGGGCTTATTTTGACATTGGTATTATGGTATATGATTCTAGACCGTGTTTTGGCCGAAATAATTCATTATTTGCTGTTAGACGGGCCCTCGGGCCTCGTTGATATTAGCCGGTTGACGTTGAAAGGGGGTGGCAAGGGAAGAAGAGAACGTCTTTAAAATTGGCATGCCTTAAAAATTTGTCATCAGAAACGTGGAATTCAATCGTTTTCTCAATGGGGAATCAATGTAGTTTTTAAAAAAATATAGATTTTTTGTTATAAAAGTAATAAAAAGATAAAAATGGTTTTTCTCGCTTTGTACGCAAAACCCAAGTTTTAATTTTTTTGACTTCGCAGGGGTGCTGTCGTGCTGTGTCTGTCGGGTGATAGCTATTTATACAATATAGGAACAATAAAAGTAGCTTACTAATTTCAATATATTTTATATTATCTTGGAGTACTACATCGCCCCACGCGTACGGATTACGTACAATGCTAGTTTGTACGCAATCCGCACGCGTAATCCGTACAAGGCAAAAAAACATTTTCATATTTCTTATTATTTTTAAGTACAGAAAAATCTGTAACCTTTTTATAGGAATGTCGGAGGGTAATTCCTAAATAATTATTAGAAAAAATCTCATTTTTTTCAAAAATTTCTTTCATTCCCCATTATAGCCGAACCCTTCGAGGAAAATTATATTAAATATTAATTATGTTTGTTATTGAGCCAAAGTTTTACAAGTGTCTGGTTTATTGGAAATTTGTACGCCTAACGTCTGACCCACATTTCCACGAAGACAAGATCCAGTTTAAGTCGAGGAGACATTCTCAGATCTTAACATAACGACTCCCATGTATTCTTGTCTAGAAAAAAGATTATATTAGGTACAGTCAAGGAAATTAAAACACGTGACTTTTTCGCTCTTGTCGCAATGACAATAAGGGTCAAAAAGGTACGCGTTTCAGATTACTTTACTGGACGTGGAAAAATATTGAAACTGCTCATTTCAGTTTCAATATTGTTATGTCAAGTTACCACATGGTAGAACCTTAGTTCACGCCTAATAAGATATTTAAAAAATAAAACCATTTTATTCAAGTCGGATGGCAAGTATCACGTTAGTATAAGGTTTAAGGATCTTTATATTTTAAACTTATACATACATATATATATCCTTATCTATCCTTAGATCGCATTAATCTTAAAATTTATTTGTTTTGATTATGATAGATCTTTGCCGCTACTGTAATTCTGTATATAAGAAATTTTGATACAGGCTATACCTAGACACTACAATTCAATTTTAACTGAATTTCCAAACCTATTCTCATGAAAGTTGTAACTGGAATGGTTTTCCAGACATGTTTGTTGAGGTCGCCAAATGCATTGCTATTTTCTGGAATATTCGTGGAATAAGTTACCGTTCTGTCCCGACCCATCACTTCACCTACGTCAAAAAAATATTTGGGGCTCATTTCGACATTTCTAGTGATATCTGATCCAAGTATGACAACTACTGCGAATAAACAATTTTTTATATGAATGCGAAAATAAATCCATTAAGGAATAATTTTATCTATCTAGTGGCTTTGTGAGCGGCAGACCTCGCATTTTTTATTTACTTTTGGAACCCTCCCTATGCTATTTTGTAGAAAAATCGAAAAACTTAATAATAAAACGTGTATAATTATAGAACCCGCCAACAGAATTTCACGAGAATCGGTGGATAAATGCGAAATGTACCTACTTAGGCCAGAACCGCCTCCGCCGCCGACATCCAAACATCCGGAATTAGGAATTGTGTTATACGAAATAATATTAGGCCAAACTGAAACGGAGTATATTTAGCCGCTTTGCTCGCTCGGTCAATCAATAAATACAAAAAAATGGGAAATTATCGTTTTTTGTGTCCAACAGCTCCAACTATTATTACCTACTCAAAGAAGCGAAACAATAGACAGCTTGAACGTTTACCTATTTGATGAACACTCGAGGAAATCCTGAGTGAGAATTGTAAAGCAAATAAAAAGCGATTATTTTTCCTCTTTAAGTTGGCATCCGCCACGGCCTCAAGGGCAGAGCGTCGGCAATCTTCAATTTGTCAGATTTATCTCGCACCAGTCTTTAGTCGACTCAGCTGTCTGGGTCTGCCGCAGATAAGCGTTATATTATGATGTGGGGCTTTCCTCAAACCGGTACTGGGTATCAGATACTTCATCATCATCATCATCATTTCAGCCATAGGACGCCCACTGCTGGACACAGGCCTCCTCAATAGATTTCCACATGGGCCGGATAGCAGCGACCCGCATCCAGCGAGTCCCCGCAACTCTAACCAGGTCGTCCGACCACCTTGCGGGTGGTCGTCCTACACTGCGCATGCCGGTACGTGGTCTCCACTCGAGAACTTTTCTGCCCCAACGGCCATCGGTCCTTCGAGCTATGTGCCCCGCCCATTGCCACTTCAGCTTGCTTACCCGGTTTGCTATGTCCATGACCTTGGTTCGTCTACGAATCTCCTCATTTCTGATTCGATCTCGTAGACAAATCCCGAGCATAGCTCTTTCCATAGCTCGCTGAGTGACTCTGAGCTTCCTTAAAAGGCCCATAGTTAGAGACCACGTCTCGGCTCCGTAGGTCATCACCGGTAATACGCACTGGTTGAAGACTTTCGTCTTCAAGCACTGAGGTATGTTGGACGAGAAGACACTTCGCAGTTTCCCGAACGCTGCCCATCCGAGTTGAATCCGCCGATTGATCTCTTTCTCGAAGTTGGACCTGCCTAACTGAATTGTTTGTCCCAGATAGACGTATTCGTCAACAACTTCGAGGACCGAGTTACCAACCATTACTGGGGTGGGTGCTACATGGACATTCGACATAATCTTCGTTTTGTCCATGTTCATCTTAAGGCCCACCTGTTGGGATACTCTGTTGAGACCTTCGAGCATCGTACCGAGATCCTCCAGCGTCTCTGCCATGACCACGATGTCGTCGGCAAACCGAAGGTGCGTGATGTACTCGCCGTTAATATTGATGCCTAGTCCTTGCCATTCCAAAAGCTTGAAGGCGTCTTCCATTGCGTTGGTGAAGAGCTTCGGAGATATAACATCCCCTTGTCTCACACCCCTTCGCAAAGGAATCGGCTCCGTACGCTGGTCTTGTACTCGATACAGATACAGATCAGATACTTGGCAATTTGCAAATGTGCCTTATCAAACACACAATCTATTTACTCACGCCTGTATCAATGCAAGATTCTACAGTCCTTACACACTTTTTTCGTTTCACTTACATCCATGAACCTCTTTATACACGCTCCTCGGTTGCGGGTTACTCCTCACGACCTTGCTGAATGTGCGCTTTCACTATTTATTTAGTCTTCATAGCATATTACAAATAAGTATAAATGGCGGACAATGCCATCAGTCAACCACAAGGCCAAACTGAGATATTATTGGTGCGGGAAGGGTGTACAACAAAAAACGTGTTTGCACACGATGCAAATATCGAAACAAAATATATTAATAACATTGAGACTATCACTCACAAACTTACACTTGTCAACGGAATCTAAGCTGGACGTTCTAATTACGCAGTGCGATATAGAAAATTTATTCTCAATACAGTTTCCGAATCCTAGTTGGACGTTAAGGGCAAAGTCTACATTGCTTTGATGCGACTGTACCCAAAAGATGCTGATTTAATATTTAAGACAACATAAGTAAACCTAGAACACAACTGCGGCACCCCAATCGGCTTAAACAAAAGCGATCTTCATTTCGCCAGGTATCTGTAGATCTGGACTATCTGCGCAGTGACCACCAAACTACACCCTGTTTCGACCAAACAGCAACAGACCTTTTTCCCAAAGCGGTAAGAACTCCCATCACATCATGTATAAGTTGGCAGCCCAGCAGACAACTCAGCTGTCTGGGGTGGGGTGGCCTCTGATAAGCGTAATATTATGCTATGGGGCTACTGAATTTCCCACATCATAAAATTGGACCCGCCAACGCCATAAAACCGATCATTTACTTTTACGACATCGATCCCTACGTAATAATTGTGTCGCTATAATTTTTTGGAATTCCAATACTACAGTGGTGTGGTCGATATTATTTACGAGGGCATGTAAATAGGGTTGTGCCACGGGTGGGGTAGGTTATGTAAATTGGTCTCGTGACAGAAGTGTGTGTCCGTGTGATATCATGGGAGGCCTTCTCACACTTTTACCAGGCGCTAGGGAGTGGCTACTTAATTTAGATATTAAATTATAAATTTGTAAATAACATTTTCAGGAATAAATGCCATACGATAATAATAATAATATTCAATGTACTTTTACAGATGGGTCGAATTTTCGAGAAATTTTGTCCGTGTGGTTTAATGTCATTGTTGTCTCGCGATTATTACCACAACGAGAGAAAAAGTCGCTATAACTATGATCATATTAAAGTTCGGTCAATCTTTCGGATTCATAAAAAAACATTTCTATTTTAACAAGAGCAGCTGAGATGACAATAAGAGCCGAAGCAGACGGACAGCATTTCCACTGCAATCTGGTTGCAAATTTTCAGTTCGAGGGTTTTCCATCGTCAACTATACTCACTCAGACTACGCTAGCTGCAAGCGGACAGAGCATTCTGAGCAGCGAAATTTCAAATACTGGCCGTCTTTTTCGTCCCAAATGAAAGAAAGTAAAATAACCTAAATTCTGAATTTAACCCTTCGTCTGTGTCTGATAAGGATCCTGACTACATATTAAGGCCGTCTTTTTGTATTTTTTACGCATATATTTTTTTACTCATTGCAACTCAAATGAGATTTGAACGCAAGATTTTTTTTAATCTCACATAGGAACGAAACGTTCCTCATTAAATGAGTGGGATAAAAATGCTACTAAACCTAAACAACAAGAAAATGTGGAAATCAAAGCTGTCCTAGAAACGGTTGCAGGTATTTTACCAAACATAGCTAGGAACCATCTCAACAGACAAGGCTATCCGTTTGGGAGCTACGATGCCATAGACAGATACACATTTTAAAATTATAACACCTCTCTTTTTTTGTCGGGGGTCAAAGAGTGCTCAGTGCTGGTTTTGTTCGGGCAAAATTCACATGCATTCGATGAACGAATCATTGGTGGCGCAAACCAAAAATCTAATAGTAATAGATACAATGCGGTACACTTCGCATTTCGCTAATATAAGTTGGTTACTCATTATTTATAACAAAACGGGACATTATCGCGTTTAGGTGTTTATTTGAATTACCGCATTTACACCCCATTTTCTTAGATTGATTAGAAAGGGATGACACGTGCCACTTTTTAATTTTTTTTTAAATGAGACATAATTTTTTATCAGCAACAACACTTTTTAATTTCTACTCTTTTTGGTCAGACTGTATTTAATTTAATTTAATTTCGACATTTCGGATAATTTGTGAAAATCTTTTATGTTCAAATTGACTACTAGTTTTAAAACTATGGCACGATCGCCTACTTACGAAATTTAGACGGATGTGATATTATTTTTGAAGCCGTTTGTATCTAATTTCTGAGCTCTAAATAATAATAATAAATAATAATAATAATCTTTATTCATAAAATCATAGTAATAAAAATTAGCATAAAAAGTCTTAAATCTATACAGAGCATTCATAATACTGGTGCCTGAACTAGGAGAATCCTGTATCTCAGGCTTTGAGAGTTCAAATTATACGCTAAGTAGGTACTTACCAAAATAATCATTTACAATTAATACAATACTACTTAATGAATTCATAATATAATAATACTATTAAACTACATACTTTATTTTATTTGACATTGTATAATTAATATATGTTCAACTATGTAGGACATAAACGCTTTTTGTGAGTTACGACTCAAATATATTTTTTATATCCTAAATAAATATCGTAACGAAAAGTAGGAGCGGTTGAAACGCTTCTGGTTTTTCCTCTAGTGCATTTTTTTCCTTGCCAATAAAAATTCAGGCGTCACGAAGGAGGTTTAGCAGGCATTACGTGTCTTAACCCGAGGGAGTAAAAAGTGGAGTGTCTCGGGTTTACTGTCGCCCTGACGTTTTAACGACCCAGCCTCCTCCTTAACCGTTAATTAAGGTTATTAATCCGAAGGCACGACCACCTTGTTGTGCCTAATTGGTTGCACTTTTATTTCACCCGGGTTCTGCTTTCATAATTAAAATTAATATGTTGGAGCAACGGTAAATTATTTAATTGGATTAGAAGTGATATTTGTTTAGGCTGTGCGGGGTCGTTTGTTTCAATCAAGTTTTGAATGTGGTTGAATGGTGGGTGTGAAGGCGACAGAACTTCTTAGTATTGTTAGCGTGAGAATAGTTTGGTTTAAATCATGAATTACGGTTGAACCTGTTATTGTATTGTGCATCATACATACAATTTGTAATGAAATTCGTATATTTGGCCCGTAATTATGGATGGTTTCGAAACGGCAAAATTTATGCTCTTCAATTATAAGCTATTCATTTTCCATTAGGTATGTTGCGACAAGCCGATTACTTGGATAATAAGCTTAATTCAGAATTGTGGTGTACAATTATTAATGAATGAACACTATGTGAAGCACGCAATGTTTCAAAGTTTATTTGCTGTGAGTAAATTAACACCACAATACTTATTGTTATAGACGAAAAAATCAACACACGACAGAGAATTTCTATTGGTCAACTACTTCTACGTCAGTTCAAGGACTTGAGACGATGGAGTAATAAATATTCAAAAGGCAGGTATTGGGTACAGATATGACATTTAATCGTATGACATCATAAAATCGAAAAGTACGTTATGTCATCACTTTTCATGTACTTTTCGATATTATGATATGGTAGATGCGCCCCCCGGATGCACTAGTCCCGACTGACCTCATAACTATGCTATCTACTACTGTCATATGATTAAACCCTGCTATCTGCATGGTTTAATCATATGACAGTAGTAAATGGTTGTTGTTTCTAATTAATTTCCGTCAGGAAGGCTTCATGCTTATTTCCGATTAATGATAATGAATTTATGGAAATGTATAATAATTTACATAGTCATTTTTTTTTGGAAATTATGCCCCGTGTACGATGCATAGCATTGTTTTGCAAGCAAGTCTACAAAAAAGAACTACTTTCCGGCCTACGTACTCGCATCAGGCAGTATGAAAGCGAGAGCTGAAAATATTATCGAGTATCTGCTGAAGCAGCAGGGGTTTTATTCAATTACAGGGAACCAACATATAAAAAAAATCTTCCAGCACCTCTTATTACACTTGATACTCCATCTAGAAAACTACCCTTGCTCTCCTTGTTATATAGTCAATTTTGCAAAGCCTCGCCGAAGTAAGATATCGAGATATCAAAGTTTACAAATGAAATGCGAAATCTTTACCTGCTGTAGAACATTGCTTGATTTTTCTTCTTCAGGGTATGTGATATTACATTTAATGGAGACCAAAAATAAACGAATATTAATAAAATATTATATTGTAATTTATGCGTTTATACTGGTAATTACCATTTCAGAGAGTTTGAGTTAAACCACCAAATAATCATTCTAGTGATATACATTAAAATAAGCGGTCAAGTTCGTGTTTCACTTGCGAACTCAGGGTACCGTACTAACTATGAAAGCACTGCATATTGCTCTAACGGAAAAATAAACTGTACTGATGCAACAAACTTAACTTAACCCTTCTGACAACTGTTAGTTTAGTTAGTTAGTGTAGTTAGTTTATCGACTGTTTTCGCATATGTTTTTTACTAGTGCCAAATGATGTTGCTTCTTACCGAATTTCATGATTCTAAGTTATTGCAGGCGGGGCGCACTCCGCGATTAACGTTTCCCGCTACAAGTACATGCCGGTGGCCGCATGCATGCGGACTATTCAGTGGCTGACACGCTCTGTCTCGGAACGCACGTACCTACACGATTTTCGCGCGCTCACGATTTACGTCGCAAGTGAACGTTCCGCATTCATCTGTTGATACCAGTGTTATATTATAATAGTGTTTAAATGAGTAAAAAGACAGCGAAAAGATATTGTATCGCAGCGGGTTGTAGGAACAATGATCGAAATTGGAATCACGCATTTTTCGCTCTCCCAACATGTCCGAAGGATGCCCAAAGGTAAGAAAATGAACATAATATATAATAATTAGTTACTGAATAATAATAAAAAACATATTGCAGGTTACTTCCATATTTAACACTGGTAATACTCAGAACAATTTTAATTGTTAAGTACTTATGTAATTTTGAATTGATTATTTGCTGCTATTTGTCAATTTAAATTCTAGTAAAATAAGTACGTCTACTACTAAATCAACAATCACAGAGGTTTTTATAATAATATTTGATATCACGTTTGTAAAATTACCAATAATGAATAAACGATTGAGTGATAGTTTGATAGGTAAGTATATAAAGTATATAAATAATAAGGTACAATAAACGTATTGGAAGAGATCCCTAATAGGAATAAGTTCGCCTTTGTACATGTTTTATTTGTTACAAGTGACCCGCCCCGGCTTGGCACGGTACGCGCCGTGCGTATTTAAAAAAATCTAAGCATACATAGGGGCAGACAGACAGCAAGAAACGACTTTGTTTTATACTAGGTATGTAGTGATGAATATATATGAATAAATAAATAAATAAATATCGGACAACTAAGCAAAAACAAAATTAAGCTCAAGAATTTAATTGCATGTTAAGGTAACGCATTCGTTGCATTATTTATTTTATTATATTATACGTATTAAAATGTTTAAAAATAAAGCTAAAATGTTTTGCGGCCTGGTGGTGGATTTAATTCGTCGAAATTCTGAGATTGATTATTTTATAGTTAAATAATGAAATAATAAATATAATTTATGAAAAATATAAATATATTGCTCTCTATATTGAATGCCAGAAATAAATGAATTGAATGGGAAATACATTTTTATTTTTAGTCGTTGACAGCCCTCGCTCTCGGCGACGCGGCAAGCGAGACAATTCATTTTCACCGTTGGCACGCAGCTTTAACGTTCCGTTTGGCTTGCGCTGGGGACGACGACTTTAGAAGGGCCATAAATCATATTTTTTTGGCAAAAAAAAGCGGCTTTTGTAAAGATCAAAGCAGTGTGCCTTCTGTACTTGTACTATTATCTATTCTGTGGTTATTGTGAAGTACCCTTCAGGTCTTGATTCCCTTGGCAGCGTCAACAAATGTACCTAGCAGAAACGTTCGTATCTTTTGATTTGACTTAGAAGTTTTATTTTTTGACGGCTCCGAACGGTGCCTATATGATTATTTGGTATTCAGCTTCATACGGAGGTACGCGTTCATGAAAAAAGGGGGTTAACAGATGGACAGCAAAGTGATCCTATAAAGGTTCCGTATTTGCCGACGGTATGGAACCCCACAAAATAAAATGTAATGCGAATTGAGGCTTAGGTAAACTGTTACAAGTACATCTTTGCTTGTCTAGACACGCTGGTGGTTCTGCTTGACAGCATTTTCGTCATTTATTCGCAATAATCCAATATGGCGCCGGCGCGTGATCTCATTGGCGCTAAGCTGGGTCACGGGAGGATATCCATTATTCATGGTTGAACGCGACGGATAATAGCTCAAGTACTTTTAAAATACCATAAGTTTTGCACTATTTTAGTTTGAATCGGGACGGGCCCAGAACTTAATGAGCTGTCACCAAAGAATTAGTTCGTAGAAATTGTTGTGCCTAATAGATTGTTCTTTGCAATTTTGAAGACGGAATCTTCTCGCTTTACTATATAGTTGTATTAAGTGTCTTCAAAATCAAATCACAATCACAAGGGCATCACTTTTACACGTCTGAATCTGAATCGACCGGCATTTCACAAGACACAATACCACATTTTTATTTTTGAAACACATTATGCTTCTACAATAAACGTTTTTTGTAGATATCGTTATCATTATCAATAAGTCCATTGTCCGCCGGACTCTACCGGGGAAAACACGAAAACCGAACGAAATCATACTTTTCATGGCATCAATGCCACTTTATGTCAGTCAAATATGATGAAGAATCGAAACAATAACAAGTAAACACAATTTATTTCTATTTATTAATGTTATCTCAATTTTTCATGTTTATGTTCAGCATTGTAATGATTATGCCTATACAGGGTGACCCTTTTAACTCGGTAAGTATGAGGAAGTCTAAAACTACTGTTCTTAGGTACCATGCCATTGATGTTAGTGATAAGAAAAACAGTATTTAAAACTTATCATAACTTATTTCATATAAAAAAAGGATTCAATTCAGCCTTTTAAGAATGATATTGAGATATGTAACTTTTTCGTCTTTATTCTCTTTTATTTTCTAAGCTGTTCGGGGTAAATATTTTAATTTTGAATGTTTACTGTATGTCTGTGTTTAAACTGCAGAAAACGAGATAAAAATTAAGTCGGTAAATGTATGATTATATTAAAATGTACGAGATTCATGCTAAAACTTTGCAAACAATGTAGAAAATAATGTTTAATCTTGCGTTCATAATGCGAATTTAAAGGATAACATGTAGCTTCGTTGGTTAAGCATATTCGTAGATTCATATTTTGTTTTAGGTACCTACATGCTTGTTTATACAACGATTGGAACATTATTGTTTCATTTCACAATAAAAATTAGAGATTAAGGAGTTTCGTTTTTAATGTCTTAGTAATAAATTCGTTAGAGCTCATAAACTATTGGGTCGTTAATAACGATACGTATTAACCCAAAGGTATTATGAAAGAGAAATGTAATGTGATCCACTGCAATGTAAGCAGGACTCGAACCTGCGACCCTACGTTACGGGCGTAGTGCTCTACCAACTGAGCTATCACATCGTTACGTCAATCACACCAATGTGGTATTTCCACATTAAAACAGAATCGACAAAAGATTCTGTTAAAAAAATAACTATTTTCACCTCACTCGCTCGGAAAACCTCCGTTTATAGGGCGAAATCTGCGTGCAAAAGTCTATTTTATCCGCTAGCGTGCAAAAGTCATTTGAATTTCGAACACGACGATTTTGATTCTCTGTGGTGCATGTAACTTTTTTATATTTAAGACTCCTTCAACGCGTGACTGATTTCATCAGTCGATAAATCTTCGAATAACCAATCAACGCACGCTAATAAAGGGCGATCTGGTCTGGCCGGCTAAAATCACGTACCTACGTTTGAATACTTCTTTAAAAAAAATACACCTACAATATCACGTCCAGAAACCTGGTTTGTGGTTACAGATTTTTAAGTTTTTATTTTTTCTACACTTTATTTTGTGTTGAATATGTTTATATATATTAATAGTAAGTATTTCAGTTTCATTTATATATTTTGACTAGTAAATATATTAAATACATCACAAATTTTAATATTTATTTGTTATAAAAGTTGAAACATAAGAGTGTAATTTCTGAACGCACCCGAGAAAAAAATAAATAATTAAAAAGTTGGAAGTTTTCACAATTCACGTAATTGGTTCTGTGGAGAATACATACTGTTGTCTTACTTTATAGAAATGTGGAAAACAAGAAAGTTAAGCCCAATTTGGAGTATTCATTTAATGCTAAAAGCCTGCATTAAAACGAAAAAGGATTTGTTATAAATATTTGGAGACGATAAGTAATTAACCGAAACTACTGGCGTTTTTAAAGAAGATAAAGCCGAAATAAACTTGTGCGGATCCCATCGTCCAATAACTTCCAAAACAAGTGTTATGGAAAATACTTCCGAGTGGCCAACTAATCCTTCCCAGAATGCCATTCTCCCACATTCACAACGAATGTGTCAAGTAGTTTCAAATACAAATATAATATAACAGTGCTTAAGAAAAACTCAACGATAAAATATACACGACGATTACGGCCATATTTTTAATATGTGTGTGCTTCTCTCGTATTTATTTGGTTTGGATTTGAGTGTGTCAATGTCTTAAATTTGATGTGTTAAATAGAAGGCAAAATTAAATTTGATTATTTTTATGTTTTAATTGTTTTTCTTGAACTTCCATTTTCCTCGCTGTAGTGAGGTGAAAAGTTGTGTGTTCCGCATGGCTGCAAAATTATTTAGCTTCTCGTGTCTTGAAAGCTTCGCTACGCTCAGGAATCTATCTTTGAACCATTCGCTTCGCTCATGGTTCAATCTTAGATTCCTTCGCTCGCTCAGCTTTCAATTTCAACACTCGCGCCAAATAACAACTTTGCAGCCTTGCATAACAAATAACTATTTACGGTTTTCAAGTGACGAATAAGTACGCACAAGATTCCTTTCACTCACTTTTCACATATTTGAAAGTATGTTATTCACGAAGCGGGACTATATACGACATGAAAATATATAACATAATATTCTCCAAAAATCGTTATATTATTACACAGTCACACTACATCGCCATCGTAACATAGTTTCGAAATGGCTGAAAATTATAACTTTTTCTAAACTCAATCCAAATCAAAAGAAAAAACTATTATATGCTTGTCGAACCTACTCACAGAAGCGGTTGAAAAATGCCACCTGTAGGCGACAAGAGTCTGAAATCTGGACTTGGAAGTCCGAAAATCCACACATCTGGATTAGCGTTGAAAATTTCGGAAAAAATCAAATGTTCTTTTCGGGAATTTACGAAATTTTCGTCTTTTTCCGTATTTTTCGGAGTTTTAACGAATAAAAACAATAAGTCCTTACAATTTTTATTACAGTTAAACATCACTATCACTATCACCATATATTTCAATTGTTTCAAATTTTTTTATACCTCGGTTGTTTCCCAATGTCTCCAAACACCGCTCTTTGCACGCGGCATTATTACGCATTTGAAGATCAGTAAGAACTGGTTTGCAATATGAGTACTAGGTAAGTGCTATAACAATCTAAGTGCCGCATTAATAAGAAATTAATCCGACTGATAAGTGTAATGACATGATACAACTATGACAACTGAACTGATCTGACACCGATGTCTATGGCAAAGTAAGTCTATAATCATTCACTTACCCACCAGTATTAAGAAAAATAACCTACCGTAATATGGTCCTACTTTGCTCCTAGGGTGGTAACTATGCTCCAAAAAAAAAAAAAGTTTAGTTCCGTTACAGACGAAAACCCTTGTAAACTTTGTAAATTTAAATGATTTTATCGGGTAACGTAAGATTTCACCTACCAACACCGGTGGGATGGATTGTCAAAAGTTTAAATATTTTGACAGTAGCTGTCAAAACTTCAGAACGCGTGGATGCAACCGATTTTGTTTATGCAGAAAATCTGTTTGAATCTTGAAAATCTCTGAATGAATTTAGGTAAGTGTTTTATTATTTCATTTAGAACTTCATTAAGTATTAGAGAGCATGATATTTTAGTGATTGCTACAAAAGTTTCGAAAATATTAAAAACTTTCGAGGACGGTCTTACTATGCACATGTTTTGGGGATATTTTGCTCTGGGAGCATAAAGTATGAATTTGAAATTTACCCTTGCGTGATAACGGGAATATCTCGAAAAGGCCCTACAAGATCTATCAAAAACTGGAAATGGCGAAAATCCAAAGATGAAATTACGTACAAATGGGCAGACGTCTTAGGATGCATAAACGTTCCCAAAAAAGTAGGAAGACGAGAGTTTTATTCTATTTCTGAACAAGACCACTTATGGGGTGTTTGTTTGTTTTTTTTTACGAAGTTTTCCTTTTGTTTTGTTTAGAAAACCTGACCACTTAGGTTTCTTTATGTTTTGTTTACGTTTGGCAACAGACCTGATCTTTTGTTTTGTTTGTAGAGGTAAGCTACCTGATTTCTTTAGTTTAAATGTTGCAGTTAATAGCAATAATTTGCCAAATGTTTATTAACGTTGATTTTTATGATACCTCTTGTTTAATTATAAGAATTATTACAATTTAAGACTGATTGCAATGCAACTAGAAAGTACTCGATTAATCTCAATAAAAAAAACGTGATTCTGAACCAAATTGTGTTTTTCCGTTTCACCAATAATCATCGAGCAGACTATTGATAGCTAAAACACGTTAATTAATGCTCCACGCTGCAGAAATAAAGCAGATTACAAGGAAATATTGTCTAGGAGCAAAGTTTCCCGCCTCATACAGATTACTTTGCTCCAAAAAATAATTTAAAAAAAATCTAAAATATCAACTAAACTGCAAAAAAAAAACAACCTAAAATGAAGGCAATGAGTACTTATTTCCGATAAAATCATTACCAGTACCATAACTTTATATTTATAAAATATGCGATGCAATTCGTAAAAGTGGAGCCAATTTTGGAGCAAAGTAGGACCATATTACGGTACTAAAACTTGTTTAAATCGTATGTTTTCGTTTTCCGTTTGGAAAAAAGGGGATTTTTTCCGGAAATTTTCAACGCTAATCTGGATACGATAGAATTTTTAGTCAAACCGTAACGGATACGTTTCGCTTGCTCGGTCAATTAGTATTTATTTTAGTATTATTATTTGAGTAGTTTCCCACATCCCTCCTAATTCTTTCTCAACTCCTGGATCCTTGTTAATTTAACATTTTCCGCCTAACGATCTAGCAGCTTACACTGCGCTCGTGTTCGGTACAAGAAATTGAATAGTGTACCTCAATACTGTTACATCTTTGGTAAAAAAAAAAAAAAAATAATAATAATAATAATAAATATTTGGTAAAATAACGTGTCAACGTTGTATATTTACCTAATTTTCTTCTAGGTACACAACAATTTAAGAGATGAGTTACGTTGAGACGATCGATGGTCCAATCAATTTATACTACGCGGTGGTCGAAGGTGTTTCGTGTCTTACCACTTCGTGTCTTTGTGCGTCGGTAAGTCGTGGTAACCATTCCCCCTAGCGATAGTGTCACATGTTACACAAACGATCAATACATTATAGTTCTCAAGCAGCTTTTGCGAATATGAACAGAGAACTTTCTGCTATGTATTTTCTGTGACTAGGTAAAGCCTGACCAGAAATATATGAGGATTGTCAAGGTTGCGATTGGTTGCAAAATTGTTTGACATTAGTTTTAAAAACCTGTCAGTTCCACTATGTTAACCTCGTAATATCATTTAGTGGAATGCACTCTTTTCCTGACTGTTTTTCGTGTAGTAAACACATATACACTTTATTTATAATCTTACGTTCACGATTGTGAATGGTTTTCGGCATTTTCTTTGGATAATTTTAAATATTTGTCTTTTAAAGAAATCACCACGAATGACATTGACATTGTTGACAATCCATCATAAAATCATTGCCAGTGTAAGAAATTAGTTCCAGTGAAATTCCGCAATATGGCGTATCCTCGTTATATTTCTGGTCAGGCTTTACATAATGTAACATGCGCGCGCTATTAGAGCGGAGCGTCGATCAAAGAATCAGTGACAAAGTTATCGCGCCGCTGTACGGGTAGCAGTCCCTGTTGAAGAGCTCCGTACGAGTCCGAAACATATAGGGCCGTTCCTGGCAATTTAACGTGAGTGTAAACCGCCTAATTATAGATTAAATA
The DNA here is from genome assembly GCA_932273695.1 of Apotomis betuletana. Classification (NCBI taxonomy): domain Eukaryota; kingdom Metazoa; phylum Arthropoda; class Insecta; order Lepidoptera; family Tortricidae; genus Apotomis; species Apotomis betuletana. Next base: position 11,163,796 of record OW026309.1, on the reverse strand, counting down.
TGTCTCACAGAAGGTTGTTGCTGATTTGATCTGCCAGGTAGGCCTTCTGGAGCTGACATGCTCATCATTATGAAAAACTGTCAGGAAATCAGCCTATTGAGTTTGGACAATTGCGCACACAGGGTAGCAGTGTGCCCGCTGACACCGCCGGCTGCAACAGACACTGGGCTTTGTTCTACGGAGTAAACCGCTCTAAGCTTATATTGTGCAGATCCGATACGGCTTCCTTGAGAATTGAGATCATAGTGTAATAATTCCCCCTTTGTCAGATCCATTCCAGCCCCGGATTATTGGATACTTTGATGTCCATTATGGTTTAGATTCAAATAGCGGAAAATAGTTCGTTGTGCGATCGTGTGGATAACGGGGTTGTTTATTAGATGGTTCTCGGAGCTAATAATTCACTGAATGTCTTAGAAAATTATGTACAGAACAAAGGACTGATGGATTGAGTTGTAGTTTTCCTAAATGTTACGATGTTAAGCCAATATTAAGGTTTTTTTATTAGGCACTTAATTCTTTTGAAACTAATTGGCCTGGTGCACGACCTCAGCGCCGCCTTGGCGGCTCTGTCAAAAGTGTTAAATAATGGACGCAACAAAATGAAGGTAAATAATATTGATTGTAGAACACCTAACAAGTGCAAAATCTGTTTGTTTTTAATGTAAAACACATCTGGTTCTTAGCTTCATTGAAGAAAGTTATTATTATATGTGTGTTTAGTATTATCGTATCAATTTACTTTTTTGTTGCTGCCTTACAAATTAAAGAAAAAATGTAACGTTTTATTATGTTTGATTCCAGATAATTGAAAAATTACTACTATTATCAATACTGGTTTCCAATGCAACGGGTTTCAGCGTCAAACCGAGATTAATAAACAAACAATAAACATTTACAAATTATAAGTAATTCGACATTTTGTATATTTGAAACATTATAATCATTCTATCATAATATTATTATTGCACTAAATAGATAAAAATATGTTCAGTTTAATACACTTACTTTATTCTTCTAAGAGCAGCGGTCCATTTCATTTCTGATTTTGTTTCCAACTCGGTGTAGGAAAGCGATAAAATTTGCAACTGTTGTTTCGTCCTGTATTATTGCAGTTTACTATTTTATAGCAGAAAGCGTAAGCATTATAACTGAAAAGTATGACGTTTGACAGAAACAGAGCGGCCAAAGTTACCGCTTTTGGCCACATCAAGCGCTGCGATCATTTTCGCTTTCCCTACGCGACCTCTGCACCCGGCCAAAGTGATTATTTGTACAGTCTTTCCTAATATGATCCTATTCGATTTAAAGCTAGAAAATATTTCAATTTTATAGATTTTTTCCGTTACTGTATAAAAAATAAGCATTCTTGTACATAAGTGGATAAAATACATGAACCGTGATTTGTGATGACGGGCTACAAATAATAATCTATACTATTATAAAATTGTGTTGAAAATCCATTTTCTATGGAGAGGATTCATTATTTCAAGATAAATCTCAAGATGAAGCTGGGGCGTCTTTTAGTCTAGTACCTATTATAAAAGTGGAATGTATTCCTTTCAACATGATAAATGTCAGGCATTTTTCAAAATATACCCGAAAAATACCCTGTGACCCGCGTTGTAAAGGTCAAATTGTTTTGAGTAACAAATGGTTGAACATAGCAACTAATAGGTTTCATCCATATCATGATAAAATATTATGCCATGTCTATACCGTGGCGCAAGGGGAGCGTTTTAACTAAGCGTTACAGCTCAAAATCTCAGTCTGTTCCACCCAGCTCTGCGATCATGGCACCCCTTAGAGTGCGTCTCCACTGAAGCGAAGTGGAGAAGAGACGTGCAGAATCGACCGATCAAAAAAGGAAAGCGGAGCTGAGATACAGATTTCAACTCAGGTGATTGAGACGCACCCTTAGGCTGTCCACAGAAGCAGAGATGTATAAAATGGATCAATCACATTTCTCATATTTCAGTGCACACTTCTTTAGGGCTTCACAAAGACGCAACCTGTTTGGTTCATTCTCGCCGCTCTGCTTTTGTTTACTAATACTGCTCTTAGACCAGTTTGGCTGTAGGTACCACAAATTTGTTCGCGCGATTTTTTTTAATTAACATCATATTGACAAAAAACTGTAACAGATTACGTACGCCATGAGCCTCTGATAAGCCAATAATGATTTGTCCAACCTCGTTAAGCTTTGCTCTATTCGAGAGAGTTAATTTTTCTGCCTGAGCTTACTCATTCACGTGTGTTAATCACATTGAATCCTATATATTTACGTAGCTTGAAATGCACATCTACATTTTTGTTTGCTTTTCAATTCTTATAATTGCAATGTGACTGGTGATGGTGCTGAAACATATATCCTTTTATATTTTTTTATCATGAAGGGGCCTTGGCTCATCAGTGGACGGCTTTAGTTTTTAATTAACCCTTTCTGATGTGCGCGTCATACATGTATAAAAGTTTTTGTTTTTAGATCTGGTTACAAGATTCTGCGCGTTTAAAAAAGTTAAAATAGTGACACAATAGAAGTGTAACTACGGACCGAGCGACACAGGTAACTTAGCAGGGCTGGACTTCACTTGTCGCACGACTCAGCATCACCTGTCCTGCTTGTATGGTATTGAATGGAAAGGGACAGGTAGTGTTTGTGTTGGTGTGACAAAGAATCGCGTGTCGGAGTTATGCTAGAGGTACAGGTGAGCTGATACTTTCTCACTCGTTTAGTCGACCGAGCAAGCGAAGTGTCTCTGTTTCAGCTTCGCCAGAATTTCTTCCGTATATTTGGTGGTTTGTATGTTAGAATGTTCGGATTCCCGGCTATTCTCACCTACGGGCCACATTCCTCAACCGATTCTTATGAAATTAAGTACTTTCAAAAAATTACAAATTTCAATAATTTTGAAACAAATCTTCGAGGTCTGCAGCTCACAGAGCCACTAGTTTTTATTCTAAAGAGCACTCCTCCTGATGTAACGGTTTAGTGCGGTCTGATATATTCGGGCTATTGTTGCTCCCGGCGGCGGCCATTTGTTATTTCGATGCTCCCGTTATTTAAGTAATGCGCCCTAGATAAATATCCAGGACCCTTTTTATGTCTGCAGTACGTGGGCCTGTCTAATTTTAAATGTTCCGCCGAAAATATTGACGTGATCATTGATAAGAGAGCCCTTTTTTGCTGTAATGTTTTTTTGAGATGGTCGTGATATTGCACTCTTTTGGGGATAGATTTTTTACCGCTAACTGTAGCTGGTATTTTTGGGTTTATTCGATACTGTAGCTAAAAGGGGGAAACCCATTTTAGCTACATTATCGAACGTACCTTAAAATGTATTAAGCGGTTAACACTCACGTGAAATTATCAGGAATAGTAGGGTAGGCCACGATGCTAAATCGGGATTCACTCGAGCGTCATAGAGACCTATTGCGTTGCGAAGCTTAGATGATAAAAAGAAAAAAATGTCATATAAGATATATACCTTTTCATCGGTGGGGGTGAGCGGCTACAGAGTTTCAAAAATGTAAAAAAAAAACTGTTGCATGGACATACTCGAGCGCGTCAGATATTGATAGCATCCATGTCCTACACATTTATAAAGATGTACGCATGTTAAACTGATTGTATCCATGATGGGGTTGGTAGTACTTGAGGGTTGAAAATTAAAAAAAAATTTTTTTTCATCGGGCGCGTCAGATAATCTAAGGGGATGTTAAGTGAACCTAAAAAAATGCTCTTATATAATAATCTGACGATTTAGATGTGACGCAAACTCGCAGTTATTATTAGAATGTGCAAAAAAAATTCGCCATTTTGAAATAGTCAAGCGCGTCAGATTAAGATATATATGGTTCATCTTTATGCCCTAGACGTGTTGTCTCATAATCTGACGATTATCTGGCGGGGTTCGCCTAATCTGACAATAGAAAAAATTAACAGGAACTTGTGACTCAGAGCACTCTCCAGAAACAGGAAAATGTGACTCGGAGCATTCCCCAGAAGCAGGGGCATGTGATTCGGAGCTATTCCCAGAAACTTCCGATGCACTGTCATATTCCATTATACTTTGCCACTGTTGTAAATACTGAAAGACTCGCGGTATTTTTATTGCTATAAATAATTTATAGCACTGTGCGTGATTTACTTCATTTAATGAAGATTCTCTCGAAAGTTCAAGATTATCGTATGTTGTTCGGGATTTTCGGAGAACCGGTTCGCTCCGACTATATTCTAAAATATTTACACATTTTTGTTATGTTTCTAATGTAAATTTAATTGCTTTTTGTAAAGTACTTTTACCACAAAATACACACTTTATATTAATATCACTCATAGTACAGCTGCCGGCAAACTTTTAGAGCATAATCTTGACTGTGCAGTAGCCGATTTACGTACAAATGTACATGCGCAAATCCGCCATTTTTGTTCTAAAAGTTGCCGGCAACTATAAATATTTAATAACTTTAGTGTTGTAAACAACATGATTTATTAACATTGTTTATTTTTACTTATTCTTCTACCCAAAGGTTGTCTGGAAGAGATCGCTCTTTAGCGATAAGACCGCCTATTGTCTACCATTTATAAATTAAGGTTTCAATTGTAACATTTTTCTTGTTGGTGTGCAATAAAGAATTATTGTTGTTGTTGTTGTTGTTGATCAGCTGTCATGGCGTCATGGCAACAGAAACCAGAGTGGAATACAGGCATCACGTAACTGAACGCATTAAACTTTACGATTAATTTTTGTTACTTCGGCTAGTGGAAATCGTCAGATTATATATTTTCCGTTATCATTGATTCATTCCCTTTAAAATAAAAAAAAAATTAGTCACGCTTGAGAATGTCGAGATGAAGTTTTTTTTACAACTTTGTAGCCCTCCGCCTTCTTTACGTCACCTTTAAATTGTCAGATTAGAAGAATATACATGTTTTAGCATGTAACTAACTCACCCTACCTTAATCTGACGCGCTCGAGAATTTCAGATGAACAATTTTTTTTTTTTTACTAATCTGATCTTTTATCCTTGACGGGCGGCCATACATATGAGGCTCATATTTGGTGGAAGTACTTAACTGGGTACAAGGTATCCCCCTATATATTAATCTGCCGCGCTTTAGGTACTCCCGAAATCCCCTCTTTGGCTCTCCTACTAGAACGGTCTGACATATTTCATACTCGTATGGAGCTCTTCATCAGGCCGTTCCTGACAATTTCACGCGAGTGTAAACAGCTTATTACAATAATTAAATAGGTCTCATGGAAGTTTTAATAACATTAATACCTTATAAACATGAGTAAACGTTTTTTATTGGTAATATATCGGTTTATACCACGGAATAACAAGTAAAGTCGAAATAAAAACTTGCGAAGCATATAAAAAAGACACTTTAATCAACAGCAATAAGAAAACAATAAAATAACAGTAACTAACTCGGACACCAACTTTTTATTCCGAGTTATAAAAATTCCGAACGGTCACGACGCCGGCAACTTCATTGCGGAGTTCCCAATACTTTTATTTTGCAGGCAGTTTACAAAACAAGGGAAAATACATAGCTTTACAGGGCTAGGATTAACGATGCCCTTTAATCCTATAACTGCAAAACTCATCACATTAAGTAAAAGTTTTGGATGTTCCGAGGACGACTCAAAGTCGGCCATGGCTCGCGAAGACTTGTCCAAATTCGAAAACATTAACAAAACAACAAAGTCTTACTTGTATAGCTCCAAGTGCTAGTATCCCTTGGTATGTACTATGAGAACTGCAAATTAGGTTGGCAAATCAAAGAGCCCTTAGTGTCATTGTCGTAATGCGTACTAGAATGGCTAACCTAATCTGTTTCATGTCAAGCAATTGACTTACGACAGCGGAATTGGAACGCTGTGCATAAAAGTTTTAAGGCTAATCGACTGTGATAGACGGATAAACGGATCCCTCGAGTAGGGTAGGGTTAATGTAAACATAAACTGTTTAGGTAGACTTTGTTTTTGTACAATTTATTTATTACTCTGACCTTTAAGATACGGAGGGGCGGGTTAAAATAAAAAAAAGATTCAAATTGGAGTTAATTTAATTCCATTATAAATTGGGAATTTGCGAACACAGTACTGTGCGTAGAATAAAAAGTGCGTAGAAGTGCGTAAAAAAACGAAAACAAGCGACACAGACTAGTACTTGTACTTGGTAAAAAAAAGATTCAAATTGGAGTTAATTTAATTCCATTAGAAATTGGGAATTTGCGAACACAGTAATGTGCGTAGAAGTGCGTAAAAAAACGAAAACAAGCGACACAGACTAGTACTTGTACTTGGTAATAATATAATGTATTGTACTGTTAAATTGCAAAATTGCGTTGACAAATAAAAATCCACGAACTGTACTGTGAAATGAAATGTTTCCTCGTGTCTTGCAATATAACCCGGCATACCGCCCCGTAATCAAACTTACGGAGGAAAATAAAAATGAACGCTGAGCGTTAATAAAAGAGGCATCGCGAGGATCACATAGGTTTGTAATGGCCGCCCTATTCCTCCGCGTAATTGGGTAGTTCTTGCAAATAATTAATTAGGTATTATGAGCTGACGGAATGTAAGCAAGCGGAGAGAGAGGAATAAAGGCTTTTGGTACTGATTTGTCTCGTGGTCGTACAGATGTTTATAAATTGCGCTAGGAATTCAGCCCTTTGAATACTTCTTTGAATTTATATGCAAGGAAGAATATGTATACATTTATAAACCATTTATAAATTAAGGTTTCAATTGGAACATTTTTCTTGTTGGTGTGCAATAAAGAATTGTTGTATTGTATAAAATCTTTATTTTATATAAACAATTTACATAATGATTCTAAAGTAAAAATATTAAATAAGGTACCTAGCTAAATACACCAGAATAATAAAAAAATACTTAAACTAAGTTATAAATATGTACAAGTCTGATAAAGAATAACCTAACTTAAACTAATCTAACCTAAAAGAGCCCGCCCTGCATTATACCTGGCTCAAAGGTCCCCATAATACCAGCAGCGTTGCCCCGCTGAATAGCTATGGAGACCTGCTGAACCAGATAGGAGCCAGAGCGGGGATCGCAGCCCCTGTCCCTTAGTCGTCGTCCAAGTTCCCTAAACAGATTGTGGCCTTCAAGACTCCATGGTCCTGCTGTCTATTATGTAATATATCCAATTGATTCTCTTCAGTAAGTCCAATGCTTAGCAAGAAACCGCACCCGCCTATTTATTTAACCTTTTATTTATTTATTTATTAAAGCCAAATTTATTCCTTAATATCATACAATTTTATACATTTACATGCGAAATAAATTATAATATTTGAGTTAACATTTCATTAAATACATTATTTTTAATTGATATATTATATCGTGGCAATATACTTGCCCGCAGATTTGCAAGGTATATGAACAAGTAAAATTGACGCTATTCAAAGCCTACTGTCAGACGTTCTACACCTGCAGTCTGTGGGTAAGTTTTACACGGAGGGCCTATAACGCACTAAGAGTCCAATATAATAATATTTTGAGGATGCTGTTGCGGCTGCCCAAGCACTGTAGTGCGTCCAACATGTTTGCCGAAGCGCGAACTGATGATTTTTTTGCAATTAGACGCAAGCATGTTGGATCACTACTCAGGCGAGTGCGTGGCAGCGGCAATAGCCTCCTCAGGGCATTGTCGGAGAGGCTGGACTGCCCCTTAACTAGATATTGGGTGGAAGTGCCCATCGGTAGGGCCAAATAGGATGAGGCCGCAATGGATCATTGGTCTGCAATAAACTATTTTTATTTTTATTTTATTTATTTTATTATTATTGAGCTAATTTTATTTATTAATATTATTTCATTTCATTTATGTCACACTATTATTAAGGACCTCTCGACGAGTATAGGCCTCCTCCATTTTTCTCCACTCTTCTCTAGCTTGCGCTGTTACGATCCAGTCATCTCCTGCGATCTTTTTAATGTCATCCTTCCATCTTTCCATCGGTCTGCCGCGTTTTCGTTTACCAGGGGGGCCAGCCCATGTAGTTACTCTCTTAGTCCATTTATTTTCTTTAATACGTGCGATATGGCCCGCCCATCTCCACTTGAGTTTTTGACAATGTGATAGAGCATCGATGACTTTTGTCCATGATCTTATTTCAGTATGGCATTTTTATCTCTACGTTTCAAATTTAGTATGCTCCGCTCCATGGCTCTGACAAGTTACAATTTTTTGTTTTGTGTGCGTATTATAAATCCAAGTTTGACTTCCGTACGAAAGACAAGGTAGGAGACATGAATCAAGGATTTTCTTTTTTAACCGTAGAGGTAAATGGAATAACATTTATTATGGGTCAAAAATAAAACATATAAAATAACAATGGGATTAAAACTAAAAATTAAACTAATATTAAAATTAGATTTTAGAACTTCTTTGTTACTCAAAAACTTGTTCCATGTCATATTTATGCGTCTTTTTAATTCGTCACGGTGTCTCGACTTCATTAACGATATCTGTTTACCCAGGTACACGTATTCTTGCACATACTCCAATGGTCGGTTCTCCACAAGAATGGGTATTTCCAAAATGTTGGTCATAATTTTCGTTTTATCTGTGTTTAATTCTAAGCCAATATTGCGGCTTGTAGAGTTTAGTTCATTTATCATCCTCTCAAGTTGTGATGCAGTTTCTGAGAATAACACGATGTCGTTAGCAAATCTTAGGTTGCTCAAATAATTTCCTTTTATATTTATACCTTTCTGTGACCATTCGAGCTTCTTCATGATATTTTCCAGTACAGTTATAAATAATGTAGGAGACAGGGGGTCGTCCTGTCTAACGCCTCTACTAATTTTTATTTCGGGACCTTTTTTATCTAACTTTACTCGACTAACGCTTTTCTTGTATATGTCTTGAATTAGTTTGATTGTTTCTAACGGTATTTTACAATCTTGGAGAGCTTTCCAAATACTGTCATGAGAGATAGAGTCAAAAGCTTTGGCGTAGTCAATGAATGCCAGGTAGATGGGGCGTCTTTGTTCTTCATATTTCTCAATGACTTGATCTAAAACGTGTATGAGATCTGTGGTCGAACAATGTTTTCTGAACCCTGCCTGTTCAACTGGCTGGTATTTTTCAGCAAGTACATAGACTCGTTGTTCCAACAATGAGGCAAATAACTTGTAAAAGTGACTGTATGCTAATAGGCCGGTAGTTAGCAATATTTGCGGGATCTCCTTTTTTGTATATTAAAATAATGTCTGATTGGGCCCATTCTTTTGGTATTTCACTAAGTTCCAGAATTGTATTAAAAAGTGTGGTAAGAAAAGGCATCAGTAGGCATCTTCCAGCTAATATTATTTCATTGCTTATATTGTCTGGGCCACAACTTTTTTCTTTCTTTAAGCTCTTTATTTTCTTATCAACCTCCGCTATAGTAAACCGTTGTAGTGGCGGGGGACGTAGGGTCGTTGAGTTTCAGTGATTTCAGTAGAGGTTTGACTTGGAGGATTTTGTGCAGAGTATAGATTTCTGTAGAAATTTGTTGCTGTGTTTATTATCTGAGACCTTGAGTAAATTTATTTACCGGACGGGGTTTCGTTTAAGTTGGGTATCCAATTTCTTGTTAAATTTAGCGCCTTGTATCCCCTTTTGCTAAGCTTCCTGTGGTGTTTAGGTGATTTTCAATTTTCTTTAACCTATGTTCTTCATATTCTTTCTTAATTATTTTATGAACATTTTTATACAAGTTGCGAAGTTCCCGTTTTTCTTCTTTAGTTAAAGGTTTCTTGTTTCGCAGTTCCTTCCTTCTATTCAGCAGCGTTCTTGTATTTTCAGAAATAATACTACGTGTTCTGCTCGCAGGCTTTTTTGTAGAGATCGACGCATCGGTGATAGCTTTCTTTATTTTTGAATTATATGATTCTACATTTTCGCATCTGGTCGGGTCGATATTCTGTAGGTTTTGGTTCAATTTATTTTGAAATAATTTTTCGTCTTCTATAATATTTGATGACGGTTTCCTGATACTGTAGTTAGCTCTACTTCTTTTGTTTTTTGATAGTCGAAATTTACTCCTTACGAGTCGATGGTCGCTTGGGAAATTCAGCTGATTTATGGTTTCAATATTCGTGAAACGTCCCTTTACATTTGACATGATATTATAATCAAGCTGGTTTTTGTTTTTCCTAGGTGAAAGCCATGTCCACAGGTTGCTTGGTTTTTTCTTGAATATGCTGCTGATGACTGTGAGGTTGTTTTGAAGTGCGAATTGAACCAGTTTTTCGCCTCTTTTGTTTCTTTTTCCATATAAGTACAAACCTAATACTCTTTTTTCTTCATATTTTCGTTGACCGATGCAAGCGTTGAAATCACCCATTACAATTACATGTTTGTAGCTTTTCTCTAGAGCGTCCTGCAAGTGGTTGTAGAAAATATCAATATCTTCGTCACTTGATGTAGGTACTAGTAGGTGCGTACGCTTGTATAATAGATATTTATAGTCTCGAATTCCATGTTCAGTATACAGACTCGTTCTGAGATCGCAACAATGCTGTCTATATTAGATTTCCATTGTTTCTTTATTAAAAAACCGACGCCATAGAGGCCTTTCGTTTCACCATAATGACAGAATATATGTTCTTTATCCTCTGAAATATTGTAGCCTGTTCTGCGTACCTCAGCGAGCCCAATTATATCGTAGTTTATTTTTTTGCTTCTTTAAATTCTATGAGTCGTTCGTTAGATAGTAGAGATCTTGCATTATAGGTACAGATATGTAGCGAGTGGTGTGGAGGGTTTCGGTCGTTAGTCCCCGCGGTGACCGGCCGAGTTGGGGAACGTCGTGGAGAGGTCGTCGCGTGTTGTCAAATTGCTTTTTGGGGCGGCGTGGGCATAGCGCTGGTGCCGGCAACTGGGATAGGCGCCGGGGCAGAGGTGGGTTCTACATTTTGACGTCTCGTTACAAAACTTTTCATAGTAGAATTCTGTTTCTTTGGAACCTTTTTAGCTTTTTGTTGTCTCGTATTCGGAGACTTATTAATATTTGTACTTTCAGGTGATTCCGAAAGGCTTCTCTTATTTTGTTTCCTGGTGTTATTGTAGCTTATGTTGTCCTCCTGATCCTCATTGTTTTCAGGCATGATTATTAATTTATCATATTTCAGGAATGCCTTTTTTCCTTTGTTTCTTTCTTCTATCAATTGCCCAATTAGTCTCTTTCGTTCTTCTATCACCTCGGGAGTAAAATCTTCTTTAATATAGTAAGTTGTTTGGTTCAGGGATTTCTTCTTACGTAAAAGAGTTATTTTTTTAATTGTAGAGCAGAATGTTACTACAACAGGCCTTATTTTTCCATATTGTCTCTGTCCTAGACGTTTGAGATCTTCTATATTGTCTTCGTGTATGTTTATTTTCATTGTCTGTTTTATTATTTTTATTATATTAGTTAGTAGTTGCTTCTAATTACTTTCATTTTCTTCCAGCTTAAAGAATATGATATTTTTCTTCCTGGACAGGCGCTCAAGATGTTGTATACGGCGGCCTTGGTCTTCGATTGTTTTTTCTAATGTATTATATTTCGATTCTAGGATTGGAAATTTTTCATCAATGTTGTCGTTTATTGTCTTCGGCAAGCTTTGCTTCAAATCTCTTATTTCATTTGTTTGCTGGTCAAATTTATGTTGCAAGCTTCTAATTAATGCCGTTAATTCTTGCATTTTATTGTTTATTTATATTTCTGTTGCTTACTATTTTATTTAACACTGTCCTCTATCGGCGGGTAGAATAAGTTAGATTTTGGTAGCGCCTCCTGCGGCCAACAACAGAACCAATTTTTTCAGTTTTGCTACTCCTCGGTAGATGGCACTGTTAATGGCGGTGATCGATGGTCTGTTGATGTTTTTACGATGTAGGTATTTGTAAAATACTGATCCATTCAAACATCCTGTGTCATCTTGTGCCTTACGTATTCTGGCAAATAAATACATTCTATTCTATTCTATTCTATAAATCGATTTAATTATAATATTCTTTTTTCTGCATCTAACTTTCCACTTCACAAGGAGAACTTGGATATAAAGGCGAGGTTTGGGTCCCACAAAGAGTTCAAAATGATTTCACGACACAAAAAACATAAGTTTGCGGAAGTATTAGTCACTGTTGATAGACACAAAGAATCACTGTTTATGTTCGGTTTTTTAGCAATGTTAATTTTTAGTTCACACTTGAGTTTTCTTCGACGATTCATTATGCACCCTAACTTCTAAATACAATTTGAAAGCGATTATCGGTGTGTTTAATTTTTAATCTTTAAAACAACACAGAGCTGATGTTGACAGTGGCACTGCACCGCCCTCTCCATCTTATGGCAATACCTTTAATGCACAAAAAAGTTAGTAAACATGGCGGACTTAACGTCAAATACCATTCTCTACCTATGTCCGATAGCCTACTCCAAATGCCTATTTCTAGTGTCCCACTACTCGTCTCTATTGGCTGCATATATACACCACTTGTTACTAAATGCATCCAAGTCATCCCGCCATCTTCTTTTCGGTCTGCCTCAGCCCCGGTAGCCTTGCGGTGTTAATTTGGTGATTATTCTACCTCCATATATCGTCTTCTTCAATTAAAGAGCTACGCTCTTGCCGGTGTAGCAATCGCCAGCCGTTTCTTTCTTGGTCTTTCTCCTTCACTTCTTGGTAAGACCTGCTTTAACCTTTTCTTTTATTTGCTCAAAGTAATTTCGTCTTGGCCTACCTCTACCTCGATTTTTTCTTGTAGGTATGATATTTAAATAAAACAATTTAAACGGATTATATCGCGTATATTAATTATTTGAGCCTCCCTGACGTTTCAGTACCTTTACAGATACCGTTGTCAAAGGTTGACTGAGAAAAACATAATTTTTCTCTGTCAAAGTTACATTTGTGCAAACTACCCATTTTGCAAATATTAATTTAAAATAAAGGTGTTCATACATGCCAGATGGGCCTAATGTGTAAAGACAGTTACACATGTGCCAGAAGGGCTTTTATTATTTATTTAAAATATCTACCAGCGGTTCACTAAAGGCTTACTGAGGAGAAAGAACCGCCAAAGAAAACTCCCAGATTGCCTTATTTATTACTATAAAATACTTTTAAACAAAAACTCTACATATACTACTTTTAACACTAATTTGTTTTACACCGTTCGAGGCCCAAGGTTTCCAGTCTTGTGTCTTGCTTGATCCTTGATAAGATGTACAACAGGATCCCAAGCCGGTGGTAATGACAAACCATCTTCTCTATTGAAATTGGGATATTTTTTGATTTCAATAGCCTCGCGCAACATTCTGGGAAAATATCGTTTCTCTCTGGCAAGGATTGAAGTGTTATAAAAACTTAATTGAATGGTTTGGATTGTCCATGACATGCTCGCAGACTGCAGACCTGTTGCAACGACGGTGCTTGACATCGGCTACATGCTCCTTAACCCGTGTAGCTATACTACGTTTCGTTTGGCCAATGTATGACAGACCACACTCGCAGTCCAGCTTGTAAACACCAGCACTCTGCAGAGGGATGCTACACTTCACGGGCCTCAGGTATTGTAGCATCCCTCACAATGCAACACCTTCCCCGACCCATCGACCCTTTTCTATTGTCTACCCGAGCTCGGGTTTTATTGCCCTCTCGGACGCCGAGCTCACTTTTATTACGGTCTACTATTGTTTCCCTCTTTTATATTTCTCTTTGGCTACAACTGTCTACAACTTCCTTTGCAAACGGTATACATCTTTTAAGAACATTCTTTAGGTAAAGCTGGACAAATACCTAAACATCTCATACCTAAACTATCACACTAGGTCCGCCACCTTGGTTCTTATTGGAATCGCTGTTTCAACCCAGCCTGTCTCACATCGTCTCTTTACTCCAAGGTTTCTTACTACGTGATGTGTGCTACGGTGTACGTATCACTAATCTAAGCTAACCTATGCTAGATCACAATTCTAACCTAACCTAACCTAAGCTACAGGACTACGCCCAGCTAACGCAGGATACGTTACTTGACTACTTAACTTCAGGTAGCCTTACTTCAAAGTATGTCTTTTGTTACTCACTACATATGCTGCATTTGGAACGTTGTTCTATTTATATTTTTTATCTTGTTCAACTTAAAATTACTTCTAACTATCACCTAACTTCGAAAACTAATTTTGAAGAACTGCTTTATATATGTGCTTACCTACTTAAAACTAGCTACGAGCACAGCACAGTTGTTTTGGTCTTAAGAACGCTGTTCTAACCTAACCTAACCTTGCATAAATTTGACTACGTACTCAATGTTACTTTCATCTCTTTTTTGTAATAACCGACTTCAAAAATGAGGAAGTTCTATGTAAAAATATTGCATGTAGCATAAGGATAATACGAATCTAATCTTACAATAGTAATGCGGTATTTTATACAGTAATAACTGCTTCAAAACTATACTAACTTATTTTAGCTGTAAGTTAAAAATACGAGTTCTATTTTTGCATATTTATTTATTTCGCCAAATATTATGTTCTTGAATAGATGCTTAAGAAAATACCTGAATAAACTTTGTAACTTGTACTAACGTGTATTTGTAGTAGGCTGAACTAAACTCGTTGATTTTTTAATTTGTTTGTTGGGTCCATATTGTTTGTAAAGATTTATGACAGGTTTCTTCTCCGAATCATCAAAAGATTCGAAAGTCTATTATACATTTTATTACTGTTTGTTGGTGGCTGTTGGGTGCGGTACAAACTAGTCGAAACGTGATTTTAACGGTAATCTATTGTCACATCCTTATAAAAGCCGATGGACAGTGACGATCAATAAGTATTCCGAACCGAGTCGTGCTTGTTACCAGAGCTCTCTCAGTGTACAGTGACATAGTGTTGAATCGTGCTACAGTGCTTATAAGATATGGCAAATGTAAGTATGTACTATTTTTTATAAAATATGTATGTAGTATTTTTATGTACTATTTGTTTAACAGTGTTTTTTCTGTAACTTGTGTTCATCGTGCTACTTGTTAAGTGTGTTAATCGGATGTATAACTTATTGTTGAATATTGTTTCAGTTCACGGAAAACACTTTCAAGAATTTTTATTACCCTGAACCTGAACATGATGATTCAGGGAGTGATGAAGAAGGCACACTCGGTTTCAAAGTGAAGCAAGCCATAGCGAAGAAACGTCCTGCAAACAGTATCGAGAGTTTCTTTGAAAAACCGCAGAAAAAAGTGAAACCAGTGAAGAGATCTTCCAGTGTGTCGCAAAGTTCCCATACCGGTGTTGCTTACCTATCTTCGGGTAAAGACGATGCTGCGTATGCATCACACCTTATTAAAATAGAAATATACGATCTTGAAAAAGTTAGGAACATCCCACCAGAAGAACACTGGAAGCACGCCGATGTGAGATTAAAATCTTACATCTCAACTGAGCAAGATCCACAGCTTGAGACTGTCCGTGATGTGATATACAACATGACGAAAGACATAGCTTCAAAGGACACTTGCGTGAAATATTTTATAAACAATACGAAAAAGTAAACTAAGTGTTTGTGTAGTTTTAATACTAGGTTAAAACTGTATTTATTATATAAGACATTAGATAATATTTTATAACATACCCTTGTGTACTACTAGTATTATATATTTCTTACTGCTTAAACAACAACTTTTTGTTATTCAAAATTGTTTAGACTCGTTTTATAACCACATGTTGTACTTTGTTTTGTAGCCTAATCATATTGATCTATTTCCCTTTGCAAATGTATAAAAGTCTCTACCCTTTAATATAAAATCACTAAGCTACGTTTGTTATTTTAAGGAGAACATTTGTTGTAATGTAATCACTATTTTCTTAGACACATGTCACGATGGACTGTTTAAGCTGTGATGTTTACGATTCCGAGCTCGTCAGGCTATGCGAAGAAATTGAAAATGATCAAGAAATGTATGAGATCGGGGAATTACTAAGCCAGCTGCATAGTCAAGGGTGAGTACTCTTGTTTCAACCTGTTATATGGTTTATGATATTGTACTTGTATATTTAGACATGCAATTTAAACAGTTTATTCTTGTTCAAACTTGTACAAAACCATTGTCCATTGTCATTGAGTTGTTGCCTTTTTATGGTTCAGTTTCATTGTTCTCTGTTGGGTGGGGATCCTGGGAGGTTCCTTATAAGCGACGTCTCTGGGGTAGAAATCATTCATTGTTCCAGTTACTGTGTTTGTGCTAGTACTGTGTCTGTGTAGTGTACAAAATACTGTTTTAAAAATGGTGCTTGGATATTTTCATATGGGAACTAGTTTAACCCACGACAAAATTGCAGTTTTAAGCAAAGGATTCATTTTAAAAGTGTTTCATAGAAACATAAGATTGTGGTATATTGACAATCAATTACCTCAGGCGCTTTTGGAAGATGAAGATATTATACCCTATTACACACCATGTGATGGGCATATCAATAAGTCGATGCATAATTTGTCATCAGATGTCATTGATGGGGTTTTAACAATGCAGGCGTATTGCCAGCAATGTCGAAAAAACTTAAGTTAGTATAATGATAATAATTTAATCATTGTATTGAAGTTTTAAATATTGTATTAAATACTAACGTTTTACTTTTTCTTTTACAGATCTAACCAAGTAGGACGGGGGAGAAAAAGGACAGCTACAAGTACGGGTGCAGAAGTACCAGTGAAGAGAAACTACCCTTCCGACAGTCGTGATATGTCTACATCCTCAAGCGAAGAACCATTATCCGATGTCAATGTAAGTACAAAAAATAATTCTGAAATTGAATGTTCGGTGTGTAAAAAGTTCGTGTCAAAAAGGTATTTTGGCAACCATTTAAATAGTAATATTCACAAAAATAATGTGTTGAGATCCGATAGTGAATATGTTAATGTCCAATTAATTGAAAATGCATTCAAAAACAGAGTCGCTACTTACAGAATATTATTTAATGAAATGGATCACCAACCTCTTGATCCCGAAACTATTTTACTAAAACACAAGGATAAGATCTTTACATTATTAGATCGTTCACTTAACAAACATCACGCTTTAAAAGTAAATTTTATTCTTAATGCAAATTTTACACAAGATACCAAACAATTAAATAATACATTTGATTTCCAATTAAGTAATAATATTGTTGATATCAGCACTGATAAAGCTGCTGTTTTTACATCTCTAGTAAATGAAATTGTGATAAGGTTGTCAAACTTTGAAAGAAAAGATAGTGGGTGGAGTTTAGTAACATTTAATCATATCGATCTCAATATTAACAAATATAATCCATTACGCGGCTCTTCTTTTATCGAATTACCTCGTGATATAAAGAATAAAAAAGCGGTTATTAATGTAAAAAACAATGACCATGAGTGTTTTCGATGGGCTGTATTGTCTGGTTTATACGAACCCAAAAGACATTCAAATATGGTCAGTTCATACATATTACATAAGAATAAATTAAACTTTGAAAATTTAACTTTTCCATTTAAATTGGGAGATATCCATAAATTTGAAAAAAATAATGATATTAGCATTAATGTATTTGGTCTCGAGTACAACTCTCAAAACAAGAAACACGATGTTATAGGCCCACTACACTTGACTAAATTAAAAAAGTCTAATCACTTAAACTTGTTGTATATAACTAAAGATAACCAAGGACATTATTGTTTTATCAAAAATTTATCGAGGTTAGTGTCTAAGCAATTGTCAAATGCACAACATGCTCTTTATATTTGCGATGGTTGCTTAATTAATTTTACATCACACGAGAGACTAAACCAACATCAAAAAAACGACTGCTTCCACGTATGCACAAACTTACCATCTGAAAAAGAAGACACAAGAAATTGGTTTAACGAATATGTACCATCGAATCAAGTTACTTTTAATAATTATGAACGAAAATTAAGAGTACCTTTTGTTGTATACGCTGATTTTGAGGCATTTTTAAATCCAATTGAATCCTGTTCTAACAACCCCAGTACATCTTCTACTACCAATATTCAAAAACATGAAGTATATAGCTTCGGTTACTATATTAAGTGTTCTTATAATGACAAGTTATCTGTGTACAGAACATATACAGGTGAAGACTGTGCAAAAACATTTATGAAAGTCATAAAAGAAGATTTAGAAACTATTTGTAAAAGTAATGCGTTTGCTAAAACTCCTTTCCCTCTAACAGATGCTAATAAGGTAGACATTATGCAAAGCCATGCTTGTTATATTTGTGATAGAAATTTGAATGGTGACTCAACCGTTTCTTATAATTATCATACTGGGCTTTACGAAGGCGTTGCACATAAATTTTGTTCTGAAAAATACAAACCACCCAATTTTGTACCTGTATTTTTCCATAATTTGAGCAATTACGATAGTCATTTTATTGTACATGGTCTTGGTCTTGAAGATGGTGACATAGAACTAATCCCACAAAATAAAGAAAAGTACATTTCGTTTTCTAAGTCTTTACAAGTGAATAATCGTGTTGTAAAATTGAGATTTGTCGATTCTCTTAAATTTATGTCGAGTAGCTTGGATAAATTAGCTAAAAACTTGACTACTGACCAATTTTACGAATTGAAATTGAACTTTCCACGTGAAGAAGACTTTAAACGTCTAATACGTAAGGGAGTCTATCCATATGAGTACATGACTTCGTATGATTCACTGAAATTAACTTCGCTTCCTACACAGGATCAGTTCTATAGTTCTCTCACTGACAGTCACATTTCCGAAAACGATTTCCTACATGCTCAAGATATTTGGTCTCATTTCCAATGCAAAAATATGGGGGATTATTCCAATCTTTATCTGAAAACAGATGTTTTATTACTAACTGACATATTTGAAAATTTTAGAAATGTGTGTCTTAAGACATATGGTTTAGATCCCGCCCATTATTATACCGCCCCTGGAATTTCTTTTGATTCGATGTTGAGGACTACCAAAATAAGTTTAGAACTTTTAACAGATGTCGACAAAATAGCTTTTATAGCGAAAAACATTCGAGGAGGGATTTCCCAATGTAGCAACAGACATGCAAAAGCAAATAATAAATTTATGGAAGACTATGATCAAAATATTCCTTCATCTTTTCTCATGTACTTAGACGCAAATAATCTCTATGGGTGGGCTATGTCACAATGTCTTCCGTCTGGTAAATTTGAATGGGTAAATAAAGATACCGATTTCAATGTTTCAGACGATGCTGAATATGGGTTTATATTAGAAGTTGATCTAGAGTACCCCAAGGAATTACATGACTCTCATTCAGATTTACCGTTCTGTCCAGAAAATGTATGTCTAGGCGATTCTAAAGAAAAAAAGTTGATTCCCAATTTAAATAATAAATATAATTATGTATTACATTACAGAAATCTTAAGCAATGTTTAAAAAATGGGTTGCGTTTAGTGAAAATTCATCGTGTGTTGAAGTTCAAACAATCTACTTGGTTAAAAAGTTACATAGATTTGAATACCCGAA
The DNA here is from genome assembly GCA_932273695.1 of Apotomis betuletana. Taxonomy (NCBI): domain Eukaryota; kingdom Metazoa; phylum Arthropoda; class Insecta; order Lepidoptera; family Tortricidae; genus Apotomis; species Apotomis betuletana. Next base: position 11,144,265 of record OW026309.1, on the reverse strand, counting down.
TGCGTTCGCTGGCGACGTCTGATTTTGAAAAAGATTTCTTTAAACTTATGAATAATTCTGTTTTTGGTAAAACAATGGAAAATGTCACGAAACGTGTGAATGTTAAATTATTAAGTCACTGGGAAAATCGCGGAAAATCCCAAGGAGTACAGTCCTTAATAGCTAAACCAGAATTTCATAGTTTATCCATATTTTCCGAAAATTTAGCTGCTGTGCAATTGAAAAAAACAAAAATCTTTTATAACAAACCAATTTACCTTGGATTCTGCATTTTAGATCTATCGAAAACTTTAATGTACGAATTCCACTACAACTATATGAAATACAAATATATGGAAAATCTCAAGCTTCTTTACACGGATACTGATAGCTTAATATATGAAATATACACTGCTAACTTTTATGAGGACATTAAATCTGACCTGAACTTGTATTATGATACATCTGATTACCCACCCAATAATGCATATGGTTTTCCATTACTAAATAAAAAGAGGTTAGGTTTTTTTAAAGACGAAAATAATGGCAAAATTTTGAAAGAGTTTGTTGGTCTTCGATCAAAAATGTATGCCTTAGATGTTCAAAATAGTGGTATTATATCCAAAGCTAAAGGAATAAACAAGTGTGTTACCAAAAAATTAACCCTTAACGACTATAAAAGTTGTTTATTTGATAGGAATATACAACATGCTCAAATGTTACGATTCCGATCAATAAAACATGTTTTATTTACGCAAAATATCAATAAAATATCATTATCTTACAACGACACAAAACGATATTTATTGAAAAACACTTCGGATACTCTTGCGTGGGGTCATTATAAAATACCTCATAATTCTTAAAAAAAATAAAAAATACACGGAACATTCAATTTTCATATTTATTTTTTGTACATAATATTGTATTTTAAGATGTTTTTCTTATTATTTTGATTTAACAAACTGTTTTGTCAATAAATATGTTTTTGTAAATTTTTATGTGATTTATCTAGAATAATATAAATATTAAAAAATATTTAACAAATTTTTTTTTTTTTACTTCTCCATTTTTTTTTTTTTTTTTACCAATTTTATTTAAAAAGCTATGGTCTAGAAATTTTCTCATTTGAAGTCAATCCGTTAACATATGAACACACATATTTGAAAATTTATAATGATTCATTTTAACCACCCTTTCACTACTATAGTAGCGGGTCCAAGTGGGTGTGGTAAAACTCAGTTTGTTACCAATTTTTTAAACAATGCAAAAGAAGTATGTAATGTTGAATTTGATGAAATTATTTGGTGTTATGATGAAATGCAACCTTTGTACAATCTGGAAAATGTAAATTATAACCAAGGAATACCAGATTTTACTTTATTTGATGGAAAAAAGCCCAAGCTTCTCATAATTGATGACTTGATGAGAGAATCGGATGGACGAATCGTTGATATTTTTACCAAAGGAAGTCACCATAGAAACTTAAGTGTTTTTTATATTACTCAAAACATATTTCATCAAGGCAAAGGACAACGTGATATTTCATTGAATACCAGCTATATTGTATACTTCAAAAACCCGAGGGATAAAACACAAATTCGCTACTTGTCACGACAAGTTTATCCGGAGAACCCAAAATTTGTAGATGAAGCCTACAAAGATGCCACTAAAGATGCTCATGGTTACCTTATGATTGATCTGAAGCAAAATACCGATGACATATGTCGTTTTAAAACTAAAATATTTCCTTTTGATGGGCATTGTACCGTATATGTTCCCAAGAAAGGGTTTAAATACGACAAGAATCAACACGTTTTAATCAGTTCCAAATAATGCATCCAAGAGTACACACATATAAACATTTACTTGAAGCACTGCAGTTACTTAAACCAAAGTATCGCACAGCGTTGCTAAAATCTTGTGAAGATGAAGAAATTCATATTATTTGTGAGTGTATTTATAACGTTTTAAAAGGGAAAATACCACTGGAATCAAAAGATAAATCAAAACTAAACAAATATAAAGACACATTACGAAAACTAGTTTCGAAAGGGAAACACAAACTGAGGAAAACTGTTATTATTCAAAAAGGAGGTGCATTTCTACCTATTATATTAGGTGCAGTTTTAAGTGCCTTAGTAAGCTCCGTAACATAAAATAAAATGGAAAACACAAAAAAAATGTTGTTAGTTGAACCAGACTTTATTGAAAGACTCAAACGAAATGATAGCCAACCCGAAAATGTATCATCTCGCCTAGACGGAGAGATGCAAAAAATCCTGAAGAGTAAAATTAATGATCGTGAAAAGTGGGCATTATATTCTCAAGCACTACAACGATTTTTGCACTTTATTGAATCAGATCGAAAACCAATTAAAATACCAATAGTGATGGAGGGGTTTGATCAACTCAACGATGAAAGTAAGGATTTAAACTTAAAAGTAAACAAAAAGGAGGAGGATGAAAATTATGAATCAGTTGCAAATAAAACACTACCAGATGGTGATGTTTCTGCAGTTACTACAGCTACGCCGTCTGGTACAAAAAATCCAGAAACTGTACTATTCAGTCCATCTCGTATTGTAGATAATTTACCAAAATCATATGAGAAAAAAACCAGAACATTATTGAATTGTATTGTGTCAAGCAGACCAAAAATATGGTGGAAAACAAATGGTGAAGTTGTAATAAACAATCGAACTATTCCAAACAGCAATATTCTCGATCTGGTAAGCGATACGGTTAGATCTCTTAAACGCCCTAAGCCAACAGGATGGGAAGAGTTTGCTTTATTTTTAAGAGATATAAAAGTTCCTACGTCTTGTATAGGTAATCCTACTAATCTAGAATTTATAAATAAACCTCAATCAAGTGAACCTCACGCATCATCTGCTCCGTCAAGTGCTCGATCGTCATCGTCATTTAAAGACACAAGCGCCAGTACACCTCTTTCAAGTGTACTGCTCAAGGCAAACAAAAAGAAATTAGATTGGGAAAGATGGAGCCCTTATTAGACATTCATGCAATATACTACGATGTATCTAATCCAGCAGGCTACAGTAGTTTAAATAAATTAAGTAAACAAATGAAAGGACGAATGAACAAAGACGAAGTAAAGAACTGGTTACAATCTCAAGAAACGTACACACTACATAAACCGGTTGAAAGGCGATTCACAAGAAATAGATACGTCTTATCTAACTTTAATGAACTCTGGCAAGCTGATCTGAGTGATATGGGTACTTACAGTCAATATAATGATGGATACAAATATATTCTGTGTGTTATTGATGTGTTCAGTAAATATGCTTTTGCGAGAGCTATGAAAAAGAAAGATGCCACAACCGTTATAAATTGTTTTGAAAGCATATTTACTGAAGCCAATTCTACTCCTCGTCACATCCAATCTGATAAAGGCACTGAATTTGTTTCAAAGGCAGCAAGGGATTACTTTAGGAGCAAAAACATTAACTACTATACTACTAACAATCCTGACATTAAAGCAAGTATAGTAGAAAGGTTTCAAAGAACTCTTAAAATGAAAATGTGGCGTTACTTTACTCATAAGAATACATACAAATATATAGATATTTTGCAAGAACTTCTTTATTCTTATAATCACAGTTATCATTCTAGTATTAAAATGCGCCCTATCGATGTAAATTTTGATAATATCATGACTGTTTGGTGTAATTTGTATAACAGAAAAAAGGATAGACAACTTACTTTGGAAATCACAAAATTAAATGTTGGTGATCATGTTAGAATTACTAAATATAAACATATATTTCAAAAGGGTTACGAAACTAATTGGAGTGATGAAATATTTAGAATTGATTCAATAATAAACCGCTTTCCACGAGTTGTGTATACGTTAAGAGATTTAGAAGGTGAGCCTATCGTTGGTACATTTTATTCTAAGGAATTACAAAAGGTGACTTATCTCCCCTCCATTGATTATAAAATTGATAAAATAATACGCTCACGTGGGGTTGGTGCCAGAAAAGAAGTACTAGTGAAGTGGCGAGGTTATCCTAACAAATTTAATTCTTGGATACTCGCTTCAAGCTTAAAAAAAATATGAGTGAAAACAGCTTTTATATTACATTGTTAAGTAACAGTTCCTCGGACTACTATACCGATAATACGACTGCACACTTCTTAACCAAATTACCCAGGAGTATAAAGTTGGAAGGAGAATGGGTAGTTGGCTTAGTAGAATTTCAATACCCTTGTTCAATGTACAATGTTCAAGACCATGAAAATATGATTTATTTAAAAAAGAAAGTAGTGTCACCCACTGACAAGATAGCCAAAATTGTAGATATAAAAACTCATATACCAGCAACTACATATGACAACGTTGACCATTTTATTCAAGCTTTTAATGACAACCCACAACTGAAAAATAATGTAAAGTTTAGATATGATAATCTAACCAAAATGGTTGGGGTAGCAACAATTAATAACGATATAACTTCTCTTATAACAACCCCAATACTAAGTCTACAGTTAGGTTTTAAACCGAAAACAAATTTACGGCAAGTTTCATTTGGTAAAAATCCTGTTAATTTGTATTTGGGCTTACCATCACAATTATTTGTTTATACAGACATCATACAACCACAGGTAGTTGGTGATGTTATAACTACATTGCTTAGAATAATACCATTAGATCCAACAGAATTCCATTATGGAGCATATAAAACACACATTTTCTCACCCGCTCATTATGTACCTGTTTTACGTAGAGAATTTGATACTATGGAAATAGATATAAGAACAACTACCGGTGCAAGAGTGCCATTTCAATTCGGAATTTCCTGCGTGAAACTACACTTTCAACGTCTAAGATGAATTATAAAAGATCATCTCACTCCTGTCCCTACGATCATTATTATACCCATCAAGCTGGTTCTGGCATAGGAATTGTCTATAAAGGTGTTCCGTTTCAGCGAGGGCATGGGATTGGAAGTTTTTTGGGGGGACTGTTTAGGTCAGTAATTCCTTTGTTGTCTAGTGGTTTTAAAACTGTTGGAAAAGAAGCGTTAGATGCGGGGGTTGGTTTGTTATCTGATATGGTAAATTCACGCCCTATAGATAGTTCAGTTAGGTCTCGATTTAAAGAAGCTAGTGCTAACTTAAAAAGAAAAGCTGATGAAAAGATCGATTCTCTGATGTCGGGATCTGGGTATAAAATGTCAACTAAAAGACGGGAACCTCTCATTACCTTGAAAGCATCGCGCCGAAGAGGAGCTAAGAGAAATAAATATAGTGACGATATATTTTCAAAGTAAATCATGTCATTCCTACACAATCATTCGTGTGAATGTGCAAAATCTGAGTTAGATATATTTGCCCTGCCTTCGACACAGACAAGTATTGAGAGTGGACAGTGGGTTCATTATAAACCAATTTCATCTTTAAGTGATGATGGTCCTATTGAGTTTCAAGTCCCCGGTTCAGGTGATGACTACATTGACTTATCACATACATTATTACATATAAACGCCAAAATATTAAACCAGGATGGTACAAAGTTAAAGCCTGATACTCAAGTTGCCCCCGTTAATAATTGGTTGCACTCCCTTTTTAATCAACTTGACGTATATTTAAATCAAAAACTAATCTCGCCACCAAACAACACATATGCTTACCGTGCTTACATGGAAAATCTACTTAACTATGGATCAGCCGCTAAAAAAACTCACCTTACTTGTGGGTTATGGTATGAAGATACAGCACATTATATGGACACCGTTGACGCAAATAACAAAGGATTTCACAAAAGGATGGAATTTGTTACAGATAGTAAACAAGTTGAAATGATTGGACATTTACATGGTGATATGTTTAACCAAGAGAAGTTTCTAGTGAATGGTGTAGAAATGCGTGTTAAGTTAGTGCGATCAAAAGAATCGTTTAATCTTATTTGTCACCAAGATAAGAAATTTAAGGTACAAATAATGGACGCTAGTCTCATAATAAGAAGAGCTAGAATCAGTCCAAGTGTTTTGTTAGCTCATCAGAAAGTGCTAGCATCAACAACTGCAAAATACCCTATCACAAGAGCAGAAGTAAAGGTACTTACAATACCGTCAGGAATACAGGGTAAAACTTTAGATACATATTTCTTGGACAAGTACCTAAAAGATGTATAATTGGTTTTGTATCAAATTCATCGTTTAATGGTAATTTTGCATTGAACCCTTTCAATTTTCAAAATTATAATATGAACTCTTTTAGTTTATTTGTAGATGGTCATGAAATTCCTTCTAGAACATTACAACCATCATTTAGTTCTGGTTTAATAGCATCAACATATCATACTCTATTTTCTGGGACTGGTATTCACTTCCACAATGAAGGTAATGCAATAAGCAGAACCGATTACGGGGAAGGTTACTGTTTGTTATGTTTTGATTTGACGCCTGACCTGTCAGCCAGTTCTACCTCACACTGGAACCTTGTAAGACACGGGAGTGTTCGGATAGAAGTTCGTTTTGATAATGCCTTGAGCACTACTATTAACTGTATTGTGTATGCTGAATTTGATAATGTTATTGAAATAAACAAAAATCGTGATGTATCTGTAGATTACAACAGTTAAAATAATTATAAATACAGTGAAATTAACAATTAATCTCATTTCTTCTTAATCTGTGTTTGTAACATCATCGATGAATGTATACATGTTTTATTTATTATGGATACTAATGAAATTCAATATTGTATGAAAAAAATTAACCCTAGATTTAAATCAAATGTTTTTGCTGCTAACCGAATCCCTATTTGGGTTGCTCGTCCAGTTTTTATTGTAAGCAATTTGGACCCTGATTCGAAACCAGGTTCCCATTGGGTTGCAATGCATATTGATGCTAAAGGTGTAGGGGAGTACTTTGACTCATTTGGTCGGAAACCTACTGGTTATCATAAGTTATTTTTGAATAGAAATGCAAAACGGTGGTTTTATAACCAAAGACCACTTCAAAATCATTTTACTTCAGTTTGTGGCGAATATTGTTTAGTTTATTTATATTTTAAGTATCAAGGAAAAACTATGAGCGATTTATTGAGTTTGTTTTCTGAGAATACTCTTTGTAACGATTTAATTTTAAGAAATATGTTTAAGTCAATATTTGTGAAATAAAACAATATATACTAAACTGATTTTTTATTTATAAATAATACCTTAATTATACCTAATTTATCTAAAAATAGTGACTGATTACATTACAACAAATGTTCTCCTTAAAATAACAAACGTAGCTTAGTGATTTTATATTAAAGGGTAGAGACTTTTATACATTTGCAAAGGGAAATAGATCAATATGATTAGGCTACAAAACAAAGTACAACATGTGGTTATAAAACGAGTCTAAACAATTTTGAATAACAAAAAGTTGTTGTTTAAGCAGTAAGAAATATATAATACTAGTAGTACACAAGGGTATGTTATAAAATATTATCTAATGTCTCATATAATAAATACAGTTTTAACCTAGTATTAAAACTACACAAACACTTAGTTTACTTTTTCGTATTGTTTATAAAATATTTCACGCAAGTGTCCTTTGAAGCTATGTCTTTCGTCATGTTGTATATCACATCACGGACAGTCTCAAGCTGTGGATCTTGCTCAGTTGAGATGTAAGATTTTAATCTCACATCGGCGTGCTTCCAGTGTTCTTCTGGTGGGATGTTCCTAACTTTTTCAAGATCGTATATTTCTATTTTAATAAGGTGTGATGCATACGCAGCATCGTCTTTACCCGAAGATAGGTAAGCAACACCGGTATGGGAACTTTGCGACACACTGGAAGATCTCTTCACTGGTTTCACTTTTTTCTGCGGTTTTTCAAAGAAACTCTCGATACTGTTTGCAGGACGTTTCTTCGCTATGGCTTGCTTCACTTTGAAACCGAGTGTGCCTTCTTCATCACTCCCTGAATCATCATGTTCAGGTTCAGGGTAATAAAAATTCTTGAAAGTGTTTTCCGTGAACTGAAACAATATTCAACAATAAGTTATACATCCGATTAACACACTTAACAAGTAGCACGATGAACACAAGTTACAGAAAAAACACTGTTAAACAAATAGTACATAAAAATACTACATACATATTTTATAAAAAATAGTACATACTTAAATTTGCCATATCTTATAAGCACTGTAGCACGATTCAACACTATGTCACTGTACACTGAGAGAGCTCTGGTAACAAGCACGACTCGGTTCGGAATACTTATTGATCGTCACTGTCCATCGGCTTTTATAAGGATGTGACAATAGATTACCGTTAAAATCACGTTTCGACTAGTTTGTACCGCACCCAACAGCCACCAACAAACAGTAATAAAATGTATAATAGACTTTCGAATCTTTTGATGATTCGGAGAAGAAACCTGTCATAAATCTTTACAAACAATATGGACCCAACAAACAAATTAAAAAATCAACGAGTTTAGTTCAGCCTACTACAAATACACGTTAGTACAAGTTACAAAGTTTATTCAGGTATTTTCTTAAGCATCTATTCAAGAACATAATATTTGGCGAAATAAATAAATATGCAAAAATAGAACTCGTATTTTTAACTTACAGCTAAAATAAGTTAGTATAGTTTTGAAGCAGTTATTACTGTATAAAATACCGCATTACTATTGTAAGATTAGATTCGTATTATCCTTATGCTACATGCAATATTTTTACATAGAACTTCCTCATTTTTGAAGTCGGTTATTACAAAAAAGAGATGAAAGTAACATTGAGTACGTAGTCAAATTTATGCAAGGTTAGGTTAGGTTAGAACAGCGTTCTTAAGACCAAAACAACTGTGCTGTGCTCGTAGCTAGTTTTAAGTAGGTAAGCACATATATAAAGCAGTTCTTCAAAATTAGTTTTCGAAGTTAGGTGATAGTTAGAAGTAATTTTAAGTTGAACAAGATAAAAAATATAAATAGAACAACGTTCCAAATGCAGCATATGTAGTGAGTAACAAAAGACATACTTTGAAGTAAGGCTACCTGAAGTTAAGTAGTCAAGTAACGTATCCTGCGTTAGCTGGGCGTAGTCCTGTAGCTTAGGTTAGGTTAGGTTAGAATTGTGATCTAGCATAGGTTAGCTTAGATTAGTGATACGTACACCGTAGCACACATCACGTAGTAAGAAACCTTGGAGTAAAGAGACGATGTGAGACAGGCTGGGTTGAAACAGCGATTCCAATAAGAACCAAGGTGGCGGACCTAGTGTGATAGTTTAGGTATGAGATGTTTAGGTATTTGTCCAGCTTTACCTAAAGAATGTTCTTAAAAGATGTATACCGTTTGCAAAGGAAGTTGTAGACAGTTGTAGCCAAAGAGAAATATAAAAGAGGGAAACAATAGTAGACCGTAATAAAAGTGAGCGTCCGAGAGGGCAATAAAACCCGAGCTCGGGTAGACAATAGAAAAGGGTCGATGGGTCGGGGAAGGTGTTGCATTGTTAGCGTAGGACGTTCTGTAAGTCCTGACAGAGCTGTCTGAGCGTCCTGGGACCTATTCCAAACGCTCTAAGTAGGGGGCTATTTGTTTTTTTTTTTTTTTTTTTTTTTTTTTTTTTAGGTTTGGTGGTCCGTCAAATCCGCCCTGGATACCGCCCATCAGGCCCGTCCGCCCCAGTATCGGGGAATACCTACTACTCATACAAGAATTAACTAATTATTTTATCTTTTTAGACGATTAGATTTAATTAAAATGTCCATAAGGACACGCAAAATAATGTAAACCTCTAGCTCTAGTAGGCTTGTGTAACACTAGACGATGATATAAATATTACTTATATAAATAAATAGGTATATAATTTAATAAATAAAAGAGCCATGACTCAGGAACAATTATTTGCCCTTGCCGGGATTCGAATGTTGCACCACAGACTCGGTAGGCAGCTGCACTACCACTGCGCCAACCGCGTCGTTAAAACCTATTTTTCTCAAACATGAAAGTAATAAAATGTCGTCATATAACGTGCGTTATAAGTGCGGCTTCAAAGTACCACGTTTCGGGTGAAACAACGCGAAAGAACTGTAAAGGAATTTCATACAAAATTTAAAGCCTTGGCCGGGAAGTAAGTTTTTTTTAAACATGGCGTCTGTGTTCATGAACAGGCTAAACAGCTGAATTATATTATTTTTGGTGTAGTTTTTTATTTCATTGCACATGTTTGAATAAAGCACTATACATGCCTTAGCCGTGAAATGGGCTTGCCGGCTTCCTTACAGTTGGCCGTCTATACCTACTCAACCAGCAACCACTTCTTTTCCGGCGTCTGCAGTAATGTACTGTTACTGCGTCCCTATACCTTGCAAAATATTGTGTTAAATGTCATAATGTATCGGTTAAATCATGCGAAGTAAACTACTTTCCCCATTAACTTGTACGACATGACATAATTATAATTACAGTGAGCGTCATTAGCAATTCGATAATTTCTAACTTCCGTTGAGAAACCGTACATCACCGTACTATAAATTAATAATTAAATTCACCAATTAACAAAATTACTCCATTAATTTAATTGGACATTTAGAAGCACTCTGTTTAATTTATATTAGAGTATTAGGCTATCGCAATATTAGTTTGCCTGCGCTGGGCAGGCGACGAGCAAATGTTTGTTTTTAGTGAAAAGCTGACGGATTTGCGTAACTCAATAGAAAAGAGAGAGTCCGTTAACGAAGTTACGTTGATGATAATTAAGCTAAAGCCTTCTACAGCTGAAAGGGATAACAGTTACGTGTTACTATCAGTTTTATTTCATTTCAGCGTAATTGTGTAGGGGGGAAAATGTTTTTGTACAAGCTTTGGGCGCTGTTTACCTCCTTTGGAATTTTGGGTAACCTAGTTCTAATTAGATATTCGATTTAATGTGGGACGGTGCACTAAACTCTTCATTGTAGAACAATTATATCGTGTAACACTTTAAACGGAACTTGCAATATAACTAACTTTAAACGGATGTCTGCTACAGGCGGCCGGACATCCCGAAAATAAACATTATTATAACATTTCCTCTTTGTTACGTTTACATATGCGGACGTTTTTAACAAAGGCAAGCCCCACAAAGAAGACCCTATGACGGCAACTCGTTAAATTTTTAATCTGCTCCGATATAAATCTGATTGTAAATTGCTTGTTTACTTTCTTTACCCAATATGTCACTTTTACGCTGCTGTAACGACTTGATTTTACTACCAAAAGGAGAAAGTAGCTTTTGCAGTGATGATCTGAGTCAGATATGAGTTTTGTGAAGTGAAAAGTTGAATAAATGCACCGAACACAGGGATCGCGGACGAATATCCCGGGAATTTCTTTTCGAAGGTTTTAAACCATTACCGAACCGTATTTACGTTTCGTTTTCATTAATGGAAGATGATTAAATTTATACAACAGCGTTCGTTAGCAATCGCTGCGTTATCTTTGTGAACTAGGTTATTAGGCTTTACTAATGTTGCAGAAAGTTTTTTTATATATTTTTGTATGGCATAATATTACTTGGTGAAAATATTGTTTGTCAGAATCAACATTTGCATATTATCCTTTAGAATACAATCAGCCGGTCGATTTGGTAGGGTGTCGCAGGTTTAACCTAACCTAACTTACGTTTCAGCCAAGTACCTATACGCTGATACTAAAGGGTGCCTAATCATTGAAGCGGAGCGGCGAAAATTAACCAATCAGGTGTCGTTGTGAAGCTCAAAAGAAGTGTATTTATATCTGAGGCATATGATTGATCCATTTGACACAGCTCCGCTCCACTCCAGTCCAGTAGACAGGCAGCCTTATTCAAAATTATCATTCGACTAAATGTGTCTGCGATACAAGTTATGCGAAATGTATTACTTACAAATAATATAATGTGGGATGAGGGACTCTATTAATAGACATTTACCCCTAAGTTTATCTTCAATAATAACAATAGACGATATTGAGCTTTTGCGGCGCTTTAGAATCTTCAATAGGGGATTATTATTAAAAGAAATTGTATCGGTTTCCCGATATTATCGTGGCATCTACTTTGAAATGTAGGAACTTTAGTGAAGATATGAGGAAAAGATGAATATTTATCGTAATTTAGTCGCACAATTCTGAAAATTTAACCTCTGTTATAAAACCATTACACTCATTCAAATAATTTAGATTGTTTAACTGTCTTTTCAACATATACGCTTTTTTTTTTGTTTTTACTATCCTATTGTAATTGTGTCGTATCCTGTAAAAGATATCATGTGAGTAATGGTCAGCTAAAGCAAACAGGGCAACCTAAAAATATCTCGTCCTTTCTTATATACACAGGGTTCATAGTAATAACTTGCTGATATAAACGTCTTTCAATGGAATCTATTCCGCCAATACGGGTATAAAGTAATCTCATTTCCCATAAACCTACTAAAAAACTCGAAAATAAAGAAAAGATTATCAACTCCCGATAAACAGAACCCCAGTTTTCCTTACCCAATATTCTTATCGGATTTTTCATTTCTATTCCATTGCCTTCGTTATCTGGTTGGCGGGTGCATCACAATGGTCCAACCTGAGGGGCATTCGACAAATTGTGCATGGCATTCAATGACGCTGAAGCGTCTTCATACTGACAATAAGAAAGCAGTATAAGCATGTGAGAATCTTGTGTAGTTACTGCTTTTTTCTTCTGGAATATGGCTTCCGGTGTAGACGGCGCAATAGCATGCGATCTTCATTGAAAGATATAAACACTAGACGATGAAAGTGTCAATAAAATGGGTGCTGGTCGAAGTTTAGGTAAAGAAACGTTTGCTTCTACGTACATTAGGATGGGTGGTGAAATACATTGACAGACACTGAGGTCATTCTATAATATAGAATATAGAAGGCGCCCATTCGTGTTGTGTTAAATTTAAATATAGAGAACAAAAGCAACACCCAAATAATTACAAATACTAATTGCGCAAAGCCATTGACCTGGAAGACCTAATGCCCGCGGATCGTATCAATATTATACAAACTGTAAATTTGGTTGAATATTCATTACCTACTTAACCCTCTGGGCATCACGTAACAGAGGCGATTTATTATCGACTACCCTAAACTAACCGGTTTTAATATATTGGCCATAAACGCGGGGTCTAACCGCGTCTCAGATCGTCAATAAATCGATAAAACGGATTGCTGTTGGTAATGTACTTTTGTATATCTTATCAGCCATGATGTGATGTTGCCATTATTTTTATTTCGCTCGCATCATCATCACCTACCACCTTCTGCTACCTGGACATAAGCTCCTCTTAATATTTCGTCTGCAATTTTGTCCTGCAATAGTCATAATCCTCTTTTTCGTTTCCTCTAAGTCGGGTAAAAAGTAATCTTATAAAAGTATCACTAGCACCACTCCTACCCTTTAGACGTAATTAGGCCGCAAAGATATTTTATTAATAATTAAAAACATAAATTGGTTTTATTCATAGTTTTTATAGTAACTAAGTAAAGTAAAGTAAAATAAATATATCCGTTGGAAATTTGTGTATCAACACAGCGTTGGTACAACTGTTTGAGTGAACGATGAAGCAAATTGCTACGGGCCTTTTTTGCAGACCACTGAGGGAAGGGGTCGCATAGTTCTCTACGCGACTGTTGCTGAAAAGTACAAATAGTGCATTTTGTCGCTGTCCGCGTGCCATTTGAGTCTAACGGCAGGCAACGCCGGCGCACGCTCTATCTGTTCAACCTCGACCCGCTCTCCTGCAACCGGTTTGTTTCTGACAGGAACCGAGTTTACACCGAACTTGTTCGTACTATATAATACTTAGCTATACGATCCTGGTCACGGACTCCACAATGTAACGATCCCTCTTCCGACCCGATTCGGTGTATATCTACGAAATTATATACAGCTTACCGTGAGTCGCGAGGCAAGGCGTGTGTAAGTTAAATTGTTTGAGCACACTTGTATATATTATCGTCGTTAGAGAAAAACTAAGCCATATTCCATCTAACCCAAAACTTAGCGCTTCTTGGAAAAGATGTGCCGTTCTTGAATACAAGTACAAATAGTGCATTTGAGACCAACGGCAGGCGACGCCGGCGCACATTCTATCAGTTTCCAACAGATCGACCCCGCTGTCCTGCAGCCGCTTTGTTTCTGACAGGGGCCGAGTTTACACCGACCTATTTTAATAATATTAACTACAATATTTTATCCTAATCACAAACACCATGACATCGCGTGTCCATAGAACCCGATTGCCTGTGGCTTGCCTATTTTAGAATTTGAGTATTCGCTGGGTGCGAAGTAGGTGGTGGGGGAACCACGAATCGATCGCAGCGCGCGCCGTGGCCAAAAAAGGAACTTTCGTCAGGCCAACTGTCACTTTTTACTAGCGAAATTAAGGCATCTAAAAATAAATAAATATGCGGCACGAAACCTGCAGCGTAGTCAATTGCAAAAACAATGGCAAAAACAGTAATCACAAATTCAAAAACAGTAATCATAAATAAATAAATTTCCACAAGCAAGTTGGAAACGAGAACAACGAATTAAATGGATAATCGCTATCAAGAGGAAAAAGTTAGTATAACCTATAGAACAACATTTTTAATATTATATCTTGTATGTTGTAGGGAGTAGCATGTTTATGCGTTTATTTTCTTTTACATTTTGGACATGTTGAGCAAAAAGGAATTGTTTCCCATTTTATTGTAGTTTGGGATTTGAAAGCGATGATAGTGTTGATTGAGCAGAATCCAGTTATAATAATTAATTTGGTCATGTTTAACTGAAAAATCTAAATAATCGGTATTATTACGAAAATACAGTCATAAATGATCGGTTGCATTATGCATGAAATGCGTTTTTCGGTAAAATTTATTTATTTTGTAACTTACTTCTCGTGAAGACAGCCATGAAAAGGTCCGTGTGAATTACATCTGAAAGTTATTGATTTTGCCATTTTAGACGGGAAATAAAGAAGGTCAACGTTTTATCGACACTATAGATTAACATAATCGAATAAAATGAAAGAAAATTACGATATTTCATTGAAATTATTTGTTTGTTTACTTACTATTCGTAAAGACAGTCAGCCATTTGACATTAAAAATTCCGCCGTAATTGTAACCGCTAGTTGACGCTGTCATCGCGCACCCAGCGAATACTTCTTTAATGCTATATTAATTGAAATATGCCAATTCTGCTCCAACTTGCCCAGGGGTTTCAAAAAGGGAAAACTTCCGAAACGACGAGAAATCGAACGAATATATGTTTTGTTTAACTAGAATGATATACGTTCTTGAGTCAAAATCGTGGAGACCTAAGAGAATATGACACATAGGTACAAGTGGCTTCAGCATAAAAAAATAGAATTTAACTGTGGAACGTCAAGAGGAAAAAAGGTTTTATTTCCTACGGTGTGACATGCAGACTCCTCGAACTTTAGTTTAGCAACGGTAACGTTGTTATGAGGATCACAATTAAAGTTGAGGGACCGACTCGCATAATGTGATAATAGGTATGAAATTACGCGATATAGACCTCTGTATTTCTACGGTCGTGAGATTTAAGGGTCTGTTAAGTAAATTCCACTCACAATAACGTTCGAGGATTATTTATTTAAAGTTTATTTTGTTTCGCATCGCCTTTTGTCCTTTTTCATGAGTGAATGTGTTTGGCGACTAACCTTCCCGAGGATACTTTGCAAAGTCAAATTTACAAGGGTTACGCGATACTACCTCCAGTTGTTAGGAATATTAGCCTGACGGCTATTTTAGGATTGTGGAATTCTGTCTTGTGTCTTTTTGAGGTTGAGGAAAATTTTGAATTTCAACCTATGTAATGTAATTTGCTTGCACCCCTTAAAACGAATGGCATACATATTAACATAATATTAGTGCGTGATGTATAGCAATGATTTTGCTGATATACAACTAAATAAATGTTTGTTATTCACGGCATTTTTTTTATTTTTGGTCTTTGTTTTTTCATTTAAACTTTATAGGCCGCCATTTGCACTTTTTAGAAAAAAAAAAAATTCAAACTCGGTTAAACAGAAGTCGGCGCAGGATAAAAGGTTACAGAAAGACAAAATAATACCAACACAAATCAGTTACCTAACGATATGTATAAGTGTGTATGTATAGGTAAATACCATAAAATTACGTGAATACTTTAGGAGCTGCTTAATAGAAGTGACATTGACACAGGTCACTAAAGTAGATGTAATAGTGACGATAACTGACTTATTTAAGTTCCGTATCAAAAGTAATCGACTAGTAAAATTAGTTTAATTTATGTCTATGGAGTTGCAAGAATTCCAATTTTAGGTGATCGATTATTAAAGCACTTAAATGATAGGTCCGTACCTTTGACCTTAAACGATACGAAACCCAAGATAATTTATATGCTACAGATTAGACAATATATTACCCAAACGTATGTGTTACCAAACCTAACATTATCATATGGTCGCTAGAAAGCAATAATGCTGTAACTGACAAAAATAAAAGTTTTCACTAGAGCCAAAAAACTAAACGAAAAAAATATAAAAAATCATAACTTCCGAACGGCTACTGCGATTTAGACACCCTTTTGACTCAATATTGAAAAAAAATATACTTTTCTAACCATTAACACTACTTTGAGACAAAAGTTATTTTAATGATAGTTTTGTGGGTTACAGCATTTGGGTTTTTTTTTTCACCCTCAAGAATGCTGTAACTCACATTATAATATGTATGGAGGTATTATTAAGGATCAAATTCCACAGACGTTTTTAAATGCTGTAAATAAATTATGACCTCTTAAAACATTTTATCTCAAAAATAAACTTATCTTATCAAGATTCATAGATGTTATTTATGTTGATAAAGTGATGTAAGAAAAGATTATGCAGCTTCATAGGCTTTTGTAAAATGTTAGCACTAAAAAAAACAACATAGTAAGGAAAAAATATTTATTTAGGTTTGAAACCAAGGCGATTCTTAACAGAAATTATGTATACTCTTGAATTAAAACAAAAAAATAACAAAAAATATACTTCTTTTTATAAAATAATTCTCTTCTAACAATCGTAGAATTAAAGGAAAAGTCGAAAAACGGCTATAACTGATCGCAGCCATCGCTCTACCAACTCAGCTACAGAAACCTATCTTACCAATTGTGAGTATAATATAACATTTGATAGGTTTACATGGTGTAATAAATAACACTCCCAACGCAAACTACACGGCGATCCACACTCATCGGCGCGCACGCAATCACTAAAGACTGCGGCAAGACGCGTGCCATTGATTAGGTGGCGGGGGAAGCTTGGCGTATCAATATTGAGCTCTATTGCCAACTTTCTTTTTGAAATGCGTTAAGTGCTATAAAATACTAATAACATGTCCTTTGAATTGTCGTAATTCACTAGAAATTGCAGGAAAGAAACTTCAAAAAATGGCATAACTATCCCATCTTGCAAAAAATGGAAAGCAGAAACGCTGTATGTGATGTCAAGGCAAATAAAAGTAAGTTTATATTGTTGTAACTCCTATTCTGATAAAAACGCTGGATTTTTTGTTACTTACAGCATTTCTTTTGTCTGTCACAGTTCAAATAGTTAAAATCACTTATGCTGTAAACATTTTATTTTTTGCCGTAGAAGCACGAGACCTAGACCAATCGACGCAGAAAAAAAATTGCTGTAAGAATTTGTAAAAAAGCTATTTTCGATGGTAGTGCGGGTTACAGCATTATTGCTTTCCAGCGACGATATCCAGCAGAACGTAACAAGAACCTGAATACCTACATTATAAAACAAAGGATTTCCTTACAAAAACAGCGTTGTATTACGAAGGCAATGTTTTACGTCGTCGTCAAGGTCACAAGGGAACACATATCTAAGTTATACATTTTTACCCTTAACTTTCATGATAATACAGTAAAGGGTAATTTACTGTAACAATACAGTAAATTACCCTTTACTGATGACAACATCGAAGTTAAGATTTCAGCTCAATGGCTGCCCAGGATGTGGTTCAAATCGTCCTTGCAAGATTCGACTCGAACATACAAAAAAACAAAAGTGCGAGGAAGCCATGGTGTACACGACAATGCAGGAGGTAGGTTAGAGTAGGTAGGAGAGAGAGAAAGAGAGAGAGAAATACTTTATATTTATAAATACAAACTTTTAAAAAATAAATGTGTTAGAGTGAAAGCTCAATCGCCCTGGTCAAAAAAACTACCTAAAACATTTGATTGCTTTAAAAACGTCCAACCAACAGAACTCGATTTAGCACGCGCTTTCCACGTATTAATGCATTTTATATTTCAGCCTGATATCGCTTCTCGTGACTAAAGCCTATCAAAAGTGACCCAAATTTCTCCCGCAATTCGATTATTAAACCGCGACCATTTCTTTTACACTCGAAAGCTGTACATTTCGCCCATGAAAATATTGAGCATAATATACTTATATCAATTTTGTCGTTTTGATATTCGTCGTTTCTAGTAAGAGTGTGTTTCCACTGACAAAGAGCGGACAAAAATGGATCGTCAGTTTTTTTTTCTTTTTTATAAATATCAGACAACCTCACACAAATCAATCTAGTTCCAAATTAAGCTCAAGAAGGCTTGTGTTATGGTTATGGGTACCAGACGACGATACTTATATAGATAAACATATACTTACTTAAATACATAGAACAACCATGACCCAAGCACAAAACTTGCCAGAACAAGTTGACCAATCACAGCGTTCAAAATCTCCAATTTGTGTCAATAGAACCCGTTAAGCGGAACGGAGTGCTGCTGAGCGGAGTCAAGAGAAGCGGATCGTGAATTGACCAAAATCTTCACTCTCAGTGGAATTAGAATTAGAGTAAGCGGATTTTAAAATAGGCTACTCAGTTCCGTGTTATTGGAAATAATTATCACTTTGCGCTGCATTTTTTTTAGGGATATTATTAATGGCACAGCAAACAAATAATCGCCTATCAATTTATTTGCATCAATTATATACTTTTTACATCAAATTAATAATTCCACAGCAAATAAAATAAATGCCTAGCAAAAATTGTACTGCAGATAATTAGAAAATACACATCAGCACAACATTACTTTCATCTTTTTAAAGAACCCAGTAGGTTAGGTTAGGTTTGTTTCATAATTATTCTGAAAAATAAACAGTTTTTGAAAAAAATGGCTTTCGGACAAATGAAAATTTGGCGAAACGTTACAGATGGGAAACAAAAATTAGTGTTTCAGATAGGTAACCATCTAATCCTGATTACCTTTCAGAGCAGATCCGACTCGGCCGAGTTAGGTTAGGTTCATCATCATCATCATCATCTCAGCCATAGGACGTCCACTGCTGAACATAGGCCTCCCCTTTGGACTTCCATATATACCGGTTGGAAGCGACCTGCATCCAGCGCCTTCCGGCGACCTTTATAAGGTCATCTGTCCATCTTGTAGGTGGACGTCCTACGCTGCGCTTGCTGGTCCGAGGTCTCCACTCGAGCACTTTACGGCCCCATCGGCCATCTGCTCTGCGTGCTATGTGGCCTGCCCATTGCCACTTCAACTTGCTAATCCGGTGAGCTAGGTGAGGTTAGGTTAGTTTTTTTATATCCCTAAAAAACGCTCCATAATGTGCGGTAGTCATTATTAGCTATGCATTACTTAAATATGCTTTACTTTTAAATAAATAGATGCACGCCACAAATATAAATTGTAGTATATTTAGTAACATTTTGAGTGCAATATTTGCAGTGCAATCAGTAATTTTGATATAAATTTTGATTATTTTTGCATAGAAAAAGTTTTTTTTTGATGTGCGTTTAAATAGGTACTACCCTTTTTTTACTGTACTTTGCCCAGTGCCGCGTCAGTGGGAACGGCCCCTTAGTCTTTTGTCTAATGTTTATTTTGGGGAAGTACCATAGTACAGTCACCCAAACCATACAGTTAACACCATTGTATACGTTATCTTTATTTGTTTTTAAAGCAACCGCCATGTTTTCCTGATGCGGTTTCAAATTAAACCCGAACAAAGGGAGAGAAAATAGAATTGCGATTGGACATTTTACTGGCTATAGAATTGATTTGATTTCCTTTTGTATGGTATAACAGTTGTAGTGATACGATATGTAATATTTGTGCAAAATGCTTCTATTTCTATAAATACTTACGCATAATTGACAAAATTGTACATTATGCTTTCGGAGAAGTGAAAGTAATGAGAAAGGAATAGTACTCTACTTTGACTTGGAAATTCCATCAGATTGCTAAAATAATTATTGTTGGTCTTAAATCTAATTATACTGATTTAAACATTCGAAAGTCTCCATGGGGCCTATGATGGTTGCGTTTATCACGTGATAAATAAGTGACAAAGCATCTGTCACTCACACGCATTATGTCAAAGCGTGACGGATGCTTTATCACTTATTTATCGCGTGATAAACGCAACCATCATAGGGCCCCATAAAGGAAATGTTCTAAACATATAGGTATACTTCTCCTACGGGGTACCCATGCAGTCTTTCCTTAACGAAATAAAACATTATTTTTCCGGGGCATGTCGTAAAAATACCTTTGTAATAAAAATTGCCCTCGGCTCTAAAGAGACATGCATCTTTCTAAAGGTATAATGAGGTTATAATGAGTAAAACGTATATAATTGTTATACCGGATGTGGCCTGTAATTGCATCAAAAAGTTAAAACATAGTCTACTCATTAAACCAAACAACATTTGTTTAGGAACTTAAAAAAAAATGTTTTATTTAATAACTAGTATGATATCGGATACTTCAAAAGAAGAAAGAAAAATATTACAAAATATTTGATAATTTGTAGCGTTTTGCCAGTTTCAATCAGCGCGACATCAATGTTGTGTTGGATGCCGTACTTTGAAAATACTGTTTAATTTGGTGACACACATGTTGTTCTGTTTGAAGAGTAAAATCGATATTTTAGCTTAATGCTCCTGTTATAGGCCACACCCGTTTATTTTATTTATTTATTAACTTTATGACACAAAACAAAAGTCAGTACAAATAGCGGACTTAATGCCAAATGACATTCTCTACCAGTCAACCATAGGGCCAAACGATAATATAAGTTGGTGCAAATCAGAAATCTTATTGTACAGAGAGCATCTAGGGTACAAGTAACATCCGTTATATAAAAGAAACTACAAATTAAAGGTTATCCCAAGAATTATGAACAGATCACCTCATCTACATCCGTAATAACTATGATTATGAGGTTGTAGGTAAATGACTGTATCTCTGTGCTGCGGATGAAAAGCTGCAGCGAATGAATAGTCCCAGGACATCCTCAATAAATATACAAATAATTGAAAAGCTCTCGATGATATCACCAGTGATCGATTTACTATAAAAATGCAAAACATCGCTCATTGAAAATGAATGAAGGGAAAAAATCCACCCTGTAAAATTTAAAATATATCGTAAAGGAGATAAATCTTGATAACAAAAGCCTCGAAAGTATCTTATTTACGAACCAATGCAGACACGCTTATAAAGCAATAGAGTAGATATATTATTAAAAGTGTAATGCCAAATGTAAATGTAAGCGAATTTTGTAGAACACATTTTGTATTTGCCTATAATTGGGCAAATTCTCTAACACCTTAATTACCTAATATTTCCTTCAGTTTCCGCGACTTTCACACATTTAAATGAAATAATGACAACGGTAACTGTAATTGTTGCCGAAACGTCAGGAACGCCCAAACAATGAATACACAGTACACACGGTATAATCCGTTTAAATTGTTTTATTTGAATGTTAAGTACCTGTTGTTTCAATGTATGTTATATAATATTGTACCAGTTGTCAAACCTAACAAACAAATATTAACTTTAAACTTTTACTACTATATGCTAAGTATGCATTTACAACGACGATTTATAATTTTATAATGTGATAATACTATGAAAACTATAGGAGTAGTAAGGTACCTACTGTATATGTAAGTTTCGTAACACCGGTTTTATTTTTGAACACATTTTATTAAATTTTTCTCAAAATCCCTTTTAGAATTTTCAAATTGTGTATGTAATTAAGAACTAATAGTGTTGTAGCAACGCCTGTGATTTTGTACACTTTGAGATTCGGGTAAAAAGATTTCCCTTCAAGCATCAAACCGGTAGAAGTTAATTCATAATTTACCTGGGGGTGCCCAGAGAGCCTTCCCAGTTCTTTCTTTTTTTCAATTAACTCCAATTAGTAAAAACACGTGGCTTATTATCTTAAGATTAACACTAATTAAGACCCGCGCACCTCAAAGCTTTGAAAACATTACTAGCAACTTAATTAAAGCTTACAGCGTTTACTGGGGAAATCTTTTAAAAAAGTACGTATACTTACCTACTGAGTGGATCTTTATTCGAATCGCGAAGTGATTGTGATTGTGATTTAGTTGTTGATATTTATTTATTTATATTTATAAATTTAAACTTTATTGCACAAAACAAACGAAAAGTCAGTACAAATGGAGGACTTAATGGCATTCTCCAACAGTCAACCATAGGGCTAAATACTTAGAATTGGTGCAGAGCAGTTTTTTTTTGTAATAAATATACCTATACCGATTCTAAAATTAATCACTATTGTCTCTACTCTGAGTTGGGTCACGGGACAAATTATAAAAAGTTGATCAACGCAATTTTCATAAATAATTTTAAGATATTTTCAGTTACTTACTTATATTTCAATCCTTGTGTCTTACTTACCCCAAAACATTTTACACACAACATCAGACGGTTTAATAGCTATCGTCACCTTTGTGGCAAGTTCATTCAATTAGATATGTGGTCACGTAGTAACAGAGGGACTAATGATGCCATTCCGTGACTATTCGGGCCCTCTCGTCCTTTCACTGTTGAAGGTGTGAAATGGAATTTTCGTGTTTCGGTATCAAGCGATGTTATCTGGATTTGGACTTTAAATGCGCTGGAATTGACGCTGGGACGCTTTGCTATTAAGTCTGAATAGGCGCGGTTAACAATGTGGGGTTAATTTGAAATTTTGGGGTTACTCGTACAACGACTGATTTCTTTCACGCACATTTACTATAATAAATAAATAATAAATATCAAACATCACACAAATCGATCTAGTTCCAAAGACTTGTGTTATGGGTACTAGACGACGATAATAAACTTATATAGATAAATATTTATACTTAAATACATAGAACAACTACGACCCAAGCACAAATATTTGAGCTCATCACACAAATATTTGCCCTGCCCGGGATTTGAACCCAGGACCGCCGGCTCAGTAGGCAAGTGCTTAAAAACTATGGGGAATCTGTGTGGTTTTTAAGTACGATTCAACCAGTAGAGCATAGTGGTTGTGTTCTAGGTCTGGGTAGAGTCGTTGGTAACTCCATTGTGTTAAAGGGAATCAAAAGTGCCCACGCCACAACCAGTTGAACATAGTAGTTGTGCCTAGAGTCCGGAATGAAAAGGACGAAGTTCATTTTCATGTCACTTTACGTATGAGAATATGTGCCAATTTGCGTACCTATGTCATTTTGCGTAGACAGCAATGTATCATTGTGTGAGTGATCAGAAATTTGTTGTTGTAACTGCAAAATACTGTATTGAACATAGTATACTAGTTATAAAAATATACGGCATTAAACATAAACTTAACTAGTAGCTTATAAAAATACTTTGCTACACGCATAGCAAAAGATAAACAAGTTGTATCTTTTTTACATAGAAAATAATGTTGATGAATCGCGTACCGATTCGAAACATGTCGAGCGTTATTCGTCTTCTACGACGACGTGAGTAAACCCGTTTAAGTATTTTAATAAGTTGTAACTATTTGCCGCAAGTAATTTGTGGATGGGTGATTTTCCGAGCGTTCTAACCGCGCGGTTCTAGCGTCTTTTTTTTTTTTCTTTCACGATTACAACCGCAACGGAAGAGCCAGTGCTTTTTCATCATGATCTAACAAGGATCACACTCGGGAATGCCTTTGGGATACATACAAAAACAACGTCCAACAATCATCTAAATATTTTAACAAAATTTACTAATGACGAAAAAAAAAAACGCCGTACAAACGCTGAATATTCGCCCAGATATAGGGCGGAAATCTGCCTCTTTGAGCTACAGCAGATAAAATCGAACTAATATTATAAAGGCGAAAATTTGTAGGTGTGTTTTTATTTTTGAGTTACTTCATTACGGACAAACATAGAACACTGATAAATTTTGCTGTGGAGGTACCTGACACCCTGGATTGACACATAGGCTACTTTTCACACAAATAAACCGCGGGTAACATCGTAGGACGCAGCTAGTATGTATATTAAGTGAATGAGAGAGTACATGAAATTGTAAGTACAAAATAATAAATATTAATAACCAAACTGATGTCGTAAACCTTTTTCCATCTAAACGTATATTTTAAAACAACCAAAAACACACAATTTAACCAGTAAAAAATGTAAGTAGGTACCTATGCATTCATTTAAAATAACGAATTGTTTTTAACGAGTGGCGGAATGAAAATCTAGTATGCTGGACTTAATAGAATCCATTCAGATTCAGTAAATCTGTAATTTAGTGATTCAGAGAGCTGCCTAGATGGATTCGCAGTCCTATTATTCGCCTTTAATCAGCTTAGGCTAATTCTATACGTAACGTGGCTCCGAATTAAGCGGAAGATTAGAGGATTAATAAAAGATTTCACTCTCTGTCAGTTTGACTTCGCTATTGGTAATGTTTGATTTTAAACTAAGTAGTACCAATTATATATTATAATATATAAATACATAATATAGAAAAAAAAACATGATTGTGAACAAATATTCGAGTTCATCACACAAATATTTGTCCTGGCCGGGATTCGAACCCAGGACCGCAGACTCAATAGGCAGGTGCACTTACGGCGTCGTCAAGCAAAAGATTTAAAGCTTGAATAGTTTTATTATCTGTTAAAATTTAGATGTAATGCTAATGATGCAATCTCTCAAGTTTTGTAACGCATAAAAACCAATTTATACAGAATAAGTCGGAAAAATTCCATCTCTTCAACCTGGGGGGCTAACTGTAGAGATGAGTGGAAGAACTTCTAATTGTCCCTACTGAGGGGCACCATAGTAGAGAAAGATGGAAAAAAATCTAATTGTCCCTACTGAGGGGCACTATAGTAGAGAAAGATGGAATAAATTCTAATTGTCCCTACTGAGGGGCACCAATAGTAGACAAAGATGGAAGAAATTCCGTCTATCCCTACAAGCGGGGGCCAGGAGGGATAGTTGGACGAATTATTTCCATATATCCCTACCGGTGGGAAAAAACAGAAAAAAAACATATTTCTCCGTTTCTCCACTAGGGGGGATGTGGTGGTAGGGACAGATGGAACAGGCGCGCGTATAGAACATTTGTTTTTTTTTTTTTAAATATGAAACAATAACACGTATTGTGTATAAGTTGTGTAATGTTTCTTTTTTTAATGTGGGTGCACACCATAATTTTTATACTAATCCATGGATACAAAGATCAAAGCTCAAAGAAAAATTGACATGAGTCACCTGGTGGAAAAGACCGGGAATCGAACCCGGTAAGTATCCCGAGATTGATCTTTGTATCAATGGTTTACTGTGTTGTGTACATTTGAGAACCTCCGTTTTTAAAGTAAATTGAAAAACGCGACCCCATTCAAACTAAAGTCGTGCCACATAAGCGGCATATTTAGCGCATAAACCGACGTCACGATGCCGCAAACAAAACATTTCGATTATTTATAAACGCGTTATAAATAATCGAAATGTTTTGTTTGCGGCAGCGTTACGTCGGTAAAGTGATGACGAACGAATCGTCAGCGCGAGAGGAAATTACAGTCCTAATCTGATTATTCCAGTGACTGCTGACAACTGACGAGTTTGCTGCACAAGTCAATTATTCGAATATCCATTTAAATTATTTTGGGGAAATACGTCTTTTGAATGAAGGTTTTTTACTGCGGAGTTACTTATTTGAGATGCGTTAATCACGTTCTGCGTTAAAGTTTGCAAAGTGATCAAGGTGATTCAATAATTAAAATCTGTGTTACTGAAGTTAACAAAGTATTTGTGCAACAAGAAATCAAACTCGTTTTGCTAGTGCCGATTTTGAGTTTATTCTATAATTTATTTTGTCATTGCCTAGAAAAATGAAGGATTCATTCCTGAATTTAGTTAGTAAGTAATTCAAGGGCACGAGCTAAAAATATATAAAGGTGTTTACGATCGACTTTTTGTTCGCGTCAGCGTTGTTACGTCGCCAAAGGAATGATTAACGAATTGTCAGCGAGAGAGGAAATTACAGCCCTAATCAGTACCCTTACCATGAGTTTACAGTGACAGTACTTCGCTAGTGACTCCGTAAACGATTTGTATGGACAATTGTAGTTTTACTAAGGAACCGCTAGGGGTGCTACGTACAAATCGATTACGGAGTCGCTAGTGAGTAGTTGAGTACTGTCACTGTAATCTCATGGTAAGGCTGCTGGTTATTCCATGGACTGTTGACTACTAACGAGTTAGCTGTCAATTATTCGACAATGTTAAAATTATTTTCTGCATCACGGCATGATCCTCTCCCATTTAGGAGTCTACGGAGTCTGGGCGAGTCCTAGTCCGGATCTCTCCTATAATTAGGCTCGCGCTCTAGATAATTTTTCTTACTTATTCTCTAGCTTCTATCCTCGCTTTGTGACGGTCCCAGAATTTTCCGCAAGACCGTTCTTTTTGGCAAACAGCTTAGTTTTTTTCCATCGAGGTCAAAAGGAACTAACTAATAATTAAGAATTTTAATCGCCAATTACAAGACAACGAATGAAAGTCACTTGTCGTGTTTGCATGCTAAATATAATATTTTTGCACATTATTTTGGTACTAAATACCTACTCCTTCGATATTTTACTGTAATACTTTTTTACTCATGAAGACATTTTTAGCGTTCAAGTAAAAATATCAGATATCGAAATACGGAAAATATCTCTTGTGATGACAGTTCATTTGCGCCGTTCGTATCGAGAATTCCATCGAGTGTAGGCGTTAAGTATTTATGTAGGAGCACTTAAAGAGACAATATTATAGTGAGAATATATTAAGGAAGATACAGTAGCGGCAAATAATCTATTTTTAGAGTTATAACCAATTTTTAATATGTTCGGAACTTACAATACAACTTACAATGTGAAATAATAAAAAATCGCATATTTTTGAAAAGGCGCACGACGATGTTTAATTAAACAACTGTCTTGATAGAAAAATAGACGTTTTATTTCCTAAGAGCGGCTTCGCACTACGTCCGACCTGAATCCGATCCGAACCAGTGAAAATATGGTCCGTCGTAGCCGTAGAACTATTTCTATGGTAAGTTACGCACTAGATCCGATCTCCGTCATCCGGTTTTCAACGGTTTCACGGTGTTTTCACGGGTTCGGATCGGATTAGGATCGGACGTAGTGCGAAACCGCTCTATTTTAGCCTATATTAACCTTTTGCAATGGTGTATGGTAACTGTGAGATAATTAAGAAATGTTACTAACATTCCACTTTGTTACTACTTAATTCTAAGACACTAATATAAAAAATTGGAAGGATCCTGGGAATATACTGGCCACGGACCATCTCTAACATAAGGCTATGGGAGCTGAGCGGCCAAAATCCTATCGCTAAGGAAATACTTCTTCGGAAGTGGCGCTGGATAGGTCACGTACTGCGAAGACCTGACAACCATCTTTCTAAACAAGGTCTGACGTGGCAAGTATCCGGTAGAAGAAGACTCGGTCGTCCTCGCACCACTTGGAGACGCACAGTCAACAAAGAGGCCGCGTCAACTGGCCTCGACTGGAAAAAACTCGAGGAAGCAGCGCAGGATCGGCGGCAATGGAAAATCCTTCTGAGAGCCCTATGTCCCTGATGAGGGATAACAGGATACCATCATCATCATCATCAATATAAAAAAAAATTAGTATAGATAATATAGTAACAATATGAACAGAATAAACATACATTTCATTTGTTACTACTTAATATGAAAATGTTGGTTACAAAATGGAACAACAAGTCATGGCATTAATATGTCTTAAAATTATGTCATAATTAAGCGCATCCCTTCTTACGAAAATTCCCGAATATGATCGATTTTTTGCTTCTATACATACTGTATGAGTAAAAAGTGGGTTACTAAGGCCTATAGGTTATGAACATCATTAATTTTGCTCCCCATTCCCCGTAGCCGTCACTGCATAGTAATGTAAGTTTTTACCTAAGTATCTGAACTTGTTATAGTAATGTAACAATATGGGTATAGAAACAGAATTAAGGTCTTGTAAAACCCTCCTTGGCTGGATTAGGCAAATAGTATTGAAATAGTCGTAGGACAAGACGGCACGATAAATGAACACAGTCATTGCGAAAGTGCGTGAGAAAAATTGAAAGGTAGAGCCCAGGATCATGTTGTGCTGGTGCGTACGGTACGCTATTAGCATACCTGTGCTAACTCGGGGCACCGATACTAAAATTATGTAGCAAAATATTTTATCGACAAAAAATATATCGATGTTACTGTCAAGACCTAAATGTTATCATCAACATATTTTTTTCTCTCTTCATTTTAAAATAAAAACAATAGAACGTCTATAATAGTAAGTAATAGTTTTCATAATAATACAATCAATATTTTTTCCCTATTCGTCATGAAAATATAAACTACATTAGACATGATATCGAACTTTTTTATGGTAATCGAGAATATTCAATGATCACATGTATTAATATATTTATATATCGACATATTTTTTATCGATATCAAATCCCTATGAACGTGCCTCGAGTTAGCACAGGTATGGCTATTAGCACAGTTTACGGCGCATACATTGATACTGATCCCAAGTAGCACACAGGCTGCATAAGCACTTATACAGCCTTTACACAGCTTAAATTAGAGTTATAATGGCTGTATACCTAAGGTCTTATACAGCATGTTTGCTACCTGACGAGCCCATATTGTTAGTGCATAATGCATATAGTCTTTTCATTGCTTACGGAAGCGTTCAGCCTTTCAGCCAGGCTAGCATATCTTGCAGCTACTTCGTTTGACGCGCGACTCAGCATCTCCTGTCATGCTCGCACCGTATTAAAAGGAACGTGACAGATAGTTTCGCCTAGTGACAATCAAAACTCACTAAAATTTCTGTCACTACTCTTCAAAGCCTCGTATCTAGTTTGTTGATTTATACGAGCTTTGTTCTAAATAGGTATATGTTACTTAGTGAGTTGGTACGCGGTAGTGAATGCGTTAATCGCCGGTTTTTGTCGCGCGACAAAGAGTCGCGTGTCACAGTTATACTAGACGTACAGATTTGAGTTGTTTAAGTACATTTTCTACCCTTAAGTTGCTTTAAAACGCCCTAGCAATTGCAGGAGTATGTCTATAAACATAATTAAGGTCTTGCAAAGCCCCCTGGCTGCATTAGGCAAATTGTATTGAAACGGCAGCGTCGGTCGCAGCAATAAAATGAATTTAATTTGTTTGAGTGTTCCACAACTCATAATTCTACGGGTGTTTAGGAAGTGATAAAATTGAGTGAAAATTAGGTGACGCATTCAATTATGGCTCGGTAATTGGAGAAATCTTTATCAGCTCATTTTATTTTATTACGTGTCTTATGGTGACTTTTTTTATTGAAGCAAAACCAACGCACGACTGATCAATATCTTTGTATTATTTTACAACACGACTCGAATTACGTATATGAAGATACAAACCAAGTTTTAGTCTATAGTCATTTTATATCCTACATCATCAGTGATCGGCACGGCCCGTGCAACATCGCTGTTTTCGGCGTAAAGAAATACGAACATGATTGTAATAAATATAAATTTTACATATAGTATATTGTGTCATAAGGGTAGTAAGTAGGGGATTACTAACGAAGGTCTATTAGAAGCCCGACGCCGAAGGCGGAGGGCTTTTAATGTCCTGAGTTTGTAATCCCTTTACTACCCGCCTTACACACAATATTTTTCATCACATTTTGGAGTAAATAACAAATAAATAAGCCAAAAATAAACATTAAACTATAACGATTGACAACCAACTTTTTTCTGTATATATTTTTTTAATTTACTATAAGCACTGGCAAAACGGCCATCAGCTTAAAACAGAAAACAAATATACACAGAATCTTACCATCTATTATTAAACAAATAACAATTAACAATATTATGCAGCAATAATTACCAGCGTAATATTATAAAACTTAAATATTAACAGTAAGTTTGTTACAAAAGTAAATAGTTTCTAACCAATAATTTTATAACTTTTTTTCCTTTTTTTGTGTCGTCTACCACAGATAATGCTAAGAACTGAATTTCGTTTAGAAACTTGATAGGCTATACTGCCAGATTGTAACGATAATTCAAAATTTAATTTAATAAAATTATTGCAAAATACACATAAATAATTGTAAAACATAAATATTAATGCAGTTACAAATACCTTATTAATTCAATACACAATAAAATTTGCTGGTAGGCAAGTTTTGTTGATACAACAAAAAACCTTGGCTGGATTGAAACCTCCTTAGTCTGAAGTAATCTGCGAGTGCGTACTATATTTTTAAAACTAAAACCATAACTCCCGAGGGAGTTTTGTCAATTTATAACTCCCGCGGGAACAATATAGGCCTTAGTCCTTCAGTACACCTGCATGTAATACCATCTTTTACGAGCAAATGTGATGAAAATTATATTACATTCAATAGAACATATTTTTTTCAATCATGTTCACGGGATTTTATTTATGTTCATATTAAAATTTCTTTCTATAAATCCGCGGCGTTGTATCGGCCGTGCCGATCACTGTTCATCATCGATTTGATAGTCAATACTTATTTAATTACTTTGATACCTACTAAAAAATACAGCATACCTTTTGTTACGTTCTATTCTGAAGGCCAATTTCGAACAGATACATGAAAAAATATCTCAAGCCGTAGCCTTAGTGAAATAATGACGTATCCGCCTCCGGTGTTCATAGTAACACGAATCTTTGTTTTATCATGCGCTCAAAATGTCGAGGCGGAGTATTTTTGTAGAGTTCACATCAGAGGGCGCGTTTATCTCTTCCACTACATGGCTGGGGCGTTCGTTCCTCGATTGATACGTATAGACTGCGTTAGCGTTATAAATGTCGGAGCCTCGAGAGTAGGTTGCCGACGCAATAATTATAACGTCGCGATCACGTTTATTATTTTCTCGTATGGATAACACCCCAACCACGACAGCCATAGGTGGGAGCAGGAGGTCCCAGCACGGTGTCTGCTATCACGGCCGCCACTCGCCACTGCCGCTTGCCCCCGAAGCCGTGGCATGTCCGTAACATTGTTACGAACGCTTTTTTGGCGTCAAAGTCAGTTAAACTAGATTTTCTGCGTATTTTAGCATTTTGGCACTCTAAAGTCGTAAAACCACACAGTACTGTACTTAAGTAATTTTTTGAAGAAAAAATTATTTCAATCTCGGTGAAAAAGTTGAGCTAGAAATATAAAAAACGAGCTAGCCCAACAAAATACGAGGAAAAACATTATGCACTCTTGAACACACGTCATGCGTATGTTGTGTGACATATGCGTCGTCACGCAAGCGGTGTGTCATCTCTCATACTGATTCATATTATACAACGCGTACGTCAGTGCTTACATGCTTTTGAGCCGCTACTGAGCCGGCGGTCCCGGGTTCGAATCCCGGCCGGGGCAAATATTTGTGTGATGAACTCGAATATTTGTGCTTGAGTCATGGTTGTTCTATGTATTTAAGTATATATTTATCTAT
Source organism: Apotomis betuletana (assembly GCA_932273695.1). Lineage (NCBI taxonomy): Eukaryota > Metazoa > Arthropoda > Insecta > Lepidoptera > Tortricidae > Apotomis > Apotomis betuletana. The sequence continues at coordinate 11,112,415 of OW026309.1, read as the reverse complement.
ATAAGTACGTATATCGTCGTCTATTACCCATAACACAAGCCTTCTTGAGCTTAATTTGGGACTAGATCGATTTGTGTGAGGTTGTCCGATATTTATTTATTTATTTATTCACACGCATCTGCTTTCTAACACAACGGTGAAACGAACCTTCTCGCGCGACATATATTGTCTATATCTCCTTCCATTCAATACAGAGTGAGAAAGATGATCAGACTCGCGCGACAAGTGAAGCTGCGGCTAATTTTGTGGAAGGTTCTAATGTGGCTTGGCCTTAAAATTAAATCGAGGCAGATGATACAAAGGCTTATTTATAGTGTAAATTGGCGTTTAATAAACGCACACGTTTCGAATACGGTAGTGGAAGTATTATAGGAAAGAATTTCAACGCTTTTATATTTGAGTCTTTGATGGCATAAGAAACATAACAAACGCTTTAATTACCAAAAAAGTAAAGATTTCTATTTTAATTGTGATTCCACGGTATCATGTCGTCCCAGACAAGGAAAATCAAAGATAATGTTGAACGATTTGCTAACGGGCATTCTTTTTGTATATTGTTTAATTCTTAAATGGGAATATTTGTTTGGGGAAACACAAAATACCGAATGATTAATACTGTGATATTTTTAGCAGTTGAATTTTTTGGTTTACTTTATTTTTAGGGTTCCGTACCCAAAGGGTAAAAACGGGACCCTATTACTGAGACTTCGCTGTCCGGCCGTTCGTCCGTCCGTCCGTGCGTCCATCCGTCCGTCCGTCTGTCACCAGGCTGTATCTCAAGAACGGTGATAGCTAGACAGTTGAAATTTTCACAGATGATGAAAATGTAAATACTAAAATATTCAACTACTTTAAATACAAATTACAATTTTTGCCGCTATAACAACAAATACAAAAAATAAAATAAAATAAATATTAATACATCCCATACAACAAACTTGTTATAGATTATGGTACGGAACCCTTCATGCGCGAGTCGGACTCGCACTTGCCCATTTTTTTTAATATCGCGCTTATGCAGATTATTTCACGTCACAATTTTTTTCGATTGCACACAAATAGGGTATTTTCATGTCATATGAGAAAAAATCAAAGAATATACGAGTATTATTGCGATAGCTTAGGCCTTAGGTAAAATCTGTTGGAATAATAAAATAAAAAACGTAATTCTTCGGGTTTTAAATCTATTTTTAACAACAGTCACTATGAAATTACGGCTGTGTGTCTGTGTCAACTGTCAAATGATTAGCGTATCGCGTATCAGCCTATTTATTTACACAGTCAACTGACGTCATGACATTATGGCGTCCAGTGCGTCCAGATTATTCGTAAAATTCGTGTTTTATAGCACTTGTCGATTAAATTAAATCGTTGTATGCTTTTTTGTAGTTATTAGCTCCTTAGAATCTATTTGAGACGAACCACCGAAAATGGGTGAAATGCTCTATTCCACGAACGGATAAAGAGATCAATTTCACTCATTTACAATAATATAGTAGCCAGAGAACTCCTATTAAATGCTCTCTGTGGCAACATTGTCCCAAATGAAATTTACGACAATCCTAAACATCTCAATTTCGGCTCGCTCCTCGGAGCCCCGGGCTTTTCATCTTGCGGATTAATTTTAAATTAGATTAGATTAGCATTCATCAGATCCGTATCACTGCCATTTTTATCCAATCGTCCGTCTCATCCGGGTTCGTGAATACTCGCGACCGCTACTTGAAGTATTTATTGGACATCTCGTTGAGAAGAGGAATTCTTAGTAGCATTGGGTTTGCGGAGTTCATCCTTTCTCGATAAGTCGAAGAACGTTTCTGAATTGCATGGGGAATCTTCTCAAGAATATTCTTCAATATCTTCCATATTGGTTTTATTTATAGAAATAGGAATGTACTTACCTAAGTAGGTACAATGAGCTGCAGAATTGCATGGTCCATTTATGAATGAATTCATTCATAAATGGACCATGCATTTCTGCAGCCCATAGTACATTCCTATTCCTTTGATTAACAAGTATGAATAGATTTTATATTAAAGCAAATGTGAAACAAAAAAGGCAGAATGCACACATACATCGAAAAATGTATAATTACCTTGAAATGTAGCATTAAATCAACTATCTATCTATAAGTACTTATACTGTCGTGGAATATTTATACGAACTGCACCAATTTGTACTGAGTCCTCAATTTGAAAGGAAATGCGGTTAGATAGACGTTGAATTACCTAATTCATCTGAAACACTATTCAAACGGAAATAGAGTTAGTCTACGAATGGATCTCGGTTTGGTTTGTAGACTAGCTACAGACGATATGAAACAGACTATTTAAATCAACAGAAATACGATTATATTGAGCGGAATACGTTTCGAGTCGCTGATAAAATTAAATCCCTTTTACATCCACACAACATCGATCAGTAAAAAATATCGCCGCATAAATTATCGTATAGCTTTCAATAAATTGCACAAAAGTAAACTTAAAAGAAAATAATAGCCAATTGCACAGCGAAAATTTGTTTGATATACATGTGTACGGATGATTTTTGTAGACGTATTATTCTGTCACAAAAGCAATCGAGAACAAAGAACGAACGGACTGCATCAGTCCATTTGCAAACTACGTTTCCATTCAATTTGCGATTTTCTATCCGTATTTGGTGGAATTTTTCATCGGCTTGTAATCCGGTGTAATCCGACGGGCAGTGTGCCCGGTCGAGGAACAAAGGATGTGCGCAGTCGCAATGTACGGGCCAGTATTTTGATCACGACTTTTATCTGATAAGATTTATATGTAGGCTATGCGGACTGTGTGTGTTATTTTTAGTGGACTCTAATTCAAAGATTCAAAAGATTTCTTTTGCTAGGAATACAGTGTTATACATATATGATCTTACAATTATATGCTTTGTATCGTGTATTCAGCCTATACGTGCATGCAAATATTTAAGGTGAGTATAGAAGAAGGGTTATGTTGTCCCGTGTATGTTTTAGGAACTTTTGCTCCCTAATATGATGGTTTTATACATACAGTGTGTGTTACGTTATGGTGACTCAGCATCAAACACGGCCAACGTCTCTTGCCAGATTTGTGGTTGTATATGTAAATTTTCTATAAGTCTGTCAACACTCAAAGCTGATACTTCACAGAAGAATCACATAAATAGCCTGAAAGATGTGTTTCATTCAGAAAGGAAAATTATTACCTATGTCCTTGTGTAATTTTGCGTAAGCGATGCTGACGTAAACTCACAGCACACATTAAGGTTACGCGTGTTTTACCGCAGATTTGTTATCGTCACGGATATGCCGATATCTTATAATAAGAGAAATAAATGCTTCTATGGAAGCTATACATTTCAGCCAGGGGCAGTTTCACTTTAGAATGGCGGCTAGAACCTTTCGCACAGTGCCTTTGGGCGCATTCAAATATTACATAACTCTTTAGAGAGCGTATCGTATCTGTGACAAATACAAAGTTCGAATTGTATCGAATGTTAGTGTATCCAGAACCTGCGCCCTTTTGTAAATTTTCACACAATACTGGTCAAGTTGCAGTATTGGGCAGTAGTTTTCTACAATGTTATTTAGAGAGTACAATTATATTCCTCTAATCCTATAGCACGCGATGTAACGCGTGTTTTCGCACAGATTTGTCGTCGTCGCCGCTAAGCCGAGCGATCAGTTGCCGTGTCGCGCTGACTCCCGGCTAAGGTGTTCATTAATAAAGCCTACATCGGCGAAATCTTGCTCACGATAGGTACAGCCTACGCAAAAATTAACACGCTTATCCAAACACTTATAAACATGGTGTTACAAACAACTTTACATATACCTATATTTATACCTGGAATTTCAAATTGTGAATGTTGTAATTTGAAACAATGTGTTCATATAACAACTTGTAGATCGAATTTCTTTTGCATAGTTTGGAGAGTATTACAAAGTGAAGAAGTAGAACAACAAATCAACTTGAATTGAAACAACGTGCCATTGCATCTGTTTATAAATAACCGACTGAAAGTATCACGCAAACGATAAAGCCATAGCTTTTGTGTAATAAGTCTCCTCAATTTGTAAGACCCTCACGCAACCATTGCCATGGTATAATTTCAAAATCATCGTACCCCATGAAGAATTACGTCAACAAAAATATTCATAACTGGACTGAAATATTGTGGGTAATTTTATTCTATTCCCTGTTGTAATTTTTCAAGAAGCATTTCTTCAGGTAATGTGAAATTACCCCAGCATATCATGACTTAAGTTACGAGATCTCTTAACGCAAAAATGTAGGGTTTAAAATTAAACTTTGCGTCCGGGTAGAAAAGTGTCATTTTATGGGGTTTGCTGAGAGATATAGAAGGTTTTCTAAGCTAATATTCGATATATTCGAGGCATGGCCATGTCGCCCGGCGGCTACGCATTTGTTATTCCATTATTACCCTTATTTAATACGCTCGTGATAAATGTTGTCGTTTTTCCTACGGCTGGATTAAAAATAAGGAAAAGAGTTGAGTTTTCCCTGTATTTTAGGGTACTGCAAAAAGGACAGGACTGCTATGTTAATAATCAATATAACTTGACTTGGCCTCTGCCCAACCATAATAAATATATCGGGTGTGGCCTGTAATATGAGCAATAAATTAAAACATGGATCTTTAAACTAACTGATTCGATTCACCAACTTAAAAAAAGCAGTTTTCAGATGTTAATTATTTTGAACAAATTAAATATGATTATTTCAATATTGTATTTAGCATAGAAAGCTTAAATAAAACCTTAAAGTAAAAATTAAAAACGACTTAAAAATAAACTATAGATAAAAAATTTGGCATAAATCGCCGTCTATTGGCAGCGTGCCCAGAAGGCTGGCAGCATTGCCGCGTTGAATGGCATTGCTGATCCGCTGCGCGAGATATGAACCAGCCCTCTGGTCACGCGTCAACTCGACTAACCTGCGACTACACTCTTTAAAGACCCTGTGGGCGCTTTCACCCCAGGGCCCCAGATTCTCAACCCCAAACGGCTCAAATATGCATCCGCTATTCATGTTTGCATATTTGCGCCGCTTGAGGAGTTCGGCCGAATTGGCAGCCGTATTTTCAATGTACGCCATCTAACATTGTAATCGGTCTGACTGACACTGGCTGTCATGCTGCTAATTATCAAATATTTAGCAATGCGTCCTTGAAGTTGTTAAATACTTAATACAACCAAGGAAGATAAAAGGTAAGGAAGTATGATGTTCATAGTAAGGAGCGTACGCCGATAAAGATTTTATCGTCGGGGAACTAGATGCCTCCGTATGTATCAAAATGAATTAAAACGGCGTTTCAGTAGCGACATAAACGAAATAGAACGGTGTTCATAATTAACAACTTTTGCAGAGTTTTGTAAGTATCGTAATGTTATACCTTGTTGACAATAGATGGCGTTTCCACGTTGTGCTTTTACAATTTTTGATATGTTGAGAAGTTTTTTCACTGAGGGTAATTTTTCGCTTTTAAGGCTTTTATGGTTGATTAAGTATTTATTATGGATGAAATATTTCAAGTCAAGCCTTTGAAGTAAGCCTGGCCATGTACTGGCCATAGTGCTATAGGTAAGTGTGATATACTGTCAAATGATGTTTTGTCTCTTTCAGTTTGAATGTAACGTCATGAAAATGTCATTAGTTTTTGATTGATGCTTATTGTAATATAGTTTTGGATTTGAAGGGTGACAGCGAGCGCTAGCGGAACGTCATTTGGTTATCGGTTTTAAATTATTTATTTTTGCCTGATTAGTCTTGAATTTCTTATTTAGTTAGTACTAGAGCTTTCTTTATTGGGTTATATTCTTATTTATTTTTTCTTTTTTTGGTTTAATTATATATATTTTAGTATTTAGTTTATTTTTTTGTTAGGTCCGCCCTTAGGGGCTACAATGGGGGATCATTCCCCCGGGGACCCTGGGGGGTCAGGTAACCTGCCCCCCCCCCTTCCCCGGGAGCATTCATCACAATTTTTGATGACAAGCGGGACATTGCGGCGCGAGGTCGCAGAAGGGAGTACAGGGATATCGTAATCTCTCCTAATAGTCCTAATAACGTACGCGATTCTGGTCGAGCTCGATCTCGGTCAAACTCTCGCACTCGTTTTACCCTAGATGAAGACCTGTCGAGTTCAGGAGTTGAGCTCCGAAATTCTTTCTCTTGTTTACCCCCATATCAACAGGTCTCTCAAGATTCAGAACTGGCGTTGGGTCAAGTATCCAAGTCGCAGGATGCACCATTACAAGATTCGGAAGGGACACCACCGGTTCACTTACAGACTTCTCTTCCTAGCTCGATTGCTACTACTCCACAGATGTCTTCCTCAATGGCTTTTACGGGGAGAGTAAACTATGAGCCAAGTGACCCTGGTCCATTTACTGTTCATGTTCAGTACGACAGTCCATCGCCGGGAGCCACTTTGCATCCTGTTTCCTTTGGACTATTTCTGCAGAATCACCACCGAGAGTTCTGTAATATTATTGATGGTTCGGTTAAGGGTCTGGGTCGCAACAGGGTAACCGTAAGTTTCCACTCTTACCAGGACGCTAATGATTTCATGAACTCGCCAACTCTTAAGAACAAGAAATTGAAAGCATTCATCCCATCTTTCAATGTTACTAGGGTGGGTCTTGTTAAAGGCATCCCTGTAGACTGGTCCCCTGATGATATTTTAAATTATGTCAAGGTCCCTGTTGGCTGTGGACGTATAGTCAAGTCCAGGCGGCTTAATTATAAGAAAAATAACTTTCAGGATGGGTCATTTAAATGGGTTCCGTCTGAAACGGTGGTGGTAACCTTCGATGGCCAGGTTCTTCCTCCTAGAATCTTTGCATGTTTTAATTCTCTTCCTGTGGAGCAATATACGTTTCCTACAATTCAATGCTATCGTTGCTGCAGATTCGGGCACACGAAGGATAAATGTAGGTCGAACCCTCGCTGTTTCCGTTGTGGGGCCAATCATTCTGGCGATTCTTGTGAGGAAGAGTCGCCTCGTTGCATAAATTGCAAGTGTGAGGAGGGTCATCAGGCCACTAGTAAGTCCTGTCCCGAGTTCCTACGCCAATGCAATATTAAAAAGTATATGGCCTCGAGCAATATTTCCTATGCTGAAGCGAGCAAGCTCCTCCCAGTGTATGGGAAATCGTATGCGAACATAGTGGCGTCTGCTCCAGCGGTAGCGAGCCACTCTTATAAAAAAACAATATTGAAGAAGCCCCGCTCTCCTGCTCCTCCTCGGAGTGGTTATGATAAGTCGGCCCATATGGGTCTTTTTAATGAAAATTCTCTGCAGGCTGGGAACGGTACTGCGTTAAATAATCCTCATTCATCTTCGGTGTCTGAGAGCTCTGTCGCTGTTCTTCTTAAGCTGATCTCTCAAATTTTTTCAAAAGTTTTTCCGCCTCATAATGATTTGATGTCCCACGTTGCCCCTCTTATTTCTTCCTTTATTTCTTCTTTAGACCATGGGTCAGTTAATCCTTCAGTGGAATTGCCGTAGCTTTATTAACAAAAAATCTGACATAATATACCTAATTAACAAGTATAGTCCTAAATTATTTGCTTTATCTGAATCGTGGCTTAAGCCTGATTATATCCTTCGACTTCCAGGATATATCTCTGTAAGAGATGATAGGCCTGATGGATATGCAGGCTGTGCATTTCTTATTAAAAATAATGCTCTTTTCTCTAGACTTCCAATTTTGTCTTCCAATCAGTTTGATATTGTTGCGGTTAAAATTGAAAACATTACATATGTCTCTGTTTACGTCCCTCATCCTTCTAAATCTGTGTTAATACATTTGTCATCTATCCTTCAATCTCTTCCCCGACCATTGCTTGTCTTAGGAGATTTCAACTGTCACCATCGTGTATGGGGCTGTGGTAAAAATGACCTTGTAGGATCTATATGGCTCGAATTATTGGACTCCCTTAACCTGTGCATTTTAAACACGGGGTCGGCTACAAGGCGTACTCGCCCAGGCCAATCAACGAGTGCGATTGATCTTTCATTGTGTTCCCCTGATCTGGCTCCTCAAATTTCCTGGGAAACCCTGAATTCTTCATTCGGGAGTGATCATTTTCCTATTTTAATTGATTTCCCTCACTTCTCTGCTAAAAATCAAATCCCGATTCCCCCTCTTCTTAAGTTTAATTTACTAAATGCGGAGTGGGATGACTTTCAGAATGAGTTAGAAAAGTCAATTTCTGGCCTGCCATTGGTCTCTACTGCGAATATTCATAATTGTAGTAAGGCGTTTGCAGTCGCCATCATTCAATGTGCTGAGGAGGTGTTCCCTATCAAGAATGCAGCTTCGGGGAAAATCCCCTCGCCCCCATGGTGGGATTCTCAGTGCACTATGGCTATAAGGAACAGGAAAGAGGCTGAAAATGATTACCGTTTTGATATGTGTCAGTCAAAGTTTAATGCCCTTAGTAAGTGTATTGCTGAAACTAAACTTCTACTGAGGACAAAAAAGAGAGATGGGTGGAGGACCTTTTGCACTTCTATATCTCCGTCTACTCCTGCTCGTTTTTTGTGGATGAATATTCGTAAATTTCGAGGCTGTAAACAGGTGTCCTCGCGGTCGCATCCCTTATCACGTGAATGGGCAGCAGCGTTCATGGACTCCCTTGCTCCGCAATATGTTCCTAGCCTTCTCGAAGCTAATGCCGAGTACTTCTCTCATTCTTCTGATCCCCTTGATTCTCATTTTTCAATGCTCGAGCTGAAGATTGTTCTTAGTTCTCTTAAAGATTCCGCTCCTGGACATGATGGTATTCCCTATTCCTTCATTTGCAATGCAAGTTCCGGCTTTCTCTGTTATTATTTAAATTTGATTAATTGTATTTTTGATTCAGGTACTATCCCGCTGTCTTGGAAAACTCAGCTGATAATCCCAATCCTTAAACCTAATAAAGACCCAGTGGATCCTTGCTCTTTCCGTCCCATTGCTCTTTCTTCGGTTCTCTTAAAAATTCTTGAGCACCTAATCAAGAATAGGTTGGAATGGTTCGTTGAGTCCAAGGGTTTACTGTCTAGCTCCCAGTTTGGCTTCAGGAAAGGAAGAAGTACTACTGATAGCCTGGCGTTATTCACGACAGATATTCGTGTTGCGTTTTCCAATAATAAATCTGTTGTTGCTGCTTTTTTGGACGTCAAAGCAGCTTATGATAATGTCCAACTCCCATTCCTCTGGGAAAAGCTTCTTCAATTACAGGTACCGAAAAAGTTAAGTAGTTTGGTAATGAAGATTTTATCAGGGCGTCGTATTTCGTTTCGGGGTTGTGAAGATTCAGTTGCTCCTTCTCGCTTCATCTGGAAGGGACTCCCACAAGGGTCAGTTTTGAGTCCGTTACTGTTCAATATTTATTCATCGGACCTGCACACCTCAATAGCTCCTGATTGCAGTGTCCTACAATATGCGGATGATTTGCTGGTTTATTCAATCAGTAATAGCATTACAATTGCCATGGAATGTATTTCTTCCTCCTTGGAATCCTTGAACTCATGGTTGGAGAATCACGGGCTTCAATTGTCTCCTTCCAAAAGTAATGTAGTTGTTTTTTCAAGGAAAAGATCTCTTCCTCCTACACAGGTGTTTTTGAACGGTCAGGTAATTCCCGTACAGCCACACTTCAAGTTTTTAGGTGTGGTTTTAGACTCAAAACTTTCAGGGTTAGCTCATTGTGAGTACATTGCAGCTAAATGCGAGCGTAATTTAAATGTGCTTAGATGTCTGGCCGGAGTGTGGTGGGGTGCTCACCCTTTTTCCCTTAAAATCTTATATAATGCGATCATTCGTAGTGTTCTAGACTACGGCACATTTTTATTGGAACCGGCTATTAAATCTGGCCTGCACTGCTTAGACTTGATCCAAGCTAAGGCTCTTCGTTTAATTTCAGGGGCTATGAAGTCAAGTCCAATTAATGCTTTGCAAGTTGAGTGCACGGAGGCCCCGTTGGATCTTCGTCGTCAATTCTTGGCTGACCGGTATTTATTTCGTGCCCTTCAATTTTCTTTTCATCCCATCTTCCCTAAAATCTCTTCCCTAGACCTCCTTTGTCGCAACTCTTCCTTCTGGATAAATAAAACTCTTCCTTGTTTAGTTTTAAGTTTAAATAGGTTTAAATCTATAAAGGATCCGATGTTTCACTCTGTTAATCTTCCAATGTTTCAGTTTCCTTTTGAAATTACTATTCTTCAACCTAGAGTCATTTTGGATTTTGAAATTGAAAAAGGGAATTTATTCGCCAATGAGCTCTTCCGTGGCCTCCTGGGCAACGATTGGAATGGTTGGCACTCTTTATTCTCGGACGCTTCCAAATTGTCCCCTGTGGGCTGCGTAGGGGTTGCCACCTATCACACCCAGTACAATATAATTCAAAAATGTAAATGCCCTCCTGAGTCATCAGTTTTTTCTGGGGAATGTCTTGGTATTTTAAAATGTCTAGATTATATTTTGGTGGCCAAATTAAAACGTACTATTATTTTTTCAGATTCCCGGAGTGCTCTGGAGTCTCTTTTAGCAAGTCCTTTTTCCTCAAAACTTCATAGCCCTTTCTTGTTTTTTATTAAGGAAGCTGTCCATCGCTGTAATCTCAGGAATTATGAAGTTGTGCTAGCGTGGGTTCCTGGGCACTCTGGTATTGGTGGAAATGAGGTCGCGGATAAGTATGCCAGAGAAGCAATATCCTGCGGCGACAAAGTACCATTTAAGAACTGCTGCAATGATCTGTTGCTGCTTCCTAAATCCTACCTCTTGAAGGCTTGGGGTTCTCGGTGGCGTAGTTCATGCAGAAGTAGAGGCTCATATTTTGCATCAATACAGCCAAATATTCCTTCAAAACCTTGGTTTTCAAAAATTTCACTGGACAAAACATCTGTTTCTTCAATCATTCGAATGAGGTTGGGTCATTGTCGATCAGTGGTGCATCTTGCGAGGCTAAGGATTCGTGACTCTTCGCTTTGCGAATGTGGCCTTGATGAAGGGTCCCTTAATCATATGTTTTTTAGTTGCCCCCTGTTTAATCATACGGAATTCTTGGAAGGCTTGGTTCTTCAAGGGATTCCCTTTCCTACATGTATTGTTTCCCTTTTGCAACCTTGTCCGGTAGTTTTCCGCTTAATTTCTAAATTTTTGACTTCTAATAAAATTAATTTATAACGCTGTACTTTTTTCTGGTATATTTTAGTTTTTTTTTGTTTTCTCTAGTTTGTTTCTTTTCCTTTTAAAGTTATCTCTAGTACCTAAATTTTCTTTCCTCGTTCTATTTTTTCCTTTTTTAATGACGTGATGCTGGCAAAAATGTCTTCACGACGATTGCCATAAAAAAAAAAAAAAAAAATATATATAGTTTTGCTATTTTCGATTTACGTTCCGCTTAAGGGAGGTTTATTATCAAAATTTATGACTGGTTAATAAATAGTTTTCAAATGACAATCCTAAACCTTCATTGTAAGAATTGTTAGCTTCATTGTTAGCATCACAAGATTGCTTAGTTTAAACAGTTTAAGAAAAGGCTTAAATAGCGTGCTGCCATGCTACTACATCAAATTCATATAGGTTCTATATTTTTTAAGTAATGAATGGCATGTTATGCCAAAGCAAATACTAATTTTAGAAAGTATTGAAGTTTTGCATCTAAAGCGCTGAATTTTATGATTAAATTATGGGTGCAATGCGAATTTGAATTTTCAGTTGAAATCATCTGCAATGAACCAGAATTAAAATCTCACTGGTATGGTAAGAGGCATAACGCCAAAAGAAAGACGGAAGTGAAAGCTTTTAGAAATATATGCTGAAGAAAAAAATAGGTTTAAAGAAGACTCTATTCGTAGAGAAAACTCTATTCTTGGCGTGCTTAAAGTGTTGATTAAAGATTCCTAAAGTTTCTTTCAGTACGGAACACATGAGGGGGCATTTAACGGTACAGAAGATTGAAATTGACAAGTCGTATTATGGCTACCTATATAAGTATGGCTTACGTCAAATTAAAGCAGAAATAATCGGGATTCAGCGATTTTTGTATATGATGAAGTGAGATATTTTGACCAAAGACCAATTGGAATAAAATGGGCTTAACTAGTATTTATAATTACTTCTTCATATTGAACTTTATAGTGTGCCGTATGTTGTTAAAGTGTGTTAAAATTTTGGTGTGCTTTCGTTGATCATTGTTCATAATAAAGATATACCTACAATAAAAATAACTAGCAGAATGTATTATTTACTATTTAAGCCAGTATTAGTACTCGTAGTATTAATATATACTCGGGTACTTATGTAATACCTACTTAAAATAGTTTAATTCAAAGGGTAATAATTATAAATATAGACCTAATCTCTCGTACAAATTAGTCGTGTCAAACTCATTGCATAGTGGTCATTACTGCGCAATGAGTTTGCCATCTCTCTTTTTCCGTGAGATCAGGTAAACTTATTTGCCATTTATGTTCGTCTTATTTCAATGTAATAAGACGAACATAAATGGCCACGAATTTCTGAACGGGTTGTCGTATAGGTAGTTCTGACTAATGTATGATATAGATATGATATCATTGGAGCGCTAGGAAAGTACGGACGTACGTTTATGACTTATGACGTTGGCTGTACCTATTCAATAACGATCACGGCTAGCAAACTTTGACACGCGACTCTTTCTCGCGCGAGATATACTACCTGTCTCTATCTGTACAGTACTATGAGATAGTGACGGATGATGCTATCTCGCGCGACATGAGTCGCGTGTCAAAGTTAATGCTAGACGTGCAGTCTGCTTGATTATTCGTGATTTGTTCGTGATTAAGAAATCAACACGAGTAGTTTCAGCGCCATCTGGTTAAGAACTATACAGATACCACGCTGTCTCTTTTTGTTATAACGCTTAGCGACAATGACATCTATTATGTGTTTTAATAAAACATTGCGCATCTACGTCTTATAATCAGCGCCATCTAGAAATAAGACGGTATTTGAGCTTTCTTCTGTAGTACGTTTTTTTGTATGAGGTTGTCAATCCATATGTATAATCCTTGATACAACTTGTTTTAAAAGAAGTGGTGTAAAAAGTTTCTAAGGAGAGAAAAAGGTTTCAAGAGGAGTAGGTATGATTAACTTCTAGCCACTCAAGTTTTTCAAACTAAAATATAGGCGACTTCATTAGATAAGGTTCTTTGGACGTAATGCATATTCGTCTAGGTATTGTCATCTGTCACGAAGTGCCAGGGCAAGAAGCAGGAAAAGACGCATTTTCCCCGAGGTCGGAAAGACGGATTTCAGCCAATTTTGGTACCGGGATAGCTGGATATACAAAGATGGTTAAATTAGGTATTTTTTTAAATACCTTCAGAACGATTTGACTCACGTCGTAAAAGCACTCTCTCTCTGTTCTCGGTTGTCCGCCGTCGCGACTGATCGGCTCTCCTGATGATGAATCGCGAACCGATTCGAAACATGTCGAGCGATATTCGACATTTACGACGTTAGTAAACCCTTTTCGTAGGTATTTTAATATGTCGAGACTCACGGTAGTTTTGTAAGGTATTTTTACGGGCACTGAAACTGGACGGAAAGTTGTGGGCACCTTTTAGTAGGTATGATATTGATATATCAATAATAAATACAGATAAATTTATCCATAGAACTTTTTTTTATAAAACCAATAGCGAACGGCTTCCGCCGCTAATACTTAACTTGTTTTTGAAATACCTAATTCCCCTGACTATTCGATTTCGCTTTTACAGCAATACCACTGAAGGGATCGCCGCGTCTGCGTTTAACTATACATCAATTTTTATTTCCCTGTAAAGGTTTTACTTTTCTGTTTTGTAAAATAAAACGGGAATTGTACCGCTAGTACTCGGTTATTGAATCAAGGCACATTTTAAATTCGAGGGCGGCAATTTAGGTGTACCTACTTTGTGATATCACCAGACAAGCCAGATCTTAGGTGTACCTCAAATATATCACTTTAATTTCTCATTAAACCGCAACGTTTGCGATTGGAGCTGCGTAAAATGACATTCCACGTTACTACCCGTAGCTCTACCATGAGTTTACAAATACCGTCCTCGCTTGCGACTACGTAACGGATTTGTATGGAGATTTTTTACAGCGCCTCTAGCGGATACGTATAGAACTACCAGAAGTGGTCGGCACCATAAGTTGTATTTGCACGCTAACGTTAACTCGATTCGAAAGTGCGTGTAGTAAAATACGTCACGCAAATACACCTAACTTCACATCAAATGAATCCGTCTCTTTCTAACTATATTGACATGGCTGAGTAAGAATAATATTAGCCCTTAGAGTAAGGAAATATCAATAGAGTTCATGTTACTAAGTAGAAACCTACGACCTTATTGCTATCTCTGTGTTGCACATCAAGTGTCCGCAAGATAAAACGAGACGACAGAATATCTGTCAACACGTCAAATTCAAGGACGTGTTCAGCACATGTGTCTTTTTTGTTGTTGTAAGCGACGCCCAAATAGATTTATCGATATCGAAAAATTTATCATTATAATTATAGTTGCTAAGATTTGACAACACTTCATATTTTTAAGACTACAATTTTATTACTTTTCTCTATTGCACTTAGAAAAAGGACGTAATCACTGTGACACACTGGAAATTAAGGTTACTTTAGTCTAGTGTCTAATTAAAATAAAAGTAATGAGGTTGAGCTTAACATTATTGACAGTTAATTTTTTTCACTATCCGTGTTGAAGACTACAGCTCTATGCATGCATAGTTGTCGTAGATTTCGGTTATTTTATGTATTTTCTTACATTTCTTCACATAATTACAGAAAAATAAATTCAAGTGTACACGCAGAGAGTATTGCATTTGTACACTTGAATTTATGTCTATAATAATTTTCACCTTTACAAATATGAAATTTTGACAATTAATGTCAATAAATTGATTTATCCATAAAAATAACTTCTTATGCTTAACTTTAACCCTGTAATATAGAATATAATATTAAAATAAATACGCGGGTTTTGTATGTATTTTTATTGTTGTCGCTTTTTGGTTCACTTGGATTTTATTACAATTTTCTTAGTGCAAAGATAAAAAACAGAGCATTATAAAAAATCTCCAAGATTAAGTTTTGCGATTCAATTCAGCCTCACCTTGAAAAGGGTTCCAAGCTTATGGAATGCTATCTTTGCGGAAGATTCAATAAAGATTTAAGTCAAAGCATAGCGAGTTAATGCGAAAAAAATTGTAGATAATCGTCAGTGATGTCATTATCATCTGCTTACTCCCCTACTTTATATGGTAGCATAAAAATCTTGACAGACTGGCCTTTTGGACAGACAGAGGCCTTTGTGACGTTTAGGCTTGAACGGTGTGAGGTCTTCAACGCCCTATCTTCCAAAATCTATGTAATAAACCTTCCTCTTGAGTCACTCTATCTATTAAAAAAACCGCATCAAAATGCACTGCGTGGTTTTAAAGATGTAAGCATACATAGGGACAGACAGACAGACAGCTGGAAGCGACTTTGTTTTTTACTATGTAGTGATATAATATAATAGTAGTCTTATCGATGTCGCATCGATAAATCTATTTGGGCGTCACTAACAACCAAAACTTTGACTCATTGGTTTTTTTTCTTTGTAGTCGACGTGTTGACAAAAATCGTCGTCACAAAGTATCTGTCGTCTCGTTTTTTCTTGCGGAAAATTGACGTGCTTTGCAGAGACACAGATATAATCGTAGGTTTCTACTATGTAACATGAGCTCTATTGAATTTTCCTTACTCTAAAACCCGTTCCAGACCTTCCGATCCGATCCGATTTATCGGAACAAATCGGATAATGTGTAGTGCAATTGTCCGATTTATCGGAAGAAATCGGATAATGTGTAGTGCAATTGTTAAACCCGCTCCAGACCTTCCAATCCGATCCAATTTATCGGAAGCAATCGGACAGTGTGTAGTGCAATTGTCCGATTTATCGGAAGAAATCGGATAATGTGTAGTGCAATTGTTAGGACATTTCTTCCGATAAATCGGATCGGATCGGAAGGTCTGGAGCGGGCTTCAGGACATTTCTTCCGATAAATTGGAACGGATTGGAAGGTCTGGAACGGGTTCCGATTTCTTCCGATAAATCGGACAATAGGCTAGTTGACTCATGTCAAATTGTAATAAACTAACGTTTATAATATTCCGTAGAGTATTTAGCAAAGGAAACCTAAATATATATTTTTCAATTCATAAAAGTGAAAGATGGCTGAAAAAATTTAATTTGAAAATATGGTTTTTAATCTGTATTTTGAAATGCTTAAAACGCTGTCCGCCATGTTCGCTTATGATAGTGACGTCATCGGTCATGTAAACAAAACTGAAAGTCTACTTTGACGACTTCGAATAGTGCCGTCCCTCTCGATCTCCTGTCAAAGTATATTGGAGTGAGCGGAATGGCACTATACGACGGTCGAATTTCCAATATTTACAGGTAATTTTACGTCACACCACAGATTAGCAAAAGGCAAAAATGGCGGACGGCGTTTTTGACTGTTCATGAAATTTCTAATATTCAATTGATAAAATTTAGCTTTCTAGTTTTCACAAAAAGACATTTTTTTTAGAGCTAGTAAGATCATTATTAACCATTTCAAATACATTTCAAAACTGAGTCTACTAGCCTATTGCACTATGTATACATTATCCGATTGCTTCCGATAATTCGGATCGGATCGGAAGGTCTGGAGCGGGTTTTAATCGGATCGGAAGCAATTGGATAATGTGTAGTGCAATTGTCCGATTTATCGAAAGAAATCGGATAATGTGTAGTGCAATTGTTAGGACTTTTCTTCCGATAAATCGGATCGGATCGGAAGGTCTCGAACGGGTTTAATGGCGCCGCGCGCCAGTCACTTTGACATTCACAATCTTGACATGCGTGACGTCACGTCCATAAAACGTAAATAGAAAAGTGAGATTCATCGACTTTATTCAAAAAATTTGGATACAATGGTATAAAGGCAGTGTTTTTTTGGTGTGTAGTGCCACAATGTACAAATACATCTATAAATACTCCACAGAAACTGTTTGTTTCTTACCGGCGAAACGCAAAAGATGAAAAATGTGGCTACGGGGAGATCCGAATGCCATTCTATCACATTAATATATTTATGTGTGAAGATCACACTCAATCACACGTAAGTAACAATTATTTTTTTACGTACGAGCTAGTGGATAGAACTATCAGTATACTTAAATCAAAACAAAATAACATCTTTAATTCCTAACCTATTGGATGTGGCCTTAGATTTATTAAACCCTATATTGTTTACAAAATTACAACACGTCACTCGGGAATTAAAAACATTTTTATATTATGTTGTTTAGCTTATCTATGTTCTTTATAATTTTATGTGCTGTTTTGTTATAAATATAATATTAGAATATGGTATAAGATAGTTGGTATATCAGTTATGTTAAATTTCAGATGGAAAAAACCCAAATAACTACATGAAGTACAAAAAGGGCTTTAGTCAGAAGATATTTCTTACAGATGAGGCTGTTCCAAGTTAATTTCACCGTCAAGATGATTGCAAGAGGCGGCTGCCTGATACTGGATCTCATCGAGAAATTGTCCTTGTCACAGAATGGTGCTATAAATAATTGAGCCTCCAGGTATGATATCTAATTTTACAAAAACTGGGCAAGTGCGAGTCCGACTCGCGCATGAAGGGCTCCGTACCATAATATATAACTAGTTTGTTGTATGGGAGCCCCCCTTAAATATTTATTCTATTTTATTTTTAGTATTTGTTGTTATAGCGGCAATAGAAATACATCATCTGTGAAAATTTCAACCGTCTAGCTATCACCGTTCTTGAGATACACCTGGTGACAGACGGACGGACAGCGAAGTCTCAGTAATAGGGTCCCGTTTTTACCCTTTGGGTACGGAACCCTAAAAGTCTAATAATATAATTATAATTTTTATGTTTACACTTAAATTATGTTACTTATCTTGAATATTTATTTTTTCAGAATTGCCAAAAACTCAAGATGAATAGTAATCTACCAAAAATCCTCTAATACCTGCAGAAGACTGTTCGAGTAAGAACAAAAGAGAATGTACATTATAGAAGCAAGGCCGTGCAGACAATATACCAAAATCTAAGTATTACCACAACGCTAATGAAAGCAACTACCACTTGTCGTTACACACATCACCTTTCAAGATTTTTCTATGCCGTCCAAAAAGATCTGAGTCAGGAGTTGTCAAAACGGCTAAGAGAAAAATTCTCCTTGATGATGAAAATTGAAAAATCACATAGTGATATGTCTTGTTTTGAAAGGGTCATTCGTCGCCTGCCTTCCTCATCATTAAGGGTTACTGACTCCGACATAATGTTTCAGATAGCAATGAGAATTTGGACAATTCCAGTGCAGCATAATACTGTGCATTTAATTGAAAAGAAACCTTTGTTGTTTAGTATAATTTTATAGTGACCTATATAAACCATTTAAGTATATTTTTGATTAAGTAATTGATTACTGAATGTAATGTATAATATCCTGTTGGTAGAAATTAAAAAAAGTATTTTAATTTTTTTGAGTTTGTAAAGATAACAACGTTTATTAGAAGCGTTTCTATTAACATGTGCTTACATACTAAAGATGTTATCATGTTGCAAGAGAAATCAAAAAATTGAAAAACATGGAATTATATGAATAAAACAGTTTAAACGGATTATATCATGTATATTCTTTATTTGAGTCTTCCTGACGTGTTGGCTACCTATGGCAACTTTCCAGTACGGTACTGCTGTGGTTAGCTGAGAAAAAACAATTTTTCTCTGCCAAACTTACATTTGGGCAAACTAGGTACAGTCGCCATCAGTTATATCGCAGCATATAAGGCGTTCATAAATATGTGAACACGACCCTTATTGACTGGGCGTTACAGTACATGTTCACATATTTATGAACGCCTTGTATGTTGCGATATATCTGATGGCGACTGTACATACACATTTCATATATAGCCTGTGAAAGACGGCTGTGGCTGTCAATTACAAATCGTGCCACTGATGCCATGTCGGCCACAGTCGTCCAAATTTCAATCAAAAACTTTGTAATTAAAAAGGCTACAACTACTTTTGGAGCACTTATTTATGTTTTGTAGTGACTTCAGTGGCACGTTAAATAGTTTCACAGCTTGGCGTTCAAAAGGTTCATTATAAAAAAATTAAAGACATGGACTTAATGAGTAATAGTTATTGACGTGCAAGCCTGAAAAGTTGTTATTAGTGTTGAAATTGAAAGCTGAGCGAGTGAAGGAATCTACTCACTACAGCAAGGTAAAAAAATTAAAATCTGATTTGATTTTGCCCTCTATTTAAGGCTTTTTTGCTATGATCAAACATGTTTCTTAATATATTGATGTTATTACTTAGTTAGAACTGATATATTCGAAACCTACAGTTTGAATTTTTCATTGATAATTTTTTCCCAAAAAGTACTCAAGATTGACAAAATTCATATAGCAAAGTGGTGTTTTCAACTTATATTCGACTTTACACGATAAAAATGTGAAATAGCTTTGTTACTATCTAGAACTCAGGGAAAAGTATTATTGACATTAAATAGTTTGTTGAAATTATCAATATATTTGTTATATGAAAAATTGTACATTTAATAATGTATAAGGCCTCTTAACATATAAAATTTAAGATAACAATCAATCAATAATTTATTTGCAATAAAACATACTTAAATGCGTGCAAATACAAGTATAAAATAGAAGTAAAAGTAAAAAAATACTCAATTAAAATAAATACAATGTCAAGTAAAATCAATTCATTATTGATAACAAAATAAATTTAATTATACACGTCGTATTTGAATGAAAATTAAAATAATGACATTGAATACTTATTTAAAATTAATCTAGCGCTCTAGCATAAAATTCCTTAATTGAATAGAATGGTCTACTTGTAAAATAATCTCTCAATTTTCGTTCAAATACTCTGTAGCTACTACATTCCTTAATACTAATGTCCAATTTATTATAAGCTCTAATTGCAGTTCTGCTTAGTTTTGTCAAAATATTTAAAATTACTCTTGGGTACTAAAAATTCATTTTTATTTCTTAGGAGTTTGTATGTGGTTTGTCTAGACTTTTAGTTGGTCTTTATTTTTAAATACATACAAGCAGACACAGTACAAATATAAGGAAACAACTGTCATAATTTTGTGTTCTACAAACATGGATCTGTGAGTAACAGCTACATGTGGACACCCTGTAAGAAATCGGAGGCCTTTTTTTTTTAAGAGCACCACACCAATGTTTGTGCAGTCACACTCAACACACTCAAATCCAAACCATATTAACAAGAGTAAAGTATACATATTAAAAATTTACATGCATCACAGAGAATCACAATCATTGTGTTCAAAATACAAATGACTTTTGCACTCTAGCAGAAAGACTGAATAAACTTCTTTTAACACTACTTTGGCTTATTTTTGTTTATCAATGATAAAGCAGTGCAATCAATATTGCATAATACCAGTATGTTTGTAATCATGTTGATTTAATTCGCAGTTGTCAATTGTCCTCATTTTTGCTTCTGAAATGAATTCATAATAATAATATATATAATGCAGTGGTCTGTACTGTAAGAGAAGTAAGTCCCTTTAATGTTTTTCTGAGTAATCCCTTTACTTTCACAGCTGTCACTGTAGACACAGTAAACTTTTTCCACTAGCACTGTATAGAAGTGCATGAAGGCTCCTCGGACCGACGACGGACCCACATCCAAAAAGCAACTGTATGCTTGCATCCTCAAGCCGGAATTTCGCCTTCACTTTCGTTGACTCAGTCACATTGTATTCGGGTGTTCAGGGCACATCTTTCACTAAAACGTTCACTTTTCACATAGCGGATTACACTTTGTACATAACTTGCAGCGTGGTTATTCTTCATATTATTATAGGCTTCGCTGACATATTTTACTCTAAAAATGTCTTGCAGACATTATTTGTATCACTAATAATTGAAAAACATTGTAAAACAAAAAATCTAATATGATTTCACCCTTCGATTAGGCAGTGAGAGTTATAACTACAGTCGTGAGCGTAATTTTCGATAGTTTCGAGGTGAACCTGTCAAATTTGAATCTCATGGTGCCGACATTGTCACGTCACGTAAACGATACTCGCTACCGTAAATCCGCCATGTTTTATTTTGGCCGCTATGAATCTTCCTCATTCTCTTAAGTTTAGTTAGAAAGAGACAGATTGATTCGGTGTGAAGTTAGAACAAACGTTGGCGAGTGTCTCATACACTCACACTACCGCAATTTACGTGTGTAGGAGTAACTCTATTCGAATTGCGTTTCCTCGCAAGCGAGGATAGTCAGCGTGTAGACAGTTTTCGAAAGCAACTCATGGTAGAGGTACCGGTCAAGTCAAGTTTGCGCCTGATATTTATGGCTTCGGATTTAAATGAGACGCAAACTTAACTAGTTGGTGAAGTGGCAATATACTGGGTATATCGGAAATATCTCGGAAATATATATGTGGAATTATTTAGGGACCTCGTTCATGCTGCTTCTGGCAGGAAAGGCTCACTACGCGCAAACCGCGCTAATAGCCTACGTAAAAAACTCACACAGGGCTCAGCTTTAGGACGTTCGTAGCATCTCTCAGTGTGCTAGAACCATCTAGTGTTTTATTATTAATTTATTATAGTAGAAGGTGCCAACAACTATCTTTTTCTTTAAGTACCTACCCTAAATTTTTCGACTCTTATAATAGTACTATTATAAAATCTGTGTCCCGCGGAGTTACCCGCTCATTCCATGGGAACATTTAATTTATTCGGGATGAAAAGTATGCCTTGTCCGTCCCCGGGACTCAAACTATCTCAATACCAAATTTCATCTAAATCGGTTCAGCGGTTCTTTAAGCGTACAGAGGTAAGTAACAGACAGACAGACGACAGAAAGACAATTTCGCATTTATAATATTATAGTATATGTATATTTACCTATGGAAATATATTAGTATATGGATAAATGTAGCTAATCGATTGAATTTGTTCTCCCATTAAAATAAAATCTAAAGTTTAAGCAACAACGGCCAACTCTATAATGGTTTAGTCCTATGCAAACATTGACTCCTAATAACCTCAACATAAACGAAAGTTATTGTGAACATTGTACATGTCCATATTTAATAAACTAACATGAGATCTACTCAAACTGCCAGGGAATAAACATACCCTTTAAAGTGTATGAACGCATGAACAGTCTTGTGTAACTTAGTTTTACTACGGAATAAAAATATTCTTTACTTAATTGGCCGAGCCAGCGAAGCGTTTTCGTTTCAGCTTGGGCCAAAATGCCTTCGAATGTCCGGATGTCCGGTTGTACAGATGTCCAGATTTCGTGCGGTCCCCGTCTACAGGTTGCTATTTCTCAATTGATTTTCGTAAAAAAATGCTGATTCAGTTTTCTTGGGCTTTTCAAAATGAATGAGTTGAAAACTTAAGAATTATCATCATCCTACAAAGCCACTAGCAATCAATGCATTTATCCTAATTAGTAAGTTTGTAAAACCATTAATAAATACACAGACTAAAAGGTCTGTGAAGGTTTATATTCGTAGCTAACTACTACGTTTTAATAAATGATGGATTACATTTTTGCCTTGAATTTTTTTCATGCAGAATTCTTAGTTAAACTGATGTTTGTGTTCCGGCTAGGAAGTCAAATACGAAATATCATATTTACTCTTGTTATGTTCGAATTAATAATAGCCCGTTAAGATTTAGAAAATATATTCACTCGCGTAATATGGCTGGACTAGGCCAGCAATGGCCTTACTTACATGTTTACTTTGTTCCTAGATTTTGATGGTATGTCATTTCGACTTCCGCAGAAATATGATAAATAAGTACCGACTTACTTACCTATAATCAAACCTAAGACCAATGATTTATAAGTAAAATTTACTTACATGTAAATAGACGGCGCCACCACAGCTAGGTCTCTGTTACCATAAATTACGTATTCACTCCCTTTAACACACTGATTGAGCTACTTAGAAAGTTCAAGCTTTAAGCTTAAAAACGGTTTAAGCGCCATAGTAAATGAATGACTTCGTACCTTGCCTTAATATAACAGTGGGAACCTGTTTTGAAGAAAATTAAGCCGCTTCGTCAACGATCGATCAACTATTAACTAACTCACAAGACTCTGTAGTAATGTAGATACTGTAGATAGCATATCAAGCATAGCATACTGTGAAGGTTGTGCTTCACGGAAGATGGTGCTTGGCCGTCAACTTAAGAATAAAGTAGTTTTAGATTTAGAATAAGACGTATGACATGAGTCATAAAAATAAAATGTATAGTTAGTTATCGTCTGGCCTCTGGGCAATAAACAGTTTTAACGAAGTACCTCTGCTCTTATTATTCATCATCTGAAGCTATCCCCCAGCAGGCGTCACACTTGGTGGAGTCTGCGAAATTTTTAACTAGAGTCACGCGAGTATTGCAAGTTTCCCCGCTCCCAATTAATTTTGTCCACAGATTCTTGGGCATATGTAACAATTACGTACTGGAAGCATACGGTTTGCATAGAAGGAGCGGAACGCACTGTCTATATGCGTACGAAGCGCAACGAAGAATAAGTGCACATTTCTGTGTGGTATTGTATGTCGTGACGGCACTGCCGCAACGGAGCGAGTTCGACAGACGGGTGAAGTGGTCGAATTATTGAATCACCCATTATCATTTTTCATACTATGCGATTATAATTTGTTTGTGCATCGTTTCGGACTCCACATTAAAATGGAGACGAGTACTTTTAATGGCTTATCAGACGTGGATGATTTTATTTTCCAATTCAAAATATTGGCGCAAATCAAAAAATATGAACCTGAACAGTCGCAAGCAGCGATCGCAGCGTATTTATCAGGACCAGCGTTACAATTTTATAAGGCGAATCACGCAACTTTCACATCATTCGAAGATGTTTTGACGAAATTAAAAAACGAATTCCCGTCGAGCCAAAATTATGTACAAAGTTTTTATTATCGTCGGCAGGAGACTCATGAATCACCAATAATATTCTATTATGCTCTGGAAGCATTGGCATCTAAGGCCGGGAACATTGTAGAAACAGACTTTATAACTCATTTCATTAAAAATTTACATGACAACGTCAAATTATTCTTTACAACTTCAGCGATCAACACGAAGGCAGAGCTCAAAGCGGCTATCCAGCGGTACAATGAGTATCATTCGCAAGAGCAAAAACCCTCAATTGTGATCCCTATAAAAGAAAATCAGTATACAATGATTCAAAGCCAACAAGGTGGAAATCCACCATCACCTATGTACATTTCTTCCCCAAACGTGTCTACGGCACCCCAATCTGCATTTTCAACACCGATACCAGTACATACACCGGTACCAGTATGTGCAACGATGACCAACGACCAGGCAGTGAACACACCAGTGAACCGAAATTATCCAGCCTATAATTTCAGACAAAGAACACAGCAAAACTATCGTGGCAGCTACCAAGGAAATGCACATTCAAGATCAACGTACCGGAATGAAGAGAATCACCCAAACGCAGATGGACGACGCGGGACCGGAGCGGCGCGGCGTTAAACACACTACGCTCCGATACTATTACAGGCAATAATACACCAATACATAATAGGTCATATATAAATGTAGAAATATCTAATGACAATTATCTAGCTCTGATAGATAGTGGAGCAAGCGTATCTTGCATTAGTTTATCTATTGTCAAAAGTTTGAATATTAAATTTAATGACGATGATAGGATGTCGTTGAAGATAATCGGTGGCAAATTTGTTTGTACTGAGGGTTCAGTACAATTAAATATAATTGTAGATAATGTAGTATATAGTCACAAATTTAATATAATTGACATCAATTCTGACCAAATCATCATCGGTTATGACTTTTTGGTACAGAATGGTGCCAACATTGATTTTCAGGAGAATGTAATATGTTTACGTGGAAGATTTACCACGACATTGGTAAATAATATAAGGAAGGAACCAAGAAAACCAATGCCACTGGAAGAATCAAATAAAAAAGGCATCCGATGTGAAACGATATATTTTGCAGAAGAGAATAAGGATAGTATACAAATTGGCGAGGAATTAAACAATTCTCAGAAGCAGCAGCTAATGACACTATTGAATAAGTATGAAGATAGATTTGCATACAGTCCATCAAATCTAGGAGCATACAATGCATATAAAATAGACATCGAAACGACTGATGAGGTACCAGTACATAAACCGCCATATCGAATGTCGGAGAAACAGAAGCAAATTATTGAAGAACAAGTTCAGGAAATGCTCAAGAATGACGTTATAGAACGATCTCAAAGCCCATACGCATCACCAGTCGTGATTGTAGAGAAAGCAGATGGGAAACCGAGATTTTGTATAGATTTTAGAAGCTTAAACAAGAAAATTAAACCAGATGCATATCCTATACCGCGCATTGAAGAATTATTAACGTGTCTAGAAGGAGCACGTTTCTTTGCCGAACTGGATCTAAATTCAGGATATTGGCAATTATGCCTCGGAAAAGGCAAAGAAAAAACAGCTTTTATTTGTCAATCAGGTTTATATGCATTCAAGAAATTACCTATGGGATTGATAACAAGTATGGCCCATTTTCAGAGAGCAATGGATACAGTTTTAGCGGAAATGAAATACAAAAATGTTTTGGTATATGTTGATAACATCATAGTATATGCTAAGACTTATAAAGAATTTTTAACGGCACTGGAAAATGTATTACGAAAATTTCAGAAGGCAAATTTAACCTTGAAACCAACGAAGTGTAAGATCGGGTTTACAAGTTTAACAGTATTAGGACATACTGTATCAAAGGATGGCATTGGACCCGACATGGAGAAGGTAAAAGCAATGCGAAATGCAAAGCCGCCATCTAACTTAAAGGAACTAAGATCAGTACTAGGTCTATTTTCGTATTACAGAAAATTTATTGACGGTTTCGCTCAGATAACATTGCCTCTGACAGAATTGACGAAGAAAGGACGTAAATTTGAATGGTCAACAGAAGCGCAAAAGGCCTTCAATATAATGAAAAACAAGATTTGTGAAGCTCCAATACTCAGATATTTCACGACAGATGAAGATGTGACAACAAGACTGTATGTAGATGCATCAGATCAATCTTTGGGAGCATGTATTATGCAAGGCAAATCAGATCTACGGCCAGTAGCATTTGCTTCGAGGAAATTAAGCGACGCGGAAAAACGTTATACAATTACGGAAAAAGAATGTTTAGGTCTAATATGGGCACTATCATATTTTAAACAATATTTATGGGGCATGGAATTTGAAGTATTTACGGATCATAAGAGCCTCGTATGGTTACGATCACGTAGAGATATGAATGGACGTTTGGCGAGATGGGCCTTAGCCATACAACCGTGGAATTTTAAAATAATCCATTGTAAGGGAAAGGACAATATTCATGCAGATTTCCTAAGCAGAAATCCCCTCTACAATGATGAAAAACCAGAAGAAAATATCGCACCGAATCAGGACGATTTATGTTTGTATAGCTTTGAAAAAATAGATTTATTACAGAAACAACAGGCTGACGAGGAATATAAAAATATATTTGAAAAATTATCAAATATGAACCAATATAAAGGTTATCACACGAAACGGAATATTTTATGCAAGAAAGTATGGGTTGATAACCAGCTGAAAAGTGTCACAGTTTTACCACAATGTTTATTTACAGAATGTATGGCAGAATTACATGATAACACATGGAGTGGAGGACATTTTGGTTTATTTAAAACCCTAAGAAAATTCAAGAATCGCTATTATATTCCGAATGCAGAAAAGAAAGTAGAAAATTATATAAAGTCTTGTACAAAGTGCCAGGAAAAGAATATTGTACACCAGAGGGCGCCACTGCAAAATGTGAAGATTCAAAACTTTGGTCAT
This sequence comes from Apotomis betuletana, assembly GCA_932273695.1. Classification (NCBI taxonomy): domain Eukaryota; kingdom Metazoa; phylum Arthropoda; class Insecta; order Lepidoptera; family Tortricidae; genus Apotomis; species Apotomis betuletana. The sequence continues at coordinate 11,085,352 of OW026309.1, read as the reverse complement.
CGTATAGCAATGGATGTGCTTGGCCCATTTTGCAAATCAAAGGACGGACATAGATATGTCATTGGGGCTATAGAATACATGAGCAAATTTGCCATTTGTAAAGCGGTACCTAGAGTTACAGCAGAGGTTATCGCACAGTTTCTTGTTGAGAACATATTCTGCACCTTCGGGAGCATCGAATCAATCATCACAGATCGAGGTACAGTCTTCACCTCAAAACTGGTGCAAAATACAGTAGAAGAATTTGGAGGTCGACTTCTTCATACGACGGCATACCATCCACAGGCGAATGGCTTAATAGAAAGATTCTTCAAGACATTGACAACAGCTATGTCAAAATGTATACAAGAAGATCAGAAGGATTGGTCGTCAGCATTGCCAAGAATTGTCTTCTCATACAATACCTCAATTCAAGCATCTACAGGCGTTGCACCATATCATATAGTTTTTGGACGGGAACCGCATTTTAATCAAGATTTGAAGCTAAGACTACATGAGGAAGAACACACTACGTTAAAGGAGAAAGTGGATTACATACAAGAATTATCAGAGAAAGCAATGAAGAATATAGAGAAGGCACAGCGCTCTCAAAAACTACAATATGACAAGAAGACAAAATCAGTTCAATATGAGCCTGATGATTTGGTCATGATTATAAAACCAAGACGGTTGACTGGAAGAAGTTTAAAACTTTGTAGATTATTTATAGGACCCTATAAAATAATCCACCGATTATCTCCATGGAATTATGTGGTGCAAAGACTCACTCCTAATGGTCGTGCCAAGAATGTAATAATTCATGTTAACAGATTGAAGAAATTCTTCAATCGTTAATTAAAAATAAATTTAAACAGTTCTATATTTCTAGGGTGTAAATAATAAAACTATTATTTTTCAGCAATTTTTAATTCAGGCTGACTGTACAAGGATGCAGTTATGTTTGTTGCATTTGCAAGTGTCACTGTTGTAACTATAATTTAATTTCTTTCCACTATATATTAGCTGCATTTCTAAGATATTACTATAGGAAGTTCAATTTTTAATTTCTTGCACTATAAATTTATTGCACTTTAAGTTTATTGCATTTACAATACCTTTCCTTGTAATAATAATAACTTATAACTTTCACAGAATTCCAATAATTAATTATAACACTGATTTTCTTTTCAGAACTTTAATGTTTACACATGTTATAATAATCTTTTATTTTCATGTATCACACTGCGGAGGCCATACATAGCTGTCCCAGCTTTCTGGGATTTCAGCTACTGGTGTGACTGAATGCGGCTCGCATTCTTCATCCAGGCGGCGGCAGGATCGTGGGGTCTTGGCCTGTCGGGCCAAGGACTCTGCACCCTGCATCAGGCCAATGCAGACTGAAGATTTTATTTTATTTTCATGTCTGTAATATAATAAATTTTATTAATTTTAATTAAATGTTAGGTAGGATTTCTTTAATAAAAATAACTTTCGTTTCGCGTTTTAATAATAATTGACTTTTCGACAGTGACATAGCATTTTGACATGTCATTATGACGTGTACCGCTATCGTCGATGGTCGTAAAATCAATTATGAGGTCGTAATTTCTTTTTGTTTAGGAGTGGTACAGATAGCTGGACTAAAGATAATACTTTAGTCCAGGTATTTATTTAGAATAAGTGGTAATTAAGGTACAGATTTCTGGGGCATATTTAATATATATGCGCCAGGATTCTAATATTAAGCTAGTAGTAGACGATTGTCACTGTTTGTTTGGATGACTGAGACAAGTGTCATAGACAATGTGTCAGACATCTAATATAAGGGCAGTGACATATCGTGGTACAATTGTTTGGAGCATGCGACGTGTGTCATACTCCAGGCAGTTAAGGTGGGGACATTCGAGGCGATTTAATCGGGTAATTTATTTAAGCCGGTTTTACACCAGGCGATTAAATTGTGGAAGCCTATCTTTTTAATATCGTATCGAATGGTCTATGCTTTAGAATAAGTCGAATGACACTTGGGGTAGTCAGTTTGGTGCCTTGCCTTTTTAGCAGGGTTTTTGTCAAGGCGAAGCCGGTGTCAGACAACATGTCAGATTACGTAACATGCCATAGGCTAGTGTCTGCTCATGTCCTGACCCTGGTTATCTCTTAGCAAGAGACCATCTGGGTATGAATGTATGGGTATCCCTGCATAGGTAGGGACTTATTATGTGTTAGGCAGGAGTAGTCTGTCTAGTGTTTCTGTATTAAGATGAATTTCCCTCGTCCACCCCGAGACGGCGGGAAATGTGAAGGTTGTGCTTCACGGAAGATGGTGCTTGGCCGTCAACTTAAGAATAAAGTAGTTTTAGATTTAGAATAAGACGTATGACATGAGTCATAAAAATAAAATGTATAGTTAGTTATCGTCTGGCCTCTGGGCAATAAACAGTTTTAACGAAGTACCTCTGCTCTTATTATTCATCATCTGAAGCTATCCCCCAGCAGGCGTCACAATACCCTTCCCATACCCATGACTATGTCACTTTATACCCCCATAAAGACGGTGGGAACTTACCAAGTATTCACATATTCGCGGTGATATGTCCCCGTTGGAGCACAGATAAAGATTTATGACTCAATAATACTTTATTTTTCTCAGATTCAAGGATATTAAATTTTACGAGTGCTGGCTCTTATTTGAGTAATAATGCTGCGATAACCCGTGGCGTCGTAAAATGGGATAAATCATTAGTGAAGCATGCTTATGCGAGGTAAATACTCGTACTTTGGGGAACTTGTTAACTGATGAAAGATTGAGAATCGACTATTATTTTTATTTATATAAGGCATAAATTGAGACAAATACATTCCTTAGGTGCGGTCGTATTTGCGTGTCTAGGTGACCTATCATGAAAATGACAGGTTAAATGAGCTGTTTTTATAAAGGTATCAATTTTTTTTTTATTATAAATATCGTAGTAGCGTTAGCTTGTGACGACATAAAATTAAGTAAAAATGTTTTCTTTTATATTGGGGTTCGTCCTCGCCTGAACCATTATTATTTTTTATTTTTTGCTTAATTGTGAACATCAAGTAAGTTAAAATGAAATATTAATTGAAACAGATGTTACATTTGGCATTTCTGGAATACATAAATTAGATTATTACGTTTAAGTCAATTTGGAGTTAAGTGAAGAATTCTCGTTCTAATAAAGCATTTAGTTTCAATTGGGTTTAACTGTTCGGAGTCAGTTGGGTGTGAAACAACTAGTGCTAATTTATTACTCTGCTCTCGTACAGTCGGGCTAGGAGTACTAATGTATGGCCAAAAATTGCTTTCCAAAGTATCACTTCCCAAACTATTTTACGCAAATTATCACTTGGCAAAAAAACATTTTGCATAAAAAAAACCTATCGCAATTATCACTGTTAGCAAAACTTTTTTTTGCTAGATATTGTTTAGCAAATATTTACTTAGTAAAGTTTTATTTTACGAAATATTATCCGTCAAATGTATCGTTTGGCAAAAAATACTCATCCCAAAATATTGCATTGCATACAAGTTACGTCGCAATCGTCATATAGATATAATACAGATTAGAGTATCATTATATTTCGTGAAGGAGGTAGATTTCTTAATTCATGTGGGTAGTTTTCTTACTGGGAACATAACTTGAATATGAGCCCAAAGGTATGCATATTGGATTTTGAAAAAGCTAGTATTTTAAGCTTACGATCCAGTTTTGAAAATATCATACTGCAAGGGTGTTTGTAGTAGAGTTGTTAGTCTGCTAATTATGCTTTCTAACATAATTGTGCGCATCGGGTTACAACACAGACAACCCCCACTAGACGGAGCATGTAAGGCGACCCGCGCGCACCAACGATATGGTACGACAGAACATTAAAGTATGAACACGGCGGCCACCGTTTAGTTGCGTCCATGTTTATGATCCATGCGTACGTCAACGAAAAAAGAAATTAAATAAATAACATGGTAAATTGTAGTGTTAAGTAGTGTAAAGAGACCTCATCCGCTCCGTCTAGTGGGGGTGGTCTGTGGGTTACAAGCATGAAAATTCTACCACACATAGAGCGTGCCACGGTGATTATTTTCAGATGTAGAGGGAAGTCAGATTCATCCCCTGCGTGGCGGAAGAGCGGGGTGAAGAGGACCAAGTACTGCTCTTTTTATTTTTTTTATTACTGATCAGTTAAGGCTATTAGGGCTTGTGCGGCATCGTTTTCGTGTTAAATAGATATCAGCTATTCATTTTTAAGGTATTTAAGAATAGTTTGATATACAAATTTGGGTTTATTGGCGAAAAAGTAAAAATCACAACCAGTTTTTTTTTATTTAGAACTACTTTTAACAGTTTGGAACTGTGGGGGTCGCAGTTCTAACCTAACCTATAAACTTTTCTGGTAACAGTTTGGGGCTGTGGGGGTCGCAGTTCTAACCTAACCTACTTTTCTGGTAACAGTTTGGGTCTGTGGGGGTCGCAGTTCTAACCTAACCTAACCTACTTTTCTGGTAACAGTTTGTGTACGTGGGGGTCGCAGTTCTAACCTAACCTAACCTACCTTATTCTGCGAAGTGACAATTTGACTAAACATTTTTTTGGGATATAATATTTGCCAAATAAAACGTTTGCTTAATAAAACGTTTGTCTTAATGAAACTTGACAAAGTAAAATTTTGCCAAATGATAATTTGACCTAATGAATAAAATGCTACACGTAATTTTGCTAAAGATTCTCTTGGTAAATAGAACTAATGCCATAAGTTTGTTGGGAAGTAAAATTTGGCGAAAAATTATTTGCCCAAAGCGCGATAAATTATTTGCCAAAAGCCGGTATTGTGACTTTTTTAAATGATTTATTTTAATCGTTACTATATTTCCTCAATTGTTTAAGGAAGCTATAATTTTATATAAAGAGTACATTTTCTACATAACAGGCATTTTTTACATACAGGTTTATAGTATGTTATTTATTACTAAGAAACTTGCAGTGACGCATTCAATACGTAAAATGATGGAGTTCTAAGGTATAATAACATTAAAAACCACACGTCGACGTAACTCATTATTATGTCGGTTAAAAGGTATAACAGTAAAACAGGTACGAGAAAACATATTACAGGACAGGAAAACATGTTAAATAAACACTTTTTGAACGCAATGAAGTCCCTTTTTGTTACAACAATCTAAAGCAAGTTCTTCTTTAGGGTATCATCTGGCAGCCCTAAGTGCGCAAGGGTTTTATTGGCTGTGAGACGATTACACTTGCGGTATGCGTTTATTGATCAAAAGACTGACTCATACATACTGCTGTCCTGAATGACCTAATTTCGAAATGCTCTCCGTTTGAGATATTTCTCATTCACAGAAAAAAAAACAAAAGGTGAAAGTGATATAAAATGCGAATACTCAACTCACCTCAATAATCTTTAAGTAGGCCTTCTATAAGTTATTTAGTCGTAAAAATTAAATGTCAGTACAGTTAAGATATATTCCAACTAAAACTAAACAAGAATAATAAAAATAAAAACGAAAAATAAGTATATTTTGTGCTTTCATCGTAACTAAACGGAAGTACCGATTTGAACAATTTTACACGCGCATCTTGGTAGATTTTTACGCGACTATTACGAACAAGCAAAATAATGGATTATAATATAACTCTTTCTTCGCGGACTAAATTCGCGGGCACCTTTTAGTTTCTAAATTTAATACAAACACATTATAAAAAGCAAGTCACGTTGCCGCCACAAATAGTCTACAATACACCAATGCAACTGACAAGCACCAACTGTGCTGACTGAGAATTTTGACAGTACCAGCTTATGATTAATAGTACCGAGGGCACGAGTCGAGGATTGTTTTTAGTCCCCGACTGTCTAGAACAATCCGCTGCTATTTCTAGAACGTTTTGTTGCTAAATTGTTGCCATTTGTAATAAGTTTCGTTGAAAAGGTTTAATTTCTGTGGCCATCATTAATTACAGAATTCTCGTTAATCTATTACTTTTCGCATTGAAATAAGCGAGGCAAACCGACTAACCAATTATGAAATATTCATAAAAACAAAATGATAACTTAAGTCTTCAATTACTGAAATTTTTGTTTAGTACTAGGTGCTTTTATATATGTATTTTACAAGACGGCTAAAGACATCAAACGCTGCGACAAACAAATTTTATTAAAACGAAACATTCTTATTAAATATGTTAGTACCCATTTTGTTTTCTCTTCTACGTTACTATGAATTCCTTACAAGAAAACAAGTGCATCCAGTGCAATAAGAGTTAATTCCTAACTCGCTCTGCTTGATACAGAATCTTCTGAAGACTTGAGTAAGTACGTCTTTGAGACATTAAGATCTCGCAACGCGATTCTTTTATATAACACGGCACATGGCTGAAGTTACCTATACGTAAATTATAGTCCAGTCAAACAACGGTCTAAATAGACAGTCATTCTGTGACAATCCTAAAGGCATTGAATTTTGGCGTCCAGATCAATAATGAAAATTGAAAGTTATTTTCAAAATCTTAGAATATTTATGCTACTTACAATTGTAAAGTTTTGCAGTTTTTAAATGAAAATAAAAATGGTATGACGAAATTTTATATGGTAGTAATTTGGTAAGTAAATATGATTAATAGCATTTTCGAAATTTTCAGATATTATGTGAAAATATTAAAAAAAAGGCAATAGAGTTGATCTATAAACTTTTTAAACTATGCTCTCCTTAATACACTAATACAAAACCTAAGTAAACCTTAATATCATCAAACTGGACTATATTATTCGGCTGCGCTCTACGGCTCACTGACACGCTGAATAAATTTCAAAAAGACATTAATACGAAAACCAAAATATTAAAATGTTCTAGAGAATTCGACACTATATTTCTACTTTAGTGATATGCTGTATTTGACCAATACCGTGATTTAATTGTTTTAAACTTACACGATTTTTCACACGTTATAACAAATCGCGTTCAAAAACTGTTTATTTAATCGAAAAAATGTAATTTTTTCTACTCCAGTACTTTTTTCTGTCATTTATATAGTTACTAACTCTAATATAAAGACATAAATTATGAAAGTCTGTAAAAGTCTATACTCTATTGCCCAAAAAAACACTGCTAAACGTTGTTATAATGTCGCCAAAAAAGCATCACTTATTACCACAGATTACAAGATAAACAGCTACATCCACACAATTTGCAATTTAAAAAAAAACTTATTGTACTAAGGCATTGCTGCCAATTAAAAAAAAAAGTTTTATCTTCAGCCCATGGATGTTTAGTATAGTGAACGTATACCTTTATGTATAAGTTTATATTTTTTGACAGATGGACATCAATAAAAAAAAAGTTTAGCAGACTATTTTTTTTTTAATTTTGTTTATTCCGAGAGGGAATATGTAATTATTTTCTTTGTCGTTTATTTGCATTTTATTTATGAAATGTCGAGTCGTAGAAAAAGTATTGTATGCAACGTTGTATAAGTAGGTCAAAAAACGCTCGTGGCATCTTTCTTACGATGTTCGCTACGCTCACATCGTAACCCATGCCACTAGCGTTTTTTGCCCCCTCTTATACAACGGTTGCATAAAATACTATTCTATATCATTCAGATGTCACTATATTAATACCAGGTCTACACTCGGCTCGATAGGGCAGGGAAGTGGGCAGTGTTAAAATATGTTATGTTATGTGTGTGTTTACAATGTACATTTAACACTTGCTCACTTCCCTGCCCAATCGATGAAACCTAGCATAAATAATATTTATAACGGCTTACAATTCACAATGGCGAATCATATCGCTAAATCAGAGGTAGTCGGAAAGAGTAATATGTCTAATTTTGTGCCGTGCGGTGCAGCTCGATTAGCCTTAGCAATAAGCAGGTCAAGTGCGAGTTGGACTCGCGCACGAAGGGTTCCTACCATCATATATACTTTATGCAAATTTAAAGTATCTACCGATACAAAGATACAGACCTGTGAGCGACGGACAAAGAGCGGGTCACGATAGCACCCTGGGTCCGGAATTTTAAAAATGGATATATATCGGATATGATACCGAGCTATTGCTAAGTCGAAGATATTGCAAAGCTCCGTCGAATTACCGCCCAAGCAACATTGTGCACATTTAATATAACGCATTTCCTCGTAACCGTGCCATACAAAGTTGCTCTAATTACACTCGTTTTTCTGTTATTATTTATACGGTAGATTTAATTAAAATCTTTCTCTTATTAATAGCTCGCCAACAAGCAGCGGACAATGGCACAAACAACGCTGTTTGCGCGCTATTGCAGCAATTCCATGTGGAACACGACGGTGTAAACAGACCTTTAGAATATACTAATACGGAATAAGAAATCCTAGAAATGACTTCCCACTTAACGGATAAATTTAATGTCATCGTCATCATAATCCAAGTAAAGTCAATACCTTACAATGCATGTGCTCGAAAAGAGCGTTTTCTAAGTAGTCAAACTGCGCAAAGTACTACTTTTCCGCACTAGTGCTTTTTATTTTAAATTGTTTTGGCTCTGTCTGACAGCCGACGCAAACCTTTTTTTTTTTCTAAAAATAGTTTCATAAATTTCTCAATTAACAAATATAAAAAAGTACAATAAAACGAATACTTCATTAAACACATTAATGATTACTTAAAAATTTTTAATTTCATCAATAAACTTATTAAATACTTATTTCTGTTGGGTGTGTTCCTCGCTCGTGTCACCTCACACACTTGTAACTATTTTAACACTTTTTAGTGCTACTCACCGCCCTCACGGGCCTCGCTCATGGAGAGTATGAAAACTCTTTATTTCATAAAAAAAATTGGGCAAGTGCGAGTCCGACTCGCGTATGAAGGGTTCCGTACCATAATCTATAACAAGTTTGTTGTATGGGAGCCCCCCTTAAATATTTATTTTATTTTATTTTTAGTATTTGTTGTTATAGCGGCAATAGAAATACTTCATCTGTGAAAATTTCAACTGTCTAGCTATCACCGTTCTTGAGATACAGACTGGTGACAGACGGACGGACGGACAGCGAAGTCTCATTATAGGGTCCCGTTTTTACCCTTTGGGTACGGAACCCTATAAAGTATCACAGGGCGCCTGCTATTCGATGCTTAGTAAATGAAAATGCAGTTGTAATATTCTCCTTGTTGAGGCTGGTGAGTAGCACTGAAAGAGTGTTTATAAAGTAGCGTTAAGTAGGACATGAACGCGGATAAGGTACGGTAATTTTCATGTAGTATTCTTTTCCTTTCCAGGTGTCTATACCCGCGCCACTGATCATCGTGTCTGTCAGGCAATTGATGAGATGCGCAATATACTCATCGTTTGTGTGAATAATCACGTTCGCTGGCTACTGCCCATGCCTGCCCCCATGCCCATGCCGCTGCCCGATGACGTGTATTATCAAATTGATCAACACAAAGGTAACTTAATAAGCATACTGTTCAGACCGCTTCCAGCTTCTACGCATCCACGTTACCGAGCATCGTGTCTGTCGGGTAATTGATGACACGCAATAATTCATCGTTTGTGTGAAGTCTCACGCTCGCAGGCGACTGCCCATGCCCGCGCCCATGCCGCCCGTGCCGCTGCCCGATGAGCGTATGAACACAAAGGTATTTTATGAGTTATGGCCCTCTGCTGTTAGTTCCGTTTTGTTTCCGTGAGTTTCGGGGATTGTTCCTTGTGTTTGATCGTACGTTATCATTTTAGTGGACAAATCTGTATAAATGTCATCTGTATCATTTTTTATGTATCATTTTTACTGTACATTTCACAATTTAAATGGCAAACAAACACTTATATAAGTTTTGAAACCTGTTACAAAAAAAAACAATAAAAGAAATTGTGGTGTTTCAAACATAATAAAACGGCCTCTCTCGCTGACTTGTTCACTGCTGCAAAGGAGTGCCGTAAGATGTGAATATTTACGTGCTCACATAGAGGTTATACTCAAATTCAAATTCAATTTATTTCACGAACACAATAAATAATTACATTTTCAGTTTTGTGGCTCACACAAGGCGGGGCCTGTCCTGTGACACCACAAGTTTACTAAGTGTAAAGCCTTTCTAATAAGCAATACAAAGATCAAAACACAAATTAAAACATTGGACCGGTAGTCCACAAGTAAAGGTATGTCATATATGTATCAATGTTTCAATAATCAAAAACCTTAGACATTTGTTAACCAATTTGTTCACACTGTGATGGCGATAGACATCGTAATCGTAAGCAACTGTATCTACGGACATTTACAAGTTAGAAAAGGTTTGTTTTAGGTCAATACAGCATGCGATAAATAAATGTTAACATGTACACATTAGTTTAAGTTTATATTACTGTAAAAATACTGACTGATTCTTCTCAACAGTGGTCTTCTCTAGTGAAATGTCGGTAGACTCAGGTATGTTAGTGCCCTTGTGGCTTAGTACTTACAAAATAAAGTCTATTATTTCTTTATATGAATCGGACGTAATAGACGGATTTATTTATCGCATTTAATTCAACCGTCATAGGACTGCTGAATACTTAACTATTTCTGAAAAAATCTAATGTTTGGCTAATGAAGCTTGTGATAAAGTCTCGTCAATCAATTTTATTTATTTAGGTGTTCCGAGCCTTTTCTCTTCTTTGAATTTTGTGTAATTGCGTCCTAATGACAGTTCAGTTTACTGTTCACGTCGGCGTGTGCAACGCAAACAACGAAGTATTGGAGCTAGTTACAGAGTCCGGTATGTATAGAGACGGCATACTTAGCATTAATGCAGGGGCGTCCAAAAGTGCATAGTTTGCGTCTGGCGTAGATAAGCTTTAGAACCTAAGAACATTTTAATTAAATAAAGACAGTCTAATATCGACCACCGTACGAATAACTTGTATTTTAATTATAAGTTTAGTTTTTAAAAAGTAGTTTTCCCTCCGGCGCGATTTGACTGGCGCTGCGGACAGGATACCGGTACGAAATCCTGCGCCTGTGAGGATCACGAATTGATCCGAGTGCATGACTTTCGTTAACGTATTTACGTGTGAACTGGTATCTTCGAACCAAATAAATTTGTCTCAGTGCCTGGAGGACAACACGAAAACGCCTGCGGCTATAATTGGAGGAAATGGGGAAAAGCGTACTGTGAGTAGACCTCTTCACTGTCCCGTCTATCCCTGTTCTTATTCCATTGGCTGTGTAATTTAGTGTAGACTTTATAATAAGCTCTCTATACAAACTCTATAGTTGCGAGTTATATCGTCCTAATAATAAGTTAGATAAGTGTTTAAAAGCGATTATTGAAATACTAAATGGAAGAAATAGGAGTAGTTCCCAGAGATAATATTGAAGAAAATATAGTAAATCCCAGAGAAAATATGGATCAAATCAAAGTAATTCCTAGAGAAATGATGGATTTAATTCCAAAATTTGATGGTGATGAAAAATTGTTAAATTTATTTTTAAGTAAAAGCGAGTATGTAATTCAAGCTTTTAGAAACCCGGAAAATCTTGCTCAGGATTTGTATATATTTCATGCAATTACTGGCCGGCTAACTGGCAAAGCCGCCCACTTGATTAGCGAACGCCAAGATATAGATACTTGGATGCAATTAAAAAAGCTGTTAACTCAACATTTCGGCGACCCGAGGTCAGAGGAGTGTATTGCGATAGAATTAGATAATTTAAAGATTAGACACAGTGAATCATACGCTAGCTTCTGTAATCGTATCCAAAATGTCAGAAGTACATTATTTGCCAAAATAAATTTAATTGAAGATCCTCGTGAAAAAGAAACGAAAAAGACAATTTATAATCACTTGTCTCTAAACGTCTTTCTTTATAATTTGCCGGAAGACATGTTACGCATAGTGAGACTCAATAGCCCCAAGCAGCTGGAAGACGCGCTAACAATAGTGATGGAAGAAGTCAATTTCTTAAACCAGTATAACGCAAAAAATAGAAACAATAGTAAGCCTTCACAGCAAAGGCCCATTTTCCCACAAAATAATAATTTTGGACAGAATATGAGATTTTCTCAACCACAAAATGCAGGATACAATTTTAATACCGCACAAAATAAATTCCCACAAACTCAAGGTTTTAGATTTGGCATTCCCAACCAGTCAGCTCCACAGGGTTTTAGATTTGGAAACCCTCAAAATCAGGGATACAAATCTTTGATGCCCAATCAACACACACCAAACTTTAAATTTGGGATTCCCCAACAAGCAGGTTATAGACCATTTGTTTCTAATAACAATCAATTTAGATCTAATAATTTCCAGCCAACACACCAACCGCAATTTAAATTCGGTATTCGACCTCCATATCAACAACCACAAGGTCAAGGCCAATCTTCGCACCAATATAATAACGACGTCTCTATGCGAACAGCACCCCAACCAAAACCAAATTACATACCCCCGCGAACAACTAACAATTTGTTTTACGCAAATGAACTTCAAGAAATCGAACCTGCCCCTGAAAATTTCAATGAACCGAACGCCCTTGACTCAAACTACCAACATTATTACGCGCAAACTGAAAACGAAGAATATTTCTTAGACGATCAAAATGAGACTGAAATGTTACAAGAATTGCCCGAAAATGAAAATTTTCCCATAAAAGCCTCTACGACAGATCTCCAGAAATAGTACACCTTAATCATCATAATGCTTTAAAACTGCCACACATTGAAATTCCCGAAATAAACTCCAAATTCATGATAGACACTGGAAGCACACGATCATTCGTAAGCCCTGATATTGCTGACAAATACTTTTCCGAATTCAAATATAATGAACCATTTGAAGTAGTAAGTACCCATGCTCGAAGCTCTCACGCTGAAGTAATTGAAATCCCATTGCTGAAAACTTTTAAGAGTTGTGACACTCATAAATTTTATGTATACGAAGTCGATAATAGTTACGGAGGACTAATTGGCTCAGATTTACTGAAACAACTTGACGCGAACATTGACATGAAAAACCAAGTACTGATAACACGAGACACACAAATACCTATAATTTACCGTCCACCTTACACAATTCGCATTGAACCCCGATCTGAAACACGCACGAAAATTCCCGTAAATCTTTATAGTGGAAATGCAATTATAAACCATATAGATTTCGGCGAAGGTGTGCGAACACCAACAGCACTTGTAGAATGTACAGAAGGCTTTGCAACCACGGTTATCCAAAATACATCCGAAAATCACTTTGATATAAAATTCAGTAAACCTCTCAATGTCACACCATATGAACCAAAAGAAATTGAAATTAACGGTTTACATTCAGTAGATAGCTGTGAAAAGGATGAAATTTTAACACAAAATTTAAGTAAATTACGATTAGATCACATGAACTCAGAAGAACGAAATCAAATTTACAATTTGTGTTTAGAATACAAAGATATTTTTTACACTGAATATTTACCATTAACCTTCACAAATCAGGTAAAACACAAAATCCGAACCACTAACGAAGACCCTATCTATATAAAACCATACCGTCAGGCCCCAGTAGAAGCAGCTGAAATAAAAAAGCAAGTAGAAACATTATTAAAGGATAATGTCATTCAAGAATCTCACTCACCTTGGAGTGCCCCGGTACATTTAGTCCCAAAAAAAATGGATGCTAGTGGAGAAAGAAAATATCGCATGGTTATTGATTATAGACGGCTAAACGACATTACCATTGACGACAAATACCCACTCCCGAATATCACAGACCTTTTTGACAAGCTAGGTAAAAGTAGTTATTTCTCGGTACTCGATTTAGCGAGCGGGTATCATCAGATTGAAATCGAAAAAGAAGATCAGCCAAAAACAGCGTTTTCTACACAATACGGCCACTACGAATTCCTGCGCATGCCCTTTGGGCTCAAGACGGCTCCAGCAACGTTTCAAAGAGCAGTAGATAACGTTTTAAGAGGACTGCAAGGTATTCACTGCCTAATTTACCTCGATGACATTATAATTTTCTCATCTAGCCTGGAAGAACATATGACAAAACTTAAAGCAGTTTTCGAACGGCTCCGACAAACGAATCTAAAAGTACAGCTCGATAAAACTGAATTTCTATGTAAAGAAGCTAATTACTTAGGACATACCATTACACCCGAAGGACTAAAACCTAACACAGACAAAATAGATGCTATACTGAAATACCCATTACCGAAAACAGTTACCGAAATAAAGAGCTTTCTTGGACTCATTGGATACTACCGAAAATTTATTAAAGACTTTTCTAAAATTACTCGCCCGATGACGTCTTGTTTGAAAAAGAATAGTAAAATTACTATTGACGAAAATTACCTAAAAAAGCTTTCGAAAAATGTAAGGAACTGTTAGTTAGTGCACCTCTATTACAATATCCTGATTTTACGAAGCCATTCATATTGACAACAGATGCATCTGACTTCGCCCTGGGCGCAGTACTTTCTCAAGGTATAATAGGTAGCGACAAACCCATCGCTTATGCCAGCAGAACCCTAAATGATTCTGAAAAACGATACAGCACTATCGAGAAAGAGCTATTAGCCATCGTATGGGCTGTAAAACACTTTCGTCCCTACTTGTACGGCAATAAATTTACTATTTTCACTGATCACAGACCCCTGGCTTGGTTAGACTCGCTAAAAGAGCCCAATAGCAAGTTAACTCGTTACAAACTCAGATTAAGTGAATATACATTTAAAGTCATACATAAAAACGGAAAACAAAACACAAATGCCGACGCTCTCTCACGAATACGATTAAACGCATTAGGAAATGACAGCGATAACGACCAATTATCAACAGCAGTTAACGTAGGAGATACTGACAAACTGGATGACTACATACAACGACTAACTGACGACATAGTTAGGTTAGGGCAACAAACACATGACCCTCAGAACCCTACTAATAACGAAAACCAGCCCGATATTAATTCGAACACCTCTGAAAGAACTTTAAGTGCAAACGAAAGTACTTTATCAGCACCGACTGACACACAATCAAAATCTAGTACAGATACTGCCCATTCCGCTGTAGATATGGATACAAATGGCATACCCATTCTGCATGAAGCTATTGACACCAAACCGAACCAAATTCTAGTAAACGCCTGGCTTAAAAATGAACTTTTAGTTAAAATAGAATCACATCCAAAACAGAAAATCCTTAAGGTTTTCCTACCCTTAGACAACACTGAATTAATAAAGAAATTCCTCAAAGATTATATTAGACCCAAAATTAAATATTTTATACACTTTAACAATACCGAACATAGACGCCAATTTTCAGATATAGTCATTGCATTATTCCGAAAGGATACCATACAACTTTACGAATGTACTGAAAGAGTAGTAAACGTAACTGACGAAAAAGAACAGGAAGAAATTGTACTTCGATACCATGAAGGCAAAACATGTCACCGTGGAATCAAAGAAACAATTTCCCATTTAAAGCGGACTTATTTTTGGAATAATATGGAACAAACAGTTACTAGTATAATTAACTCATGCGAAACCTGTAAAAGGATGAAATATGACCGACGTCCTTTCAAACCACAAATACAGCTTACACAGACTCAGACTAAACCGTTTCAAGAATTATTTATGGACCTATATACAATAGAAGGCAAATACTATTTAACTATCATAGATGCTTTTAGCAAATTAGCGCAAGCTTTTGAAATTCCCGATAGGTCTACCCCCGAAGTTGTTCGTGCCCTAATAAAGTATTTTTCATTTTATGGTATTCCCACTAAAATCAGTTCAGACCCTGGCTCCGAATTCAATAATAGACTTATGAGCGAAATGCTTTCATTTTATAAAATAGACATTCACATTGGAACCCCTAATAACCCGAACTCCATGGGAATGATAGAACGCTTCCATTCTACAATCGCAGAAATATATAGACTTGCAAAGTATGAAAGGAAACATACAGATGCCGCTTCCGTAATGACGTATTCAATATTGGCCTATAATCAAACTATTCATTCAGTAACAGGACTCACACCGTTCGAAGTTGTTTTTGGACATACCGAAAGTAAAAATCAGTTTAACGCAGATTTTGATAAAGAATATACCCAGCAGTTAGTTAAAGACCATTGTAAAAGAACAAAATACCTATATAAATATTTGACAGATAAAATGTTAGCTAGAAAAGAAAAGGTTCAAGAAGATAGGCAAGGAGAAAACAATTTCGACTTAAATGACAATGACGATATTTTCATTAGAGGCGTAAATAGACGACGTGCTAAGGACAAACCTAGGTATCAAAAGGCCAAGGCTAAGGGCAAGGTCCACAGAAATATAATCCCAGTTGAAACAAACGCTAGAGAAACTAGAGTCCCGATTAAAGATGTGCGACGTCCTCCACAGGTTCGTCCTACTGCTGACCCAGGCAGTACTGACCCGGGCCCTTCAACTTCATAAAATCGAGAAGAACCCCGGCGTTTTTCCAATAAGAGAGGGTACCGCTCTTGTTTGTTATAATAAGTGGCTAGTTATTAAGATATTAGATATTAAACTTATTAAGCAAGACCTAGATTTAAATATACATAGATATAAGGAACTGGATAGGTTGGTTGGTTCATTTTCTAATATTAATGCCTCATACTTAATATACTGGGATGACGTAAAGCGACAAGTAAATCACATGTTAGATATCACTGTGGAAAAATACACTCAATTAGTTCCTAATAGCAGGCAAAAGAGAGGACTCATCAATCCTCTAGGATCTTTAATTAAACTTATCACTGGAAATTTGGATCACGACGATGCTATTAAATATAATAATCTGATAAATGAAGTCAAAACCCGACAGCATTCTGTAGAAAAGAAAACAACACTCATATCCGAAATGGTGAGACTTTTTACAAATACTACTGTAAATATAACTGACAATCTCATACAATTGAATACAGCCATAAATAAAGTTAATAATGACATAACCGAAATTTCAATAATATCTCATGTCAATCAGATAATACAGGCTTATAACTTGTTCTTTCATAATTTCCAACTGATATATTCTAAATTGAATGAGATTGAAACTGTACTCGCATTTAGTAAAATAGGTATATTGCATCAATCTATTGTTAACACTAATGAACTTGTAAAAACATTTAAGCTCATAGAAAGAACAGATAAACTTATTTTACCATCAAATCCTGAAAACATTGTAAAAATTGAACAGTCAATTACATTGAAATCATACTTTAAGAATTCTGAAATAATGTTCATCATGGAAATACCATTAGTTAAGAGAGAAACTTACTTTTACTATAAAATTGTTCCCTTACCTATTACCGAACCTGAAACAAACCTCACCCTAATTATTTTACCTAAATATCCTTACCTTATTGTGAAGGGGTTGAACGCTAGCTCGCTCTCCACCCCATGTAAGCTCATCGAAGACGAAACATTTCTATGTGATGAAATGCAATTAACAGTACCCATCCAAGACACCTGCATTCTCGAACTCATGCGATACTCAAGTAATGCTCCGTGTATGCAAATCCCGATAGAAGTGGAAAATGTGAAGATAGAGTTTTTACAGAAAAACAGATGGATTTTATATACCAAGGCAACTACGGATCTTGAGAGAACGTGTGCTAACGAAATCCTTCATTACACACTTTTGGGCACATACCTGCTTACAATTGACGATAATTGCGAATATAAAATTGGACAACATTATCTGAGAGAACATACAATAAATGGAGAGAAAATCATATACCAAAAACTACCTTTGGTAAAGTTTCCTGAAAATCTGAAAACCGACATAAGACGGAGCGCTGATCCAGTACAACTGAAAGGAGTTGAGCTGACCGACCTGAAAGTGTTATCGTACGCACTGAAAAATAGTGAAGTGGAAAGTGGAAGTGTAGTGAATACGGAAAACGTTAGCATAGGAACCATTGTTTTATATGTAATCTTAATTATAGGTTTTCTTTCATTCTTTTCGTATAAATATACACTTTTGGTATGCAAGTCTTGCAAAAATCAAAATAATCCTCCGAATAACGGTTCTTCGGATAATTTCGAACTAAAGGAGGGAGGAGTTACAGAGTCCGGTATGTATAGAGACGGCATACTTAGCATTAATGCAGGGGCGTCCAAAAGTGCATAGTTTGCGTCTGGCGTAGATAAGCTTTAGAACCTAAGAACATTTTAATTAAATAAAGACAGTCTAATATCGACCACCGTACGAATAACTTGTATTTTAATTATAAGTTTAGTTTTTAAAAAGTAGTTTTCCCTCCGGCGCGATTTGACTAGCTACCCCTTAAAAACAAAACAGTACAAAATGCCAACCAAACCGCCCAATTTAGTCGCAATTGAGTCGTAACATGATCGAACTTGCAATGATTGTGTTAGTTCACATAGTGTGTAGTTTAAAACTGCGAAAGTGTTGACTTTGGCTGCAGTATTGACGCCTACGGGACCCGTTAATAGGGGCTATATAGGCTTTCGGGTTGAGTTTGATGACGGCAAACGCAGTCATTAAATGGAGGTATCATTCCAGTCATAACATACCATAACATTGATAGTGCCAGTCTGTGTAGAGATTTTACGAAACATTTGACGGCGCGGTTGACGTAGTGGTCCAATAAAATCTTAATTTGTCTACGACTGATACACTCCCCTTTTACACAGACGTCTCCATAAATTATATATCTCCATAAATATAGTAGTCGGGTAAAAAGTATCCTATAACCATGATTGATCCCTCTACCGAAATTGGTTACAATTTGTCCAGCCATTTCGGCGTGATGAGAGGACGAAGGAAATTATGAAAACAGATGGCGCCACTCCGGCATGAAAAACACGCTGGCATCGCGCGCCCATACAAAACAAACGACGATTCTGCATCACGCTATTAAGATTTTTCCTGAAATCATGGCCCCTCTCCATAGAAAACTGATTTTCAGTACAAATCTAGAATTTTATAATAGTATAGATATTTGAATACGAAGCAAACACACGGTATTGGGGAGTTTTATTGGGATTTTAAATTCCTAACATGTGGAATTCCCGCAGGAATACACGTCTCCTTCCCTTAAACAACGATCACAAAGTGAATTTAAAATAAGACCCATACCGGGCGTACCTGAAACTATTGGTAAATTCCTTTTTCCCTCTGGCGACAGATTTTTTTACAGATTTTGGAGCGTATTTTCCACCATCCATTTTGATATTGATCTTCCTATGTAACGAAATACTCGTGTACGTTCCTACTTTGTGGACGTTCTAACCTCCCAAGGTCGTCCAATTAAAAGTAATACACAGCCAGCAATTGGCTTCTTCCCTCGCTTCAACAATAATGTACAATTGTTTATGGATATTATTTAAACCCAGAGTAAAATGCACGTCATTTGTTTCTTGCATGTATGCATGATAAAACGCAATACCCTTACCACGAGTTTACAGTGACCGTACTCGTTAGCGACTGCATGAACGATTTCCGTCCATACAAATATTTAATGATCGCATCAAAATTATTA
Source organism: Apotomis betuletana (assembly GCA_932273695.1). Lineage (NCBI taxonomy): Eukaryota > Metazoa > Arthropoda > Insecta > Lepidoptera > Tortricidae > Apotomis > Apotomis betuletana. Next base: position 11,065,841 of record OW026309.1, on the reverse strand, counting down.
AATTAAGATGAACATTACTACTAACACTACTGTCACCTTTTCTACATAGGTATTGTCTCAAAGGGTGCTTACGTGTGAAGTGCTCACCCTTGCTCACCGCGCGCAGGCCGGTCTTACATCTGCCAAGCCTGTGGTCGCGTGTGTCGTTCTCGTATTGGCTTGCATAGCCATGAAAAGCGTTGTTCTTCATGACACTGTTTGTATAGTTTGTATAGTCTGTAAAAGACTGAAAGGCCATTGATGATTGTCTCAAAATAAAAATAAAAAGTTCAAAGTTCTAATTATGCAAAAAATTATATATTGCGAATTCGTTAGGAGTTGTTGTTTTCATCTGCTGCTTCTGTTCATTATATTTAATTTATTTATTTGTTCAAATTAGTTACACAGCTTTACAGTTATTAAACCAAGGCACTGTGAACTAAAAAAAACTTAATCTAGTTTGATTTAGGCGACGTAACAGCGTGGCTCCGTTGCGTCGTCTGGTCTGGCGCAGGATTCGATTTTTTTAATAATAGTACTCGTATCATTTAGTCCATAATTTAGATACTTATCGTTTTGGCATTCATTCAATTTATGGCGGGCAAATTATCTTTGTTGACCCACGCCACGCGCCTCTACCGCAACCGCAGAAATTAAATACAGAAAGTCTACAAGTCCACTTCATGCAGTGACCGATTAGGTAACCATTTAAGAGGCTTTATTCTTTTAATTTTTTTTTCATTCTACACAAATATTGTTAACTTCAACCAACTTTTTAAAGTGAATAATACTTTTCCCTTAGTTCTAGATAGCATCATAACTACTTCATGCATTCATTGCGTTCAGTCGAAAATACGAGTAAGTTGAAGAAAAAACAGTTTTCTGCATGAATTTTGTCGATTTCGACTAGTTTTTAATACCAATAAATCGCAATAGCTCTGTAGGTACTAAGTAGTAACATACATTGATAATATGTTTATCCAAGAGAAAAATGTGTAAAACAATCAGCATTTTTGAACGGATAAGGAATATAATATTTTTTTCTCTGAAGATTGTCTATATTTAGTTTATCAAAACTAACTAACCATAGAGCCCGTGATGGGTGAAGTGAGAGTAATAGCTTAATCACGCCTGTCCTGAAACCACAAAATTTCAAACATACTTTACTTGTAAAATGTATCATTAAATAGGTGTAGTCAATGTAAGCCAGTTTTTTTTTACGAGTCTGTGACTGTCTGTCTAAATGTCGCCGATAAAAAAAAAATATTAACACTCGTTGTATAAAGAAAATATAGGCATTATAACATAATGTATTAAGTGAACCCTCTGTAGTCTTATTAACTTTACTTAGAACAAGGACGCAACGCGCTTAATTTTTTCACTTTTTGTAAGCGTTTTTTATACAGTCACGCTTATATTTGCGTCGTTTGTTTGTGTGTTACGCTTTATTAATACGGCAATGAAAATGTGTTTCTGTAAATATTGTGAAAGTGAAAAATTACGCCGGTCACGAAAAATAATGGAATTGTTTTACCTCCCTAAAAATGTAAGGTTTCCGTTTGAACTTTTTATGTGATACCGTTTAAAGTCGTACTTCGGACAATTTTACTAATTGGCTGGCAAAATTGTGTCAATGGGTCTTTGGGCTAAAATGTGATCAGAGTATAAATAGGTACTTTTCCATTGCAAGCCTCAAAAGGAAATAAATTACTTCTGTGCAAGGGACAAATGAGTGTACTAATATGCACTAATAAATACACTTATTAATTTGTACTATGTATGTACTAATGGAATTTTAGGGCAATAGAAAAGTAGGAGGTAAGGAATTTCAGTTTCATAAAAACTGCCACATATTCCATTAAACCGTCAATCTTTTCTCTTACATTAATGAACATTTGCCAACGATATGACAAGTACTATATCTTCACCATTTTGAAAAAGGCCGAAAATCTGATTCGGCAAAGAATTTTGGGCCAAGTGAATCGGAGTCGCTTCGTTCCCTCGGTCAATAACTTATTACAAAGTCACTTACTAAAAGTAGGTTAAAGGGTACTAGTAGTGTAGAAGTAGGTACACCCGTACATTTGATAGCTGCGGACGCGTCCCTCAGCGCTCGCGGCGAGTCGTCCCCATTGGAGCACTTAATGCGACGTGCATTTTTAATTCACGTCAAGAGGCCCGGGGCGCGGTTAAGTGCCGCTATAGTAGGTTGCTGGACGATTGAATGTGGATTTACATGTTCGTTGTACTTAATTGGTAAACATAGTAGCTCTGCGACGTAGCGAATTTGAAAATTACTGAAATATATATTTTTTTAAGTTTTCAACTGTAATACCTATCAACGCCATTTTGAAAAATGCCGAAAAATGGACTCGACAAAGAATTTCAGCATAGTGAATCGGAGACGCTGCTCACTCGGTCGATATAAGTAAGCATAGCATCATTTACAGGAAACTAACAGTAGGTTAAAGAGTACCATAGTACTTTAGAAGTAGGTACGCTAGTACATTCGGTAGCTGCGGACGTGTCCCTCAGCGCTCGCGGCGAGTCGTCCCCATTGGAGCACTTAATGCGACGTGCATTTTTAATTCACGTCAAGAGGCCCGGGGCGCGGTTAAGTACCGCTATAGTAGGTTGCTGGACGATTGAATGTGGATTTACATATTCGTTGTGCTTAAATGTTACGAGTTTAGAAATTACTGAAATATATATATTTTTAACGATATCAACTGCCATATCAATGCCATTTTGAAAAATAGCCAAAAAATGACTCAACAAAGAATTTTGGGCCAAGTTAATCGGAGACGCATCGCTCACTGGGTCGATGATCGAAGGCATAGTATAATTTACTAGAAACTAAAAGTAGGGTCAACAGGGTACTATGGTTTAGAAGTAGGTACTCTAGTACATTTGGTAGCTGCGGACTCGTCCCTCAGCGCTCGCGGCGAGTCGTCTCCATTGGAGCACTTAATGCGACGTGCATTTTTAATTCACGTCAAGAGGCCCGGGGCGCGGCTAAGTGCAGCTAAGTTAGGTTGCTGTACGATTGAATGTGGATTTTATACAAACGTGTGAAAAATTCGTTGTACTTATATGTCTAGACTCTGTGAGCTATTTCCTCGCGAGTTTGGAAATGACTGAAATAAGATTTTTTTTCACGTTGAAAACATTACACACCTATTTATTTTAACGAGAAGCATAGCAACTCTTACTAGAAACTATAAGTAGGTTAATTGGGGTACTTTAGTTTAGAACTAGATACGCTAATACAGTTTTGGTAACATTGACAACTCCCATATCTTCACCATTTTGATAAATGCCGAAATACTGACTCGACAGAACCAAATATAAATGATTATGAAACCAGCTCACAAATGTTCAATAGAATCGGTTTAAAAATACGACCTGTAGGCGGGAATACCCAAAATCTACTAGACATCCGGACATATGACATATTTTTGGTCAAACTGAAACGAAGACCCTTTTTACTCGCGAGGTACAGTACTCACAAAACCATTCGTTTTAATGTTCGAGAAAAAGCACTTTCTTATGTTTACAGTGTAAATTCAAAAATGCATAAAGCATGCACTTTGTGCACTGTTATAACGCGATTAAAATGATGCATCGCGTGGCCGATCAATCACCAAGCCCGGACGCCATCCTTCATCCTCTATTAGCATTATTGCGCCAAATTTTATGCTGCAAAATTACATATTGCCGTTAATGTCATTCCGTTTATTGTGGGGTTAGAGCGCTTATTGTACTGGATTATAGTTATGTTATGAACATTTTTACTACATACAATAGATATATGTAAATATTGTCATTGTAAAATTAAACATTCAGCTTTGTTCTAGCTTTTATTCATAATAAATCATTCAATTGATATAGGTAGCCATTTATAGACAGTATCGGTTACATAATATCGCATAATAATACAGAGCAACACTCAAAATTAAGAGATGGCCTCTTGTCTAAGTCACTTAATAAGGCTCAAATAGCAACAATCAAAATTATATCTATCACGATATAATTTTGATTGTTGCTAAATAGCAACAATAATAAATAATAATAGCTCAAATGAGCTATGTATTTTGTTTGTTGGCCATCTCTTAAGTTGATATGTAGTGGTACATCAGACATAACAACAAAAATATCGAATTTAACCCTACGCATATTTATGTTAGATTCATGTAATACGAGTCCGATCTTTAGGCAGTTTTCGTCTAAAACCTGAAAAAGGTAGGGAACACTTAATTTATTCGACCAGCAATTCTACCAAAAGCGACTTAGATATTCTCAACAAACTGCGGCTGTGATATGTTTCTGGCCAGTTAGTTTCAAAGTTCGATCCAATCTCCATTGAGTTGAAACAAAAGTTACGTGAAAGCCACCCAATCTTCGATTTGATTTTCGCCACTTCACCAACTGGAGTCGACTCCATTGGGCGACTCGGGGAAATTTCATTTCTCTTGCAATGTGACTGTAAACTTCTAGACTGTCTTGTGATATAATTAGGGTTTGTGGTGCCGGGAATTCCCGGTGCTCCCATACTGAAATTTCCCGGTTCTTCAAGCCCTAGATATAATTTTTTCATATCTAAATTATTAAATTGTATTGAAAATTGGTTTATGGAGAGGGCCATTATTTCGGGAAAAATCTTATCAGGAGGCCGGCCGTACAGAGCTATCTCTTGGTAAAAAAATGTTTCTCCTCTCATCACGCTGAAACGAAACGGCTGGACGGATTACAACCAATTTTTGGCACAGGAATAGCTGGATATATTAAAGATGGTTACATGATCCTATTTACCCGCCTACAGTAAATAAAAAAAGTTTTACGCTGACGAAGGTGGGCGCCCTCTAGTCACAGAATAAAATACGACAGAAGGTTCTTTCTTTCTATTTTCGCACAGGCCGCTTGGGAAATTAGTTAACACTGTATTTTATTGGTTGTTGGTAATCGCTACTGGTTGCGGGGCGTGGCGACATGACCGACCGACGCGTGCGACTGGCCGCGATTGGTTACCGAATTGCTGAAACAAAAGCGAAAAGCAGAGCAGTGCATCATAGTGGAAAGTAAAAGGATTGGTTATCATCGTCACGAATGTTTAATCCCATCGATATTATTTTATCGAGAGTAAGTATCGATTTTGTTTTACTCATAAAAACAAAAATCTAAAGTTTTATAATAAACTATAATAATGATCTTTAAAAAAAAAACATTAGGTATATGATAACATCGATAATATAATGTATGTAAACAATGCAGTTCCCATGTGAGTTGATGATTCCATTGAGATCACACTTTGAAAAAAAAAAGTTATCGATAAATTAATTCGCCTGATATATCATGTCATTTTCATATCATGTGTTGTTCTCTTACAGGCGAATGCTTGCAGTCAGGACGCTCCCTTAGCATCGAAAAATATAGAAGTTCATACTAAAAATACTTTTTTATACCTACTTATTATTTTCTTTGCAATATCCACACGTAATCATTTTCCTTTTAAAAAGGGAATATGGCGTTTTGTTCGTTTGAAAATTGAAGATTTGAGATTTCGTTTTCAGTTCCAATATTGGCTCTGCTGAAACGATTGGGAACACCCAAATATTCCGAAATATTTTATTCCGAATTTATTAATTCCGATTTTTAAAACTCCGAATTTCATAATTCCTAGGAAATAAAATTCCGATTACTAAAAAACACGAAATTTATTTAACCGAATTTCAAAATTCCGATTGTATATTATTCCGATTTTAATAACTCCGAATAATGAAAAGCCCGAACTGTCATTGGCCTGAAAAACAAAATTCTGATTATTAATTTTCCGAAACTTCATTACTTATTCGGAAATTTGATATTCGGGATAATGACATTCGTATTTTCAATAATCGGAAATTTATTTCTTAGGAATTATGAAATTCGGAGTTTTAAAAATCGGAATTAGTAAATTCGGAATAAAATATTTCGGAGTATTTGGGTAAAGATTATTTACTTAACCGATTTTTTACGTTAAAACAAAAATAGAAAACCGGATTTGGACAAATATTGGCTGAACCCCGAAAACTGTAGGTTAGGTTATTGGCTGAACCCCGAAAACTGTAGGTTAGGTTTGTATTGTGACCACATATAGCGGAGCGTCAAAAGACTTTCTGAACCCCGAAAACTGTAGGTTAGGTTAGGTTTGTATTGTGACCACGTATAGCGGAGCGTCAGAATTGCTGAACCCCGAAAACTATAGGTTAGTTTATTGGCTGAACCCCGAAAACTGTAGGTTAGGTTAGGTTTGTATTGTGACCACGTATAGCGGAGCGAGCGAAGCGAGCGGAGCGTCAGACTTGCTGAACCCCGAAAACTATAGGTTAGGTTATTGGCTGAACCCCGAAAACTGTAGGTTAGGTTAGGTTTGTATTGTGACCACGTATAGCGGAGCGTCAGAATTGCTGAACCCCGAAAACTATAGGTTAGGTTATTGGCTGAACCCCGAAAACTGTAGGTTAGGTTAGGTTTGTATTGTGACCACGTATAGCGGAGCGAGCGGAGCGTCAGACTTGCTGAACCCCGAAAACTATAGGTTAGGTTATTGGCTGAACCCTGAAAACTGTAGGTTAGGTTAGGTTTGTATTGTGACCACGTATAGCGGAACGGTAAAAGACTTGCTGAACCCCGAAAACTGTAGGTTAGGTTAGGTTTGTATTGTGACTACGTGTAGCGGAGCGTCAACAGATTTGCTGAACCCCGAAAACTGTAGGTTAGGTTCAATCCTAACATTACCTATTTCACCTTGAGGCAGGCCTCCGTTAGCCCGAAAAACTTTCACATATTTAGATTTATATTTTATAGTTATTAATAACAGCAATTCGTAATTTTGATGCTTCGGACTTTTGATTAGTCGAGTTTATTATTGGTCGGTGTAATGATATTCGGAGTGTTGAAAATCGGTATTTTTATAATCGGAATTCGTATTTTTGATTTTTCGGATTATTATTCATTCGGACTTCTTATTGTTCGGTGTATTGAAATTCGGAATTTTGAAAACCGTGACTGTAAACGTTAGACATTTTGAAATTTCGGAATTATAAAAATCGGAATAATGAAAAATCGAAATACTTATATTAGGAGTTTTAAAACATTCGGAATTATAATAATCGGTATTATGAAATTCGTGATTCCGATAATCGGAATTTAGTTTTTCGTATTTATGTAGTGTACCCGATTTTTTTATTATAATTTATAAATAAGACGAAAACGCTCAATGTTTTTATTGGTTATTAAATTTGTTCACTACACTTTTGACAGTAGGTATTTAAACCTAAAAAAGGCAGTTTGTAACGTTGGATTAAGTTTTAGCTTAAAGGGCTAGAACCCTTTATGTACTTTCAAAAAGTATTTACTTTTGATTCCAGATATATATAACTTGTATCACGTAGGTGAGTACCTAATTATTTGAACATTTTTACTCTGTTACTACTCTGTCCGCAATACCAGCCGTTCATAAACACAAAGCAATAAATATAATTTTGATAATATTTGTAAAAGCCGCGACTGCTACAAGACAACCCACAAGAAAATGGCGCCACAGTTCATATGGAGTTCGTAAATTGTGGACAGACTAGTAATATCACTAAAGCATTTATTTACTATTAATATCGTGTAATGCACCATCAAATGTTGTTTAAAATTACGTAAACACATCAAGGTTTATCTTTACCACCATATTACCTGTCAGACTCCATCACTGTATACCATGATCCATCGGATTGGACTCGCCAATTAGGAGTCCTCAGTATATATCCTAAGCCTCAATTAGTACCAATTCAATCAGTCCAAATATATTAGGTGTAGCGATATAATGACCAGCTTAATACGCCTGTGTAATTACTAATACTTAGCAAGCTACGCGCGTGACGGACGCAATTTCATTATTGGATTTGGTTACGGTGATAGGATTTCAGTTATCATTATTGAGTTGCGGCTAACTTCAGATGTGCGAATTGTGTAATGTATGGGCTATACGATTATTAAGTTGCAAGCTCAAAAACAGTTTCCAAAAAGAATTTACTATATACAGAAATACAATAAATAACGTCGTAACCTGCAGTGAAAATTAGGATAGCTGTTCTTTTTAGGTTTCCGTACCAAATAGTGTTTACGGGACCCTAATAATAAAATAAACTTCTATTGTTTGTCCATCTGTCACAGGGCTGTATCTTTCCATGGCCGCTAAAACAAAAAAAGGTTGAAAAAAAAGTTAATAATGAACGGAGGAGGCTATCTGTCGAATGTTCGTAGATAGATACTTAAATTTGCATAGAGTATTGTATTCTACTATTACAACAAATACTTTTTAGTATTATAATTAAAAAAGAGATAGAAAAGATTATGGTACGGAATCCTTTGTGCACGAGTCCGATTCGCACTTGGCCAAATTTTGTATTCTATGCTAAGGGTTCAGAAGGTCCATGCCCAAGGAGACCTCTCGATCATCTAACGCCGTATTTTGCATGTACTCGTTGGAGTAGACTATAAGCGCAGATGAAAAATAAAAACTCTTGTGAAGGTGTACGATCATTGAACCTTTATGTATTGATTTTAAATTTTAAATTTAGATACGTTCTGTATTAATTGGTCAGGTGTTAAATGCTAACTGATATTTTTCTGTATCTGGCTAAAATTATACGAAAGTGCAATTCCCCCGCAAAAAAGTACCAGACACTTTTACATCGGATTAAAGGTTATGGTATCTCCGGCGATACGATAGCGGAAATGTTGCTTTAAGTGGTCTTAACAAGCTGGCAAACGCCGTTTTAATTTCAAGTCTCTGATATCTATAAAATGCAATAATATTACTGACTTAGTCACACAAAAATGTAAATCGTTTATTATCATATAGTGATTAAACAGGCTGTGAATTTATAGAGCTGTGGAACCGACATTAATATTAAAATGTAATTCATTCATCACGTCTAAAAAACATATGGATTTAACATCTAAATACTAATATTTGAACATTATTGTATTCATCTCTGCCTCTTGGTTCACTATGTGGAGCGTAAAATTGTACATATCGCGTTTTATTCATATCAACTTTAAGCTTGTCTAACCACACATTGAAATCATGAAATAATTTATTCATTTCGGATTCATAGGATTAAGGCGGTGGTCTGCAACAAACGCCGTAGGTCGCGTCCGGCGTTTGCTGAACGCAGACGCCGGACGCGACCTACGCAGCGCACATCGCGCATGGTCACTCAAGGACACGGCTTCCAACGCAAACTTCGATCAGTTTTTCGGACGTGAAGTGATTAAAATATGGATGAACAGACAATTTTAAGTCCTTCTTGAAAAGGACGAGGAGGATGATAGATCGCATTAAATTTTTCGTTCATAATTTACCTTTGTGTCAATATTTACTTTCAATACATTGTTTCTATAAACTTTATCACTAGCGTCAAATAAAATTCTGTTTAATTAAACAGATTCAATTAATAACTCGTCCCGTTCCTTTGAAAATTTCATCATCTTCGTACAAAAACGCGGCATCCGTGACGCCAGAATGCTCCGAAATGACTGCGTAGGCGGCGTACGACCTACGGACGCCGCGCACGGCGTTCGTGCGCCGCGTCTGGCGTCTGGGAGAGACCACTATAGTGCATTTCCATAGTAAGCATTCGTACGTCGCGTACAGCGTCACGCCGGACGCGACCTACGGCGTTTGTTGCAGACCACCGCCTTAGACAGCAAACAACGATCGAATAGTCATTGGCAAAGACTGTCACTATCTGAGTAATATTCGGCAGATCATCATTTATATATACAAAGAATAGCAGTGGGTCAAGTAGACTACCTTGTGGTACTCCCTGTTTGATAGTCTCTAGGTCTGATTGAAACTTCAGCATAGTTTTGGTTTTAGGGAACTGCAGCCTGATTTTGTTCCCTGTTAACCAAATATGAGTTTATCAAATCAGCACATAACCCTCTTATGCCATATGTAAATAGTTTTTCTTATAGTATGTCATGCTGGATATAGTCGAAAGCCTTAGACATGTCCATAAATATTGCTATTATAGATATAAAGTTTTTATAAAACTATCTATTTATAAAGATAAATAAATCGCTAAATGCGTTACTAAGCGCAAAACTTGAAAACGGGTGGACCAATGTAGCATTTTTTTTAAGTAGTCTTTGAAGCTCGAGGAATATTCTAATGAAGTAGAAATTTGGCAAAATTGTTCAGAGAAAAAGGAAAAACCATTTTGTTTTTACCTATATAATGCTGCTTAGCTTTTGATAGAAAGACGTCTGTCGGGTCAGCTACAATACAATAATAGGAACTCTTTTTATTTAATCGACGGCGTAAATCCTATCGTGCATAATTGATATTGACTCCCGCTTAGTGCGCATCCTAATAAAACTTCTAAGTGTACTTCAGTGCACTTTGTAACTCGATTTCGCCTAATGCAAGTTTATTGCAACAAAAAGCATTCCTCCGGGTGAATCCAGTGCACCTCGCAGGTACTTCATTACTGCTCGACTGCGCCAAATAATATAAACGCTACGAATACCTACAAAATACAGCTACATTGTCTGCTACGAGATATTTAACATTCTTTGCAAATAACAGACATAAAGATCAAAGCATTGTATAGAATTCAAACGCTTAATAAGCACGTGATTGTCTAATTTATTTTAAAATGTCCTATGCCTATGGCGTCTCTATGCTAGTCAACTCCATTACCAGTGATCGGATCGGAATTAGGTAGAGCTAAAATACCTATGTCTTGCGTATGGACGTAGCATAGAGTACCCAGTGCTGAAAGCAAAAAACCTAGTAATATTATAGATTTGTACCATAAATTGGAATCAACGATCAAAGAAAAAGTTTTTAAGGGTTACAATTCCGCAGTATGTCCTTTTCTTACGCAAAATGTATGTAGGTATTTTTGCTAACTCTAATTCCGATCAATTTACTAACAGGATGAAAAATTCAGTTCAAAAGTTGATTCGCACGTGCCTTTCTGGCACTAGTCCGTGGGTAACGTAGCTCGCAGCGCTTTTTCATTCTGGGTTCCATTCCACTAGCGAATTGGACGTGTCCATCGAATCGAAAAGGCTTGTTGAAACTTTACATAAAACAAAATAGATAGTTCCAGGCTACAGACTCTCCGACAGAGGCAATCAACCCAGCGCAAACATATAGCACCTGTCATTTTATTTACACCCGGGCTTTGAATAAACAATGCTATAATTGTAAAATAGACGAATATTTGCACAATTAAAAATTCCTCAAAATTTGTGTAGCGCTTCAAACGTTGTGCAAACATTTGCTTGTTATTGTTATCCGGCCCGCTCCGAAGAATCAAAGCTATTTATAGAATGTTTTTATATGGGCGCGGATGTTGGTACCGGATATATATTTCTAATTGTAAAAACGCTAAATTGGTATGGCGGTTCTTTAGCTTTGTATTCGGATCTGTATGTAATCATAACTTCACTGAACGTCTCTACGCAATTAATTACAATTTCGGGATGGTAAATTAAATGGTAGGGTGGGTTCATATTTTAAAAGTCAGAATACAGCGTTCTCTGTGAGACCCTTATAAATGGTTGAAACGCTTGTTTGTGACCAGTAAGTAGTTTTAAATATAGTAATCCCATCCGTTTCAATGATAAAACTAGATAACATCCAAACTAGTACATCCTAAGATTAGGTTAACTGGATTTTTTCTGAGTTTTGGTAAATAATGTTAACCATCTACTTCACATCCGTTTTTTTGCACGACGGTTTATTACACCGAACTGTCAAGTGAAGACTTTAAAATACGTACGAGCTACGCAAATTACAAACTTTAAAATTGGTAAATCTGACACCGAATCCAATAATATTAGCATTTATTTTATTCTCCTAAAAACTATTTTGTATTTTTACAAAAAAACAATTATAAAGCCATCGTCTAACTTTTACAAAATGCCTTTTAATTACGTATAACATCAAAATATTAACGTTCATTATCATTATCAAAATATTCATATCTTTAAAGGTCAACATTACAACAGACGCAGTTACCGACGGCTAGGGGCGGTCTTCCAGTCCAATGTTTACAAATTCGTACAAATCCCTCGCTATGTTAGCAAACGCCAGATAATAGCATTAATCACTGGTCCCCGACAACCGAGAGAATGTCAATAGTCTTGGCTCGCTCGCGTTCAAAATAGATGAAGACAGCAGACCGCTCACGCAGGCATCCAGACATTGAGCTGTTCCCAACAAAACTAAACCGTCCAGTTTCACACAACTATAAATCTTCTTTTCGTGTCGCTTACACTATAAATTAGAGTTACAGTGATGTTTTCGCCGTAATTATGAAAAAATGTTTGATAAATAGGGTCATGACACGTGAATTTTGACCTGAGTTTTAATACCTACTTTTAATGTCTCTAAAGTCTCCCTTTGGTTTGACCTTTCGTATGTTATTTTAATGTTGTTTTCACAACTCCTTTATTTATGAACTGATTTAGATTTGTTTACTTGGAAGTTTAAGCTCCTAGCTTTAACTACCTATATGTCTCATTATTTTCAGTTGTGAGATGCGATGACTGGATCCATGAAGAATCGATAAAACTCTCTTTGAAAATATATTTTTATAAAAGACTATCAGACAAGTTAGGTGACAAGCATCGTGGCAAACCCACAAACTGAACCCACAACATAAAACGTCAATTTGACGCGTAATTCATTACAGAGCACTAAATCGAAAGTCTTTACGTAAACCAGACGTTTGTTTATATCCAAAATTATCCGTCGAAAGAAAGTAACGACCTCGGTAATACGAGCCATACTTTAGCAAATAAGCACGAGAGCGCGTAACGTTTGAGTCGACATCGTTACAAAAAGCTGATTGCTCATAGCCATATATTAAGTTAATGGGGCCTGGCACTAAGCACGCCCTTGACTTTAACGATGCGGCAAGAAGGCACGAAATAAATTTAAATTGGTTGGGCGGTGGCCGGCGGTCACTCCTGGTATGAACGTGCAGACAATGACTTGTGGAGGCGTTGACCTCTTCAATTATTATTTAAATGTCCTAGAATTAAATTGAGCACTTTTATGTGTAACACATACTTCAACACATAAAAGCGCTCAATTGTCGCGTAAAATTTATGTATTTTAGCCGTCGATAAATGTGTGAGTTACATGTTGAGATTGAACGTATGCGACGACCTGTTTTGCGGCGTACGTAGATACAAAGATTAAAGTCCAAAGAAAAACTAAATTGCACCCATAAGGAATTGTACATTCGCTTTTGCTTTCAGGACAAGGTTAGGTTTCTGGTATTTGTGCTTTTATTGTTGTATTTACATCGTAATATAATGGAGGGCGGTGTTCATTTACCTATACATTTAAAGACCTTAATCTAATTGTGCATTTCCACTGAGCGACTTTCTCAAATATAACAAGAATATAACGGCCGAATAGTTCAATATAGTGGTCCTAATATTTTTGCAGTACTTATAAATAAGTCGTGAAGTGGTCGAAAGCAGTTGTTTTATGCTATTTTTATGGGTGGCAATCCAATTGGTTTCATAAAATCTTAACGTGAAATCTGAAATTACTCGTAATTAAGATAAAAAACGGAAAACTGTGACTTCCCGTACAAAACGGCAATTCAAACGACTGTGTACATAGCGTATAAATTGTCACAGCCTAGATCTATTTCACCAGCGCCTATTAGTTAGTTTAGTAGTCAGTATACACTGCCAGCCTATCATGTACACCTACTCTGTGCCAATTGTTTCGAGCGCGGCAACTGCATAGGTAACAGACTTAGTAATTACTAGGTATTGTTCGTACCGTTTTATTTACATACGTTGCATGTATACATCAAGTTAAATGCCACTATTTTAAAAGGCTGGCCAGTAAAGTAAACCTCGTAATTGCATACTTTAACTTTTCAGCACTAGAATAATACATTTTACAAGTACCTTCTTTGCTTTGTGAGTAAATGTTAATCACGGTGTGCTTGGGTGGTCGCTGTTGATCATGTGTAAGTAATTAATGTGACGTTCATGAGTGTTATAGCATAATGCAGCATATGAACGGAACTAGAAAAACACATGTGCTCCTGTGAATTACGATACTATATTAAATTGGGACAATCGGTTGGTATAGGTTCTTTTAAATCTAATTTCATAAAAAATATTTTTTCGGAAATACCAATGCCAAAACTTGACAGTAACCAACGGTTGCCGCTCGTTGTTATGATGTCGAGTCGTTATCCTTGACAGTGAGGACCGATCTAGAAGAAGCATAAGACGTGTCAACTCTACAATAATCTATAACACAGTCATCTAAGAAGACACGTCTGAGAGAAGAATTCCTTTGCATTTATCACTGCTTTTGTTTACGAGTAAGTGACGGCATCACAAAAACGATTTCAGTTGCAGCAGTAGTATATGGGCTATCAACCAATGAGCTCAATACTCGGTCTCACCCCTTACAATAACGTATAACAGCATGTTCAATAGCTTAGAGGGTACCGGGCAAAATAAAACATAATTAGAGCCTTATGTCAGTTCGGGGCTTGCTCCATGACTCTTATAAGCTTGGTCTAAGGCCTTTCGGAACTTGGGAGCGCCGGAGCATTACCCTGCCTAGCTCTTGGGTCGGATGTGTACTGAGGAATTGTTTGACATGATACCCACGGCTACTGTCTAGCCTAAATTGGAGCGAACTGTGCAGTTCCAGAGGAATTTCCTACCGCGAACGCTCCGTATGAGGAATGAGCTTCCCTGCCGAGGTTTTCGCGGGAAGTAAATAGGTTTTTAAAGGGTCGACAACGCGCGTGTGATGCTTCTCCCATCGAAATCGTCCATAGGCGCCGGTAACTGCTTAGCATCAAGCGGGCCGCATGCTTGATTGCCATCGTCGTAGTATAAAAAAACCCTAATTTGTTTGCACAAAAAATACAACAATTTAGAAACCGCCTCAATATCAATTATGAGAGCATTGGTCGAAATAACCATGCTGTTCACATTCCCAGCTCAGGCTGACACGATATTGCATCACGCTGATAATGTATCCTGTTATAAACTGCGTTAATTTTCCCGCTGAAGGATATTATTGCAGGGGCTTTTTAATATCACATTTCGGGTTTGAAATATGACGTCCTTAATTTGAATGTGACTGCAATTTAATTTGCCTGATAACTGTATGAAGTATTGAGTGACAAAATGTTGGTTGATTAATTAACGACTGCTTGATATTAAAACTGTATGACAATATCCCATATGAAACTGACAAACATATAAAGTACCCTAGACCTAGTAGTAGTTATCAATAATATTAGGCATGTCTTTAAATCGATATCTGTATATTCTCTTTTTTCGATCAAAATATTTGAAAGTTTCACCAAAAATACTGACTTGCACACTAAATAATGCGAATTAAATATACTATTTAATGGTATTTGCAAAACTGTTTTACTGGATATAAAAAAAAAAAACTAACCTAACCTAACCCGGCCGAGTCGGATCTTAGTGTGCAGTGCGAGGATAAATAGTGTGCAAGTCAGTATTTTTGGTGAAACTTTCAAATATATCCGATAAATATATGGTTCGTAAACGAACCATATTTTTGCATTTGGTGTGAATTCGGTTAAAAATGTCATCTCGTTTTGTATGATGTTTAAGTTTTTTTTGTAGGACATGTTCAGTTAATCACTTGTTTTTTTTGCACAGCATTCGTTTTTCTGGTATGCATTCAGTTAATTAGTGGAGTTACCTAGTGTGCTGAAAAATTATACAGATGTGCATTTAATAATATCCCATAATATTATTATGGAACAAATTTTAATGGAAATTAAATATAATTTTATTGATTGATTGATTGATGATTTGTAGTCCTGTAATGTACAGGTGTGCAACAAAAAGTAGTTTTATTTTATTTTATAGTGTTTCAAAACGAATGACCAGAGACGTATTTTATGCAACCAAACAAATGAGATATAGTCAGGTAACTTTACCAATATTCAAGGGTTCCGTAGTGTTTTATTCTGTAGCGATGGCGAGGATCTAATCTGCATTGGACTCTTTCCTCTTGGTCTCTTCACGGTATCTTGTCTACACCAGTGTGCTCCTAACCTAAGAAAGTCCGTACTGCAGCGAAGTTGATTTAGACGATCTAATCTAAAGTCTATTTTGCGCGCATCTCCGGTGGCGGCTGGGATTAATTTCCCGCGCTAATAGAGCGTAGATGCGTCCGCGCAACCGCACGTGTCGCGCATGCGTACAAACATAACATCTTAATCACATAAAGACGTAAGCCTACTATCATTCTCACTCAAATACGCTCTTTTGGGTTGAAACAGTAGTTGAAGCCGCTCTATTTTATAGCTGAATGGTTTGAAAGGAAGAACGACTATAGTACATTTAATTTTTAGACATAAATGTGCACAGTTACGGGTGTGTTGAGTGCAAAATTGAATAAAAATATAAAATGAGTTTTTTCTTTCTGGTTTGGATCGTATAACTGTCATGTGCCACTTCCTTTTTTTTGCTAAGCTACAAATCGCAGTAAAGCTGTGGCCATTAATGAGTTATTTGAGTTTCAGGTTGCGAGAATCTGTGGGTGGCATGTTTTTTGCATGTTGTGGGAGGTTTATTGCCTATTTGATTATCGTTTTAATTAGTTGTGAGAATATTTCTCATTATTAAATTAGGATTAAGTAATAGAGCATCAAACTTTATTTAAAAGATACTTAATTTTAATTTTATTACTTACTCGATAAAAGCATATTGTTTTTAAATATGATATGTTTCTTTAAAGTTTGAATGAGTTGCAGTTAAAATAGTAGTTTTTGATACAAGTGTGGAAAGTATGTCATTTTGAACGAGTCCCGAGGAGTCTTGGCCTGAGCCGCAAGGCGAGGGTCAAGACTCGGGACGAGTTAAAATGACACCTCCACACGTGTACCAAACAACGTTTTTTAATACATTTGCGAAAAATTGCAATAATACAAATTAAAAACAGTAATTGAAAGGGGCAATTATATTTATTTCTGTCTGAGAAAAATTAAGAGTACCTACACTTTTTAGAGCAATTGTGAAGGGTCGCATTTAAGGCCTTTGCTGGTAAGTTTAAAGTTTTATTCAAGTTGTTAATAATTCTTTTTTTCTCGTTTCCAACCAATAAAATGTTCATAGACGGAAATGTAATTTTTCTTTCGATTTTGCGGGTAAAATACTCTTACTTGCAATTTTCGTATATAGGGCGCTGTTAAATCTATTCTGATAACATCAGAATCCATCATTTTCTATCAAAAACTCTTATTTTATAAATCTTACGTGTCATTTACATAATTAAAACAATCTTGAATGAAAAAGAAAGTTTTACTTTTAATTGTAATATTTTTTTTCAAGATGGCGTCGGCTGTCATCATTCAGCCAAATCAAAAGAAATAGTTTTAATATTTCAGAAGAGATATGATAATGTTACACAGTAATTTAATTTATTCCGGCATGAATCTGTTTTTAGTTCTTTACATTTCATATAATTGTAAATAAATATATTATTTAATACACAAAAATAGCGATTATTAATAATTATTATGAATTTATAAAGCAGCGCGTGGGTCACGCTTAATACTGTATTTTCTAATCTGTGACAATACCTTTCTTTTTAATTTTTTTAGGTCACGCATATTACTCATTTGCTCATGAAATAATAGTCACTCAGACAAATTATTAAAACCGTTTTTGAATATTTTTAATAGATAACCCTTTGATTGATCCAATATGCAATTTAAATATTTTAGGCATAATTATAAGATATACACTTGCAATGCTGTATGACGTAATAAATAAAGTCGGAAAGTGATTGACCTTTGTTTGGATGCATCTCATAAGGCATGACGTGTTAGTACAACAGAAAATTAAAAAAAATTGAAAAGTAAAAAGCACTAGTTCGAAATATCCAACTTTTCGCACGATTTGCAGCTACGAAAAGTACCACTTTTTGAGCAACTGTATTAAAAAAGATTTTCAATACCAATTCAAACCGTAATTATTACTTCCTGATTTTGCTTTAATTATTAACAAATATGACTTTTTGACATTTTTATGTGTTACCTCAAACGGCTCGAACTATTGGATCCTCCAATAGCTCCTGGGAAAATACGACAACTGGAGGAAATACAAATGAAAGAAAATAATTACTACTTTTTTAATCGCGCGGGTAAAATGAATGCCACACGTATTACCGTCATGTCATGCAGCCAACCATAAAAAACCTATTAAAAAAAGGCAAAACAGTTATTCACAATGTTGATTTTCGACTTGCACAAAGTAACATTTCACATTACTACATGGTCATGTTCAGTTTGTGCCTGATAACTTGATAAGCGTCGCATATAAATGAGGCGAAGTCGCGATGTACTTAGGTATGTACTCGTATGTATGTACTTTATTGTACACAACAACTGGTTATAAATACATTCATAACAAATATATCATTTTTTACAAAGCAAAGTTATTAGGTATATCGCCGCTTCAGAGATCTCTTCGAGATTATCAGATAGATATAATATATCGAATAAGGGCCGTGGACGTGTAAGTGTGCGCTGCCCCTATAGAACTGGTTTCAGCATCGGCTGGGCGGGCGGCCACACGTGGCGACCGTCATACTTTATCATTTTGTGCACGATTTAAATGCTCGTTATGTAATTTCTGAGTCGATCTATTTTATTCAAGTTTATTGTTTACGAATTCGTTTTGTAAATTTGAGTTATTATGCAGCTGTGGTTTTTTATCATGTATCTGTTTTTTCTATCGTATAAAGCTAGGTATGTGTAAGTGTGCAATTTGTAAAACTTATTATTATTTCGTCGACGCGTTTGGCTCGGTTTGTAGACACCTGCCTACTGAGCCGGCGGCGGGCCCGGGTTCGAATCCCGGCCGGCAGATATTCGTGTGATGAACTCGAATATTTGTGCTTGGGTCATGTTGTTCTATGTATTTAAGTATATATTTATCTATATAAGTACGTATATCGTCGTCTAGTACCCATGACACAAGCCTTCTTGAGCTTAATTTGGGACTAGATCGATTTGTGTGAGGTTGTCCGATATTTATTTATTTATTATTTTTTATTTTTATTATAAGGATGTCAGAAAATCCTAATAATATTTTCTAAATTAACTTTAATAACTAATGATGAACGTTAATAAGAAGAATTGCAATTTCACTAAGTAATGTAACTGCTCAAAAAATAGAAGGACCACGTAACAGACCGAACAATATATAACATAAGTCTTAAACCTAAACTACATTTGAATTTTCAACTTATAATGACTATACTAAAAATGTTGTACTTATAAATGATGTAATAGGTATAAAAAATTTACTAATTTGCTTAATTTTTTACAAAATTAAAACGCGTGAGGACACTCCCAAAACTTAATATTATAAAACGTATTTATTTATTTATTTATTTATTTATTTATTTATATTTATTTATTACATACAAATTCACAGTACATATGACCAAAACATTTGTATGGTATACAAAAAGAAACACAATTAGGTAGGTACTTAAACATAGAACAAGATAACAATAAAAATAAAAGTAAAAACAGTAACATCTAAAAAACAAGAAAACATAAGACGATATAAGACATATCATAGGACACGTTTACCATTATTTATTACTACTACTTGTAATAAATAATGGTAAACGTATATCAACATGTGTAGTGCTTAGGTAGGCAATGATTTTCCTGCAAAATGCACCAACACTATCAGCAAAAATATCAACGTCCTCGGCTTCAAGCATAACGCGGTTTAGGATGGTAATGGCTCGCGCCGTTGGGGCGTTAGCGCCGCGATGGGTGCGCGTGGCGGGCCCCACGCCCGCCAGCAGCCGGCGGGGCCTCCGCGCCGGCACCGCGCCGCCCGCGCCGCACGCCCGTGGTACCAGCAGACCGATGCGTTGTAAGACGGACGGATTATTCACTTTATTATTGAGGAGACAATAATAATGTACCACAAGCAGTAGTTTGCGCCTCAACTCAAGCGTGTGAAACCCGACCATACCCGTCACGAAAAGAGATGGATACAAGAATGGATAATGGCCATACAATCGCTTATACACGTATCTAGCAAATTTCTTTTGGATTTTTTCCACCATGAGGGCATATTTGTCCTCATGGGGATCCCATACCAATGCTCCGAATTCCAGCCTGCTACGAATATAAGCGTTGTACAGCATAATAGCCACCTTGATGGTGGAGAACTGCGAAGAGAGTCTCATAATGAAACCTAGCGTTTTAGAAACCTTTTTACATGTCTTTGTAATGTGCTGTCTGAAGTCAAGTTGTTTGTCCAGTGTCAGTCCTAAGTCTCGTATATCGTCAGTTTGTTGAAGCACAACGCCGCTAAGGGTGTATTCGGTAGCCAGAGGTGAGCGTATTCTGGAGAAGCTAATTGTCATGCATTTAGAAGTATTAAAATGCAACCTGTTATCCTCACTCCATTTCGCAATAGCGTTTATGTCGCTTTGTATAGTACAGTATTAAAACTTTCGTGAGACATATTTAATTATAGTACCTATTAACCGCTTAATACAATAATTATAAAACTTGATTAGGTTTGGGTATTTAAATAAATATTAGTTACATCATTTTTTCTTTTAAATAAAAATATTGAAACAGATTATTTTTGTCGCGTATATTAATTATTTGAGTCTCCCTGACGTTTCGGTAACTTTCCAGTTACCGTTGTCAAAGGTTGACTCAAGTTAATCATCCGTTAAAATAGTTTTATTTAAATTTGCGACGGTCGCGGAAACCAAAGAAAATATTATCATTTTTCTTTTCGAACATTTTCTTTTTTAACGCAGTAACGAGACGTTTGGCGCTTAATTAGGAAAGACACTGTTAAACTTAGTTTAAATCTAAAGCTAAGAAAAACACTAAAACTAATGAACTCTAAGAAAACGAATTAAGGCAACGGGTCGAGTCAGTTCGCAAATTTCTTTTTTATGTTCCGTTTTCTGCGGAGTAATCTGAAAAAAACCGAGCCAAGTAGTTCGACAGAAAATGGGTCGGGGGTTGTTAATTTCGCCTGTGTGAGGAACGGGGGCAACGCTGCTGTGCTGCAGTAAAAAGCAGTAACTTACAATGAAATCCATGTGTACATACGCCTTTTGCCCTGCCCTGCACGGCAGCACGGGTGACACATAACTCGCGGCTGGTTAGAGAGCTTGCGATATATTTAATGACGCACATTTTGGATTATTTCGGAAGTACTATGGTCTTGCCAAGGCTTGGGGTGCATTACTTTGCGGATAATTTGTAAATTACAGAAAACTGTAAATTATACAGTAGTGTTATAGAACAGTATTATTACTGAAATTTATGCAAAAACATCTAGATCATAGTAAGTACCTAAATCATTCATTAACAGCTTTCGATTTATGACGAGTCACATAGTGTGTAGGTACAGTCAGCCAAAAAATTGGTCTACCACTTTTCGACTCTATTTACAATACAATACAAGTACTCTATGTAAGATATTTAAATAAAAGATGCTTGAAGTCTTCGAGGTTTTATTTTATAAGTTTTAATATTAATCTTAATTTAATGTTCACAAATCGATGCTTCCAGTCTTAGGTTCTAGGTCAGAGAGAGCTGTCAAAAAGTGACATCCAATAGCTGTCAGTTTGGGGTGCGTTTACGCTACATGCTATATTACATCATCCCCTTTTGAACACATTCAATTTGACTTACACTTTTCCCCTTATAATTATGCTACACAGATTTACTACTTTAAAAGTTATATTATTTAAACAGGCTCTTCTTTCCCCTTTTAAAACAAGTTAAATTAACTTGTACATACTGCACTTATAGTACAAATAAAATATCTGAACAATTTTTACACATTCATACTGAACACATATTTATAACTACTCATTCGACCCACTGTGGAGAACCAGCCAGCGAATCCAGCGAAGCACGAAGTCATGCAGGCCTTATATGAAATGAGGTTCTTGTGTATCTAACATTATTATTATCATCTACTAAGTCATATGACCTCATACCATTATCTCTGATAATTTTTCCCTGTAACCAAATATTCTTATTTACATCTTTTTTGTACCAGATGGTTTGACCAACTACAAATTGTTTCTTACTTCTAGATGTCTTATTATAATTTCTAATATTATTATTTCTAATTTTATCAAATTGCTGTTCTACACATACATTAAGCTTTGGTTGTAAATACTGTGAACTTACTAACAATTTTGTTTTTAGATGTCTATTCATTAAAAGTTCACTAGGACTTAAGTTTGTACCAGCTATGGGTGAAGCCCTATAATTTAATAATGCTAGTCTGTAGTCACTTTTATCTTCCAAACATTTATATAACATTTTTTTCGCAATCTGGACGCCTCTTTCAGCCATTCCATTTGATTGGGGGTATCTAGGGCTTGTATACGTGAATTTAAATCCCCACTCATGAGCAAAGTCCCTACATTCTTTTGAATCAAATGGAACATGGTCGGACACTATTTCGGCCGGGATGCCAAAGTGCGAAAAAATGTCCGTTAAAGCATCAATTATGGACTTAGAGCTTTTATTTGTTATTCGCTTTATATCTAACCATTTAGAGTAATAATCATAAATTATGAGGTAATTCTTTGTTTTGAAATCCATAATATCAACTGCTAACTTAGAAAATGGTAATTGTGGTATATTATGTGGCAGCAATGGTTCTTTAATATTATTATTTTGATATGTTTGACATGGGTAGCATCGCTTAACATATTCTTCTATATGTGAATCTATATGTGGCCAGTAATAAAGGTTTCTTGCTAACTGTTTCATTTTTGACATGCCAAGGTGTCCTTCATGTAAAGTTTTAATAAAAGACTGTCTTAAATTTTTAGGTACAATTAATCTGTCATTAAAAAAGACTAAGCTGTTGTCTACGGCTAGTTCACCTCTTAATTTATGATAACTATGTAAACAATCAGGAATATTTTTATTATTTGTAGGCCACCCATTTTTAATAAAGTTTCTTAATAATTCTAATTCGTCATCTTTGGAACTTTCAGTAATTAGCACTGTTTTTTGTTCATCAGTACATTCTAGGTTTTGAGCTAGACCTATACAATGAATTACTTCATACATGTATGAATCATCAAAATCCGGCGACACTTGAAAAGAGCGCGATAGTAAGTCAGCAATGTACATAAACTTGCCTTGCAAGTATTTAAATTCTATATCATATCTTAGTAACTTGAGCTTCAACCTCTGTAATCTGGGTGACGGGACTTCATGAAGATGCTTTTTTAAGAGACTTTCAAGGGGTTTATGATCATTCAATACTGTAACTTTACGCCCATATATGTAATAGTGGAATTTACGTGTTGACCAGGTGACACTTAACAATTCTTTTTCAATTTGTGAAAAGTTACGTTCTGCTGATGTTAAACTACGAGATGCAAAGCAAACTGGTTTCCCATTTTGAAGAAGGCAACATCCAAGGCCATCTTTAGAGGCATCGCATTGAATGGTTATGGGCAATTTGTCATCAAAATTTTGAAGGATGGGAGCTGTACTGATTTTATTTTTAATATTAGTGTACACTTTCTCATGAACTTCCGTCCAGATCCATTCTACATTTTTCTTTAGCAAAAGTTGTAAAGGTGATGCAATGTCAGCCAAGTGCGGGATGAACTTTCTTAAATAATTTATCATACCTAGGAAAATTTGAAGCTCTTTTTTATTATTAGGACTTTTCATATTAATAATAGCACTGACCCTCTCAGGGTCTATCTGCATACCCTGGTCAGAAAAAATGTGGCCAAAATACTTCACTTGCTTTAATTTATATTGGAATTTGTTTTTGTTAAAACGTACATTATGCTCTTTGGCTCTACTAAACACCTTGTCTAATATTGCATCATGTTCCTGTTCGGTTTCTGCACATATCAATAAGTCATCGCAATAAACAATAACACCAGGAATATCTCCAAATGCTCTCTCACTGTATTTTTGAAAAATTTCTGGTGCGATTGAGATCCCGAACGGAAGCCTTAAAAATTTAAAGCACCCAAATGGGCTATTAAAAGTGCATAAGTTACTAGATTTCTCATCAAGCTTAATGTTATAGAAACCATCCGATAAATCCAATACAGAAAAATATTTTCTGTTACATATTCTTGGTAATATCTCATCTAAAGTTGGTATCAAATGATGTTCTCGAATTAGTACCTGATTCAGATCCTTCGGATCGAGACAAATTCTTAAGGAACCATCTTTTTTCTCAATTATTACAAGGTTACTGACAAAATTATCAGGGTGATCTACCTTCGCGATAACTTCATGCTTCACTAGGGCCGCCAACTTGTCCGCAAGGCGCGTCATGAGTGCACTGGGCACCCGCCGCGGAGGTCTCACCACAGGCTCCACACCAGGTCGAATGCGCAGCTCAAGTGGCTTTTTAAATTCACCCACACCCTGAAACAGTTCGATATTTCTATTAATTACACAGTCTTTATTACTTTTATTAGTAGGAAGATCAGTCTTTAACATGTTTTTATTGTTAGTAATTAGAGTATCAGTTTTTATTGTGTCCACATTATTACTATTATTATTTAACAGTCTTAGTTTTATTAGTGAAGCTAACCCCAAAATTGGTCGAACCTTTTCTTTCAAAATTAAGAACTCAGTTTTTATAACTTCATTGTCCATGATTGTACCTTTAGGAAACAATTTTAGAGTGACTTTACCCAATGGGATTAATTTCCCTCCCCCGAAGACTTCAATTAATGTATTTGTCTCAGACATTATAATATTATTATCATCATTGACAATTTTCTTGAGATCGCTTAAGCTAATAACATTAATTTGTGCCCCTGTATCACATTTAAAAGTTACTTTCTTGTTGTCTACTCTCAGCATCTCAGTCCACTCATTGTTACCCAGATTGATGGAGTAAACTAGTCATAAGTCTTGTACATTATTACAGGCCTCATCGCTATCACTGTTATTGTTAATATTATCAACCCGTCTTTTGCTAAAAGTACAGCCCACACTGAAGTGATTCAATCTTTTACAATTTGAGCATGTTTTTCCGTAAGCAGGACATTGCCTTGGCCCATGCTCCGTGTTGCATTTTTTACAATGGTAAAAAAAATTACTATACCGATTATCCTTATTAGCATTGTGATTCTGAGACCAATTTTTATTATTATTAGTGAAATACTTAGCTTTACTGGAGAGGTGTTGTGCCCTGTCTGCCTGCACTGCATGCACCTCCGGGTTGTTGAGAGTCTTGACAAATCCCTTGGACAGCTCCGCCGATCTGCAGATGTCAACAGCCTTCTCCAGAGTGAGCTCCCTAATCTCCAGTAATTTTTGTTGAATTCTTGGGTCCCGAACTCCAATCACAATTTTGTCCCGCACCATCCTGTCCTTCTGTTCTCCGAAGTTGCAGTTCTCCGCCAGTCTTCGTATTGCCGAGTAGAATGCGTCAAAGCTTTCTCCGTCTTCTTGTTGACGCTTGTTAAGATTGTAGCTGTTTATAACTTCATTCTGCTTTGGTTTGAAGAACTCGTCGAAAATTTGGATCACATCTTCCAATTTGTCCTTCCCCTCGATTTTGAGGACATTAAAATACAATTCCTGTGCAGGTTGCCCAATACAGTTAATTAATATAGCCGCTTTTCTGGCTTCTGTTATTCGCTCCAAGCCCGCCGCCAGCACGAAATTCCGAAAAGACAGTTTGAATTTTTGCCATTGAGGCCAACTGTTTTCTAAATCCTCTAAATCTAGGCCTTGCGGCATTTTATATTCGACAGCACACATGTTGTTAGACTTCTCGTCACAATTTTCTTCTGTTCGGGTGTCGATGTCGTCCATGTGCAATGTTCTGTAGGGTTTGTAGGTTACCTTATCAAATCCGTCGTAATCTTGCAGAACTTGATAATTTTCTCGGCTGCGCCATGTAAGATATTTAAATAAAAGATGCTTGCAGTCTTCGAGGTTTTATTTTATAAGTTTTAATATTAATCTTAATTTAATGTTCACAAATCGATGCTTCCAGTCTTAGGTTCTAGGTCAGAGAGAGCTGTCAAAAAGTGACATCCAATAGCTGTCAGTTTGGGGTGCGTTTACGCTACATGCTATATTACACTCTAGAAACAATGCAAGAAGTTACAATAAGAGGTACACCTCAGGTGGTCGTGAAGAGCGATCTCTTCATGACAACCTTTGGGTAGAGGGGATTTATTTTATTTGTGATAGACCACTTTCTTTGCTGATGTACACGGATTTTTAAGTGCTGGATCTGGCAAAACAATATAAAAAGTTATTGCTCAAATATGAATAAATCTCAAGTATCTAAAGAAATACAATATTTATTAAACGAAAAACAAGTAAAAAAAACAGTAATTAACTTAACCAAGTCTAAATAAAAGTATCTTATTTTTATTTAAATGTTGCAAAAAAACTCTGTATCAATTTACCTTTAAATATTTTTCATCAAAATCGGATCATCCGTGTAGAAACTATGTTGCTACAAACAGACACAAAAATACAATATAATTTTATTATGTATATAAAAATATATTACTAGGTTTACTTTTTAAACCTACGACACCCGTCTTTTTGTGGAGGGCAAAAGAAGATTTTTATTTTAGATATTGACTACACTTCAAACGCATTCACCTCGAATATATCACATGAATACCACATTTCCTTATGTCCACGACCAAGTCTGCCAGCGCAAGGGTGTCATATTGTCAACTACCCTCCAATACGAACATACACACAAAAAACATCTCTAGCACAAATTAATAGAACGCAGTGCGACTGCATAACAGAGTCCGATGAATCGGGAATGACAAACTTAACTTTGTAAACTGCGAATGTGATCCTGGTCGCAATATGAGACTTACGACGCGAGAAATAAGCGCTTTTTTGTGAAGTTTTTGATATTTGTATGCGGTATATTAAAGTAGGTATAACATCACTAGCATTATCGAGGGTCAATAGCAGTGGATCGATGACGGAAGCGCTGTATCGGATGTAGCGATGCCCGGCAGAATAAAATAATTTATTTTTGACTGACAACAGGAAGGTAATTTGTGGTTAAGCCTTTGCGTATGAATGGCCCAGTGTCGTATAATTTACATTGTGATGTTGTTTGGACAGCTTTCTCATTTGGAAAATTAATTCGCCCTCCGTTTGACCGGTGTGCTTATAATTAATTTGTTAATTGCAAAATGTTTGCGTTTTCAGCTCAATTAGGATTCAGCATTACAATGAAGGCAAACAATTGTCTATGAGAAAATTATTTACATTCAAGATTTCATCAATAATTATGTATTTTATTAGCAATGGCCAATTGGCCAGGTGCTCTATTAGAAGTTACACATGCGCGCATATCTCCTTTCACATGGGTATTTTTATCATGGCGGGCTTTTTAATGGCAAATTCTGTAGCTTTTCGTTATTTGGTCGTGATATTTTTGGAATAGTTATGTCCGATATAATCACGCTACTCAATTGGCAACTTTGCTGTATTTATGTAGATATACTAGTGTGCGGATTCCTGTAACTTCTTCCGCGTAAAACTGGTTTCTTTACCGTAATCGGGTAAAAAGTATCCTATTTTGAATATATATTTTGGTAAGGGATAGCCAGCCCAGTACCAAGATGGGGAAGACCTTTCGTGGACGTACCGGTTGATATGATGATGGATGATAATGTTATCTATATATGTATTTATATATTATGTATATTTCCGGAAACTTTCCTCATTTCCCATACAAAATTTTGAAAGTTACCGGAAATAAAATAAATAAATAAATAAATAAATAAATATTAAGGGACAATCATACACAAATCGTTATCGACCTAGTCCCAAACTAACCAAAGCTTGTACTATGGGTACTAGACGACGATATACATAATATATAAATACATATATAGATAACATTCATGACCCAAGAACAAATATTTGCACAAATATTTGCCCCGGCCGGGATTCGAACCCGGGACCGCCGACTCAGTAGGCAGGTGTCTACCAACCGAGACAAATTTTCGGAAAAGGCACATCTCTACTCATAGTACAAGCTTTCCTTAGTTTGGGACTAGGTCGATTCATTTATTTAAATTTTTATTTATTTAAACCTGCGCCAGATCAGAGGATGCAACGGAGTCACGCAGTTAAGTCTCCTAAATCTAACGAGTTCTAAGTTTTCTATTTGTAGTTTTGTAGTTCAGAGACCAAAGCAAGGCATTGTTTAATTACTGTAAAGCTGTATTTGGATAATAAATAAATCTTGCTTTTACTCAGTCACTTTATGCCGTTCCTGGAACCCAAGTGCCCTCCCCTGATGGTAAATAAAATCCTGGCCAGCGATTACAACAGCTGCTTTATCCCCGACCACGTATCCTCGTAAAGTTGTGAAACTTTTATTCAAAACACTTCGTTGGCTGTATAAAAGGTTTTACTTTGTTGATGGATGTGCAAATTGTGTCCGCGCCAATTGAATAAAAGGTTCAATGGAAATTCCTTTCCGCCGTCCTTTGCACCTCAAGGATTCGGCGACACTCAACAAATACTAAAGTAGGCATTTTACTGCCCCTGAATATTAATAACCCTCGTGCCTTTTTTCGTATATAAGTAAGTTTTAAAGACGCTTAAAACGGATCTTTGCTACAACTCATCAGAAGTGTTCAAAAGAAATGTTCTTAATTTTTTAGGGTGGATTTTGCATGGTTTACTCCAAATTACACCATGAGATCCTGTATATAAGGTATACAGTAAAACGCCTTGATGTATGTGGTAGTTGTAGTCATGTGAAAACTCATAAGAAGCTAAGTGACGGAAAATGAGGTGCGATATTTAGGTGAAGCGAAACAGGCGAATGCTTGACCCAAATGTTGGCGGGGGCCACTCACTCGATGTTATGAACCTAATGTATGACTGTAGTAGTGATGGTAAAACGCTTAATTAAAACAAGGAATTCATTTCGTATCACAAGTCAAAGGACTTCACGCTCAAACCAATAGGTACCGTGAAGTTATTAGCAAGCAATGTAAGTTTTAAATGGTCTGATATTTTTTTATAATGCATTTGGTAATTATAAATAGTATACTGGTGCTAGCCCTTTATTACCTATACATGACAAAAAACCGTCGTATTAATATAAGCCGTTAGCTCTCCGAATAGGCATCTAATAAAGTAATTTTGTATAATAAAGTAAAATCATAAAAGCTTTTTATTTTATGATATGTTATTTTGTACAACTTTGATTGATACAAAAAATGCTTTACCAATTAAAGTATCTTATAATCATCTTTGGAAAGCCAGCTATCCATGCAGCAAAATTGGTTAAAATCCGTCTAGGCGTTAGCCGGTGTAGTTTAGAGGACATGTTGAATGGACAATATGGCTGGCGCCATGTGCCATACAAAAGCTGGATCACGCCGTGGGTTATTAAACCCCTCCCAAAATAATAACCCCCTCTCGATATAAAACAGATTTTCAATCATCATAGCCGCCGATAGCCGATAGACGTCCACTGCTAAATAAAGGCCTCCCCCAAAGTTCTCCACAATGATCGGTCTTGCGGCGCCCTCCGCCCAGGATTTTAAACAAAATTTTAGAATTTTATAGAATATGTAGTTAATACAGCGGCCGTTACGGCACTCATTTTATTCTTTTATTCCGCGGTTTCCAGAACTAAATTGTGCTCCAGGACCCAAACCAAACGTACGAAGCTCACCACGTAATCCCATAAAACGTTATTTAATCCGTTCCTGTACCTGTTGATTGTACAAGCGAGCTGGATATTTACATTCTATATCGGTCCTAATCGATTTCCGATGCTTCTCGTTTATTTATGTTTTACTCACTCTACCTAGCTTCGGGCGTCCGTCGCTTTTAGGGAATATTTCCTATAATAATCATAAGTTTGAGAACGACGCTTTGTTTCATGACTTCATGATTACTCCATATCAATTATTATTCATATAACTACAGTACCTACCTATGTTCAATAATTTAACATCAGTCAACACCCTTATTAGCACGAACATATTTAGGTAAGATATTGTAATAAATTATTACATATTATTATGAAATACTATAATTATTATTAATTTATTACCTACTTACTGATAATTCTAAAGGTTGTTGTAAATATTACATTATAAATGTTCAAGCTTCAAAATACTCGTGTTTCCAAAATATAAAACAGTCAAAGCAAAACCGCAGACATAATACAATTGATTATCCATCTATTTACTTATTATGATACATGCAATAAAGGGATGCCGTTTATTGACGATAGTCATTCACGATATTTTGTCTATTTAATAATGCACTGATTAAATTCTCACGAACCCCAGCTTCATTGTATTCGCACGGGTTTGGTTTGTTACGTAGCTTGATACGCTTTTGCATTATAAATCGTCATATTTATCATAAAGGACAAATTATGGACGAAGTAAAAACATTTCTATATAAAATCTGTATAATAATAGTAGTTTATGCAACTTTTACATAATGAGAGGTCTTAAAATACGCGGGTGGTTTTATGAGCCGAGCCGTAGGCGAGTTTCATAATAGGATCATACGAGTGTTTTAATACCTAATTATGTACAGTTGCCTACACTACTTTATCTACATATATATTCATAATCATTATTATAGATTTTCACTTATGAAAATATGAAACACTCAGTCCTGCCAGTCAGTCCGCGGAGCAGAGGAACACATGACATGAGGTGACTCGCGCGGTGGGGGGGAGGTCACCATTACAGTATCAATTTTGATCAAAATTTATACTGTTAAATATGGTGACCTCGCGGTGATTACGGTACTGTTATGAAATTACATCTCTGATTTTAGTCGCTGCCAAGTAATGTAGGTCCTTACCTATAATATCTCAACTTGTTATAGGTATTTAACAAGATGGGTGTAGATATGTAAAATAAAATACAAACTCCATCGTGCCACTTTTTTTTATAATATACTTATTCGACCGGAAACATAAACATTTGATTTTAAGAGTTATCGTCAGTTATCGTGTCCTCGATGAATTTATGCCTTGCCTTGGCTTCAAATATTGTGGTGAGTAGGTACCTACTCACTATCAAGTGTAGGTACCGACGAACTTTACTAAGGTTCTCTGTTCGTCGGAACCCTTGATTTATAAAATCGGAACACTTGAATTATTCCACATTGAAGATATTTTGACGAAAAATAAATATTCCTATTCCGTTTTCGATCTTATTATAATGCAACCCTTTTCAGTTAAATGTCTCATACTCATAATCATAATCAAACGACATTCTTTAGTTGTCATTATTAAACGTTCGTGCAATCATATTACGGGTGCCAGTAGCAATCCTCGGGTGAATATATCCATATATATTGTGCTCAGAGGGGTAATGCGACCAATTTTAGAGAGATGATGGAGATCTCTCCATTTCGTCGCCATCCGTCACTCTTGACGTGTCCCTACTTGACAAGTGGCGATATCCCTGGAACATTGCAACTTCGTCAATCCGGTCGCGATTAATTTGCGTTTCTTTTGTGTGTGCCGGCCGGCATAAATAGTCACATACTTTAACTTGACCGTGTAGTGCGTGAAATTAGTCGGTTTACGTTCCGTTCAAAACAGAAATTCATATGCAAGAATGCCATTTTTGACAATAATTATCGCCTTCGTATTTCCAAAATTGAGATGAGATATGTCACTTGAAGCTCATCGCATTTTTGATGACAGTTCAAAGGCGATATCACTGTTATCAAATAGAGTTTCGACGTTTTTCGATCTCTCAAACGGTTTTCTCGAATTAGGTCCCAGTATCACTAAATTGTTTGAAGTTGTGTGCAATGATCCCGTAAATGAAGCTAGCGACGGCTACGTAATTTGATTGTCTCCTTCGCTGCCAGAGAATACATATTGTCCTATGTGAGGGACATAATGTCCACAGTTGTGTCCAGTGCGCCAAGCGACGTAGACGCATTGACGTGTAATTAAATATTAATTGCGATATATAGCGCGGCCCGGCCGCTGCTAGCGAATCGACGCGATGACTCAATACGTCGTGAACGATTTCCTCGCCTTTCTGCAGCAGAAGGAGAAGCTACTGCTGGAAGGCAAGATGGATGCGGTGACCGCTGTCCAGTTTAGTGAGTGGGCATCGAGTTTCACCGTCGAGGACATCTGTGAAGCGAAGCAGGTGTTGTGCCAGTCCCTTGGGATCGTCGGCACATATGAACCTCATTGAAAAGGGGATGAAACCGGAAAAAAGACCCTTACGGATGTTAAAAAAATCCTGAAGGAGAACCAAGAGCGGATTCCGGAGTTTGTGGCGACGGATGCCTCTATCCTGCCGTCCCAGATTTCGGATGATATCGACGTTCGCTGCTTGTTTAAGGATATCGTGGCCCTAAAACAAGTTTAGCAGACATTATTTTGAAGTTCGAAGCTGCCCAAGCCACTATTACTGAGTTACGCAACGAAGTCAACAGTTTGCGAAATAGTGCTCCAACTCAATCGGCGGCATCAAATTTCAAGAGCGATGACCGTCCCGCCGCTACAAGCGCCGAGTCTGTCAGTTTGCGTATTGCTGACACTGTAAAAGGTGCCGCACCCGCCGCTCCACCGCCCGCGCGCCCCCCGCCGGTGCGGCCGCCTCTAGTTTCGAAGTTGCGTCAGCGTGCTTATGCTGACGTCGCCGGTCAGTCTGTCGCAGCTAACCGGGCCTCAGTACGGGTTCCTGATAAGGAAAAGTCCTCCCGCACCAATGTGGATAAGGAGGGGTTCACACTGGTGGAAAGGAAGAGCAAGGCGCGTAGGGTGCCCCGCAAGACTCTGAGTGGCACTGCCGAGCCGGTTGGTTCTTGTCTTCGGATTGCCACACCGAGTAAGGCGCTCTATGTGTCGCGCTTGCATCACTCCGCCGTGGCTGACGATGTGGTGGAGTACGTCCGCCGGAAGACTCGCTTCTCGCTGAGGGTGCACCAGCTGCAGTCCCGCCACTACGTGCACTTCAGCTTGTTTGTGGTGCGCGTGCCGCGGCCGCTGCAGGGCACCATGGCAAGTGCAGACTTCTGGCCGAAGGGTATTGTGTTTCGGCAGTTCCGGGGCAATCTGCCGAATCCTCCACCAGATCAGACGACGCAACGGAGCCACACTGTTACGTCGCCTAAATTAAATTAGATTTAAGTTTTTTTTTTGTAAAGTAATTTTGTAGTTCACAGTGCCTTGGTTTATTTACTGTTATGCTGTGTAACTAATTTAAATAAATAAGTAATTTAGTACTTAGTTACCTATCATATCTCGCTGATTAATGTTTTTCACGGCGATCTATCTGTGTAATGTGATGAAATGAAATGAAATGAAATGAAATGATTTATTTAATGCATGTGGGAAATCGGGTAACATTTGCAGTCATCATCGTATCACGAAACCCTCACTGCCCTCACAATCAGAAAAACCATAAGTGACAAGAAGTCAGTTTCGAGATAAATCCAAAAAACTTTGCGCATGTGTTAAATTTTATTTAATACACAAATCATAGTCACTTTTTTAGGAATTTAATAAAAAACTATTATAGAATTTGTATCGAATGCATTTTGTTCAGGTATCTATTTATTTAAAATAGATATTTTCAAAAAACTGTTTCTGCTTCGTAAAATAAATAATGAAAAACTTGTGTTACTAAGAATAAACAACACAAGTGCGCTCTTGTGTTTTTTGTGCACGTTTTCCATCTAGGGTTCTAACAAAAAAAACCTCAAGTGGACACATATGCTAGCTTTTCCGGATCAACCAGGAAACTGAAAAAGCATAAGTGGGTACTTGTATTTTATTTATATAGTATATTTTAAGGTTTCTTTTAAAATAGGGTAGGGGCAAGTGCTGTACCTATGGACGGTTTTACCTGTGGACACTACTCATACCAAGAAAACGAATAACCATAGACCAATAGCAATCACTTATTTGAAAAGCATTTTTTTCATATGGCAACACTAGGTAGTCGCCATCTTTAAGGATGGCAGAAACTGAGTGTTTTATGGCTGCCGAAAGATTTTGTGACAAAAAGTAAGATTTTTCCTTCTTTTTAAGTATGTTTAATGCGAAATCTGCAAATGTTACGGGTGTCTTTGCAGTGGCATATTAATTTATGTGGTGTAAACGTTATTTCTACAAGATTTCGTTAGTCGTAGGTAGCATTAATAGTGACCGGTATGAATTCAAAATAAAAACCGCCGAAATTGTACCTGTGGACACCTCCGTAAATGTACCTGTGGACTGTCCATAGGTACAATTATACTGAATGTTCCTATGGACAGTAAAATTAATATTATTGTTTTATTTAGTGCCTCGTAGTAAAACTGGGGAAAAAGAGACAAGATATGCCTGGACATTCTGACTTCAGTAAGGAAAGCCATAGAGACGTTTAAAATCCCAAATACGATAATTTTTTAATACAAAAAAATTCATTACTGTCGAAATATTGGTGAAGAAGGCTTAGAACTCCTCAAAAATGATATCAGGAGGATCTTTAGCAATACTGAGGAGCAACAGCTGTATGATTACTTAACATTATGTTGTTATTGATTGTTGATTATTTTTCATAAAGAAAATGAGGTTTTCCTTAAGAATGTAAAGTGTCAAACGATGATTATGCTAAATCTGCTGACTATGGAGGCTTTTTAAATTCCCATAATTATACTTGACATTCTGCTAAGAATATTACAGTCCAAGAAGAAAAAAAAGTAATTATGATATGCAGAACAACTTATAATTACATGTTGATTAATTGTATGTTGTTAATTACGTTATTTTAGATGTTTATTCTGTTTCAAAGAATGTTGTTGATTATTGTCCATAGGTACGTTACCGTCCACAGGTACGTTGTTAGTGTCCATAGGTACAAACAGGAGATGTACCTATGGACAAAATGAGTATTTTTTTATTTTATTTTTTATCCGCTATCTCCGGATAGTTAGCGTAGAAAACATATGTGGACTTTAAAGATTGTTTGACTGTGATTAAAACAAAATAAATAATTTATTGGTAATACGCGTAGTTTTGGTCTAACAACTGATTTAAGGTCAAATTCTTTAAAGTGTCCACAGGTACAGCACTTGCCCCTATCATAAAAACACAATTAATAATCAAGTTACTTTATTAATTAAACAAATCAGTATTTTTTAGACATTATTATGCAAGTTATAATCATGTCATTATTTTTTTTTATTTACTACCTATTTTATAAATTTAATCAACATGCTCATAAAAATCAAATTACTTTATTATACCAAAAAAATTATTGATTATGTCCCAAGTTGTACGCGGTAAACGTTAAGGTTAAGCGATAAAAAAAATCTGTTCGCGCCAGTTCATGTCCTAAAACACTTGATTAATAATTTGCTGATCAGGTACTGATATAATTTCAGGGCAGCGCTTTTTACATTTATGGTCCTCGGTAAAAATTACCGGGTGTTTGGATCTTTTAGTATCCAGGTTCTTTGCTGCCCGTTCTTTTAATGTCATTGCGGCTTATTTTAGTTTTCTAGGTTTACCTGATTTATTAACTCCCAAATTTTGTACATCCGCGGTTTGCGAAGTAGATGGTTGTGAGTAGGTGTTAGAACTAGCGGAAATAACTTGAGCGTGGTTCAATAATAACTGAATTCACTGACATCATAACTTGTGAAGTAGACAATTGGGATGCAATGAGTGAACTTGCTAGGGGCATACTGTGTTGTAAAGTATAAAGCTGAGATTCTGTCATTAACTCTGAAATCTCTTCGGAGTCATTATCTGAGGTCGATAAAGGTTCATCAAAATGGAACATAGGTAGTCTTTATCTTCGACGGAGTCATCTGAATTGTCAGGCATATCATTTTCCTTGTCATAGTTAGTCGCCTAAATATGATTGAGGCCTGGGACATAAGTTTAGTCTTTAATGCATTGAAATCACCAGTTTTCAGATACCCATATGAACTTTCATACTCCATAGGAGGTTCGAAAGTTTCTGGTACAGTAACCTGATGTGCCTGTGTGGCAAGGACTTGGCATCAACGTCAATGGCGAATACATCACTCACCTTCGGTTTGCCGACGACATCGTAGTCATGGCAAAGTCGATGGAGGAACTCAGCATGATGCTCGATGACCTCAATCGAGTTTCTCAACGGGTGGGCTTAAAAATGAACATGGACAAGACGAAACTCATGTCAAATGCCAAGGTTGTGCCCATCCCAGTCTCTGTTGAAAACTCGGTACTCGAAGTTGTTGACTCATACATCTACCTAGGACAAGTGGTCCAATTAGGTAGGTCCAACTTCGAGAAAGAGGTCAACCGCCGAATCCAACTCGGCTGGGCAGCGTTCGGGAAACTACGCAATGTCTTTTCGTCCGACATACCTCAGTGCCTCAAGACGAAGGTCTTCAACCAATGTGTGTTACCAGTGATGACTTACGGCACCGAAACGTGGTCCTTCACTATCGGCCTCATCTCAAAGCTCAAAGTCGCTCAACGAGCAATGGAGAGGGCTATGCTCGGGGTGTCTCTACGTGATCGAATCAGAAATGAGGAAATCCGTAGATGAACTAAAGTGACCGATATAGCTCACCGGATTAGCAAGTTGAAGTGGCAATGGGCAGGCCACATAGCACGCAGAGCAGATGGCCGATGGGGCCGAAAAGTGCTCGAGTGGAGACCTCGGACCAGCAAGCGCAGCGTAGGACGTCCACCTACAAGATGGACAGATGACCTTGTAAAGGTCGCCGGAAGGCGCTGGATGCAGGTCGCTTCCAACCGGTATATATGGAAGTCCAAAGGGGAGGCTTATGTTCAGCAGTGGACGTCCTATGGCTGAGATGATGATGATGATGATGAACCTGATGTGACACGGGGTATTGAAAAAACATGTACACACAGCCAACAAGCAAGCATACGCAGCCTTCCCGTAGATGCAATGCACGTAGTACGAGAGCCCACGCGCAAAATGTCTGAAAACAAACTTTTTCGTAATACAATTATAAAATCTATGTACATTTTCACTATCAGACGTATTGCTATAATACCGACTGTCTTTTTTTTTGACACAGCAGAAATGGCCTCCCACGCAGTTGCTACACTTTCGACCGTTACTACACACCTAGTCGGGTTCAGAATCATACAATCTAACGATTTTATAGGGTTTTTGCCGTATTGCTATGAGACATGGTTTTGGTCGTGGGCTCTCGTACTAACGCTGTCGTAAAATATTATCGCATACACATAACAGAAATACATTCTAGAATAGGTGCAAATATTGTAATATTGGTATTTATTATACTTACAATTATTTACTACTGGCACATTTGCAGCTCAACCCTTGGAAATATTTAAGTAACTTCGCAAAGTAAATAACGTATTTTCATGTGCGCGCGCAAACACCTCCGTATAAAAGTAACCTGGCTGGCTCGACTGAGCAAACAGCCGCGCGCGCCGAGAGAGCTGGCTGTCGTTCTTGAGCGGTCGGAGTGGGGACTATACTAACCTAATAAAGCATAAGTAGCAACAACATTTAAAAAAATATACCACAAGTTACTCATTTTTGAAACTGATACTAAGTAGTAAAATCACAAGTAACAACTATACTAAGGAGAAAAAACATAACTGGCCACTTGTGGTTTTTCAGTATCCGACATTTGCGACTCATAAATTCATAACCTAACGAGAAACAACACTTTTATCAACTTATGTGTTTTTTACATCATAAATTTGAAAAAAAATGTAAATGTGCTGTTTCTGCTTATGATAAAAATTTTGGGGTCGAGTCCAAGACAAAAATATAAAAAACCAGAAGTGGTTACTTAGCATTTTTCTGCCTATGAATGTATAGTTATGTCTTTTCTTTCTCAAACAGCACGCAGTTTTCCCAAAATTTCATGTAGGTACTTGTGGTTGTCTAAATCATGACCTAATAAGGCCTATCCAAAAAATGTAAGGTGGAAATATCACATTTTTTTCCTGATTACGAGGCTGGTAATAACTTAATTTTGACAAAAATGTCACTTATGGTTTTTCTGATTGTGAGGGCAGCTCAGGCGTACATACATTTTAGAATAATAATATACAAACAACAAAATTAATTAATTTAAATGTCAGTACAAGAATGTGCAATGCAAAATAATATCATAATTTTAATTAAATAGATAATAGGTCAAATAACGTCATCCAAATAATCATTAACGCTATAGTAACATTTATGTACCATGTTATGATGGAATTAAGATTGATAATGATAAGTCTCTCAACGGGTGGGCTTAAAAATGAACATGGACAAGACGAAACTCATGTCAAATGCCAAGGTTGTGCCCATCCCAGTCTCTGTTGAAAACTCGGTACTCGAAGTTGTTGACTCATACATCTACCTAGGACAAGTGGTCCAATTAGGTAGGTCCAACTTCGAGAAAGAGGTCAACCGCCGAATCCAACTCGGCTGGGCAGCGTTCGGGAAACTACGCAATGTCTTTTCATCCGACATACCTCAGTGCCTCAAGACGAAAGTCTTCAACCAATGTGTGTTACCAGTGATGACTTACGGCACCGAAACGTGGTCTTTCACTATCGGCCTCATCTCAAAGCTCAAAGTCGCTCAACGAGCAATGGAGAGGGCTATGCTCGGGGTGTCTCTACGTGATCGAATCAGAAATGAGGAAATCCGTAGACGAACTAAAGTGACCGATATAGCTCACCGGATTAGCAAGTTGAAGTGGCAATGGGCAGGCCACATAGCACGCAGAGCAGATGGCCGATGGGGCCGTAAAGTGCTCGAGTGGAGACCTCGGACCAGCAAGCGCAGCGTAGGACGTCCACCTACAAGATGGACAGATGACCTTATTAAGGTCGCCGGAAGGCGCTGGATGCAGGTCGCTTCCAACCGGTATATATGGAAGTCCAAAGGGGAGGCCTATGTTCAGCAGTGGACGTCCTATGGCTGAGATGATGATGATGATGATGATGAATGATAAGTAATATTATCATTTTAATTGAGTGAATCTTAGAGCTTGTCATCTTTATATTTATCGTATAAATAAACTGATCCGTCACTCTTGTACTTATATGCTTTTCGGAAAGTGACTTTTCTTATCACTTATCTATACGCCAAATCCTCTTTCACCGAATAATCTTTACGCTTAACTTTAAATGCTAAAAACCTACTTTCTGCTTTGTCTTCTGTGCAGGATAGCAGTTCTCACATAATCTACTCTTCTAGCATAGTTCTTCATTGTTAATAATAATAATGTGTTTAGATTTGTAATGTATTTTTTATATAAATTTATTGTAAAAAAAACCTAGCCTAAGTATAAAAATGAATAAAGGGAATAATAATAATAATAATATCGTTTATTGCATAATTATCACATAGCTATAAAGGTAGAGGTCTGCAAACCGAGATTAGGTATGCGTTAGAAGATTAGCAAAATGAATAATATTCAGCTGACACAAATTATGCGATGCGAAACGTGTACGGCCGAAAATACATTTCGGGCATTAAAGATTTTACTTTAGTTATTATTTGTTTTCATACAAAAACTTTGTTTTTTCAAGAATTTTCTGTTAAAATGCTTTACGTAGTTTCTTTATGGTAGACCAGAAGGTGCCAACAACTTCCTCTGCGTTGGTATAACTTTTTTCTTTACCCTAATCTGTAATTATACTTAATGTATGTTAGTCTTTTATTATAATACTAGCTTTTGCCCGCGGCTTCGCTCGCACAGGATCAGGAAACGTTATCTGTGTAACTTTCTACCCGTTTTATTGTTTCTTAAAATAAAACAACTAACAGAAATCTGCGCGCATACATAATTTTTTGGGTAGTAGATTTTTATATTTCTAGATCACGTCGTGGTATAGGTACACATGGGACAATTCATTTTCCGATGAACCGAACAAAATCATAGTCAAAAGTTTAATTTCCTTAAGGATAGGAATTTCCTCTAACGTTTAAATCAGCCAACCAAAAATAACCCGTTCAAGTACAGATTACATTTGACTCACCCTTCGAAGTCGATCCCAAACCACTCAGTTCTTATATTTATAGTTATATTATAGTTTACGCGAGGTTTGGCACCGACTTCGAAGGGTGAGTCAAATGTAATCTGTACTTGAACGGGTTATTTTTGGTTTTTTAGTTTTACTGAAGTCGGTTCTTTTTTTTGTTAAAAAATATTTTTCTTTTTTGCTTTTTAGTGATTCATATAAAAGTTCTAGTGGCCATCTGTGGTGTTCATCATCAGTTTCCTTACACCAAATCCTATTTACTGAATGTAAATTCTTGACTTTATCAATAAATTACCGAAAGCGCCGTACATCTCCCTATAACATTTGAAGAGTTCCCTCGATTTCTCCAAGATTCCATGATCAGATCCCGACTTAGTGCCAACGGGACCAACTCGGAGTTATAACCTTTCGATAAAAAAAAAAAATGAAAATCGGTTCACGGTTCTCGGAGATATCGAGTAACATACATACAAAAAAAAAAATTAGTTCGAATTGAGAACCTCCTCCTATTTTGAAGTCGGTTAAGATCTAGTAAGACATGGTATTACTTGCCAAATTCATAGTTTTAGTTCAACTGAAGATATCTAAGTACTTTATAAAATTTGATTCCCTTGAGAGTATCGACGTTTGTTGTGGCATAGGTAAACAGCCGGATCTTTTTTTTACGTTATAACTTAGAAGTTTGGTTTTTTAACAACTTCAAAGGATTATAGTCCTGAGGGTAACCTATCTCAAACACTAAAAACCATTGACCGAATTTCATTTGTCCGAAAACTATTCGAATTATTATCGTTTGTCCGATGACAGGATTCGTAAATTTTTCTTTTCACCATTTCACATTTAGTAGATGTATCCTTTGTCCGAAAAACTTCTCCCGTCACATTCACTTGCCCTATGAGTTGTTACGTATTTGTTTTCGTAGCCCATTTTTTAATGATACTTTTGGCACTGTATACATTTAAACAAATTTTCAGTTTACCTTTTAACTTTTCCCGTCCCATTCACTTGCCCTCTGAATTGATGTCTTTCGTTTAATACCCATTTTTTTCATTTACGTGATATTTTTGGCATTACATAAGAACTGCGACCACAACAGCGCGCCAGCCGAGCGAGTGAACCTAGCGTGCCGCGGTAGCAGCCGGCAAAGCTCCAAAACCGACCTGGCTGGGTTAGGTTAGGTTACGAGTAGAATTGTGACCACAACAGAACCACCAGTCCACTTGAGAACAGTCGAGTAGTTAATAAACCGAATCGTTACATCGGACGAATGAAACCAAAGTCATACAAAAAAGTCGAATAATTAATAAACCGAAACGTTACATCGGAAAACTGATCTTACGGACAAATGAGATTTAGGGAAACGTGTCATTAGTCGAGTGAATAAAAAACCTAAACAATTAATGCCCAATCGTAAAATATCGAATTGAATTTTCGGACAAATGAAAAAAAGTTAAAATGATATTTGTCGAATAGTTTTATTCGAAACGAAATTCGGATTAACGTTTTTAGTGTTTCAGATAGGTAACCAGTCCTGAGTACTTATTATGGTTTTCATTTGCATTTTATTCGATAGACGGACAGACAACTAAGTGATCCTTTGAGGGTTGCGTTGTTAGGGTTCCATACCTCAAAAGGAAGAATCCTTTTGAGGTATGGAACCCTAACAATGCATTTTTTTACACGAAGTTTAGTCACTCAATCCTACGTTTTGCATACTTATAAAGTTTTTTACCTCGTCGGGAGAGTTATTTCTTCCAAAAATGAATGCAGAGTTTATACACGAAAATATTCCTTACACGAACTTTCATTTTCTCCCTTTACACAGACAATACTCGTACATTTCAAAAATTTCTGATAGTAGTATTTTGACACACGGAATGTGACCAGACTTACGAAAAGAATCTCATCTTTTCTCATCCAAACTTTCGCCTCCCGTTAGACCCTTTTCGGAGATGATCATTTTGACGAACATATCAGCTCGAGCAAATAACATCATTCAACAATAATAATAATAGAAAAAAAAACATAAAACCGTAGGTACGGCTTGAAATCCTATTTGAAGTTTATATTTGGAATAAACTGGCTGTATGGATATTATACAAATAAATTGAGAGATCCTTTAGTAGCGAAGATCGTGTATTGTAGGGTCATTAGTAAGGGTAGCTCCGGCACGAAAAGTTTAATAACATGTTGGGAAATAATCTGCAGAAGGCAAATGGAAGGGTAAACAGCAAATTGTCGGCAAACTCGGCCCATCCACGACACGGCCCGCTTACCGTTTTGGGTTACTGGTCGAAAGAAGATTTGTATAAAACTGTTATGGGTATGTTAGCGACTGTTACATGTTGGTAGGTTGTTCAGGAAAACAAAATTGGAAAATGTTAAACACAGGGTTGAAAATAACGAATCAGAATAAAATATTTAGTGTATTCTAAAACGCTGTCAGCCCTTCCATTTATTTTCTCCCACTACGCCAACTTTATGTCCTTCTTTCAGTGAAATTGTAGGTACGTCGATGTAATTTTGTTGTGTGAGCCTTATTATTATATTAATATCTACATAAATGTTGTATTTGTTATTTCTAATTAATAATTGTTAATTTTTGTAAGTAATCGTTTAAATAAGTAATATTTTAGTTTCGTATTCATAGTTTTATAGGCCAGGGTTTAAAATACCTAATCATTACTAATTACATTATAATAAGTTATAATGTAATGTTATAATTTATAACACATTATCAGAGAGAGATCTCAGCACCTTATCGGCTGTAGTAGTCCTATTATTAATCACTGAAGACGCGATATTATATAAAATTTTCATCACTTTTATAGCGGATATAAATT
Organism: Apotomis betuletana; assembly: GCA_932273695.1. Lineage (NCBI taxonomy): Eukaryota > Metazoa > Arthropoda > Insecta > Lepidoptera > Tortricidae > Apotomis > Apotomis betuletana. The sequence continues at coordinate 11,022,921 of OW026309.1, read as the reverse complement.
TGTTTGCCTGCAAGGACAAAGTTTACGTCTAAAGGTTGTTGCACGATTGCACGAGTGGCGAAATCTATTCGAATTGCAATTTAGTTTTTTTACAATTTTTGCCTCGTAAATATTGCTTGCGTTCATTAGTTAGTAAATTGCTTATAATTTACAGTCTTATGTGAGTGAATTGAAAATTCTTGTGAGATTATATAGATTAAACCTAACCTAAACTTAAATAATCGGTTGAAAACAGTCATGTAGTTGTGTCATGATGCATCACGCATCAAAGTCTATTCGTTCATGAACTATAAGTAAAAGAAGAATATTTGTTATCATAGTGTGCCAATTTCAAAGTTATATGGAAATCTAAATATGTTCTCACTCGATAAAGAACGTAGAATGTTCTCGAGAACAGTACAAAGTGACATTTACTTTCTCCCTATCCCGAGCTCTACCCAGTTTGTAAAAGTCTTCAAAATACGTCATAAATTGGACCGCAACGACATCCAATAGAAAACTCGAGTGTACTACGGAAATATTTATGTTAAAACATATCTAGGTTGTAAAAATTCGATGCCTAGTTTGTCCACGTCCGCAGCATATTGCTGGCGAGGCGCCAGGCTCGGCTGGGGCGTGGAGCGACACTTACATTTTACATTCTACACCGAAATGTATGTGATCTACATCGAGAGATACTTCAGGAAGGCTCACTGTTACGTCATTATTACTTATGCGCCGTGTTTTTTTAATTCCCAGTACTTTGGAACGCCGATTTCAAGGAACAAAGCACTAAAATGATTTTTTTTTTCGGAAAAAGAAATAAGTATATTATTAGTTTTTTTTATGCATAGGTAAGAATAAAATACCTCATAATTACAATTATTTTGAAAGGACTTATAATAGGCTAGTAGACCCAGTTTTGAAATATATTTCAAATGGTGAATAATGATCTTACTAGCTCTAAAAAAAATGTCTTGTATTTTTTTGAAAGCTAGAAAGCTAAATTTTATCAATTGAAAATTAGAAATTTCATGAACAGTCAAAAACGCCGTCCGCCATTTTTGCCTTTTGCTAATCTGTGGCGTGTCGTAGAATTACCTGTAAATATTCGAAATTCGACCGTCGTATAGTGCCATTCCGCTCACTCCAATATACTTTGACAGGAGATCGAGAGGGACGGCACTATTTGAAGTCTTCAAAGTAGACTTTCAGTTTTGTTTACATGATCAATGACGTCACTATCATAAGCGAAAATGGCGAACAGCGTTTTAAGCATTTCAAAATACAGATTAAAAACCATATTTTCAAATTCAATTTTTTCGGCCATCTTTCACTTTTATAAATTGAAAAATATATATTTAGGTTTCCTTGGCTAAATATTATACGGAATAAACATTAGTTTATTACAATTTGACATGAGTCAACTAGCCTATTAATCAAAAATTTGTGTCAAGTATGACGATGTTTACAAGAGACATTACGTTTGCTGATACTGAAACTGAAGATAGTTATCTTCATCGTTGATTGATTTATTGATTGAAAAACCAGTAACAAAGTTGCCGCGCCGGTTTACGGGTGGTAGTCCCTGATGAAGAGCTCCATACGAGTTCGAAACATGTCGGGGCGTTCCTAACAATTTCACGTGAGTGTAAACCGCTTAATACTATATTTAAAATTAGGCCTGTTAATTGTGTAATGTCCACAGGAAAGACGTACATATAACGCTAATTCTCGATATTTTCACCGACTGAAGGTGTGTTTCGCAGACTGAAGACTAACGTAAATCGCCTGTAATACTATGAAAGGTGATGATGAATCTTAATTGCGTTCGGCTGTTTTGTAAGATGTTTCACACATAATTAACCTAATTGTGTAAGTATTGGGTATTCGGAATGGACCGAAATAAAGCAAGTGGGTGGTGATTTTCATGGAATGGGTGCCAGTGATGCCTGCTGCGCACGTTAGTTTAATATCACTTCTAGTAGATTTTATCACATCTTTGTAATCATAAATTTCGCCCTATACGTTTTCCCCGCTGGCAGGTTCACCTGGAGAGAATGAGAGACGATCGGGCTGTAAAAAGAGCGTTTCAGGGGCGACGGAGTGGGAAACGTCCGATCGGCCGCCCCAGATACCGCTGGAAGGACGAAGTGCAGAAGGAACTGGCAGGAAAAGGCGCAAAACAGAAAACAATGATGTTCTCTTGACTGAGCCAGACGAGTAAGTAAGTACGTTTTCTTATGACTTATTGAGTATTTTTTTGACGCCAGATAGCCGTTTTGGCGTGATAGAATAGAATAGAATATTCTGTATTGCACACCTCAACAGGAAATAAACACAAACAAATTCAGATTACACGTAACATTGAATAGAGGTAAACAGAGGTGAACAGGCGGTCTTATCGCTAAAGAGCGATCTCTTCCAGACAACCTTTGGGTAGCTAATTAAATAAAAACGTCAGAAATTATTAGGCGATGCAAAAGTAATCATGGAATGGAATATAATGGCGTGATGAGAGGACAAATAAAATTTTATCAACAGATGGCGCTGTACGGCTGAAGCCGCGCTTTCTTACGAATCCTGCATCGCGCTGTTGAGGCTTTTCCTGAAAGAATGACCCCTTTCCGTAGAAAACTGATTATCAATACATTTAAAAATTTACTATAGGCGCGGCGATATGTCATGTTGTGAATTCCACCCCGATACTCGACTTTCAGGATCGAGTAGCCTTTCCATAATCAAAATGTGACTGTTTTTTGTATGAACAAAAATATTGCTGCAGCGATAAATAGTAATAAAATATAATATAAATAATCAATACCTAGTACCTTCATATTTCATTAGCACGACAAACAGTACCAAAATGGCGTGGCGGATAGTATTTCACTCTTGCAAAACTTGAATTCAGCCTTTGCTTCATTGAATTCGAAATGTAGGCATATTCTAGGTTAGGTACCGCAATAAATAAAATAGATGATCGATACCTTACATGCTCCAATTAAACTGATTACTAATTTAGAGGAGCCCTCAGGGTTCATCGACCCGGGCTTACCACAGAGAGTTTACCCTCTAGACATTTGTATTTGTGCCCGAAACCTAAATACATAATGTAAAATAAATTTGAAACCTACTATGGAACTCTTTACATTAAACAACTAACGTCAACGTAGTATTTGTTACATCAACACTTATAAATTACAATACTGTAAAGATTCAGTATGTGGTTAATGCCTATAGGATAATGCGGGCTTGTTTCCAGTAACTCGAGTTTCACGTCGTCTAGTACCTACTCGACGTCTTACAAATGCGCCTATTTTGTGTGATTGATAGATTACAGCCCAGTTATTAGATATTTCAAACTAGAACAAGTTCGTCCGCGTAATACATTTTTCTTGAAGTACAGTGGTCGGGAAAAAATAAATCATCGTTAGATGTCCTGCTATCCCTGTACCAAAATTTGTTAAAATCCGTCCAGTTGTTTCCGAGTGGACGAAAATATTTATCAACAGAATATGGCGCTGTTCGGCTAGTGCCGCTCGACCATGCAAATCCTGGCTCGCGTTGTTAAGATTTTCCATAATGACCTTTCTCCATAGAAAATGTATCTATAAAATCTTAGAATTTTTCAGTAGTGTAGTGTAGAAACTGTAGAAATCTTGTTCGTTTTTTTTTTCATTTATGACGAATATATTGATAATTTCAACCAACTTTTTGAAATGAATAATGCTTTTCCCGAGTTCTAGATAGTAACATATAGCTATTTCATGCTTTTATTGCGTGTATTCGAAAATAAGTTGAAAAAAATAAACAGTTTTCTGTGTGAATTTTGTCAATTTCGAGTAGTTTTTGAAACATGTGAACGGTAGGTTTTAAATATATACCTATAAATCACAATAGCCCTGTTCTAAGTAGTTACATTGATAATATTATGTTAAGAAACATGTTTGATCATAGAGAAAAATGTCTAAAGCAATCGGATAAGGAGCCTTATAAATAGATAGATTAGGAAACATGATTAGATTATATTCCAGTGCCTTTATTAGTTCTGGTGTTTCTCGGTACTAACTTAATGCTTTGCTCGGCAGCCGGTGGTCAGTACTGACCGCGGCGAGTTACTGCCCAGGCTTACTGCTAGTTACGACCGCTGCCTGCAGCTTATTATGAATACTAGGTCACTACTAATTGTGCCACAATCGGTAACAGGCTATACTGGCGCCTACAACTTACTGGGAATAATGGGACACTGCTAATTGTGCTAGGACTGTACGTTTTACCATATTTGAATTATGACGGAATCAATTACTTACACCAGTATAATGTGATCGATATTGATATTATAGTAATTTCAGCAATATATATTAGCTATATCACGGCCACTTTAAATAAATAGGTACCTAGGGAACACTCTTATACTCGTCTATCAGCCCCAAACTAAGCAATGCTTATACTGATTACTAATATGACGATAAGTTTAGTTAGGTTTGTTATGGACAAAGTGATAAATGGAGGCATTTTTCATAATGCCGTTACGGCCCGACCGGCCATCGTAGCTTATCATTATGCCAATACGCGGAAGTTATAAAAAAAATACCCAATTTATCGCTTTGTCGATGATATATTAACGAACGTAAAAAAATATTCGAGTTCGTCACACAAATATTTGCTTTTGCCGGAATTTGAACCCCGGACGGCCGGGTCAGTAAGCAGCTGTCCTGACACTGCGCCTACGGCGTCATCACCGTGATATATAACATGATGGTGCTGTATACGCCATACAGTCAATATAGTGGTAAACCCGGTATTATCACTTGCCTGTGTATTTGGAACACAAACAACAGTGCACTGGATTTACTGTTCCGCCATACTCGTATCATGGTAAATAATGATGCAACAGCGAGTTACCGTTCAAACTTACCACTAGTGCATTTGTGCCCCATATTGTAATTGTCTCCTTTATCTTCGCAACAGCTGCCTGAGATTTGTAAATTTATTGATTGTTTCTGTAAAAATGTGACGTAATTTTGAAGTTCGGCATGGCGACGCGATCAAATGACGCGTGTGTACCAATACTAGTAGTTATTAACACGTGTTTGAAGCGTACAAAGTGGTGCGCTGGCGCAAATGAATAGTGTATGGGCAAGCAACTTAAGATTATGACAGAAGTTTTTCTGTTTTTCTGTAAAATTAATTTTTATTTTTTTATTGATTTAAACATTATTGCACAAAACAAAAGTCAGTACACATGGCGGACTTAATGCCAAATGGCATTCTCTACCAGTCAACCGTAAGGCCAAACAGAGATATAGAAATTGGTGCAAATCGGAAATCTAATTTTACAGAGAGCTTCTATAGGGTACAAGTAATTTAGTTTAGATCATTGTCGCCCATTGTTTATAAAGCACAAAATAATGACAGTCGTTTCACTTTATATCTACTTAACAAGCACGTACATCCACAAAAATAGGTCTAAATACAAGTTTAAAGGTGTAGGACACATGCATTAAAACACTTTCGACACCAGCAACCCGGTAGCCGGGCGGTCTGCTCGTAGTAAGTTTTCGCTACATACGGTTTTTTCCCATGTTATCGGCTACGAACATAGCCCGTAGCGCTACGCGGTAGTGAATGCGTTAAGAAACAACACCAATATAATTGCCAAAGTGTAATAACTGTGTCCATTTAAAAAAAAGCCTGGAGTATAGTGCAATAAAAATATATAATTTTCTAAATATAATATAAAAGAATTTGATAATTTAAATGAATTTTCGAATAAACTTAAAACTTTTTGCTCATAAGACCTTTCTATACATTAAATGAATTTTTCGACAAATATTATGAATAAAACATTGTTATTATTATGTTATAAAATTTAATTAATTACTTAATTGTATTATTAGTCATTATAATTATTCTTGTTATTTTTTTATTGGACTTAAACAATGTTGACATCGATTTAGTCCATGTGTTACTTAAGTGCAGATATTTTATTTGTATTAACCTTAATTAGGCTAATTATAGATTAGTGTAAGTAAGTTTGCATGCCATACTGTGGCAGACCATGCATTTTATGTACTACTTTACTCATTTAATGTATGTTTAAGTAAACAAATAAATTGAATAGAAATTGAATTCAATTGAATTAGTATTATTTATTAGACCCAATTATCCAGGATAATAGTTATGATATTGTGATTGATGTAATAATGTGCGCATTATTAGTTTTAGTTTCATTTCATATTTCAGTGCTAAAACCGGAGCAACTTACTGTTCAAGCTAACACAAGTTTTTCAAAGTCGTTTCATCGTTGGTCTTTAGATCAATAGGTACCAAGTCTATGTAAAATGTGTTCGACTGTTCGTGTTTGCAAATAATGCAAATGTTTTCTATACTACGACTTCCCTTCGGGTTTCCGTGATTGTCACTCATTTAAATAATAATCACTTTTTAACAAAAAAAACTGTCGTCAGTGAAACGAAGTTACTGTATTAACCTTAGTCTAATTATAGATTAGTGTAAGTAAGTTTGCATGCCATACTGTGGCGGACCATGCATTTTATGTACTACTTTATTCATTTAATGTATGTTTAAGTAAACAAATAAATTGAATAGAAATTGAATTCAATTGAATTAGTATTATTTATTAGACCCAATTATCCAGGATAATAGTTATGATATTGTGATTGATGTAATAATGTGCGCATTATTAGTTTTAGTTTCATTTCATATTTCAGTGCTAAAACCGGAGCAACTTACTGTTCAAGCTAACACAAGTTTTTCAAAGTCGTTTCATCGTTGGTCTTTAGATCAATAGGTACCAAGTCTATGTAAAATGTGTTCGACTGTTCGTGTTTGCAAATAATGCAAATGTTTTCTATACTACGACTTCCCTTCGGGTTTCCGTGATTGTCACTCATTTAAATAATAATCACTTTTTAACAAAAAAAACTGTCGTCAGTGAAACGAAGTTACTGTATTAACCTTAGTCTAATTATAGATTAGTGTAAGTAAGTTTGCATGCCATACTGTGGCGGACCATGCATTTTATGTACTACTTTATTCATTTAATGTATGTTTAAGTAAACAAATAAATTGAATAGAAATTGAATTCAATTGAATTAGTATTATTTATTAGACCCAATTATCCAGGATAATAGTTATGATATTGTGATTGATGTAATAATGTGCGCATTATTAGTTTTAGTTTCATTTCATATTTCAGTGCTAAAACCGGAGCAACTTACTGTTCAAGCTAACACAAGTTTTTCAAAGTCGTTTCATCGTTGGTCTTTAGATCAATAGGTACCAAGTCTATGTAAAATGTGTTCGACTGTTCGTGTTTGCAAATAATGCAAATGTTTTCTATACTATGACTTCCCTTCGGGTTTCCATGATTGTCACTCATTTTAATAATAATCACTTTTTAACAACAAAAAAACTGTCGTCAGTGAAACGAAGTTACTTGAAATGAAATGAAATTATTTAATTGCTTATGTTTTATGACAATGGGACAAACCAGAAATTACCATACTTCCATTAAACTTTTAGGAAATAAAACATTTTCCTATCCAATAGTTATTGAACACAACAACGTCAACATAGGGCGTGTTTCAAAAATATACGCGTTTTTTATCATTTCACATTCAGTAAGTACCTACTATATTATGGTAGTTTCAAATATAATACGGAAAAAATATTTTTTTTACTTATACTGTCTGTTATACCTACTGCTATCAAACAATCGATCATATTTAAAATTAAAATGTTTAAATGTTTCGAATTCTCCAAACGTCTTTTACGACTTTTCAAATTTCCACCGTCTAAGTGTTATTGCCTTTTGTTTCGAGCTTAAATTATTCCTGCCAACAGGATAACGTAGTTCAGTCGTAATAAGTTAATCCTGACTCAACGGCTTCTTTATTAGGCACATCTTTCACTCCCAATTCAAAAAGAGGTTGCTTAAAATGAGCCTACACTATACAGCCTCGAGTTATAATTTATTTTTAACTTTGATACATCAATCAATACATAAAACATATAAGTGATATCACTACATAGTATAACACAAAGTCACTTCCTGTTGTCTGTCCCTATGTATGCTTAGATATTTAAAACTACGCAACGGATTTTGATGCGTTGTTTAGATAGATAGAGTGATTCAAGAGGAAGGTTTATATGTATAATACTTTCATAATTTATCAGCATTGCACCCGTGCGATGCCGGGACGGGTCGCTAGTTTATATTATAAAACTTAATATCTTCGTCATGTCTTTCGACTTTACGCTTAATAAAAAATCGATAAAAATATTCTATTAAAAACGTTGAGAAAAGCGCTATCTGTTTCGCGGTCCTTGCGCTTGCTGTAAAGCAATGGGGACTGGGGATCGTGCGTGTAAACGCACATCCTAGGGTATGGCTAATGCGCGTATTTTAAACGCATTCAAAGATTTGGAGTGATTGACGTAACGATGTGACAGCTCAGTTGGGAGAGCATTACGCCGGAAGCGTAGGGTCGCAGGTTCGGGTACTGCTTACATTGCAGTGGATCACATTACATTTTTCTTTCATAATTTACCTTTGTAAATCAATATTAATAGTTATCTTTCGGCTTTATTTAAACATACACCTTGTGCTTAGTAATCGTCTAAACTTTTCCTATTCTGCCGTGTACCGTCTAGGCGGTTCTGGTGTCCCAAAGCTATGCACTGCGAAATGTTAACCGCCCGGGTGGCGCTAAATTCGGCGCGACAGAAACTAACTCCAGTTGCGGCCGGCGGTGGCGTTCTTAACGGTGCAATTAAAATTTCACACGAAAGCCTGCGTTGTTTTTAGGGCTGAAACGGGGGGACTGAATTTTGGCTACAGTTCTAGTGCAGTGGACACAACTGTATCGAATTTGCAAACCAGTAGTCGGCTGACTGAAAGATAGTTGCACGGTTGTAATGCAGCTATGTTGTAGTTAGTACAACTTAACTGTTTTGCAATTACACTTTATATAACTTTACGACGGTGAATTTGTAAATGTCTCAGATCGGGGCCATAAATATGAATTACTGCCCATGGTTTGTCTAAAGTTTACGACTCACCTGGGCCGTAGCAAACAGAAAAACCCACTTACGGCCTAGGGTGACGTAAAAATAAGAATAATATTCCATCATTGTTTCTTATTTGATTAGTGTTCCTCTGCTTTTGTGGTCAACCGTCAGTAACAGTGGTCGAAACGAGACCATACGCCCCAGGGACCGCAATATGTGATTGTGACCCTTTCAAAGTCTCACGGCCATCGAACGTCGTATATTGCACTTTTAAGTTGTGAAAAGCATCGACTTTTTTTTTCAATTCAGGCATTACATAAACACTATCACCTATCACACTAACTAGGTAAAACGTATATTCTACCAAAGAACTAAAATAAAATCAAATCGTGAAAATATTGCAATGCAAACAAAAAGTATCGACCACGGAACTTCAAATAAAGCCAATTGCATTCCTTTCAAATTTTTCACCGCCGAATTCCGATTTACTGAGCTGTTTTTCCTGGCCTAGGTACTATAAAACTGGCTACTGGTGGGCAAAGTTATTCTGCCATCTTTTAAATGGGTATCTAAAGTTGTTATATCAAACACAACCGATATCAAATTCAAACAATATTCACGCTTTTCAGAGCAGCCGTTGATAAAAAGCATTGCAAGCATGATCGCCATTCTTTGGTAGGTAACGCCACTTCAAGAAGACGAATATAAAGTAAAATAAATATTAAGGGACAATCTTACACAAATCGACCTAGTCCCAAACTAAGCAAAAGTTGTATTGTGAGTACTAGACGACGATATACATATTTAATATATATGTAAATACATATATAGGTAACATACATTACCCAGGAACAAATGTTCGAGTTCATCACACAAATATTTGCCCTCTAGCCGGGACCCAGGACCGCTGGCTCAGTAGGCAGGTGCATTAGAAATTGCAATTTGCGTGTGCGTGTGTGTGTGCGATTTAAACTATTAGGAGTGTAGTTGTTTACGAGAGCCATTATCCGGTAATGTGTTAACGCACTAAAACAAACAATTACATCAAACTACTATTGTCGGCATTATTTAATGAATATTTTGTGCAACTCAGCGTGAAATACACGGCCATTAAGGTAACACGGACGTTTTAGTGGTGCCCTCCAACGCAATCTACATAACGAAACTTTTACCAGTCGAAAGACCAAGGGGATGCCTTTCATCGCTTTGATAATGCAGTCACGTATCGCGCTAATGAAAATTGTTCTGACGACTGAATGCACGCCATTTTGTTTCACCTACATCAAAGAGGTGGTTATTTGACTATTAAGATAGGTACTTGGGACTAATTTTCAATTTACATAGTTTATTTAAACATCAACAAAACGGAACTGAAGCGCGTTCAAAAAGTATTTATTGAATCGAAGGGAGTCCCTTTGAGACCAAGGACGTAACATCACGCTCGAAACATCGAGGTAATTAAATAAACACTTTCTGGAGGCGATTAAGTCCCATTTAAATCAACATACATAGTTTATGTTCGAAATTAAATTAAGAATGCTAATAGATGCGTAGAAAATCTAGTTTCTAGTAAGTATAACATAATATTTACTCATGGGGTTTGGATAAATAGTCAAAAAGTCAAAACAAATTCGGATACTCTGGTCATATATACTAGCCTATCGATATCCTTAATAGATGATATTAAATCATTACTAAACTCATTTAAATACAAAAAGTTGGAAGATCAATCGAGCTTCGCAAGCGAAGTTCGATCGATATTATATGAGTACGCTTCATTCGAAGGTATATAATATTTCAGTCACTACGTATATAAAGGAAGACTTTTTATTTTTCTCCATCTGGATATGACAGGTACAGGCGGCAAAGATATGCTTGTTTAAAATAAAAAGTCTATGTAACTTTATATATCGTCCTCCTCGACGTATCCGTCAATGGCGAAACCTTAATAATATATTTTATGTTAAGTGCCCAAATTAACTTCGTCCAATAAAAATGAGTTTAATATAGATAAAACATCACAAATCATGGTGTCTAATATCGCCAATTATCTTAAGACTTTGACTAAAAAAAATACAACTAAGCGACTCCATGGATTTTAGAACCACGGTATGCTACCAAATGTTCTAAATCATAAGCAAAAACTCGCAGTGAGGAGCTCCCATATGGTGACATATTAACATTTCAGATTTAGCTTGAATTCTGTTAATGTTACCAACCCAAGCAGAATTAGGCAAGGCCTATACTGATAATTACAATAGCCTAATTGAGAACGTGACTAGTCACGGCTGTCGAAATTCTAATAAAATGTTATGTCAAAGGAATTTCTGAAACACGAAGCAAATTGATTAAATGTCTAACGTCTATTGATTCAACGCGTTGAGTACCATTATAACAAGTGACTGCGATGTTACTTTGATCAAATTCTGCCGCGCGAATCTCAAGACAGTAGCTTTGATATCATGTAAGATTGTTTTTTAATTAAGGCCTTTGTAAAGTCCACTCTAATAGTAATAATTTACATTCAAACTGACCGATCTCTATAAGAATCACTTTTTATTTTATAGGCGCTCATTTCGACGGATGGATTTTAACCACTTTTGGTTCAGGGTTAGCTGGACATCCTAAAATGGTAGTAGGATACTTTTTACCCGATTACGGTAAAAAAGTTTGACACCTTTTAGTCAAGTTATACATAGGTATAATCGCCCTGGAATGTAGTTAAAAATAAATGCAAAACTGTATTTAGATTATCCCTGCTATGATTTTATTTAAAAATCTAAAGTCAAAATGTGCGTTCATTTACATACGTATGTTTGTAAAATTTTGATACGTAATACTATGATTGCTACGCACCTATAGGAAAACACAGCGGAACGGCCCCACTTGGTGGCTGGATAACCTCGTGAGGGTAACGGGGGGGTCGATGGATGTGGTCTGCTTAGGATCGCACTTTGTTGTCAGTACCAACCATCTCTGGCTGCTGACATGTTAGGATCAGATGGTTGAGAAGATGGCACGGTGGATGGCATAGATGCAGATACTGAACATTCTTATTGATCAATACTGACAGCTATTTGCTATATTCATATGTATTGTATAGGCATATTTGCCTAAAATAATATCCACAGAACAACATTGTAAATTACTCTCGGAAAAACAATGTTTACTCCAAGTTTGGGTACTTATAAAATTATCCCAACCGAAGCCGCAGGCGGATGCTCTCGTCAATTTCATGTTTGAATCTTAAGCCAGTTTTCAATTGATCTTAAAACTTTTGAACATCATAATCTTCCCAACAAGCAATCAATCTATCCTCATGCGGCCAAAAATGCCTACTGCTCATATCCATCAAATTTTCAGCCGTTCATTTGTTTATTTAGTTTTCCATGTACAAAATGTTAATTGGATCACAAGTTTTACAATATTAGGGTTTGCTAGTTAGCTGCCAGCATAACTATTGTTAACTTCATCTGGTGTTGGTGTTAAGAACTAATTTGGCCCGAGGCGAATGGGGTTGGGTTGCAAGTCAACTAATGTTTACTTTGCCCCAAGTTACCCTTCTCGATAGGAACTCCGGGAATTCTAGAACAAAAACAGGAGCCAGAGGCGTTTATTGTTACAAACCCATTTATAATAGTTATCTCTACTTTATAATATTAATTTCGTGTTACGGTTTTCGGGTGAAGTTGAGCAGTTTATGCTAATGCTCTTTAGTCATTATATTTGAGTTTATTAAGCGTTATTTATGGCGAAGCCGTGTTCATCAGAGACTGTTTGGGGGAGTAACAAACGAGTATACATTAAACGACTGACTTAAAACGCGTCACATGAATAATGTCTTGTTTTATTTATGATAAATTCAAGATAGAAAAACGAATCGTCTTTCAAAGAAACAGTATTCTACATAATCCCATTTTACCAGTTACAATTCTAAAATCGACGATTTATTCTGCCTTTCAGTAATATGTAGCCACTTTAGACATCAACGGTACAAAATAGCAGGCATTTTGTAGCTTTTAGCATTATACTCTGTGATTGCCTGCTTGATAGAGAGCCAAGCTTAGTCACAGTCGGGAAAAGGACCCAAACATTTTGCTACAGGTATCAGGCCGGGGAAATGGAATGCAATAACCCCGTTGGACGCAACATAACAAATCGAGTGGATTTATCAGAGAGCCACCAATAAAACAGATCTACTAATATCATAAATATATCCAATACCTACTTTGGCACTTGTGCTCGGTATTTGTGAGCTCCTAATCTATAGAATCGTCGTCATCAATCCGAGTGGATATCCTTTTGATAGTTGTTCTTAGGTGAATGTTACACTGGCTGATTTTATCTATCTCTCAGCTTTATGTAATTGAGTGACGGTCAAATTGGGATTACGTTTCTTTTTACTAACTTGATGGAAAAGGATGTGAAGAAAAGAAAATAAATCAGTGTGAATAATGTGTAAATAATCTGATAGCAAAAATACTGTTACTTACATACAGTATAAATCGCAACTAGTGTAAGGTTTTTGAATTCTATTAAAATTGTAGTTAAAAAATATTGGGATTTATACCATTATATTTATGCCTAGATATTGCCATCACAACATCGTTTCTCAGTCAGAATATTGTTGAGGACTCATCGTGCTAAACAGCTTAGCCAGATTTTGATGAAAGAGTTCCTAGGATATTTTTTTACCGACTACGCTAAACAAAAAACAGTTTTGTTAATTTTCTTTCTTCGTGCAGGCACCGCTGTATATTTTACGGTTTTTCAGATTATACTCATTGAACTTATGAAATGAATACAAAACAACTGTGATTTTATTTTCATTCACAACGAATGTGAGAAATGTTTATTGTGTACAGCCCTTATGTTAGCCAGCTGGACGGATCCGGAATGCTCAGATCCATCCGCCATATTGATATTAATTGGACGACTCGGACCTCGACGGCACGAACAAAAGATTAATATGAACCGAACCAATTGTACGATTCCCTTTTGTGAGTTTTAGACTAACAATAATATCCTTGTTCTGAAAATGGAAAAAGGCACATATACAGTTTCGTCGAAATTTGCTTTTTAAGTATACCGTACAATAGCATGTTTCATATTTCCACCCTATAAATTGATAAAAAGATGACGTCAACAAATTTCTTTGTACTTTGCAGCGCACAAAATGTCTCTGTTAGAGAGTGTAGATTTATGAAAATGCAACGATAGTAAAATTTTCTACAGTATTGTTTGTGTCAACCCAATGTTAACCCAATTAAAGTTCTTTGTACGATGGCTTTACAAGTAATTCCACGAAAGTGTAACGCAAGATTTCATTGCATGTGTTTTATTCACGGTGCATTTATTTTAATTTAAGTGTTCATTTATCACTATAAGCGTTACTTTTTATCCCAAAAAAATCGACTTAAAATTCCATCACAAATAAAAAGTAGGCAGTTAAAATGGTAACTTGCGTTACTCTTTGTCGTTGAATTACCCAAAGAATAAACACAGTCTGTGTGAAACTTAGATTTGTTTTGCAACGTTAAGGTTCAGTGATTACAAAATTAATTAAAGTGGGTGCTATGGCATGGAGCCAAGAGCCAACATTTCTCTGGAGCTGGCGAGAAGCGGCGAAGATTTTGCCGTCAATCTTAAAAAAATAAGCGATCTAAAAGGTTGGACTTATGAAATTATACAGATAATGATGTTATAATACACAAGCGTCTTTAAAAAATGTTTATTTTGACAATAACACACTTAAAATAGAAAGCTTTAATGAAAACAGGGGGATTTCAGTGAGAAGTAATCTATATTTTTCAACGTAATTTGTATTCAAAACCGTAAATATAAAGTTTTCCCTTTATTACTAAACTTATATCATGCAGCTAAAAGAATAAGTGGTTCAATTAAAAAGGGAATACCAAATTACTTGCGTGTTCCTGAACCTAACTCTTTTTAATCGTTAAATCAATTAAAACTCATATGAAAGTGACAGCTGTCCCTCGTCATGTCGACAATCAACATAAATTCCTACAGACGTAATCTCAGTTTTAATTTTTATTGGCAATTAAACAATTAACCCTTTAAAGAGCATAAAAGGTCTTAATGCACGCTCCCGCCGGGAGATGCGAAATTTTATACCCATTCAGAGCATTGTACGAAAATTTAAGGGTTGTTTTTTATGAGGACCGAGATGAAAGCGTTTGGCCTAAGTGAATGCCAGCGTTTTTCTTTTCTTTGCTTGCTGCGATGTTTGTGGGACCTGAAAAGATTTGAGTCCCCTAATATCATTCTTGGAGTAGGAGTTACCATGTATCTGGTATTCCAGAAATGTACATATATATTATTATGTATGTACATTTTTGCTTAAATGCATTTTTTACAGTTTCAACGGACTTATGAATTACATTTAGATCACTTAGTCATGCCAACATGTGCAACTTCATTGAAAATCGCCGAAGATTACATTATTTACAAAATGGCCAACAACACAACAACAACGTACAATTTTTTTTGTAAATGATGTCATTTTCACTTACGTTTTAAATATTACGTAGTATCATTATGTAAATTATTGAAAAAATAATGAAGAGTAAATGAATAAAAGTAAAAATATCGGACAACCTCACACAAATCGATCTAGTCTCACAGTAGGCTCGTGTTCTGGACACTAGACGACGATATACATACTTAAATATAGAAAAATACATATGTACAGTAAGCTGCAGAGAATCCTGACCTGACCTGAGCCAGGCACAAAATCTTCGAGTTAATCACACAAATATTTGCCCTTGTCGGGATTCGAACCCCGGTCCGCCGACGCGGTACAGTCGCTGCCTTACTGCGACGAAAAGAACATACAAAAAATTGGGCAAGTGCGAGCCCGACTGCGTTTTCCGTTCCGTTTGCGTTTTTGTAAACATTTAGTTTACGTTAGCAGACGTTACTGCTTTAATAAAAAATAAGTAATTTGGGTGTAGCACATCGTTACTATCGATTCTCAACAAATTTGAGACGATGGTGCCGACGATAAAGTCTAAATCTTTACGGTAGATGGCGCTACGATGCCACCCTAAGGCATGTCGAAGCAACTGGTTGAAAAATTCAATGACTCTGACATCTGATTCGGTGGTCCAATTGGGAGGACGCCAGTGTTGGCCCGGAAAGCCGTTGGAAACGCAGGTTCGAATCCTGTCCGAATCATTAAATTTTTCAATTTTCGCTTCATTTGTAAACATTTAGTTTACGTTAGCAGACGTTACTGCTTTAATAAAAAATAAGGATGGAACATAAGTTATGACTTTATGTAAATTCTTTTCAGCTATTATTTTACTTAAATATATTATGATTATGATACAAATTAATGAAATGAAAATATTGATTTAACTAACGTTTTTTTTATAGAATACTGTCTCATAATTACTATTAAGATGTAAATTTTGGTGTTGCTTTTATAATTGTTTGCAAGCATTCGAGCCATGTTGAAATACGATGACTTTGGCGACTAATGTGTGATTAAAGATCCATTGGTTCTTATTAGATATTCATCTCATATACTTACCTTCCAAGGCTCGATTCTACTTGAGCACAGTCCGTGACCTGACAGAATGTGATTAGAGTTTTATACCTGTCGCTCTCACTTTAATGCGATCAAGATCTTTTATTTCACCCATTTGCTTTGATCCCAATCTAAGAGTTCACGGACTGTACGTCATGGGGGGAAACAATTTAACAAAAATTGGGCAAGTGCGAGTCCAACTCGCGCATGAAGGGTTCCGTACCATAATCTATAACAAGTTTATTGTATGGGAGCCCCCCTTAAATATTTATTTTATTTTATTTTTAGTATTTGTGTTATAGTGGCAATAGAAATACATCATCTGTGAAAATTTTAACTGACTAGCTATCACCGTTCTTGAGATACAGCCTGGTGACAGACGGACGGACGGACGGACGGACAGCGAAGTCTCAGTAATAGGGTCCCGATTTTACCCTTTGGGTACGGAACCCTAAAAAACAACATTAAAGATAAGGATAAGAACTTTACTGTTTGCTAATAATGATTCGTACAAAGAGCATGAACAGCGGGTTATGGGCCCGTCCACGTGGATGACATTCTCTTCCCCCCTCCTTGCGCCTCTCTAGTGTGATAAAAAGTACCCTTTAACCAACAGTGGATGTCCAGCTATCAGTGTTATGAAAGTAATATTTTTTTATTAAAGCAGTAACGTCTGCTAACTTAAACCAAATGTTACGCTTCTCGTGTTATGTTTTTCGCTTCATTGTAAACATTTGGTTTACGTTAGCAGACGTTACTGCTTTAATAAAAAATAATTAATTCAGGTGTAGTACATCCTTACTTACTATCGATTCTCAACAAATTTGAGACGATGGTGCCGACGATAAAGTCTAAATCTTTACGGTAGATGGCGCTAAGATGCCACATTAAGGCATGTTGAAGCAACTGGTTGAAAGATTCAATGGCTCTGACATCTGGTTCGTGGTCCAGTTGGTAGGACGCCCGTGTTGGCCCGGAAAGCCGTTGGAAACGCATGTTCAAATTCTGTCAGAACCATTAAATTTTTAAATTTTTCGCTTCATTGTAAACATTTCGTTATGAAAGTAGTTGAAATCGGTCCAGCTGAGGTCCCAAGAACCAAAGATATGTATACATACGTGTCCTAAATATCTCTATAGCCCTTATTACACTTATTATTTTTACATATATATCTTCTTTGTAAAGATAGGAAGAAGACATGCTGCGCTCCAAATAAATAGGATAAAGGCAAGGGAATGAGGCTGCCTGCCCGCAGAAGCGGAGAGGAGAAATTAACCGTCAGAAGAAAAAAAAGAGAAATTAATCAGGCTCCGTTTTTGAGAAGCCCGAAAGAAGAATATTTAAATCTGAGAAATGGAGTTGGTCCATTTTAAACATTTCCGCTCTGATCTGCTTGTCAACATAGGTAGCTTGATGATCTACTTTGTATAGACAGTTCAATAATTCATTGTAATTCGTGGTGTACAATGTTAATTGCGGCTAAAATAGGCTAGACAAGACTACCATTTACAGACTTCACCTCTCAATAATCTGAGTCTCACTCATATAAAAATACCTATTACTTACCCGTAATAAATTAGCAAGGTTGATTTACTTACGGATTTAAGTACATATTGTCTCAACTCCTTCAGACGATCGTGTATTGAGGTATGCATGTCCACGCCGGCTAGGGGTGTTTATGCAAAGCATTTAATCCATAATCGGTTTGCTTTGAGACCAGCGGCCCCGTCATGTGGAGTATGTCTATGTAAATTGACTTATAGACATCCTATATATCTTTATAATTTCTATTTATAAAAATATATAGGGTTGATTTAGAAATTATAACAAATTAGCTGTGCCCCGCGGTGTTACCCGCTCATCCCACGGGAACACTAAATTATTCGGGATGAAAAGTATCCTATGTCCTTTCCCGGGTGTCAAACTATCTCCATACCAAATTTAATCTAAGTCAGTTCAGCGGTTTAAGCGTGAAGAGGTAACAGACAGACAGACAGACAGACAGACAGACAGACAGACAGACACACTTTCGCATTTATAAAATTAGTATGGATTAACTATATTTACAAGTGGATCGGCCCAGCCACGTCGGCGCATTCGTCGCGATGGCAAGCGATAGTAGCACATAATAAATCCCTACAGAAGGGTATCTTTAGATTCCTGCGAAAGTTACACTGTATTTTATTTGTTGTTTGTGTAGAACGTGACGCAAATGGACGCGGAGCGTGACTCTGCCGACCGACGCGCGTGTTTCGTTATAACCGCGACGAAAATTCCCGAATAATAAATTGTTAGCTACATTTAAATGATTGAAATCATTATTCAAGTATCCATTATTTATGTATGATACATATGCAGCGAATAGTTTGGCTTGATATTATTCAGCATATTTTATTTATTATTATAGTACAAAACATTGCGATGGTATACCAAAAACTGAAACCATACCTATAGCTTCAGGCCATTTATTCTGAGACTGAAATTAGTAAAATTTTGATTCGAGAAATTCCAAAAAGTTCTCATTACAACTGTTACTATCTTTGTTTCTGAACAAAAAAACATTAGAAATATGAAAAAAAAAACACGGAAATTTTTCAGTCAAAAAAGGCATGGAATGAAATAAAATATAAAATGACTTTTATGATTTATTTAATAAAAATCTCTTTTGACTTGAACACGGTCGCTAAATTCTTACAGACAGTAAAAGAAATATAACATTGAGAGTGTTTACCTCTTATCAGTCCAGCTTAGCACGATAGTTACATACCTATTACTTAAGTCTCACTGACTGATTCAAATATGTATTTCAATTAATTAGTATATACATTAATTATAAATATGTATTAATAAAAGGTAATTTATTAGACACTTGTTACATCAACGTAATTGGTAGTTTTATTCAGTATCGTTAGAAAACGCAAGCTGTAACCGAAAAGGTATAAAACCGTTAAAATGATTTTAAATGAAATTAAATGTTTTGAAATAATTTGTAATGAAATGAAAGAGGTTATTTGATTTGTTTTTTCTTTAGCTGAGATGCTGGCTGAGCCCAGTCGGTTTCTGTTTTTTTTTTGTCTGATTGTGAAAGTGTTAATAATGACATTTCTAAGAATTAATGTTTGGATACGAATATTAATCCGCCTAAGTGGTATTTCACTCCTTTTTAGTATGAAAATATCACTACACTCTGGTGTACTACGTCTGCGTAGTAGATGGATTGTTATACATAATGAAGAAAATAATGTGTTACGAAGAAAGATGAGCACGTCTAAGATACATTATGTGTTAGATTAAATAACTATAATTCACTCGCTGTGACAGGTGCCTAATATTTACCGGTATTCATATCTTTCACATTTACTGATTCTTACGTTAAGGTAAGTTAACGGTAAAATACAACATTCTAGAAAATGTGATTTATAAATAAACAATACGAGATGACAACTTGTGCTTGTTTATACTTCGGTGATAAAAAATGTGTGGTTTCATTTCGTCGTATTTTTTGAAAAAGCTTATATTTAAAGCAACTATTAATATTATTTGGATTGTTACATAAATCATAAGTAACATATACTTAAATTTTCTGTCTACTATATGTTTTTACGAAAGCATTTGAAATAACTTTGCAAAACAGTTTTTGTAACAAAAGAACAGTGCACTGAATGCGTATTTATTTACAATATATACAATTACACACTAACAACTATTAACAATGGACTTGAGAACAACAATTTCCGTTTAAAAAACGATATTTTTACACAAATACTTAGTTTTTACATAAATAAATAAGTTGGACCATTATATTTTTCTTCTTGACTTGCGAATGGTTCTTTACATTATTGATGGTGAAATTTGGTTCGGACTTCGAACGTTATAGTCGTAAAAGTGATGAGGCAAGTCGGGACAAGCAGCAAACAAGTGCGCCTACCATTTCAAAATATCGAAAAGTACAGTGCGTATACTACTAACGCTATCGTGTCCTATCGTAAATCATGGCTTACTCGGTAGCCTTACGGCTGTAACCCACATCGTGTTGCTAGGCTGTTAGGCAGCGCACTGCCTCAGCACCTGGCGTGTGTGTGCTGGCGTTCACAGGCACTCCAACCTAGCTTGACAACGTCGTCTTGAGGTCAGTCTGTTAGTCTAAATATGTCATCTAGCTGGAATTTAGATCGCGTGGTAAGGATAGTGTGATCATCGCCGTGGCCATCTTCGCCGGGTAGTGTTGCTACTATGTCGTTGTCTACGTCGTTCTTGTCTTCGGAGGTCTACTAACGTCATCATACAGCCATGAAACTATAGTTGGCAAAAGTAAGATGGCGTTAGTAATATAACATGTATGTTTTTAGATATTTCGATTGGTAGTTGCGCTTGCCCCGCTGTCGCACTTATCCCAACTAACTTTGTTAATTCAGCAATAATTTGATTAATTTAGGTGCATGTTTATCCTGTTTAAGTTATATGTTTTAAAATAAAATCGAAGTAAATTGAATTGGTGTGCTATATATAATTCATTCGATTCCCTTTTAAAACGTTTGGTGTTTGTAATAATATACAAAAGTGTTCTTTCTTCAGGCATTATAGGCACCATATAAAATTACTAAAACAGCAGACAACAATATTTTATACACATATCTACTTGTGATAATTAGGTATAGCAAAAGTTACAGACAAACATCAAATATGTAATCAATAAAGTACCAGCTAATGCCAACTTTTTTCAATTACCATGTACAAAATGCGATTTAACTGTGTCAGCCTTTTCATGTAGGTACCTAGTAACTACTAAAAATTGATAAGTAGTAACAACGTAGTCCTTATGTTTCTATGAAACGGTTGTCAAAACAACGCAAATATTTAATTAGGCTTTTCTATCACTTCAACGTATACTCGCCGCGTTTTCCCAAAGTCTCTTTCTATTTACAGAGGTTTTTTTTACATTTTTATTACATGATTCGCACTGCAGGGTGTCTTTGAGACGTGCTGCAAGATTTTGCGCATTGGAATGTTTTGTGGCTCTGTGATGTGCTCAGTTGGAGGGGCCCGGACTTATCGTTGGCCGATCGTGTTGAGGAGCCCCTCGGAGGAGTTGGAGGCGGGGAGCGCGAGGGGACTCGGCCCCTCAGCTCTGCGCTAGGGAATCCAACGGCACCACCAATTTTCCGTTGGAGTAGCTGCAACAAAGAAAAAAACATTAAAATATAAAAACAAAACGGTCCCGGCGACGGTATTCTCACAGGTCTTATTCAACAAAACTTTCAAAGTTTACGTAAGTAAAAGTAAGAAAATACTTGGAATTCTCTAATGGACTGTTTTCTAAGACAGTTTCATTAAATGTTATGAAAGTTTGTAATGGAAATATTAACCTGTATGGTATAGTGGCTGTTCTGGACTTAGCTCGGCTTGGCCTACAGGCGTCATCTGCAACCAAGACCACACGTTGTTTTTACATTTGTCTTGGCGGACTAATAGGAAACTTTGCCCGGCTCTAAGTTACGTATCGCCGGGGCTTAATTAAGTGGCAGCGCATGCTATTGTCTCGGTTCTTGCGGAACAATACTTATCTTAAGTCGAAGTCGGTAGAAGTAATATCTCCGATACCTTAACGAGGGAACTTTGTATCGACTTTGTTAATCGTTTCTGACCCAGCCGCTCGCTTGTTATTATTGTTAATGCTCTGATATTTTAACATTATCAGTGTTGGGTTGTTATTTGACCGAAAAATATACTGAATGTGTTATGTAGTGGATTTAGAAGGGTTTTGTGAAGTCCTCCATGAGGTAAAAGAGATAATTTTAAATGGACGCGGCTTAGCCAATCGGGGTGTTAAATAATAAGATTCGTTAGTGAAAAGCTTTCCGAGTTATCGGGATGAGATGTTAGTGAGATAAATGTGTGGCTTATTGGCGGTTGGTAGTGAGGGACCCTTACCATGGTGCGGCTAACATCGTTGTGAGAGGCACGCATCGCATGTGACCGGCTCGGCACGTCGCTTGCTCTGAGAGCCCTGCGACCCGGACTTACGCCGGAAAGTGTACCTAACGAGCAGACCTGCAATGCAAAATGCCGCACCGTTAACAAAACAAACAAACAAAAACAACAAACAGAGCCACGCGCGCGCGTCCATCTGAAAACGCCTATGGGCGAACGAAAGCGGGTGAAAACAAAACGGGAGCGATACTCAGGGGCTTTATGACTTGATATCGCGGAATCATTCGTGTTTTATGTGAGAACGGAAACGCATACCGTACAATTTTGTTGTGAATGTTATTTTGGTAACTGTGTGTGATATTTGTCAACTATCTAAAAAGTGCTCAGTATTTATGGATATGTTTAAAGTTATTTGATTTTTTTATTCCATGCATTACATTATAATATTCAAGGAACTAAGAAATGCTACCTATGTGCAAATAAGAATTTGGGTAACTCACCAGTAAGACCGGCTTTGTTGATGCTGTTTGAGCTAGAGAAACCTGATATTTTCTTCCAGGACTTTTTATTCCAAAACCCCGTGGTCTTAGCATCGCCACAGCTAGAGCTGCGTGGCGAGGTGGCATCCCTGGGGCAACGCACGCTACATTCATCCGCTCCCAAAATACGGACGCCAGCACCACGCGTGCCGTACGCCACCGCCGGCAAATGGGGCACCGATCCTGTGGGCTTCCTTCGCAAACTGCCCACGTAACTCGCCCCACTGCTACTCCCACTGAACCCACTATCCAAATCCGGAGGATTACAACTTGCAGGGGAAAGCAACTCATCTGTCGGCCCGACTCTCAGCAATTCTTCTATATTGTCCCTATCTTCTGCTCGCTCAGAATCAGGTGATTCACATTCTGGCATCAACATTGCTTCGACGCTCAGATTGAGCTCTCCTAGAATTCGTTTATGCCTCGATTCTACACGACGGACCTCCTCTTCGACGACACTTCTGTCTAGGGAGACAAGTGATTGTCGTGGCGCGTATCGGTGTTTTGGGCAGGTTCTAGTACCATCTGTGATTTCTTCGTAGATGTTCTCTTCGGTTCCGTATCGAGTGACGTAATTGTGGCGAGCGGTACGATCACGTGGTATTCCGCCACGTCCTCGATGCCGATTGGCTTTCCTTGACGACGACGGCATTGATAAATGGTGGTCGTAATAGGCGTAAGAGTAGTCGACGGGTTCAAACCGTTCCATAGTAGCGGCGATGTTGCTTCGATTCCAGGTTTGTGCAGGCGGTTCCCGGGATAAATTGACCGCCGCTAGCCTGGCTGGTAGAATCTCATCCAAGTCCCTTGCGCAACGTTCGTCAAGCGATTGCGCCCCGTCGTCCTCTTCCCGCCTGTGCTTCCTGTGTGGACGGCGACCCTGCGTACGCGCGTGGACTCGCTCACAGTCCAATCCATGTCCGTGATTATAATCAGGCGTGTGACTGCGATTATAATCGACCGGCCTGTGTTTACAGTCTAACGTGTGGTGGTAATCAGGGGTGTGCCTGAGACTGTAGCTTGAATTTCCTTCGTAGTCAGATCGGTCGTAAGAGGGACTGTCCTCGTTGCTCGTGTGGGGGTGAGGGCAGTCGGCGGCGATGCCTGACTCGGAGGAGGGGTAGTCGTGGACTTCGGCGGTGGTGAGGACGCGGTCGTCGGGGCGCGCGGGCTCGGAGACGGCGTGGCGGTGGTGGGGCCTGGGGCGCGTGGTCTCGCGACAGCTGGCGAAGGTCCTCTGGAGCGAGGGCGGATGCTGCAGCTGGTAGCGCCCACACCTGGGGTCGTACACCGCCTCCCCCGACTCGTCGGGGCTTGGCGGCGCGCTTTGTGATTCCATTGCTCATCCTCTCATATCCAATTGGTTTCTGCAAAGAAAATAATTCCATATCAGTCGATGTTTATTTGTCTCCGAACTGAAGACATAAAGGACACGGAATAGCTTTTAACGGAATTCCGCGTCCCGACTCGCGTTGAACTAAGGTCAATGAATTCGAAATTACGTGCTCCGTGATAAGGGTAGGGTAAGTGACGATCAACACGCCGGCCGACGTCGATATATCATCATCAGCCGACGGGTCATAAAAGGGATTTCACATTGTGTTTACGTTTCATATCAAGATTTTACTGTTATGTTTGTACATCAAACACCATTATACGGTACCAAAATGAAATAACTTGGCCAGTAATATAAACTCGGGCGAACTTGCGAAACGTAACAAGGCAGTAATGAGACCATCGCTGTATATATTAAGGGGACAAACTGGAAGGCCACGTTCACGCAATTGGTAACTATAGTGACGAAGGAATTGTTTTTGTATTTATTATAAGTTCCGTTTTAGAAAAAATTAAAGCTGAATGGTCTTTCATCTAACAAAGCGTTGTTGCTCTATTCTAAACTTGGAATTGGTATATTTACCTATCTATCTCAAACTTAATTAATGTTACGAGTTCTTTGTCTACATTTCAGAACTGACTTTTATGTCTCTATTATGAAAGAAAATTTATATTATTTATATTAGAACCGCTATACAGAAGGTACCTCATACTTTCGAGAATCCTACATCAAATAACATTAGGCACCTACAAATAATCATAAAATATTACTTTTTCCAAAATACACATCCTTCATACCGTCGCCATTTTTATTGCGATCCTTGCGTTATTGCGCGTTCCAATTTATTACGATAACGATAAGTGTCCGTGAACTAGAGAACAGGGCGGGCACCCTCTGTCACGTCGCCATGGCAACGCCTCGGTTAGTCCCGCGGTTTATCGTCGGGCTTCCGTCCGATATTCCTTGCATCTAAATCATCATCAGCACTGGGAAACGCCTCGTAAAGCGCCCGTTGACCGTCCGGCTGTACAACCGACCAAAAGAGAAAGGTACTATCCGCATGTGAAACGCGGACATTGTTAGTGCCTCCGGAATTCGACGGGAGAATAATTCGTTATGCCCACCATCGCATCGTCGCCCTGGGATTTCTCGCTACAATTGCGTAGGGGCCGTAAAGACGTCCTATCTATAAGTGGACTCGTATACGGGTGTCACAATTTCGTCCGACGATCGGCCGTTTAGCGCTGAATATCAATAGGTATTCAAATACAGACGCATAGCTTTCTATCAGTGTATTTCCTAAAAATATCGCAAAATTCCAATTCATTATTGGCAAATTCCCCCAATTTATTCCGATGATGATATATTGTGCAGTAGGGATGTTTTTATTCCCCCGTCGTCCCCTATGGCATAACTAACGATAAAAAACTTGCGACGCCTCATAATCGCGGCGTAATTGCAACAAAATGAATGGATACAGTTGATTCGCATTTCGCTTCGTTCACGGTGATTATTAAAACAAATAGTACGGTCCTTTGTAAACTTTTTGGTGGATATTATATTTTTGTGTATATTAAAGCTAAAAATTTCATGACTCGAGCGGAATTTGAACCCGCGAATCGGCGCCATTATATTTTTTGTTGTACACGCCACTTTTTTAGATTTGGATATTTTAGGCATTTTTACTCAGAATCTTTCTTTTGATCTAATTAGGAGAAAAAAAGTGTCCAAAAATGTGAATCATATTTTTTGTATTTCCATTCCGTAGTAGCAGGTTATATGGAAATGGTAAAAGAATGGAACAAAAAAAATATTGAGACACTCTCTTTCTCCAAATTTGACTAAGTATATTAATCTGTGAATTAGATCAAAAGAGCTCGTGATCCTGAGTAAAACATACCTACCTAAAAAATCCAAAATCTAAAAAAAAGGGTGTACTTACAGCAAAAAATAGAATGACCAACGATTCAATATTTAACATTTGGTGCATGCTAGCAGACGTTACTACTTTATTAAAATTGATTATAGGTATTTTTATGTTTTGTTACTTGCTCAAAAGCTGAACGGTTTTTGACGTAATATCAGTTTGATTTAGATAGTGAAAGTATGCTCCTATTCAACACTTGACGTTAAATTTCCCACAGTAAAAAGTTTCGTTCAATTTGATAACCTGATTAAAATCGGGGTTCAAAGTTGTAATAATGATAATATTGATAACACAGGAAATAAGTAAGCGGTCGAGATAAGAAACGCCGACAAAGAATGTAGTAGGGTGACGTACGAATAAACTATGTAAAGGTTAATTAATTATTATTAAACAGCGTTTGTAGCGAAATTTTGTAACAGTGGTGTAATTTTCATCGTTTAGTTTAACTTGTTTTTAATTTATTCTCACCGCGAGATATTATCATCTTAAAGAAAAGAAATTATGAATCTATTTTAACTTTTCATTGACAAAGGTTGTAGTAGGTACTGTAAATGGATCCGTGCGTGTGTATGCAAACAAGGTATGATAAAAACCTATTAAGATTAAAACCAATTAAATGTACCGATGGGAATAACGTAGCTCTTTATATAGCTCTTTTTAAGCGTATTTAACTATCGCATTTCTAAGCAAAGCGATCAAATAAATTATCAACAGTAAAATGGCACCCCATTGCGAATCTCACCGCTCATGCAACTTTATTGATGCGGCCGAGGCCATTTCGTATTCTGAATGTCGTCGGTATTTCTAATTTCTAATACCGGTACATAATACGGGCGCGATAAATGTTCTTACTCGTAAGATTATGCTCAAAAGACGGTAGACGACTCTGCCTTTTTACCGTTATGTTATATATTCTATGTTGAATGGTTCTAAAGAGGGGTCTACATTTTGTAACCTAAGATCTAAATAAAATAAAATTACCAATGTAAGTAAGTAAGAATCTCTGCCCTGGAAGTCAGGGGAAAAAATATTTGGAATGTTGTATACTGGAATAAGTTTAATTAAAAGAAATTTGGCACTAATTTAATTATTCTATTATTTTTTCATATTGTTATCTTAACACACTGAGAATTAGGAACATTTCTATGGCAAAATATAAAATTTGATAACACCAACAGTACATAAACAATAATCAAGTAAATAGTATAAAATACTCAACACAAAAACCTGTGAGTGACAGATGCTTTTTCACTTATATATCACGTGATAAATGCAACCATCACAGGTCCCCAGGTGTACTTCCATGAGCATTCAAAAAGGCACACTCATTATATTAACAATTCTATATTATTTAACTTATGTAAAATACATTTTAATTTGGTAAAAGATGAACAGTGGGTTCTATAGTTATAATACTTGAGCAAAAATTTGAATTTGGAGATGCAATTTTGGCAAGAGCCCAGCTGATCAGTCGACTGTCACTGCTGGCTCGTTAGTGAGACGCTTAGTAAAACTTAAAACAGATTTAAAATTTACTGGTCCCGCAGGGGAGTCCCCTGGCGATTTCATGAGAGGGGCAGTAAATAAGCTGTTTTCAAAAAGTTTGTACAAAATTAAGACGTCAGTTAAAGTTCAATATAATTTTCCCATTTCGTTACATTTACGTTATATCCTATGTCTTACGTCTATGCTATTATAAATTTCAAGATTTGTATTGAAAATCAGTTTTCTATGGAGTGAGGTCATGATTTCAGGAAAAATATTTATAGCGCGATGCAGGATCGTCTTTTGTTTAGTATGGGCGTGCGACGCCATTCCAATCTGGCGCCATCTGATTACAATTGCATTGTGCTCTCATCACACCCAAACGGCGATAGCTCGACGGCCAGCGATGGTTATAAGATACTTTTTACTTACTCGACTACGGCAAAGGGATACAATTTATTAAAAATTCGTTTCATCCTTGGAAAAAGCTTATCAAAAATACACACAATATAATAAAAGGTCCTACATTTTGTTTGGACAACTTGACGAACGTTGGTACCCGCTCAATTAATTTGGAGTATCTCGAAACTCTTCAAACTTGGGAATACGTCGGTTCACGGGCGAAACGTCAGAAAGTTAGGTTACAACGCTTCGGCTACTTGGGAATTAGGATATTGGCTGTACATAGGGTAATATAAGCACAGAATAAACTACAGAGAGTTGCTTTTAGGGTTCCCTATCTCAATGGGCAAAACGGAAACTTATAGGATCACTTTCGTCTGTCAACCTCCTTTTCCCAGCCAGGCTAAAATTAAGATCTAATACTCAAGTCTGTCACCACTCGAAGCTTTGCAATAATCAAACTTCGAAATCAACGCAATCAAATGATGATATAAAGTCCCGTGCATGGCGTGAAGAACTTGATAAGTCCAAAATGGAAATTGTTCACGGCGTCGATTTTAAAGTTTGACATTTTCTCCAAAATCCATTTTCATCTTTAACTCGTGTTTAAAGCTTGATTTATGGATAATTTTACGCGATCTTTTCATTTACCTTACGTATTCTGGTAAAATCCTCTTATTTTCTGTGATATAAGACTTATCAACATACGTACCAACGACTTATCAAGTTATTCCCCATACATTAGTGCCCAAATTGGTGAAAATGTTTTTTAATTTAATTCCTAAAAAACTGTTTTTCATAGTAACTGAAACGTCTAAATTGATTTATTTATAGGTAATTTTATGCAAACTTTTCAATTATTTTACTTATTTTGGTAGAAACATTGTATTTTGTGAGATATTAGACTTATCAACATATTCACCATCGACTTATCAAGTTCACCATCGACTTATCAAGTTATTCCCCATACATTAGTGCCGAAATTGGTGAAAATGTTTTTTAATTTAATCCCTAAAAATCAGTTTTTCTGTATAATTGAAATGTCTAAATTGATTTAAGGGTAATTTTATGCAAACTTTTCAATTATCTTACTTATTTTGGTAGAATCATTGTATTTTGTGAGATATTAGACTTATCACCATATTAACCATAGAATAGGGTATCAATTAAACAATTCTATCGTTTCTATACAACTGTTTTGTTTATATAAGGCGATTTAAATGGATTGTATCGCGTGTGTTCGTTGTTTGAGTCTCCTGACGTTTCGGCAACTATTTTTGACTGAGAAAAACACAAAATTTCGGTGCCAAATACGTCAGAAAGGCACAAACAATGAATAAATATGATACAATCCGTTTGAATTGTTTTATTATAATCACGAAACCCGAAGAAAAAAAAATTAAAAGAAAAAAAAATACGGAATAAATTGTAGTAAATGAATCGTCTTTAATTCAGTAATGCAAAAGCACTTATTCTACAGAAAAACTAGATGAATTTATTTTATTTTTAACTGGCAACATCTTTGTTTCTTATGCGTTTTTCTGAATGCACCAACTCTGAGCAGTCTTGTGAGCTTGCAAGATCTGCGCTATTTTGTTTTTCTGATAGTCTTTACTATATAAGACGCCTCAAACTGCAGATCTTTAATTTCTCCTCACACTGGGTTTTCCAAAATCAGTTTTTAAATATTTTGACATGACAGTTCACCATTTATCTGCCTTCAATATCCAATAAATAAAACTGGTCGATGATTGACAAGGTACCGGTAATGTGAATGATACATACGAAGACACTGTTAACTATACCCCATGGACCTTAACACGTTGTACTAAGGTTTATATTAGTTCACAAATGTACAGTTATCAGTGTTTTCCTTTGTACCAGAGTACACCTCAGATGTGAGAATAACTTGACAAATAGAAATATACATTTCGATAAATTATGAATAATTAATTATGTCAATTTATTATTTGCTGTGTCCATCAACCTGAAAATGATAAATCGACATATGAATTTACGGTAGTTGATAATGAGATAAAAAGATATATTCATTTGTTATCCTTAAAGTGTGCTTGTCGTCATTCTAATATCTTGTTTTGTCAAATTACGAACGCTTTTTTGTTTTTTGAGAATACGTTGATAAGTTGATATGCAATATTTTTTGTGCCTCATCGCGCTGATATCTCGTTTTGTGAAATAAAATCCGCTAAATATCGAGATATCAATATCATGTCACAGGCCATATCTTCAAAAGTATCATAGATATCGAGTTGTCAATTTTTTTCCTACAAAACCTTGGCCGTAGAAAGCCATTACGCCAATAAAAAAAAAAACGTATAAGTCGAGTTATCAAGTTCTTCACGCCATGAATGGATTAGTATGTCTGTGTTTACAAACTTATTCGCAGTTGATAAACTGACCACGACCTATGTCAATGTATCGACACGACAATTGTCCAATGGCAAAGTTAAGATTGTCGCTCAGTATTTAGTTTTATCGTATTTTATTGGTTGTTTCTGTCTCTGTCTGGATTTGCCACGGTATTGGATATATATAATATATACTATTAGGTAACGAAATTTAAAATTATTAAAATTCAGTTTTCCTTCAGGATTTTTTTTTTATATTTGGACACTCGAGAGCAGGTGGCCTTCTGTTGGTAAAATTTTCTTTTTCCGCTCATCACGCCGAAATGGTTGGACGGACTTTAACCAATTTTAGTTTAGGATACACCCACCCGACAACGGTAAAGAAAAATACGCGGAAAATGATGCGGGCTTCTTCTAGCATAGTATAAAGGGTGGGCCCTGTAACAGGAGCCATAAATTAAAACATAGATTCGTCCCTTGAAACTAAACAACATTTGTTAAGCAAGTTCTGAAAATAACGTGTATTAAATGACATTTTGTAGAATAAAGTTTAGACAAAGAAGCAATGTATTTCGAAATGTCCGATATTAGTAGAGTGACAGCTATGTCATTTCTCAGGGAATGTCAACGTTGGACGACATACATTGAAAACACTATTTAATTTGTTTGAAATAATAACATTGTGAAAACTGACTTTTTTTAAAGTTGCTGAACAAATGTTGTTCAGTTTAACAAGTAAAATCTATGATTTAATTTTTTGCTTATGTTAAAGGACCCACATTGTATAGCTATAGCTAAGAGAGAGCATGACGAATCGACATAAGTACGACGTAGGGTGACTCATCCATTCCATGCGTTCGACATGATTTAATATGTCACAGGCCATCTAGTTTTAAGCGAGCGTAAACCTTTCGGTCATTGTGTATTGTTCCTTTCGAAATACTATTGTGATTGTATCGGACTGGACTGTAATCCTCTACGAATATTTTTATGGGTTCTATTCGACGTTCGTATAGTTTTTTATTTCCGAATTCCTAAAATTTTATTAAAATGTGTCGCTAACGGGTCTATATCGGATGGCATACAATTATTAGTCCTATCGTTGTGTCGCATAACGTCTTTTGTCCTAATAACGTATGGCATACACTTTGTTCCGCATATTTTTGATTGTCCGAAATTGTTACTCCTATTATCGTTTGTCCTTAATATTATTTGTCCTATCGTTTGATGTGGCTAAGATTCAACTATCGAATGATTGATGTGCATAATTGTAATGTTCCTAATATTTAATGTGCTAAAAATCTTTTGACTACATTTCATTATACCTAAATCTCGAGGATTTTCAAGCAAGCATTCTGACGCTCCGCTCGCTCCGCTATCCATGGTCATAAAACAAACCTAACCTAACCTACAGTTTTCGGTCTTTAACCTAACCTACTAACTGCT
This sequence comes from Apotomis betuletana, assembly GCA_932273695.1. Lineage (NCBI taxonomy): Eukaryota > Metazoa > Arthropoda > Insecta > Lepidoptera > Tortricidae > Apotomis > Apotomis betuletana. Next base: position 10,990,919 of record OW026309.1, on the reverse strand, counting down.
AAATTTCAATATACCTCCATGCAAGCAAGCATTCTGACGCGCCGCTCGCTTCGCTCGCTCCGCTATCCATGATCATGCAACAAACCTAACCTAACCTACAGTTTTCGGTCTTACAATATTAGGATAGTGTGTTATGAGTTTTGACTACATGTCATTAATCTTGATGATTTTTAGCAAGCAGAGTTTTCAAACGTTAAAAGTTAATTTGTCAGCCTTGTTGGTTCTGGCGTTTCGCCTGCTCGGTAGGGTCACAGTTCTACCTAACACTCCTCCTCGCTTCGCTCGTCGTCGTACCTAACCTAACCAAAATCTGACCTGCCTGAAGGTAGAATACGTAACGATTCTGACTTCACGCCTACCATAGTTTTTTTTTTTTTTTTTATGTCATAGGGGGCAAACGAGCAAACGTATCGCCTGATGGAAAGTGATTACCGTCGCCCATAAACACCTGCAACACCAGAGGAGTCACAAGTGCTTGCCTACCCGGAGGACGAAGATAGAATGCCTCTATGCTACGAGTAATTTCGCCGGCTAACTTAGTTTAGTTTAGGTGCTGTAATTTTAGCCAATTTAATAATAGGCAAAATAATTCTTAGGGCAATTCATGTTAGGAATATTATGCTTTAGGTAATTAGATTTTAGAGTTATCAATATTAGGACAAACTTGCTTTAGGACTTTAAATTAGTATGCGCAAAAATTATTTGGACAAACCAATAGTATGCCATTCAACAGTATGCCAAACATTCTCGGCCAAACATTTTTAGGACAAAAAACGTTATGCGATACGACAGGCACCCGTCGCTAACACAGTAATTGACATTGAAATGTTTAACAAATTATTAGTTTAAACTATTAATACAAAGATCAAAGCTTAAAGAAAAATTGAAAAAAGGAGCCAGCTGGTGGAAGAGACCGGGAATCGAACCCGGTACCTCTGGATTGCCGGTCCAGCGCGTTAACCACTTCGCTACCCTAGCTCCAGGTAGACCTGACGAATTTTTCGATCACAATGCAATGTGGGTATACCCACATTAAAAAAATGAGACATTACATGTTTCATAAATTTATAAAAATTATTAGTTTGATAATCAGAAAAAAATGGCTAACTAATCTAAGTTTTTTGAGAATCGAACTATTTATATTCGGCAAGTCTTTTAAATATTAGCCAACATGTGTGGACAACGCTTTCATGTGATGTTAGGTAGGTTAGGTTATTATGTAAACGTCAATTGAATTAGGTCCCAATTTCATAAACTTAATTATCTTGCAACGTTAATTAAAATTTGAACCAGTTAGTTCAACATTATTTTAAACCAAGACATCTTCAAGAACATCGCCTAAAACACGTAAAAGCTGTTACTTCGAGTCGAAGGGCTATTTTAACGGCACTCCAACCAGAGACCATTAAGTGGTATTTCCATCGCTTACTTCCATAACCTCCTACTTTACTCTTTGGTTTAAATCAACATGAACCTTATCAAAAGAAGAAGTAGGTCTCTTTTGTGGGCAACCGAACGAATAAAAAGTGATTTTTATAGGTTAAGCGGTAGATTTGAAGAGATCTTTGCGTTTTATTACAGAAAGAAGTTAATAAAATGTGCGAAAATATCCCTAAAACTGTTTCCGAAGTCGTATATGTGATTTTATTTCGCAATGGAAGCCTAATTTTGTGCCACGTGTAACTCGTACCATGTCGTTTCTGCAACACACGACACGTGTCGTAACCTAGTTATTTGTTCACGATTATTACTAGAAATTACATTATTAGAATATACCCGCAACTTCGTCACTTCTTTTTATTTACTGTGATCGGGTTATAAGTATCCTATACTAAACTTATTATTTTGGATATCCAGCCATCGAGCCAGCTTCAAATTAATTCCACCACGCCATTTTGGCGCGAAGAGGTCACACATTTTTTTATGAAATAAAATGATAATAAGAGATGGATTTGTAATCAATGCTGACGAAACAACGAAACAAAAAACTGTTAGTAATGTACAACACAATATTAAGATAATTATTACTGAAATCATGATCATGACCCCTTTCCATGAAAAAATAATTTTCAAAACAATTTTTGCCTTTTATAATAGTCTTAAATAGATGTGTCAAAGACTTTGGCATATCTAACTCACTTTGACTCAAAGTGCTTTTTAAAGAAAAGCTTCGCATAGAAAAAAGAAGTTTGTGTTACTTTTAGATAGGATATGATCAAATAGAATACCTAATGCCTTTAGCCTTTTAGCGTAAGTCCACTTATCTCACTTGAACCTATAATTCTGATATATTTAATAGTAGGTTTATTTAAATTCAAATAACTCCTGGGCGCTAATTCGAGTTTACCTACTTTACGATATCGCCAAATAAGCAATGTCCTAGATATAGCAGGTAGATATAGGTATATCGACCTTAGTTGTCGAGCTGCATACATTTCACATTACTACCCGGTCAAGTTAAGTTTGCACCTGATATCTATTCCGTCGCATATGAGGCGCAAACTTAAAGCGACCGGGTTGGCGAAGTGGCGATATACTAGGTATATCATCACTTCGGAGATCTCTCCGAGATATCAGTAAGTTAAAGGTGGGATTATGGCCCTGTATTTGTGTTCAAAGTCCTATATCGGTTACTGTGTACCGAAAAACAAAGCAATACCGACAATAGAAGAGCTTCAACATTGTTAACAGATCATTAAAGAAAAGGCAAATCAAACAGAGCACAGTAAACAATGGAATTGAGAGTTTGTTATGACAACAATTACATACTCAATTTCGTAAAACAAACACGCGGCCTACTCTAGGTTAACATGTGAGTAGGTATCCGTGCAGATGGTAAATTTTGAATAATTGCGGAACGAATGCCTACGAGTTAAGGTTTTCGTGTATGTGAGTAGCATTCCATATTCCAGAAGTTGAGTCACACGTTGCCTATTTAATGTGTCATAAGTGCTTTATTTTTTAATTTACATCATTGTTTGTATTTGATTGGGCTACAGTTGCCTGAAATAAATGTTTTGATTGATTAATTGATTATCGCAGTGGAAAATGTCATGTCAGTTACTGTTATCTGATTTTATTCATATCAATCACTGATACTAATCAGTGACTACCAACATATGTCAAGCGCGGGTAAGGATGACATTTCTCGAGCCAAGTAAAGCGTTTCAAATTATGATTTATTATTTCTCACCTAATCGAGTATATATAAGAAAATTCGGTATTTACATGTTGTACTGAACACTACAAATATGTAGTTATAATTGTTACCTCTAAACTTCAACGCATGTTCTTGAATTCGCTTGACTTTGCATAATTTTAATTACATAAAATAGTACAGCTTTAACTTAATTTAACTACTAGAACCTGCACTCGCACAAGGATAAAAAAAACTAGTTAAAAGGAATTTATTTGAAGATTACATCATGTAAAAGAAACTTTATTACATACAATAGTTGGAAACATTTTATAAAATTTATTTTGCACGTTAAATCAAAATTGGTATATCTGTCGTTAAAATAAATGTCTCCTTCTGTACACATATTTACTCTTCCACGAACCTACACCGCTGTTAAGCACATCTCTAATTTCAGAGTGCCGAGTAAATACAGACATAAAACGAGTATGAAACGAGTATGAACCGGGAATAATTGTTACGACAGAGCGAGCCTATCGTTTCTAATGTGTTCTTAGCTTTACTGAATTTTAACGACTTAAGTCCGCGCGCCACTCCTAGCGGGGGTGTTTGGGACATTAGCATTTTCCCTCAGGGTCTATTTAAATGCTCTAACTGCCGTTGTTTAGGTGCTTGGGATGTTTTTGCATGACTTTAAGAAGAAATAAGAATCTAGAGTACCTAAATCTCTTTCGCTGTGTGGGTAAATTGGGCCGTTGCAAAATGGCACTCATCGACCGAATTCAAGAAAATGGAGGAGGTTCTCAACCCGTTTGTTTTGTTGTATTGTTTTTTTAATTTTTTGTTACCTCAGAACGCCAACATTAATAAATTGTTTTTTAAATGTTTACAAATGAAGCGAAAATTTAAAAATTTAATGATTCGGACAGGATTCGAACCTGCGTTTCCAACGGCTTTCCGGGCCAACACTGGCGTCCTCCCAATTGGACCACCGAATCAGATGTCAGAGTCATTGAATTTTTCAACCAGTTGCTTCGACATGCCTTAGGGTGGCATCGTAGCGCCATCTACCGTAAAGATTTAGACTTTATCGTCGGCACCATCGTCTCAAATTTGTTGAGAATCGATAGTAACGATGTGCTACACCCAAATTACTTATTTTTTTATTAAAGCAGTAACGTCTGCTAACGTAAACTAAATTCAATTTTCGCTTCATTTGTAAACATTTAGTTTACGTTAGCAGACGTTACTGCTTTAATAAAAAAATAAAAAAATAAATTGTTTTTTGTTTGAGAATTATCATGCAAAACAATTTCTTCTCGTTCAAGTCGATTTTTTAAGTGTTTTTTTTTTCGAGACGATTTGTTCATATTTGTCGTGCTGGGCAACGGCGTATAGGTAAATGCAATACACACTCCTCTTTTCATAAGACTACGATTCAGTTCCATATGTTATCACTGATAAGGTAATAAACAGACGCTATTCGGAGGCCATTCTTTAGACGCGAAGAAACCTCTCAGTTTCTCAAAAGCTACCCAAGCGGCTGAAAACGCGGGTAGGCTAACCCACAAGATGGACCTTCAACCTAGTTGGCGTTGGAGGTTGATGGTAGCAGAAGATGTGAAACTATTCCTTACGTTATAACCTTTGGAATAACTACGTTCAATGGAAGTTTATGGGATGATATGAAAATAATAATGGTAAACGATTCAGTCACAGTAGCAGTTATTAAATGCTACTCTGAGCCCGGCATGATCTAAACTCATTAATTGACAACCAATAAATACATAACGCATTAGTGTGGTGTCATTTTCACGGACAATTGAATAACTGACCTCAAATAGATGTATTTGGTGCACTATGCACATTAATTCAATTGTTTTGCACATCGTTAGCAACCAGCGCGGCAACGCGTTTTACATTTGACATTCAGTTGTTTTCGATTGACCAAACATTTGCATACTAAATAACTGTGATTTAATATGGAATAAATTCACTTTAGTATTGCGCGTTCGATCGCGTAGCGTGAAACAAATGGTACCTTTGATAAAAAAAAAATGGAATTGAGCGCAATTTGTAATGTTCAGCGGTTCGTTTAGGGTTGATGTTGGTCAAAGGGATGATGATTGTATATTAATGGTAAACGAATTAAAAATACGCCTTTGATGTCTTGCACGTCACGTTAGCGCAATGTGTAAAGGGCTCGTCCTAAAATCATGACATCGTTTATGGGGGCCACGTCCAGTGGTGGTCAGAAAAATATCACGAATGATCACGATAGGGAAGGGGGTCCGAGAAGGAATCACACTCTGTATCGGAATCACAGTCGGTACTTATTCTCAAATACACGTGACCTTAAAAGGGAAAGTGGGAGGGGGTAGCGTTACAAACGGCCTAATATCGCCAGGGGCTCAAAATTAGGCTAAATATGATCACATGATTTCTGGACGAGTTATAATAATACTCAGATAGTATGAAACTTCAAAGAAAATTTATGACGTCACTTTTAAGGAGTTTTTACCACCCATTTGGTTATTTATACCTTTTCTCAATCACCATAAGTGTAAAACTATGTGTATACTTCCTATACTACTTATAGGTAAATTTCCCGTGTATCCTGTAAACCACAGTTTACAAATTTAAAACTTCTAACACTTCCGTGCTTATATATCTATGAAGTGGCTATATTTGTAAGAGATAATAATACACGATTTATGTGCTATCAACAGCAAGCGGCAACATAACAAATTATTGGCACATCCATCAAAAACGGCTCCTCTCTAAAGGTATTTTAGGGATGGCTCCAAAAATTTACAACAAACTACCGAAAACTGTTACAGAACAAAATACTGCTATGGGATTTCAAAAATGTTTAAAAACCTTTTTGATCGAAACAGCTTACTATAATATTGAAGAATACTTTAGTGATAATATTGATTGATCTTATTGTGATAATATATGAATTAATAACAATTTTATTGTATGTAACGACTGTATATGTATAATATAAGAATTTATGAAATATACGAACAGATTAATAATATAACAAAAAGTACATAATAATAATAAAACAATTTAATATGGTATGGATCTAGCCTGGCTGATCCACACATTTTATTTTTACTTTGCATGCCACATGTGGGCAAATTGTCCCGTTCTGAAAACATGCTTGTATCATCTCAAAATGTAACATGTACCACAATTTCAGCAAATAAATAATTTGAATTTGTGTATTTTAAGGCCGGAACACAACCTCAAAATTATAACAAAGTTTGATAGCATCGCGCCATAAAAAGACAATAAAACAAGTGATTAACGCACCGAACTAATGTGACCGTCAATAAAGCCCTACAATTCAATTACCAAAAACCTTTACCGCGTCGTATAGCTTTACGACTCCCTGGATGACAGGCATTAGGGATGAATTGAATTTTAAGAGCTGTGAACAGGCGCAATTCTTTGGTCTTCCATTCGACATTTAACATTGATATCTATTAGAAATCTATGCATCATTTTTAAAATTTAGCAATAATTGCTATTCGATCTAAAAACGACCTGTCAGTTTATATAGCTCTACAAATCCCTGGCTGACAGGCATTAAGAATGAGTTGAATTTTTAGAGCTGTGAAAAGCCGTATTCTTAAATCTGCCAGCAGGTCGTGATATCTAATGCTCTCTCAACTTTGAGTCCCGTTGAGTTATTTAAATGAGGCTTATCTTGAATTTGGCGTTCAAACAAAATACGGTACAAATGAATCTAATGAATTCATAACATAAGTACAGGGGCCTTAGAACTCTGCTTTACTGGAAGGCTATGGTGGTGTCGATAGCTACCTATCCCATATAAATTGTAAATGTATGGGGGGATCCTAAGCGTCGTCAAGTGAGTTAGTTATTCTCCATACATTCCAATATAATTTGTTTCGATTGGGATGGATAATGGCTATGGCGTCCCGGTGAGGTATTGGACGTAGTCGACTGACATTGACATAAAATCATAAGGCTGCTTGTTAACTGGAACAAATCACATTACTCGGATTAAAATGCACTTATTTTGGCCTTACAGAGAAACAACTGGATTGGTTCATTTTCCCCGCTCCGTTTGAGTGGACCATGGAAGAAAGTAGGTTCTTTCTTCCATGGAGTGGACAGGCAGTCTTAGAGCGATCATTGGTGTACCTATATAGATAAATACTATTTATAGTCTTTTTTAAATATTCATTTATATAGTTATGTAAGAGTTTCGAATCGATAAAATTTTAATACAGAGCTTTGCCGTAGCATAGCTATAAGATACTAACATTGGATCACTTTAATTAACAGTTACGAAATGTACCTAATTCCTTCGCTTTCTTTGATGTATTTTACCCAACAATCGTGTACTGTCACCATTGAAATGCTTGATTAATAAAGCTAGAAGGATACAGTCACTCCATTGGGATTAAACATTCATTTTACATATTTCCCAGAAATTAGGAAAAGCCATCTAAAATTAAACGAAGCATGAAGCATGGGCTTGTTATGTCCGATTTGGACTCGTCGCCATCTGGAAATAACTGGTTTTCACAAAAAGGTAAGTGGATAATGAATAATTTCCCACTGAAAATTTCCTTAATAGGTCCCAACAAATTCTATAAGATTTTCTTTTTTCCTAAAATTTCCTTCGCGATTCAGTTTATGCACAATTTGCCGACGAAATTGAATTATTAGAAAACATTTCGATTCGGTGCGTCAATTTTATGAACAGTAATATTTTTTTAAGGTTTAAAATATTAGACGAGTACGATGTTACGAGTTATAATAAACCTACAAGTAAATAGCGTGTTTCGTACATTTTAGTACGAGTGATACACGATAATATAAAATATATGGTGTAACAAAATTCCATCCATATTCATCCCGATCGCACACAACTCGGTTATAAAAATATCTCCCCCTCTGCCTTTGTGAATTGCAATACTTTTCAATTAAATATGCCGTATATAAATACGCAGTTCCTTGTTCCTCGTATCTTTCCATGAAACGGAAAAATAAAGTTATGTTACGATACAGTCGTCCGTTTATTTTGAAAGTAAGGTGCCTCGGTGGATGCGTCTGTAATATCGGCTCTGCCTCCAATAACACATTTTAAAGGTTTTTGCGGGATCGTTTTATCCACGGGAAAATGTTTTCGGCGTTGAACGGAATTAGGCTTAAGGAACCGCCTTTCATCTCCAAACTCTTATATTACCACTCATAAATCATTATTTTATTTAACTGTTCAATAACACTCGGATAAGGAAAAATAACACCAATATTCAGTCCATTTATAAGTGAAAATTTGCCGTCAGCTAGAAGGAAATGGGCCGACGAATTGGCTACCAGCCTATAAAACGTAATGTCACATTCATTTGCAATTCAAGAGTCCTCAGCCAGTATTATGCCTAATAAAATTTACATATTTAAATTAAACTGCGAAATAACAAGATACTGAAACCATCACGCCGCTTAGATTGCCCGGACATTCTCTACGCATTTCGTTTTTTAGGGTTCCGTACCCAAAGGGTAAAAACGGGACCCTATTACTGAGACTTCGCTGTCCGTCCGTTCGTCCGTCCGTCCGTCCGTCCGTCCGTCCGTCTGTCACCAGGCTGTATCTCAACAACGGTGATAGCTAGACAGTTGAAATTTTCACAGATGATGTATTTCTATTGCCGCTATAACAACAAATACTAAAAATAAAATAAAATAAATATCTAAGGGGGGCTCCCATACAACAAACTTGTTATAGATTATATATATGTATAGGTACGGAACCCTTCATGCGCGAGTCGGGCTCGCACTTGCCCAATTTTATATATTTTTCTCCACAAAAACATGGTCCAAATCTCATTAAGACAACAAAGTGCCATAAGTTATGTCAAAAAAAATAGCGGTTTTATAATTTGAATTTTTAGTTGCATCCTTTAAAATAGACCCGATTTCAGTAACTTACAGACGTTATGACAGCGATATGTAAAACGAACGAAAATGTAAGCAAATTCATTCAACGACCGATATGCCCAGGACAGTAATGGTATTTATTCGTTGATAAGAGAAATATCGCTCGCCTGATATCCCGGGGCCACATTATGTCACCCGGCGACCTTTGACATCAATCAGTCCTGCAATATGATAATATAACACTCGATAGATATGATATGATTGATCGCAATTTTTGTCCGTATACTTATTCAGGGAATAAAGCGTCGTTCATTTATGCTGCCGAGAAAAACACGACTTAAATGAGAGGCGATAAAACTCAAATGACCAGTAAAATGCTTGTGACTTTTCTGCTCATTAAATTATGACGCATGTCTGACTTTTCTCATCAAGATATAACCATAATCAGAGTCCTAATTCCATATACATTCTCTCTGATACCTTGGAGAGATCTCTGAAATGGGGATATGCTTACCTAGTATATCATCACTTTGCCAACCCAGTGTCGTTAAGTTTGCGCCTCATGTATATGCGATGCGATGGATATCAGGTGCAAATTTAACTTGACCGGGTAGTGACGTGACACAGTCTTTTAAGGACCTCGTTTTTGTCTCACGACGGATTTTTCAAAAATACGATACACAATACCATTACGAATATCAGACTATATGACCAGTAATAACTCCCACATCGACAGGTCCTATAGATTTATTATTTTAAATCATCAAACTTGCTCATGTCTGGGTCTTGAAATTTACATTTAATTTTATTGCTCAAGAACAGGTGTACTTCCAAAAATATTGATTAAATCACATGAACCTGCGTGATTACTTTCGGAGATTATATTATTGTATTCAGACATTTCTGTTTTAATTTTTTTATTCCATATTTACCTCGTATTAGGCTTTGGTTTAATTTTTTTTTCTTTATAAGTAGACCTGTACTATTATATTAACTATATAAAATGTAAATTTCGTGACCTAGATGTAAGCAATACTTTGATAGTTAAAAAAAAAAGTGCAGGACCTATCGATGTGGGAGTTTTAGTCTGATATTCTTAATGGTATTATATACCGTATTTTTGAATAAAACTGCCGCGAGACAAAAACGGGGTTTTTAAAAGACTGTGCATGACATGACACTTTATACAGCTCGACTCGCAAATATTGCGTTTTAATGAATGAATAGTTGAATGCGATATACCTGAGGTATACCTAAGACTTCACTTATTTTGCGATATCTCAAAGTACACTCGAATTAGCGACCTGGGGCCCAATTCGAGAATGCCGTTAGAGATATCGCCAAACGTCAAATCTCCATTAGATAACTGTTATATCGCCGTTGAACTGTCATTAAAATGCGATGAGCTTTAAATTGACATATCTCATCTCAATTTTGGAAATACGAAGGCGATAATGATTGTCAAAAATGTTATTCATGCATATGAATTTCTGTTTTGAATGAAACGTAACGGACTAATTTCACGCACTACGCGGTCAATTTAAACTATGCGCCTGTTATTTATGCCGTCACATACAAAGGAAACGAAAATTTAGCGCGTCCGAATTGACGAAGTTGCGATATTCTAGGGATATCGCCACTTGTCAAGTAGGCACACGTCAAAAGTGACGGATGGCGATGAAAAGGAGAGATCTCCATTATATCTCTAAAATTGGTCGAATACCCCCCCAGGTTTCTTGTCGTTAAAGATATCATAAACCGGAAAGAAAATGTACTGAGCCAGATAGGTCATCTCATATTATTAGGGTATCATAACATCAAGATAATAAAGAAATATGCCCTAAAAGCCTCGGGTGACAATATTTTCAGGAAAGGTGCTCATGAAAAGTTAAGACACCCACAAAGCAAGCTTGTAAAAGTCGAGTGATGTTTTAAGAAACTTTATGACCCAATTACGAAATGGTGTGACAAAGGGTCATCTTTACAACGATATCGTTATCGCTGGATACTTTCATTATTAGAATAGCCCCCCGGAATTTATTTGTTAAATAAATGCAAATTTTTGTAAACATACCATCTGTTTGATTAAACTGGACAGTTGGAATTAATTAATTCCAACGTTCGTTTTTTGAAATGTTGTTTCTAACGTTTCTACTATTTTTATATAGGCTACAACTATTATTCTAGTTTGTTTACGCTGCTGACACACATTTACGGGGCTTAACCTTACTTTGAAAGCTTATATGGCTTCAGCTCAACCATTATCATAACTCAGTACATGTTAACAGAATAATCCTACATCAGCAGACATTTATATATCGTCGTATTGTAATAGATTCGTATTTAGACATCCAAATTTCCGTTCCTACTTTTTTGGCTTTGTTTTACTTGTGTTAAAGCGGCTTTCACACTGGCTACGCGCAAAGATGCAGGCTGATTGATTCACGTTATCTGCTCCGCATCTCTGCCTTTTAGTGATAAATGCAGTAACTATGGCTTCATCATCTCAGCCATAGGACGTCCACTGCTGAACATAGGCCTCCCCTTTGGACTTCCATATATACCGGTTGGAAGCGACCTGCATCCAGCGCCTTCCGGCGACCTTTATAAGGTCATCTACGCTGCGCTTGCTGGTCCGAGGTCTCCACTCGAGCACTTTTCGGCCCCATCGGCCATCTGCTCTGCGTGCTATGTGGCCTGCCCATTGCCACTAACTATGGCTTAATTATGGCTTATAATGCAAAAATAGCTTCTCTGCCTTTTTCGCCGAAATATTTTTCCCATCTGATTCATTTGCCAAACTGTTTCATTTCCCAACTCACGATTTTCTCTGAAACCATATTTTTTTCGGAATTTTCATAAAACAAACCTAATCTACTGTATTCTAAAAGAGCATAAAAAATACACTGAGTTTTTTTTTTGCTTTCATACAAACTCGAGAGTTGGGAAATGAAACAGTTTGGCTAATGAATCAGTTGGGAAAAATATTTTGGCGAAAAGGCAGGATAACGCAAAAATAATTTATTTTCTTAATAGCAGTACCTAACTGCTAATACTGCACTTACCGATAGGAGGGCAGATCTGTGGACGGGCAGCCTTAGACTACTTAACTAGTATTATTTCAAAGCGTATTTACATTAGCAGGTAGCTCACATAATCTCATAACACCCCCGTTTCAACGTAACCCGAGTAAGTAAACACACAAAAAACGAGAAACCTTAAACATATGAGCATTTGAAATTTAATTAGTCTAATGCAGGTAAGCACTTCCAATCCAGCATGGGTAGAGGTGTGGTCAGGTCTAAATATATGTGCACAACTTTGGATCTTATCACCTAGACTTAAGTTCTGAAATGTGTACATATTTAGACGTCGATTTGCTAGTGAAAAGGGGGTACTGACCGTAGGACCAAGTCACAAGAGAACAGCAGTGGATACTAAATAAAAATAACCGCCTATATAACGCACATGAAACATGAATGAATGTACATATTTAATTTATTGAGTTAAGAAGTTCCTAATTCAATTACCATTTACAAATATGTATATTATTTTGTGGTATTTGAACTGTATTAAGAGATATTGACAAGTTGTCAATAAATATGTATAAGGCTCGATACTGCTGTACCTTAATTAAAAAGAGGATTATGATCTTTCCCCGCGGAACTACTCGCTGCGACTCTAGGGTACCTGCTTCGATTTTCTGGAAGATTTTAATAATAATGTTCAAGCATTCCATTCCATTCCAGCTTGTGTACCTACTATTCGCCGCGGTGATTCCATGGAGGACCCCCTAAGAAAATCCCATACGAGTTCGAAACATGTCGGGTCGTCGCTGATACAACTGTGAGTTGAACTGTAAGTTTCTTTAGTGTTATCTCACGATTTTTTTTCCTCTTACATCAAATAAACAGAAAGTTAACTATTAATTGAAATTTACGTACTATGTGTAGGTCATTGGAACTCAGGAGGATACTATTGCAAATGTATTCAAATTCGCGACCCGCTTGTCTCATACACCACATGCAACGGGAGTGAGTGACATACGACTTTACATTGCAAGTCACGTGGACTAATGAATCCACTCACCTTAACGTAACATCACTGGACCTCTGTAAATAACTTAATCAATTTATTGGCCTAACGCTACACTGTAAACGAGACTTCAAACGCTAAAGTGCGGCTTTATCGCCTTGATAATCAAGTTAGCTCTCTCAATATTTATCCAGGTTGACAGTTTAAATAGAATTTTCTAACAGAATGTACAAAAACATCTGCATAATGGTTGAAGGGGAACGAATTAAGACTAATAGCTTTAAGGGTGTCGAAGAAAAGTCACAAAAGTGTTTACTTGTTTGATACTACAGAATGAAAATATGCTTCAGTACCTAACAATTTAAAAAGTCCAAGTAACAATCATTTTACATGCATAAAGGTCTTCGTACACTATAACAACTCAACGGCGACTCGATTCTATGCCAAATACTGAAATTTAAGCCCTATGTCATATTAACTAGGTTGAATTTCGACGATGCACCGACGCGTCGTCCACTCGTCGTCCACTACTAATATCATTTTTTGAAATTAAACCTAGTGAATATGACATAGGGCTTAAATTTCAATATTTGGCATAGAATCGAGTCGCCGTTGAGTTGTTATAATGTGCGAAGACCTTAATGCGACACATTTGTGCAACACTTCTGCGTTTAGAACCAATAGATCGGTAAGTTACATGAATACTAGGACATTCAATGTTAGATTAGTTACGTTTGATATTATTATATTTAACCTGTCGTATAATTCATCTACGGCTATAAAATTAAACGCTAAATTGTTAAAGTGGTAACGAGTTGTTAAATTTGTGCAACGTGGTACTAGATAACTGCCTTGGTAATACGAGTAGAATAGCTATAAAACTAAACTAACTACACAGTTTATCTACCAATTGTGTTTTAAATCTTCTCAGAAGATTACGCTGTGGGTACTTTAGAAGTAAGAGTATTTACGTACCGTATACGACTATTTCATTAAGTAGGTACAAATTTCTTATTATTTTCAACTTTGGTCAATTAATTCTATCTACTCTATGTTTATTGTACACGCCTTGTGTCGAAAAGAAGTAAATTTATTATGCATAAGCATAACTAGCTCTAACTAGACTTGTTTTTACCTTAGCAAAAGAAGGAGGAGGTTCTCAATTCAAACTATTTTTTTTATATTTTTTTTGTATGTATGTTACAACCGATTTTCAATTTTTTTTTTATCGAAAGGGTATAACTCCCAGTTGGTCCCGTTGGCACTAAGTTGGGATCTGATGATGGAATCTTGGAGAAATCGAGGGAACTCTTCAAATGTTATAGGGACATGTACGGCGCTTTCGGTAATTTATTGATAAAGTCAAGAATTTACATTCAGTAAATAGGATTTGGTGTAAGGAAACTGATGATGAACACCACAGATGGCCACTAGAACTTTTATATGAATCACTAAAAAGCAAAAAAAAAAAATATTTAACAAAAAAAAGAACCGACTTCAGTAACACTAAAAAACCAAAAATAACCCGTTCAAGTACAGATTACATTTGACTCACCCTTCGAAGTCGATCCCGCTCAGTTCTTATATTTATACTTGAACGGGTTATTTTTGATTTTTTAGTTTTACTGAAGTCGGTTCTTTTTTTTGTTAAAAATTATTTTTATGCTCTAAAGTTCTGAGCATTGGGAGGAGAGATTTTAGAGTCCAAGCGTAGGATAGTTGGCAGTAGTTCGAACAAGAAGGACTAATTCGACCGTGTGTGTGGTGCATAATTTGAATTCAAGTACAATTTCACTCCAGTATAGAACATGTGCTTTCTAACGGGTGCCCGACGTTTCATATAACTTCACTTAATCTATTTTGGTTTGATATACCATGTAACGAATGGTATAATATTGTTTCAGATAATTTTCAAATGATCTAATGTAACAATTGATATAATGGTTTATAGGTATACTTAATTACTTTTAGTATAATGTACATGTACTATATTTATTAATTGGTATAAAACGTATTTATCATAATGACTTACTTGATATAATTCGTCAATGCTATAAACTACAGAAGATATAAGTTGATTTTACTATAACCAAAAAAGGTGGTTCCGACTAGATTATATTAGGCTCTCACCCCCTATATCACCTTAAGGCAGGTCCGACTTGGCTTAGGTTATACCACGATTTCGAATTCAAGACCAAAAAAACTACGACAGATACGTCACTGTCAAAATTGACAACATTTAAATGACATTTGAGTTTGTTTTTTGGCTTGCACCATGCTGAAGTGTTACAAGTACAATACCAGATTTTGTACCAAAAATCTCCGATGTTTAAGTTTTTATTATCTCCTCTCGTAATTATGCAATAATAAATATATCTAGTTATTTTGTTAAAACATAGAGTTAAAGTTACCAATTAATAAGTTATGTTAGCCTCTTTACAAAAGAAAAAGGAATTTACTATTGTAAAAATATTTTGTTGTAGTGGCAACATTGTGGTAGTATTTTTGGTCTTGAATTAGAAATCGTAGTTTAGGTACGACGACGCGCGAAGCGAGGAGAAGTGTTAGGTTGAACTGCGACCCTAACGAGCGAGCGAAGCGAGCGAGCCGCGCAGGTCCGACTTGGCTTTTGATTCCTAACATTACCTATTACACCATAAGGCAGGTCCGACTTCGCTTAGGTTAGGTACGACGACGAGCGAAGCGAGGAGGAGTGTTAGGTTCAACTGCGACCCTAACGAGCGAGCGAAGCGAGCGAGCCGCGCAGGTCCGACTTGGCTTACGATTCCTAACATTATCTATTTCACCTTAAGGCAGTATTTATATGAAAACGCTATTATTCTAAATAGTATGTATGTTAAACAAATTTATGTGATAAATATTTTATACGAAAGTATAATTATGCATAGTGTCAAGTCAATTATGTCATTTAGCCTATTATATCAATCGATAATTAGAGAAAAGCTAAATATAGGAAAAAACCATTATATGAAACGTTACATTATTTGAAACAACTTTATATCAATCGATTGTATATCAAGTGTGTGTTAGTTTATCTGACATTATATGAAACATTACGGACCCCTTTCTAACACTAGCCAGTAGTGTGGTATAGTAGAGTTGCTAAGCCGCGAAATTGTGCGCATCGGGTTACAAGCATGAAATTTCTACCAGACATCTAGCGTTCCGCGGTGATTATTTTCAGATGTGGAGGGAAGTCAGATTCGTCCCCTGTGCGGCAGGAGAGCGGGGTGAAGAGGAACAAGTACTGCTCCTTTTCTTTTTTTCATTACTGATCAGTTAAGACGATTAGGGCTTGTGTGGCATCATTTTCGTGTAAAACAGATATCAGCTATTAATTTTTTATATTATTTAAGAATAGTTTTATATAAAAATTTGGGTTTATTGCCGAAAAGGTAAAAATCACTACAAGTTTTTTTTATTCAGAACGATAAATTAGTTATATATCCTGAATATTTACAATTTAAAAAAATATCACTAAATAGCAAATTTAATCTTGTTTTTAAAAATGTATACATATTGGGCACATATGATACAAAAAGTACCTTGAAAAAAATGTTGATGTTAAGCTTAGCCTACGTACTCTAGTACATTTTGCTAAGTCGCGAAATTGTGTGCATCAGGATACAACAACGAAATTTATACCACAGATAGAGTATTCTGCGGTGATTACTTTCAGATGTAGAGGGAAGTCAGATTCGTCCCCTGTGCCGCGAAAAAGCGGGGTGAATAGGACAAAGGAGTCCTCCTTTCTTTTTGTATTTCTGATCAGTTAACGCTACTGGGGCTTGTGTGGTATAGTTTTCGTGTAAAACAGATATCAAAAATTCATTTTTTATGTTATTTATTCATAGTACCATATAAAAATATGGGTGTATTTCCGAAATGGTAAAAATCACAACAAGTTTTTTTTATTCAGGGAGATAAATTAGTTATATTTCCTGAATATTTACAACTAACAAAAATATTGCAGAACAGTAAATTTAATCTAGTTTCTAAAAATATATACATATTTGGCACTCTTCATACAAACAGTAACTTAAATAAATTGTTGATGTTGAGATTAGCCCGTGTGCTCGAGATACATTAGCAAAAATTTTTTTTTTTAATTACATCAATTTGTTTTTCTAGGACGTATATGGTAAATATTATAATGTAAAAGCATGTTAATAATCATTATTTAATGTATTTAATGAAGCGAAATAGGATGCGTTCGGAGATTTGCGTTGGTTACGCCGACTTAAACATATATTTTAAACTACTGTTTGTATGAGAAGCTCCCAACATGCATATATTTTTAGAAACTAGATTTAATAAGCTTTTTAAAATAATAATAATAATTTTAAAATGTTAACGAAATTTAAATAATTTACCTCACTGAATAAAAAAAATGTTGTGATTTTTACCTTTTCGGCCATACACCCATATTTTTATACAGAACTATACAAAAATAACATAAAAAATGGTGTGCGTGTGGATTGAGTGAGCACCCTTCAAAAATGAAAAAAAATGTGCTGATCATTTAGTAAAAGTTCTAAAACAATTGTAAAACTAATTGATGAATTTGTAAAACGATAAATAAAAAGAATACATTCATTAACGTATGCTCACTCAGTTCTCACAAGCAACCAACGAAATCTGTGAATGTGTTTATTTAACATATAATATTTATATCCTAATTTTTAGTAAAAATTATGCTTAAGGTAGGTAATAATTTGTAGATCACCTGGTTACGTATTTAAAGTTTTACAAATTATTTCGTATGCTCACTCAATCCGCACACTTTCGAAAACCCGATTTCTGATGAAAATACTGCAGATTGAAACTTCTATATATGTATATAATTTAGTAAAACTCATATTGGAATTTGTAAAATACAAAACAAACCGCTAACGTGGCAGATTTTTTGGATAATATATGTTTGTAAGTGCTCACTCAGTCCACACATTATTCGTAAGTTAAAAATGTAAATATCTTAAGATTTTTAGTATCTAGGAAACTACAAAGTAATTCAACTTTTAGTATTTTTTTTTACTGAATATCCACCATCTAAAATGTCATATTTGTTGTCTGCTTTTAAAGATATTCAAATTTCATTTTAAAATACAATCTAAGATACAGTCCACATTTTAGATCACACACTACTTCTTAAAATACAATCTAAAATGTGGACTGTATCTTAGATTGTATTTTAAAATGAAATTTGAATATCTTTAAAAGCAGACAACAAATATGACATTTTAGATGGTGGATATTCAGTAATTTTTTTTACCTAAAAGTTGAACTACTTTGTAGTTTCCTAGATACTAAAAATCTTAAGATATTTACATTTTTAACTTACGAATAATGTGTGGACTGAGTGAGCACTTACAAACATGTATTATCCAAAAATCTGCCACGTTAGCGCTTTGTTTTGTATTTTAAAAATTCCCATATGAGTTTTATTAAATTATATACATATATAGAAGTTTCAATCTGCAGTATTTTTATCAGAAATCGGGTTTTCGAAAGTGTGCGGATTGAGTGAGCATACGAAATAATTTGTAAAACTTTAAATACGTAACCAGGTGATCTACAAATTATTACCTACCTTAAGCATAATTTTTACTAAAAATTAGGATATAAATATTATATGTTAAATAAACACATTCACAGATTTCGTTGGTTGCTTGTGAGAACTGAGTGAGCATACGTTAATGAATGTATTCTTTTTATTTATCGTTTTACAAATTCATCAATTAGTTTTACAATTGTTTTAGAACTTTTACTAAATGATCAGCACATTTTTTTTCATTTTTGAAGGGTGCTCACTCAATCCACACGCACACAAAAAATGATTTTCTGATATCCGTTTTACAAGGAAACGATACCAGACAAGTCCTAGTAGACTTAGCTGACCAGCAATAAAGAAAGAAAAGAGATATACTTCGTCCTATTCACTCCGCTCTCCCGCCTCACAGGGGACGAATCTGACTTCCCTCCACATCTGAAAATAATCACCGTGGAATACTCTATCTGTGGTAGAAATTTCATGCTTGTAACCCGATGCGCACAATTATGTTAGAAAACAGCGGACTAACAACTCTACTAGTAACCATGAAATCCGACTATCGACATGTTGCTTTCCATTTATGCATTTGAACAAAAACTTAGTCATATCTTCTTCAGTAATGTCCAGGAATACTATTAATGCCACACCACACCACAATTCTACAGATAAATTCATATACACTTATTACATACGTATTTATGTACTCTTCTTATATTCGCGTCTAGACTAGCGCCGCGGCGTCATTCGCTCTCACACTTCCTTTGAATACACATTAGTGACATACTACAACTAAACCTACCTCTGCCCAAGCACGGAACAGTTTCATTAGCAGCAATGCATTACCATGACTCCATTTATTCAGAGTAACGTAGGGTGTTGCAAATTCATTGAAGAAAAAGTAGTTCATTAGTTAGGTGACTTGCAGGCTACACACGGAACACTCCTAATGGACGTAAGACAGCTAACCGAGCTGCGACCGAAACAGTTTTTAGAGTATGGAGGGTGCCAGGGCTACTCCGACGTTCGAAATTCGACCATCGTATAGTGCCGTCTTGCTCACCCAAATATAGCTTGACAAGAGATCGAGAGGGATGGCACTATACGATATTCGAATTTCGAAAATTGGAGTAGCCCTTCAGATACGCGCAATGTTTAAGCGGATTAACATTTTGTTGAGCTGGCTGTGAGATGTTTAAGGATATTTTAAGCCTTTTAACGGAAATAAAGTTTTAAGGTGAAAACTTGCGCCAAGATGTAGACTGTTAATAATATGAGCATAAATAAAATAGCCCGTATCAATTAAATTGTTTGCCATCTGTATCAGAGTAAGTAGGAGATCCGGTAAAGGACATCGCTCAAATCCAAGAATGATAGAATTTTTAGTACTTGCTTTTGATCGGGTAGTTAAAAATACTGCTGGTAATCAAAATATTCTAAAAAATAATGTCGATGTGAAAAACACCTAGTATAGATAGGTAGATATTTTAACATTATGATAAAAGTTGATTAAAGATACTGATTAGATAGATAACTACTATTACTAAAGGTCTGGCAGTTTAGATTAAGATTCTGAAAAGTATTGTTATGATGTTTTCTTATGGAGTGACATAATTCGCACTAGCAAAAAATCTCTTTAAATAAAGAGAAAAATGTAGTAAAAAAGGGGAAGGTAGGATAATGAAGGGCATAAAGCCGTTTGGTAATATCAGGAAACGCTCCCCATAGGATAATAAAGTTAATAAGTACAGACTTAAATTATTTTCCTACGTGACCATGTCCAAAGTCGTTTTACACTGTGAAATTACGGTTTAAAATATGG
This sequence comes from Apotomis betuletana, assembly GCA_932273695.1. Taxonomy (NCBI): domain Eukaryota; kingdom Metazoa; phylum Arthropoda; class Insecta; order Lepidoptera; family Tortricidae; genus Apotomis; species Apotomis betuletana. The sequence goes on along the minus strand of OW026309.1, from coordinate 10,970,435 downwards.
CCGCTACTGTGTAACCCGTTCTGCATATTAAATGTTAATCATTCGTTTTTAGGCAACGATGTTCACCTCAAATAATGTTCCACTTTAATCACCCAGTCGTTAACAAGTCATTTCTGTGCCGTTAGTCGCAGTCTACCTGTATTTACTGAGCAATTTATTAATTACACGTGGAAATTAATTGGAAACCGCGACGAACGTACGAGATATTCAATTACTATCCTAGTAATGGTTATTTCCAATGGCTTTTAGGATGCGGCCGGCGCATCAATCATTTTACTCATCTACTTTATGTCAAATACAAAATTTGATACGGATGATAGATGACCGTTTTCACGTCGTTGCTTCGAAGAACCCTTGAATCTAGTGAATTAGTCGACTCTAGAGTTTAATGTCTCGAAAATCATTGCTCGGAGTAAACGCAATTCAGAAAGTCTGGGGGCCGAATTAACATATAAATCAGCGTTCATAAGTCGCGGAGTTTGCTTTACGATGGAAAAATAAAATGAACAAACTGCTCCCGTTGGCCTCCCCTGGCGGTTAGCAAAGCGCAGACAGACATCCTGATAAAGGTGGCGGAATACTTGGTTATGTTAACTCGGCGGTCGGTATTTTATTCTATCTACCTATGTATATTTCAAAACGAAATGTAAATGATGTAAGTCGCCAAAGTTCATTTTTGTCCGTAACTTGCTGCCCGTGGTAAGTGTATTCTTATTTTATTTATTTATTTCATAGAATTCTATAACTATGTAGAAATGTAATTACGTACCCAGTAATCTCAGTAGGTATAAGCTGTGGTTGTCATATGGCAAGCAATATATGGTGAACCTTCAAACGCAAACAACCATTAAATTGATTCCGCGCGGACCGTTGAAATGCTATTTTCCAAGACTTCGGTGCTTTATAATTTGTCGGATGGGTCTGCTGCAGCCAGTGGGTCTGGTAAACGGACAAAACGGTCAATTACATAGCAGAGCCGAGCTGACCCGCCGCACGACTGAGCCGTTCCCCAGAAAAATGAACCTCTCATGAAATTTAATGTGGAAATGTCTTGAAACGACGCCAAACCCGCAGCTGAATTATTTATGATTCGTTATTTTAATGGTGTCCCCGTTCTTTCATTACACCGTTAAGAGTGTTTTCTTAATTTTCGATCGCTTAAATCCCATACTCGATCTGCTTTTGGTATTACGTGTTGGTTCTCGTGGCTTAGGTCCGTATTGAATTAAGCTATGCTCATATCCGTTTTTATTTTCGTGCTACGTGTTTTGTGTTTCAATCATGCTCGGGAGACGACAAAAATAACAATGAAGGCACGTCAGTCTCAGGTGCGCTGTCCTTTTGCTACAAATGTAGGGTTTATAATGTAGTCACGCGGGGATTTGCACGGATAACCCCAAATTTATGAAGGTAACGAATAATGTGAAACGAATTCCAGATGTTTTTACCGATATACTCAAGCAGTGGAGGAAGATTCGTAACATACAAGGGAATCTGAATAAAATGTACTTAAGACGTTAGACTAATAATTTTTAGTGGAGTGTCAAATTTATGTATGATTTCATTTTGTTACATATTTTAATAATTGAACACGAAGATTTTCTACGTGAAATATTTTCAATGTTGTGTGTCACAAGCCATGCAATAGAACTGCTATATCTGGTTGAGCTGTACACCATTTCCACGCAAACCTCCAATAAATAGCATTGTATGGTTTCTATTAAACATTCCATATTCAGCTTACCTAAACATGTCAGCTTTTGCTGTCAGATATGACATGACTTAACAAGTAGCTGCATAAAGCGATAAGCCTAAAATACGCCAATTGTACCTGACCTACGCAATTGATTCCATGTATTACCGCTTGTGGCGTAAATCAATCGCCTACGCATGTCCCATCACTAGCGCACTATTATAAATATGTCACTGTCCGAAATAAAACATCGTAAGTGCATTTACAAGTTCATGCCAGTTGAAATCGTATCACATGCTTCAGAGAGTCTAGATGAGAGTCAGTTATTTGTGCGCTTGGGGTGTTTTTGCTATAAATATTGGATATGTCGATGTCTGATTTCAGACCGGCTCGCACCACTGTGCGGGCGTCAAGAGTAATAAAATAAAACAAGCAGACAGCTAGAAGCGTGTGATAGATATCGAGATTTGCCGGGAGCCCTAGTAAACTTGTCATCCGAATGGTGTCTGTTTTAGATGGCGTAGATTTGCGGACATAAAACAACAAGATATGTGGGTGACGTGTTACAGACTAAACTGGGCGGCGATTTAAAAGGTGGAAACATTTCCAGTAAACAATCAGAGAATAATTGTATTGCGATTTTGCGACGGTTTTCGGTTGCTTATATTTTTTCAGTGATATGCTGTAAAGCAACATATCACTGAAAAATTATATTATCCTAAGCTTCTAGACTGCAAAGTCTAGAAGCTTCCTATTCTTAAAAGTTTTGGCTTAGAGGATCGACTGAAAATATTTGATTATAATTCAGTTTCAATTGTTAGTTATTAATCATAAAAATACACAAGAAAAGGATGCTATAACCTCGGTCCAATGTAGCGTAAGCCACTTTGGTTAAATTTGGGGTGTAGCGAACCATCTTATCAGAGAAGGGTATTCAACAATATACGAAGCCAGCAAGCAAATATGCTGAATGAAATGTGCAACAATGTCACTTAATTAAATTATCATTCAAACGCCTTCGAGAGAACATTCCGTCGGTTCCCAGAAATTCCCCCAATTTGAAAAGCAGGGAGATGATACCTTACTTACCTAATAAATTCTGTTAGGTTTGTGGAAGTACGCAAGTCAACGCGGCAACAGTAGGACGAAAATCTATTGTTTTCTTTTTGATCCTCTCGGCTCTTTTTCCGCCCTTATAAATGTGAACTTTATTCCATTCATAGCACGAACACTCTCGCTGTTATACGGCTGATGAAGGTACGATGATGCGGAAGTAAACAGTCAAAATGTTATGTAAACAGAGTATCTCCTGCCTCGGGTCGTTCTACTGAATAAATAACGCTGTAGCAAAGGCAAACTCAAACAAAAGTAAATTTATTCACCAAATACGACGATTAATACACGATCTCTGGACAGATTTATATTTGCCCGAGGCTAGTGGGAGCTGGGGACTAGAGATTTTGTCTCCGTTTCGAGTATACTTCGTATGAGCACATTGTTATTCTATTTTCAGTGATATCGCTAATGGAACGCCCTCTGTAAGTGAGTACATATAGTTTTAAATTAATTGTTGTAAAACTGGGAAACTGGGAACAATGAAAGTGAAAAAATTGAGACTCTTTTTCTACTATCAGAATCAATACAGTATATAGTATAGTAATAATCTAAAATTCCTCAGATCTAAAAAAAGCGCAACTACAACTCATAGTAAGAAATATTGTTTATTTCACGAATTGCTTAGTTTGTAATCAGTAAGTCATTTTGTGAGTTTGGAGATTATATTTTTACGGGTTTGAGCTGTCAAAACTTACGTCAACCAAAATATTACGTTTGTAGCCAACAGCTCTGGGTCTAGTTTTTATTTTCACGTAGGAATATTAGAGTAGGTATAAACACTATATATCAGCTACAAACGTCCACTGCTGAACATAGGCCTCCTCTATAGCTCGATATAAAGTGTGATTCCGTGTAGACCGCATCCACCGACTAACCGCCACCCTCACGAGATCATCCGTCCACTGGATCCAGCTGGACTGTACATATTTAAATACATAATGTGTTGCAGTGTTGCAATGTAGGTTTAGGTTGCAGTCGCGTGAAGTCCTTACAACCGGGTTCCAACCGGCTTGACTCTTTTAGAGTAATTGTACACCATTCTCTATTGTTCTTAAAGAAAACAGTACTATGCTCCAGCTTCCTTATGGATTTTTGACGGACGACACGCCACTGGTAGGTTGGATAAATCCAAAAAGTTCCATCATCCCGCTATCGCCATCGCTAAAAATAATAAACGTATTGAATGTAATGACAAAAAGGGAAAAACAAAGAAACAGTAAATAAAAACTTAAATTCGGAAATTATATATAAATATAACCAAATAAAGTACCCTGTGAAAGTATCTAAACAAAGCAACAAGTTTTCGTATATTTGCGAGAAAGTTTTCTGCTCTAATAAAAAAGTTTTACTGTAGGTAGTATGATAGAAACACGAAGACAGAATTCTAATTATGTACGTCGTAGTATTGTTGTAAATATGTACAAAATTGGTTTTGTAAAATGGAAAATTAATTGTGCTTTTAATGTTCATGACTGTATTGAGTATTCTCCTTAAAACTAGATTATGTTTAGAATATTAGGTTCAAGAACATTATGATTTAGTTTGGTAAAAAAAGTAAGTGTTAATTAATATTAAGAACTGTGCATGAATTAGTATCTTGGCTAAAATGTATAGATAAAAAAATATTTAACAAAAAATAGGTACTAAAACTAGAAATCGAAAAATATGAAACCATTATAACGAATGAGAGTACTGTTCGAACATTCTTTTTAATTATTCTTAACAATTTCTCGCTTACGGCGATTGCAACAAAAATAATCTCAAGCTCGATTTTCACCCTATAGAATTCTCATTTAGGGAGCCCTAAAAAATAATTACATTATAAGGCGGAAGGTGCCAGGGCCAAGCAGAACCCCACTGGAAAATCCCGTCTTCCGGTTTTCGCATAATTAAAAAGTATTTTTGTTAATTTTTTGAAATTAATTTCGGTTTCCCTGAAAGTAATTATGTCTTGATGTTTTGACAAACAATACGGCAGATAAGGGACCAATAATCGTGTGCTTTCCGGTGGGAATTAAGTGATTCATGGCTGGTTCAGGGTCCAAATTCGGCGCAGCATTGTGATATCTCCAATTCACAACATTGTTTTTTGACCAGGCCCTTTCCGGTATAATCGAATAAAGGACGAATAATTAAACATTTTCGAAAATTTAAAAATGTGGATAGGTACCTACCTATTCACATTTTTAAATTTTCGAAAAAGGACCATATTCTAATAGAGCGTAGGCGACAATATTGGTCACAGCGCAATAAATCATACAGTCGGACTGTTACTAGAAAAGAAGGAGAACTTAGTATGAAAATTGTACGACTGTTCTAAATTAGTTTAAACTTAACATTATTTGGAAATTTGAAATGTTGTCTATTGAAAAACATCTCAGTGTTATCGATTTCTATTATTCGAGCTAGATTGAATTACATTGATGAGCTGTCATTTATAAGGAAACACGACTCGTTGTCTTGAATATACCGCCTATACCTACGAATAAATTATAAATATTCGAGGAAAAGAAAGGAAATCTCATAAGCCGTCATAACGGTTACTTTAGAAAAGAACATATTGCTTGATTGACAATCAGTCGCTCTTAAACTTTTAATAGACATGGACCATTTTCTGGATCTTATATGTACCTATTTAGTTACTGCAAACCCTTTTGAAGGCTATTCTAGGAATTTAAAACAATGCTTTGTATATATAGAAAACCTTTATAACATATAAAAATCTTAAGAAAGAACTGTGTGGCTGCGGAACCCTAAGCAATCATGATACGATCGCATGGGGTCCATGGACCCCATAGGATGGTGGTGATATTTTGTACGGATAATCATTAGAAATGACGAATTTTGCCCTAGCTATGTGGGCTACGGAAACAATATTACATTGTTTTATCTTATCGGCTGTCATACTATTGACAGCCGCGCTGTAATTTAGATAGGTTCAGGCATTATTGTCCATCGGCACTTCTATTTGTAACAAACCAGAAACTACGTATATAATATGTTCATAAAATATTAGGTATATAAACGCGTACCTAGTTGTTCAAAATGTCAGTAGAATTTGGGTAAAGATAAATAAACAATGACACAAAGGTAAATTAAGAAAGAAAAAATTGAATGCGATCCACTACAATCTAAGCAGGACTCGAACCTGCGACCTCTGCGTTTCCGGCGCATTGCTCCCAACTGAGCTATTAGATCGCTACGTCAATCACACCAAATCCTTCATTCCATAATTCTTACGCTACTGGAGCGCCCTCTGCGTCATATGTGTTTGAAATGCTTATGCGCATTAGCCATACCCTAGGATGTGCGCTTTACACGCACGATCCCCTGTCCCCATTGCTTTACAGCAAGTGTGAAGACTGCGAGAGAGATGGCGCTGTTATAAATATTTTTATAGAATCTTTTTTATCGATTCTATTTTTTATGTGGAAATACCACTTTTTTTATTACTATTTTTTTATATATAAATAATGACACAATTTGGGTAAGGATGCAAAGACTGCTTGTTTGAATAATAATTTTATACGAGTATTAATAGTTTGTTGGTATGTTGATGTATATGTTACATCAAACGCAGCAAACGCAATTTGATGCGTGTAAAAAAATTAAAACCATATATATATAACTTTAAGGAGCTTTTGGTACATTTAAAATATTAAAAAAGGTTTGCTCTACTAAAGTCCTGCAAGCAAAGCAAGCGCCGGCAGTCCGGTAGTGTTTGTCAACTATCTTATCCTATCTAATTTATACCAAATGATTAATGCTGCTAATGAATACCAATCAATCAGTCTTTAAGAACTGTAAACCATTAGGATACGTCTTCAAAAATAATTACCTGACTACATTATACCCACATTATTATACAATAATTACATGTTTCTTAAAAAAAGTACACCCAACACACTAGTGTTGGAACGAAAAAAAAATACTTTAGGTGTACGAGAGGTACCCGAAAAACGTTTTTATTGTACCGTTTTGTCGGCGTAATACATACACAAACTCATACTAAATTTCAGCTTTCTAGTACTAATGATCACGGAGCTAAGCCGCTATAAGGGTTCCTAGTTGACTACGGAACCCTAAAAACGATTATAGGTCCCGATCTACTTCAATCAGCTACGGTTCCACCAAACTGTACACCACAAAAGTAACTACAGCAACCTCTCCAACGATAATCTTTTTAAAATATAAGCAGTGTTGCCGCTGCAAAGGGAAAATCAACTTTGGGGCGGAAATTGAAGTTCCGCCGCCAGAGGGCGCGCGCGCCGGACATGCCGTCATTATGGACACTTCCAATTCTTTATTTACTTCCCACGTTACGCTTTGATATTGAAAATACGTTAGGGTGGCAGTTTACTTGCCTTATCAATCAGGATATGTTTTGAATGCTGATTTATGGATTGGAGTTATGGAGTTTTAATCTAACATGTTTCTATCGTCATCTGTTTATATGGTCAAATATTATATTCTTCTGTTATTTATTTCCTAGGTTACACGTTGATCTTATTCTTAGGATAGAGGTAATTTAGTTGCCTATTCAAATTAGGATACGTATTCCATGTGAATTTTGTAGATTCTAGCGTAATCAGTTCTTTAATCCAATGTTTCTGTTTCGAGTAACACTACGTTGAAACGTTACAAATTGATACGAGTAGGTAAAGAAAATTTTGAAAAAAAAAACTGGCAAGAAACTGCGCAGGAATCGGGACAAGTGGCGTACTCTCGGAGGCTAAGATCATGTTTGGGTCACTGAGCCAAAATAGTTAGTTAGAAAATTTTGAAGCCTTAGGAATATTTTGAAGCCGATATATGGATTGGAGTTGTGGAGTTTGTAATCCAACATGTTTCTATCGTTCAACGTATATTATGTTAAGAATTGCATGCAATTTAAAATATTTTGTAGAAATTATAGCAGGTCTTCCATTGACAAGTGTTATTTCTGTCATTCATAAATCGTTATGGAATTACTACTTAATTTAATTAATTAAAATATGCAGCTTCCTTTAAGTTTACACGTTTTTTAAGAAACAAAATAATTACCTTGATACAACGCACTGTATATTTATTCAACAGTCACCAGGCCGCTCCAACAAAAACACACACAGTACGGGTTTATGTGTTTTTAACACAATCATTCACAAACCCCAAATACAACCGAACCAGAAAATTGTGTTGTTATCACAGGGGCGAAGGCAAACAAATTGTTGATGATCTACGACCCACATCTGGTGTTATTTCTATAATGTGGTACGAAACATAAAGTAAACTTTGCATGGAAATAGTTAACACGTGGTGTGAGACGGTTTCAATGAAAACGGTTTATAAATAAGGGTTATGATTATGAGTTTAGTTGGAAGCCTGTGACGGTAGACACATGGCTGGATCCATTGTTACAGGTGGTGACATTATTTTGTTATTACATTCCGCGAGCCTATAATCATTCCACGAATAAGTACCTGGTTAATTTTAATGACATTTTATTTATAATTATCTGACATGTATGTACGACTAAAGATGATTCATATAAAGTTAGAAGTAGAGCTAAGAAATGGTAACTAAAAAGTAAAAACTAACATTTGTATTATCCTTTAGCAACGAATTAAATCACAGATCAGTTACGTAAAATCTTTGAAACATGGTCTAAAACTTTTACAAATATGAGCAATAACTGCTCTTAATTTGGTTATCGAAATATTTCCTTCTGATGAAAGGTTTTCAGTTACCTACACCTTTTTTTTTAACGAAGCTATTTCGAGGTTCCCAAATATCTTTATTTTAATAAACTATTTCTTGTGCTTTTTACAAGGAAAATACGTACAAATTGTTATATGTAGGTACCTACTAAAGAATTCTTTAATAAATCTATAATAAAGCTCATTGTCATCTTTTATTCATTCCTATTTTGTTAATGATCACTTGTTAGACTAATTTCACGTCAATTGAATAATTGAAGAGGCCAATACTCGGTTCCTAACTGTATAATTAGGACGAATAAACCTTAAGAAAAAGCCTGAAAATACTTTTGAAGTTGAGCCCACGCAGTGACCCCAAAAGGTCACGAAAATACTTAATGACTCTAGTCTTGTAATAATATCACTTGTCGAATAATTTTCATATAATTTCCAGTAATTTAAGAGCATGAACTGTGATCTGGCACAAGCTGTGATGCAATAACGGTTCATAACGGGAGCTGATGTCATAACAATTCAACTGCTAATTTTGTCAAACTCTTGTAACTCGATTCCTTTATAATTGAACTACCCTCGCTTGTGGAAAATAAAGTTCAGATTGCAAGATTCATAAGGGAGATATGAGGTTTAGAAAGTGAGGACGCGAATTGGCAAAGGCGCGACTACTAGTCGCCTATCTCGAGTTTAATCTCGTTCATTAAGTATTACGAATTTTCGATATACTTCCGCGAAGTGATTTCACTTAGTATTGCCTGGGGAAGTACTTTCAATACGAAATATCGATATTTTATGTTATGTTGCGTAAACACACACGCGCTTACCTTAAAAAAAACAAGAAGTGGTACAGAGGGCGCTTCGGAAGTATAAAAAGCTTAATTTCACGCGATGTGGGTAACGTCGTGGTAGCTCAGAGTAGCACTACTTCGGATAAGTAGAGGTTCGTAGGTTCAATCCCCACCAATGTAGTGAATCGCGTTACATTTTGTATTTATATTTAAACCCTGTATCACTAAAATCGGATCGGCTAGTAGATTCAAAAATAGGCCATATTAGTTATTACGGCCATAATAATGTCCATGGTATGTTCGGGATATCGCTCAGATGTCTGTGTGTTTTAATCGATTATGCCCCTAAGAACATCGAGAATCACACTTGAGATATCACAATCTAGCGGTACACTGTCTGAAAATCTTTCACTCTTCAATAATTTACGCTGATATTATATGAATATAAAATATGAAATTGTAAGGTTACGACAGTCAACATCTTGAGTTCTAGACTTATGAATATTATCATATGAATAACGCAATGAACTTTCGTCAGCATCGTAAAACGTCTGGTGTTATTCACATCTGTATTAAATTTTATGCACTATATCCGGTTTCTAATATTGAAAATTATGGGTTATATGGTAGTGTGAATTTATCGCGCTTATTATACTGTCATCATAAATTTAAGAGTCAATCTCTTGTCAGTGTAGCTGATGATGTGTGTAGTTTTCTCCGTCTAACTCTGTCCATAGCGACTTCTTTGACTTTCTGATACGACATGACGTCTACCTTCTCTTTTATTTGTTTAATGTAACTTATTCTCCTTGCTATTCCTCGCTTCCCTTCAACCTTTCCTTCTATGATGTTATATATAAAAGCATCATGTCGTAGGTGGCTAACATTTTCCCTGTATAATTTTCAGCAAATACCTTTTTACTTCCAATCTTTTAAGTACTTCTGTATTATGTTACCGGTTGCCATTTTTAAAAAGAATAGAATAGAATACTTCTGTACAATACTAAGGTGTTTTGTATCATGTTCTAGACACATGCTATAATTTCTACTTCTTATTAGGTTAGGTTTACATAGACTGGATGCGTAACAATGCGGGTATATAATGATATATACCAGCACTTGTAGCACAACTGTGACACGCGATTGTTTCTCGCGCGAGAAATATTACCTTTCTCTTTCTTCGCTGTATTGTGAAAGAGTGACGGTCGATGCTATGTCGCGTGACATGAATCGCGAAGCGTCGTTATGCTAGACGGGCAGGGGCTGTCACAGCTATTCTAGAAGTGCAGCAGGTCCAGCGTATCTTGTCGCAACTTCGCTTGTCGCGCGACTCAGTGTCACCTGTCTTGCTAGAAAGGTACTGACAGGAAAGTGACAGGCAGTATTCGTCGCGCGATAAAGAGTCGCGTGTCACAGCTATTCTAGAAGTGCAGCAGGTCTAGCATATCTATTCGCAATTTCGCTTGTCGCGCGACTCATTGTCACCTGTCTTGCTCGAACAGTAATGACAGAAAAGTGACAGGCAGTATTCGTCGTGCGATAAAGAGTCACGTGTCACAGCTATTCTAGAAGTGCAGCACGTCTAGCATATCTTGTCGCAACTTCACTTGACGTGCAACTCAGTGTCACCTATCTTGCTGTAATGGTAATGATAGGAATGTGACAGGCAGTATTCGTCGCATGATAAAGACTCGCGTATCACAGCTATTCTAGAACTGCAGCAAATCCAGCGTATCTTGTCGCAACTTCGCTTGTCGCGCGACTTAGTGTCACCTGTCTTGCTCGAAAGGTACTGACAGGAAAGTGAGAGGCAGTATTCGTCACGCGATTAAGAGTCGCGTGTCACAGCTGTGCTAAAAGTGCCCTCTAGTTGTTCTCTATATATCACCGCGCGTTATTGGCGTACGCGTTACGTGCGTTATGTATACAATTACAATACTTTGTTAGAACTTAGTACATTATTCTATGGATATGGCATATGGTTTGCTATGACAAATGATCAATACTGCCGCTTATAGACAGACATCAACCTGCATCACTCCGCCGTGGCTGATGATGTGGTGGAGTACGTTCACCGGAAGACTGGCTTCACGCTGAGGGTGCAACAGCTGCAGTCCCGCCATTACGTGCACTTTCAGCTTGTTTGTGGTGCGCGTACCGCGGCCGCTGCAGGACACCATCGCAAGTGCAGACTTCTGGCCGAAGGGTGTTGTGTTTCGGCAGTTCCGGGGCAATCTGCCGAATCCTGCGCCAGATCAGACGACGCAACGGAGCCACGCTGTTACGTCGCCTAAATCAAACTAGATTTAAGTTGTTATTTTATTTTATGTATAATTTTGTAGTTCACAGTGCCTTAGTTTAATCACTGTTATGCTGTGTAACTAATTTGAATAAATAAATAAATAAATAAATCAACTTTTAATCACTCTTAATAATACACGACGACGCTTCTAATATTACAACCAAATGTTAAGTAGGGTCCCCGCTAACAGGATTTTAATTGTAGGCTTCCCTGTCTCTTCAATTAGGTAAAACGGCGATTAAGTTTCCGAACATGACTCGCATTAAGGAAGGATTTGGAAAGTTATTGGATTTAACGGTTGGTTTGACGGACAGATTTCTACTGTTGCACGGCTTCGGTATCAAAACGTGTTCTTGAGGTTGAAACCTCATAGAAGAATATTGCTATGACGTAGGCCACTAAGATGTTTATCTTGGCCTGCTGTCTAATTTCACGTACTACCCGGTCAAGTTAAGTATGCGCCTGATTATCTAAGCCGTCACATACAAAGGAGACGCATACTTAATGCGACCGGGTTGGCAAAGTTATCTTTCTAAGGTTATCACCACATCTCGCCATCTGTGACGTCAAAATTGACAAAATATGGCGTTTCCCCCCCTGTTCTGCCCTTCACGCCTAGCTAGATTGTCTTATTTCAAATTCAAATTCTAAATATTTCTTTCAAACAATGTCTATAGAGTGTTAGTTACAAAGATCTTATAATCTATGTTAGTATGCATTTATTATTATTGTCGATAGATTAACTGCGAGCCTACCCATACCCTATTCCTTGTTATTTTTCTTTCTATATCTCATACTTCATCAGTTGATTATTATTAAAATGTTTATATTGGTCACTCTCTGCTTTTTATTTAGCGGCACATAGCTGGCATTTACTTTCACAAGAAGCTCCGTACGCAAAAATGACTTGATTTACTGGCGAGTTAAACACGATCAAGAAATATCAAATTTTCGACGCGGTTGGCTCAGTAGTAGTGCTGCTTCCTACTGCCAAGCCAGCGTTCCTGGGCTAAAATCTTGGCTAGGGCAAATATTTGTGTGAGTCGAGTTCATCATATTTGTTCTTGGGTCATGGAGGCTTTCTATGTATTTCAGTATAATATTTATAAGTAGGTAAGTATCTAACAAGCCTTCTATAGCTTACTTTGGGACCGGGTCGATTTATGTGAGGTTGTCGGTTATTTATTCATTATTATTTATCCAATGGTCTATTTTTATCACACCTAACACGCTATAATACTATTGATTTATACTATGCGTGTAAGCTATCTTCTACAAATTAAAAACTATACCAATCTCTGGTACCTATAGGTACCAATTCTACATACCAGTGACTGAAGGTTCACTCGTAGAGTGATTATTACAAATTAAATCTTTTATCTCTCTTGGTTTTGAAAAAGCAAGCATTTATTCAGCGCGAATGTTTGTTACAATAGGTAATACAACAGGTACTCAACTATTGTTTTCAAGCTTTCGAAGTACGCTTCAACTCATAATTTAAAATAATACCTATACCGAAACCATAAAGGAGTTTATGTTGAGAGATTATACCAGTTTAGTTGCGAAGGTTGCAATCCGGTAAGTACTTTTGAGGGGGATTGAATTGTCTACTCGACATTCATGTATGTTAAAAATACCTAATTTGGTTCTATGCTGACATAAAATATATCGTATTAAAGAACGCCTGCTCAAAACATTGGCCTCTCTAAATAGCGATCGCGTATGCGGCGTATACATTCCAAATAGATAATTGTATACCACAGCGCAATATCAATCAAACATCAGCTTCGCTAATGAATCAGTGCAGGCGTGAACGATACTGATAAAAGCAGTGTTGCGGTCTCATTTCAGTATCCTAATGCTAGCTTTAATACGCACAGTGCAACCGTATTTACCAAGAGCAAACCCGCTCGCCAGTGTACTTCGCTGATCGTTAAAGACGCTAAAGCGGTTGGAACTCGAATGCGCTTACGACGTTTCTGTTTCGGTCTGCCGGTTTGCCTGGGGCGTATGTCAACCGCTCGGTTCCAGATTATGGCGTAATCCCCTTTCTCTGGCTAAGCCGCTTTCATAGCTTTGTGCTGAGGATGTAACGCTGATGCCCGTCAAGTGTGCTCTAAATCTGTTTTAGTCCGACGCATATATAAATAGGGTTTGCCAATTTTAAAGTAAATTGGATAGAGAAAAGTCTGAATAATCGTTTGCATATTGGATTTATTGATGGGTAAACAGAATACATCAAGTGTAGTATGCGAAGCCTATTAGGTACTGTTAGTTCTGCGTTCGTTTCATTCATATCGGTGTTGAGATTATCAACCTTTACAATAAAGTTTTAAAATCGACTGATCAATGTTATCGGGATCAAAGTGACCCTAATTGACGGTACGCTTGCTCGTTGTTTTTTTTTTGATAAATAATTATCGGACCACCCCGCACAAATCGATCTACTCCCAAATTAAGCTCCAGTAGACTTGTGTTATGGGTAGTATACGACCTTTGTATACTAACAATAGATAAATATGTACTAATATACATAGAAACATGAGCAAGGTACAACTATAACTATGAGTTCATCATACAAATATTTGCCCTTGCCGGGATTCTAACCAAAGACCTCCGTCAGTCAACCGCGTCGGCGTATTAACACTGAATGCGATTTTGATATCGTAAAGCCAGTTAACCTGCAAATTAAGGTTAGTATCCATACACTGCGCCTACCTAATGGAGAAGCTAATGTGGCTATAATGTGTGTGGGGCGCGTGTCGAGCCATCGCCCGGAGAGCTTACCGGGTAATCCTTCTTTCGTACGGTCGGATCGAAACTTTTTACTTTATTTGTCAATTTGTTAATGTATGAGCAAACTGCTTTAGATTAGAAATAATATATTGCTTAACCATTGGTACAAAATAATGAGACATTACATGTTTCATAAATTTGAATTTGAATATGTACTTGTACTTACTCCTGACTTTACAAAACTAACAGTCGTAAAATAACAAATTGTATCAAATCTCTATAAGTATATTTGAGATTGTAGCAACATAGTATGTAATATTCTGTAATAGTTTATAAAATTTGATACAATTTCCCTTAATGATGAATAAATAAAAGCATGTATTGATCAAATTGGTTAAAATAATTAGTACCGATATACCAGTTTGTATATACAACTTACCTGCCAACCCAGTAGTAATTTACTCCAGGAAAAAATAGACAAGGCAACGTTTGTAACATTGGACACTTTTCATCCATTAAACAGATGAATGAAGTTGATTTCCAATTCCTTTCCTCTACTATTACCCTCATAATGCCAGGTCAATGTGCAAGTGCTTGACACTGTACCAATAGGTAGTTTAATTTTTTGCTTTATATGGCTTTCACTTCTATCTTACCTTCAACTTTAATTCGTAATAATACAGATGACAAACAGGGTTTGTACCTACCAATTTGAATTAGCATATGAAACATTGGGACCTTAGTTCAAAACGCGTGTTAGGTTTTAAAATTCCAGTGTAAAACACTCATATACTTGAGAACCGATATGAAATAAAAATCGTCGGCTTACTGACTACGCGAAAGAGCTTTGTTATGCCAATAACTGTCACGGCGTTACAATCCTAAGCTCTCTCTATAATACCATAGTATTGAGTACTTTAATAATAATATTTTTTTCGTTTAAATGTCTGAAAGCGATTAACATACCTTATGACATGTTTAAGCTGGCCGGCTTTCGAGTCTGAAAAGAAAAATAATCAATTTAATATAAGAAGAAAAGAAAAGATATTGTAATACCGATAATTCGATTTAGAAGAAACATAACATTTCTTAGGAGCTAGCACGTATAATCCATACTAATCCATACTAATATTATAAATGCGAAAGTGTGTCTGTCTGTTACCTCTTCACGCTTAAACCGCTGAATCGATTTTGATGAAATTTGGCATGGAGATAGTTTAAGATCTGAGGAAGGACATAGGATAGTTTTCATCCTGGAAATTATCCCTAAAAATATTGAAAAGTGAGTAAGTAATTCATGATGACATTGATGACCCTGTAGGAAATTTAATGATTAGACCAAAAGCACAATTGCTCTTACATTTGCTTAGGCGCTTTTAATAATCCCTTTTATTAATTAAGGTGATTAGGTGGATATCTATCGTGTTGTACGAGGTTGCTTCCATACCTCCAAGTTCCACGCGGACGTATAGTCGCGGGCAAAAGCTAGTACGCTAGTACGATATAAATATATTTATAGGTACAAATATGAATAGTTTTAGCTTCATATAACAAATGCTCATTACGCCCTGGGTTCCGATAAAAGTTATGTGAATGATAATCAAGTGAAGAGTCCCAGCGGGTGGAAAACCCATTTTAATAAAATAAAATGACAATAAAACCAAGTGAAAATAACGAGTGAACGCAACGATGACAAATTGTTGTGTCAAATAAATTTAATGCGTAGACGATCGAGGCGCGTCTATCGTGTTGGTTATGGTATTCCCTTGATTTGTCTAATTTTTTTTTGTCTAATTTCAGTTTGTCTAACAACTTTTACCATAATGAACATTTTATCTAAAGTCAATATGTATAATATCATTGCTCATATTTATTATTTTGTCGAAATTCGTTTTGCCTAAATGATCATTTTCATAACTCTTGTTTTGTCGAATATTATTTTATCTAAAACTCACTTTGTCGATTCTTATTTTGAAAATTGTAGGTTAGGTTAAAGACCGAATACTGTAGGTTAGGTTAGGTTTGTTTTCTGACCCTGGATAGCGTCAGAATGCTTAGAAATAAATAAATTAGGCAAAAAAATTGACAGGCAAAATATGATTATACGAATTAAAAATTAGGCCAAATAAAATTAGACGAAATAAGATTATGCGGAATGAGTATTATACAAAACGACTTTCACTCAAATGAAAATTAGGCAAAGTGAATAGTTATGCTAAATAATATTAGTTTAAATGAAATTAGGCAAAAAGTTGTTAGGCAAAACAAGGTACAACCGTTGGTTATCCTATCTCAACTCCGAAACTTTGTTTCCCATCTACGTTTCGCCAAATCTTCATTTGTCCGAAAGTCACGTTTTCCTGAAGGTTCCATATTGGGTTGCATAAATTTTTAAGCCATAATGTCGGTGTGCATAACCACTTTTGTCATAAAAATCTTTCCGCATAAGTGTGTTACGCATTAATTAATCCGCATACATTTTATGACCATAATGTCTGTATGCATAAGTAAGGAATGCCATATACTTTTGGAGCATATGAACCTAAATCATAATCTTTTAACGCCATAATGTTTTTATGCATATCATATTTTGGCGCATAATACTGAACAACATACAGTGAGTACCTACTAATTATAACATTTTACATGTGAGTAGTGTTATCACTTCTATTTTACGATGCGTATGTATATGTCATTTATAAATAAAGCATGTTGATTAATTGTTTTTTCCCTGATCAATCTACATATCATGCGCTTTTTTAACCTAACCTAACCTAACCTACTTTTCTGGCCGATGTTCGTATTCATAGGTTCACAGTTCTAACCTAACCTAACCTACAACTAACCTAACCTAACCTAACCTACTTTTCTGGCCGATGTTCGTATTTATAGGTTCACAATTCTAACCTACAACTAAGAGGTCAGTGTGGAGAAGGATTTCTTAATGCGGGGGGCTTCGCCCCCCGAGCCCCCCTTGTGGGGGGCTTCGCCCCCCCGTCCCCCCTTTTTGTTTTTCTGCTTGTGTAAGTTTTGTATCATTATTTCAAATGTTATATTTTTGGTACATGTGATATAACTTATACTATATAATGTCTATTTCCATTAATAATTATGAAAGCCATAATTTATGCGTTGCTCTTCTTCGTACTATCAATTATTATGACATTCAATAATATGATTTGAAATTTTGTGCCATACTAAATTATGCTTATGAACAGCCTGCCGAACAACAATTATGAGGTAAAATTTTTATGCACTTAACAATTTATGACAAATAACATGTATGAGGAAAGCCATTATGCGAAATGAGTTATGACAATCGAATTTATGACACGAATTTTTATTCCACTAGAGGTGATCCCTTTCCTGAAACCCATAATATTTTTCAGGATTTTCAGGTTAGGTTAGGTTTGTTTTATAATGACTGAAAAAAATACAGTTTTAGAAAAAAATGGCTTTCGGATAAGTGAAAATTTGGCGAAACGTTGCAGATGGGAAACAAAAATTAGTGTTTCAGATGTAACCATGGTATTGGTGTGACTCCATGCGAGCCGCGGGGCACAAGAGCGTGATTCGCGGTGTGCGATAGTCTTCGTACAAAAAAATAATTCGGTCTTTAACGGGAAACACTTTCTAGTTACACCTTCCAAAACTTAACGGTGGAGACTATACAATTAAATATCTCCAAACGTAAAGTTTGGCCAGACTATAAATGTCCATTACATTTAGTTATTAATTTATTTTATTTTAATTTAGATTCCTCCAGGAGACTCTTTACGTCTAAAAAAGAAAATATCGTTATCGGTATAAATGTGCTCCGCGATTTGTCTAGAATACTTTTATGGTCACTGCTTTTATGTCATATTCTGATTGTAAATTTTTTGTAAGTTTTTTCGCAACACGTACCTATCTATAATTTCCGTAGCGTAGAATGAGACATGTTAAAAATCACTTGAGGCTTACTTTAAGAATAAAGTTATTTATTTATTTAATCTTTATTGCACAAATGAAAAACAGATCGTACAAAAGGCGAACTTCATGCCATTGGGCATTATATACCAGTCAACCATCAGGCAAAGCAGATAAGTTGTGGGCGGTGCAACTAACATATATAGGTTTAAATAGATAAATACATACATATATTTATTATATATACCTACATATATAATATAAATAAATACTGACTAAAAAGCAAAACAGATGCTCAGATTTCTTCATTCTGCTAAAGAAGAGGTCACGCAAGGACTAGAGATTAGAGAAGTTATAATAAATACATAAAAGAAAAACCACACATAAATCGATATAGTCCCAAAGTAAGCTCTAAATAGTAGGCTTGTCTTATAGGTAGACGGGTAGTCATGAATATTGAATCTTAATCAATAAATAATACAGATATTTCGGAACCTATGAAGTGTTATTTCAAACCTAGCGTTGTATGAGTCAACGTCGCGTGAGCGCTTGACCAACATCGGTCATAGCCAATTGTCCGATAATCGGGCCAGCGCCCACATGCGGGACTTTATTGTCTGGCAATAAATGCCACATAATTCTTAATAAACAAACACCTCTAAGCGACATGTCAATTCGAGTGCTCGCACCCTGAATGCCACATCTCAATACGTTACATAATGTTAGAGGTTAGAGGCCTCTTGAGGACAGCGGACGGACGGTCAATAAATACCTGTTAAGGCGCTAAATTTGACGTTTATAACGATGTGTGTCCCAGATCTTGCCAGTTGTCTACTTTAGTGATGAGCTCTAGGTGTAATAAGTTAATAACAATAACCAAAATAATATTTTCTTTCATTTCATTTTGTGATATTTTTTAAAGTGTGTTGTGTCTGCGTACAAGAATCTAAAGTAAAAATGACAGACGCGATAAATAAGTATGATTTTAATACGATGAGCCATTTCTTTTAAAATAACGAAGCATCAATTTTAAGTAATGCAATTCGAAGAGTTAAAATCAATATTATCCATGACGGATATACCGGGTATGGCTAGTAATACGAGCACTAAATTTCAGAACTAAATTGGGGATATCACAAAGCCTCGTCGATTGTCGATGTGATTAATAAACAGACAGTCTTTTAATTATGAAATATGTGATATCACAATAACTTAGTGTGTAAGTGTCTATTGTCGGTAGCAGCCCTCACCCACAACATGCCGCGACTACGCTTGTCGCGCGACATATCATCACCTCTCTCTCACACGTTACTGATATATGTAATTATTTATAGCGTAAAAAGTCACACAGCGCAGTTATGGTAAAAGGACAAAGGGAAAGGGCATGTGACTGAGGGACCCCGAGCCCTCAGGCGACGGATCCGGAATAACACTTCAGTGCCGAATTGGACCAAATGTAGAGATTAACAAAGAAACAACCCTATACGTACCTTCCATGTATTTCGGTTATAGGTATACGAAACATGAAAGCAGCAAACGGTGCTTAAGACGATATTGTGGTTTGAGGAGAGTCCGCTTTTGTTTTGCTACTTTAGCCTGCTTCTAATATTTGTACTTATGAGCCTGAGTTTATGAGCTTTTAGTGGATTTATGTGTGCGTGGAAGCTTTAATTTATATATTCAACTTGTCTTTATACAAACATATTAACTAATTTACTGACATATATTATATACATTACACATCACACATTGGCGCGGAAAAAACGTTCACAATGTGTATTATTTTTAATATATAAAAATTGTATTAAACAACTTACCCCTTCAACGCGTTATTTAGATAAAAATGTCGTTCTCGCAAAATATTAGAAATAAAAATACACTTTTTGAATTAATGCCAAAAATAGGAAGTAAATCGTATCTGAGATTGGATCAAATCAAGCACGATGAATTTGTAACAATATCCGTAACCGAACTGAAAAGAGTTCCACCGTTGCACCCGCAACTTCAATAAATTTGTTTTACACTTTTGCAATTCCAAGTTTCTCTTCAGGGTTCATTCCTATGCAAACAGGAATGTAGAACTTAATTCACCTTGTTTATAAATAAGTCTTCAATCACTGTGGAATACCAGATTTGTATCGGATGTTTCATTATTCATCCGCTCCCTGCCTCCCAGACGACAATCCATTAGCATTTTAAATTACGTAATGAATTTACTAGACGATGGGTCGATACAACCATAGACGGAAAAACACGAATCTAATTGCTTGAAAACATACTATGTAGATTTATTGATGCGATTTGGTCGGCCATTGGTTAAGCCACGACCAAGTTCAGTAATATAAACTGACATTACTTACCCCATTATAAATTGAGATTTAGCGTGTCTTAAGCTTTTATAAGCAATACTGTACAATTGACGACACGTTTGGCGCAGTTTGTAAGCGCTTGCCTACTGAGCCGGCGGGTCCCGGGTTCGAATCCCGGCCAGGGCAAATATTTGTGTGATGAACTCGAATATTTGTGCTTGGGTCATGGTTGTTCTATGTATTTAAGTAGGTATATATTTATCTATACAAGTATGTATATCGTCGTCTAGTACCCATAAAAAGAAGATAAGATAAGAAGTAGCCTTCTTGAGCTTAATTTGGGACTAGATCGATTTGAATGAGGTTGTCTGATATTAAAAAAAAAATAGATAAAACATTTTTTTGCTCGTTATTGTGATTATCTTGCGTCAACTTCAACATTTAATCCCTCTTGTTTGTTATTTCAAGTTTTTTCTCAAGGCGGACCTAATTATCGACAGATAATAACTTTCACTGAAAAAAAACGAAGCGCACTGCAATGTTTTTCTTATTGCAATTATAGAAGCGCAGGAAAATTCTTTTCAGACGCTCTCTGGTTTATTTATATTTGAAAATCCAATCTACTTGGATTCTGAAACCCGTGAATTTGTAGAGAAGACTAGGGCTGAATAAATCTTTAATATAAATTTATTTGAATTAAGTTGTTTCATTCTATTTATAACTGTTTAGTGCACTTTTGTATGGAGCTGAAACCTGGACGTCGTATGCAAAGCAAGAAAAAAGAATCAATAATTTTCACATGCGCTGCCTCCGGAATATTTTAGACATCAGTTGGCGAGACAGGGTCACTAATGAGAGAGTGCTTCAAGTTGCGCAGCTTCCCAGCATTACCGCAATGCTTAAACAGCGTAGACTGCGATGGCTGGGGCATGTGCACCGTATGGATGCCACTCGCTTGCCAAGACGCACCCTGTTAAGCGAAGTTGCTTTTGCTAAGAGAAGAGTGGGGAGGCCCATGTTACGTTTTAAGGACTGCACAAAGCGCGACATGCTTACGTTTGGCATCAGCCCTGCTAATTGGGAAACTTTGGCAAACGAGCGTAGCAAATGGAGAGCGTCTCTTGCCAAAGGCTGCAAAGCTCATGACGGAAGTTGGTTTCGGGCTCTGGCTGCGAAACGTGAGAGGAGACACCAACATGAGAGGAGGGTCACTTCACCAACTCAATCATCAAACGACCCCCTAATGAGATGTCAATCTTGCGGACGTCACTGTCGCTCCCGCATCGGACTGTATAGTCATTTCAAACACTGCCACAAAAACGCTGCATAAAATCATCTGATAAAGATGTAAAGGCCTATGATGATGAGTGCACTAGAGCATGGTATGTCGTCGTTATTTTCCATTCAATAAAATTACTCCACAATTTTTATTTAATGTGCGCTAAGTGTGTACCATGCGATGTTACTTTAATTTAACGAGCTGAAAGATACCTACAGGTTCCTATAGTATTTATATATACATTTAAATGAACATACTTATTCTTATTTATATCCTAAGCAAATTGTAAACAATGAATGTACATAGAAATTATTTTACAAAATATACCTAAGCGGCATAGCCTATTTGAAGGTCACTGAATCGTTTTTTTCTTGTGTTTATGTGTATGTATATGTACTATACATATGTATTATGTGTGCAAAAAATTCTCATAATACAGGTAGCAGTTTACGTTTGAACGGTTGGTTATAAATAAAATTCTTACTTTTTAGCCCACTGAGACGCAAAAAAATAAAGTTTACGACTTTTCCTCGCAAAGTTTAAAAAAATTGGGCAAGTGCGAGCCCGACTCGCGCATGAAGGGTTCCGTACCTATATACATATATATTATAATCTATAATATGTTTGTTGTATGGGAGCCCCCCTTAAATATTTATTTTATTTTATTTTTAGAATTTGTTGTTATAGCGGCAATAGAAATACATCATCTGTGAAAATTTCAACTGTCTAGCTATCACCGTTGTTGAGATACAGCCTGGTGACAGACGGACGGACGGACGGACGGACGGACGGACGGACGGACGGCGAAGTCTCAGTAATAGGGTCCCGTTTTTACCCTTTGGTTACGGAACCCTAAAAAATGTCAAAATATCTACCCACCAGTGAAAACATGGATGCCAATTGATAATGATCAACAAAAACGGTTGGTTAGCGCTAATCCGCAGCAAAACGGCCGTCACCTGACCAACGGCATTATAATTACGGTGCCGCCAGATAAAGGCTTTTTAATTTGGTCGGGCGTGCTACGTTACGGGCCGGCCACGACTTTGTGCGACCAGTGGAGTGGTGAGCGGTGGTACCCTTTGGGTACGGAACCCTAAAAAATGTCAAAATATCTACCCACCAGTGAAAACATGGATGCCAATTGATAATGATCAACAAAAACGGTTGGTTAGCGCTAATCCGCAGCAAAACGGTCGTCACCTGACCAACGGCATTATAATTACGGTGCCGCCAGATAAAGGCTTTTTAATTTGGTCGGGCGTGCTACGTTACGGGCCGGCCACGACTTTGTGCGACCAGTGGAGTGGTGAGCGGCGGCCATAGGCGGCAGCGGAAGGTTCGAACCCGGTGTCTCGCTCACTCCTATGGCTCCGCTAATCTCGCGCAGTTATGGCCGAACCGTAAGTCTTTTAAATTTGGAACGCGCCCACGCTCGCACGGGACGGTAATCGCTCATTTAGATTACGATTATGTGGACGAATATGCATGGCAGCGATTATCGCTCCATTGATTTTAAATGGGATTAACTGAGAGAAACTACGACTGCCCGTTAGAGACGTCTGTGAAGTGATATTCTATGAAAAGCCGTATCTTATTATGAAATCTATACACATATACGACCTTTTATTGGGGCTGTATTCGTGTAGTTGCGCAACTTGTTTTTCAGATGGAACATTTTCCAATTGGGTTAACAATAATTTATGGGTCTGGAACTAAGAAAACAAGTTTCGCCATCGATATACAAATATTCGGCGATTATCGATTAGTTGCAACAGCTGATTGGAAGTGCCTGAGAAAGGGTCGCACGATAAATCGAACGCGTTTATATTTGTAAAGTTTGGAACTCTTTTCATCAGACATTGTTCCCGTGCTAAGCGAAACCACAGAATATAACGCTACAGATGGTTCTCCCACTTAATCATCACAAGATCCGCTTAAGAAGAGTATTTTATAGATTGTTGGCTTAACGCGCAATGCGAATGATTGTGGGGCGTATCTGAGCGACCAGCTGACGCGTGCATACCACTTAAACCCCTTTTCGGAAGAATAGCTTGATTTCGTCGCCAATATCTGCCATCCTCGATGTTGTTTGTGACGACTGTATTTTTTGGCACGACGCTACGCTAATATCTGCACCAAAGATAAATATCGTCCCGGTTAAAAAAGGTGCGTACGCTATTAATGCGTAGTAGTTCCCTCTTCTTTGCTAAACTCACGCTTAATTCGTTGATAATCAATAATCAAATCAGTTGTCATTTTATAGACCTATTCACAAAGTACAGCTGACATTTTAATAACCACTCAAAGTAATTTAGTCACTGCTTATCCGACTCCGTTACTTACGGTAACCGAGCTTATTAAATAACTGTGCGTCGACTTCATTTCGGAGGATTGAATATAATTGTTCATCGTCATTTATCTTAACAGGGCAACGTCAGAAGCAGGCCCCGGGACAAAGGGCCATGTGAGCTGGAGGGCACCAACAATAGGCCCGAAGGTCTAACAAAAAGACTTCTAAAATTTCACCGTGTTTCATACTGAGATGGGTAATGAATCGGCTCCGTTACGAAGGGCTTAATTGCCGAGCCTGTGAGTTTGAGTAATATAATTCATAACTTTATGTAACGTGATAATGTAGGTAAGTAATAGAGTTTTAACATTTCGCTTCTCGTTAGCTTTTAAGTAGGGCAACGCTCGATAAATCGAATGAATTGATTAACAAGAACCTTTAGGAATTATTCCATACATAGTTTAGCCATTATTATTAACCGTAAGATTGTATCTTTGATACCATGTGTCTGCGATTAAAATAGCGTTTGATTTAAATGCATAACTAGGCCTATTATTACATGTATGGCCATTATAAAATCGTATAAAAGTTAATTATTGTATTTACACTCACGTGAAACTGTCGGGAACGGCCCGACATATGTTTCGAACTGGTATGGAGGATACAATAATGTCTCAGGAAATTTTTAATAAGATTATCGTAGAAAAGCTGTCATATTAAAGGTAAACATGAATGATCGTCGCTAGAGTAGATAAAAAAAATATTTTTCACGGTATAAGAAGCAAAGGTGAGTAAGCGATTGCCATCGCTCATCCTGCAACACCAAAAGTGCATTGCCAGCCTCTAAGATGGGAGTGGCTTTTTTTTGGAAGGTATGAAGGTTGTATACGTAGGTCCGGAAATACCCATACTCATACTCATACTCATTTACTTATCCACTCAATTGCTTCGAATTTTGAGTTGGACTCTATTTATATAATAAAATAAGAGCGGTGACAGGTAGCCGTAGTTACCAAAAGCAATCTAGTGGTTATAAAATGTTTTTCAATTTTACATGTCACATATTGAATTATTAAATTATATTAGGTTAGGTTACCTCGAGCGACAGTTAATTCTGCAGTTTAACTGTGCGAGGCAAATATTTACGGGGTAAAACACGGATTACATTAGAAACCTCGAATTTAGCCCCTCGGTTCCACTGACACAGTTATTTGGTGCCCGATGCGATACATCAAGGCTGCGTGTCACGTGGCAGTAACGCCACCTACTTTATTTCAATTACTGCTCGAATAAAGCCAGGAAGGCTAAATACTTTTACGTGCGGAGAAGTTTGGGTTCCCCCAGACGGGGATAAAGGTGTGAAGTTTTCTCTCAGGGCTGTGCGCTCACAAAATTCAGGCCCGAGCATGTCTTTCTGTGTCAAACACTTTATTGTACAATAAAAATAAGTAAAAATGTAACTTGGGCTTGATGAGTGGCATGGCATCTAACAAAAACTTAGGGCAAGCCGGGGTAGACTTCGCTTCCTTTTTCTTCAGTAGCAATAGAGTCGCACTGAAGTGGACAAGCCGGTGAAAATCGGATACCTATATTGTATAAATATGTTTAAATTCTAGATAACGAATCTGTCAGCTTCTCTATTCTTCCATTGGAACCAACACACCATACTAAAACCTCTGACACGTGGCTTGATGTCATTCTTACTTCCTCTCCGGATCATATCGAAAAGCATGGTCAGTTATTGGCTCCCGGCTTTTCGCACCATGATTTAGTCTTTGCATCCTACAAAATTAAACCACCTAAGTGTAAACCTGCTGTAGTCTCTATGCGTAACTTTGCTAAGATAGATTCTGACGCTCTATTTAGTGACGCTAAGGCGATTGACTGGTCTCCCGTGCTCTCTACTACGTCTACTGAGACCAAGGTGTCCTCGTTTAATGCTAAATTGTTAGGATTATTTGACAAGCATGCTCCATTACATACTGTTAGGGTCAGACGCCCACCTGCTCCTTGGATTACTGAAGGAGTACGTATGGCTATGCGTAAGAGAGACCGGGCTTTTAGAGTTTTTAAACGCGACCGCACTGACGAAAACTGGAGCCTTTTTAAGATAGCCCGTAATCGCTGCAATCAGATGGTGCGTTCAGCGAAACGGCGGTTTATTCATCATAATGTATCCTCTTCGTCTATGGCAGATGTCTGGAAATTTCTCAAGTCTCTTGGCCTAGGTAAACCTACCCATGGTTTCGATGGCACTTCCTTTTCTCTGAACGATTTAAACAGACATTTTTCCTCTGCCCTCTCCGTTGACAATCAAATTAAATCCATCACTCTCTTCGATATTGCGTCACTTCCGCTTCTTACTGCTGGAACCTTTTCCTTTTCACCTACGTCTCAAACAGAAGTGGAAACTATAATAAAGGCAATTCAATCTAAAGCCGTCGGATGCGATGTTATCGGTCGTTATATGGTGGTATCTGTTCTTGACTGCGTGCTGCCGATAATAACTGATATAATCAACTCCTCGCTGTCTAATGGCGAATATCCGTTGCTCTGGCGAAAAGCTTTCGTAATTCCTCTGCCGAAAATTAGTAATCCCACTTTGCTCAGTAATTTTAGACCAATATCCATTCTCCCTTTCCTCTCGAAAATCGCTGAAGCGGTGGCTCACAAACAACTCTCACGGTATATCTACTCTCACCAGCTCATGAGCCCCTTTCAATCTGGTTTTCGGCCTAGTCACAGTATCTGTACTGCTCTTCTTAAGGTGACTGAGGACATCAGACGAGGCATGGAGGATCAATTGGTCACGGTACTAATTCTGATTGATTTCTCTAATGCGTTTAATACTGTTGATCATGACATTCTCCTTGCCCTTCTTAAACATCTTAATGTGTCGCCTTCTGCCCTAAGTTGGTTTTCTGCGTATCTTCGAGGTCGTCAGCAGGCGGTTCGGGTTGACCGAACTTTGTCCGACTGGTGTGACCTTGCCACTGGCGTACCTCAGGGAGGAATCCTCTCTCCACTCCTGTTTTCTATATTCATTAATTTCATAACCGCCGACTTTCGCTCTTCGTACCATCTCTACGCAGACGACTTGCAACTCTACGAACAGTGCAAAGTGATCGATCTTGAGATTGCCATTGACAAATTGAACTTAGACCTCCTGCACATCCAACAATGGTCCGAGAAATTCGGACTATTTGTTAATCCGTCAAAATGTCAGGCTATTATCGTAGGTAGCTCCCGCCAGCTCGCCAAAATTGACCTTGACACTCTCACGCCACTAAGTTTTAACGGCATACCTATTCCTTTTAGTTCGAGCGTCAAAAATTTAGGTGTTCACTTGGACCGCACTCTAAGCTGGAGAACGCAGGTTGCCGAGGTTAGCAGGAAGGTCATGGGTTCTTTGCATGCTCTTAACAAACTTAAGCACTTTTTACCCATTAAAACCAAAACCCTGCTTGTTCAGACGTTAATTTCACCTATAATTGACTACGGTGATGTGTGTTATCCGGACCTAACCGAGGAGCTTCTGAACAAACTGGAAAGACTTCTCAACAACTGCATTCGTTTCATTTTCTGTCTCCGTAAGTATGACCACGTGTCTTTTTACCGCGCTCAGCTCGGCTGGCTTCCTATCCGTCAACGACGTGAAATGCGAATGCTTTGCACTCTCTTCTCAATTCTCAAAGACTCGAATTCTCCCGAATACCTCAAAGACTTCTTCCAGTATTATGGTTTAACTCTTAACCGTCAATTTCGCTCTTCTGGCAATCTATCTCTTTCTATCCCTCCTCACCGTACAGGTTTTATGTCCAACTCGTTTACCGTCCAAGTGGCCCGCCTCTGGAACCGCCTTCCCCTCAAGATCAAGCAAGTCCCGAACAAGTTAAATTTTAAAAAATCCTTGCGTGACCTCTTCTTTAGCAGAATGGAGAAATCTTAGCATATCTGTTTTGATTTTTAGTCCATATATATTTATATTATGTATATATAATAAATATATGTATTTATCTAAGTATTTATCTATTAAAACCTATTTAAGTTAGTTGCACCGCCCACAACTTATCTGCTTTGCCCGATGGTTGACTGGTAGAGAATGCCCTATGGCATTAAGTCCGCCTTTTGTACGATTTGTTTTTCTTTTGTGCAATAAAGATTAAATAAATAAATAACGAATCATACATAATATCGTAAGGTGCAAATTATACGATCTATATACGCGACCAATATATTAAATAGGCTCCTAATTCGAGTGTGCGTTTTAAGATATTGCCATACGTGAGATCTCAGTCATCTCAGGTATACCGCTTTTTGACTGCCATTAAAACGCGATGAGCTGCAAGTGACATATCTCACTTTTGGAGATACGAAGGCCATAATTATTGTCAAGAATTTTATTCCGGTTTTGATACATGTAGCAATATCATCTTTAAAATGTCGACGTGTCAATGAGGTAGGTACTTGAATAGTAAAAATCAACACATAACTATTCTAAATAATTATAATCGTGATAGAACCGAATTATTGCAAAATTTGGAATATTGCAATTGAAATAAAGTTATATCTCTTTGCTGCCTCTTGTCACGCAGCGCAAATATATTGCACTTGGCTCCAAATAATTGTGTCAGTAGACCCCTGGCAACACGCAACTGTCAAATGTTACCGTTAATGCAATTCATTGCATTGCGTTGTCACTGTCTTCGAATATTCATGTGCCATTCATATTATTATGGCGGCTAGAAATACTCAATGCAAATTTAAAGTGTCTACCCACTTATTACCATTCAACTGTTAGGAAAAAAACGTAGTAAACCCCGAAAAACACGTTCTGTAGTTTGAGGTTTAGTTTTCTTTTTCAGTATTTTTGTTGTTATAGCGGCCATATTGATTATGCCAGAATTTCAAGTCTCCTATTATGGTTGAAAAGACGTCATCCCTGTGACAGACGGACAGACAGCGGTAGCTTAGTAATAGGGTTCTGTTAGCACCCTTTGGGTATGGAACCCTAAAAACAAAATAAAATTTTAAATGAAAAAGGATTGCCGTACAAGCAACGTGTTGTCTCACGTAATAACTTAGTTTTTTAACTTTTATGGGGTGGCCTATGTTCAGCAGTGGATTTCTCTGTGGTATGATAGATAGATAGATATTCACGTGGTATCGTCATATACGAGTATCGAGGCTAGACTTTCTGATAGTTGAGACTACAGCTCCTCATGGATTATTATAAATTAGTAACGTCACAATTTACTAACATATGTATCTATCAGAGGCGTGACATTCTCAAGTTAAGCTTGAAAAGTCCACATTAACTTGAAGTGTTGCCCAATTTCTTTGTTCCAATTCCAAGCAAACTGGTGAGAACTGAGGTCGTTGAACGATTTACCATTGATGGCTATTGTCCATTAAACGTGTCGGATTAAGTAGGTAAGCATTTCAATCAAGATTTGTGTATTAATTGTGCACCACAGGAACATTATTTTAATGTTTATGCTATTACGGAGGCCCATAAACATTGCATAAGTAATATCAGAAATGATGAATAATTGACTCCTCTTGGACTAGTTATTTATTATTTTTCAATACTCAGGGCTGAGCTACTTTAATAATTTTAAAGTCACCACGGTCTGCTTGACAATAATTGTAGGAACATGAAAGAAAATACTTATTTATAATCTCTTCTGACTTCTTTTTCTCATCATCATCAGCAATGTTCGCATTGTTGTGTTCCGGTGTGGGGGTAAGATAGCCGGTGAAATTACTAGCATAGAGGCATTCTATCTTCGTCCTCCGGGTAGGCAAGCACTTGTGACTCCTCTGGTGTTGCAGGTGTTTATGGGCGACGGTAATCGCTTTCCATCAGGCGATACGTTTGCTCATTGGCCCCTAAGACATTAAAAAAAAAAAACATCTCCATAATCGTAATTTTAAGATGAAATTAAAAAAAATAAGAGTTAAATGAGTTAGTAGACTTGACAATCATGAAACTTAAAAAGAAACCTTGATAAAGATCAAGAACAAGGACGCAATTCTAAATTCCTACGGGAACCAAGCCAAGATCAATTACTGATCTGATCTGAAATGGCTTACTGTGGTCGGTTCACAAGTTTCTCTACATACATACATGTATTAGACGGAGTTAATACCATCATACAAAAGTCACATAACAGAACTGTAATAATTTCCAAATGTAGTAGCCAAAAGTCGTCTCAGGTATAGATATTATTACATTGTAACTCGTTGCCCCCGGCTTACTTCCATCAATCAAAATTCTTTATACCAGGTAATAAAAGCAGTGCCATTCAATTCCGACATGTTCTTACATCAACTTTCTCATAAGACGAACATAAAAGCTACTCTAATCTCAGCATATTGCGTGACGTGAAAGTAAACGTCACCCGTTCTATTTCAATTATTCTGCCTCGCAATCTGGTTTAACGTAAATTGTCAAAGGCGACGACTTACAGATGGGCAAGTTGCAGAAAGTTTCCAAAAACTGAGAAGATTTCCGGAACTTCACAAGAATTTAAAAATAAAGTTTTGTCACGTCGGGAGATCAGTATGCGAAGTATTTAGTAGCAATTTAAAGTTATGTACTACAATAAATAGGTTCCATATTGGGTTGCATAAATTTTAAAGCCATAATGTCGGTGCGCATAACCACTTTTGTCATAATAGTCCTTGCGCATAAGGTGTATACCTAGTCATTAATTGATCCGCATAATTTTTATGACCATAATGTTTTTACGCATAAGTTAGGAATGTCATATAATTTCGGAGCACATCAACCTGAATCATAATCATTAATCGTCATAATGTTCTTATGCATATCGTGCATTGGCGCATAATACTGAAGAACATAAATATCAAGCTCCTAATTTTTATTTCAACATCAGCCTGGTTTTCTGGCAGCAGTTCATTCCTAACCTAACCTACTTTTCTGGCCGATGTTCGTATTTGTAGGTTCACAATTCTAACCTAACCTAACCTACAACAAAGAGGTCAGTGTGGAGAAGGATTTCTTAATGCGGTGGGGGGCTTCGCCCACCCGTCCCCCCTTTTTGTTTTTGTGCTCATGTAAATTTTGTATCTTATTTCAAATGTTATAAAGTATTATGATTGGTACATGTGATATAACTTATACTATATAATTTCTATTGCCATTAATTACGAAAACCATAATTTATGCGTTGCTCTTCTTCGTACTATCAATTATTATGACATTCAATAATATTACTTGAAATTTTGTGCCATACTAAATTATGCTTATGAAAAGCCTGCCAAACATCAATTATGACATATAAAATGTTATGCAAATAATAATTTATGACAAATAACATGTATGAGGAAAGCCATTATGCGAAATGAGTTATGACAATCAAATTTATGACAAGAATTTTTATTCCACTAGAGGTGATCCCCAATAAATAGGGTATGCTTATTATGGTTTGAATACAATACTCCTAATGACATTTGTCCGATCCGACCTATCTTTACTATGATCAACTCTAATTACATCTACCTTTATGTATGACTTTTTTTTTAAGCTAGGAGGTGCTCGCAACTTTGTCCGCGTATTTTTTTCTTTACCGTAGACGGATAAAAAGTGTCCTATAAACCATCTTTGGACGTCCAGCTATCTTTGTACCAAATTTGGTTAAAATTTGTCCAGCCGTTTTGGCGTGATGCGAGGACAAAGGAAATTATGAAAACAGATGGCGCCAGGTTGGCACGGCGCCGCGCGCTCATACAAAACAAATGGCGATCCTGCATCACGCTATTAAGATTATTCCTGAAATTATGACCGCTCCAAAGAAAGATGATTTTCAATACAAATCTAGAATTTTATAATAGTATAGAAGATGTTACCCTATATTTGTGAAATAAATGTTATCTTATATAATGTTTCAACACAGTTCTTAGAGCAAAAAGGAAAATATTTGATTTTCTGTTACCAGGCGGCCAGAATCACTATATACACGACAACACGACACACTATTCGACTTCTTATAGTCAGTCTCTCAGCGGCCTGTATCCCAAAACTGCGAAAGTGTTGACATTTGAATGACAGACCATATTCATTTTATTAGTCGTGAATATTTCCCTAATTTTCCTCTAATGTGTTTATCTACTTTACATTTCCTAACTCAACACTTAATATTTCCTTAGTAGCAAGCTCCAAATTGAAGCAAAAAAATAATAACTCAGGTTTCTAAATTAATAGGCCCGCTGGGTTGCTAAGTAAATCCAATGTACTTAATACAGTGACCTCATTTTGCGATCCCCTCCGCGGATTCAGAGCCAATAATAAAGTCTGCGCCACTCCACCATCGATGGTACTTCAACCTTTGAGCTGCTCCAAGACAGAATGAAAAGCGAATTACTCTTATTTCTCACTACAATAACCTCGAATTGGAGGACATTCAAAAACCACCCCGACCTTTGTTGCAAGAAAAAAACAAATAGGGTATTTCTGAAATCACCTTTGTTCATTTAGTCTTTGAAGTACAAATCAGATACCCAATTTGTAAGGCTCGGACTTTATGATAAGACCATTCACGTCGGTATTGGATTCTTAGGACAGCTAAATTAAATCAGAAGATGACCCTACGTAAATTAAAGTACCTTAATAATGTAGGAGGGTATTCTTATGTGATTCCGATTACGGTCTGTACATCTTTATACTCGTTGATTACCATTCATTTAGCTGTGTATGTACCTAAGCAAAATGTGTACGCATTGTACATTCTTTTTTTCGTGTCGATCTAGTATTTTTTTTATAACTATTGTTTTCTTTAGCTTAAAGACGTATTTGTGGATATGTTGGCATTTTTAGGGTTTCGTACCTCAATGCCATTTTGTATGTTCGCCTGTCAACCCACTTTCCTGAGGAATGCGTAGAAGTCTCAAGCTGTAATAAATATCAAATACTCAGCTACTCTTCGGAGGCGTAAAAAAATCTAACATCTAAGTCAACGTAATCAAAAGATACGTGCGTTTATGCTACATTTATTGACGCTGGCAAGGGAATCAAAACCTATAGGGTACTTCCTGCTGACCTAAAATCGTGAAACTTGGCAAGAAGAACATCGCTTAGCACAAGTCAATAAAAACTTTTGAAACCCGCAATTATACCTATACAACAAAATATATATTTGGAGTCTTAAATCTACATCATACTGAAGTTTGTGTCTTAGTACATTTTATCGTTTTGTTAGAGCAATATTCGTGCTTTCATCGTTTGTACGGAACCCTCAACGAGTCCGACTAACTCGCACTTATCCAGATTTTACATAAACAATTGTATTAATACTTAAATATGTATTACATTAAATAAGTAAATAAATTAATATTATGAAACAATCTTACACATATCAACCTAAAATAATAGTTTAATTTAGTTATGGCCTATGAAATCTGGCTAACTTATCACAGGGAATATAGCCATTCATCAAACATCAGTCGAGTAGCTACATCGTTTTCCTTATCCCGTATAATTTCTTATGAATTACATAATAACATAGGTATTCCCTTAGCAATAGATTCTCGAGAAAAATGTTTATTCAATTTGTCTCCCACCTCACGTTCAGTAATGTTTAAAGAGATACGCGAAGCTACGATCTCATGCATAATTTTTATTGACGTCTTCGAATTTATTTATACGTGTTTCAGCTGTACTATATTTATTAAACAGAAACAGTATTGCACAATCAGCTAATCAGAAAATAAACAAATACGCAGTTAAACAGGAAATAAAAATCTATGGTAATGCGCACATACACAAAGAAAGGGTAAAAGACGACAGATAGACAAACCCTGTAATAGATTAGTCCTGTTGAAAGTAGAAAAAAGGGAAGACCTCTTCAAAATTTAAGTGAGGACATACAAAAGAAGCTGGAACATTCTGGACTAGAATACAAAAGAAGGACAATAAAAAATTGAGAAATGCAGGAAGAGGGCTCCAGGCGGTCCTTACAGAGAAGAAGAATAATAAAAGAATATACATAGGTATAAATTTATAAAATAACATTTACTTTGAATTGTAATCAGCGAAAGAAAGAATAAAATCTTAAATTATTGCACATTACTAATGACCATAGTTATGCAGAAAGCGACCAGCGTTGATTTTTTGTCAAAGTGACTTAAGTCTTAATTAATGAATGAGTTTGGTCGCTTTTTGCATTATGAAAAAAAAATTTTTGGTCACTTTTCTACTTACAAAATTCCATGAAAATCGATTGAGTAATGCGACCTCTGGGTGGGGACAGCCAGGAATCTTGACAACAGAACTGAATATCCAAACATCCAACTCCGGGCATATGAAATAACTTTAGGCCAAGCTGAAACGGTGACTTTTCGCTCGCTCGTTAATTAAAATGGTAGTGATATTATACATATTGGGTGTGTAATGATCGATATAAAAATAAATGGTATAAGTATGTTGGATATAACGACATTTTATATAATTTCAAAGGGTATAATCACTCATTTTATATAATAAACGTTTGGTATAATTTTAAAATATCTAATTTTATTTGGTATATTTATCATTTGGTAGAACACTTATTTCCTATAACCATCATATGGTAAACTTAAATGGATTTTCAAAAACTTGAGACATGTTGTGCCAAGGGTAGTCACAGGTCCTCAAGGGCATAGTAGAGACTTGTTAAAAGAGATATATATATCACTGGTGCAGTCCGTTTTGACCTACTGTTTGCCGGTTTGGGGAGGTGCTGCTAAAACTCGGTTCATTGACATAGAGAGAGCTCAGCGAAATCTAATTAAAATTATGTATTTTAAGAATATGTTGTTTTCAACTGATAAGTTATACCAAAATTGCAAGCTGCTTTCAGTGAGAAAACTATATATATTGACCTCTGTTCTTAAAAAACATAAAACAACAACCTTTGACCGTAACGTATGACAAAGCGAAGAAGAGACATTGCCGTGAATCTGCCAAAAACAAACACCATTTTTGCTAGCAGACAATATAACAAACAATCATCACATCTATACAACACTATAAATAAAGAACTTGATATTTACCCACTGTTACAGCGAGAGGTAAAAATCAAATTAACTACATGGTTGGAAGATAAAAATTATGATCAGATAGAGGAATTGCTGGTATACGCAGGCTAGACAGAAATACACATACACGCACACACACATACTCACACGCACACACGCACACACGCACCCGCATTTAGATACATATATACAAATTTAAATGATAATTATAAGTATTAACTAAAAATTGTAATAGTACTTGTTAACTTGTATACACGGAAGAGCGGTGGACTCCTGGCACAAGTTATTTAATAACTTACAAGGAGACGCCGGCCATTTGTAATATTGTACTTACTATTTGTTACAGTAATAAATATATTTTTTTTTTTAATGTCCAGTGGGTATACAAATCATATGAAATAAATATGAGACGGTATATTTTGTATTTTTTCTGGGGGATGCAGTTCAAACCTAACCTAACCTACTTTTATGGTAGCAGTCCATTTTTCCTGGGGGATGCAGTTCAAACCCTTTTATTTTCTAACCTATCCTAACCTACGTTTCTAATTGAACTTTTGGTTTAAGTTTTTTTTTTTAATGCCGCCTCCCGCCCCCCTATTTCTCTATACCCTATACGTTATGCCATTTAAACGTTATACCATAAATTCATTAGAAGAAATATGCATTATACTTAAAGAATGTTATATTAAATGTTATTCGATAAAATGATCAGTATATGAAACAATAATGATATCAAATGAGCGTTATAGCGACTGAAGTTATATCAAAATTGGTATAGCCATCGTTACGCACCCATACATACTGTCTAAAAATATTTAAGGTACCTATTTATTAAAGTGTTTTTTAATATACAAGTATTTAGAGCTCATTTAATACTTAGCTTTAAATGAATTCCATAAGCCAATTAACTCAGAAAATCGTATTTCAATTGGTTGTGAAATTACTTTATATTTTCTTATACAAATATGAAAGGAAAAACCATTTATCTTATTAGAAAGTTTTATTTACTTTTTCTTTACCGTGCCTAAAATGAAATTATGATTTGTTTCCCCAGGAGTCGAGAAGGGTTGCTGGGACGTGTCTAAATCAGACAAAATGGGTCAACTGTGCTCTTTGCTCGAATATTAATACATAGTACGACTTGTACGAGTAAGAAGTAGTCAAAAACTAGCTTTGACTAGGCTTTTGAAGTAACGATATTTGAATCTAGAACTTTGCTATCAACCTTCCTATTTCCATCTAAATCTGTTTTATAGATTATGCTTGATACTACCCGAACATACTTTCATACATTTCGACATATTTATATAAGCTTAATAGTTAGTCTTATATTATAGTTAGCCCAAGTGAAACCTAGATTAAGATATAAGTATATTAAGATAGTAAAACATTATACTAAGGTTTATTTAATATGATGAGCCATATAAACCATAACGTTCACATTAGTAATGAGTATCCTACACAATCAGAAACCAGAAGTAATCTCCACAAAGATGAATGTGACAAAGACGACAGAAAGCAAGAGCCGAGATACTCTGAAGTACGAAATTCGAAGTTCGCATCGTTCCATTTCTCTCGCTCTCGTGTTTACTGTACGTAAATAAACGGGACAGTGCGACACTAACTTCTATTATCAAATTTCAGAGTAATCACCCTGATCAGTCAAAAGGCGGAAAGGGACAGACGTACCTATGTATTATAATGAAAGCTCAGTTACACTGGCGGCCACTAACATGCAAATTAGTTAGGCACTTGATCAAAG
This sequence comes from Apotomis betuletana, assembly GCA_932273695.1. Classification (NCBI taxonomy): domain Eukaryota; kingdom Metazoa; phylum Arthropoda; class Insecta; order Lepidoptera; family Tortricidae; genus Apotomis; species Apotomis betuletana. Next base: position 10,933,518 of record OW026309.1, on the reverse strand, counting down.
ACCTTCGTCTGAACGAGTCTTCAAGATGACTTGTAATTCGGGCGATACACAAAAGGGAAGTGTTGGTATTACAATATTGCGGTCAGCATTTTTGTCCTCGGCTTTGAGTAAAGTCATCCTACTTAAATTATACAGGAGACATTTTGTGAAGATGTTTGAAATTTGGTATAGACAGATTTTGAATCCCAAATGTATCTTGACGACTTTTTAAGTTTTTTATAGTGTTATTGATTCGTTGACAATTGCATTTAACGTCCCTTCAATTTGTTGTTAAAAAGGGCACTATTTTGCCTTTTTAATTTTCAGGGGCTAGCATATTTTGCCGCGACCGCTTGTCGCGTGACTCAGCATCACCTGTCTTGCTCGCACGGTACTGATAGGAAATAGACAGGTAGTGTTTGTCGCGCTACAAAGAGTCGCGTATTACAGTTAAGCTAGACGTACAGTTAATACAAGCTGAATGTATTGGGAAGCATTCTAAATACCTGTTTGTACTGTTTATGTATGTAAGTACGATATGACTACTACGTTCAGTCACCGCAATCATCTCTTAGGCGGGTGAAAAGAGGAGTGGAATTTGTTATGTAAGTGCGCCCACTTGTGGGTTTATGTATAATAAGAAATATAAATTTTATTTTGGTGTTTTATTAATCCCATTATAGCGATTAATGACTATACGCGGGCGAAGCCACGGGCACACGCTATTTAATATCTATATTTAAGGTTATAAATAAAAATATGCAGGGAACAGAGGCAGAATTATAGGTATGAAAATAAAATGAACAAATTTAATAACCAATTAACTCTTTGACTTGCAGTTTACAGCTTGATTGGCTGTATTCTGTCCAATTCCTGTATTTGAACACACCGTTGCATTTAAATATTCAAATAACCGTAATTCACAAATTGGGGTGGAACTAGCGAATTCCCTTTTCATACGCATATAGGAATCCGTTTCGCTTGGAATATCTGCTGTCCTCTTTCCGCTTTGATTTATCGTCGTGTGATAGTAAGGGACAGGTGACTTGGGAGATTCGTTGTCGACTAGTTTTAATCTAAATAGGGTTGAGTTACATGCGATGGCGGCGATATGAACAAGCTTCCTGGCTCGACTCAGTGCACAACATAATTATGATCCACAACGCAAAGTTAGATTGAAAGCAGATTAGGTTTGATTAACTACCAGTAGGTTTGGGTGATACTGAATGGAGGTTTGTTCTTATGTTAATGGAGCAAAACCACGAATGTATGACATGGAATTGAACGAAAAAAGGTGTTCTGTGAATGTTATAAGGTCTGTGCTGTATCACAAGATTTCGTGGTTTTTCTATTGTATTAGGTACACGTTTCTAATGGTTTTTAATGTTATTTTGTAGAGTCATTGCGCAAGCGTGACCGGAACGAGATTGGCTTTAAGTACCTACTATTTATTGTAATATTTAATGGTACAAACGATCTCAAGGTCTTTTAATATTTCTTTTTCATTTTGATCATTGATTTGCTAAGTTTAATTTAGACTTTAGGGCTAAGGTTGTGTTTTATTGATAAATCTAATACACTAAGATTAACCGAATGAAATGACATATTTTAACATGTGATTACATAAATCGCTGTAGCTGAATAAAGATACGGAGGATTTACTAGGGATATTCCTGTAATTTATTGTAAAGACGTATGAAGTATGCAACATAAACTTATTTGTAAGGACGTTTTGTTAACGTGTCTAAATATTTAAATTCATAGTAATATTATAAATCCGAATACGTGTCTGTATATCTGCCTTTTTCTACCGTATTTACCTCTTCACGCTTAAATCACTGAACCAATTTAGATGAAATTTGGTATGGACATAGTTGAAGTCCCGAGGACATATAAGATAGTTTAAATCCCGGAAAAGGCTGGTGGAAGTTTGTATGGGGAATTGTAACACGCAGACGAGGTCGCAAAAAAAAAAACTATCACACTAATATTATTAAGTATAAAGACGAAAGTTTGTGAGTGTTTTATGTGTATGTTTGTTACATCTTCACGCTAAAACGGCTGGACCAATTATGATAAATTTTGGCATGAAAGTAGCTGACACCCTGGATTAACACATAGGCTAGGTACTTTTTATTTCGAAAACTTTTAATTTTTCCGCGGGATGAGCGGGTAACACCGCGCAGCTAGTTATTTAATAAAAAAGAATAAAAACTACGTCCAACATGTTATAACCCTCGAACCTTTGAACTCTAAACGTGGAGACATCCTCCATTGTCTCCAACAAATCCCCGGTATAAGGTACTTAGACATTAAATCAGTTTTACGTGAACATTCTAAGGGACAGGGTATCAACAACAAGTCTTTACCTTCTTAGCTGTGTTTCGCTTAAACATATTCGTTTAGCCCCGGACTAAAGGGCAATGATTAATGAAACCTCCCTGTATCTTGGGTGCTACGTCTGCCCCTTTTTCGTGCATAAATAAGACTTAAGAGGGTTTCGTAAAACTATTTTTAAGCTAAGGATTTTAGTGACTACGTGCTGTGTTAGTGAAGTGAAATGAGTTAACAATTTTTAAAAAGCGGCTTTTGTAAATTTGCTTTGAAACTAAATAACTTAATTAACTCAGCTAACTAAATTATGTTCAATCTTGAATCGTCTGAGTTGGAGTTTAAAACTCTACGCGATTCATGTAAAAAAGTTTAATAGCCTTGCAATTTTGTATTTTAAGTGATTGAGGTATTTTTCTAATGCTTTGTTCTATAAATTCATTACAAAATGTGACCTTTATGATAACTTAATAAGGTCCCGTTGACACCCTTTCGGTATGGAATAAAATTTCATACCCTCAGACTAATAAATCAGACGATTTCAATTCGTATTTTATCCGAGTACTAGTACCTATTACGTTATACTATACGAATAAAATGCAGATACTCTTTATTGCACACCTAAAACATCAAAGCAAAGACAAAACAACATGAGAAACATTAAAATAACAGGCACAGGTAAACAACAGGTGGTCTTATCGCTAAATATTTCTTTCAGGTAACCTTTAGGTAGCGTAGTAGTTAAAATTAATTGAATTTAGTAGGTGGTAATAAATGAATAGGTAATAAACTTAACATTAAGAAGAATGTTACAATAAAAACCTACTGGCAAATTGCCGTAATGTATGTACACACAAAGTGATTACGTACATACATACAAAATCGCAAGCAGGCCAAGCAGCAAGCTATTCCACCGGAATCCGTCGCCGTATCCATACATTTATATCGCGTGTATACAAAGCATAAGCATTTGTTACCCAAATGCTTTCCTCGGTGGCTGTCACCCAGCAAATTGAATACAATTTGTCATGCTTACTATTTACGAACGTCTAGGTGGGAGTAAAGATAGCTAAGTGACTATCGACACCGGTATTTACCCGGGTTTTCGCAGTTTTATTTATTTTAACTTTATTCCACATCACAAGTACAAATAGCGGACTTAATGCCATGAGGTGTTCTGTACCAGACAACCATAAGACCATACAGATACAATATTAGTGTGGGATGAGTACAACAAAACGACGTGATAGCACACAATGCAAATGTCGAAAAATAATACATCAATTACCTACATTTATTTTATAAATACATACATGAAAATAATATGTGAATAAATAGAGGTTTCTTATGCAATATTCGTTCCAGAAATAATATGATTATATATCTAGGAACACTGTGAATTTAATAGAGTAATAGCGCAGTATTTGATCAATTAAATGGGCAATTTTTAAAACGAGTACCGCAGTGGAACGGGGTCATGATGCGCAAAGCACATTATGCACAATCGTAGTGAGTAAATAGCTGGTAAGGTTTCATAACAACTTAAATCTCTATTCATCAATTGTTTTTTTAATCTTCCGTAACATGCAAAGGTGGGCATAGCTGCGATACCTTTACCTATTTGGTTGGATAAGTTTGAAAGCGACAGAAAACAAATGAAGTGAACTGAAATAGTCAGTTGGCGGACCAAGACTAAATGGATTAAGGCATAAAGGTCCTAAAACACTTTTCGAAATAGCTTTAGTCAGACTAATAATACCTCTAACCAAGTGTGTTAAAGTGTGCAATATCTCAAACGAAATGCGGTAATTTATGGCTTCATCTGCAGATATATTCTTCGTTGAATGGCTGCCAGCGTGCAGCGTAAACCAAGTAAACACATCTCTCGGACAGAAAAAATACGAATAAACCTGTGATGAAAATATCTACTTCAGTTATCGATGAGGTTTTAATATCTGTTGATTTGTTGATAAAGGATAAACAATAATTTTCCGCGGCCTATTGTCTACCATTATTTAATTTAAGATTTCTCCTGTAATATTTTTCTGGTTGGTGTGCAATAAAGTATTGACTTTTATGTTTCCTTTTATGGAGCTGTCTCGTACGGAATGTTAGTGTTTTTATTTCTGTTTAATTTTCGAAGACTTTTGAATTATTATTTCTTTATAGATAGTGCTTGCTGTAAGGATCTACAAGCTATCGGTCATTAATTTTACTGTAGCATGGTTTTTCCGAAATGTTAAAACATATAAAATATATAATTACCTATACTGTTGATGGTTGGCACTTGACAATATCAAACCGTTGAAAGTGACACATGTCAGTGTCAAACCCTTGAAATTTTGGCATTTGACAAGTGTCAACCGTCGACTAGTTTTTTTTAAATTAAGTTTCGAAGGCAAAGATCCCTTCGGCCACTATTATTGAGAACTGACCATATCAATAAAAAAAAAATATTGGAAAAACCATGGTAAAGAAAAATTAATGACCTGCAGCTTGAAAAATAATTTTGAGGACTTCCAAAAATTGTACCAATCCTATTTCTAAATGCGTCCACAGCGTAGATCAAATTACAATGATGTAGTCTTTCACTCTTGATTTGAGAATTAAGATTCCTCGTAGTGAGACATAAAACCATAAAGCCAACTGGGTTAGAATAATATTGTTTGAAAAGAACCGCCTCATAAAAGTTTTGTTATTTATAAGTAGCAGTCTGTTATTTGAAATCTTTTCACTGAATTCTTTTGAATATCCATTGGAAAGTTCTCAAATTTCAGGGATATATTTTTGGTATACGATGATTCGTTGAATTGCTCTGATCATAAATGTCGTTTTGCGTTTTTGCTACACACAGGGCATTGGCTTCAGCTTTAGGTGTAGGTAATATTTATGGGTTGAATTAATAAGTTTGTGTGCACTTAGTCTTCTGCTTTACAAACTTGAAGCGATTGTTTTGGAATAAATTATTAGTGAACATTTAGTTTAATTGGGCGAAAGTGTTTTATGTAATTCGAGCGTTTCACAATAAGAAGTCATTAGACACCAGGGAGCTGGTTAATGGACCATTAAACGAACCTATAAATTACACTTAATCATGACTAATTGAAGTGACATAAAGGGAAGCACACACATCGATTGGCTCGCCTAGTGACGCGCCCGGGTGGTCTCGTGAACTGCCACTTGGGCTTTTACATTGTCAGATAATACGCCGGCTAAAGGGAACCAAATAAAAATTAAGATAATAGTGATGGGACGAATGTGGACAACGTCGTAAAAACGCAATTTTATCGAACTTAAACATTAATGCCGTCCAATAAAACGAAGAGATAAAGAGACATCTCGACCATTAAAAATAGCATCTTGTAGTAGTTTATGTACATTAAAATTTCAATAACCCCGACCACATCTCTAATAGAATAAGCACTAGAGACATCCGGTAGATTATACAAAAGGTACCCCATTTTAGTAAAACCCTTCATTAAACTTATCTGCGTCGGATCTAAGCCCGAATCTGTGTAACGTAATCGATGTCGAAACGAGGAGCCGCGAAGGACAAAGTGCGGTCACAAATTTACATATAGATTTGGGATTATTTTAATTTAAAACACGCATTTGGAAAGTGTGTTAGCATATACACGAGGGGCCATTACAGCTTCTTTGTCGCAGTCGGTTAATGGCAGTTCGGTGAATAATGCAAGTGGCGGACCTACCGCGTTACTTGCACCCTCGGCGCGGCGAATAAATAGTCCGGTAAGCCGATGTGACCACTCAATAAAATGAACCAATTTGTCAAGTGTAGCTGCGCCCATGTTGAATCTGGGTGGAGCCGTCGTTAACTGCACTCATTTAACTGATTTTCAATTTAGAAATGGAATTAAAACTATAAAACGCTTGATTTACGAGCGCGATTTCATGAGTTTATAGTTAGATTTACATTTTATTCTAATTGAATGTCTAAATGCGGTCTCGGAATGTGTAAGACAAGCAATTCATATAGCCTTAACACATCAAAGTGCTGGAAGATATATTGAAGATGCGATGTTAATTATAGGGCTTGATTTAATTCCATACGGGTATTAAATCAATCATTGCTGGGGACGCATTATCCGGGATCGGGGGAAGAGAAACGCACGCCGAGCACATATTTGTTCTTGTTGCACTAATAGCTCGTAAATATTTCAGCGCAAGCGTTGGACGCACATGCGCTTCAGACAAATGGTCGCTTATAAATATGTGCCCCGTCACTTTGAACATTCCCTCTCGTTACGTTACCGACGACTGAAATAACAATACCCACGAAGTCGACAGTTTTAAAACGGAAACGCTCGCCCATCCATCACTTTTGGCCAGTCCTGATGGATAACTTAATGTGCTAGTTTTCAACCCTCTGTTTATTTTTCCTTATTCAGAGCGAGCCTGAAAGTACCTACTGTGAAACAAAAACCTTGTTTAAGTTAAGTTAGTCAAGAGATCAATTACAATATTAATGACGAGCCTTTGAAAACAGTTATTAAAATAGCTGAGAAAGTTTAGTATTATGAGCTGTTGTTATAAGAACGATTATCATATTGCTTAATGAATATGATTAACATACGATAAACCAAAGCCCTACCCGCATCTGTCTCAGGAATTAAAAAAACTAGTCAACTGATGTTATCTAAATTGTAACACTTAATAAAATTGTGTGTTGTGTGATTTTATATATTTAAAAAACCGGTCTTTGAATTCGTGCAGTTGGTTAAAAATTAAACAAGTAAAATGCAACAGCAGTGGAAACCGCAACATGAGTAACATATTTCTTTTTATTAATAATTACTTTACTCAATGTTTTGCATTGTTAAAATAAATGCTGTTTGTTTTTGTAATTGCATCCTCAGAGAATCGTTCGTGATGAAAGCTCCCCATTCTCCCCAAGTTACATCAATTATGTACAAAAAGTCGGTTTACGATGGAAACTACCGAAGACAAGCTAGGGCAGTGCGTGAATCTTCCCTAATCTACCCTGGCCAATAAAACTAGGGGCACCGGTGCCCTGTCGTCGAACGGTTAAAAGGCAGTTTAAAAGGGAGAATGTCCAGAAAATGGCCAGGAGTTTTTATGGGGTCTGAATCAGGATTGTTAGAGATTTATGACGTGGGCGGAAGCCGGGTTTATTGTTGTGGTTACCAATTCATAGGTAATTCTTTAATCAATCTAAGACGCGTGAAAGCGTTTAGAGATTTTTTTCGGCAGTGAATATTTTATGCGCCTTGTATTTGTTATTTTTGCGCTTTATTTGCACTGTTTCAAATACATTTACTCGAAAATCATTATGTACCTACATTATTATTCGTTAACTATTTCCAAAACATTAGCTCGGAAAATCTTACATAAAGCGAAATATTTCATAGCTATTTCTACAATTATTTTAGCTGCTGCCTTTTTTCATCTGCATAAAATTAAGTCAGCAACAATAATTATTCGGCTCGCTTATTATTCAAGTGCTTATACAGCACCTATTGTAGACTCTGAGTACTCATAATACTGAAGTAAAACCCGTCCACAGGAGGAGGATCAACATACGACCCGTACTGTCAATCCAGTTTATCTCGAGAATAATGCGATGCAACCCGACTGTAATTCTACCAACAACACTAAACAGTCGTAAAATATTCTAGATTTAAGCACACATACATCCTTTTGGAGTTGTTGGCTGTATATCATCTGTTTAAACCGTACCGAAATGTCTCCGACGCCTGGCTTTCCTTCGGGACCGATGGAAATTCTGCTGTTCTGTATTCAGTAGGCATTTAAAATTGGAAGCGATATCGTTTTGAACGAGTTCCAAAAACACTGGCAAATATAAATCAAAGACATTCTTACTCATAAACTGGATTACATTTTCAAGGTACACAACTACCAATAAAATTAAAAATCACTAATCGAAAAGATTGCAATGCAAGACGTCATTAACAAAGTAAATTATAAAAATGCTTTATTACACACCAATACAAAAGGAAACAAGACAAATACAATGTATAAATAACGTACATTACATTACATATGAGCAAACCTTATTCTTTAAGATATTACGAAACGAAGCTTGTATTTTCCAAAAAGGCAACGTCTAGGTTTTCACCCTAAAATAGGGGTTTATCGTAAAGCGTATTTTTCGCCAGACTGATAATTTATATGCTTCCCCCAAGGCTACGGGCCTGCCAAAATTCTGTTATATCGAGATAGCAAGTGTGCGATATAGACAGAATAGTGACATTAGCGCCGATATTTATTTTTGTTTTATGTTGTTGTTATCTTTATGAAATTTTATATTATATTACCTATGTAAAAAAAATAAGTGAATACATCTAAGTAGCCTATATTTGACAGTCGCTGAATAGTAAGTACGTTTGTGGAACACGGGCAGCTGAGCATTTACAGATGCTTATAGGATACTTTTTACCCGACTACGGAGAAGCAAACAAGAGCGTTATGACTTTTTCTACCGCGCATACGAAATTTGCAGGCACCTTAAACGTACGTTTTTAGTGAGAAATTATTATGACTGGCTTTTTGAGTTGTAGACTCCGCGACTATATTTCTAAATGACTGAAATACAAGTTTTTTAACTTTTCAACCATTTCCGCCATCTTTGAATTTTCTTAAAAACTGTGGTCAAAAAGAAATGTTATTACCTACCTCCTCTCCTCTTACTCGTACTATGCGACTGACTGGTTTTGCTATCTATTTTACTTTGCTATATGTTTTTATTATGTCTATTTAAGTATCATATGTAGGTATATTTGATTATTGTTATTTATGTCTGTTTATTGTTTTTATTTTATTTTTGTAGTTAATTTTTGTGGCTTAAAGTTGTTGTGCATCACCTACTCAATTCTAACTCCTGTTGATCTACTCCGCTACCTAAAGGTTGTCTGGAAGAGATCGCTATTTAGCGATAAGACCGCCTGTTGTTTACCTCTGTCAATTTGTTTACTGTATATCTCTCATGTTTTGTATCCCTGTGTATTTGAGGTGTGCAATAAAGTGGATTTGTTGTTGTTGTTGTTGTTATTATTAAATCTGCTCACATATTTTACGAGATTTATTGGCCAAGCTAAAACGGAGACATCATCAGTTTTATTTCATTTCAATAAAAAAAGACAAAATCGTGATTAAACTGTCCAGAATGAAAATAACAACCACAAAATGAGTTACGGCAGATTCTCATCGACGACAAGAATACGTTTTATGTTTATAAATTAGCTTAATCACTACTAAACGTCACGTTAATGTATATTAATTTGAGCGGGAGCTCTTTTGTGCGTTTATTAAAAGACAAAAAGATTTAATAAAGCTCTTGGGAACGCCGGCCGCGGTGGAAGACTGCGAACCACGAATAAAGTTTGAATTGAACATACAAAACTCCTGTGAGTCTCAGACATATTAAAATATATACGAAACTGCGGCCAATCGAATGAGTGGTCGATTAGCCGCCGCCGCCGCGACTGATCGGCTCTCCTGATGATGAATCGCGAAACGATTCGAAACATGTTCGACTTCTACGACGTGAGTAAACCCGTTTTGTAGGTAAGTATTTTAATAAGTTTGAAGTTTAGTTTATCGGTATCAGAGGGATGTTAAATTATAATTTCACATTTTTGTTTTATGCGACATGTATGCTATACGATTAAATAAATAAATAGAGGGATGTTGATCTCTTAAAGGTATTTTGCAAACACCAAGCACAAAGTAAACAATATAGGGAGATGGTTCTCTCTTTCAGTCTTCGCAAAAGCCACGTGAACGTTTAATTATATCGGTTGTTGATGGGTTAATGAACTTTTCTTTGTTGCTCGTTGCCACAGTAATGTCACCCTCTAAAACTACGATTTTGGCGATAATATTTGATAAAAACTTTTTTATTGCAACAGCCCATTCATATGTAGACGTATTTTCTGGCAATACCTATAATAAAAAATATATATACACTACATATAGTCTCCTGGGTCATAGGACAGAATAACAACAAGAAAAGGTTGATTCACCCTGCATATGCTAATATATTACCGGTTGTCGGGAAACTGAGCATCATTCTGTCATGCTCGCACGGTATTGAAAGGAAAGTGACAGGTGGTATCTATCGGGCAACATAATATTGTCGCGTGTTACAGTTCGTATGCTAGAGGTGCTGATGTAAAACGCTTCGTAGTCTGTGAGTGTGGTGACGTGACCGATTGACGCGAACAGAAGTGGAAGGCAGAGCTCACCATGGTGCACGCAGGTGTATAGGCTAATAGCGTGGCACTCAAGCAAGAGTACCTAGCTGTAACAGAAGCATTATTTCTTCAAGCCTAGGGGGCGTCTCCACTAGGACGTGCGAAATAGACCAATCACCTGGGTTTAAGATGTATCTCAGCTCCGCTTTACTTTTGCGATTGGTCGATTCAGCACGTCTCCGCTCCGCTCCGCTCCGCTCCACTTCAGTGGAGACGCACCTTAAGAAGCAATTTAATATCTTAAATTGAAACTAAGCTTAATTTTAAGCTGAATTAATATTTGAATAAGCACTCAAAATACAGATTATCATGATTCACTCAACTGCGTGCTGTACCGCAATAATCAATTAATTATCTGTAGTGTATCGTGTAAATGCTCTTAACCTATACTGTTTATAATTGATATCGTTATTACGGCTAAATAATTAACGTGACTTTATTAATCTGAATTGCAGGTTATCGACGATTACCACCGCTTTGCCTATTTTCAGGCATTAAATTTGAGAACCTTATTATACTACTGTTCTTGAAAAAAAAAGTTTTCTAGTAAAGACGGCGACTCGCGAATGTTTGTCGCGCGACAAATATTTTCTGTCTCTTTCCTTTCAATACCGTGCTACAAAGACAGGTTATACTATGACGCCCGACAAGCGAAGTTGCAACTATGATGGTCGCGTTTATCAAACGATGAATACTTAAGTGACAAATTATAATCAACCATCATGATTTATTGAAAGTATGAAAATTAAATAGAATATTAACTTAATTCTGTTGTTCTTTATTGTAAAAGGATCTTTGGAACTTCAGTCGTCATCGTATTTTACTTCAGTGTGACAATCATTACTTTCCCATTTACAATAAAATTGTAAAGATACACGATCAGCATATTCCAAATAACGTGTCAATCTAGACTGATGAATCCATTTTAGGTGGCATTTTTGGTGGTGATTTTTCAACACGACTTCATTATCGTCTCCAAAACAATACTTACAAAAGAAATACACACTTACATACGAAGCTGGGAGCGATCACTAGTATTGAGGAAAAATATCGATAAATGAGTTCATCGATATAGCAACTCCCTACTTGTCACTCCGATAACAGGTAAATATTCATCACGTGAAGAATGTGACCGTTGCGCCTATGGTTGTTGCTTTCATTTTTTACCAAGCATAATGTTCGACACCACGCCACTGAAAGTCAGAAATAAAATCAGTTTTACGTTCTGTTTTCACGCACTAGTGCATAAAGATTACATAGTTGCCCGTCTGCCGCGTTTATTCCCATATTATGAGGGCAATACAGCCGGCCGAATCACGTCGCGCCGTAGACTATGAGAAAAGTTGCCCCAGGACGAGGGATTTATTTGTCAACTTTGTTCTGATAAAACTTTGTTTGACATTTGATTGTGAGGTCATGCCGCTCCGGCTTCCGCGCAGATAACTTCTGAGGGCGTCTCTTAGCTCCAGATTAATTTCCCCTAGTAATATTGGCTTCGTTCACTTTATTCTTTCACTTATAAATGAAGCTGCGTATTTCTATATTACTATATGGCGGGATTACTGCGATACACGCGCGGTATGCTAAAGCACGCGGGCATTTATTAAAGCTGATTATTTAATTAATCCTATTAGCAATGTTACGAGCAGGCATGTATTAGCATGGCATATTGCTGGCTGTAAATTAGCAAATATATAATAGTTGCGTGAATTAACTACACAATTACATTCCTCAAATATATATAAATAAATAAATAAATATTAAGTGACAATCATACACAAATCGACCTAGTCCCAAACTAAGAAATGCACGCATGCAATGATGATGACGTCGTCATAATAAACAAAGTATGAAGGGCTGTCATAGTACATTGAGGGCAATTCGAGTTTTATTAGAAAATTCAAAATCCGGATTTTAGTTTATAGATTACATACATATATGATCCTATAATTTGGTAAGTTGAGGGACTAAGTTCGTTTACTCTACTTTAAGAAAAACCCACTTGCTTGTAACACACTGTATACGATAGCTTCATTCTACAACCCAGGAAACATATTTTATTCCGATCCACTAAAGATGAATAGCTTCATGGATCGGTTGTCATGTAGTAAGTAGTCTTTTTAGTGCCGTTCGACCACCCTCAAAGTTCAGAACGATATGTCACAGTCGCTTAACGATCTATTTACGTGAGAAGTCGGTGGGCACACCTCAAAGGAATGCCGTGCAGGCTCGGAAGTTGACAAATCTTCCAGTGCTATTTCTGTACTAATTAGAACCCGGAGTGTGGGCGATGTCATTCGAATGACATACAAATTTAATAATAAAAGAAGACGTTCGGCGGTAACTGCGCTATAAACACATTTGTTGGTTATATCAAAGAGATCAAAAGAGGTCAATCAACGTTTTTAAAGAGTGATGACAGATAAATGCAAGCACAGCTATATATAATACAATAAATCTGAAATAAAATTCTAATGAATAAGTTAATCAAGCGACTTGTCAAATAAAAGGTTTTAAAGACTTAAAAAATTCATAATCAGAGTGAACTTCTCTAGCAAATTAGCTCCATTTAATCGCCTCATTAAATGCTCGTTTTTACTAATATGCTTGTAAACAAGACCACAAATTATAATTTCGCAGAAGCGCTCCGTTTAAGTCGCGAGTGCGTAGGTATGACTCGAGAGAAAACAAAGGGTAATTACCCGTTATTATAAGGATTATGTTGTGATACAACTCGTACCTTTGTTTCATATTCTCTTATATTTACAAGGGGCTTATTAGAGAGCTATTAAACTTATTATTAACGAAACCAGTGTAATTGCCGAGCCAATTGGCGTTCTCGGTTATTTGAAATTTCTTACAGGACCAATTTTAAGTGAACTGAACCAATTTAGATTTCAATTAAACGGCTCAATTCTGTACTCGCTTCGTTAGATACAATTCTAATTTAGTTTTATCCTCGAAATACTTGATTGACTTACCTACTTGATGGGTCAACTTATTACCATCCCATAGGAAAAGTCAGTACGATCTCAATCAGGTAAACTTATGTAATTTTTTATATTTATTGCCGAAAGTTATGAAAAATCACGGACGTACATCGTACGTACACCACTCTCTAACCTACTCGTACAAGTATGTGTTTTTGATCCCAATGAAAAATAGAATCACTTGACAGATAAAGAAATGCCTGTTCTTTTAACATGAGTCTGCCAGCCCTTTGTGACGTAGTACAATTGAAAATAAGCGTGTAAACATCAACCACAGCTCTTCACACATAAATCTCAATCATAGCAATCAATCCAACGAGCAAGTAACAATAAAACCTCAACTTAAAGGCCAGGAAACGGCCAGTGCGGTAATGTGGTGATGCCTAATGGGAGGTGCCCCGTACGAATTAGCTGCTCAATTAGACCGAACTTACCGGGCACACATCGACTTTTCATACTCACCATTACGCCCACGGAAAGTAACTTTATCGCACGAGGGCAAAGTATACATTTCAAAGTATTCGTTAGATACGACGTCGGGAGAGTTGGTCGGTGTACCGCTAACCGGCTGCGATCGAACGTGAACCCAATTAGAGTAATTTCTGTTATCTGTGTGGAAACGCACTGATCGTTTGAGCGTAAATGAAAAATCCACAGTTTGTGTATTCATTAATTTTAATCCTGATGATCGATCAACGGGGGGTGGAATGCCATTGATTTTGACATCATTTGAGTGACATTTCGAACATCACTACGAAGTATAAAATAAAGTCGCTTCCTGCTGTCTGTCTGTCTGTCCTATGGGCTTGTGCACAAATCACGTGAGGTTTAATAGGGGGAGGGGGGGGTTACGAAAAAATCACGATATATCACGTTGGGGGAGGGAGGGGTATAAGGAGACCGCACGTGTATTTTTCTACAGTGAACGAACTAAGAAAAAATCGATATTGTTTCTCGGTTTCGTTAAAAATTAATCTTCACTTGTTAAATACTTCAAAATAGCAAGTCTATTTTACGAAATTTAGGCGGAAAAAAAATACACCTGAGGTAGTGAGGGGGAGGGGGGTTAGCAAAGAACCTCACCAAATATCACCAGGGAGGGGGTCAAAAAGTACCCAAAAAATCACCCTCCCTCACGTGATTTGTGCACAAGCCCTATGTATGCTTAGATCTTTAAAACTACGCAACAAATTTTGATACGGTTTTTTTATAGATAGAGTGATTCAAGAGGAAGGTATATATGTATAATATATGCATAATTTATCAGCATTGCACCCGTGTGAAGCCGGGGTGGGTCGTAGTTTTTACTATAAAGCGGCAACTAGTAAGAGCAGGAAGTTTAAGTGTCCCAGCCAAGTGTCGGTAGTTCAAGTGTCAGAGCTTGTTTTTGGATCATGGTTTCGAATATATCACGGATAAAATTACTTGGATATGAATAAAATCGAATTATATCGGTTTTTGCTATTCCAGCTTAAAATTACTTTAACAAAGTAGGTACCTACCTACCTAACAGTAAAAGATAAATCGCTAAAGTAAACGTATAATGTTAATATTTTGGATATAATGTCATTGAGAAATGTTAAGTTACGCCCCTGAACGTATCTCAAACTGTCAGTTTGTAGGTAAATACGTGGATATTTATTTGTTCCGCGTTCTACGAATATATCGTTTTAAATGTCTGATATTAAAAGTTTTCGTGTTAAAAATAGCACGTCTAAGGAATAAGAGATACCAAAAATGTACCTACATGTTATTGAGTCGGTCCCATTGAAGATAAAGGGTTCCGAGTAGGGTTGCCAACCATCCCGCTATACCCGGAAAGCTCCGTTTCTGGAGCTCTAGATTATGCGCACCGCGAAGGGTCCGCGCGCGCGGTACCTTGAATTGTCTTATTTTTTCTGGATTTCCTGTTTCAGTTGTAATTTTGAGTAATTTGAGAGGGCATCATATTAATTGGAAGATATACCACAACGCGCTCACTCGCTCAGCACTGCCCTTCATTCTGCGCCCTTTTCTTCAGCTCTTCGTTTTCTTTCCATGGTTATCAATTATCAATATGTTGACGGCCAACGACCAATATGCCTTGCCCAGTTAAGCTGTGTGAAGGAGTCTCGAATTTTATAACTAAGTCCTGCAATTTTTTTGCAAATGTACCGCAAATCTGTACACTAAGGTTGGCAACCCTAGCTCCAAGTAAAGTGGTGCTTAATTTGACATCGATTGATTTGCACTCACAAAAAACATCTGTCTTTTATTATCAGAATGCTTGCTGGGCCATGACATTTAAGGTGGACTGCAATATATGCTAAATAAGGTAAGACTAGTTTCGCTTATAAAGCATAGGGGAGATCAGGATTCACAAGTAAGAACTAACCGGGTCTATCCTTAAAACAAGTTTTTAGTGTTGAGAGCCTACTTCAGTCAAATCGTTTTGAAGTTGGGTTATTTTCTCAGCGATACGTGGCGATACTAAGAAACAGTCAAAACCTTAATTCTACTAATCTCGTCATCGTGAAACTCATGTGTATTAAGCTAGTTTTTGTCAATGGAACAATTTAGAGCTTGCTCTACATTTTGCTTTCCTCTTTACTCATGACAAATTATTTTATTTGCTGCCGTTAAATACCCATCTAGGTCTAATTTCATTTTCCTTCGTTTTATTCTGGTATTGTGTCTGTTTTAGGCTCGTATTTATTATCTGTACTTACTTAAATTATGATAGGTACTGAACTAAAGTGTGGTCTAAAGTATATACAAACTAGCTTTTGCCCGCGACTACGTACGCGTGGAACTTGATAAAAGGGATTATTAAAAGCGCCTAAGCAAATGTAAGGGCAATTGTGCTTTTGGTCTAATAATTACATTTCCTACAGGGTCACCGCACCCCAACAGAAATGTTCACTCACTTTTCGATCTTTTTAGGTGTAATTTCCAGGATGAAAACTATCCTATGTCCTTCCTCGGATCTTAAACGATATCTATGCCAAATTTCATTAAAATCGATTCAGCGGTTTAAGCGTGAAGAGGTAACAGACAGACAGACACACTTTCGCATTTATAATATTAGTATGGATAGACACTTGAGAGCTGTATTACATTTGAGTGTAGTTTATTAATACAGGTCTGTAATCCTAACGAAATTTATTACAATAATTATTTTGGAACTAACTGAAAAATTGAGATTTTGTTAACAGGGAAATTTACTAGTTTATCCTCGCGCTCCACGGTAGAATACAGTGTCAAGTCAAATCTTGATCCTGACGGGAGGAAATTCTAAAATAGTACATTTATTCAAAACCAAAATGTCTTCTTGTCCTAGGTTTAGAACATTTATTCCAAATTCAAAACTTCAAATTTAATCGCACATCCTAAAAGTTTTAAACCTATTTGCAAAAGACGAAATATCCATTGACAGAGAAGTAACTCTCCAAAGTCTCTTTGTAACGTTGTGAAAGTAATTTGTTTATTATATAATCATAAAGTTGGTACTTTCCTGTTTTAAATACAGTATTTTCATTAGCATAAGTTTGCTGTAGTCCCGAGACGCGTTCTTAACTAGGCCCTTAAGAATATTTGAGACTACAAATTTAGATACTTATTCAAGTTTTAGGAACTGGCGGTAACCAAGGACGTCGAATTAGGCCATGCATAGTAAAAACTTATGTCAAAGATATTAGTTTAACATTTCTAAATTGAATTCCAAAGATGTTATTGATGTTCTTGATATTCCGACTATCTGCGAGTGACGGGGTTCGAAAGAAACGAATTTGCAAGGGCCTTTGTGGAAACACTAATTTATCACCTAATAAAAAAAAAGTAATCAAACGTTTTGACCTAAATTGACACACACGCACAACACAGTTAAAGACGAGCTCGTACACACCTACAAATTTGTATGAAACATAAATCATTTTCAATCAGATCAAGCCCTAAATAGCCGTGCAAAAACCCGAGGTGAACTCAATGGCGAAACGATTCGAACATGTCGGCAAGCGTGGCATCCCGAAAATCGTGACCGGACCACCCACAAGCGCTGTGAGAAAATAAATAAAATAAAACAAGTATAAATAACAGTGCTCGCGCATAATTGATCACAAATTAAAACTCGCCGCGTCCGAAATGTTAAACGCTGGAGTCGCCGAAAGCGAAATTAGTATGTGTGAGCGTGTGTGTGCGCACTCATTGGTATGTTGGCGTAGGGTTGTCACTTGCTTTAGAATATTTTTGTTCCAGATATTTTTTATGTAGTATAGTCGTTGACTAGCGAATTTGTTCAAATAAGTTCAAGTTTAAATCCACAGACATGCAACTTTATCTATGGACCGACGTTATCAAATGTATAATATGTCTACTAACATCCACTACTGGATAGACTTCCCCAAGGATCTCCAATGATTTTCAATCTTCAACAGACTGTCATCGCGATCACGTTATGAAGGCTCTTCCTACACTTAAACTTCTAAAATTTAACCATATTTTCGCCACGCATTCTTAACTCTATAACTTACTAGACATGGCATATGGATGCATAGCTGATCCTCAAATTACCTGTGAAGAAATAACGACATTAATTAATTAATATAATTATTAAAAAATATACGTTGGATTGAGATTTATGTTACAAATATAGCATTACATCATACATTATAGGAACTCAATGTATAGGTACGACTGTAAATCGTCAGCATTCGTTTCGTTTCGTTTCGGTGACTACACCGAGCCAGCAGTTCGGCTGCAAGGACGCGGAGGCGTTGATCATGCCAGGGAAGGAGAGACGACTGTAAATCGTCAGCATTAGAAACAAATTAAGAAAATAAACAAACTTAGAAAATCACAATATAAGAATACACAATGTAATAACAATTAACAACGATGTGGAATAAGTATTGTCAATAATCAAAATTTATCAATTTCAATACGACGTGATATGACGTTGAATGCAACGTCACAGATTATATACAAGCGCGGGAGAACCGAACAAAATATGAATAAGTGTCCTTTTGATAGCCCTGAACTTCCCCACATGTAGGTATACATTTTCCTTCTGTTTACAACTGAACAACAGCGCACTCGGAACAATATGCCACTAAACATAGTTAAATGTCCTCTGTTCTCATTATGTGTCTTCAACAAAACCAATATAAAATTAATATTGCTCGATTGACATTTTGTTCTTAGATATCCTTCCGTTGTTTTATTGTATTTAAATCATTTGATACCATTTGAAGGCAATATTTTTTTCTCAATTAGGCAAGTGCAAAAAGTTTGTTATGTCACGTCGACATCGCGTAGCTTATTTGCTACTTAATTTCCATACGAGTGTCAACCCTAACACTTGAACATAAATTAAATAGCTATGTAATATTAATGAATTGGCAAATGTTAATTTGTCAACTATTTAAATTTCGAAGAATTAGAGCGATTCCACGAAGGTCTGTGGTCATTTTAATATTTCTTGCTTAGATTGGTAGCGCGATAAACCGAATTTCCGACTACCGCGGCTTAGGAAAACTTTCATGAGTAACAAATACATATATTCAACAAGCATTAAAACTTGCCCGGCAATAAGACTAGGGGGACTCACAAATAAAATAGACTTATAAATTTCGTAGTTAAGTGTTCAAAACACTTCATTTTGAAGTTACAAAAACTATAAGCTGTGGCATCTAGCTCTGGTAACTTATAACTTGTGGAAAACTCGACGAACTAAAATTACCAAGTTTGTAACATACTTAGGTATTACTTTTGTCGCTGCAGACTGGATGCCTTGTTTCTCAGTTTGTGAAAACACCGTCTTTTAGATGTTCATGTTGAGTTCAATCGAGTTCGGAGCGATTGAACTTCTGCTTCTTTTATCAACTTTATATTGTCTTTGATTCTATCCAGTTTAACTATCTTAAAGGTTTGTCAATTTGTATCAACACTTTTTTACGTATTTCCCTATTTCAAATGTATCGAAAATCTTAGTCAAAAAATTATATAGATCATAAAATGATTAACGTGCGTATAGATGATGTTTACGTATACACGTAGATTGTTTAAACAACCACAAAGCTAGGTCGGAAATTATAAGTTCCGATGCTACATCAAAATTCATATATGCACGGTATTTCAAGTTTATTGGATACCAATTGAAGTCATACAAGGCAAGATGGCGAGTGCATAGAATCAATCAACGCATTCAATAGCCGTGATTCGTGTCGGCTGGACGTCTTGACTCTTGACTAACATTAAAATTCATTGAAAACTTGTCTAATATGGCGGTACGTGACACGATTACCGGTACGTTCGCCCCGCGGCTCGCTTGAATACAAAATTCTTACATCGATTTAACTCCATATAAGAACTTATAAATATGTAATGAGAAACCTCGAGTTGACGCCGTTTTAAACCAAATCAAATGCACTTTGATACCTTTATTAAATAACGAAGTAATTTTTTGAAAACTTTGACGATCATAATATTTGAATAATTCTGATTTATGAGCGCTACTAGATGGAAATTCAAAGAAAATATGAATATCATTACTATTCTCGATGATTTAGTGATGATTTTCAACATAATTTGTTAATTTATTGACTTAAGGCGAAATTGAAGCCATTATAAAGATTCATATGAGCATTAACTAAGTTACGGATAGTAAACATAAAATATGTTAAAGATCTTATAAAAACGGACAAGCTGATAACGTAACAGTTTCTCGTGCGGTTGCACTAGTGATAAAGCACCTTTTAAAATAAATTATTAGCGTAGATTAGAATCGAAACAGAAATTATTACGCCTAGTTGCAGTTGTACAGAAGTTATCAAAATAACTAGCCGCCGTAACCGGACTGCTCTTATCTTTGGAAGTAATGTGTAGTTTTATTTCTACTGTGTCCTTGCTGGCGAGAGCATCATTCGCATGCTTATCACAACCACAAATCAGAACCTTTGTGGTGCCCTTAAAAAAAACTACAAAAGCAATCTTAACCCTGTGCCGTATGATTGCATTTACTCAAACGAAGATAACAAAGGTAAGTCCAACACGACTAAAGTGCCTCATTCTATGCAGTCCTCCGTGGCTTATCGAGTCGTGGCATCTTATGTGAATACTATTTTGTTATTTTTGCAGAAGTAATGTAGATAGAGTATGGAAGAAATATTGTCGGCTACGCCATTAGGTGGTATAAACCTCTCGGAGATTGCCAAGCTTTATTGTTAAGTATTCATTTTGTTAACATTAAAGTGTCTCATTACTTTAACGTAAGAATGTCGGATTGCATCAATCGCGTTCATGTCCTCCTTTGTTCGGTAACCACACTATTAGTTTTTGTCTTGGATCGCTCACAAAAACCTCAGCGGTTATTATTCCGATGGTAACGGTGTGACAACATTTTTGTAATACATCGCTCCTTGAGTCAGAATTAGGGAAGCGATTGCTTTTTGTTAGGAAGCGATGGGAATCGCGGTTGAATTGCAGTCGTTTGATACTTCTAAAGGCGTATATTACAAGCGATAGATAACAAAGGCGATGTTAAACCGTAACAGATGTCGATCTACGCTCGATTGGAACCTGTATAACGGGTAATTTATAAACATCATAAGCCGCGGTGTACCTAAGTTACCTTTTCAACCATTTACAGTTACCTACGTAGTTGAATCTAAGCTTATCTTGGATTCAGATTAATTCCTCACTTTTCCACTCAGAGCCTCAATTCTTTATTTTATTATGGTAAGTAGAATTAAAATTAATTCAGAAGATGAAAAAACCCTGCTGGGCTTGTAACGATTAAAATTAAATACGGTTCACTTCCTGTTTTTTTAGACATAAAAAGGGCGTTCTAAACTTTTTTATTCAGGGTGGAGTAGCGAGTGATTTTAACGAGCATTTATTCGCTGACTTTTTGTACGCCAGAGATATTTTCACGAAACTAATGAATGTTTAAACTACACTGTAACTTCGAAGATTTTATCACAGCGCTTTGATACTTCAAAAGGCCTAAAAGAGTTTTCTCCACTCAACCGTTATCTCAGAAGCGAAATTAAAGACATTTCTTTACCTTCAATGAAATTATTCATGGATTTCCAAGTATGATTAGATTGAGTGTAGAATGTAATAAAAACTAGACTAAGACCGATCAAAACTGAATTATAATCGCATTAGGTACTTATAAAAATGCGTGATAGATTTAATTACACGGAGAAGCTTCCGTGGAGTGGGACAGAAATTATTCATCATGGGTCGACGCGTGGGCCCGTATTTAGTCACGGGCTCACAGCCTGATTCTGAAACTTCGAACGGCCATATTTACAAACTAGCTAACTTAGTTCATAAGTATCTATGCGTATTAAGTGTTTTAATAGCGCGATAATAACCGGTCGTTCTGTGGTGTACAGTAAACATCAGAAGTAGCGGTCAATTTTAGTATGCAATTTGACATAAGCCAGTAGAAAAATGTACAGCTACTTTTGAAATACATTTCTCGCAGACGCAAAGACGAATCTATCCCTTCTAGATTTTTCTTTCAGTTAACCTCATATATTTACAAGCAAAGCAACTAGCTTTTCTGAACCGATCCTCATGTTTTTTTGAGTAGGTTCGATAGATAAGTAGGATTTATAGTAGTTTTTTTGTCATATAAGTTTTTCGAAGTAATTCAAAATGGCGGAATTGTAAAAACTTACAAATTTCAGAAATTTCTAAACAGACTCCTGAGATCTGTAGCTCACATAGCCACTGATGATATAAGTGGGATAGTATGATGTATGAAGTGAACTCGTATAATCGTGTCCGAATAGTCTTCCTCGTCTTACTATGGCTGGTTAACGTGCTTATAGCGTGGAATGGCCCGGACCGGTTCTAATGCACTGGGAACCGGCACCGGTAACATTTGTGACGGTTACCTAAACGTTCAGACAAATAACTACTTGAACAAAGACTTAGTTGGCCTTTATAGTTGAAAACGGCAACACGAAATTGTATACTTATACATAAAAATTATAAATTATCTATTATTTTATTAGCATTGCTACAGAGCGCTAATTATGAAGGCAACATTTTATGCCATAGGTACACTGAAATGTTAACAGCAATTAAACCCGCGATTCTACTTTTAAAGTAGTGTTCGACGACTGAGCATATCTTTTTTTTTTCAGGAGGAATTCTGGCCGAATGATGTAGTGGTTCGTCGTTTTCGCGGCCGATTATCCGACACCCAGAAGTTGTGTCACACGTCCCCGATCTAATGTGTTAATGTAATTTCTATTGTTTGTATATAAATATGATATGTATTATATGGGCTACAGTTGCCTGAAAATAAATGTCTTGATTGATTGATATAACTGTGTCAATCACATAAAAACAGCCACCATAATACACTATTTAATGACGCCCGCTATATTATTTTGTTGTAAATAAATGCGAAGGGCATTCACCATACTCTATCAATAATAAATAATAGATAAATAGAATAGTCTTTATCACCACACCACATACCTCAACGTGCCTCAACACGATAGAAATACAAACTCAGAAAAAACTTAAAATTACAAAAGAGATAGACACAGGCGATCTTTACCGCTAAACAGCGATCTCATCCAGACGACCTTTGGGTAGCGGACATTTTATATGAAATAATACGATTGATGTAAAAACGTGATGTACCTATTCACAAAACTAATCGCATTATAGCAACATTGCTTCATTCTTAAATAATAAGAGCGGTGTCAAACTCACTGCGCATGAATGACTAATCTTTTTACGTAAAATTGGTTATATTTAATTTTAATCTATTGCGATACTTAAGTGTTGTTGGAACGGTTCTAGATATTTCCATAAAATATAACTTTACCGAAGAACCAATTCAGCTAAACCAACTTTGAAACTTGTATACGTAGTGGAAATCGATACATTTTGGAAACTATCGTTGCACAGACTGTCAGGCGAACAAAGGCATTCAACATTATATAACATAACGTAATGCAAACGCAGAAAAATAATAACAGGGATATCGTCTTCATTTCTGCAGTCTTGCTTGCTTGATTTTACCAAGATGGTTCGCAGGACCTTACAACATCGCATATTTTTTTCTCAAAAACAAAACAAAACCTCTCCTTCAAAATTGCATTGCGTATTTTGCATAATGTACAATGAGCTGCAGAATTACATGGCCCATTTATGAATGAATTCTGATACATTAAAATAAGTACTTTTATAACGGAAATTCTGTGATCATGCTAGAGCCCCCGTCAAGACGAACAATAAATAATAATAATATATAACAGTTTTACCAGATAAGTGAAAATCATATATACCAGAATCTCCAAAAATGTTATTTTTATTATAAAATTAAAAAATATAAAAAGACCCAGGTTAGCGTTTCTAAAATGTGTGGTATTTAGTTGAAGTGAACGGCAGTTTTGGTAAATAGAAAGAAAAGTAGCTCATTTAGCGTGTATTAACGTGGTCTGCGAAAACTTAGCATTAGTTACCACGAACAAAAATACGACGACGGTACCATACATCTTGTATTTTACTAAAATTTAGATATGCATCTGGTCGTTAAATAATTTTCTATGAATATAAAAGGTCACAGGTGACTTGTACACATATTTCAGCAACTGATTGGAAGGCATCAAACAAGGACTCGTAGAAATCTAAGGGAGGCCAATGCCCAGCGAAGTGACACTAACATAGGCTAATAAAAAAACTGTGAAGAACTCTCGACAACATCAACATGTACATAAATAAGATTTTGGGAGACAATTTTACACAAATCGATTTAGTATACTTACTACACAATTCCTGTGGGTGCTAGACGACGATAATATGTATAATAAATTATTTGTTATTCATTATTACAGTAATAAGACCAAGGTACTGTAAACTAAATACAACACTAGATATAAAGAAACGTAAAACTACTTTGAAGAAATTACCCACACGGAACAAATATGCTCATTTCATCGTACAAGATTAGCAAGGGCAGCAAGGGCTGAGAGTCGAACTCAGGACCTGCAGCTGCGTAAGGCAGTTGTACTACAAAGGGCTCCATTGCGCCGTCAGTATGTTATCAGTTTGACTCATGTAAATAAATTAAAGCGATTTTTAATTAATTAAGCATTTTACTCGATAAATAACAGAATATTTAGACGACGGATAAATAGTTACCCAACGTATTGGAACGAACCAATTCTAATTAATGTTTTGTCAATATTTTAATTTTATAATTGTATTTTAATTTTAATTTATTTGACATGTAGGTACCTACTTACATAATTTACAACAATGACAATGTATGACCAATACAAATAAATAAATGATATGATATGATATAATTCAGTTGGTTAAAACTTTTATAAGCAGAACTGAGAAAAAAATCTGCTCATTGCCTCATTAGATTATCGAACAAAGTTTTAACAAGCGGCATTCCACCGAAAACACGTATTTGCACTTTAAACTTTTCTCATTTGAATCTGAACAGCATATTTGGCGAGTTCATACAAAAAACAGAACGAGCAACTTATACGTACAAAAACTTTCGATACGAAAAAAATTACAAAGAACCGGTAGGATGACAAGAGCCCGAAAATGGCTCGTCGACTCGTCGGAGACGGCACATGACGTGACAGGCTGAAAAGGCGCAGCCAACCGCTCGGCTGTTTTTAGACTCACTCCACAGTCCACACATCGGCACAACACTTAGTCCAGTCAACGAGGAATCCCCTAAACAAACAATGTGAAAATCCCGTCAAAAATATACACGCAGCAAATGGCGATATGAAATAACAGTCCAATCATGCCTTAGCTTATGATTAGATTAGATTAGATTATATTTATTTCACACATATAGGGATAGGTACATTATAAATTACACATAGTCAATTTACACGAATCTACACGGTGATCGTCAACATAATAAACAGATTAAACAAATTCAGCAACTCTTCATTAGATAATTAAGAAAAAACAATGTCAAAAATTTCAAATAATTTAACAATTTAAATAATGTCGAATAAATATGTCAATAAATTCACTAAATATATAATGTGATGTAAATTTGATATTTCGTATGTACTTTATAATGTGATTCAATGTTATACGCTGACACCTTTTTGACTGGACTATCCAAACTCAGCCACAACAGCGCAAACACGAAGGACAGAGCCTAGCGCCTCTAATGACGGGGGTAGGCGAGTGTGGACCGAACACAACGTTTTTTCAAGCACAGGTGAAGCGAACCCACACTTAGTCGGCGTTAACCTGTAATCTAAATTCATTTCTCGATCCGACCCACCAAGGCCCATATCTCTGTTTTTATTATAGCGTTAAGGCCCATTTACAGTTTTTTTTATTCGAAACAAATTACCCATTATTCTGATGGCGGCTCGATCTTATTATCCGAGGACAAACGAGTCTTTTTTTCAACCACTTTAACCGTGTTCTTGGAAATTAATTTATATAAGTCTGTCTTGATGCGGTTTGGTATAGGTACCTATCGTAAATAAATTATCGATATCAAAGGTCATTAAGCTTCTGCTGAATCGGTCTGACCTCACTGGTTTGGATAATTCGATCCAATTTTAGTCCCGCTAACTTTGATACCAGCTTCAGAACGTACCTTTATACGTTTATCAAATATGTATGTGTCTATAAACGACTCTGAAATACTTTTATGAATTATTGAGATGTGTTGGTGCCGTAGAAATATTCCTATAAAATATTCCATGTTGTATGTAAAAGATCTTCAGAGCATGCACGTGTGTTGTAAAATTAAAATATGTAGATACAAGCGTTCTAATACTCCTATCTTTCAGGCTCTGCACTGTGAAATAGAGTAAAAAGACATATTCAGTAAGCTCATGTCTTTCCTTTTAGTCTTATAAATCTTTAACTGTATGTACCTATACCTATGTCTGCTACATAAAATAAAGTAAGCTCAGTCGGGACAAGCCCGCTACACGAGGTAAACACACTTACCTTTAAAATATCGGAAATACGAATTCCCGTTAGTGGGTTGGTACTTCCACACAAAGTCCGACTCAGTGATAGTGAGGATAGACAGCCATGATATAGTTCAAGTCATGTAATAAAATAATGTTAATTGCAACTTTAGTTGCGTGGTTGTAAGTAAGATGGTGTTAGTAGTATAATGTGTACTCTTGCTAACCCCGTTTGGTTGTTACTGACCCTAGTCATTTTGGCTTCACTAAAGAGTTAAATAAAAGATTACAAAAACAAAAAGGAGATAAGGTATCAGACCAAGCCGTTCCTGCTTGGTAATCAACCCAGCACTAGTTTAAAAACTTTCCGGGTTCAAGTGTTGAATGAAAAACGCTGAGCGTTTTGCTCTCAAGGAAGTTTTTTTTATTAAACATCGGTAAGGGCGTGTAATATTTTTTTTGCTTGTGGATGATCTTTGTTACTTTTTAAAAGAACCCTACCAGTTTCTTAAGAGCTGATAAGGGGTATACCGCGCTTGAAGTTGCGTTTAGTTTTGTTGAGAAACATTCGCTTTTATCGATCTTTTATCAATTTGGCCTAATGGACTCATGACCAAAGATATATTGTTCATCAAAGGATTTCGCTTCACTTAAATTTATCTTTAAGTTAGCATTAGCTACCTTCTTAAATTACAAGCATCGTCCTCTGTTGTTTAGCTCTAAATATTATTATAGTATAGGTAAGAGGCCCCTACAAAGGTAAAAGAAGTAGACAGTGTCAGGCAATGCGTGTCAAAACCCTCGTTACTCCTATCGCCTAATTAGGATAGCTCATTCACTATAAGGAGATAGCTTTTTTCGAATGAATCAATCAATATACACACTGAGAAAATGCGTTATACAAACTCTTGTTTGAAGTACGACTAAATTTCCATACATATTTACGTCTTGTTAATATTTTAGTAGATGGTCGCCTATTTACGTGAGCATTAGGTATTTGTGCAAATTAGAATCGCACTATTTCAGATACGTAGTTTTTTTTTTACACACACACACAGTCTCAGTCTTGCCCTTGTATTAAAATCACATCGAACATTAGTCTTCCTTATGTTTAAATATCTGTATTAACCATCATTCTCAGTGTTAAAAATGTCACAGTGTCCCAAGATACAGGCTCAGCCTAGTTTGGGTTTTAGCTGTCGGCCATAGCCGCCTGTGGCGTTCAAAGGGTAAAAAGAGCTGACGACGCACGCTGAACGCTATTAACTAGAACACGCAGCACAAGCAAGGCAGTCGGCAAGTTCCTTTACACAAGATCATCGAGTTTGTATCGCTATTCGCTACTAACGCATAAGTACCTACGTCAACTCAAACGCGCGTTTGAAGTGCGTTTGTATCGAAACCTATGCCGGCGCCACACATAGCACAAATGTTTCAACACATAATTGCAACAAATAAGCAGCAATTTTTTTCCTTTTTAAGTTAACCAGGGTAGATGCACATTAAAAATGCTTCTAAACCATGACTACCCAAATTACAGAACGCTATCTACTACTTAGAGATCGTTTTGTTTTTTCATTGTAATAACTGGAAGTCGGCTATTAAGATAATACGGTAACACACCGCAGTTACGGTCTGTAACTCTAAATTTTATGTCCACTTCAAATTATGTGTGTATTAGTTACATGCAAAGTTTACGGCTTTGGCAAATGTTCGTGTTAGAGACCTCCCATAATTATTGAGTTAGTCAATTATTGGTAATTCTACACTTTAAAAAAGCTTTCTCATGTTGAATTAGTTTTTTTCTTTTATGTACCCACGTATTCATAAAATACATTACATATCATCTAGGTACGTCCCAACATAATATGATTAGATGGGATAAATGCACCAGTGAGGCTAACGCACATCTCTACCATATGGAAACATCGAAAAGTAGGTATGTAGGTACAAATATATATTATACTACTAACGACAATTTACATGCAAGCAACTATAGTTAGCTGGAAAACTCACTCCATATTTCGATATGGTGCTCTTGTCCCTTTGGCGCACTTGGCTCAACTGACCTTCGACGTACTATACGTACGTTACGTTACGTTACGTTGAAACGAAAACATTTATTTCAGTCAACTGTGATATTATAAATAGGTACATACCTGTAAACTACCATAGGTACATATCAAAAATTAAATAATAAAAACATAAATAGCTAAACTAGGATAATAAATATTTCAACAATTACACTAATATTATAGCGAAAGTTTGTGAGTGTGTTTGTATGTTTGCTACTTCTTCACGCCCAAACGGCTGGTTCAACTTTGATAAAATTTGATACGGAAGTAGCTGACCCCCTAGATTAACACATAGGCTGCTTTTTATCCCGGAAACTTTTCGTGTTCCCATGAGATCAACGGGTAACACCACGGGGCGCAGCTGGTATTAATAAATTAATGTCCTCTAGTACGTTGCTACAATGTCTAAAATAGGTACCTATATGCTAAACGTATGTCACGTAGTGCTTCACAACTGAAATTAATTCCACGCTTCCAAGTGTCAGATAACAATGCTACCCAAATACGGTGATGGAATTTCCAGGTACGATTGCATGCGGTTTGCATTTGTTTGTTTCAAATATACGCCCAAATCTTGATACCGTGCCAAAATTCAACCAAATTCATTGCAAACATGAATCGATATATTTTTAGCTACAAGACTTAACATCATTAAGAAATAGCCACAGTTTTCGTTTGTTTTTGTTTTATCTACCGTAAGCCGTAAATAAGTAGGTATCTTTGGATTTCCAACTATCAAAATTGCTTAAAATCCGGCCTGTCGTTTCGGCGGCGTGGCGATGACGCTGCGAATATAGAATAAATAGTTTTGTAATAAGTAATAACTTCTCATCCGAAAGAAAAGAGAACCTCCGTCACATTGGTTGGTTTTTTACGTCAAAGTAGGGCCTGAAAAACCGGAAAATTTTAGGACCAGGAATCCTTTACTACACTCTCCTATCCTATACTAAAATTTCCCGATACCTACTATAAGCCTTAATCTAATCATAACTAGTTAGTTGACCTCTTTCCTAAAAATATTCAATACAATTTTAGTTTTATAATTATAACTAGAAAATGCCCGCAACTTCGTACGCGTCATGTTTTTTTTATACCGTAGTTGGGTAAAAAGTATCCTATAACCATCTTTGGATGGAATCCCTGTACCAAAATTGGTTAAAATCCGTTCAGCCGTTTCGGCGTGAAGCGAGGACAAAGGAAATTATGCCCAACAAATGGCGCCAGACTGGCATGACACCGCGCGCCCATACAAAATAAATGATGATCCTGCATCACGCTATTAACATATTTCCTGAAATCATGACCCCTCTCGACTGAAAAATGATTTTCAATAATAATCTAGAATTTTATTTATAAAAAGTACATAGAGATATATAAATTGAATATGCCCTAGATATCATATTCGTTCAAATATAATTCAGCCGTAATGGGAACACTTAGTTAAAATTACATTTTCAATTATCGGTTTAGCCTCTGATTTTCGGCTTTCGAGAGATATATTATCCATGTTACATGTCCCAATTAGAGATAGATTAGTCGGCAGCGGCGTGCGTGTTGCACGAAACGAAAGACGAACACCCACAAATGATTAAAATATAAGACGGTGCAGTGAACATGAGTGCTTTTGTCTTCCAGTTCCTAAATACGTGCAGGAATTACCGTCACGCGATCTGTCATAAGTTTAAAGATCACAGCTGATGTTTAAGCAGTGTAGGTACTGGCGTTTCGTAGAAGTTTCCATAGTGTCCCATTTCGTTTCGTAGAATTTTAGTTTTATAGACAGTAGGTATTTTCCTTATGGTAATTGTTTGTCCAGCAGTGGACGTCTATCGGCTGATATGATGATGATGATGAAGATTTGTTTTTCATCGTAGAAAAAATAATAGGTTGGCTTGAATAGATATAATTATCATTTCCGAAAAGTAATGGTACTTACATTATACATTTATGAAATGAAACCTTTGTCTATTTATAATAACAAAGATAACCTGTCTGCATACCTGAAATGAAAGAGAAAACACAAATTAAAATGTAAACTTATCGCAAAGAGTCAAGATGTTTTGATAAATAATGAAGGACAAATGATATAAGATCTGGAGCCTTACCACGATCTCTTAACGCGACTCACTTTAGGCCCTAAACTGAACTGTATCGCTATTTCATACCATGACATTGTATTTACGACTCAGTTCAGATGACAGTTCAGTAAGAGCGTCTCAACTATTTCATTCTCTCATTTCAAGTACTTTTCGTACCACGATGTGTCACTTGAGACGAAACTGAATCGCACGAGTGTCAAATTTTGCGACTCATAAAAAGTTCCTCATTGAATGTATCGTTCTGGATAGTTTTGTGTAGAATATTTATTAGTTCTTAGCTTTTGTTCGCGACTTGTCTCGCACAGGTCTGGAAACGTGTCTGTGTAACTTCCTACCGTTTTATTCAGGGACGTATTTACCCTAGGGCGATCCGGGCTATAGCCCGGGGCGCCAAACCGACAGGGGCGGCGTAGGCGCCCCTGGCCGTTTGCATTTTGTTTTGGTATTGGCGCCTTTCAACCAACTATTACTTTTCACCTTTTTTTGTCAATCCAAAATTTAAAATGAACATGAAAAATAACAAGAACAAATAGTTTTGGTCGAAAACATGCTTGTAAGTTTGTCAATATCTTCGGGGCGCGTCTGTAAGTAAGAACATGAACATGCTTCAAATATAGGGCGCGGGCGCCGAGTGAGGGCGCGGGCCGGCAAGAGGGGCGGTGGCAATAGGCCATACATATATCAGCGTTGCCAGATCGGATCTTTTTACACTATATCGGTCAATTTTGTTACTACGTACCCCCGCGCCGAACAATTTCGCTCTCGCTGCGCTCGCGTTTTCATCTGATCGTGTTACTACGCACCCCCGCGCCGAAAAATTTCGGTCTCGCTGCGCTCGCGTTATTATCTATTTCTGTTACAATATACACGCACTACTACGTACGTACGCACCCCATCGCCGAAAAATTTAGGGTTGCGAAGTGTTTGACAGGTTTTTCAGAATACTGACGAGTTAATTTCTTTTGAGTTATTATAATACGATCTCTTGGATAATGCAACGGGGAAAAAAAAGATGCACAATGCTCATAGATAAGAGTGCATTACTGGTAATAAGTAGATAGAACTTCGTGTTTTTCGGTTCCATATGACTACTGCAATACTACGGTAGAGCTCGTAGCTTTTAGACCGGAAGATAGTGACAGAATTTTCTTGGTCATTTGTAACAGTATGGCGGTTCTTCAGGGGTCTTAGTACGCAATGACAAAAAGAAAAATGATGGTCATAGCGCTGGTACCGGCGGCCCAATCGCGTGGGCGTTAGTCGAACTCGTCGGATAAATAACGAGTGTCAAACGATTTGTACCACAAAAAATTTAGTATTTTCCGATAGCCCATAAAAAACATGTAGGCGGTAGTGTCATGCCATACTTCTCCGGTGTGACTTACAGCCCGCCATACCGACGCGAATGCGTTGATTAAAAATAAAAAAATTCAACCATTTGTACCAGGCTAATTTTTGCACAGTTAATTATCGTCGTGCAGACATTTACGAAAATCACCATGCCATACTTTTCCGACGGTTCTAAATGGCCGCCATACCGCCGAAAATCAGCAAATTTTTTTTTTCGCCAAACGATTTGTAACAGTATTGCATTTGGATTTTTGGAAAGTATTTGGTAAAATGTGACCGTTATTATATTTGCCATACTTCTAGTAGGGGGAAAAAGTGCTGCCATACTTGAAAAACTTATTTATTCGACACGTTTCAAAAATATGACTGTACAATACGTAAAATATTTTTTTACAGCATGGGATCATTATATTCTGTTTGTTTGGATACAATTCTACCTACAAAAAAATATTCCGGATTGTAACCATGGGGCGGACGACTGTGAGACTTGAGCCAAGACGTAAAAAAGAAAAAAAGAAATTTGACGATTAGTACCAGTATGGCATTTGGATTTTTGGAAATTATATGATGCAATGGGACCATTATTATATTTGCCATACTTCTAATAGAGGGAAAAAGGGGCAACATACTTGAAAAACTTGATTTTACAACGGGTTTTCAAGGTGCAAGACATAAAATCATTTGTTACAGTATGGCATCATTGTATTCGGTTCGTTTGGATGAAATTCTACCTAAAAATAATTATCCCACACTGTAACCATGGGGCGGAAGATTGTCACACTCGAGCAAGATATAAATTAATAAAAAAATTGGACCAAATTGTTACAGTATGGCATTTCAAATTTTCGAAACTTGAAAATAAAGTATGGTTTGGGAAAATTACACCGTACATGTGAAAAAAAATTATATGCAATATCAATATTAATGCAGTTTATTCCGAAAGATTTACAGACTTTCGAGGTCATCTAAGCCGAAATCCCCGGCATGCTCCAACTCGTTTTCGTCGTCCTCGTCGCTGCTTACTGCATCAGTATCTACAAATCATTTAATTTTTTCACACAAGCGCAATACACAATCGCAAATCGTTAACATAAAATTAATTTCTTAAATATTTACCTTCGCCGCCTTCATCTTTCTCTTCTTCATCTTTTTCCTCTTCATCTTGCATGCAACATGGGCACACTATAACGGTCGACTTATTCTAATACATAGAACTCCAATTATTGCTATGTAGTTGTGGATCGTCTGACAAGTAGCTGCCGTATACCTGCGTTGCCAGACATTGTGTCTCACAACACGATGAGCCGAGATCTCTCGAGAAATCGTTCGAGCGGTAGTGGTAGCCGTTCAATATTATACAATATAAACATCTGATTATAAGTCAAGATTGCCGCCACCTAGATCTTTGAAATTTTGTATTTATATTCGTTGAACCTCAAACTTACAGGAAAAATTAGTGCCATACTGTTACAAATCGTTCAAAATACGAATAAAATCTTACATTAAACAAAAATATATTATACACATTCGCCACCTCCCACAGGTATGGCATTATCACACTTCTATTTATCATCATTCAAGAGCTGTTTAAAAAAAATTTAGGGTGGTACAAATCGTTTGGCGAAAAAAAAAAATTTGCTGATTTCCGGTGGTATGGCGGCCATTTAGGACCGTCGGAAAAGTATGGCATGGTGATTTTCGTAAATGGCTGCACGACGATAATTAACTGTGCAAAAATTAGCCTGGTACAAATGGTTGAATTTTTTTATTTTTTATTAACGCATTCGCGTCGGTATGGCGGGCTGTAAGTCACACCGGAGAAGTATGGCATGACACTACCGCCTACATGTTTTTTATGGGCTATCGGAAAATACTAAATTTTTTGTGGTACAAATCGTTTGCCACTCGTTATTTATCCGACGAGTTCGACTAACGCCCACGCGATTGGGCCGCCGGTACCAGCGCTATGACCATCATTTTTCTTTTTGTCATTGCGTACTAAGACCCCTGAAGAACCGCCATACTGTTACAAATGACCAAGAAAATTCTGTCACTATCTCCCGGTCTATTTGTATGGATTTCATAGTAAGATACGTTTTTTTTCCGTAGCATTGCAGACTGTAGTAACTAAATTAGCCGCTCGAGGGTGCTTTACATCATGCTTCTTTATTTGGTTACTATTTAAGTTCTTAAACCACAATATGATTTTTAATAGATTGAATTATAAAAACAAGTAAACTATTTTGTAAAACAAAGAACTGGAGTTACAAACATTTGCACTGAACCTAAAATAGGCAACTATAATTGAACATATCTTTAAGCAGTTGATAATTTATTTATTATTCAAAAAAGTTACACAGCATTACAGTAATAAAACCAATAAGGCACTGAACTACAAAAATACATATAAACAAGACTTAAAACTAGTTAATTTAGGCGACACAACCGCGTGGGTCCTTTGCGTCGTCTGATCTGGTGTATAATTCGGCAAATTACCGCGGAACTGCCGAAACACAACACCCTTCCGCCAGAAGTCTGCACTTGCGATGGTGTCCTGCAGCGGCCGCGGCACGCACACCACAAATGAGCTGAAGTACACGTAGTGCCGGGACTGCAGCTGGATAATATTGATATCATGGGGTCAAAAATATAAGCCCGATTTCAAAGGTCTCTATCTCGGCGGGAGACAGCTGGCGATAAAAACGGAGCTTTTAACATTGTCATTGACACACTTGATATTATATGGGTGATAAAATCACTTCACCGCATTTCCTGGTCACAATTTCTTTCCCCTGAACGAATACACTAAATCCGCGGAGGATTAAACTGAATTCGAAGATTGGCATACCACGTAAAATTCATTTGAAATTTAACAAATTTACATGTCAATGATTGACATGACATTATCACAGGCGGAAGGCGGCACACGTTCTGAGTCTTAATTACAATTTTTGAAATACACATTTTAAACTTTATTTCATTCAATAAAGCATTTGGTATGGCAAATATTGTCATTAAATTAAAAAAAGAACATAAGTCCGCTATGAAATATATGTCTTTTCTTTTCAAAATTACCAATTAGTTTTAAACAAAGTGTGCTGCGAAATTAATTTGTAATATTTTAGTTACTGAACGGATAGAAGCCAGAAAGAGATAAACATATACGAAACTCACATAGCGGCATCCCTTTCGCGCCGTAGCGTCTCAATTGCAGACCAGAGACAAATATCGGTCTTTCATTCACTTTATGCGATCGAGAATCAGCGCTGCTTTAAAGTTGTTATGGTACGAAATTCAGCGATTCAATTTAGGTGCCTAAACTGAACTGCACTGCGTTTGGATAGTTTTTATAAAGATCGTGGTAAGGCTCCTGAACTTTGTTGATCAAATTACTATCGTCATTACTGTGAATAAACCTATCGCAACACAACCTAGGGCAAAACGTCTTAAGTACATACTAGGTTTATAATCGCTTCCTACGGTTTTACTTACTTGCTAAAATAAGATACGAGATTTTTTCTAAATAGTGACGATTTTGTAGTACCTAGGTGCAGCGATAACGCGTGCTACACTACAGGATGTTATACTACTAACGCCATCTTATAACCATGCAAGTAAGATCTGACTTATCGATAATTCTATGGTAAGTGCGCGCTTACCTCGTGTGACGGTCTTACCTCGTGTGACGGTTTTATCCCCACTAACCTTACACATGCACAAATTGCAGTTTGATATCAACCGCTAAAAGTTATTTTTCATTATTCACAACAACAAATCTTAAAGAGAGTAGCGTTTGCTTTATATTTTCATAAATATTCATTTTGATTTTAATCGCAGTGATTAATTAATCAAAGCCTAATTTTGCTTAAAGGGAATTTAATGGTCATAAACTTAAGATGTTATCGCCCAATAAAATGATACTAAAAATAGCTTGAGGTTGGAAGTTGGGAGTTACCTCGCCGGTCTCAATGGGACTTACACAATTATTTAAATATACGTCCATTTGAGATTATAGGCTTTAGATCAAAATTTAATGAAGCACGTTATAAAGTTGATGAAACATGTATAATTTCGACGAATAGGTAAACTTTCATTAGTTAAATTATTTAATAAGCTGACGTCAAAAACGGAGCAAATTCTCATTTCATAGCGATGTTTGTTTGTTTTATTTTTTTTCACCTTCCCAAAATTGGATACACATATTGGGGATATAAAAGCAACCTTATCACATAAAAATAATTTCAATTACACACTGGTTCGGCTTGTCTCTCGCCGCAATTTAATTTCACTAATAGTACACGATACTAATTTCAACAGTAATTGCGCACTCCATAATTGTGTTTGATAACTACTACAATTTATTTGCTAATTAAAATTAATTGCAACAACACAAACCAATGACCAAGGTCAAAATGTGAGAACCAAACTTTGTGGTATAGTTTGTAGGTTTCGCGTTATAAGCGCTAATTTAAATGGTGGTTTTAACAAAGGCTGTGGCAAGACAAAGAATGTACTGGACCAATCAGTGGCGCAGGCGGCGCGGGGCGTGGCTTCTTGCGCGCGGCCATGAAACAAAACACCGCTAAATAAAGCCCATACAATTAACCAACGTATAAAAAACGGGTTCAAATTTTTAAGCAGCAATTTCTCTTTTGTTGAAGTCAAAGGCCCTTTAAATCAGGCACTTATTAAGACTCGTGAACGTGTATTATT
Organism: Apotomis betuletana; assembly: GCA_932273695.1. Classification (NCBI taxonomy): domain Eukaryota; kingdom Metazoa; phylum Arthropoda; class Insecta; order Lepidoptera; family Tortricidae; genus Apotomis; species Apotomis betuletana. The sequence goes on along the minus strand of OW026309.1, from coordinate 10,896,803 downwards.
TGAGATTGAACATAAAGTGAGGTGGATGTTTGGATAACGAAAGTACATAGGTACGAGTCATGATTATAATTCTGAGACGTTACCGACTTATTATACATAAGTTATATATATAAATAGTAAATATTAATTATCCGAAAGGTTCTCGTGAACGTTCTTTCCCCATACAAATAAGGAAACGTTCTCGAGAATGGCGGCACATCTTTAGACATAGGTAAGTGAAAAAGGACCTCACTGTTGTTGTATTACTACAAATGTGTAGTTGGCATTTGAACTAATGAGTTCAAAATCAAAATCAAATTGCTGATGTCTCATTAGACATTGGATTGGACTGGATAAAATTCCTATATCTATTATTTTTATTTTGTTTTTAATAACATAAGTAATCGTCGATTTTAATACGAAGGCCATACTAAATATATGTATGACCGAGTGTGTATATATATATAGCGTCCATATAGCGATGTGCCGTTCTCGAGAACGTTTTGTAAGGGGAAAGAACGTTTTAACCACTCAATTGCTTCGTATTTTGAGTTGGACTCTATTTATATACTCTACTTATGTCTCTGACTTGGACTCTATTTATGTGACAGGTAGCCGTAGTTACCAAAAGCAATCTAGTGGCTAAGAACATTTCCCATACAAATCGGGAAACGTCAGGAGAACGACTCATCTCTAAGTTCGGGAAACGTTCTCGAGAACGACTCCCGTCTCTAGGTTCATATATAAATAAAAATAAAACTGTAAAAAGGTCTATACTCAGATGAACGTCCATCATACATCAACGTTCGCTACACTCAGCTCTAGGCTACGTACTAACATACCTATACCATCTAGTAGACGGATCCACGCCTTCGGTTGATTCCTCTGTTTATTACTATAATCGCTACTTGCCCGTAATTACCCCGCCCATGCACTTAGTATTAATTTCCAGGAGAAGACTGACAAACGCTTATTACATGTAAGTTGCACTTACCTCGGGTAATTTCGCATAATATTCAATGTGAAGGTGTAATTTATTCGTCTCGAGATTTGTTTGTTTTCTCTGCATTTTATTAAAATAATTATACGGGTTTTACTTTATACAAAGATGCTGAATCTTGCCGATATTTTATCACAATGTAAGCCGTTCAATATACCGGGTGTTGCCTGTAATAGGAGCAATAAATTAAAACATAGATTCTACTCTTGAAAGTGAACAACATTAACTTTATAAAAAATAAAATTTTCAGTATTTCATTATTTCAAGCAAATTAAATAGTATTTTCAATGTACGTCGTCCAACATTGACATTCCCTGAGCATTGACATAGCTGTCACTCTACTAATGTCGCACATTCCGTAATACTAACATTGCTGCTTTGTCTAAACATTATTCTACAAACTATATCATTTAATAAACGTTATTTTCAGAAATGCTTATCAAATGTTGTTCAGTGTCAAGGGAAGAATCTATGTTTTAATTTATTGTTCCTATTACAAGCAACACCCGGTATAATTCTATAAGTGAAGAATTTTTATTTTAAATGAGTCATAAAAAAAGTTTAATGCTTAAGAACGCAACGAATGAGTTATTTTTCATCCTATTTAACCTATACAATTAACTTAATTTTCCTCCTCAAAATTCATTATTACCCTAAATTTTATTAAAAAATGTTAATATCATAATTGTAAGTAAACAAACTCCGTTGAAAATCAATTTAAAAGCGTCTAAAAACTCGTTTAGATCGGTAACGTTCCCATTGAAATTCAAATAAAGAATTTTAACGATAAATTGTAACGATAGCTGGCCATTAGAGTCAACCGTTCTATAATTATTGAGGACCAGTGAGCTACAGGTGGTATTTAAATGGCCAACGGGTGAACCAACCAAGAGTGTTATCTCTGTCGTACCTATGGTGCCTTGGTAATTAACTTAAAGTTTGTTCACTCTAACGCTAATGCGTTAGCCCGGCTCGTAAACTTAAGTACAGCCAACTTTTTAGTGAAAGCAAAAATGTAAAAGGTGCTCTCTAAACTTAGTGCTTATAACGTAACTCCCTAGGTATTGTATACAAATTTTTAATGCAATGGTTTTTTAGTCCTACGAAACCCGAGAAAAACATTTGGTCCCTCTTAAATCTCAAGGTTCGACTATAAATAAATGATTGGTTATTCATTAATTTAATTTTAAGTAAAGTACACTTCTTCTTTCTTGCATTTTATCTAATTCCATCTAAGTCACCATAAAATAAATGAAATAAAACATTACAGTAACGCTACAACACCGCAAGGTGTAGAATAAACTCGCTATCATAGCCCCATAATGTAGGAACTAAAGTACCACTTTTGTAAAGTACAGTACGATATCGGCTGGATGTAAAGTACGTTGTTAGATTCCGTGGAAGCCTAGGAACGGCTTTAGCGTAAGGTATTCGTCGATATCTTGATCAGGGTACTAGCGGCAACACCTTGTTCCCGCCGCTTGAGATCGTGATACCGTTAACGTTGTTTGATAATGTGAATTCGAATACATATAAAAATATTTTTAACTAGAAAGCGATCGCCACTTGTTCGCGTGGACAAGAAAAGTACCTATCGGTTATTTTTTACTTTCAATTGTAATCGACATTACAAGTAAAAAACTATCCTATAACCATCTGTATGGATGCCCAGCTATCCCTGTATAAGAAATGGTTTATCTGTTCACTCCTTTGACATGATGCGACCAGATACAAAAACAACAAAATAAACAACCAATAGATTTTTGTAGTTTTACAATACCGACTTGTAGTAAAGATAGTAATGTTGACTATTTGACAAGGACCTCAGAGACAAGAATAACAAAACGATACTGATTTGCTTAAGCTCAAATAAAAAAGGTGTACCCATTCGAATGTGAGAAAAGAACAGGAACATCAATCAAATTCAAGCCCCTTTTGATACAAAATTGTTATGAGATGCGCTCGGAGTCCCCACGTGCCAATTGCAATCCATATGGGGATTTCATCTTTGCTCTAGGGACTAAAATTATCACTTTAGCCCCGCTTCGCTAGAATGAATGTGCCGAATAATTTGTTCTCGCCTTTGTTATAATTATAAATGTAATGCAGATTTTATCAGCAGAAGTAAAATTTTACCACGATAATCGTCCTGGGGAAACTCAATGTCACTTTTGATCCTGATGAATTTACGATTCGCCTGAGAGCATACAGCATAATACCACGTGGGCGATACCGTGGGCAAAAACTAGACACTGAGAGCAAAGATAATGTGAGTTTGTGTTGCGAGTTGTTTCTGTTATCTCCCGACTATTCTCTAGCTGCGACCATCTTTTAAATAAACATTTTACTTTGATACTATCACAGCATACCAAGTTGTGGTATTAAAGATTCAACTCATTTTCCAGTTTTAATGAAAACAACCGTCTCTCTAGTTCACAAAATGATCCTTTTGCATCCGGCGCTTCGACTTGTAAACTGAGCTGAATAAAACAACAATAAAGAAAGCCATACTTTCTTGTTTCTCTACTTTATGCACTTGGGATGTAGCGGCGGGACTGAATGCTTTTTAATGGGCTGGGTGAGCATTAAATTACATACCTATTATAAGTTACATGCTGGTCTAAAATAGCCAGTCGTACAGCTAATGTATGAGCGTAGGTAGGTGTTTCTTGGAAGTGGTATTGGTGTGCCTCATATATTATGGAGGGCGCGTTCTACCGCGGCTTGAAGCCTTTTGAGTCGTGATCTTTTTATCTGCCAGCATTTGCACTTAAGTTAATTACTGCCTTCAGTTGATGACGAAAATGGTGAGCTGCCCCTCATTTGTTCATTAAGATTTTGTGTCTTTATAAAGCATTTAATTATGATGTGCTTATTGATTTTTAAATTCAGTTTCACTTCATGGAAAATAAAGTTCTTAAGTACCTAAGTTTATTGGGTATGATAACTGTGTAATTCGTAGAAATGTTTTAAATTATTGACCTACGTTTATCCTTGCGAGTTGTAGCACAACAGAAAAGTTAATTAATAATAATTAATATTATACTTGTCATTAAAAAAAAAACACTTTTATATGAGCAAAAGAAAGCATTACGATGTTATATAAAAAAAATAAACTATTGTAATAATTTTGCAAGCGGGAGACATTCTGTGCGTCAGAAACAAGTGTGTGAGTGCAATCCAGAGGTACCGGGTTCGATTCCCGGTCTCTTCCACCAGGTAACTCATTTCAATTTTTCCTTGAGCTTTGATCTTTGTATCGATGGTTTAAGTGTGTGTGTATTTATATCTGAAGTGAAAATGTCATAATATAAACATTTTTGACACTCCAACCTCATTCATGCCTAATGAAGGGCCGCATTATTTAGTGCCCTAGTGAAAGCCTTCGATGGACATGTTGAACACACATCAGCTATTTGTACTTGACAAACATTCTTCGAAGAAAGGTGGCAAATGAGTCACCTGGCACCTGCTCACGATGTCGAAACCTAAGGGGCCTTATTCCTTTTAATATTTGTGTTTTTCATATTATGACAAATATTTCGATCACGCGAGGAAACTCCGAGCATAGCTCGCTCCATTGGCCTTTGAGTGGCAGTGGGTGGGGCACATTGCTCGTAGAATCGATGGCCGTTGGGGCAGAATGGTTCTTGAGTGGTGACCGCGGACCGGAAGACGCAGCGTTGGGAGGCCCCCAACAGGGAGGACCGACGACCTGGTTAAGATCGCGGGTAGAACTTGGATGAAGGCGGCGCAAGATCGATCGTTGTGGAAAACTTTGGGGGAGGTCTTTGTCCAGCAGTGGACGTCTATCGGCTGATATGATGATGATGATGACAAATATTATTATTCAACCAACTTTTTGAAGCGAATAATACTTTTACCCGAGTTCTAGGTAGTAACATAGCTATTTTATGCTTTCATTGCGTGCAGTCGGAAATAAGTTGAAACAACTAATTTTCCACGTGAATTTTGTCAATTATCAAACAAAAATTATCAATAACAAATTCAAACTGTAGGTTTCAAATAAGTTACTTGTTTGTTATATTCTCAGTTTTCAATCTCGATGCCTCCCAATCCCAAACGAGCATTGTGGTGTGATGTAGAATGCCCGAATTGGTGCTAGGCGATGGGATGGTATTGTTGTATTTATTAGTATAACGTCTAATTGTTTTATTTTTGTGAAAAACGTAGTAGGCCTTCTTATACCACCTATAGTATAAAATGGCCTATAGTAAAATAAGGCCTTAATGGCAAATCTTAAAAAAATACTAAATTTTGTTTTTATTTCAAATCAAGAATTGCTATCTTTCGTTATTTTATATGATGGTTAAAGTTTTAGACTGATTATCTCTATACATGATAATTAATTGCTAGTGGAGATAGCTGAATATTTTGATGACTTTTTGTACTAAATAGCCATACAATGAGCAATATTTTATCTCAATTGAGGAACATAAACGTATTTGTTGTAATTAAGTGATTTTTGATCTCGACAACAAGTTTGTTTCATTATTTAAGCAAGTCAAGGGCTTAGGCCTTTTTATACTACCATATTAAAATAAGGCCAAATGGTAGGGTTTTAAAAAACCTGTCACTGTGTGTCTCTTAATGGCAATTTACGCCATTTTTCACGTTGATTGTATACTACTTGAAATGAATAACTGGTTAAACTATAAATATGTTGATTAAATATGCTATTTTTAATTTTATTTACATTCTCCCTTAGCTAGGCCTTAATACCCGAAAGTACCTTATATACCAATAAATCCCAATAGCCGTGTTCTAGGTAGTAACATAATAATATGATAAGAAACATGATTGATCATGGGTAAAAATGTCTAAAACAATCAGCATTTTAAAAGGAATAAGGCCTCTTAAGGGTTATACTCAAAAGATCAAAATTCGAAGTTCGTACAGCGTATAATGGTATGACGTTGCATAACTATGTAACTGGTTTTCCGGCACACATGCCCGATACCAATTGAGATACTTACCTAAAAATATATCGGGAACTAGTTCGGACTATTTGCGTTATGAAATGTTGTCGAATTTATTGAGGTTTCCATTCAAACAAAACAAAACAAATTTAGATTTAACCCGTGTCAACGGCCATATTTGACGTTAATAATGTGAAACCTTATCGCTTTTGTTAGAAATTAACCTAAATAATGTTTTAAAATAGAAATTACTGTAGTTAGTTTAGTTGAAACATAGTTATTCTATTCAGTTGCTGCAGTTAGTTTTTGCATCGATGCCCATTATACGTGTTTTACTCTTTCATTGTAAGATTAATTTCTTTAAATTTCAGTCAGAATAAGCGAGTATATGAATCTAATTATCCTTTTGTGTAACAAACTAGCATCCTTATACCTGTTCCAAAATTTAATTTCCATTGAATTACAAAAAAGTAGGTGTGGGAGGACCGTTAGAAAAATCGAAAGCAAATACAAATCGGCACATTGATTTATTTATAGATATATATTATGTGCCCTTAAAGGTTAAAACCTTATCGCCAGTTACGAAACAGTACACATCACAAAACAATATAAGTAAAACAGTTCAATAGATAGAGCGACCGCCGTAAACATTACCGCAGACAAACTAATAGGGAACAGTACCTACTTACTGACTTAGAGAACAGAACCGCCGCGTAAACTCAAGTTAGAAGCGTGAATAGTACTAAACGGACCTCACTTCCTATTTAGCTTTAACGGGCCATTGTCATAATGTTAACGCATCATTGTCATGTCACAGTTTTAAAAAGGTTTTTTTTTAGGCGGTGGGCAACTGTATGTTAATTTCGGGGCGGTTCCGGCTCGCCGACGAAACACATGTCGCTGCAACTAGTTATTGTTGAAAAACCCGACAACGTTGAAGAATGTGTACCGATAGCATCGACGCGTGATCGTGTTTGCTGACGGTTAATTCATTTTTAATGTAAATTTCGAAGCTGACATGTTTGAAATACCATTTCCAGCGGCATTAAATGGAAAAAGCGGTGTCATGAACGCGGTTTACGCAGTGGTCGCCAATTGCTCAAATATAAATATTATACGATACCAACACCATGCCTGGCATAACAATGACGATTACAATCGTCTATACTTATTATTATACAATTTTAAAAATAAAATATCATGCATTGTTGGCGTTTTAGAAGACATAAAAGTGAAATGGGTAATTTAGAAAACGTTAAATCGAAAATCATTTATTTTTGTTTTTATTTTCTGAATGGGTGTATATTATAAGTATGTGTGTGTCTTCGGTTTTATTATGTCTAAACGGCTGGATCAACGTCTACTATTTTTGGCACACAGGTATTGGGTTACAGGGTACTTTTCATCGATATGCCTGTCAGAGGCGTACCGTCATCATCCTCAAGTTAACTTGAAACAGTCTACATGAACTTTGAATGTCATTCTAGTTTGTTTCTTCAAAACAAATCGAGTATTAAGTAGGTACAACTAAGTTCAAAGTAAATTCTAGTAATATAATATATACATTTTCTAGACAAAAACATAGGGAGGATAGGGCTCTGAAGACGCCAAGTTAATTTAATCGAAAGCGGTAAGTCGGCCGCACTAAGCTGGCTTTAGCAAAAGACATTTTGATTTACACCGTGGAAAAAGTTACTTTGCTGTACGTTAACTTCGTAAACTGAAATTATAGACACACTTAAGTAGGGATTACATTTCAAGTTTACTTTGGTGATAATAAATAAGAACAGTAAAAACTTTAGGTAACAGAGAATAACATTCATACTCATACTCATTTATTAATAAAATGTCAACATTTTACAAGTCAATACATTATAAAAATCCATTTATATTACTATTAAATTTTAAAATACAAATTATTATAAAATATTAATCATTAAATACAAATTGGCATAGTAACATTATTATTCAGAACTGTTAAGTTTTAAGTTTAACCTAACACCGTAACGCCTTTTTAAGATAGAAAATCGATTCATTTACTTGTACTTAACTAATTACTATTTTGCTACTTCAGCCATGTACTCTATTTACCTTTAAATAACATTGTCAATATCGATGAATGCAGACAAAGCATGACCAAATGTTACCCAAATAGTACAATGTCAATTGGCTGGTCCTTGAATTATTTAGAAAATGTATTTATTGTTTTACAATAAAGAAACTAACTGTCGAAAAGAGCGACGTTTCATTCACGATAAAGCTGTTGGATTAGCTGCCGTTATTTCGAAATATTTATCAGTTGCATCCCAGGCAACTTCGCGTAATTTTACAAGTTTTACATTTTAACGGTCTCACTACAGAGTATAAAGTTGCTTACAAAAAGTGAGTCCAAATTCAGTGCTATAAGATCACGCCTGCACTCAGCTACTCGTACTTTTAACTAAATTGAAGTTGAGGGTAAAGTAAAGAGTGCACCCAGTGCGGCACGTGACGCATCAGTCCGTCCGTCGGTTCGTACTCGCGTAACTTACGTGAGTGGATTGGGAAGAAACCCATTGTTCTTTTCCGAGTCGTTTCAAGGTGTTGTACTGTTGTAGTCGAAGTTCTAAACTTTCTACTATAATATGTCCGATATCAGGAGACCGCTACTGCTTGCCCCGCGACGCCGACTCGCTAGGTCTCGTAAATCAGTAGACATCCTTGGCGTGACTATTTACAACGCGTTACCACCCAATATTACGGATATAAAAACCGACTCAATTTTTAAGAAAATATCATCAATCGCTACTGCTGGACCGGGCTTATTACAGCATCGATGAACTCCATAATGACACATCACTGACCTGCACATTAAGTAAACACCAACAACAAATACAAAATCGAATCATCAAAATTGAATCTAATCTAATGATGAAATATATTTGTATTATGAATAGCTAATCTAATGTATAATTAATGACGTGTAAAATGTAATAAGTAGTGATGGTTACCAATAAATTCTGTATTCTGTATATAATGTCACTTTAAGACTAGTTTAGCCATGTGCTCTATTTACTGTTAAATGAAAACTTTTCAGTCAATTATTCAACTGCAGTAGCCAAAAATATGGATATTTAATCGTGATATGGTCAAAGCGAAACAACCACCAACCTGACTTCTTTATTTATTATTGTATTCAAGACTAACGACCCGCCCCGGCTTCGCACGGGTGCAATGCATAAATTATTCATGTATTAGGTATACATATAAACTTTGAATCACTCTATTTATTAAAAAAAACGCATCAAAATCCGTTGCGTAGTTTTAAAGATCTAAGCATAGTCATAGGGACAGACAGACAGACAGAAGCGACTCTGTTTTATACTATGTAGTGAAGCTAAATGAAGAAATAAAGCAATTTTAATACACGTTTAGTTAAAGTTATTTGGAATATTTCGTAGTTTAAACCAAAGCAACTTCGGGTGACATTACAAGTTTTAGGAAAGGTCTCACTGCAGAGTAAAAATATGCTTTCAAAAAGCGAGTCCAAATTCCTCTTGCGGTAAGATCACGCCTGCACTGCTATTCGTACTTTTAACTAAATTGAAGTTGAGGGTAAAGAGTGCACCCACTGCCGTGCTGCAATACAAGATCGTATCTTTGTATGGACCTCATAGTAAGATACGGCTTTTTGCTGTAGCACGGTCGGCACGTGACGCAGCAGTCCGTCTGTCGGTTTGCACTCACGTAGGTACCTTACGTGAGTGGATTGCAATGGATTTCTTTTACAAGATATTTCAGGGCGTTGTGGTCAGTCGTGCCAAGTATTATTTAGTCATTGTATTCGTCACAGTTTGGTATTCATGATGGATAAGTTTACTAATATGGGTGCGAAGGTGAGTCATTTTTTAAATTAACAATGTGTGGCAAAATTTGACGTGATATTTTTCAAAACACCATTGTAGGTCTATCTCGATTTATTTTTATTAAATTTTAACTTGTCAATGTCAACTAACACAGCTCAATTAACAATAATTGATATATATCGCGGTCTTATGTGTATGTCCGTGATATGGCCTTTAGACACATTACGGATATTGAATGGCATTCCTCCTCAATTTTTGATGTTCTGGCCTGGTTTCAGGTCTAATATTTTGAAATAATGTTCATCAATAACATTCCTTGTAATCATAATATGATTGATATTTGTTGATATTATCGTTAGCTGAGCCTACGTACAGGTTGCGCAACCTGGCTATAAATTCATCATTTCCTAGAACAGACTTTTCGCCAAACGATCAAATATATAAAAGTCGTTTCATACGTGTAAAATTCTGCAATTTGTCCGTGTAAGCTTTTCTATGTTTCGCAGCGGTTAAAACTAGATTGAGTGCCATTTCGTGCAAGCTCGCTCCTTCACTCCCACTTGCGAGTTGTGCATTGCAGCTGTGCCCGTCAATGCACACTCCGTTCAAGTTTACATATTTAACTTCTTAATCTTTACTCTGAGAGCTTTCTTTGTTAGTCGTCTTGTAAGTTCGATTCTTCAGTGTCACTTACATGACACTCACGTGCATTAAGGTGTCGCGAGACAGACGACAAATAAGAGTACTGTTACAACTCAAGTATAATGGCAACGTGCAGCCTACGTTGGATTAAAGTGTGCAGGTGCCAGGCTTGAGTACTTATCAGTTGTGCCTCAAGTAAATTGTGTTTGGGCTTGAAAATGTTCTAAGCGATAACAGCTTTCTAAAAGGTACAAGTTTACATTACTTGCGAGATATTTCTTGAGTATCCAACTATATAACTGGAGACATAGGATAGTTTTCGTACTAAAACGAAGACGCTCCTTGTAAAATATTGTATACCGTATTGTGTTCGTGGAGTATAATGTTTAATTTACGTAGTAGGGAAAATCTCCTGTCTAGTAGTCTATAGAGCCTTACTAGAGCCTAAAACTAAAATGAGAAAATATAAATATACTCGTATAACAGAAATTAAAACTTTTTGAGTCGTTCAATACTTAAATGCCAAATATAAAAATAGTGTACAGTCAGCATCGAGTAGTTAGTAGAGACTGAATTAATGAAATAGAACGGAACAAAACTTTATTCATATAGCAGTAAGCATGTAAGTAGTCGTAGTTGGCTACTAACAATTTTTTTTCTATCACTAAACATCACATTAAACCGGAGTTCAGAAGGCAGCTACACATTCATCGCCGAAATCAATGTATTTATTTTAAAATATTTCAATGGTTTAAATGGGCGATAACTGAACAGATGCATTAATATTAACACTGTAACTTCCGCAAACGTTAATATAGGCGGGCTGAAGTGTCACGGAGCCAGTTCTGTTCGAAACTTTGTCAACCGCGCTCAAGTTTCGTCCCATTTGAAAGCGGTATTGCTTATAATAGAACCTCGCCTCGTCATTTCAGTGACTGAGCAAGACATTTGTATATTATAATACCGATTTAAAAATAACGGCCTAAGTTTTTTTTAAACGAGGCTACGACTCGAGTTTGCTTCCTCTGCGCGTCTAAGAATTGTAGTTTACAAAAACGCTAAGTCCTCATGATAAATGTTCTCATTTTTACTGTAGCATTACATGGATCTACAACTCTACGTCCTAAGCTATCGGGTGTGAATACAAACAATGCTTGACAGATGCCTTTGTCGAGAACAACCAAGAACAGGCACTATCTACATTATTATGTACCAATCAACAAAACGTGCTACCACATCAAAATTAGCAATTGTTTCATACACCACGGTGGTAGCTAATAAGCATACGGGTCGCCTAATGGACACTTGCAACTCCAAGAGTCGCATGCATGTTACGGTGGAGCGTCGATGTATGGAGAAAAAAAAAGAGTTGTCTGATCGACCTGGAACATTTGTAATATGTTGCCTTTAGATAAGATATTAATGATTTTAAATATGTTTCAGCCCTCTACTTGAGCTAGAAAATTTTTTTTTTACTCATAATTGGTAAAAAAAAACTTTTTTTTTTACGTAATTAGTATTAGATTTATAAAGAAGGGTTTCAAATTCAAATGTTTTGAGCTTATTTCATACTTACGGCAACTACTACGTGAATCTGTGACCCAAATTAAAATTCAGTACCTATTTAAAAAAATTTAATATTGTTATATTTTTTTTTATGCAATAATATCTTTTATTTCGCGTATTATGTGCTTAGATAAAAATCACTTGACTTTCATAAAAAAAAAAACAAGATTTTGATAAAATTAAAAAATTCAGTATGGGATTGATCATAACATTCAAAATGACAGTAGAGGGCTAAAAGTAGTATTGAATATTTTTATTATTATTTTTCTCGTACACCTGGCAGCCTAATGCAACGTTTTAGAGACGTTCTGAGTTGAATTTCCAAAAAAAAAATCGCTCCACCCTAGCATGTTGCCCTTTAAAAATCTGTACACTCCTTTTTAAGAACCGTAACGTTCAATAAAAAAGGACATTCTAAAGGTTGCGACCATGCTGTGGGCACAATTAAGTTTTTCTTTATGTGTTTACCTATAATTGTTTTTACAACGCCACTTTGACCTAGTTCTATGATGGGTCAAGGTACCTGTTCAGAGTGTAACCCTTTGGAATAAAACAATAAGAAAAACCTTAAACAAACTATTAATGTAAGAGAATATAGATAAGTAAACACACAATTAGATATAATAATTATAAAAACGGTTTCTATCTATCTATCTATCAGCCACAGAATTCCACTGCTGAACTTAGGCTTCCCCTATGACTCGCCACAAAGTGCAATCCCGTACAGACCGCATCCATTGATTCCCTGCTACTCTCACGAGGTCATCCGTCCATCTAGAAAAAACGGTTTAAACTCACGTAAAACTTGTCAGGAACGGCCTTTCAATTTTTACGTGAGTTTAAAGTGTTTAAACCGTTCGGCTACTCGAAATCCATGCTGCTACGCGACTAACCACCCACCCACTGGTCAATTAAATATACGTATAAGTAATGTTCGTATAAGCGAGCATCAAAAATAAAGTCCGGATTATTCAGATGTCTTTAGTCACTTGACTGACTCCTACTTGACAGAAGATTAGCCGATCTCCTTTTCAGCCATTGAACAATTGTTCAGTCAAACAGAAAAGTGTATCAGGTTTATATTTAAAAATGCTATTTTTAAATAACACACTCAATTTTACGATGAAGGTTTTTACGTCAGAATTTTTTAATTTTCATATAAAACGCTATAGTAAATTGGAGTTTCGTAAAAAAAAATAGAACCACAGTTTTTAGATTTCTAAAGACATGACCTTAGTTACTGTGTAAGTATTACGTCTGTGTACAGGATGGAGCATTTGTAAAGACTGGGCTGACAGGATAGTGTCATCTGACCAATCTACAATCGACCTAATTATAATTGTAAAGCTGGATTTAAAAGGAAAAAAGTCAAATGTGCAGATTTTTACACTAATGTTTAACAATCTCTATCTCAAAAATGGATAGAAATATTTACATAGTTCATTGGTGAAAAATGAAGTACTCAGTCTGAACAACTCCCTGTTTGCTTAAAAGTCCCTCGATCTGTTCCACCCTGTATATAATATACTATGTAGCCTACCTATCTACTTAAAATATGTGACGCGATGAATGTGACAGCAGATTCTGTTCAATATGAAAAATATTGCCTATAAACTTAACATAAACTTTTGTAACATATTTATTCAATTAGCGACGTTTTGTTAAAATGTTAACATCACATAAATAACAGTCTGAATACGGGATTCCGTAAAGCGTAGGCCGTGGTATTAACCATCAAGAATCGTAATGTATTCAAATTTCACACGTTTCACACGCATAAAACCGGCGTTCGCTGTGACCAAAAATTTAAGCGCAGTTACTAATAAATAACTACAAGAATAATTTAAATATTGTTTTATTTTAAGTCTGTGGTCTGTAGCAGTACTTACTAGTACCTAGAATAACTGCGCCACGAACTTTGTTGCGCGACGAATGATACTGTACCGTTACCATGAATTTATAGTGACTATAATCGCTAGCGACTGCGTAAATGATTTGTATGGAGAATTGTAGTTCTACAAAGTAACCGCTAGGAGACGCTGCACTATTCTCCATACAAATCGTTTAAGCTGTCGCTACGTTAACTCATGGTAAAGTTCAATATTTTTCTAGTTCTCATGTCAAATAATATTTTAAAGAACAGGACAGCACTATACGACATTCGAATTTTGAATTACGGACCCTTCAGCAAAGCGACAGCGTAGTTGCAATTTTGTATTGTGAAGTGTGTATATTTTCGATAGATTTGTATGTATTTTTGGTTTATCTTAAATTAACAAGAGGGGTTCACTACACGTCTCTATTAGCCTAACCATTCATAGCCACTCGCAGTGACGCACACGCATCAGTCTATCATATCACTAAGTATAATTTCATTTCATATAATTTCATAACAATTGCGTCACATTTTACACAAATAATAAATAACATATAATTCAGACGGCTTTTGTGAATACCAAAAACAATTCAATGTTTTATACTCTGTCGTAAGAGAAAACACTGGTTAGTCCAAGTTTTCAATAGTATTGAGAGTAGCCGTAAAGTTGATTCAATTTCCAACTTCAAGTAGTTGTTGCGAATTAAGATGTCAATTTATACTAGTCCTGTTCCTGTTGCACCAACGAGCGTAAATAAGAAAGTAACACAGGCTTTTGTAAATATATCAACTGCAGGTCCACAGTAAAAATACTGTTCGTGGCTAGACTTCCCGCTAATATTAGCACTTTAGTCCTAATTTGCTGACCGTACCTTGTGTCAACACTAACCACTGCCACTGGATATAGAATTTGCTCTCGCAAAAGCAAGCTGCTATAATGTAACAAGCAGGGAGTGCAATATTATTCCTATTTTTTTACCGGTAATTTAACGGTAATCTGGTGATTTCCATACAAAAATTTACCGGTTTGCATTCTCTAGCAACAAGCAAATACCAGACTATAGTGGCCCTGTGAGACCTCGCGACTTTGTTACGAAATTACTGAAATTTGTAATTTTTCAACCCCCATACACCATTTTGAATAATATCAAAAACTAAATCGACAAAATAATTATATGTTCTTATCAAATTTTCTCACGAAATTTCATGCGTTGAGAAACCAGGCCTCTAGGCCAGAAATCCGAACATCCCAACATCGAAACATCCGCACATACGAAATAAATTTTGGCGATGCTGAAGCACAAATGCATTAGAAGTTCTTATGGAGAACAATCTAAACTCGAGAATTCCCAAAGTTTCAATCTAATTATCGAATTAATGTCCAATCTGAAGGTGACTAAGGTCTCCTGAGATAATTGCGTCTATAGAGGCAAATGCGTCTTTTGATGTAACATTTTAAGACCACCCCTACTAAGATTGGCATTCTCTCTCTGTGGTCGCTCCCTCATGACTGAGGATCGGTGATGGTGATGCTCTACACCTAGTTTTTATGATCTGCCTCCACCGGTGCAGGACGGGCCCTTCACTTGATCGGTTCATCTGTTTGGGGACCCAGGCTCGTTTGCCCTCCGTGCTCCCAACGATCAGTTTTTCAAGGTTTTCATCTTCCCTCCTCATCATCCTCCTAGCCTTTGTCCCATTTTTTGAGAATGAATTCTCAATCGGGGTCGGCTACCTAATTCCCAAGATGTGGCGTATTAGGCACTAGTTTTTACGAAAGCGACTGCCATCTGACCTTTCAACCCAGAGGGGAAACTAGGCCTTATTGGGCTTCTTCATCTTCCCTCCTCATTAAAAGTAAAAGTCTTCAGTTAAAGTTTGGCATTATTAACTTAAAAAAATAGCGGTGGCAGTTATGAAGTGTTGCCTTTCTATGATATCATCAAAAGATACTTACATTTGCCTCTACACACACAATAAAACTCAGGTGACCTTTGATTGATTGGTAAAGTAAAAATTAGTTTTCCTGATAGTAATTCTGTATTTTCCGTAACCGGCTTTGAAGATACATCGGTGAGTTTACCCACAAATACGTCAACGAGAGAGCTTGATGTCGCTCTCGGCCGCGCCTGCTCGCTGCAGTCCTAATTGACAGTTACACAGTCTACCTAAACCTATGATAGACAGACTAGTTTCTGTTAGGTACCTAACCATAACTTACTTCATAAATTTACAATTAATTACGTAGGCATTGTTGAAGAGGCAGACATAAATGTCGGCACAGTTTGCTATTTCACCAAATCCAAATTTAAGATAAGATAAGATAAGATAAATCTTTATTGCTCTCAATATAGTGTACAGATGTCTTAATTCTAAGATTATCTATACCTAACATGACACCCTGTAAGGGCATTGCAATATTTTGCGGAAACGACTTACTATCTAATTAAGTTATGCTTCACAATCACAATATATCAAGGAATTAAAAAATATACATACCTAAAAATATTTTTGTTTTTGTAGAAATAGGTAAGTATTTAGAAATATCTTAAATTTAAAGAATTATTTAAAGTTGACCACTTTATAATCTTTATATTAACAAAAATGGAGTAAGTATTTACTTAACTAAATAACAAAATAAAATAAAATAAACTATATTTACATTTACATATTTACACTAAATGAATACCAGGTATAACATAATAACGTTATTTATAATATTTATTTTCTTCTAGGTATTCTTGTACATTATAAAAGCTGTTTTCAGTTAGATATTTTTTCAATTTTTTTGTAAAATTTGATCGTTTGAGCAATGTATTTGTGCTATTCGAGATGTATGATTAGTACAAATTAAAAATTATCTACCTATCTGTTTATAGTCCATAACTTGTAGACGTATTATGTATTTCGGTGAAATCTCATTTTCCATTAAAAACTATAAAACTTTAGATTATTAAGTTTCCTTTGCGTCAACATCAGAGCCGTGCTCCGCTACAGACCTAATTGACAGTTACATGCTTGCTATGTCCATCACACTAGCCTCTATTGGCTTCAAAACCATCACTGTTAAAGATAACTGAATTCTTATATACATAGAAAACATTAGAAAGGCAGTAAAAAATGTCAACTCATCACTCAAACATTTGCCTATACCGTCCATGAAGTTCGACTTCGGTCCTATTAAGTTTCCTGTGTAAATACGTCAACGACAGAGCAGTCAGAGGCGCGCCTGGCTGCAGTCCTAATTGACAGTTACACGCTCGCTACGGCCGACACGCTAGTACAGTCAGCCGCAAATGTAGCTGAACATTTCTGTGCGCTTTGCTACAAATATGTCTAGCTACTTTCAAGGCTGACCGTACGACCTGCATTATGCGACAGTGAAATGTTGCTATTTATAAGATTGCGCTTTCCGTGTTAAAAGGTGGACGCTGCTCTAGCTCATAATGATTGTACAGTAAGCATTTTATTGTAGTTAGTAGCAGTCCAATATACGGTCACACATTTTTACCAATATGCTAATATCCGATATGGTCCAATATATCTATTTGTCTACTTTGACGGTTACATAGTTATGTATTTAATGCTGACTTTTGCACAAAAGTAGTCTAATAATAAAACAAAAAGATAGAGGTAAAAGCTAACATCCTGTCTCTATCACACATGGTCCGAATTCAAAGATATATATCAGTTTCCGCTAAGGGATTAAGGGAAGTTTCATGGTATTCAATTTAGATTTTCGTGTACCTCAATATTGAATAACACACAGGTTGTACTATTAATTATTCTAGAACAGGAAATTGTAGGAACACGCCAAGTGTTGCAAACTGAGCCCGCGAGACTACGAAATTAGTGAACCCGTGTACCATTCCTCCCCCGTCGCCCCTTCCCCAGTTACTCGATTACAAATGGCAAGGAAACGGTGCTTGCCATCAGAGATAAAGGTATATTGTTCTATGTCAGCTTGTTAACAGTTTCATGCTTGAAGTTCAGCGGTGCTCGGATCCATCAAATCGACTACCAACTGACTAAGAAATACAACTAAACGAATATATTACTATTAATCCAGTCAGTAGGTATTTATGCTCTACAAAAGGTGGCGTAGAAAATGTTTTGAAACGATATTGTTTAGGTATGACAGGTTAATAAAAATCCAAGTTCTCGACCTTGAAGAACCCAGGCGTTAGCCGCCATCTTGAATTAAAGGTGCCAAAATTAGGTATATTTTAAATAACTTCTCAATTGTTTACTAACCACTCAATTGCTTCAAAATTTGAGTTGGACTCTATTTATATAATAAAATAAGAGCGGTGACAGGTAGCCGTAGTTACCAAAAGCAATTGAGTGGCTAAATCACAAAAGTGTCTATGAGAGCTATAAAGAAGACAAAATTGTTTACATTTTTTGCATACATGTTAATTCTGTAAGTCTTAAAGGTAAGAAGTTACAAGCGACGGAAATAATAATATTTACAAAAATCATTAATATCATTTTAATTTTTATAAATAATGACACAAAGGTAAATTAAGAAAGAAAAATTGAATGCGATCTACTACAATCGAAGCGGGGTTTGAACCCGCGACCTCTGCGTTTACTACGTACTACTACGTTTCGATTGTAGTAGATCGCATTCAAGACCCAGGCACAAATATTCGAGTTCATCGCACAAATATTTGCCCATGCCGTGATGCGAACCCAGGACCGCCGGCTAAGTAGGCAGCTACTTTACCACTGCGCCAACCGCGTCGTCGTCAACGATATTAATATTTAATTATTGTATATGCGTCTTTTTTTACTTGCTTCCATTCGTTTCGAAGTTAGGTCCTCTACACTAATAAGCAAGTGATAAATGTGACAAATGAATTGTCCGGCAATATTTACAAGATAAGCTCTTAAGTGGAAACGGATAGCTTAGCAAATTACAACTACAGCCGTTCCAATTAAATAACTCTTTTGAGTGAACTTTGAAAATGTATATTGTATTACATTAAAAAAGACGATCGCAGTTAGAAATAATTTAAGCAAGGAAAACAAAAAGCGATAAAATCGCATCGGTGTGAGAGATTTATGAACCAATAATTAATATCCATGCCCGACTTAGCATATCAATTATAAATGGAATAATAATGAGAAAACTGTCATTATTATTCCTTTCATAATCGATAAGCCCGTTTAAAATTGCTTCCTTATTCTTATCCCCAAATTGTTGCAAACGCTGCACTGTTTGCATTAGCGCGAACAAACTGTAAAACAATTACCTCTGTTGGCTTTGCCAATAACAATAACATTTATCAAATTACACGACCGAGCGACTTCGAAGCGATACTAGGGGAGGAACAAAATTGACAAAGCAAGCAAAAGGCTTTCAAGGTTCGCGTGTTGCGTCGTGTTTGCATCCGTAATTTGTTTGCTGGCGGCAGCACACGCCAGACTACATTAAATGGATCTCTGCTTCACACGCCAACTGACGTGGCATTTGCTGTCCCGAAACTGGTCTTCGACCTATTGGTTCCCCTATGTTTCCATTTCTTCCACATTTTCATCTGGTCAGTTTCCCAATTCATCTATATCCTCGTCCTGCCCAGTGTTCTCAATAAAGAACACATTGGACTTAGTGGTTCCTGCCCAAGGTTTTTTATTTATACTTCAGGATTCTGCCCAACGTTCTCAATTAATCAAATATTCAAATTTGGCGCCTGGAGTCTAAAATTTTCGTGATTTGCGGTTTTATTTGCTTGTTTCTGATTGGTAAGAGTATTGGCCAATACTTGGTCAAGGGCTTGCATCGAAGTTCTTTGAACTCCACGATCAGTGTCACGCCAAGCGTCCAGGATGCCACATCTTCGCTAAAGAGGTAAGTTTGATCCATACTTATCTTAGTAATCGTGCATGTTTTTTCAATAAATACCAGATTAATTTAAGCCCGAATAGTTCTAATTTATAATTAATAGTTTATTTTTGTAATTTAGGTTATTTTCGATTTTTCAAGTCCATTTTTCGAAATGTGTGATTTATTGAGAACATTGGGCAGAACTGACTACTGTTTTTTGTTATAGCACTGATTGATCGAGTCGAGGGATTGAAGGTGTGTTAAGTCAGATAATCAGAAATTTTATGCCAATAGCATTTAAAGATGATGAAGATCACTAACGACGGCGAAGAAGATACACATTATACGCCGCCGCGTCGTCTCCCGATAAACCCTAGTGAGACCAGTACAGATACAGCAGCTGAGACTGATGAAGTACCTATACCATTTTGGCCGAGATCAATCTATGAAGCAGGTAGATGTGGTAATGGTGGACGCGGTCGCAGACGTGGTGGTCGACGTGGGGATACGTAGTGGACAAAGTGGTAGCAGATGCAGTGAAGGCAGAGGACTCCAAGCTCAACTAACCCGTGCGTCGTTAAGTTTTTAAGTTTTGTTGCCAAAATAGGGACTTCATATGATGTTTTGTTAGAAATTATGCCCATTAGATGCCATTAACAAGTTGTCAGTTGTTATTTTCATTGATCTCAACCCTTTTTTTACTATTAAAATAGTATAAAATGTAAATCTGCTTTATTTATGATCTCGCAACTGCTAATTAAAGAGTACGTAATAATCAAGATTTTTATGCCCAATGTTCTTAATAAATGACAAAAAATAATATACTATGTAGGCAATTCTGCCCAATGTTCTTAAAAAAGAACAAAAGATATAGGCTCCTAAACTGGCTCAGTCTATCAAATACATACCCATTATAACCAAAAAAATAATAAAAAAAATCTGGCTTACCTTTAACACAACAATTTCAATAAAAAAGGTGTTGGGCAGAACCCATATAAATTAGAATGTACTTAATTAAGAACATTGGGCAGAACCGGGATGACTGTCGAAAAATGCTTGGGCAGGACGAGGTTAAACCAAACAGATATTGTCCACTTTTTATCACATCCACATTCCTCATTCGCAACTTGTCCATATTTCCATCTTATTTCCAACTTGTACAATAAATACAAGTTCTGCATGAATTTGGAATTAGATGAGTTGAGAATGGAGTTATTTAGAAATGTGTACCAAATTAAAATGTGGCCGAGATTGGACTGCGGACCAGATGAGGATAGTAATGAAATGAATTAGTGGACGAATTGGGAATGAGGATGAGGTGAATATGTGGAGACGATAAGATTCGCAGTGTACTCGTATTACGTAGTGATTTCGTAGTAGATGTAGAACCTGGACATTTTGAACGTCTTTCTTTAAAGTCTAGGCCCGTTTATAATTCCGTTTGCGAACGGTCTCTGTGCTTCTCTTCGCATCGCTTAACTATGCAGGTCTGCTGTTGAATTACTAAGGACCGCCGCGCCTCGCCGCCAACTCCAGACGACATTATCGACAGAAAATCTAAAACCGGTGTCAAAGTAAACAAACCACAGCACGCTCTCAATCGCCCATTTCTCCATCACTGCTATTTTCCCGTGAATGAACCGCGGCTGAATAGAAGTAGCTTTATTCAACCCTATGCAAATTGCAATTATGCAGTCTCCAACGCAGCCTAATTACTGCTTCTCTAAATTATCCCACTAAAATTGTTACCATTCCACCTTCCAGCTTCGGACTATAAGTGCCTTTTGAAATATCAAAGTTTGGAATTTGTGGAATAGCAACGTTACGTAGCATATTCCGAGCTATTAACTTTTTATTCGCTATTGTTACACTTGTTAGGAGTGGATTTCTGGCTGACCTACATTATTCGAGGCCATATATGGTATTAATTAGAGATTTTAATCCGCTTAAAAAGGCCAGCGAGTGATATAAACGACTTTTATAATTTAATTCATATTGGCGTTGCGATAAGGTCCATAAGTGGTAATCGGGTGTCCATGATGATGAGGGGCTGCATACAGCTTCGCGGTTCCTGCGAAAAGTATCATTACCGGTCAATTCTCAATTATGGCTCTTAAAGTACTTTGAAATAAAGTTTCGACCTGGTTGACCTGTGCGGTGCGGAACATAGGCGTTATCTCGGCGTACACGCCACGCGGTGCCAATTAAGCTGATTTCGTACTCACTTTGAATAGAAAATTCTGGATATGGTAGAAGTTTTACGGTGGCTTTTATAATGAGATAACATTTAACTGTAACAATGCCACTGCAACACGCACCGTATACCTATATTCAAATACAGTTTCATTCTATTGAAGTGTGACAACTTTGGGAAGTTACTTTAATCATCATCATCATCATCATCATCTCAGCCATAGGACGTCCACTGCTGAACATAGGCCTCCCCTTTGGACTTCCATATATACCGGTTGGAAGCGACCTGCATCCAGCGCCTTCCGGCGACCTTTATAAGGTCATCTGTCCATCTTGTAGGTGGACGTCCTACGCTGCGCTTGCTGGTCCGAGGTCTCCACTCGAGCACTTTTCGGCCCCATCGGCCATCTGCTCTGCGTGCTATGTGGCCTGCCCATTGCCACTTCAACTTGCTAATCCGGTGAGCTATATCGGTCACTTTAGTTCGTCTACGGATTTCCTCATTTCTGATTCGATCACGTAGAGACACCCCGAGCATAGCCCTCTCCATTGCACGTTGAGCGACTTTGAGCTTTGAGATGAGGCCGATAGTGAAAGACCACGTTTCGGTGCCGTAAGTCATCACTGGTAACACACATTGGTTGAAGACTTTCGTCTTGAGGCACTGAGGTATGTCGGACGAAAAGACATTGCGTAGTTTCCCGAACGCTGCCCAGCCGAGTTGGATTCGGCGGTTGACCTCTTTCTCGAAGTTGGACCTACCTAATTGGACCACTTGTCCTAGGTAGATGTATGAGTCAACAACTTCGAGTACCGAGTTTTCAACAGAGACTGGGATGGGCACAACCTTGGCATTTGACATGAGTTTCGTCTTGTCCATGTTCATTTTTAAGCCCACCCGTTGAGAAACTCGATTGAGGTCATCGAGCATCATGCTGAGTTCCTCCATCGACTTTGCCATGACTACGATGTCGTCGGCAAAACGAAGGTGAGTGATGTATTCGCCATTGATGTTGATGCCAAGTCCTTGCCATTCCAGGAGCTTGAAGGCGTCTTCCATAACGGCCGTAAACAGTTTCGGGGAAATAACGTCCCCCTGTCTTACGCCTCTTCTCAATGGAATGGCCTTTGTGCTCTGCTCCTGAACTCGGACCGACATGGTGGCGTTACTATACAAACACTTCAACACTTCAATGTACCGATAGTCAATATGGCATCGCTGAAGTGACTCGAGCACCGCCCATGTTTCCACCGAATCGAAGGCTTTCTCATAGTCCACAAACGCTAAGCATAATGGCAAGTTATACTCTTCAGTCTTCTGTATAACTTGCCGTAGCGTATGTATGTGGTCTATGGTACTATAGCTTCTTCGGAAACCGGCTTGTTCGGGAGGCTGGAAGTCATCAAGTCTATGTTCGAGACGGTTCGTGATGACCCTTGAAAACAACTTATAAACATGGCTTAGAAGCGTGATGGGCCTGTAGTTCTTCAATAGGCTGTTATCACCTTTCTTGAAGAACAGTACCACCTCGCCTCTATTCCATGCTTCAGGCGTTTTGCCCTCGGACAAGACGGAATTAAAGAGCTTCTGGAGGACCTTAAGTACCGGTGTTCCACCCGCTCTCAGAAGCTCTGAGGTGATTCCGTCTTCGCCCGGCGCCTTGTTGTTCTTAAGCTGCTACTTTAATACTAAAATCTAATTAGTATTCTTTCGTCCTTCAGATGTCGTGAGTCAGTAGGAGTAATCGTACGATATTTAAAATTCAATTATGAATACAACTTTGTATGCAGAATATTCAGTTCACTTTTTTAGCACTTGATGAATGAATGATGAATGCAACGAACGACTGCTGAATGGTCAAGCATAAAAAAGTCATAGGTACTAACTAAAGGGGCACAAAGTAGTGTTTGTAATTTAAGTAAAGATTCATACCTTTTTTTTTACTTTTTTTCTATGTACATTGTACATCAGATTAATTTCCAAAAATTTGATAATACCTACATGATAAACTAGTTAGGCTAGTCTGTTCCAGAATACAGCATATCAATTTCAGCATATCATTCAGTGAACAGTAGAACTTTTACACATTCATACAAGTAACATCTGTAGGTACAGGTACTAAGTGTTTTTTTATTCAAATTTAGTAAATTTTAAGTATATGTCCTGCAGTCTAGAATTTTTATTGATTGTTTGTACATGTACTTACCATAATATAAAATAAAAATAAAAATAAAAAAAATAACATTTATTTACCATTTCAATTTGTACAAAATGTGACTTTCCTGTGACCACCACACTAGGCAAAGCCTGTCTTGTGGAGTCATTTTCGACAGTTACCAATTTCATATTAAATTAACAACACGTTGCGAGTATTTACAAAAAAAGGTCTTAGATTAACATTTCCTTAAACCATTCTAAGGTCTTAAAAGAGAAATATATATATATATATATATATTTTAATTAATTTGCTTATTTATTATCATGCAAGTTTAACAGAGTGCGCTCATGTGTGTGTGTGAAAGCGAATCGTGGGAAATAAATGCAGGAGGCAATCAAATGTTTCAAATCATGCCCATGTGTTTTTTTTTTATTTATGTCCTATGATATCCCTCGTCCGTTAGCTTTAGGCAGCTAGATGCGTTTACTCCCAAGTGCAATTCGCTTGTGGTTACACAATTTTATAAACAAGTTCACTCATTTGCAAGTTAACTTATTTAAATTTCCTCACAACCTTAGCAT
The DNA here is from genome assembly GCA_932273695.1 of Apotomis betuletana. Lineage (NCBI taxonomy): Eukaryota > Metazoa > Arthropoda > Insecta > Lepidoptera > Tortricidae > Apotomis > Apotomis betuletana. Next base: position 10,872,192 of record OW026309.1, on the reverse strand, counting down.
TTATAAATAGAGCTCTTTGAGATTACCGTGTTCATAATTATCTTATGGTAATACTTAGTTGTATCACGTTTTAACTTTTTTACTTATGTTTTTCAATACATAAATCTAGTTACAGGAGTTCACCATTTCAAGCGTGAATCATCAGGAAAACAAATTATGTCATCCAGCTCAAGACCATTTTCCTATTAAATATTTGTCAGATATCATTAATAACTCACAGTGAAGTGTTTGGCATATGTCAAATGGCATACTAAAATTGACAGTTACTTATGATATTGACTGTAAAATCTGGCGCATTCGTATTAGCTCACAAAAAAAATGGTACATAGATGTGTGAATATTTGAGAAAGGTTTATTTTGTTAGAAACTTTTATCTTCGTGATAAATGCCGTGCTTCGCAACTTCAGTAGTCGTATTCTCTATTAGGTTAGAGGTTTATATAACGAGTTACAACAACAAGGAACAAAGGCACATGCCATAAAAACATGGTAAAAAATGTTGTAAAGAATGACAAAGTGTAATTAAAATGACGATTGCTGTTATTTCGATGACGCTTTGTTGAGATTATAATACATATCAATATAACTGACTGACAGTAAAAAAAATTGAAAATAATGCTGCACGTTGAAAAAAAGAGAATCGCCAGAAATGTTTCTGTTATAGTTTTCCCGTACCACCGAAAATAAAACCGACCGAATCCAGTTCAGTGAGTCATCTATGACAGTATTTTCTTTTTAGGCAAAAATACTACCCGGTGTCCGAGCTTTCGCAAACGTTCGTGGAATTTTACGGGAGAAAATACTTCATGCCATGATCAAATCGCAATATTTTTTGGATGTTCTACAATGTCTAGAAGATTCGGCCGCATAATTTGATCGTCTAGTTACCTTTGCACCTCATTTGTATCCGGCGCCATACATGCTAGGTGCAAATTTAACTTAACCCGGCCAGTTATTTTATATGATGGTACGGAATGGAAACCTTTGTGTGCAAGTCCCACTCACACTTGGCCAGTTTTTTATTTAGTTTTATTATGTATGAAAATTGGTTCTCTGCCTTTTCGCCGAATTACGTTTCGTCAAACGTTTCATTTCGCAAAAGTTTCATTTCGCCAAAAGCATTTTTCACTGAAACTGTAAACTATTTCGAATTGTTATAAAACAAACCTAACCTAATCTAAAGGATGATATTTACAACAATCTGAAATAGTTTACAGTTTCAGTGAAAAATGCTTTTGGCGAAATGAAACTTTTGCGAAATGAAACGTTTGCGAAACATAATTCGGCGAAAAGGAAGTACACCATGAAAATTATTTACTCGAAAATCTTATCCGGTTATTTTAAGTTAAAAAGAAAAGTAGTTATTAAGCGTCGTCGTAAGTCTGAGTTCCACCAGAATAATCAAATATTATTCCTGCAAAGATTTTAGGAATAGGGCATAATTAAATAATTTCGTTACGTGTAGGTTCATGAATTAACCAAATTCAGCCATTATTGGGCTCTGGTGAATCTTAATTACACTAAAACTAAATAATTACCTGTAATAATTATTAGTCTGAAAATCATGACTCACAAACGTGAATTTTGTTCCCGTAAACGAACTGTTGCATAATATGGTACCAGTGTTCCGATGTGACTTAATAATGCGCCAGGCCGAATTCGATGATGCATTAAGCAATATTTCGCCGGATCACACTGAAAAAATTAATAGCTCAACTAGTTTAACTATTTGTGAAATAGCCGAATTGTGCTTAGGTAGTAACCGAAATTATGCTAATTTTACATCGAAATTATACTAATTTTACATAACTTATTTTGCCTTCAGTCTGTCAGTCCTCTGATTTATGTAACTAGCAGCTAACATTTGGGCTACTGTTAATAAGTATTTTTTTTTCAGTGCACGGCCATATAACTGTCGTTTATAAATTTGCTATTCCATCTGCATAAGTGATATTTTCAATAGACATTTTAAAGGGGCATGTAAACGTAAAGGAGATAGAAAATATAATTAAGGTTAACGGTTCAATAGCGTGTATCGCTAAAGTAGAAATAAAATGGTGTAGAGTGCAGTGTCAAACGGCGCGGCGAATTGATGCCTTGATATTTTTCTCGAATTGGTTATTTGCATTTACTTAAGCGATATGACTCTAGATTTTTAATTTTACGACGTTAAAACAATAATACGGCAATATCACAGACATGTGACATTAGATACTTTGAATTTCGCCTCAGTGTGTTGATGTGACATAACAATGAAGCGCTGTGGATATATTGTAAACAAAATGGCGGGCGTATTATAAACACGTTTTACTCACACGGTTAACGACCGCGGTCCTTGTTGAAAACTCGTAACCATAACAAATTTGATCAATCATTTTAATGTCCAGCAATAAACTTCGTAAATCCACCATAGTTCATCCTTACAAGGGTCAACAAAATAGTGTACAACAAGAAAATAAACCTCCAAAATATGTATAATCCATACTATACTATATACTATATATATATACTATATTACTATATATTACTATATTTACTATATTACTATAAATACTATATTACTATATATTACTATATTTACTATATTACTATAAATACTATATACTATATAATATTATAAATGCGAAAGTGTGTCTGTCTGTCTGTTACCTCTTCACGCTTAAACCGCTGAATCGATTTTGATAAAATTTGGCATAGAGATTTAAGATACGAGGAAGGACATAGGATAGTTTTTATCCTAGAAATTATACATAAAAAGATTGAAAAATGAGTGAACATTACTGTTGGGGTGCGGTGACCCTGTAGGAAATGTAATTATTAGACCAAAAGCACAATTGCTCTTACATTTGCTTAGGCGCTTTTAATAATCCCTTTTATCAAGTTCCACGCGTACTAAGTCGCGGGCAAAAGCTAGTACAATATAATTATCTTAAAATCATTTTGGACTATGTAGAAAATTTGTAGAAAAGTGTATTTTATTTACTTTTCAATTTGAAAAAAATATCACACCAAATAACTCTTATTTAAAAACTTTATGTAGTATGTTACCCGTTTTATATTTTATCGTAAAATGTGAGGCTCCGATATTAAAGCATATAGCTCCGATATTTAACGTTCGCTTTTTTTTTACATTTAGTCGTAAAACAGATTTGCTGTATCCGCGGAAAGCGGGTGACGCAAACTGCATCATGCTTTAGCAAAAAGCAAAGCATTCACATGTCACGATCGGAATAAAATATAGGCTTGCGGTGCAAAGTTTTATTCTCGCCCTAAATATTCCATTGTGGTTGGGAGTTGGGAGTAGAAGCAGGGCATAAATTCGAGGAGCCAACTCGCAACGATTACTCAAGCGCAAAGCGAGACCCTGCGATGCAGGCAGTGTTGCCAGAAATCCTGATTTTCAGGAAATCTAGTACTGAATTCGGGCTTTGTTTACTGATTTACTGAATTTTAAGGATTATCTTCTGAATTTTGTGACATTTAGTTTTGATAAAATATTTTATTTTTTATATTATTATTGGATAAAATTTCGTTACTTCAAACTAATCCTCCAGTTTGCTACAATAAGTAAAACTAAGCCATTATCCTCTGTAGTGCGTGGTCCCCGTATTGATACGATGATACCTAGTACTTGATTAAGAATGTGTGAGAAATTAATACATACATATGTACACGATCACGATCTCGTACGTAGAATCAGATGTTTGACATAATATAAAACATTACATTTCCTTGCACATATTAAATTGATAACTACAAGTACAAAGTACAAACAAAAATTTTGCCAAATCTGATTCGGCTTTACCAAGAATGCGGTTATCTAAATACTAAAAACTGGCAACTTGACAAAACTTGAACTACTACTTCCGTCTAAAATTCTACTGAGCTAAGCTAAAAGGCTACCTTTTGTCATGGAAATTTGTCAAAAATCTGCAGTTCATCTGATTTGACTCTTATTTCTATCACCCAAGTTTTGGTAATGTCTTCTGAGTTTTTCGAATTGTGCCTGGCAACACTGATTGCAGACTTGTGTTTGTCGTTGCCGTCGCCCGCGCTCGCGCCTCGAGTACCCCCACCACAACCAACTTTTATCATTTACAAAAAGTTTACACTCAAGCACTTAGAGCGCATTACGGCGATTGAGATAAATCGCCTGTTTCTGATGAAACAAAAAGTCATCAAAGTTATTTATGAGCTTCAAAATCACGCATGTGTGTTTTGTGTATGAATAGATTCTTTCATACGATTTCTTCTTTTGTTAATGATTACTGTGAACGGTTATGATCGTGCGCTGGTCGTAAAACATGGTCATGCGCAGGCTGGTTCGTTGAAAGATGATAATTAATTTCGTGTCGGTTACGCGTCATCCACGATACTGACACTCGAGGCTTCGTACGTTTACTGAATCATTATATGGTTTAACTCAGTCGATTAGATTACCATCTTATCTGTCTCTTATTAAATTAACTTAGCGGATGCATTTGATCAAAGAATCACTGCGTAGATGTACAATTAATTTATACTGTTTTACACGTACGAGTAGTTCCGCGCTGAACGTAATCTACAGGGTTGAAATATGTCACCTTGATTTGTATGTGTTTGGGTCATTGTCTGGCAAACTCCATGTGAGTTTATTTGTCTCAAGCACAATAGTTTTTTAACTTCATTCACGGACTAAATGCTCTATTGTTATGTAATCCTGGACGGTAAATCTCTAGAGTTAAATACGGCAATTATTCAGGGAAGTTAAGGTTTCATTGTGCGTTGTGCCGCGGCGTGGCCGTCCGTTCCATAGAATGCTCACTAAATTTGGATTTTCATGCCTTGTCATCCAACTGAGAGTGTTTTAATATGGTTATTATATTTTATAACCACGTTTTGACATCGTATACGATGTGCATTCTATTATTTATGCCATCTGGAGCATAACGCCTCAACCTTAAGCCACAATAGTGGTTAAACGTAATTCTTAACAATTGATTATGGGATTAGATTTCGTCAATTCATTTCTATCCTTATGTTACCAATAAGTACGAAACCTGACTCTTCTTTGCTAATATTAAAAATGAGAAAGCTGGGAATAGATCGTCGCCTGAGATGTTTATCGCATTAATATAATACAACATTAAGTACACAATGGAACGGCTCAGAAGAGGCCCAATATAAGGAGCTTGGATCCCCACGTGCTTTGTTGTGAAAATAACTTTATGCTCTAGAGGGCGGGAATAGTATAAAGCAAGCACAGATTTCAATAAAGCCAATAGTCCTTCTAAGAGATATACTTGTGTCGCTCGTATCCTTTGTGCAAATGTAATGATATTCCGCCGGTTATCCTACAGTACAAACTTTCATTCTTTTTAATTGAACTTTATTTTGAGGGGTTAAAAACTGAATTGATACGTGTAACTATTTGTTTTGTCGTGGTTAACCCCTACATGCATACCAATCAGATATTAATCCTTTCATAATGCGTTACTTCCGTATGTAATTTTGTTGTAGTCGTAGTAAAAATAATAGTCAAAATCATTCGTCTCCTTCATACACCCTTTATTTTTAATTATAATATCTAAAATACATCGTCTAAGAGATCCTCTTTAGGGATAAGAGCGCCTATTGTCTACAGTAGTTTAAGTAAAGACTCAACTGTATTGGTTTTCATGTTGGTGTATAACAGAAAGCTGTGTACAGTTTGTCAGTGAACAAAAAAAAAACGTTCGTTGTATTAAATACATTCTAAACCTCTGCGAGTTAAGCCCAGTACCAATACTCTGATAACGGAACCTTTATTGAATGACCAGTAAACAACGTAAATAATGAAAACTTACACATTTAAGACGGAATGTAAATTCTGAACGCTTTAACTCGAGCCGGGAAAGCCGTGTGACTCAGCTAGCCTTAACTTGAAATATGTGGCCACTGACATCACAAAGAGGCAAAAACACGCAAACGGTTGAGCGAAGTACGCAATATGTACCAAAAGGGAACCCGGCACCACGATACCATCAGCCTTATGCCATCAGACAATCGCTGCACTGCAATTACAAATAAGTTATTTGCAGCACGCCCATTGGTAGATATTTTAAGCTTATCGCCGTCTTTAATCTATTGATTCACTCGGCTTTATGCATTTGCTTCTAAAGCGTCTTGTTTTACCCAATTGATATCCGTATTTGGAGAGAGGTCTGTTTTGCACTTGCACCTTTTAAAGATTAATATGCCCTTTGATGTGCTCTTACCAATCAGAAGTCACTAGTGGGCAGGATATATTTATAATCCTCTTTCAGAAGACACTGATAATGAATAATTGATTGATATATTTAATCGGCTCGTCGACATCCCCGCTGTTTGCGTGACTTTATGTGCAGGTGCAAGCGTTAATCCATGTGAATATTTGTTGCCGCTGGCCGACACCGTTTATTTTTACAATAACATCTATATGCACTTTATAAACTGGATCGGAGTGAAACAGAGAAAGCGAAACGAGATTCTCATAGATAAAATTCGGATCAATAAATCTTTGCAAGCATTTTTGTTTATGGCGGTAGTTGTGTGCGTGATCCGAGGTGCGGTGCTAATGGTCGAAATTCGAAGCATGGCTGGTATGAAAAGATCGAATTTATTACTTCATAAGTCATGAGGGTTAAGTAATAATCGTCGACAATGGGCAATAAAGACTTTATAGGCAGTAAAGTTCGATCCTCTCGCACTCGGCTCGGAAGTTGACTCGTCCTACACTGCAGCTCATGAAGTCAAACCTCTATTTTGTTTATTCGGTTTTGAATTACAATAGTAAATAGTCTTATCAACTAAAAATGAAGATTGTTAGCAATAAAAAAAGCTAGAATGCATGTAACAATTTTATTTTGTATAATTTATTGTTACATTTATGAATGTTCAATAGCTGTTGAGAAGCTATGAAGAAAATAAAGTTTGTAAGAACGACACTAAAAAAGTATTTTATGTCGAGGAATCCAAGATGAACCATCGAGTACCTATTGAGATTGTAAACCAAACATAGGAATATTTTTATGTATTTTAACCGTCTATGGATCTTTCAAATATTGAGATTAATATTTTCTAAACATTTCAAAGCCCTTCGCAACATAATGCTTCCCTGACGAGTATCAATTGAAACCAAGAACGTGTATCGATCGAGTCGAGACTAATATTACAAAATTTCCAAACCGTTAAGATTTTAGTAAAAAATACTAATTCTAACGTAAACGATCTTTCATTTGAAGTATGGATTTCTAAACCGCCTTCTGAAGTAACATGTGGAGAGTAATTTAAAACCTGTTTGTAGACCATTTGGTTAACAAGAAGATTACTTACAGCTATCATCGACTGTTGCCCAAAATTATTAGAAACCTCAGCTTGTAACTTATCGTCCCAAATTAACGTAAATAATTTACTGTCGACATTTCATAACATTTAGCGATATATCGATATTCAATATCGTTTAATGAGTTATATGGCTTCTGCTTGTCGAAGGTAAATGAATAGTCTCGTCGAGTAAGATTAAATTTCATTTTTGTAGCGTTTCACTTTGATGATGAAAAGATTTTATGGTGCGTGAAAATGTAATTAATTTCATCAACAAGCTATTTTTAAAGAAATCGTCGGCTAACCAAAGCGGGGATTCATATATATGTGAGTAATATAATATGTATAACTTCTGTAAAATGTGTCGTAATTTTTTTCTCTCCCTCTTTCAAAAGGTCTATTTCCTACATCACTTGATTAAAATACCTAAGTTAATCTTGCTAATTTTTGTCTCTTTCGTTATACGCAAGTAAAAAAGGTAAAATAAAAGGGTACCCCTTATCTTGCACTATTTATATTGTCCGAAATACACTTCGCATAATCGTTTTCGCACAATAATTTTTCGCCGAATAATACTATCGCATAATTATATACTTACCACAATTTTTATGTCGCATAATATTCATTGGGCACGAATTTGAATAGCAGAATACTAATATCGCCAACTTTTATTTCGCAGAATTTTATGTAGCACAATATAAGTTCCGCCGAATTGATTGCGGCATAATTGTACCATAGCATACCCACAGAACCGAATCGCTGCCAGAAAACTACGTTAGGTTAGGTTGAAACTGCGTCCCTCATAGAAACTAATCGCTGCCAGAAAACTAGGTTAGGTTAGGTTGAAACTGCGTCCCTCACAGAAAAGAATCGCTGACAGAAGACTAGGTTAGGTTAGGCTGAATCTGCGTCCCTCACAGAAACGAATCGCTTCCAGAAAACTAGGTTAGGTTAGGTTGAAACTGCATCCCTCACAGAAACGAATCGCTGCCAGAAAACTAGGTTAGGTTAGGTTGGAACTGCGTCCCCCACAAAACCGAAACGCTACAAGAAAACTGATGGAGTAGGACGTTTAAAAAAACACAGAACTTGTCATTTTTGTTTTATATAAGTATAAGACATGCAAAATAGTAAAAAAAGCTAGGAATATTCCTTAAATAACTATGCTAATCTTAAATTAGCACCTATAGCCTTCAAAAAATAATTACAATCAAGGACTTAAAATAATCATGTTTGCGGAATATTATGCCATATAAATTTCGGCGACACAATTATTCGACTATAGGAGTATTGTTCTAATCAACATTATGCCAATGTACTATTCTGCCAAAGAAACGTGTGCGAAATGATAGTATGCCAAGAAATTTAGGCAAAAAGCAATTGTGCGAAATGATGATTTTGCCAATGGTTGCTATGCGAAACGAAAATATGCCAATCAATTTTGTGCAACACATTAGTAACCCAAAATAAAAAAACTGTATCTCATCAAGAGATCTAAAAACTAGCAGAGAATAGGCAAAAATGGCGACGACCCCACCAGCACGAATGAACGCCTTACATTTTATGAATTGATAATGAATGCAACAAGTAAATGATATGACTGTGCACATGGAACATTTAACTATTTATACATTGAAAATGTTATAAACACAAAGGTTAATCAAATTTGCACAAAACTTCAACCCAACCTAAACAACTATTAGTTTCATAACACTAAACTACCATCAATCGTGTTTGATGCAAATTGATAAACAGATAACTTAAACAACTGTACTATAAGTCTAAACAATGATGCTAAAACACACAGCCGAGGGTCGCGTTACGAGGAAGATAATCTCGCCGGCTGTCGGCGAATGTTTAAAATAAACACAGCCATGGTCTCCTATGATAACACCGGTGTTTTGATAGTCCGTCCGCTGGACGTAACTTCCTCGGTTGTAAGAGTACCCTGTCTCAGAGCAATGGTCCGTTATATAAAAGCGAAGTGAGGTTACGTTCCTTGCAAAGGATCGGGACAAATTGCTTGGCTATACGAAACCCAAATAATTATCTATATCTCAGTGATGTATTAAACGATAGAAATAATCAGTCATGCACGCTGCGATCGCATAGTTTGTTTAATAATAATATACATATACCACATATTTAATTTAATCGATGTCACAGACAAGCCGACCAGTCTAGTACCTAGAGTTGTCTGCGCTTGATGCGCAATATGGCGACACTGCTATGATTGTTTAAACGACAGGCTTAATGGACTTGGTAGGCAAAAGGCTACCTAGTAAGGAATCACAGCAAAGAGCTAGCAAATCACAGTTGTGTTAGAGGAGGAGATGCAAATGTTATGTATTTTTGTCAAATACAAACAAATCTAGAAAGAGCGTCATGACAACCTCATTCAACTGCGGCACCGGCAAGTTAAACAGTGTAGATAATATCACATGCTCACACCAGCTTAATGTTTGTCATGCCAACATAAAATGACACTTTCCCACTCGTCTGTTTTGATTGCTGCCGCCGTCTGTTTGGCCGGGGCAAGGCGGGCGTTGGAATGTACGCTGTCATAGCCGGTTTAAATCCTTCCAATGATTAGCCGAAATCCAGTCACGAACACACAGTTATTGACAGAGATCGGGCCTAAATTGAATGCGGTTCGTCGGTCTATTAATGCATCATGCGATATTCGTCGTTTTGTGATCTTGGAGTTGTAGATAATGGGAGATAAATCTTTAGGGGTTATCTCATCGTTGAGTACATTGGGGTACTATTTAACAACAGTGTAGCTATTTACGGGTGCATTTGGCTAGATAACAGAGTAGGTCACGGCGAGGTAGTTACAGAGTCCGGTATGTATAGAGACGGCATACTTAGCATTAATGCAGGGGCGTCCAAAAGTGCATAGTTTGCGTCTGGCGTAGATAAGCTTTAGAACCTAAGAACATTTTAATTAAATAAAGACAGTCTAATATCGACCACCGTACGAATAACTTGTATTTTAATTATAAGTTTAGTTTTTAAAAAGTAGTTTTCCCTCCGGCGCGATTTGACTGGCGCTGCGGACAGGATACCGGTACGAAATCCTGCGCCTGTGAGGATCACGAATTGATCCGAGTGCATGACTTTCGTTAACGTATTTACGTGTGAACTGGTATCTTCGAACCAAATAAATTTGTCTCAGTGCCTGGAGGACAACACGAAAACGCCTGCGGCTATAATTGGAGGAAATGGGGAAAAGCGTACTGTGAGTAGACCTCTTCACTGTCCCGTCTATCCCTGTTCTTATTCCATTGGCTGTGTAATTTAGTGTAGACTTTATAATAAGCTCTCTATACAAACTCTATAGTTGCGAGTTATATCGTCCTAACAATAAGTTAGATAAGTGTTTAAAAGCGATTATTGAAATACTAAATGGAAGAAATAGGAGTAGTTCCCAGAGATAATATTGAAGAAAATATAGTAAATCCCAGAGAAAATATGGATCAAATCAAAGTAATTCCTAGAGAAATGATGGATTTAATTCCAAAATTTGATGGTGATGAAAAATTGTTAAATTTATTTTTAAGTAAAAGCGAGTATGTAATTCAAGCTTTTAGAAACCCGGAAAATCTTGCTCAGGATTTGTATATATTTCATGCAATTACTGGCCGGCTAACTGGCAAAGCCGCCCACTTGATTAGCGAACGCCAAGATATAGATACTTGGATGCAATTAAAAAAGCTGTTAACTCAACATTTCGGCGACCCGAGGTCAGAGGAGTGTATTGCGATAGAATTAGATAATTTAAAGATTAGACACAGTGAATCATACGCTAGCTTCTGTAATCGTATCCAAAATGTCAGAAGTACATTATTTGCCAAAATAAATTTAATTGAAGATCCTCGTGAAAAAGAAACGAAAAAGACAATTTATAATCACTTGTCTCTAAACGTCTTTCTTTATAATTTGCCGGAAGACATGTTACGCATAGTGAGACTCAATAGCCCCAAGCAGCTGGAAGACGCGCTAACAATAGTGATGGAAGAAGTCAATTTCTTAAACCAGTATAACGCAAAAAATAGAAACAATAGTAAGCCTTCACAGCAAAGGCCCATTTTCCCACAAAATAATAATTTTGGACAGAATATGAGATTTTCTCAACCACAAAATGCAGGATACAATTTTAATACCGCACAAAATAAATTCCCACAAACTCAAGGTTTTAGATTTGGCATTCCCAACCAGTCAGCTCCACAGGGTTTTAGATTTGGAAACCCTCAAAATCAGGGATACAAATCTTTGATGCCCAATCAACACACACCAAACTTTAAATTTGGGATTCCCCAACAAGCAGGTTATAGACCATTTGTTTCTAATAACAATCAATTTAGATCTAATAATTTCCAGCCAACACACCAACCGCAATTTAAATTCGGTATTCGACCTCCATATCAACAACCACAAGGTCAAGGCCAATCTTCGCACCAATATAATAACGACGTCTCTATGCGAACAGCACCCCAACCAAAACCAAATTACATACCCCCGCGAACAACTAACAATTTGTTTTACGCAAATGAACTTCAAGAAATCGAACCTGCCCCTGAAAATTTCAATGAACCGAACGCCCTTGACTCAAACTACCAACATTATTACGCGCAAACTGAAAACGAAGAATATTTCTTAGACGATCAAAATGAGACTGAAATGTTACAAGAATTGCCCGAAAATGAAAATTTTCCCATAAAAGCCTCTACGACAGATCTCCAGAAATAGTACACCTTAATCATCATAATGCTTTAAAACTGCCACACATTGAAATTCCCGAAATAAACTCCAAATTCATGATAGACACTGGAAGCACACGATCATTCGTAAGCCCTGATATTGCTGACAAATACTTTTCCGAATTCAAATATAATGAACCATTTGAAGTAGTAAGTACCCATGCTCGAAGCTCTCACGCTGAAGTAATTGAAATCCCATTGCTGAAAACTTTTAAGAGTTGTGACACTCATAAATTTTATGTATACGAAGTCGATAATAGTTACGGAGGACTAATTGGCTCAGATTTACTGAAACAACTTGACGCGAACATTGACATGAAAAACCAAGTACTGATAACACGAGACACACAAATACCTATAATTTACCGTCCACCTTACACAATTCGCATTGAACCCCGATCTGAAACACGCACGAAAATTCCCGTAAATCTTTATAGTGGAAATGCAATTATAAACCATATAGATTTCGGCGAAGGTGTGCGAACACCAACAGCACTTGTAGAATGTACAGAAGGCTTTGCAACCACGGTTATCCAAAATACATCCGAAAATCACTTTGATATAAAATTCAGTAAACCTCTCAATGTCACACCATATGAACCAAAAGAAATTGAAATTAACGGTTTACATTCAGTAGATAGCTGTGAAAAGGATGAAATTTTAACACAAAATTTAAGTAAATTACGATTAGATCACATGAACTCAGAAGAACGAAATCAAATTTACAATTTGTGTTTAGAATACAAAGATATTTTTTACACTGAATATTTACCATTAACCTTCACAAATCAGGTAAAACACAAAATCCGAACCACTAACGAAGACCCTATCTATATAAAACCATACCGTCAGGCCCCAGTAGAAGCAGCTGAAATAAAAAAGCAAGTAGAAACATTATTAAAGGATAATGTCATTCAAGAATCTCACTCACCTTGGAGTGCCCCGGTACATTTAGTCCCAAAAAAAATGGATGCTAGTGGAGAAAGAAAATATCGCATGGTTATTGATTATAGACGGCTAAACGACATTACCATTGACGACAAATACCCACTCCCGAATATCACAGACCTTTTTGACAAGCTAGGTAAAAGTAGTTATTTCTCGGTACTCGATTTAGCGAGCGGGTATCATCAGATTGAAATCGAAAAAGAAGATCAGCCAAAAACAGCGTTTTCTACACAATACGGCCACTACGAATTCCTGCGCATGCCCTTTGGGCTCAAGACGGCTCCAGCAACGTTTCAAAGAGCAGTAGATAACGTTTTAAGAGGACTGCAAGGTATTCACTGCCTAATTTACCTCGATGACATTATAATTTTCTCATCTAGCCTGGAAGAACATATGACAAAACTTAAAGCAGTTTTCGAACGGCTCCGACAAACGAATCTAAAAGTACAGCTCGATAAAACTGAATTTCTATGTAAAGAAGCTAATTACTTAGGACATACCATTACACCCGAAGGACTAAAACCTAACACAGACAAAATAGATGCTATACTGAAATACCCATTACCGAAAACAGTTACCGAAATAAAGAGCTTTCTTGGACTCATTGGATACTACCGAAAATTTATTAAAGACTTTTCTAAAATTACTCGCCCGATGACGTCTTGTTTGAAAAAGAATAGTAAAATTACTATTGACGAAAATTACCTAAAAGCTTTCGAAAAATGTAAGGAACTGTTAGTTAGTGCACCTCTATTACAATATCCTGATTTTACGAAGCCATTCATATTGACAACAGATGCATCTGACTTCGCCCTGGGCGCAGTACTTTCTCAAGGTATAATAGGTAGCGACAAACCCATCGCTTATGCCAGCAGAACCCTAAATGATTCTGAAAAACGATACAGCACTATCGAGAAAGAGCTATTAGCCATCGTATGGGCTGTAAAACACTTTCGTCCCTACTTGTACGGCAATAAATTTACTATTTTCACTGATCACAGACCCCTGGCTTGGTTAGACTCGCTAAAAGAGCCCAATAGCAAGTTAACTCGTTACAAACTCAGATTAAGTGAATATACATTTAAAGTCATACATAAAAACGGAAAACAAAACACAAATGCCGACGCTCTCTCACGAATACGATTAAACGCATTAGGAAATGACAGCGATAACGACCAATTATCAACAGCAGTTAACGTAGGAGATACTGACAAACTGGATGACTACATACAACGACTAACTGACGACATAGTTAGGTTAGGGCAACAAACACATGACCCTCAGAACCCTACTAATAACGAAAACCAGCCCGATATTAATTCGAACACCTCTGAAAGAACTTTAAGTGCAAACGAAAGTACTTTATCAGCACCGACTGACACACAATCAAAATCTAGTACAGATACTGCCCATTCCGCTGTAGATATGGATACAAATGGCATACCCATTCTGCATGAAGCTATTGACACCAAACCGAACCAAATTCTAGTAAACGCCTGGCTTAAAAATGAACTTTTAGTTAAAATAGAATCACATCCAAAACAGAAAATCCTTAAGGTTTTCCTACCCTTAGACAACACTGAATTAATAAAGAAATTCCTCAAAGATTATATTAGACCCAAAATTAAATATTTTATACACTTTAACAATACCGAACATAGACGCCAATTTTCAGATATAGTCATTGCATTATTCCGAAAGGATACCATACAACTTTACGAATGTACTGAAAGAGTAGTAAACGTAACTGACGAAAAAGAACAGGAAGAAATTGTACTTCGATACCATGAAGGCAAAACATGTCACCGTGGAATCAAAGAAACAATTTCCCATTTAAAGCGGACTTATTTTTGGAATAATATGGAACAAACAGTTACTAGTATAATTAACTCATGCGAAACCTGTAAAAGGATGAAATATGACCGACGTCCTTTCAAACCACAAATACAGCTTACACAGACTCAGACTAAACCGTTTCAAGAATTATTTATGGACCTATATACAATAGAAGGCAAATACTATTTAACTATCATAGATGCTTTTAGCAAATTAGCGCAAGCTTTTGAAATTCCCGATAGGTCTACCCCCGAAGTTGTTCGTGCCCTAATAAAGTATTTTTCATTTTATGGTATTCCCACTAAAATCAGTTCAGACCCTGGCTCCGAATTCAATAATAGACTTATGAGCGAAATGCTTTCATTTTATAAAATAGACATTCACATTGGAACCCCTAATAACCCGAACTCCATGGGAATGATAGAACGCTTCCATTCTACAATCGCAGAAATATATAGACTTGCAAAGTATGAAAGGAAACATACAGATGCCGCTTCCGTAATGACGTATTCAATATTGGCCTATAATCAAACTATTCATTCAGTAACAGGACTCACACCGTTCGAAGTTGTTTTTGGACATACCGAAAGTAAAAATCAGTTTAACGCAGATTTTGATAAAGAATATACCCAGCAGTTAGTTAAAGACCATTGTAAAAGAACAAAATACCTATATAAATATTTGACAGATAAAATGTTAGCTAGAAAAGAAAAGGTTCAAGAAGATAGGCAAGGAGAAAACAATTTCGACTTAAATGACAATGACGATATTTTCATTAGAGGCGTAAATAGACGACGTGCTAAGGACAAACCTAGGTATCAAAAGGCCAAGGCTAAGGGCAAGGTCCACAGAAATATAATCCCAGTTGAAACAAACGCTAGAGAAACTAGAGTCCCGATTAAAGATGTGCGACGTCCTCCACAGGTTCGTCCTACTGCTGACCCAGGCAGTACTGACCCGGGCCCTTCAACTTCATAAAATCGAGAAGAACCCCGGCGTTTTTCCAATAAGAGAGGGTACCGCTCTTGTTTGTTATAATAAGTGGCTAGTTATTAAGATATTAGATATTAAACTTATTAAGCAAGACCTAGATTTAAATATACATAGATATAAGGAACTGGATAGGTTGGTTGGTTCATTTTCTAATATTAATGCCTCATACTTAATATACTGGGATGACGTAAAGCGACAAGTAAATCACATGTTAGATATCACTGTGGAAAAATACACTCAATTAGTTCCTAATAGCAGGCAAAAGAGAGGACTCATCAATCCTCTAGGATCTTTAATTAAACTTATCACTGGAAATTTGGATCACGACGATGCTATTAAATATAATAATCTGATAAATGAAGTCAAAACCCGACAGCATTCTGTAGAAAAGAAAACAACACTCATATCCGAAATGGTGAGACTTTTTACAAATACTACTGTAAATATAACTGACAATCTCATACAATTGAATACAGCCATAAATAAAGTTAATAATGACATAACCGAAATTTCAATAATATCTCATGTCAATCAGATAATACAGGCTTATAACTTGTTCTTTCATAATTTCCAACTGATATATTCTAAATTGAATGAGATTGAAACTGTACTCGCATTTAGTAAAATAGGTATATTGCATCAATCTATTGTTAACACTAATGAACTTGTAAAAACATTTAAGCTCATAGAAAGAACAGATAAACTTATTTTACCATCAAATCCTGAAAACATTGTAAAAATTGAACAGTCAATTACATTGAAATCATACTTTAAGAATTCTGAAATAATGTTCATCATGGAAATACCATTAGTTAAGAGAGAAACTTACTTTTACTATAAAATTGTTCCCTTACCTATTACCGAACCTGAAACAAACCTCACCCTAATTATTTTACCTAAATATCCTTACCTTATTGTGAAGGGGTTGAACGCTAGCTCGCTCTCCACCCCATGTAAGCTCATCGAAGACGAAACATTTCTATGTGATGAAATGCAATTAACAGTACCCATCCAAGACACCTGCATTCTCGAACTCATGCGATACTCAAGTAATGCTCCGTGTATGCAAATCCCGATAGAAGTGGAAAATGTGAAGATAGAGTTTTTACAGAAAAACAGATGGATTTTATATACCAAGGCAACTACGGATCTTGAGAGAACGTGTGCTAACGAAATCCTTCATTACACACTTTTGGGCACATACCTGCTTACAATTGACGATAATTGCGAATATAAAATTGGACAACATTATCTGAGAGAACATACAATAAATGGAGAGAAAATCATATACCAAAAACTACCTTTGGTAAAGTTTCCTGAAAATCTGAAAACCGACATAAGACGGAGCGCTGATCCAGTACAACTGAAAGGAGTTGAGCTGACCGACCTGAAAGTGTTATCGTACGCACTGAAAAATAGTGAAGTGGAAAGTGGAAGTGTAGTGAATACGGAAAACGTTAGCATAGGAACCATTGTTTTATATGTAATCTTAATTATAGGTTTTCTTTCATTCTTTTCGTATAAATATACACTTTTGGTATGCAAGTCTTGCAAAAATCAAAATAATCCTCCGAATAACGGTTCTTCGGATAATTTCGAACTAAAGGAGGGAGGAGTTACAGAGTCCGGTATGTATAGAGACGGCATACTTAGCATTAATGCAGGGGCGTCCAAAAGTGCATAGTTTGCGTCTGGCGTAGATAAGCTTTAGAACCTAAGAACATTTTAATTAAATAAAGACAGTCTAATATCGACCACCGTACGAATAACTTGTATTTTAATTATAAGTTTAGTTTTTAAAAAGTAGTTTTCCCTCCGGCGCGATTTGACTAGGTACATTTTATGATGAATGGTTGAACTAATAAAAATAAAACCATGATGCATAATTTTTTGTTACTTGTAATAAAACATGCATGAGTACCTACAATTTACATAAGGGACCCAACTGCATGTCTAGCAAATTGTAGTAAATTATTTTAATAATGTATCAAAATCAACCAGTGACGAAAACTAAGGTTTTTTTTAATAAATTGGTTAAATACGGTTAGTCATAGGTACTGTATATATTTACCCGCTGGCCAATAACAAATACATGACTTCTTTTTATGTCCGCCGAATTACGAATTTCTCTTTCAGAAGTATCTATGTACTTGCAACAGAATTCAATCTACATAAATTCATATTTTTATAGATTTTGACTTGTACTAAGTAGAGTTGACCTATGACTGAGCACGAAGTCCCTATCATTTAGGTAGATAGAATCTCAAAATTAACGAGCATAATAAAGCAAGTGCAGCATCGAGCTGAGCGTAATCCCCTGTAAATTAATTCTTTACGATAGTTATAGTTGGACCTGTTCCTGCTATCGTAAACTTGAATTATAATACAACGGATACTCATGCATTTTCATTAGAGACGCAATAATGCAATCAAAATAATAAATGAAGGAAGCGATCCTACAAGCCACGGCTAACGCAATAAGGGAACTCGACTCAGAGTGAATCGGACTGACGATATATTCCGGCCAACGAGGGAAACGGTTTAGTTATGTCAAAGTTAAATTGAAGCCTCTCTCCAAGGAATTCCTAGCACTAGATAGAACTGTAATTTTATTTGTTAACTGCAAAGAAACAAAGTATGCTTTAGTAATTCTTACCAGACGCTGCGACGCGAATAAGCTGTTTCTATTCCCTTTTAGGAAGTTCTTAACTAATAGTAATAAGACGTAAACTCCTACGGCATTTCGCGCATAATTCATTTTCTAAGTGATGTAAAGATTCGCTTACCTGCTTGTTTGTTATGAGGAGAAAAGGGGCCGTCGGCGGGCACAGAATATTTTTTTTCATTAAATTTTGTGTGTGGGAATTTTAATATGGACCCGAAACGGCACGTTCTGTTACACAGATGGGCCGCAGTTGGTTTAGATACTTCGCGAAACACGTGTCGCTTTAGGTCGTAAAGTTTAACAACACTTAAAAGAATGTTCTTAGAAAACATGGCTCAAAAACAAACGCTTAACAGCTGTGGATCAGTTAACTATTGTCTTACCGAAGCAGCTTGTATCTTTCATTACCTAAGTTACTGGCAGATGATTGATGAAACTAATATTACGGTGAAGTATGTTTATCATAGTAATCGATAGTTTCGCCGCTATCAATTTTATCAGGGGATAGCGTCGGCTCACACACGCTGCTTCGCGGCGGGGCGGTAAGAAAGCGCAGAGTCATCCATCTCATATTTCTCGAGCCTGGACTTCAACGGGATCAACTCGAGGACGTTCAAAATAAACACGAGTTCTACGAAATCTGTCAGCAGCGGTAGCTATTGGCCCCATCACGGATCATAAAATCCAGTTTGATTTATGATAGCGGTAGAATCGTATTCGGCATCTGGTTATTTTTTTCTTCAACACCTTTCACATGATGGAGCGTAGTTCAGTAATAGCAGTCTTAGTTACATTTTATTACACATAGCATTTAATTAATGAATGAATCGTTTTAATTTCCGTTCATAATCGACTAATAAGAAGTAATGTTTGAAGCAGCTGGAATTCCCGCAAGAAATCCGTCGGGCGGCGCTCAGCGGGACGCCTCGACAATGGCAACCAAATTAAAAGGAACCGTAAACGTTTGGACTTGAGCCTCGCTAAAATTTATTGCTCCAAGCTTTTTTCTTATTTTGCTTGCTAATGAGATTCGAATGTTGCAGCTGTATTATTTGAGATTGCTGGCGTTGATTAAAAAAATCTGGACAACTCACAATTCTGCTCGGAATAAGTTTCGCCGAGACCCGAAAGTTTTAGAAGTACTTTTTTATCCAATTTCGTTCGACAGAGCGAGCTGATTACAACCATTTCAACATGTCTGGAGAACGGGCAAGCTATCCGAAATCCAATAGCTTTCTTTCGATACACATATTGAAATTTGCGAGTGAATTGTAGAGCATCTTATTGCAAGCGATACGACGGAACGTGGTTGGATCCCGATTTGATATCTGGTGCAGTGCAATAAGGCTCCTATTGATTGGACGCTGGCCCGGCAACGCGGGTGGTCCTAGACAATGTTGTCTAAGCGAAGCAGGAATGCAAATTTCACCAGTGTTTCTGGTCAGGTGTTGTTGAACTCTCCGACAATTAGCCGGGGACTCGCAGGATGTAAACCGTTAAAATTGACTATTGAAACGACTTTGCATGTAATCAATCATTTTAATAACGATTAGATCGTGACTATAATTAATTTAGATTGAAATAATATTTATATTAATGAATATTACGTTCTTAATCGACTTTTTACATGTAACCGAGATACAAACGACGTATTGTGAAGTGAAACGGATAATACGGATAATAAAATCGTGATTCGACGAATTCCACGATAATTGTATCAAAAAGCACAGGATACTGATCGAGGTGATCCGAATAAAGCAAAAAACGATGGAACCGGTGATGCAATAAGAATCGAGTGCGGCAAACTAGATCCGTGGAATAAAGGGCCGCTTTGAAGCCCTGACGAACGAAGCTAAGTAGGCACAAAGGGACAATGGTGAAAGATCATAAGTACCGGAGCGTGGCGATCCAGTGCCAGTTTCCGGCAACGTGGGAACGCCTTTTTATTGCCATCGATAATTTCTCTGCTTACTGTTATTCGATATTCGGCTCTTCACCATTATCTGCAATAAAGGGTTCTGGGTAATTGCGAAGGTTTTGGCGTAATTAACGGCAGGAGTCCGCGTTTATTGCCTTTAACCAAAATTAGCCAATTTATTGAAGCTATATATTTTTTTATACATCGAGCAGTATCCCTCACGTATGTTTTGGTTGGTAAACTACTAAATGCCAATTTATAACAACACACACTTCAAAAAGGCCTTATCATCATGGCCGCTTTACAATGAATCTCTCCATAGATATTCTGGATGTTCACAATGGGTGTCATCTTCATGATAAAAATAGACACAATAAAATAACATAGTCTAGAAGATTTTTTTTCAAACAGATGAATTTTCAAATTATTTTTAACCTCCTAAGACCCAACGGCCTATTTTAAAGACCAGAGATCGTACTCATTGCGGCCCAATTAAATGTATGAATTTATCAAATATCTACCCAAGGTCCTAAAATTATGACACAGACTAAAGACATGTCCGGTGGTTCGAAATATGCGTGAAACAGAACTTTACTTTCTCAAATATGTCGGTGATGAACGCAGCCAAAAAATGAGCTGTCAACTTTGACATTTCAATCAAAAGAATCTGTCAGTTGTCACGTAAATGTCGGCGAAAATGGCGGCCACGAGGATGCGTCGTAGTAATCTGTTTTTTTCTTTGAAAACTGTTGTTATTTTGCAATAAATGAATATAAAACTAATTATTCAAAGAGTACTTTATATGGCTATGCTTATATTTTTTTCTGTCGTGTTTGGATTGAAGCAGAATTTGGGTATAAAGTTTTATGTCCTAATATTAGGTCATTGGGTTGTTGTTGTAAAAGTGGGCCGCATTGCTTGTCTTAATTTTAGGGTGTTGGGTATTAACTGAATCTATTTTTTATAACATTGAAAGAACAAGATTTAGAAAAATACGTGAATCTGGACGTATCAGAATTCAAAACCAGTGACGCTGATTATGACGAACGGGATTACGATTATTAACCTCGAAGTCGCCAGCGTGCTTCCATAGATTTCTCAACATCTTCCTCCGAAGGATGAGATTGACCTTGCTGACTAGACTGGTTATACTTACATATAAGATAACTTGTAACAAGACTGGTTAAATAGTTATATATAGGAAACTTAAGATTTTAACTTAAGGATGTGATCTCTTATATCGTTGTTTGATAATATTTTTTTGGCAATAAGCCATATTAAAGCCTGTGATTAACAATATTGATTTTACTTGAAGGATAAGCCAATTTTAAGAAGTTATTTAGTAATCAATGAACAAAAATGTTCCTAAAACGATTTTTAATAATAAAAAAACATATGAAACCGTTTTCGACTTTATATGAACCTTCAAATCTAAAAACACACTTAAGAATTCTATAAAACTTACAAGTACTAATTATTATAGTTTCTTTGAATTAAAGCCCAACGACCTAATAACGGGACATGTTTTTTTTCTAAATTTCATATCTAAATCGTTAGTGCTACTTGTTCTGAGTACACATATAGAAGTTATTGTTTTTTATTACATGTTTTGAACATGTTATTACAATTCTAAGTTCTGGGCCGCAAGCATATGTACCTAAAATTAGGTCACTGGGTCGCTATTACAAATGTCCTAAAAATAGATTGGGTCTTAGGAGGTTAATATAAAATTATCAATTTTCGAATTACTTGTTCAGCAGTTAAATCCATCTCTTTTCGAAACAACAATGACTAAACGACTCCGATTATGAATATATAATTATGACGATAATGTACCTACTAAACACAAAAATAAAGAAAACGAATAGGTACATATTACCAAAGCCCTCAATTCACTGCGAGACTCCAGAAACCCCGAGCGCGTAAAATCAGCTCTGACACCCAACATACTTTCCTAACAATAGTTCATCAAATGGTATCGTGAACCGACACGTCATTTCACGGCCCATCGACTGTTGGTCTATTTAGCACTTCTATTTCCTTCAGACAGACGCCGAACCGATCTCCAATTACGCGTTTCATTTTGCCATGGCTTATTAGTTTCCCTGATCGTACGTAGAGTTACAGTAATTACATCTTCAGACATTGAGTTTGCGCAAGTCGAAATTAACGAGAATCTCTTCAATCCAAATTACTTCAGCTCCAATATTTGTCTTTTTGTTAGTACCTTTACTAAGAACTCATTTAAAAATCGTTCCCAGAGCTCTTTGATTGTTTTACTCCGTTTGTCCACCCGAACACAAACATTACTTGATCAAATACTTCCCCGGACTGATCGCATGTTTTTTCCCTTTTTCTACATCATTGGCTGCAGCTATTAGATAAGAGTACCTATCAGATAGAACTAACAAGTAAGGGAGACTCTTGCCAAATACCTATCCGGCGTTGGAAGCGCATTTCAGTCAGGGAGCCAATGATTTATTGGTAAAAGTTGCGCCATTTCTCATCTTACCATTCGTTACTCCAATAAAAAGAACGTCTCCGATAATTTATCGGAATAAGTATGAAACGATTTTTTATTACCAGTTGTCTATTTTAAAGTGCACTCTGTCATACGGTTGTTGGATAGGTTCAACTATAAATAATAAGTTTTGATTTACGATATCCTTCAAAAAGCAATTTAACTTTTCGAGAGCATTAAAAGGTTTTTTTCTTTATTATGACAACTGCTCGGTGAGGTTTATAGGGTGTAGGCAAGCTGTTAAATGTGTTGCCTTTTTATGATTTTTTTTTGTGTTCTATGGTTAGGCCTACAACCGGGATAATTAATTATTACACAAAAAATATGGATGAAAAAATTGCCTAAAGATATAAATAACAATCAGTGATAAGATCGCCATTGATTATTAATGACAGACGATCAGATCAGAAATGATAGTTTATAAAGATATTGGTTACGCTTTCTTGGCTATGTTCATGATATTGATGAATGAAATTTACTCTACCTGCATTCAACTTGCCCAATGCCCACTTAAAGGTACCTATCGAAGAAGTTACCTTCATATGGAATTACAAGTATATAAAATTATCTATATATTTATTTTATGGAATAAACCGGAATAGTGTTGAGATATATTGTGACCTGTATGTAGTTTATTTATTATTTTTTTTATTTTTAAGTAGATGTAAACCTAAATTACATCTAAAATATTGTTTCATTCATTACAAGTCAATGCGTGCATTAATTCAATAAGTACATCAATTAAATTCCTATTTAAATGTTTATAAAGCCTGACAGCTGTCAGATTAGCTGTATCTTATCTGCCGATTTATAAAGTGGATTATGATCGTATGAAAATTTTAAACGTATAATTTGAATTTTAGATTGACCTTTTAGGATTTTGGTCAGAAACAGGCAAGCAGATAAAAAAAAGCTAAGCAAATCACGTAAAAAATAAAGTTCGCAATTGTTTGAGTTCCCCTTCGTGAAAGAAATGTTCCTATCTTTATACCCAGAGCGACCTGTTGGTATTCCAATATAGGAACAAAATAATAAAGGCGTCGCTAGGCTACGAAAAGAAACGCTGATCAGAATGAAAAACACAAATAATATTAATAGATAAGTACAATACCTTTTGAATTTGTAGTCATAAACAGCCTTAATAGATGTACCTTCCGTAGGCGACAAAGTTTGAACTTTCAGACTGGCACAACAAATTGTTTGCTGAACGTAATTAACTTGTCAACAAACCCAAAATTACGGAAACGCGGCACGTAATCACGATACTTTATGTCACTTCATAACTTTATCACTGGGGGCGGAGTTAAAAACTTGGGTACACATCACAAAAGTGTCAATTGACGCACTTGATAGAACTTTGTAACTGGAGTTGTAAGCTCAGGTTGCAGCTGAAAATGGTCTTACAAGTCTTAATAGCACAGCACGGTTGTTATTGGTCTCATAACGTCGCGACCGAGAAACCGGTTATCGGCTGCGAGCGTACGGAACGAGTGGCGGGGTGCGAGCCGGCGTACGATCGCCGTGGACGCGCGGGGCTCTCTGACTAGACGAGAAGCCGCGGCGGGCGAGGGGACGCGAGACGAAAATGGCTTCACAAGTTAATTTTTTTCTCTTTCCTCCTTTAATATTCCGCATATGCCGTGCGCGGCGGCCGGTGCAGGCGCATGCGTGTAGGGGTCGTAGTGTAACGATGCACTTTACATAACTTATTGGGCTAAATCGAAGCCACTGTTTAATAAATACCCTCTCCGTGTCGGCTTTGTGCGAGGCTTCCTCGGTGCTCACTTTACGGTATTAACCCGCCGCGAGCCTTTAAGCTGCCCAAAACTTGCCTCCCATTAATCACACATACAAAACATTGGTAATGAACTTCTGAAACAATATAGCAACGCGATTTATAGAGTTTGCTCATAACATTCCTACGTGGAGCGGGTTCATATTACAATTATTATGAGCAATTATTTTACATACTTAATCCAGTCCAGTAATAACATATAATATAGATAGACACTAAATACAAGCTAAAGAATAGATCTTTAGAGTAATCATCTACTATGTTGGTGGCATAGAGCACACCTGTCACTTCTTTTTAAATGTTTAATAGTTTTTCGGACTAATATTAGTAGGTTCTACAACTTTTCAAGGATCTCGATATAATCAAATTGACTGACAAACAAAAAACCGCATTCAAATGGGTATTATGTTGCACCTTTGCCAGTTACGATGTCACTGTGGCTGGCTGTATACAGACGTTACTTACCTTGGAGACGTAGTTTCTATTCCACCCTCATTTTACTTTGAGGATTAAAAAGAACCACCCACACGCTGGCAATACACCCTCAACATCAAGCTCACATAGCCACATACAATTAACTCAAAAGTGTATCATTTCCAAATGTCGCCGCCCTTCATAAAAGTATACGTATCATAAAAATTTTACGGTCAACTTTAATTTGGGAAGGACTTTCTAATTAGCAGCCTGGCCTGGGAAGATGGATTTTACTCAGTTTATGGCACAGAGTAAACGGGAAGGTGTGAATTGTCATCATTAAACTTGTTAATGTAAAATTCCGAAGATTATGGTAGCTTTTAATCTCATTAACTAAACCAACGGTGTCTCTACTTAGCAGGCGGGTGGGTAGTATAATGTACTTTGCAAAAAATCTGGCTCGATGCTGATTAAACTTTGATACAAAGATCACAACACAAGCGAAAAATTTAAAAGCGTAACTTGGCGGATTAGAACGGAAATAGAAAATCCCAGTACCTCTGGATTACCGGTTCAGCGTGTCAACTAGGTACTCCACCACCTAAACGACAGGAGACCTCATGAATCTTTCCTCATGCTTTGGGTGTAGATCTTTATATTATGAAAGGCTTTACACCTTATTTGTTTTATTGTCAGCAATTATACCAAATATTAAATTTACTGAAACAATGAAGATAGCGAAGATAATGAGCAATGCAATTGTTTCAGCTGCATAATAATTACCGCGTATTTATTAAAACTTGTGATAGTGCTATAAGTTTTTGTTTAGTGGGTTACTTTTGGTTTGGTAAATGTAAGCCTTTATAGATGTGTGTAATTTTTTTTATTTATGTTCTTGTTCCCTCCCGCTTGGTACCTACGACGATAGACTTATTTAGGCTAAAGTTCTCACTAACAACAAAAATCGTTATTAGGAAGCATCATTATTTCGAAGCTGTTTAGATTTAGAAGACCTACAATCGACACGGCTAGCACCTTTGGTAGGTAAGTACCTACAGGTAGATACGGGTATAATATTGTATGTATGTAATTATGTATTGTACTTACTAGAAAGTACAACTTGGTCCGCGTAATTTTTTTCTTTACCATCTTTGGATTACCTGTACCTTATACCCTGTACCCTGTACCAAAATGCTCCTTTTAGCACATACATAAAATTGTATGTGTTGTAATTCACCGACACTCGTCGTATTGCGACGAAACTTACGCATTAGTTACTTCATAAAACTAATAAAGTGTAGCTAAATCACACCTTGCACGGGTGACTCGCATCATTAAAATTCCTAGAACATTTAGCTTCAGTTGTAAAAACTTTCATTTTCTCCGCTACTCGGAACGGACTGGGGCTAAATTCCACTTGTCAAATGACATTTACTCGAAATATGTCTGAGATATTACCAGTATACAGCGCTGGAGCTGTTTTAATTACCTTCGAGTTTGTACCTGTCTCACTCGCTCATATGCGGTCGAGACTTGAGTTGAGCCTCTCTGAATTTACATGAACTCAGTCTTTTGATTTTATGTCTACTTCACCCATGTACTTAGTATTTAAGATGAGTATACTCAACTTTGATTAGCATAAATTCTGCGTGACACATTACTTTCGACTGATATGTCTCTTCAGGAAAGACAGCCTCAAACAATATTTATATCTGATTTTGCAATAGTAACTCCGTTACCGCCAATTGCCTTACCGGCTTAAGATGTACGGTAAAAGAAACCGAATCGCGTACATTTTTGATTCTTATTGTAATTACGACAAGAGCGAAAAAGGTAGGCGTTTCTTATTCCTTGACGGTACATGAAATAGCTAATAGGGTCAAAAAAACTTATTATAACTTTGTGATATTCACAAGAAAGACGCATGACGCCAACTCATTAGTCCTATTTGTTATGAAAAAAGCTGCACTCTGTGATGGAAGCAAGCCGTTTTGCACAGTGATAATATAGACCAAAATAAACGATTTCACTCGAGGCGAAATTAGTTTCACCTAGTGACCGACCGAAGTTTCGGTTTCGGTTTCGGCCAGTTTCGGCCTAAAAATCATGTTTCGGCTAAAGGTTCGGTTTCGGCCAAAAAACAGCCGAACCTTTCGGCCGCGCCGAAACTTACAACATCGTACTGTCGGGTCGCGTTCGGCTAGCGTCGGATGCGCTCGGCAGACGGCACGGCTGGCAATATGACGTCGCTTGCCTGACTCCGCCTACCGCACAATCATTTTTCTCAGTGAGGTGACGTTTGTGCTTGTTCCCCGAATAATGTTAAGTAACTGACCGAGCGAGCAAAGCATTTCCGTTTCAGCGTGGCTCAAAATTCTTTCGTATGCCCGGAAGTTTGGATATCCATCCGCTTACCGGCTGTTGCCTTGCCTTAATGTCGCATTTTTTCGATTCTCTCAACCGATTCTCATGAAATTTTGTGAGTATGTTCGATAAGTATTATAGTATCATATCGTCGATTCAGTTTTTTCGAAATTTTCAAAATAGCGGAGATTTGCAGTTAAAAATTTACATTTACTTAATTTAGTTTTTGTTATGAATTTATCAACTCAGTGTAATTTTTAACGTAAATTTTCTTAGTTTACAAACAAATTGACGGCGATATTCGTTATTTAGGATAAAAGTGAGGATGTTTACTTATCTCATAAAACGACTTTTGGATTCGTCATTGTTGCGTGTATGTAATAAAATTAGTACCTACGTTTGAATTAGCGTTACAGTCTGACCAAAATAAGTAGAAATCAAAAAGTGGAAATACTGAAGTGTCGTCCCCGTTTTGTTAGATTAATTAGAAAGGAACGACACTACAAGTACGAGGCTCCCTGATTGCAATTATAAAAATTCAAACTCAATCAATTATTTTGTTGCTAGGTCTTTAAACTTATTTCATTTTCTACCATCTACAATTAACAGATCGCTGCCTCAGTAAAGTATTACAGCTGTTAATGCTTTCCACTTTTTGGGTAATTTAATTTAGACCCAGTGTAAATGTTAAAACATCAATTCATTAAAAGTGAAACGTGAGTTTGTTGTGTGATTGCTGAAATTTGTAATTTTTTTATTTCGTCTATCCCCACCTCACCCTATATCCATCTGCACTTTTTTTTAATATCTCTAATCGACAAAAATAATCTAAGTATATATACTTATCAAACCTACTCACAAAAATGAGCATCGGTTAAGAAATACGGCCCCCAGGCGAGAACAGAAAAGCATCCAGTCGTCCGTACATACTAAAGAATTTTGGACCAAACTGAAACTGAAACACTTAGCTCCATCGGTCAGCGAAATTTTTCATTGAATTCATTATTAGATCCAGAAAGGACGACCCGCTGACATTTAATACAACGTTTTGATCACGTTTATAAAAGGTTCGGTTTCGGTTTCGGTTTCGGCCGAAACTGTAATCAGAACCGAACCTTCGGTTTCGGTTTCGGTTTCGGCAGAAAAATGTGTTTCGGTCGGACACTAGTTTCACCCCTTAGGAACAGAGATGGCGCCACTTATTCAAAAAAAGTTTAAAAAATTCTAAATCCTGAACGGATACTCCGATTTTGACGTAAGAGGTGCCAATCGGCAGATAATAACCCAATTTAACATGAAAAAAATTAAAATCACGTAGAAAATAATTTTGGATACCTAAGAAATAATGTTTTCTGAAAAAAATATTTAATATTTGTGATTTTTGGAATTTTACTCGTAAAAATGTATATACATGGTACTTTTTTTATTTATTTATATTAATACACAACTAATTTTACATTTACGAAAAAAAACCGCATATCATTAGCTTGAATAGTTCCAAAGTTATTGAAGAATACAGACATGGCGCCGCTGGGTCGAAAAATCTTACAAAAAATCTAAAATCTCAACGGATTTTCCAATTTTGATTATTTAGATGCTAATCAACAGATAATTACTTAAATTAGTTTCAAAAAATAAAATAAAAATTCAAATAGGCAAAAAGTAATAATATTTCCAAAAAAACATACATTTTGATAAAATATTTTTTTTTTGGGGCTTTTATGTAATTTCATATTTAAAAAAAAACTATGAATATGGCTTTATTTTACTTATGTATATTATAACACTATTAGGTAATTGATCGTTTAATAAAAAACCGCATATCGAGAACTTGTACAGTTCCAAAGGTATTGAAGATTTTACTATAGGGTGCCGGTGCGATGTTGCCGCCACACGTGCAACTTATGTACATGTATCTAGAAAAGTATTCTCCCGTTTTGAAGGTACTGATTACCCTGAAAATATAACCACAATTGAAAGTACAAATAATAATCATCCCAAGTAGCACACAACACACTTATATCCCTTGTACCTGCCTTGTACAGCTTAAATTAGAGTTTTAACGGGTGAATAGGCTCTTATACAACCAGTTTGCTAATATCTCAAGTATATTCTGCCTATTTTCACTAAACTGTGCATTGTAACGTGTTAGGCCGTAAGTTGCACGTGTGGCGGCAACATCGCACCGGCACCCTATAGTAAAATCTTCAATACCTTTGGAACTGTACAAGTTCTCGATATGCGGTTTTTTATTAAACGATCAATTACCTAATAGTGTTATAATATACATAAGTAAAATAAAGCCATATTCATAGTGTTTTTTTATATGAAATTACATAAAAGCCCCAAAAAAAAAATATATTTTATCAAAATGTATGTTTTTTTGGAAATATTATTACTTTTTGAATTTTTATTTTATTTTTTGAAACTAATTTAAGTAATTATCTGTTGATTAGCACCTTAATTATCAAAATCGGAAAATCCGTTGAGGTTTTAGATTTTTTGTAAGATTTTTCGACCCAGCGGCGCCATGTCTGTATTCTTCAATTACTTTGGAACTATTCAAGCTAATGATATGCGGTTTTTTTTCGTAAATGTAAAATTAATTGTGTATTAATATAAATAAATAAAAAAAGTACAATGTACATACATTTTTACGAGTAAAATTCCAAAAATCACATATTTTAAATATTTTTTTCAGAAAATATTATTTCTCAGGTATCCAAAATTATTTTGTACGTGATTTTAATTTTTTTCATGTTAAATTGGGTAATTATCTGCTGATTGGCACCTCTTACGTCAAAATCGAAGTATCCGTTCAGGATTTAGAATTTTTTAAACTTTTTTTGAATAAGTGGCGCCATCTCTGTTCCTAAGGGGTGAAACTAATTTCGCCTCGAGTGAAATTGTTTATTTTGGTCTATATTATCACTGTGCAAAACGGCTTGCTTCCATCACAAAGTGCAGCTTCCAGGCCAAAACCGTCCATAACAAGTAAGACTACATGTAATTCAGACATCCGTTGTATGGTCGAGATATTGCTGAATTGGAGATATCACAGTGCTTCGTAGATTTCGGGCCCTGGCTGCGCTTCGAGTTTGTTATCGCGGCGGGACACGCGAAGCGGCCATCACGGCAACGCGGCAAATGCACCAAAACTATGTTTTAGCACTTCAATAATACAATTATCCGACTTCCGCCTTTTACGGTGGCATAATGTAATGGGAAATCAATTTGTGACAGTTATTTTGTATGTAAATGTTTATACGATTATCTTCTTCTCGTGCTTTGTAGGTTAAGTCAATCGTATGGTTTAAGGTAAGTGAATCGTACCTTGAGGAAGAAGTTTGAACTTTGGTCTTCGGTCAAAGCATGTACAAATATACACCCCACGAAATACACCAATTTATTAAATAAAAATGTGTGCTTTGGATATTTCTGGTGCTACTCTTTCTGCTCCAGGTGTAAAATAAAAGAATAGAATGGAAAAAGATTATGCAAGATACGGCCATTTAAAAATTAAAAATAGTAAAATTGACACATTTTGCTACTGGCTTATATTAAACTGCATACTAAAATTATCAGCTATTTCTGATGCTGACTATTCCTAATATTGTGTCAACATATCAGTTGAGGTCAAAATATATGTCTGGGCAAGCTGCGCCCATTTATCTTTTGTTTAAAAAAAAATAGGCAACATTCTCTAAAATGGGCAAGGCGCGGAGAGTCCATTTAAATGAAAATATTTATATGAGTACATTCTACTACAGTAAATTACGTGAAATGAAAATACATTCAAGTGGGAAACGTAGGAACACGTTTTTTGTGGCAGCGCTATGGATTAATTATTTTACCACGCAAAAGTTACATTATTTAATATTCTAATCAGATTGAATTGAATTTGACTTTAGCCTATTATACTTACGATCGCAGTTTACGAAGACTACGCGTTTTTATTTTACAAGCAATCATTATTGGCATAATAAGCAACGCTAGTTATACAAAAAACCAGCCAAGAGCATGTCGGGCCACGCTCAGTGTAGGGTTCCGTAGTTGCTCATCCTTCACAATAAACTAAAAATAAGGTTTATATTACGAGAAAGATTTCAAGCTCTATCAGAAAGTAATGTTTGGAGACCTCTACTATTTTCAACGGCACAACACACACTGGTGTTGAAACGAAAAAAAAAATTCACCCCCACTTTAGGTGTACGAAAGGTACCCAAAAAAAACTTCTTTTTAGTTTTTATTGTACCGTTTTGTCGGCGTGATACATACACATACTCATACCAAATTTCAGCTTTCTAGTACACGATCACGGAGCTCAGCCGCGGACGGACGGACAGACGGACATGGCGAAACTATAAGGGTTCCTAGTTGGCTACGGAACCCTAACAAAAGTATCCGTATGTTTCTTCAATATTAAAGGATTGATGGCACATGGTACTGACACCACAAAAAGAGTTACACAAGTACGACGCGGAAAGATCGGCTCTCCACAAAGGCGGACGAAATTTCAAATTCATAGCCCCTACGATTAAAAGTCAAAACAAGTAAAAATGGCTAACAGTCCCGATAAAGGACGAAAGTATGCAAAGTGCTCAGTAGAGACGACCGAACGGCTGACAGCTCACGTGGGAGCGGTATGCAAATTGTACTGGGTTTCGGCCCTGGTTGGTCATCTAAAAGAAGAAGGTAACAAGTGTGTACAAGCCACTAACATGCATACAGCATTTGGGTAGAATTGCAACCCTGTCTGGTTGACTGAAGAAAGAAGGTAACAAGAATGTACAAGCCTCAAAGACGCATACCGCATTTGAGGTGTGGTTGAATGTAGAATACAATGGAAGACTAAAAACCAATGCCAGGGATGGGCCTCGTACTTATATGTTCCGAGAAGGAAGTCTGAACGTAGTACTTCATGGAACGGTCATCATCCGACTTTGTAGTTCCATCTTAGTTAATAACTAATTCACTCCCTTTTCTTTCTATGGATGGGTAACTAAATAAATGAGTATAAGTAAATGGTTTGCCCTTGTTTTATAGAGAAACGTTTCATCGGATTTTCATTTCCTAGAAATTTCATTTCATCGAAAGCATTTTTTTTCTGAAACTATAAAATAAGTATTTTGGAACGCTATAACACAAACCTAACCTAATCTATAGGTTGACATTTTCAAGACTTCTGAAAAATGTATGACTTCCGAGGAAAAAGTTGTCTATGAAATGAAAATTGTATGAACTGAAGCATTCGGTGAAGTGTTTTTCTATGAAAGAAGTGGACACCCACTTTTTTATGTGGTGCAAATATCAGACAACCTCACATAAATCAACCTAGTCCCAAATTAAGCTCCAGAAGGCTTCCCAACCAGCAAAATCAGGTCGTATAAACATCATGACAACGTATCTGCGTGACCTGTTAGTCGTGGCATATAGTCGTATAACAGTCGAGTCCTAGTTTATACGACGGGGTTTGGGCACAATTATAGTGCAATTAAGTCGAGTAAAAGTCAACCGAAACAGGGCTTATAGAACAGGTATGTTGTGTAGAAGTGATATAACAGTGGCGCTATTTCTGATTTTGCATCATAGTGGTCTCTTTCACGACGATTACTCGACTTAATAGCCGACTTACTGTTATTAGAATATATCACTAAGCGATTATTTGGTTCTATAGCGGAGTTGGGGCAGCCTTTATACGACTTTTTCTTTTTCTTGAACTCATAAAGAAGAAAGCTTAAAGAATTTATCAAAAAAATATAATGTCGAGGAAACTAAAGTGTAGTTTTCCTAAGACTTGTTAAATATACGAAATTTGTGCCATGTTGTGTGTATAGAAACAGTACTGGGTAGTTCCCTGCAAATTTATTTTAGTGACAAATCATATACTAATTGGTATATAAATTTTTAATGCCCCTTCGTGATTTTGAGTTTTAAGTGATAATTTATGTAATTATTATTTCATTCGACCAAATAAATAGATCAGCAAGCGCCATTAAGCACCCTCGTTTCACTAACACAACCAGTATGCGACATAAAGTCTTGTTCGGATAACAACTTACTTATATTACTCGACTAGTTACCGCCATGATGCAAGCTTTAGGGTTCTTAGTAAAAAAGACAAAATCACTCTAATTTGTTTTGTGTTAAGTATGTAGGATTGTAGATGTGCATATCATTATTTTATAAGTCAATGTTTATTAATTTAAGTAGGTCTATGATGACCGCCAAGACTGCTGTCTAAAAGTCACAATAATATTATTTTAAGAGTTATAGACAAGTAAAAGTAATGTTAAAATTTTAATAAAGCGTATAGTTTAATACAAGAGCTATAAACTACTTTTACACGACATAATAAATAATGAGTCGCATAGTTATCGCTAAAACAGGCTTCGCTGAAATAGATATCGTATAAGCAACTTTTACATCAATATTTGTTCTATAGAAATCATTATAAAATCTATTAGTCGATAGTCTAATAATAGTAAGATAAAGTGCAATTACACAACTTTTTGTAGAGTAAAAGTCATTTAAATTCCTTTTATACCAGAATATTTTGTATAAACGTTGCCATTGCGCTGACAATATGACTAGTCGTATAATGGCATAATCAAAAACGTATACACTACTTCTAGTTATGAAGGAGATATATAATAAACTACTACAGCATCAATTAGCTGTATAAAAGTAATCTCGTGATTGCTACAGTGCTGTAACATAATTATCGAATTACGAGGTCGTGTAAACGTTTATTTGACATGACTATTTGACAAAATTGCTGTATAGGCCATATTGTAATATAATCAGCTTCTATACGACATGTCGTCACGACGACTACTGTAACATTACCTTTTCCCGACTAAATAGACATATAAGGCCTAGCTTATATGACATTTTTGCTGGTTGGGTTGTGTTATGGGTTTGGTAGGTACTAGACGACGATATACATACCTATATATGTCGGAGACGGTCATGAGTATGGACGCTCAACGAAGCCGGCGCGTCATTGGAAGGCGACAGTAGCGCCCCCTTGAACCTGTTTTGGCGCGCTAGACAGAGTCTTGGCGGTTCACTCAGCCAACGCCGACCACACTTCGCTTTGGGTCACCGTCGAGTGCACTACTGCCTTGGAACTGTCCCGTTTCGTTGTGCTATACAGTGAATTATTATAACTCAACAATACAGTGTTAATTTAATAAAGACTATTCTGTTCGAGACTTCGATAAGCTAGCTTACAGAGCTTCAGGAACCGTTATTTTGTGCTTCATTGTTTAAGGAATAAATCAAGTTAATTGTATCTGAAGTGTTTCATCTCGCTCGAACTACCTCTTCGTCCACAACTATGCCGGATAGCTCATCTAATGTGCCACACACCGCACCCGGCCATCCAGACCCGTGCCCGACATATAGATAAACAAATACTTAAATACATAGATCATCCATGGCCCAGGCACAAATATTCATCACTAAAATATTTGCCCTTGGCGGGTGTGATGAGTAGTAGACTGTAGCTTGATTTTAATTTAATTGACTTTATACTGGTAAAAGGGATGCTTCAGTAGTATAGGGAAGTCCCATGAAATAATAACACTTGAAGATAATTCACATAATGTTGCGTGAAGTGTGTCTTGATCGGAGGTCGCTGAGAGAATGATATCAAGTTAATCGAGCGGTCTTATAAATGATCGCTAGATTATTCCTTGATTGGACCAATGGGTAAGAAGGGCGTGGCCCAATTCTTACATGTGTGCGTGTAGATGTGTAGGTGCAAACTGAACAACATTATCTCTTTATTTCAGTAGATACACATTCGTAATACATAATATACATTGGTGGAACATATTTTGATTGACAAGTTATCATATAAGATTCTTATTGGAAATTCTATTTATTACAATATTAAACCTATTTTATGAAGCTTTCTATATGTTTGTTATATATTTATTCATGGTGGTTTTACATCTTTATCAACCAAAGCTTCATATCTTATCCTATACAATAATGAGAGAAATTAATCTTATACTTAATTAAAACTAAGAGAAAAGAAATACGATTTTGAACATAATGATTTTTTATTCTAAGCTGATTACTTACTGCTATATATGATCGAGCTAACTTATAATTTATACATAGAGTCCTAACCTACATGCGACAGTCCCCCCTTCGTACGAAAGTACAATATTTAAGTGGAGCGAATGTAGACAAGTCGATCTGTAGGTCGTAGAGCTATGCTGGAGCCTGTTTGGACGTGGGCCACCCTTACATGGCCATCAGGGCCGGGAAAGGTTTTTGCTACAATGCCTCTAGGCCACGTCTCTCTCGGCATAGTGTTGTTAGCTATCACGGCGTCTCTCATAGCAGGATTTTTGAATTTGCAGCGAGTACGGGTTCGTGGACATAGGAGTGGGTGATACTTGGCAATCCCTTTCTTTCTCCTCTTTGCGTACTGACTCCACTTGAACAGGAGTGCTTCTGCT
This sequence comes from Apotomis betuletana, assembly GCA_932273695.1. Classification (NCBI taxonomy): domain Eukaryota; kingdom Metazoa; phylum Arthropoda; class Insecta; order Lepidoptera; family Tortricidae; genus Apotomis; species Apotomis betuletana. Next base: position 10,836,176 of record OW026309.1, on the reverse strand, counting down.
ATGTTTGCGTGTCCGCTATTCATCTCTATTTCGAGTTTTCTTAATGGCAATCGGGTTTTGAAAACTTCAGCCGCAACTATAACGCAAGCAGTTGCCCTAGTCGATTGAATAAAACTCGCGCTTCGTTTTGTTGGAGATAAATAGTTGGATTTATCGCACGTGTGGACCGATGACGTAATCGCGTTATTACGTTCTTCACCCGTTTGCCGCGGCGGCGGAGACTGCGGTTTCATTTGCGGTCGTATCGATTCGTCCTTCGTAATTATTTTTGGACCGAAAAAACATTGTTTAATTTTATCGTCTGACGCGGAAATCGGACTCGCGTACTCGATCGGGACGTTGACTATTTTTTCGCGCGGCGCTTCCGGCGGAGGACGAGAGTTTACCATTTCCGCATATTCCTTATTTATCGAGTTTTTTTTTATTGGAACGGTATATTCTGCCTTGAAACTTTCGTCCTCGTCTCGCTTGCGCTCTAAGCTGGGTAGCCTGTGTAGCGCATGCGCGCGACGGTCGGGCAATATCTCGTTATTGGATTGCTCCGACAATCCCGTTTCGTGCCTATTTTCTTCCGGGATTTTACTACAAGTAGCCTCTAGTACGTCTAACTCACGTTGGTCCGGGTCCGCCCGGGGTAATTTTATCTCTACCTCTATTGACTCCATACCGAAGTGCTGTTTCGTACAGCTTAAAATTTCATTTTCGGTGTTGGTCGGACGAACGTGATTTATACGCGCTTCCTCGTTTCCCGGTCTATCCTGTGACCCTAAAAGGATCCAACCCAGGTTAGTATATCCTGCGGTTAATGATGAGGTGGGGCCCGTAAGAAGCTGACGTGAAACAATTAAGCCCCAATTATCTTGCCCAATTAAAATGGTGGGCGTCCCGCGCTCGTATACTAATTGATCCGTTATCTCTTTTAAGTGGTCGCACTGTTCTATTAATTCGCGGGAAACCTCTTGCGAAGGCAGATTTAATTTATCGATTGTATACGCCGAAATTTTTTCTAGATTTCTTGTACATGAACCGCGAATCGATAAATTTATTCTACAGGACTCGTGATCCGTTATCTGACCTCCAATGCCTTGGATCGCGAGAGGTTTGCCCGAACCCCTGGGAGCTACCTTATCGGCCGTGTCTCTTTCTATTAGAGTCATGGTCGAACCAGAGTCTAGAAAAGCTAGTGCTTCGGCACTACCTAACGGGCCTGAAATTTCTACGGGGACCACCATAAGGTACGTATTCGCGCGTTGAACCTGATTTATGCTACTAACACTTGCGCGGACAGATTGCGCTTCATTTGTAAGCCCGTGAAGCAACTTGTGGTGGCCCGCTTCGCATTCGTTTTTACCGCATGCGACGTATTTGCACTTAATAGGGCGCCTATGATTAGGTTCTAAACACCTATAGCACAGCTTAAGGCTTCGGGCCGATTCTCACCGGCCTGCGACAGACTTTTTCAGAAAATCCGGGCAAACGGCTAACTTGTGATTCCCTTTGCAAAGTACGCAATCTTTTCTATTATTATTGAAATTATTCTGCGACTGCGGGGGCGGTCGAGATTGCGTGGGTTTCACCGTTTGCGCGGGCTTTTTTTTATGCGTTTGCGGGCGCGAATTTACGGTAGCTACGGTAGCGGCGCGGTTCGATTCCCGGTATGAGTCATCGTCCGAATCAGAGTCGCTTGCGTAGTCTCGATAGCTATTCGAGTACGGTCGTCCGCGGCTCGCACCACCGTGCATTCGTTGTTGTGGCTGCCTCGACTCGGCATGGTTCATATTAACCACATGAACGTTTGCACGGGACTTTGAATGTCTGTGATGCGATCGCTTCGTGGCCGTACTGACGTCGTTTAAAAAGTTAGCCATCGCGACCAATTCAGGCGTCCCCTGATTGGCTTGTTTGTACTTTGCCCACTCATACCGAATTATCATGTTTAATTTGTCAGTTATTTTACTCACTAACTCTGGCGCGTGTAAATACTGATCTTGGCGCAATGCCTTAATGGTCGCTACCGTATTAGCTACATGGCCGGCAAAAGTTACGATATTACTCGAGTCTTCGGCTAACCTGGGCATGCGCTTCACGTTATGGATCTCGGTCAAAACTATTTCTTCCGGATCCCCGAAATGTTTTTCTAAAGACTCCATGATTTCGTATGGATCGGACACCGTATACATTATAGATTTGACCGCTATCCGCGCCTCACCGCGTAAGGCGCGCCTAATTCTACCTACATTGTTTACGTTACTGAAATGAGGCGCGCTGTCTTCAAACTCGGCCCTAAACGCTATCCATTCCGAGATATTTCCGTCGAAATGCGGCAATTCCGGAATATGCCTGTGTATAGGAGGGCCTTGCAATGCCCGGTCGACGTTTCGTACTTGCCCGAATTCTACCCTATTACTGTTATAAGCCGGGTTCAAATCTCTGTTTTCTACAACGGGTGGACGATTACCGTAATTTGATGCTAACCAACCCGAGACTCTCTCATCGGCCCGAACTGCGGAGGCGCTATCAGAGTGTGCGGCTTCAATACGCGCCACCTGTAGCCGGCAATTTGCCTCCGCAGCTGCTTTCTGAGCTAGTTCAAGTTCGGCTTTACGCACCTGTAATTCGGCCATTAAAACAGAAATTTGACTACTACTTTCCCTATTGGCATTAACTAACGTATTGTCCGAATTTCTATCACCGGGCCTGTCTACATTGTCCCTACCTACTTCTAACGCGGAATCGCGGGCGGTATGGGGCACAGGGGCCGGGTTCGGCGCGGGAGAATTGGTTACGTTCGATCGCGGGGCGGGGGCGGAGGGGGGATCGCTCGCGGGCGTCATTGTGTTCGCGTTTGGATTGCTACTGCTTGCGTTATGAGAAAGGCCAGTCCCGTGGCTCCAAGTATTTGTAGGATTAGTGGACGTTTCGCCGGACTCCGGAGTCTGGTCTCGTGATTTTTGAGAACGCGTAACTCTCTTTTCCGGAAGAGACATCGCACGGGGGGACTGTCGCTTAACCTAACACACACACTGAATTTAACACAATAACAAAAAAAAACACTGAATTTACCTAATACCTAACACCTATTCATTAGCGAGGCTAAGTGCGACGCTAATGAGCCCTAATATCCCTACGGCGTAAATCCCTCGTTGCACAGATCCAGTACGGCTTGTTCACACCGCTGGGTTACCACCGTACCGGAAGCTGTGTTGAGCGTCACACGTGAACGCTATGACGCAGTACAAGGAGAACTTAATCAATCCAAGACCGATTGATGCGGAAACAAGGGGAAATTAATCAACCCGAGATCCGATTGATGGCAGAACAAGGGGAACTTAATCTACCCGAGTTCTGTGATGCACGCCGTGGTGCGGACTATCGTCCGATTGATGGCAGAACAAGGGGAACTTAATCGACCCGAGTTCTGTGATGCACGACGTGGTGCGGATACGAGGGGAAAATTAATTCGACCCACGATCCGATTGATGCCAGAGCGAGGGGAAACTTAATTCGACCCTGTCTGTGATGCCCGGCGCAGGGACGCAGGGTTTAATCCGCTACACGTCCCTGTGATGATTCTCTTGCGCGCCTCCTGTCACTGGAACGAAGGTCCAATTCCTTCCTTCTTGATCCGGTGCTCGAAGGTCCAATTCCTTCCTTCGGGGTCGCTGATTCTTGATATCCGGCTTTCGAAGTACCAATTGTGATGAGTAGTAGACTGTAGCTTGATTTTAATTTAATTGACTTTATACTGGTAAAAGGGATGCTTCAGTAGTATAGGGAAGTCCCATGAAATAATAACACTTGAAGATAATTCACATAATGTTGCGTGAAGTGTGTCTTGATCGGAGGTCGCTGAGAGAATGATATCAAGTTAATCGAGCGGTCTTATAAATGATCGCTAGATTATTCCTTGATTGGACCAATGGGTAAGAAGGGCGTGGCCCAATTCTTACATGTGTGCGTGTAGATGTGTAGGTGCAAACTGAACAACATTATCTCTTTATTTCAGTAGATACACATTCGTAATACATAATATACATTGGTGGAACATATTTTGATTGACAAGTTATCATATAAGATTCTTATTGGAAATTCTATTTATTACAATATTAAACCTATTTTATGAAGCTTTCTATATGTTTGTTATATATTTATTCATGGTGGTTTTACATCTTTATCAACCAAAGCTTCATATCTTATCCTATACAATAATGAGAGAAATTAATCTTATACTTAATTAAAACTAAGAGAAAAGAAATACGATTTTGAACATAATGATTTTTTATTCTAAGCTGATTACTTACTGCTATATATGATCGAGCTAACTTATAATTTATACATAGAGTCCTAACCTACATGCGACAGCGGGATTCGAACCCAGGACCGCCGGCCACAGGACCACTGCGCCAACCGCGTCGTCATCAAAATTAATTATAAAATTATAATAACATAACCGTTTCTTACATTATTTATTCTACCATTACCTAGCTAGCTAATGTAGTAATAGACACATAGCTAATGTAGTAATGTAAGAAGAACTTGCACATTTGTGACTAAATAAATTAAGCCTTTGGTTACGTAGGTATGTATAAAGATGAAAGTTAGTACTTACTTAGGGAACTCTCCAGCCCGAAATGGGTTTCCTGGGGCACAAAGGTAATTCCAGCATTACCCTTCAATAAAGAATTCTCAATACAACGAATGTAGGTATTATATATGAAGGTGGGTAGTAGTATATACCGTAGAAATAATATTATATCTAATATCATTGTATGGTTTGAATTCTCTAAGTATTTAAGGAAATAAATTGACGAACCAATTTACTCGTACAAGGTTACTCACTCCATGATCTGATTTTTAAATCAGTCCCTCAGTCTCTTAGCATCCGAAAATAATGTAATAACTGCGCTAATGGTAGGCCAGGTAATAAAATATTTAGACTGCTGGCAGTCGAGGAGTCATTTTTTATTCAAGAATTAAAAGCTTTGGCAGTATAGTAGGTATTATTACAAGATTGTAGTTCTTATGAAAAATAAATGTCGTTAACAAGAAAACCATCCATTACGAAGTTTGTTAGTCAATAAATTAATATTTTTTTTATTTAATGATTACTTTAGCAAATAAACTTTATCTTCGCATGCAATATCGAACTGTAGTTAACAAAGGTAACCCACGAAACAAAAACTTGGAGCAGTAACGGAAGTTTTGATAAACACAAGGCAATTTGTATGCAGCCTGAAGTTTGCCTTGCTTATTATCTCTGCTATCTCGCTCATCTATTCATTAAGCTATAATAGTTTGTCAATAATTGAAAAAGATTCAATCGTTTGTTAATTTAGAAAGGTTCTTTGTATCTTCCAACGCTGGTATATAAAATAATAAATAAATAAATAAATATCGGATAACCTCACACAAATCAATCTAGTCTCACAGTAAGCTCTAGTAGTAGGCTTGTGTTATGGACACCAGACGACGATAAACATACTTATATAGATAAATACATACTTAAATACAAATAACATCCATGACCCAGGCACAAATATTCGAGCTCATCACACAAATATTTGCCCTTGCCGGGATTCGAACCCAGGACCGCCGGCTCAGTAGGCGCAGTATATGTTGCGGAACATGTGTCAGATTCATGTCAGTGAACTATGGAATCATTTGATATCTAAGTATATACCTACCTAAATAATGTTTCACGTAGTGTAAGTATCTTTAGGGTATGGATAAGGTAAAGTTTGATTTATGGGCCGATGTTTAGTTGTTCTTTTTAGGGTTCCGTACCCAAAGGGTAAAAACGGGACCCTATTACTGAGACTTCGCTGTCCGTCCGTCCGTCCATCCGTCTGTCACCAGGCTGTAACTCAAGAACGGTGATAGCTAGACAGTTGAAATTTTCACAGATGATGTATTTCTATTGCCGCTATAACAACAAATACAATAAAATAAATATGTAAGGGGGGCTCCCATACAACAAACTTACAGATAATGGTACGGAACCCTTCGTGCGCGAGTCCCACTCGCACTTGGCCGATATTTTTTATTTGTATTTCTTCTGATTTTAATCAGGTAGGTAAGCGGAAGAAATAAAAAAGGTCGTTCCTTGTAACAATCATGAAAAGGGATTCGTTGTTGCTTAAAAACTTATTTATTAGTTATACATAATACATGCGGTTGGCGCAGTGGTTAAGCAACTGCCTACTGAGCCGACGGTCCTGGGTTCGAATCCCGGCAAGGGAAAATATTTGTGTGATGAACTCGAATATTTGTGCCTGGGTAATGGATGTTATTTGTATTTAAGTAGGTATGTATTTATTTATATAAGTATGTTTATCGTCGTCTAGTGTCCATAACACAAGCCTATACTAGAGCTTACTGTGGGACTAGATTGATTTGTGTGAGGTTGTCCGATATTTATTTTATTTATTTATTTATTTACATAATAATAAACGTATGATTTCGTCAAAAATAAGGAAATGTTTCAAACAGTACGGAACCGCTAAGTTCGGTATACATTATTTGTACTTGTTACAATTGAGAGCTTTAGGCAGAAAAATACGAGTACAGGTACATTGCTGTAACAATGATGTACTCGTACGTCCGTCATACTCTATCATTCATCATTGACAACGCGTTTGGCTCGGTTTGTAGACACTTGCCTACTGAGCCGGCGGTCCCGGGTTCGAATCCCGGCCAGGGCAAATATTTTTGTGATGAACTCGAATATTTGTGCTTTGCCCAACACCACGGACTTACGGAAGACATCGTGACCTAGTTGTTTAGTATTTTAATATTTAATATGTATGTTAGATTGTAAGATATTTATCTATGGGCCTTTGATGCCTGAAATAAACGAATTATTAGTTATTATTATTATTTGGTCATGGTTGTTCTATGTATTTAAGTATATATTTATCTATATATTTAAGCACGTATATCGTCATCTAGTACCCATAACACAAGCCTTCTTGAGCTTAATTTGGGACAAGATCGATTTGTGTGAGGTTGTCCGATATTTATTATTATCATTCAATAAAGACGCGAAACATGACCTACAAATCATAATAACAAGAGCAATTTTTCTGTCACCTATTGCATTCCATTTTCTAGAAAATTCTTTAGAATACGCTGGATTTCTAACATTACAGATCCCTATAAAACACGTTAACTAACGTTAAAAAAAAAACAAAGCTAAACAGTTAGCAAGTTAAAACGAATACGTAAGTAGTCTCAAGACATCGTCTCCAATCACCTTTGTGACAGAAATATACAAATCAAAAGGTTGCAGCTACGCGGTTAACAAGCAGGAGTAACTACGAAGGTCCCGCCCGATGACTGCGCCCCTTGATGTTTGTAGACGACGCGCCAGGAATAGTCCAGTCAAATTAAACCTTGAACCTAGTAAAACCTAATATGTATAGGTACCCGCTACCTCTTCCGCGTAAAACCTAAATCATAGTCGGGTAAAAAGTATCATATAACCATCTTTGGATGGCAAGCTATCCCGGTACCTAAAGTGGTTTAAATCCATCCAGCTGTTTTGGCGTACTGAAAGGATAAAGATATTATGACCAAGATGGCACTAGACTGGCATGGCGCCGCGCGCCGATACCGAAACAAAAAGAAATCCTCATCACGCTATTAACGTCTTTCCTGGAATCATGTCCCCTCCCCATAGAAAACTGATTCTCAATATAAATCTAGAATCTTATAATAAGTAAATATATAAAATAAATCAAAAGGTTGCAGTTCTGCTTAACAAGCAGGAGTAGCCAGGGGGGGTATTCGACCAATTTTAGAGAGATGATGGAGATTTCTCCATTTCATCGCCATCCGTCACTTTTGACGTGTGCCTACTTGACAAGTGGCGATATCCCTAGAACATCGCAATTTCGTCAATTCGGACGCGCTAAATTTTCGTTTCCTTTGTATGTGACGGCATAAATAACAGGCGCATACTTTAAATTGACCGCGTAGTGCGTGAAATTAGTCCGTTACGTTTCGTTCAAAACAGAAATTCATAAACATGAATAACATTTTTGACAATCATTATCGCCTTCGTATTTCCAAAATTGAGATGAGATATGTCACTTTTAAGCTCATCGCATTTAAATGACAGTTCAATGGCGATATAACTGTTATCTAATAGAGATTTGACGTTTGGCGATCACTCAAACTTCATTCTCGAATTAGGTCCCTGATGACTGCGCCCCTTGATTTTGCAGACGACGCGCCCCGAATACTGCAATAAAATTATACCTGTAACTTTGATAGTTGTAAATATTATGTAAATCAAAATGTTGCAGTTCCGTTTCACAAGCAGTAGTAACTACGATAGTCCCACCCGATAACTGCACCCCTTGTTGATGTCCGCAGACGTCACACCACTCCAGTACAATTAGAGTGAATATAGCTATCAATTAACATTAATAATGCTTTAGTGAAAATTTTTAATAAAACAGCAGATACGGTGACAAGAAACCTACTGACTTTATTCAAACAGGACACAGATACGATACAACACGCAACAGATTAACAGATGGCAGCACTATACTGCTATACCATAAAGAATAGTATTGATATTTAACTGAAAATATAACACCCCCACTAATATCAATACTTAAAAACTTACATAACTAGTTATTTACATTAACTATGCCTAATTTTTGCATCAAATAGTGATGTTTATTGCTGCATAGGCTCTTTGTTAAGATATCCGCAAGCATCTCTGTTGTCTCTAAATATTTAAAATCAACAATCTTATTGCTTACACATTCTCGACAGAAATGATAGCGGATATCTATATGTTTTGTGCGCTTGTGAAAAACATTATTAACTGATAACTTGAGCGCACCCTGATTGTCATTAAATACAGGAACAGTGTATAATGTATTAGTAATTTCATACAATAAGTTGCGCAGATATATTGCCTCTCGACATGCTTCTGAATAACCCATGTATTCTGCCTCAGTGCTGGATAAGGCAACTGTACGTTGTTTCTTTGTTTCCCATGAGACAGCACATCCCGACAATACAAAGCACAGCCCAGTGTATGATCGTCTGTCTATACCATTATTTCCCCAGTCTGCATCTACAAAACCTATTAATTGAGAATTTCCAGTTTGACAAAACTTCAGACCAATATTTCTGGTTTTCTTTAAGTATCTTACAACTCTCTTTGCATATGACCAAGTTTCATGACTGAAACAATTATTAAATTGACTTAGGTATCCAACCGCAAATGCAATATCTGGTCTGGTTAAGACAGCCAAGTACATCAGGCTACCAACAAGCTGTTGATAAGGAACCTGCTCAGAACAATTATTTTCAATATTTACATTTAACTTAGCCTCTAAAGGGGTATCAGCTGTTTTACAATTTGTCATGTGGAATTTATTTATTAATTGATCTATATAATTTTGTTGGCTTAAAGTAATTACCCCATTAACTTTATCCACATTCACAGTCATCCCCAAACATTGTTTTATTTCTCCCAAATCCTTAATTCTAAATTGTGAGGCTAAAATACTTTTTAAGTGTTCTGTTTCTTTACAATCATTAGAAAAAATAAAGAAATCATCAACATATAATGTGACAATTGTTTTTAAATGATTATTGTTCTTTATATACAAACATGACTCTAATTTTAACCTCTTATAACCAATGTTAATAAGACATTCATCAACCTTTTTATACCAGGCTCTCGAGGACTGTTTCAGCCCATAAATGGCCCTATTCAATTTTAATACTTTACCATCTTGCACAGGAAGACCTTCTGGTTGATGCATATAGATTGTTTCCTCGAGATCCCCGTTTAAGAAGGCTGTTACAACATCAAGATGAGTAATATCTAAACCCAGTTTAACAGACAGGGCAAACAATATCCGCAGTGTGGTATGTTTTACTACTGGCGAATACGTATCGGTGTAGTCCATACCTTGTTTTTGCATGAAGCCTTTCGCCACTAACCTTGCTCGAAATCGAACATTATTTTCACTGTCATATTTTTTCTTTAGAACCCACTTGCACTTCACTATTGTCCCACTTTTTGGAGTGTCCACTAGTTGCCACGCACTATTTTCCTCAAAGCACTGTAGTTCTTCATTGACAGCTTTGAGCCACTGATCCTTCTCAGGTCCACTTAAGGCTTCCTTTAGGGTCAATCCACTTGCATCATCAATGGTCTCACCATCTTGGCACTTACTCAAGAAACCATACCAATCTGGAGCTTTCCTCATCCTTGCTGGTCTTTTCGGCTCTACATCTGGTTCATCTGCATCTTCATATTCGCTAGGAATATAGGACTCATCATCAGCTTCAGTGATAGTTTTGTCTGACAAACTTTCATCTTCTGAGGATTCCCCCACTGAAGCTGGACTCTCTTCTTGGACTTCAGCTTTATGAGGGACCGGGCCTGCATCAGTAGCTTCGACGACAGGTATAGTAACTTCGCTCTTCATTACACTTTCCATTATTATCACATCCCGACTGGTTGTAATAGTTTTTGTTTCAGGATTATATACTCTATATCCCTTGATGCCATCAGGATAACCTATGAGAATATGCTTCACAGCCTTTCTATCCCATTTGCGCCGTTTTTCTTTAGCTACATGTACCATGACTGGACTGCCAAATACTCTAATATGACTTAAGTCCGGTTTATCACCTGTCCAGATCTCATAGGGCGTTTTGTATTCCAGTGATGCTGCCACAATCCGATTCTGCAGATACACTGCCGTATGTGTGGCTTCACTCCAAAACTCGGTGCCTAAACCTGCATCGAAGAGCAGACATTTGGATTTCTCAATGATTGTGCGATTAAATCGCTCACATAATCCATTTTGCTGTGGCGTATAGGGATTTGTCTTTTGATGTATTATTCCATTACTATTTAAATAATTATCAAACTCCTTGCTGCAAAATTCCAGTCCATTATCACTTCTTAATACTTTGATTGTCTTCTTTGTTTGATTTTCAACAAGAGCTTTGAAATCTTTGAAACACCTCAATGCTTCATTCTTGTTTTTCAGAAAATAAACAAATGCCATACGGCTATAATCGTCGACAAACAACAAGAAATATCTCGAACCGCCTAGAGAAGCAACCTCCATAGGTCCACATAAATCTGTATGCACTATGTCAAGCAAGTTACTACTTCTCTGTCCAATATTTTTAAATGGTAAACGGCACTGCTTACCTTCACAACAAGTAATACATGAGGACTTGCTTACATCCACTTTGTCATCAAAGGACATGCCCTGCACGGCATTCTTCATTTGGTATAGGTATTCTTTATTGATATGTCCCAATCTGCGATGCCATGTATGTCCTGATACGACTGTTGCCGCAAAATGTACCTGATTGGACAGGTTAATCTTGTACACGCCGTTAACCAACGATGCCGTAGCCACCAACTCATTATTCTTGTTATATACTGAACAATCAGTGTCGGTAAATGATACTCTGTTCCCTTTTTTAATCAGCTGACTGACAGATAATAAATTCGTTGTCAAGCTCGGAACGCAGAACACATCTTCTACCACAATATCGTAATCAACGTTCTCTGTCGTCGTCGTAATTTTCACATCGCCGGTACATAATACTGACACCTTTTCACTATTTGCAACCACAATTTCTTTTTGTTGTCCATAAGAAGCATTCCTGACCCAACTCTCATTTGCTGTTAAATGTGTGCTTGCGCCGGAGTCGATGTACCATTCATTTCGGTTAAAATTACCACTCAGGAACACTGCGCTAAACGCATTAGACTGCATTCGAGTTTTATTGTTAGAATTCGACGAAATCGCTTCGGTATTTGGACATTGGTTTCGGTAATGGCCAAATTGTTTACATCGGTAACATTTCACTGATTTGACGTTTGACTTTGACTGATCATTGCTGCCAACATTCTTTCGTGCCATAGACAAATTCATATTTTTATTTCCAGTGAATTTTGAACGAATGGCAAATGCGCCGCTAACTTCGTTCATATCTTCTTCCGTTGAAGACTCCTCCATGTCTAATAACTTTGTTTTGATTGAATCAGCCGTTATTGGAATCCCGGAATGCTCGATGGCCATGATCATAGGGGAAAAACGATCCGGTAATCCCGCCAACAGCAACGATCCTGTCCACTGATCGTTAATTTCGAAGCCCGTTCCGCTTAGTTTTTGTGCCGTATCGATAATTTGTGTCACATAACACGTCATCGAGCTGCAATTTTCACGGCGAATCGAAATTAAATTGCGAAGTAGACTTATTCTTCGTGAAAAACCGTTGTCGTCGAACAATTGTTTCAATTTGTCCCACAATTCCTTCGAAGATTGTACTGTCTTTATATGTACGAACAAAGACGAGTCGATTGTCATGATCAATTTAGCTTTTGTTTTTGCATCATCAGCAGCTCCTACTGCAACCGTCGGTTCTGGCTTCACACAATGTTCCATGCCTTCGAGGATTAGGAAATTCTCTGCCGCAAAACACCATTCGCTATAATTTTCGCGTCCTTTTAACTTAGGTACGTTGATAAGGTAATTGGCCGCCATTGTAACAGTCTTACACTTCAACTTTACTACGCGAATAAATATGACAATCCGTCACCACAGTTCAATCGCGTTTCGAAATAGTCTTTTTTAACACTCGTTACTATTACTTAGTCCAAAATTCTTGCTAAAACACTCGAAAAACTCGCGATTCTTAATATGCTGGAGCACATAACCTTTTAATAAAACAGCAGATACGGTGACAAGAAACCTACTGACTTTATTCAAACAGGACACAGATACGATACAACACGCAACAGATTAACAGATGGCAGCACTATACTGCTATACCATAAAGAATAGTATTGATATTTAACTGAAAATATAACAAAAATGTAAAAAATCAATATAATTAAAGGCTACCACTCCAATTTCATTGGTCTAGAAAGCCCAAGAACAGCTACGGCACAAAACTCCACGCCGCCCCGCCAATCCTCTCTTTCAGGCGACATCGGCTGAATTGCTTCATTGCTTCCATTCAGACTAGGGCGTTGCTTACAACTTTTTGAATATAACTCTCAATTATCACTTTAGCGAAAATATAAAAGTACAAAATGGTCAAAGAATAAAACTCAAATTTTACTGAGCTAAGCCACAAACAGCTAGGCCAGGAAACGCCACGCCGCTACGGCAAGCCACTCGGTTCTCGCGACGTGGGCTGAATTGATTTATTGCTGCCATACAGTCTTAAATATTAGATAAGCCATACTTTTTGAATATTAAATATACATAGCTCTCAATTACCACTTTAGCGAAAATGAAAAACTACAAAATGGCCAAAGAATAAGATTAATCTTACTGGGCTAGGCCACGAACAGCTACGCCACGAAACGCCACGCCGCCACGGCAAGCCACTCGGTTCTCGCGACGTCGGCTGAATTGCTTTATTGCTGCCATCCACACCTAAATATTAAAGCGCCAGGTTCGAGACGAGACTCGGTTTGTTTATGTAAATCGCTACACTTTTGATGTTGCATTTTCTGTTGCGGTACGTGGATAAGGTGTTGTTTATATTCGCTGATTGTATACAAAAACAGAGAGCTAATGTAAAATTTAATTTGTAGGGTAATTCGGTTTATCGTGCTACGTGTAAATGGAAAAAATTAATACCTTAAAATTACCTAACTATCTAACCAATCACCCGAAACAAAGCGAATTCATTTCTATCAGTGATTTTATATTTTTTTATTTAGTTAAACTATTCATCTTAGAGTTATCCCTAATACTTACTTTTCTTAAATTAACAAGCATCGTAATTTCTATTATTGGGCACCCTTTCTGATGGAAGCCGTAATCCCACTAATATTAAAAATGGGAATATTTAGCATGTTTATAACTTCTTCGCGCCGAAACGGCTGGACAGGTTGGCATGAAAATTGGAACCTAGGTAGTTTTTAACCTAACTGAATGTATAGGCTACTTTTTATGTTTGAAGCTAGCAAAAGCGCGCATAAGATAGAATATTTATAAAGCCCGCCGTCGTCGAGTTCCGAGACGTAATTTTTTTTGTCATCGCACTCTTTTGACAATGTTTAAAATTATCTACAAAAAACCAAGATTCATTTGAAAAAATGACATCAAATTTCCGTAACCCGGTTAACATAAACAAAATAAGTTCTTTACTGATTGGTGCCAGCCGATTTCGTTTAGGGGCCCGAGGTCGGACCAAATTACTTTCTGTATCTTAACTCAACTTCGTCAAGTTATGATAGACAAGAAAATGTAAACAAGACATAAAGAAGCCACTAAGCGGAGTTGCAAATAAACGAAAATGTCGTGTTATCAGAACTTCAGTGTTTCACTTGCGATTTAATAAACAAGCGAAGAAATAGAAAAAGTTTCCGCTTGACCCGAGGGTTATACTGTTGCGTATACATCGTTGAATTTATTAACTTGGGTTGAAAAGTTTAATAGTTCTGCTTGTTATTTTGGATGATCGGACAGTTGCTTATTAAACCTACTGAACTTTGAGAGTTCATTTCTCCATTTGAACTGTAATTGGTGTCACCGTTAAATGACCGATGCTCATTTTGACATAGGTTGCTAAATCGTTTAGGTACTCGAAGGTATTTTTCTAAAACTGTTGATTATACAATAATCCTAAACAAACAGAGTCATTATTGTAGTTAAGAGTAATCCTATCAACGAGTAATTTCAAAAATTATAGAACGATATGATAGAACGAGTTCATCCAGAATATGCTTATGCACCAAATAAGCAAATTATTTAATGAAAGCAGCCCCGCTTTGATTTTTAATATCTTACTTTAGCTGGTAAGCTTATCCAAACACTTTATTTGTACCTATACACGGTTACAAAAACGTACACCACAGAAAGGCCACCGTGTTCACATTAGGCGTTATTTTTCCAAACCCATTTCGATTTGTTAGATTCAGAAGTTGAATAGCGATGATTGCCTGTTTGCGTGCGCCCTCTGATAGTTTTGTGCTCCACGGTAAAATCCACAGACGTATCTATTACTTACTTCCCTATTGACGTAAATTATAATCATCATAAGATAGAAAATCCTCTTTGTGGTGTACTAAATAAAGTCCACGTTTGAAAATGACTTGACAGAGAGATGAGAAGTTGTGTAAGTAATCAGTCAATATCTACTTCAACAGAGGAATGAACGATCACTAAACATAAATATTAAATAATACACTGATGCGAAGCTCACAATATTAATACTTTTCGTGACTGGGAACACCGTTCCTTTGGATGCTTATTATTCTTGTAGGATATGCGTTTTGTTTCGAAATAAGACGGTCACGATGTAAAGAGATGAATTCTAACCAAAATCGCAATAGCAGTAGGTACAGACAGCAGCGAAAGTAGCTAGGATATAACATGCTCACAATGATGATAATAGTATAAGGGTGCATAATCATTTTGAGCACCTGGTATGTGTAGCAACGTCTGCTGTTGACTGTACTATACGAACAGTAGCAACTAACGATTGGCACAAAGAATGTGAAGTAACTTTACTTATTTGTGATGTGAACTATGAGGCTCTCCAATATTTGACATACTATAACCAAAAATGAATTTCAAAACTTAAGACAAACGCTTTTAGGACAATCGATATTATCAATCATCATCATCATCATCATCATCTCAGCCATAGGACGTCCACTGCTGAACATAGGCCTCCCCTTTGGACTTCCATATATACCGGTTGGAAGCGACCTGCATCCAGCGCCTTCCGGCGACCTTTATAAGGTCATCTGTCCATCTTGTAGGTGGACGTCCTACGCTGCGCTTGCCGGTCTGATATTATCAATACTTATACATAATTGAAGCACTGATACTTTTTTAGAAGCTTCTTGCTGTAACTGAATTTATAGTGATAACCAAACTCATGTGTCATTTGTGACTAGATCATCTATTACAAATGTTGGCACCCAAGCGACGCTCAAATATAATAAAAACACTTAAGTGCTTAGCAAAATTTAATTAAAGACGCCCGACAATATCTACCGAAAAACATTTTTTGCTCCCGATACCGTCTCTAATTGTGCAAAAAACCTATTCCGTCTATCGATTACAATTTAGCAAAAGCTGTTTTTGTAGGGCATTGAATTCAAGTTCATTTTATTGTGACAGATGAATGACACGAGATGTTTGACGCTAACGAATGGACTGACAACGTATGATTTGACTGTTGACTGACATGTGCTATCAGCACGTGTTCGTGTCGCCTAATTGCTTCTAGGCTTTTGAACGTAGGTACTGTTTCAATAGATAGGTAAATCAGTAACGATGATATACTTGTGGGTACCTAATGCTCCCTGGTAAATTCTCCTGGTATTTACACCCAATTTTTACACACAATTTACCCGTTTACACCCAAATCACTAAATAGGGTAAATTGAGTAGGTATTTACTCAGGAACATTGTTATTCACCCACGGGCGCCCATCTCTAATTACCAAGCTTCAGACTGTATGTACGAACGGTAGGACGCTAGAACATTAAAATGCAATTTATACTCATACTCATAAGTATACCTATTTAATTCTCAATTTTCCGTTTGTTCCGTCCATTTTTTTAAATTATGTGTGAAAATCGTGTAAATTAAAATATATACATGTAAAATACAATTATCTCAATTAAGAAGATAATTTCATTCAAAAGCGCATAACCTTTGGACTAGATTAGGTCCCGTTTCGTTATAATAATGTGATTGTACTTAATTTTTATATAATTACCTAAAACTCAAAATGGAGGATGTGACCCCTCTTCTTAACTTTTTTTTTTATTTATGGTCCACAAATTGGATAATACAAAATTATCATAGCATGATTTATGATGTATCGGTTACATTTTTGTACACCCTAAAATAGTAGACACAGCATGAACTTATCAATGTCACTCAAAGGTGTTAGAATAGCAGAACTACATATTGTCCAATGCAATGCCGCGATAAAGCCGCGATAATACTGAATTGAAAATATATATCCTCTCATAAGAAAAAGTTAATAGTTTAAGTTTATTGATATATCATTGGCTTTCCAGAATATAATAAAACTCAAATAAAAAAAACTCTCTTAGAACTATCCCGACAGATAAGGCTTTCGATAAAAAAAATTAAAGTCGGTCAAGTGCGAGTTGGACTCGCGCACCGAGGGTTCCGTACGAACAATGAAAGCACTGCATATTTCAAAAAGATAAACTGTACTGAGCGACAAACTTAACATTACCGTTGGAAAACTGTTTTACGTACTTAAAATAAATACTATATTTTTATTATATAATTACAAATGTATAGTTTTCAGATTGTTCTCTATACTTGTATAATATATAGCGTAAGACTTATACTTGCCAAATTTCATAGTTACAGGTCAACGTAATATACCCTATACATTTTGATGCCTTTGAGAGTGTCGAAATACCTATACGTTTTTGTGGTATATATATTTTTTGACGTTAATTTTGAAGTTTGATTTTTCACAGTTTCAAGGAACTGTAGACCTAAGTAATATCGTTTAAATTTCAACTTGTTACGCGTTTTCGAGATAAAGCATCTTGACGGATAGACCGACGGACAACAAAGTGATCCTATAGGTATGGGTTCCGTTTTTTCCTTTTTAGTTATGGAACCCTAAAAACCACATTCAAATCGGATCATCCGTTTGGAAGCTAAGATGCCACGGACAGACAAACTGCTACAAAAACACACAGATTAAACTTATAACACCCCTTTTTTTCGTCGGGGGTTAATAAAAATTAACTTACATGAAGTCAACTTATTTTAAGTTGTGTTAAGTGTGTTTTTCTGAAATTAGAGGTCCAATATCTCTTTGCTTTACTTGTATTACTATTGAATGGAGCTAGCTCGACCCAATTCGTACAGAAACACGGCATCATTACATGTTTGTTCGCGATCAGATAAGTGCGTCACAGTTGGCTACGGGTCCGGCTGGCTTGCCAAATGTGTCGCCTCTGATAACGGTGGATTTACTACCGGCGCTGTCTCGCACCCAGATAGCAGTTAGCTTAAAGATTGAGTATACAATACACAGTGATTAGAAGTTAAAAGAAATACTCATCAGTTATTTATGTCTTGAGTAACAAGTCACACTTAAGGACGCATGAATGTAGTAAATTTTTAGTGAGATTTTGCAATTAGGTCTTCCAAATCCGGAAACTTGTGTAAGAGGAATTGCGGGATGCTGGTGCTACGTAGGGAACAATTCTTGGATCGGAAGTCCTATAATTTAGTCAACTTATTTTAAATGTCCCATGTAAATATGTGTGTTTCTATACTTAGAGTAATTTGTCTGCTTATTTGTATTACTATCGAATGGAGCTAGCACGACCCAATTCGTACAGAAACACGGCATCATCACATGCTTGTTCACGATCGGATAAGTGCGTCACAGTTGGCTACGGGTCCGGCTGGCTTGCCAAATGTGTCGCGTCTGATAACGGTGGATCTACTACCGGCGCTGTCTCGCGCCTAGATAGCAGTTAGCTTAAAGATTGAGTATACAATACACAGTTTTTAGAAGGTGAAACAAATACATCGTCATTTATTTATGTCTTCAGTAACAAGCTATACACTTACGGACGCAGGAATGGAGTGCATTTTTCATGAGATTTTGCAATTAGGTTTTCCAAATCCAGAAACTTGTGTAAGAGCAATTGCAGGATACTGATGTTACGTAGTTAACAATCCTTGGATCAGAAGTCTTATTTAGTCAACTAATCTTCAGTGACCCACGTAAATGTTTGTTCTTCTTTACTTCGAGGTAATTTGTCTGCTTATTTGTATTACTATTGAATGGAGCTAGCTCGACCCAATTCGTACAGAAACACGGCATCATCACGTTTGTTCGCGATCAGATAAGTGCGTGACAGTTGGCTACGGGTCCGGCTGGCTTGCCAAATGTGTCGCGTCTGATAACGGTGGATTTACTACCGGCGCTGTCTCGCGCCCAGATAGCAGTTAGCTTAAAGATTGAGTCTACAATACACAGTGTTTAGAAGGTAAAATAAATACATCATCACTTAATTATATCTTGAGTAACAAGTCACACTTGCGGATGCATGAATGGAGTAATTTTTTATTGACATTTCGAGTTTAGGTCTTCCAAATCTGGAAATTTGTGCAGTTAGTTTTCAGGTTGTCTCCAACTACACAGTATCTAGAAGGTAAAAGAAGTACAATGTATTACATGATCAACGTTTCTTAATCTCAAAACATCTTTTATTGTAAGTACTCGCTAGTATACATCTACTTAAGTCATGGCTTTATTCAAAGTAATCGTGTTTTTTTCAATGACCAGTTGCGTAAAGCCGGAACATTTCTAAATTGGGAATCTCGCAAAGCTTCATTCAATAGAAAGATTGAAAAATATGGACGCATACAATTTGCCATATACATGATGACGACGACGACGACGACGACGACGACGACGACGACGACGACGACGACGACGACGACGACGACGACGACGACGACGACGACGACGATGACGACGACGACGTCGACGACGACGACGACGACGACGACGACGACGACGACGACGACGACGACGACGATGATGATGATGATGATGATGATGATGATGATGATGTCCTACTTGACGTATCCGTCAACGGCAACACCCTGTCAGTTGTTTCTAGCGTGCGCGCGCAAGTGGCTCGTATATCCCAGCTTGTTCACGAACACGATCACAAGAGGGGGAGGGAAACATATACATATAGCAAGGGTCTAATGCTTCCTAGTTTAAACTACAGTTTTCTAAGGTAAAATAAATAGAACATTACGTGTTTGTCTTGAGATACATAAGTCACACACATAAAAGGAACTTTAGCGAAGTACGGCTCTTCCCAGGTGAATTTTTCGCTTCGAGCCCTAATCTTTCAAACAAAGGCCATTGTCTCTATTACCGCAAAGCCGCTAGCTACTGCGTTAGCACGAGCCACTACAACATTCATATGAAAAACAAACGGTATCGGCATAGTATTAAGGTTCAAATTTAATGTCACTGATATTCTATATATTGCGTTTTGGTAGTGTAGGACAATAGATCACCCCGACGAAATACAGCATTCATATTATTTTGATTTGAACCTTAATACTATGACGATAACGTTTGTTTTTAATATGAATGTTATAGTGGCGCGTGGCAAACTTGAGCTTGCGGCTTTGCGATAGTAGAGACAATGGCCTTTGTTTGAAAGATTAGGGCTCGAAGCGAAAAATTCACCTGGGAAGAGCCGTACTATAATCCGGAATCCGTCGCGATTCCTTTGCCGCCTTGACCATAGTCGGGTAAAAAAAAGTATATAACCATCTTTGGATGTCCAGCTATCCCTATACCAAAATTCGGACAAAGATCTTATTTTATTACCAACTGCAACGCATGGCGCTGTACGGCGGATGCCGCGCGCTCGTACTAATCCTGCATCGCGCTGTTAAGATGTTTCCTGAAATATGTCCTGCCATGTCTCCGTAGAAAACTAATTTTCAATACAATTTTATAATAGTTTTAGATTACAATAGCTCTGCATTTTGTGAGTGGGTGTAGCGCTAAAATAACAATCTAACATGTTTCCAAGCTTGGTTTTTCAATATATCCTATCTTTCCAGCTGACTCGCTTTTCCTATCTAGTTTTCTACAGTGAAATCTTAAGATTTTTACGTCTAACTTTATCAGATAAGAATTTTAACTTTGCATCATGATTATTTCGTCTTGCCTTACCGGCGGTATATTTCCCCTCAAGTGGCCCGCACGGCCGAGCGACCTCAAAAGCCGGTCTTAAGGCTCGTTCTCTGTGTTTGGCTACTATTATACAAGACCAATTTTTTTCGGGTTCCCCTTGTTTTCAAATTCATCTGACTATTATTGAGACGTCTGTAGGCGAAAGAGTTACGTTTTTTCTTTTCACTTCTTTGTGGCTGGCTTTTATTTTCTCTTTCTTCGTAGTGGTTTGAGGATCATACAATAAACGAATTTTATTGTGTTTTGGAAATTGGTTGATTCTATTTGGGTATAAGATTTTTTTAGAGTTCCTCTTGTTTTGGAATCCATCTGACTATTATTGAGACATGTGTAGACGTAGAGTTACGTTTTTTGTTTTATATTCTTTGTGACTGGCTTTTCTTTTCTCTTCTGCGTGGTGGTTTGAGGATTAGGTTCCTTATTTACTGCAAAATTTAATATTTTTACAAGGCCTAACTTTTTAGATAACAGTTTTAACTTTGCTTCGTGATTATTTTGTCCTGCCTTCTCGTACACGATGCGGCGCTACATTTCCCCTCAAGTGGCACGCACGGCCGAGTGACCTCAAAAGCCTTAAGGCTCGTCCTCTCTACATATTTGGTTACTATTACACAAGACCGAAGGGTTACTTTTAAAGTCCATTTTACTTTTACTGAGGTTTTACTTTTATTTAGGTAAAGTAAATTCTAGTGACAGTATATTTTACGCTTCTTTATCTGAAAGTACTTTTCGTATTATAATTAATTCTTAGTTTAAAATAAGATTTCTAATACATATAAGAATGGGCTTCATTATTTTAGAATATACTTTTTGCTAATGATTACTTACAAATCTCAGGAGGACAGGCTTATTAGTTAACCTATATTTGGTCCGAAGATAATTTTAGTGAGTGAAGTATCTTCTACAAACCTGCCCGTCTAGCACAACTATGCTTCACGACTCTTCTCGCGCGACATAGCGCTAGCCGTCACTCTCTCACAGTACTGCATAGAAAGAGACAGGTAATTATCTCGCGCAAGAAATATAGTCGCGTATGACAGTTATGCTAGAGGTGCTGGTAATAAAATCTGATGCTGTGGATTAGACGGAGTGTTTTTGTTGGCTTCTTTTTCAAAAGTAACGGTTTGGCAGCTAAAGCTAAATCCTAAAGTAGGCATGTCTCCGTTATATGTCAGTAGAATGTCGAATTAATCATCACTACATATATGAGCTGACACGGATGACCAGCAATTGAACGTCAACCCAGCTGCAAAATTACAGTTTGAGGGCAGTTCTGTTGCAATTGGCGTAACTGTATCCAAACGACAGACAGACAACAGGCCAGCTGCAAGCGGAATGCGCGGTTGGTTTCCAGTTTGAATGCATTGCGCCGCATCCATTTATGCCAACTGCGTCGAAACCGCCATTTTGCACCTTGGTTCTAAATATGAATTTAGAACCAAGCTGCAGCATGAGCTGTCCGTCTGTAGTAGCCCTTAGTACCTAAGATCTCTTCAGTTGTTGCGCCTTAACAGTCCACTATTCCTACAAGCCGGCCCTTCGCTAAATTCACGCATCGCCTCATTATTCGCGTCGACTTCCTTCATTCCAAATAAATATTAAAATGTAAGAGTAATATTTTTAAAACGTCGAGTGTAAACGTTTCGTTGAGCCACGGCGCTAGCAATTAGGACTTGCACGTGTGTTTCGAGTAATGAAATGCGTTTGCTTTGAAAGCAGTTTTTAATCTCACCAGTTCTAGATTTTTAAACACTTTTTGAGTACTATTTGTATGAAATGGGCTCGGTTTTTACAGGTAGTCCCGCCTGATGGTGAGGATTCGACGTGGAATATAATATGTAAGGTCTAAATGGAGATTTCCTGTTGAGTACGAGCCGGCCTCGGTGAGGCTGGCTGGCATTCCTTTTTCACGCCGTGGTATGTACACCCCAGACCAAAAGTATGTAAACAAGCTCATATTACTATACAAACCTGTGATTTCCTTACGGAATAAATTACAAAATCACAATACAAAAACGATTATAAACATTTTAAAAGTCATAACGCAAATTCTGCTTATGACAATTGCCAGTGCAACATTTTGTAGAAAGGCAATAAAAAAACGACGACATGAACTTTGTCCCGGAGTTTTAGTATACAGGGTGTAACCGACAGCGTACCGAAAACGAAAACTGTAGTTTTAGACCATAATCACGAACTGAAAACGAGTGTTCATTTTCTCAGAAAACTCAAGGATAAGATTTTCCAAAATAAATTATAAAACTCGACGCACAATGTATTGCGTCCAATTCTCTCGGGTGCAGACGCGCGGGGAGGGTGGCACGCGGCAAGCATCGACCGGTCCGGGCGCTCCCCATTCCACTCACGCGTCAGCGCAAAACATACCGTTACGCCAATGCGCATCGAATGACATGAATGAATGTAACCACAAAAACAACGCAACCACAGATCACAACTAGTGTACTACCTAACACCAATAACAACTGACCGATAAATTAAAACAGTCTAACAAGATTTTCATTCAAGCAAGTAAAGCAAATAAAATGTGCGGGTAGGTAAACATTATTCATGCGTCCGACAGCAACCGACCGCGCCGCCCGGGCTGCGCGAGCGCACTGACTGGCCTGGCGGATCTATGACCGGCCAGTACCGTTATCTGCCCACTCCACTCTCTGTGTTGTACCGTAAAGCTTACATAATACTGTTTGTGATACATTGCGTGCTTTGCGGAAAATGCAATTTTCATGCGATTTTTCATGAAAAATTGTTACCGATAGAGTTCGATTAACGGAAAAATAAAGAAAAAATGAAAACTCGCGAGGAAAATTTGTGAATTTTCTCAAAGAAATCTCCACGATTTTCCATGCCAGAATAATGGTCTGAAGCCATGGTTTCAGTTTTCGGTACACCGTCGGTTACACCCTGTATATATTTTTACAATATGCAGATGTTTTAATAGTGGATGTTCTATTTTTTTATCTTTTGGGGGTGGCCTAACGGATACTAATATTTACACAAGGAATAAATTATTGGCAACTTTAAATATTCAAAGAATAAACTTTGTTTCCATACTTTTGGCCTGGGGTGTATAGTGCTTATTCTCAAATATGCAATGATAAGAAAATAAAAAACATCGAACAATGAAATCACAACAATAGTAAAAATTTACAATTTGACCATCAAATGTCAAAGGTTTTTTTATTTATATACATATTCTGTTTGAACATGCATATATTATGTTTTTTAAAGAGCTTCCGATAAGGCTGCCGATGTCCAAACTGGTCAGATTAGATAAAATGATACTGAATTTTATTCAGATACAAAAAGAAACTGTACTTTTAGTTTTAAATTTTAATATTAACTAATAGTTACTCGTAGATATGTTAATAACGTTATATTATAGTGTGTAGGTATATGTATCTTTGTATAAACAGTAATATAATTAATATTTTGTATTTACTTGTACTCTAGATCCTCTCTGTATCATCAGATTTCTAATTTGCACCCACTTCTAGTATCTCTGTTTAGCCCTATGGTTGACTGGTAGAGAATGCCATTTGGCATTAAGTCCGCCATTTGTACTGACTTGTTTTGTGCAATTAAGTTTAAATAAATAAAAATAAAAAAATAATAACGTTGTAAATTTTTTAAAGTAAGGGTTTATTTTATGAATATTATTGATTTCTGTAATTAAAACTACAAACATCGCTTATTGCTCTTTTTTATTGGCACAGCGGCCGAACGCCATAACACTTAAGTTCTTTTTTAAATGGCTGAACGGTATGATGCTGAAAAATTTACAGTCAAACAAAAGATAGTTGCTTTTCAGGCAACGCGAAATCTTGGTCGAAATATCATTACATACTCGCCGCTGAATACATACTATGTAATGTTCGGACCAAATCTTGCGAAGAAGATTGAATAATTTCCTGGGCACCGACGGATTCGAAATTAGTATACCTATACCTACCTACGTTACTTTGATGACAATACCTACACAACAATAAAGCATGATGGAACTAGTCTGGTGATAGAGTCGGATGGTGGTTATAGGAAATATGGAGTAAAATAGACGCCTTTCTTTATTTTACCCCAAATTTCCTATAAGTGAAATAAATGTTAAATTTACCCCAGTTACTTAGCGTTTAAGTTTGATGCTTATACAATGAGTTGCGATAGTAGCAATTACTCAAACTCTTAAAATAACTTGATTGGGTTGAGTATAAAACTTGCAAAACGGATAAGTTTTTAACTTGTTTAAATGGGAAATTTTCATAAGTTTTGCAAAGTTGTGATTCGCTGGTTTTTGTTACCGTGAAGTCC
This sequence comes from Apotomis betuletana, assembly GCA_932273695.1. NCBI lineage: Eukaryota > Metazoa > Arthropoda > Insecta > Lepidoptera > Tortricidae > Apotomis > Apotomis betuletana. Next base: position 10,811,078 of record OW026309.1, on the reverse strand, counting down.
TAGTAGTGAGCAAAGCTTACATAACTTAGGTACCTACTTAAAATTAGTTATGTGACCCGTAACATATTTTAAATTATTTTTTATACATATTTTTATTGGAAAGTCAGTTTTTAATGGAAAGGGCTTTTGGTACATTAAAAGCTGGACTAAAGTTAAAAAAAAAAATACGCGGACGACGCCGCGGGAACTTTTAGTATATTATATAGGAGTTATTTTATATGGTTCCGTACCTGAAGAATACTAACGGCACCTTATTTATTACCTACTAAGTCCTGCTGTCTGTCTATTACAGGGCTATATAAGGGTCTTGAATCCAATGTAAATAAAAAAAAATATTAAAGGAACGTTATTCGTGAAACGTGTTTTTATGTATTTTTGCGTATTATTGTGAAAACAATTATTTTTGAAGCGCTGTTTACAAATTGATTATTAGGTACTTTAGCCGCTATGACAACAATAAGTGAAATAAGGATATTTTTTTTAATTAAAGGGTTAACCTCACATTTTTTCTTGCACTAGTTGTTTAAAAATGGCCAAAAATTTACTTCACGTAATTAATGCATGGCCCCTTAAGTTCGTCTACAAAGTAATGCATTTTCGCACGCTACGCATTTTACGTGAGAGAATGTGCTACGCTCGCTACGTCGCGTAGCAATGAGTCGTCAGTAAGCAAACACGGCGCCCTTTTAATTTTTTGCTGAGGTTTTTAAGTACGCGTCAACTAAAAGGATAACATTTCGCTTTACATAAATCAATAGGGTAGACGTAGCAAAATTCCCCCTTTTTCGTTTAGTTTACGATATAAAAAATGCGTTATTTTAAGAAAGCATGATCAAATCAGTCTGTAACCGCAGTCTAAAACAATAGACTAGAATATATACCTACCTACACCTAGTTTACCTAGAGTGATCAATCAAGTTTACTTTGAGACATGGCCAAATAAGCGATATCCCCATAGCCATAGCATATTATTTACCAGTCAATAAAACGCGATGTCTGCGATTCAAGCTGCATAACGTGACGTTTCATGTTACCACGGTCAATTAAGTTTGCGCCTGATATAATTATGATGTCACGTCACATAAAACTGAGGCGCAAACTTAATGCGTTTGGGTTGGCGAAGTGGCGATGTAATAGGAATATCGCCACTTCGGGAGGGCGCTCCGAGGTAACAAATAGACTTATACAATTATACATAATTAGGGTCCATACAATTTCATAACATAGCTATATGCTAAGCCCAATCCAACAGCATTGCCTTGTTGGATAAGGGCCTATCATATAGCTTGGTTATCCATTGTGCGGGTTCTATATCCGAATTGACATTCCCGAATTTAAATTTTAGCCCTAATAATATATTACCTATTTGCCATCTTACATTGTAACCAATTAAAGTATAATATCTCATTGGCAAAGCAATATTTTTTATTAAAATAAGTAAATATTACTATAGATTCTAGACAACGAAATGATAATACTTAAATACATAGAGAATATTCATAACCCAGGAACAAATAGTCGAGTCACACAAATATTTGCCTTTGCTTGGATTCGAATGAACCGCTGGCTCAGTTCACCTGCACTACCGCTTCACCAGCCGTGTGGTCAAAGAGTACGGTTAAAGCCCATTACTAAAGTAGATATTTGCTATTATGCAAGTCGAATTAAGCCTTTTATTCCTATTAATGGGGTCAAAAAACTAAACATATCTCGAGGCGTTCGCTCAGAACAAAAAGTGAGGCGGTTCCGTTTACCGACAAAAGGAAATTCAATAAGAGCGAATTTCCCCTGATTTACGACCACTATTTCCTCGTTAAAACTTAGCTGGAGCCCCGAGGTGTCCGCGAGTTTTATTGTGAAGTCGATTCTTAGGTCGGTGGGTAACGACAAAACAATGCATTTTATGTTGTTGCGTCGTGAAGAATTGTTTCTAGAACTGGGTTGAGTTGAAATTATGTTTGTTTGAAAGTATTACTTTACTAGCGTCGCCACGCTGTGTTAACCGCTCATCCCACGAGAATACTAATTTTTTTCGGGATTAAAAGTAACCTATGTGGTAAGCCAGGGTGTCAGCTACCTTAATACCAAAATTTATCAAAATTGGGCCATCCGTTTGAGCGTGAAGAAGTAACAAACATACACATAAACACACTCACACATTTTCGCCTTTATAGTGGTAGTGTGATTACTATAACTTTAATTCTTGAGGTCGAGACATTAGATCCGCGGAGTTCCAGCGTGTCCACTAACTATTTACAAACCTGAGTTTATTAAGACTAACTGTTGACCGAAGAGCTGGCAGCTTCCTCGCACAACGCATCAGCATTAAATACTTACTAGTGAAATACGTGAGTTACTAAAATAACATCTCTGTGACAAATACCTAAACGGTAACCTTTTAACCCGCCTTACCAAAAGTTTTACAGAAAAAAACATCAATTCCAATAAATATTATCATAGCATAAAAGTTCTATCGAATGTAATAACTTTATTTATTCAGTAAAGTCCTCGTATAAAAACTAACACTGAATTTTTTCCAAAGGCGTACGATATATTATTCTTACTGATAGTCAAAAGGTTAAACTTGACACAAGACGTTACGTAACCTTCTCAATCTAAAAACCGTAAGCGAGTGTATAGCTACAGTACAGTAGGTAATATTATTGGCCAGTACCCTAACTAGTTAAGATGTATTAATTTTATTTAATTATAAGGTTTTTTCGCAAACGTGAAATGAAATATCGTCATAACAGGCTTCGAAGTATCACGTTTCGGGAGGAACAACTAAAGAGAACTGTAAAGGAATTTCATACAAAATTGAAGTCCTAGGCCGAGAAATATTTTGTGCTCAAGCTAAACAGCTGAATTAATATTTTTTTGAGTGGTGTATTTTTTATTTCATTGCATATGTTTCAGAATAGCACTATGTATGCCTTAGCCGTGAAAAGGGCTCACCGGCTTCGTATCACTCCGTCTATACCTACTCACCCGGCAAACCCTTCTTTCCCGGCGTCTGCAGTAATGTACTATTACTAATTACGGTTGCCGCGAGCTGAATTAGGTAATAACCCCCGTTCCGGGGAATAAGGCTCCATGTCCACAGAAGCGGAGCGGAGAAAGTGAACCAATCAGGCTGTGTCTTTGTGAAGCCCAAAATAAGTGCATTTAAATTGCTATAACCACTCAATTGCGTCGAATTTTGAGTTGGACTCTATTTATATAATAAAATAAGAGCGGTGACAGGTAGCCGTAGTTACCAAAAGCAATCTAGTGGTTAAATAAGTGCATTTAAAGTGATTGGTCCATCCATTTTACATATCTCCGCTCCGGTGGACAGGCAGCCAACATGGCACTGGACTCAAGTCTTTCGCTTTTGCTAATACGCTTCGGAAAAAATCAGCGCGCGTGCATAGTATCTTTGTAGCGCACACGCGACGGTCGACCGCGTCATCACATCCCATCAATTTTGTAGCAATTTACACAAATAACCAATAGAATGGGATCCGTCGTAGCGTAAATATTTTCAACCATTGAAAGAGTTGAAACTACATAGATACATGAAACAGTTGCATTATCTGATATTGCTGACTTTATTTAGTTTTATTTTTGAGATTAAGATACTGATTCTACACCTAACCGTGGCTTTAGTGGCTGTAAGGGTTATCGATGGGCAGTCGGAAGGGCCCGAATCGCTCTAAGTGCTTAGTTTTGCCCTACAAAACCCTGAGGATCTCAAATTGTCTATAAACTACGCTCGACTTATATTTTACCCAAGTAACTCGCTCGTTCGGAAACTTCTTTTGCGTTTAATTCGGGATTGAATGTGATAGACTGAGGAGTGATTTTATTGATTTGTTTTTGTTGTTAGATGCATTACACACTCAGGTCAAAGTGAAAAATGGGGATAAGGATGGTTCAATTCAAGCAGATAAGGTTTCAGGCAAAGGAGATTCATTAGTCTCCATCGTTTTGTTTAGTTACAATGTTTAGACCAAACTGCTTAGAGTTATTAAAAATGTTACAAGATTTAAGTAATTTATGCTAATTATAAAGGTTTTTATTCTGTTCATGGACTGTGCTCTTTTTATTAAAAGTAAAAAGTTGCCAATGTGTTATTCCAGTGTCAGCTACCTTCAAACCAAATTTTATCAAAATTGGTCCAGTCGTTTGATCGTGAAGAAGTAACAAACATACATACAAACACACTTACATAGCCTGCATAATATTTTATCCATATCCATATCTAGTTATTCAGTATTAGTCATACATTGTCAACAAATGTAATACTTTCAGCAATATTTGTGTGCTTATATAAAATGGTGTGATAAACAACAATAAGTTACAGCAATACACTTCGTTTTTTTATATAAAAGTTTATATACAAAATAATTGTGCATAATGTTGTTAAAAAGAAAGGATGTAGTATATAAATTCGCAGCTCGACGCATTGTATCCAGATACCCTAAAGACAAATTATAGCGCTTTCGCAAAAACATTGTAAAAAGTGTAAGCAGCCGGCAACTTCACTGAGACCAAATAATGGTGGATAAGAACGTATGTGACGTAATTTATGTGTAAAATTTTCTCGTAAAAACTTTTGTACGGCCGCGTGTTTTCCGTAACATCGCCCCTCCTGGGTTCAGTATGGAGGTGATAGAGAAAAGATTTGACTTGATGTCTAGCATAAACGTTTAATAAATTTAGTTGGAAAACTTTATCCTGCACTATTGTATGTTAATAATTTCGCGCTTTTAAATACCGTATACATCAAACTATTATACCAATAAAGTATAGCAATTTGGCGCTTGGAGATCTTGAAAGTGACATCTTTGGAAAAATTGAGAGTTATTAATGTTATTATCTTTATTCAAAATGCAATTAATGAAAAAGAGGCTTATGTCATTTTCATCCCACGCGAAGTTATGGGTGATTAAATAGATTTTTTTAAGGACTACTTTTATGTAGATACTTTTTCTGTATTACTTTGAAATAAATATGAGTCTTTTAATGCATAAAAAAAAAACGCTTTGAGTATTAATTTTTTCTCCCCGCGAACGAATACAAAAACTTTATTATTAAAGTAATCCTTATCATGTAACTCTTCCAAACACGATTTCTTATTAAAAATATATATTTATTTCAACGGTCGGAACCCACACTCTGTTTCTGAAGTAGGTATACTCAGTACTTATCAGACTGTTTTGAGTGGAGGCTTTGTCGTCTGTCCCCGGTGTCATTTCGGGCCTGGATTTTAAAACGATCGACCTTATTTCTGTTTTGTTTACTCGGCATTTTGCTCCATATACCCTCTGGGGAAATTGCTGACTTCGGAACTTTCGCGGCGTCTTAATAAGAGGTGCTGGAAAAGGATACACAGAAGTTTGTTAATCTAAACGTAAAATTTGGGCGTAGCAATGATTGTAACTCAGATCAAACGTTAAACTTTACTAGAGAACTGATTCTAATTCGTATTAATAATATTATTTTGTGTTAATGATCCATCGTGATTGATTGAAAACGAGATAAAGAACGCAAGCACAGCTCAGGTATTTGTTCGATGTAACAGTCCTAAACAATTTGATTTACACAGCACAATAACGCCACAGCGTTCGACACAATCGAACAAAGGTTTCCAATTCGTATTGCAGTATTTGGTAGAAAATATACAGTCGGATTCTTAGAACCAATATTGTTCAGTCGGATACTCTGCGCAAATAGTTCGACGGCGTGCAGTTGTCGTATGCACCGAGTGTGACACTCTTGGCACGGTCTAGTTTTACGTGGCAAGTGCACTCGTCGACTTAGATTGAAAGGAGTAACAGACAAAAGGTCATGTCAATGTTGCTGCGGGCGTAGAAAAGGTCCCCTGGCAATATGTGGAGTTACAAACTTTCAGCGGATATTAAAACAGCTAACATGTATATGCAATTTTGAAATCCTTTAAATACTCTTGGTCATGTGCCTCGAGTGGTTTATAAGAATTTTACTGACAACTTCTTGTCTTTACTATAATAAAATTCGGAAATTGTATTGCAAATCAGTTCTCTATGAAGAGGGATTCAGGGGGATCAGAGTTCTTAATAAAGCGACATAGAATTTGTATGTGCGCATGGCGCTAGCCATACAGCGCAGCGGTGCCTGTTTGTAAAATTGTCTTTGTCGTCTCATAACGCCGGGACAGCTGCACCGATTTTAACCAATTTAGGTACACAGATAAATAGGATATTTTTTACCCGACTATAGTAAAGAAATATGCGAACTAAATTACGGCTCCCATTTAGTTTTAAAATACTTATACAAAGAGGTATTATAAATAATGACACAAAGGTAAATTAAGAAAGAAAAATTGAATGCTATCCACTACAATCCAAGCGGGATTATTTATAGAGGTGGAAATGTGGTATTACCACATAAAAAAAATATGAATCGATAAGAAGATTCTATACAAGTATTTGCAATGAGGTATTGTTGTCTATTTAGGGGGTATTATTTCCAGACGTTATATTCCAATTAGGATATAAGAGGAATAGGAATTCCGTTAAGCTTCACAAGCGTATTGGATATAAAAATATCTTAATGAGACGAAGGATTAAAAAATATTTGTTCTTGCAGCCGGGCCTCATTAAAAGCGAATTATAAATGAAAACATGGAAGGCTTACACGAGCGCGAAAGTCTGACCCTACGCAAATAAAATAAACGGCACCCTTTCGCATTAAAGTTGTAGTAAAAGGCAAAATAAGTCAGTATATCGCGAAGTTGGCTTTGTGAGGGATTTCTGTACATTGTTTATCTCGAGTCTCGGGGGACAGTTGAAAGAAAAGGAGGAAAATCTCGGCGAAATCCGTCGGCGCGGGGTACCTGTGGAGCGGGGCGGAAACGTTCCAATTACACATCTACCTGACAGGTATGCAGTAAACGATCATTCAAACATCATTATTAGACCTTATTAGCACTTTCTCGTCCGTATATCATATTATATATGATTATCATATGATACACTCGGTTAATTTGAGTGTAGATTTCATACATATTTAATTAATATTTCCGTCATACATGAGGGCACAACGCCTGAAGCATGGAAAAGGAGTGTGGTGACATTGTTCTTCAAGAAAGGTGACAAAACCTTATTGAAGAACTATAGGCCCATCTCACTGCTGAGCCATGTTTATAAGCTGTTCTCCAGAGTCCTTACAAATCGTCTCGCGCACAGGTTTGACGAGTTCCAACCTCCCGAACAAGCCGGATTCCGAAAAGGCTTTAGCACCATAGACCACATTCATACGCTGCGGCAGGTTATACAGAAGACAGAGGAGTATAACCGGCCCCTATGCTTAGCGTTTGTGGACTATGAAAAAGCCTTTGATTCGATCGAGACTTGGGCTGTGCTTCAATCTCTCCAGCGGTGCCGTATCGACTATCGATACATCGAAGTGCTGAAGTGTTTGTACAGAAACGCCACCATGTCAGTCCGAATCCAAGACCAGAGCTCAGAGCCTATCCAACTGCAGCGAGGAGTAAGACAGGGAGACGTAATTTCTCCAAAACTGTTTACTGCTGCATTGGAAGATGCCTTCAAGTTACTGGATTGGAACGGACTTGGCATCAACATCAACGGCGAGTACCTCACTCATCTTCGATTTGCAGACGATATCGTGGTCATGGCAGAGTCGCTGGAGAAATTAAGCGCTATGCTCAAAGACCTCGGCAGAGTCTCCCAACAGGTAGGTCTGAAAATGAACATGGACAAAACTAAAATCATGTCGAATGACCATGTTGCGCCTTACCCGATAGTGGTTGGGAACTCTGCCCTCGAAGTTGTCGACGAGTATGTATACCTGGGACAAATTGTCCAACTAGGTAAGTCCAACTTCGAGAGGGAGGTTAATCGACGAATTCAACTCGGCTGGGCAGCGTTCGGGAAGCTACGTCATATCTTCTCGTCGAAAATTGCCCAGTGCCTGAAGACGAAAGTCTTCGAACAGTGCGTGTTGCCAGTGATGACTTACGGAACTGAGACATGGTCGTTCACAATGGGACTCATAAGGCGGCTAAGAGTCACGCAACGTGCAATGGAAAGGGCTATGCTCGGAGTTTCTTTGCGCGATAGAATCAGAAATGAGGATATCCGCAGAAGAACCAAGGTAACCGACATAGCTCACAGGATTGCACGGTTGAAGTGGCAATGGGCAGGCCATGTAGCCCGGAGAATGGACGGCCGTTGGGGCAACAAAGTCCTGGAGTGGCGACCACGTATAGGAAAGCGCAGCGTGGGTCGGCCCCCGACTAGATGGACGGATGACCTCGTGAAGATAGCGGGGAATCAATGGATGCGGTCTGCACGGGATCGCACTTTGTGGCGAGTCATGGGGGAGGCCTATGTTCAGCAGTGGACGTCTGTGGCTGATAGATAGATTGTAGATTCTGGCAGTTTATAATATAATGTATATTATTATACTTCTTTGTTTTACTTTTGTGACATATTGTAACTGCATTTAATATACTACATGCATGCTATAATATTACCATGTTACGAATCCGTTCCTGTATCGGACTGCAAATGCATCAAAAAGTTGTCTGTACAGCACTAAATGTACCTATTGAATCTAACTAGAAGCTATAATTGGTATATTAAAAGGCATAATTTGTGTTCAATGTGTACTCTGTATATTATAGGTACTACACTATTATTTATTATACGTATTTGTTATGTCTATCTTTCTCTTCTGCGGCTTCATATTTAGCGATCCTATATTAATTAGGATTTTCCGCCTCAGTTAATCCGTCTCGTTTGCGATTATGGCGTAATTGCCAACATAGAAGAAACGCCATCACTGAGCATAAGCCTCCTTCTCCAGGGATTAAGACTAACAACAATAGGATCCATATTTTTCATGCAGATCGCTATCGCCGTAAATTAATTTGGTTTGTACACCCAGACTCCCTTTAGACAGCGCCTTAGGGGAGATCTAGACAGTCTTGCTCTAATACATTACTCCGCTCGACAAAACATAATTTATTCAACAGCACTCATAGTACTAAAAAACAATAACAAACACCACGCCACTCATGAATTCAAAATCAGCAGTCATCTATTTTTGTTCACTGCGCGATAAATTTTATGCGATCCGGAATACAGTTTCATGAGACTGTTCGAATACTCGAAATTGGAAAAGTAATAGAACTCAGCTGAGTAGTCGCCGATTCGACAAGTGTAGCACGAGGCGCTTTACTGCGAAACTTCCACCGCCTCTCGCCGTTGATGCAGTAAAAACTGTGGCTCTAGAATTATTAGCCAGACGTGAATTATTTGGTTCACATTTGAAACAGTGAATCGGAATCGAGAGCCGATTATCGATGCGTGAGCATTGTTACTGTAAAATGTTATGTTAATGGGAAACTTTGTAACGTACCAATCTATATTAGTCTGACTAATCAAAAATAGGTTTAAACGTCGAAACTTCCACCGCCTCTCGCCGTTGATGCAGTAAAAACTGTGGCTCTAGAATAAGTAGCCAAGCGTGAATTATTTTATTCACATTTGATACAGGGAATCGAAGTCGAGAGCTGATTATCGATGCTTGACTTGAGCATGTTGAATTGACTGTAAAATTAGTCGTACTTTTTGAGAATAATGGAGGGTAAAAATCAGAAGCGTTTCAACCCCTGCCTCAGTTTCGTTACGAAATTTGGACGGTAATCGTAGGTTACGATTATAACTATAAGCTGAGGTAGCGGTTCAAAACTTCAAACGACCCTGTATTTCACTCGGATGTGTAAAATTGTTCCGCAGACTTTTTTCTCCCCAAGAAATCCAAATACCGCAAACAACTATGTAACAAAGGACAGCTTTTACCTTAAAATCCACACGTTCACTAGCAGAAACTCCGCACGTCAGATTGCGCACATCGGGGGCGTCACTTAGAACGTGCGGGCCCGTCGTCGACACGCGACAACTGCATTAATCATGCGACGGAAGGACAAAAGCGGCTTTTTATCGGGAATCTCTGTCCCAAAGGGATTCGTTTGCATTACTCCTTTTCACATTTGTCACATTTTTGCTTCCATAGTTTACCGTTTCTTGGGTTAAAGTCTGGCTATATTGTTTCATTTTTTCACTCATAGTAGATTAGTAATACCTCTACGAAGTCTATTAATTAAGGGATACATGCAGTTTGCGTCAATTATGAATAAGTGTTAAAAATGGTAGGTAAAATTATTATTTTACTGTCGATATTACTTCTAAATACACGATTGATACATAATACATAGATCAAAGCACAGAGAAAATAGAACTGCGTAACCTGGTGGAAGAGACTGGGAATCGAAACCGGTACCTCTGGATTACAGGTCCAACATGTTAACCTCTCCACTACCCTAAAGCTAGTTAAACTTTCAAATTTTTCCTTATGCTTTGTGGGTCGATATTTGAATTGTTTATTTGAACGGCTTTACACCTTAGCGACCTCTAAGCGTATATGTTAATTTTCACATCTTACCGCTCAATAGATCAATATGAAAAAAATGTGGTGTGTACCCACATTATAAAATAATGAGAAATTTCTAAATAAACGATTAAAAAGTTAAAATGAGACTTAAGAAAGTAATGGCAGCGTAAAATATAAAAATAAAGTCCCCAGCAGATTGGACACGATAAAGAGGGTACCCTCGTTTAAACACACATTTAAAGGTAAACATAGAATGGCTACGTAGTTGCTCTGGAAAATATTTTTCCTTTTTCTCTAGAACTGCTTACAGCCCCTAGGGACATTACAGCGCTAACGGAGTGCTAAAAAATGCACGTGAAATCTGGCATTGACTCTGATTTACCGAAGCCACGAAGGCATAGAACCAAATAGTAAGTAAATATTTTATAACAAATTATCGACACGAAATTGCATGGTTACCCTCGGGCCCCCGAAAAGGTTTTTATCATTGAATTTATCCGGTAAACTAAACGCTATCCCCGGTGACTCGGGGAATCGCAGCCCATCAATCATCGTCAGCCATTTTTTATTGAAACCCGCTTTATGAGGATTCCTGGACGCAGGATTGAAGATTGTCGAGTATCTTTGTTTTTGCGTTAGCTACTGAAATTTTCGCGACTGACAGTTAATAAGATCGTTGTCTTTCGTCAGTCAAAGTTTGATGAAATTTCTAACGTTCTAAATAGTTACATACCATTCTCGGTGCCGCGTAAATCAACCGCTTCAAAAGTCAATGACTCATAGCTTCGGTAGCCTAAAAGGTATAGCTTCCGTGTTGGCCCGGAAAGCCGTTCGAGACGCGGCCGCGCGCGGGTTCGAACCCCGGCCAAAGCATTACATTTTATAAATTCGTTCCAATAAAAAATTTTTCATGAATCATTGTTAAATTTGAAAATTGTTCTTCTGCCAGCACTTGTCACATTAATTGACTATTTCAATTACGCTATTAACTACATACAATGATATACGTTTGGTTAATTATTATTCCGTCCCCTTCTATGTGCTTTATGAATATCGGTGTTACGGACAGCTAGGCAAAGCTAGCTATTTTATAAATAAATAATAATGTTTGTAAACGGTTAGGCGAAATTAATATTAAGATAAATAAATAATATATTTTCTTGTGTTCCTAAATGCACTTAAAAGCGGCTATACTATGTGTATAACACTTATTTTCCTGAAATAATTCACTGTAAGTGTTACGGACAGCTAGGCAAAGCTAGCTATTTTATAAATAAATAATAATGTTTGTAAACGGTTAGGCGAAATTAATATTAAGATAAATAAATAATATATTTTCTTGTGTTCCTAAATGCCCTTAAAAGCGGCTATACTATGTGTATAACACTTATTTTCCTGAAATAATTCACTGTAAGAGAGCTCCCAAGTACTATGTAGAATAGTTAAAAGACCACGACGTCTTAAAGTAAACAAGTATGACTCATCGTGGTAATTTCCACTCGCAGCGCGAGACAAAGGGATCATGTTTGTTTACATTGGATGTAAAACTTAAGGATAAAAATTAGAATATCCTGAAACTTTGTAGTAATGTTCCTCATGAACATATAAGTAAAATCTCTTAATATTATACCGGCCGCAACCTGCTGCGAGCACGGCAAACATAAAAATAACACGACGCGCCGAGCGCAGCGCGATATGAGGGACAAGAAAGGTGTAGATCTCGACCCGTGTGAGCGAGACGGACTCTGAGTCAGAACAAAGAAATAGTGTACATTTTATGTAATTATGATTAAACGGGAGCTCTCACATCAAAACCACATATAGATTTGTGTTCTATAAATGAGCCTTATCATTAACTATAAGTTATATTTAAGATAAAAATTGTAACTTAATCAGAAATTAGTAAAATGTAACAGAGCGGGCGTCCCTCTGAGAATGTAAACAAACCTTGAACAGATCAAATAAAAGGACGCCCATTTTTCCACAAATTTGTAGTACAACTTCAGTCAACATCGAGTCATCACTCTGTTACTCAAGTGCGTAGATCAGCGATCCGCTAGTACTTCCGTCCAGTCTCTTACTCCTGTGTATACCATCTTGTTAGTTAGTAGTACGTAGTGCAATCAGTGTTAGATAAAGGACTACATTAGTTAAGATTTAGTTTAAATTTCGCGTTTTAATTTGTGTGTTAAATTTAATTGTGCTCCGATCTTTAATTGTGTTAATTTGTTTTCGTGTTAAATATATATATCGTTTCGTTTACCCTTGTGTTTCTTTCATCGTTCTACAACTGAGCTGTCGTAGATGTCAATGTTGGGACCCGGCCGACGAGGCATTCCTAACAATCGGCAATATTTAAGTGAATAAAAATTAACGTGAGATCACTTGAAATCTCAACTAAGGTCACGGCCACGACCATCTTTTGATTAATAGATACATTATATAGTATCCATAGTACAAGCTTTGCTTAGTTTGCGACTAAGTTGATTTTTGTAAGATTGTCCCTTAATAATATTAATTTATGCTTCCAAGTATTTTATTAAATTAAAGTTTCAATAGTAAAATATTCATTTATCATCTCAATCCTCAAGCCTCGATTAATTATCTCTGTATGGGTAGCAGGTAGTGTGGTGTAAGATATTTAGTAGGTATAGGTAACTTTATATTTATAAGTTACCCAATCACTATCAAGTTGCATATGTGTATACTCCAGAAACAAAGATTATCATATGCCAAACAGTGTAGTCAACTTAGTTTAATATTATACCTTTATATTATCCGGCAATCCATAAAGTAAAAATCATGACCATCACACCGCCACAACAGATATCACAAACAGTTAAACACCTGAAAAATATATCCCAACATACGCCACTCACGTAAGCACCCGTGAAATTAGAGGGTATGCTTTTGGATAACATTAATATAGAGCTGCGATTCTCAAACTGTATTCCATGGAGCCCTGGAGCTCCATGAGGTCCTTCGTTTCATCAAGATAATTATCAATATTTAATTTCGGAACACAATTATGTTTTTCGAAATTATTAAATACCTTTTAAACATAAAATAGGTACAGAGATCAAACGGATGGGGAAATTAAAAGCGTACGTACGTACAGGGGTCGAAAGGTTAAGACATTGAACCGGTAATCCAAAGATACCGGGTTCGAGTTCTGGTGTGGACCACGTATGAGCGCATTTTTTTTTCTATCGATCTTTGTATCTATACTAAAGCACAATAATATCAACTTAACAGGACTTGTAATAGTAAGCAGATACAATTGTACTGAGTAAGTAGGTACATAGTTTCTGCACAAAAAAAATACTAACTTGCGTTTGGCTTCCGCCGCGACCAGTCATAGCTCATGATTGTGAATCGCGAATCGATTCGAAACGTGTCGAGTTTTTAATGCACTTATTTAGTATTTAATTCTTGAAGCATTTTTAATTGAGGCTTTGTTCAGAATTATTCGAATGCATACTTTTTGTCGAAATGCCTAAGTAGGTATAGATTTTAATTGAATTTCAAACTTTTTCTTAGTAGTTTGTGATTTCTATTAAATAGCCCAAGATGCACAAAAATCTACTGGCACTGACAAAAATGCATCTACGTCATTCCGAATTTTCTAAATTCCGAAAACCTTATTCTTTAAAAAATATTTAGTTTTTTAGGGTTAACCTATCCTAATTAAATTATAGTATTTCGCATTATTTCACATTCGGAATTTTTAATAATTCGAAATATTGATGGTTTCGGATAAATGAAGCTTCGGAATTTTTCAGTGAACCCCCAAAATGTTCTGTCGCGAAATAAGTTTGAGAGCCGCTGCTATAGAGGATGGCGCGCGATTACGGCAAGGGTTGGCCCGAGCATAAGCCGAGGCTAACAATTGCCGCTTTTGAACTCATTAAGAGCGGATTAGCGTTGACTTTGACCGATGGCACCCATTGGGGACGCGATCGGACGAGCCAAGCTGTAGGCAATCAATTCGTACGATTTCTTTAACTGCTTGTAATTAATAATGACAGGCTGATTGTGAGATATTTGAGTTCAATGCCGTCTTGCTACTTTAGCGATTATGAAGCTATAAATAGGAAGTAATTTCGACTGTTAGCGAACTTTATAGAATAGCACGACATTTATAGGAATCCCGAGCAAGGCAAATATTTGTGTAATGAACTCGAATATATTTGGTCATGGATGTTATCTATATATGTATTTATATATTATGTATATCGTCGTCTAGTGCTCATAGTACAAACTTTGCTTAGTTTGTGACTAGGTCGATTTGTCTAAGATTTATTTTAGCATAATGCACTTTTAGCAATTTAAGTAACAAAAACTATTGCCACTTTTGAACTCTTTAAAAGCAGATAAGCGTTGACTTTTAACGATGGGGACGCCCGGGTCCGATTCCTGCAGTTTTCTTTAACTGCTTGTAATGTAATAAACAAGACAGGGCGATAGTAAAATACCTACTTATTGTATTGCCACTTTAGCGATACCAAGATAAATGTCGGACCAGCCTCTGCCGCTCCGGTTCACACATTTGTTACACCGGACGATGGCTGCTCTCCCTCTGCGCCTCCGGCTTAGGTATAACACTCTAGGGTGCTCTGTTTCGGCACGCGTCCTAACCAGCGAGAACCCTAGATTCGAACTTTCGCAGCCTAATATTGTACACATAATAATAACATTTTCAATACAATCCAGTTCAATTATTTATTAATAGATCTGGGGAAGTATTAAGACTTAGATCAATACTTCGGACGGAACTTTAGGTCGAGAAAAATACGAATGCACATACATTTTATACTAGGTACGGGTTACGTATGGTAACTTAACTGGTATCTTCGGGTTCCGAAGCGCAAGGGAGCAAGCTCCGTACTAGTATCAATATTGACCCAGCACGAGCGTGTTTGTGAGAGGAATAAATTGCGGAGATGGAACTGCGCGGTAGGCGAATCATTTCCTTATCTGTCTTTCTAGTGACTTTACCAAGACTAGTGGCATATTTAAATACTAGGTGGCAAATCAAACCTATACAAAAAAGGACTATCATAGTAAGTAATATGAACTGCGAATTCATTTGTTTCCTTCAAAAATTGTATGGCGTAGAACACTGAAGCAGAAAAAAAAACAGTTGTTTACCTTTTATTGTAATTTCTTAAATTGCATATGTTTGCTTTTGTGAGGCGTGCAATAAATATTACTTGTATTGTACAGACAAAACATATTTGTTTTGGGTATTCCTTGTGTTCAAGGGATTTGAAACCTTAGAGTTATCACAAGACTAAATGTGATATATTATCTCATAATAATATATGTCACATGTGCAACATCTTTAACACGAATGCCACTTTTGAACTCATTAAGAGCGGATTAGCGTTGACTTTGAGCAATGGCCTCCGCTGGGGTCGCGATCGGACGATCAATTTGTTCAATTCTTGCAGTTTTATTTAACTGCTTGTAATTTAGGCTGATTGTAAAATACTTACGTATTTTCCACGTCAAGGGAAATATTTAGACTTAGATCAACACTTCGGACGTAACTTTATTTAGATTTTTTGTCATTACATACGACTACTTTTGTGATATGCTCTATGAAGAGGAAGCAGGCTCCTTACTAGTGTCAATATTGAGCCAGCATGGTGCGTGTTTCAGAAAGATCTAAATTGCGGCGGCGGTACTGTTCGCGGCAGACGAATAATTTTCTTCTGTCGTTTTTTCGCGAGTGAATGCTGGGTGCTTTTAATTTCAGTGGTCATAATTAAGTTATGTTTCTTACTTAGGTATCCTAAAAAGTATTAAGAGGTAATCAAAAACGAACGGGCAATCGAGTCTTCATTACAGCTAATGAGATAGATTGCATAATATGTCTTATAATAGCTCTTCATATAAATCAGTCAACGGCTCCAATGCACAAGGTAATAATCTCTGGAAATAGGAATCGATCATCAATTTCGTGCAATATTTAATCGCTGAAGTTTCATTTTCAGTAAAATATGGTTAAATCGTACATGTTTGATCATAGGGGATCGTCAGAAACATTTAAAACGCAAAGGATACATTTTATATACAATTCCTCGTACAATCGGTACGAGAGGCAGTAACGCTGAGCGGTATCACTTCCAGGGCATTGGGCCCGCTATGGCCTCGTAAATGGGACGCTTGGAACCGTTCCTGTAGAATAGCTGTGTAGACATGTAGGAATTGTAGGATCAATCTGATGTAGCATGCAAATTGAAGAGATATATTAAGATTACTCTCTATTCCACCTCCACGTATTGTTTTCTTAAAATTCGTAATAGATGTATCCTTTTTTACGGGCTCTTCAATAGAAGCCATTTAATGACAGTGGTATTCGTCTAGAGCCAATTGACGACTAAATAAAAAAGCTCTTTAAACTTGAACAAAACATTTTAGTACTTAATATTTTATACATAATTATTAATGTAAGAAGTGTTAAACTTGTAAATAATATTAAATTGTATACTGAATTTCCATACAACCGGTACGAGTAGTAGTAAAGCACGATCAGGGGTATCACTTCCAGGACATTTGGCCCGCTATGGCTTCGTAAATAGGACGCTTGGAACCGTTCCTGTAGAATAGACATGTAGGAATTGTAGGATCAATCAGGTGTAGCATGCAAATAAATAGAAGAGATATACGACGTATTTAAGATTACTCTCTAGTCCATCACCACGTATTGTTTTCTTGAAATCCGTGAATGATGCATCCTTTTTTTGAAAGGCTATTCAATGCAATGACAGTTGTATTCGTCTAATAGCCAATTCATGACTAAAAAAGCCTTTTAAACTTCAACAAAACCATTATTGTACTAAATAGGTAGTCCTTTTAATAAATAACTATTATATTTGAAGTAGTAATGTTTAACTGGTAAATTATATTTTGCACTGAATGCCCATACAATTGGTACGAGAGGTAGTAAAGCGCTGAGCGATCAGGGGTATCACTTCCAGGACATTTGGCCCACTATAGCACCGTAAATAGTTCGCTCTGAACCATTCCTGTAGAAAAGCATACAGACAGCATTAGATATGGCGTTTGGAAAATTAACCGATTAAAAAGATCACCATGTATAGAAATATGAAACGTAAAATAAAATATTGTAAACAATGTGCTCATGAGGACTTTAATAACTTTTTCTCAAACATGCAATGAAGTGTCGTCACATAACGTGCGTTATGCAGGCTTCGAAGTATCACGTTTTGGGCGGAACACCTCGAAAGACCTGTAAAGTAATCTCATACAAAATTGAAGGCCTGTACCTTGCCTGGCCTTGTACCTTGAAGTAATTTTTTTTAACATGGCGTCTGTGTTCATGAACATGCTAAACAGCTGAATATTTTTTTTGAGTGTTGTATTTTTTTATTTCGGTGCATATGTGACAAAACCATACATGCCTTAGCCATGAAAAGGGCTTGCCGGCTTCGTATCACTATCCGGCGTCTCTACGGTCGACCGTCTATACCTACTCACCCGGAAAGCCCTTCTTTCCCAGCGTCTGCACTGCAGTCATGTGCTATTTTCTGAGGTTAGGTGAGGGCCTAAGTTATATATAACTCCTTTAACTCTCAGATGTGAACTGTTATTTAAAGTCCTTCGGACACCTTAGGGTCACTCATGAGTGCCCTACTACTCATACCTTTTAATAATACAGTACAGTAAATTCATACGTTAGTTTTATCATAATAATACGATTTCAGAGAATTTAGTTATGCCTGTGGTTATGCAGACATGTTCACTGAGATGTGGCATCGTTTGGATATAGAACCTATTATTTTAAAAAATGTCCCTCTATTTCTTAGGAATGTGATTTATAAAATAACGCTCCAATTTAATTTTCTAGACAGATTTATTTCTTGAGAACGTGAAATTGACATGATTATTGAGCATTCTTATTTAAATTTACGGGATCCAAGTGTATGACGTGGTATGAAAATGAGTTTTAATGGCTTTACTAAATAAGTATTTGTATTTAAGTGAACTTTACAAGGGCTGGGCTTTACATAATATAATTTGCGTAGTTCTTTTTTATTTAGGCAACAAACAGTCACAAAACGAATGGCAAGATCAGAAAACTTTACAGAATCTTTGAGAATCTTTCTCCTGTCAATCTTTTCAGAATCTTTATTCGTAATAATACGATGTCCTCATCATAATTTTATACACTATTCAAATGAATATCGCCTTATGACTCCGAGTCTACAATAATGTCCGAATATTAATAAAATCAAACATTATTTTACATATTTATTTTGTTTGTCAATCCTTGCTAATCAAAACGAGAAAACAACTGTTACCCAAATAAGAAGTTGAGCAAAGTATTTAACTGAACAGCAAAACACGTACTAAATGTGAATTACGTACTAATAAATGTGAATTGTGTAGAAATTTGCATTATCATCAGCAGTTTGCTTTGCAGACGCCGTACCATTAAGTACGTACGGTATCTGCGAGACGTCACTTTATGGGCAGTAAGAGACAAAGCGACGGTTTTAATGCTGGAATGGTTGGGCGGCCTCCACACAATATTTGTTGTCTTCTTCTGTTTTATAATTTTGTTAAGGATACCTCAGCGCCCATCATGCCGTGACTTCACCTGTCGCGTAACACAGTGACAGCTATCCTGAAACGTGAAAGAGTCAGAGAGTATTTACCGAGTCTTATCAGAGCTTAAAAGAAGGTGCTATTTGTTTTCTCTATGTAGCATTGGCACTCGTATTAAATAAAAGATTTTCTTTTACTCATCTTTGGACGCTCCCACAATACTGACAATCATGTCTCTCGACCTAATCATCATCGATTGATCGCCTGATAGTGTGCAATGATGACAGGCAGCAACGCGACCCTATGACGCGCAACAAAAAATATTGCCTATGACTTTTCTCTCAATACTGTGTGATCAAAACAGGTGTTTCTGCAACGCATCTGTCCAGCTAGATCATAGTTCAGAACTTCGGACTTAGAGCCAAAACACAACTACAAGATACGACATCGCACCGTGGTACGTCGTGAGATTGTAAAATGAATTTTAATTTTGTATCTTGTCACATGAAAATAAAGTTCTTTTTGGATTTATGCATTTCCACGACACGACGTCGCATCGTAGCACGACGTCGCGTCGTACGACGATGCGAAGTCGTGTCTTGTAATTGTGTTTTGGCCCTTAGCACATTATAATAGACTTATTATATTTGTGTGGCAGTCGGACTTTGGCTAACCCAAGAGTCGCTTTTAATGTCACTTGCACGATAATGACGATCATTTGCAAGTTTACATTAAATTTATTTTACAGGTGTAATGTATGTAAATGTATAACTTTCACCTGATTGCTTTCAGAAAGCGGCTTCATATATGTTCCATAAAATCCCTAAACTGAAACTAAGTTACTTATGTGATACTTTGAAATTTGTGGTTATTTACTAATTACGAATACAACTTATAGATATAAGCTGTAATTTATATTTTGTATGTGGTGCAATGTCTTTCTTTATATTTAAATAGGCACCTCATTAAGTTACTTCAATGTGACACAGTCTTTTTTGTTCATTGTTTTCAATGTTTTTTACTCAATAAAGCGTTTGAGAAAAATTGTCTAACAACTAACTTATATTTCAGGTACAAAAGTTTAATTCAGCTAGTAATTGGCTTATGTCTGGAAAGTAGTAATTATGTTAATTAAATTGAAAAAGTAATTTCAATTAACTTATTCTCAGAATAAATACAGTATAAATTAGCTGCTTTATAATAGGTAAGTATAAAAAGTTACAGGTGTGCCAAGTTGTCAATAACAACAATGTGAAGAATATTTTAATAAAAGTACCTCCAGTAAGTTAAGTATCATCTAGATTCTAGTCTATAACAGATGAGCTAAGCAGCGTCTAATAAACTGCGGCACTTTCGAAGTTAATACCAATATATAAATAACCACCGCGTAAAGTGCATCATTATGAAAATATTTCAGGAATAGGGTTTTACAAATTTTTTACGACCTGTGTTAATTCAAAAACCAGTAAGTATTGGGAAAAGGGCTCTTATATCGCAGTAAACAATAAAATTGTAACAATATGACACTTGTGAAAAAATATTTAAAATTAATTTTTCGACTTTTACTTCCCCTTGCCGTTTCGCAGTACAATTCAAGTAATTAGTGACGTCATCAGTCATCACAAAATACTGCCTAACGATAAAAACAAACGTTACTATTCCGCAAATTTCAAATAATGTTCGCATAATAAAGCGAAAATTAAACATATCTTATTAGGAAACGGATTAAATTATTAAGTTATATCGAACTGTATTTTAAGATTTTAATAAAAAAATGTGGTCTTTATTTTCAATTTATAATCAGATAAACATGTATACTCTTCTCACGTTAATTGTAATAGAATACTTTTTAGAGACTACCTATCGCAATTTCGTTTGATAAATAAATCATCATATTCAATTTTTCGATTGTTTAAAGTTATCAACAAACTCCTTTCTGAATAAAATAAACGTTCAAATATGCTTTTAACACCTTCCAGAATTGAATGTCAATTTTGTTGAAAATGGTGTCAACGCTATTAAAATTAATTTCCTCTACGTAAATGTTTAAATAATGAGAATTGTGCAATAACGTCATATTTAAATTTAACATTTTCTGTTCATTTGTTGTGGAACAAAGCGCCTCCTTTGCCCGGGAACTTTTAATTAAATAGAACGCTCTTTCTTGCACTTGGGAATTTGTAAAACACTCTCAAGATAACATTGTCTAATTTCAGAGTACGTGCGAACTCGCTATCACAAATGTAGATAATATACGTGCCCTCGAATTAAATTGCAGAACTAAAAACTCCAACTCATTTGAAAGGTCGCGCAGATGAATTCTACCAAGAATTCTGAATAACCAAAAATTCATTGCTTTAAATTCTTTTTATAAAACTTAACCTATTGAAGTTGAAAGACATGAGAAACCTTTTCAAAGTCACACAAAAGTTTCGAGACACATAATTTACAACGATTTATATTCAAACTAAAAATCGCAAATATAAGCACACGAATGAAAAAAGTTGGAGATAATTTATTCAGTAAGGGTTCCGTCCATATAAATTACTTGGTCGGATTCACTGCTTGGAAAATAGGTCATTTCTGTCTTGGTCTACATTTAAGGCACAATAATACATTTTGAAACAGATGATGGTTTCAGCCTTCTATCTATGTAAGTATAGATTATTCTATTGATTGTTTTTTTTTATGCAGTATTAAGCATTGATATGAAATATGATACTGACATAGTACCTAATATTAATTAAAAAATCGTTCCGTTTATGGCAATGGGACGAATAGGTAAAAGGCTAAGCCGAGCCGACGTGGTAGTAACGACAAAAATGTGTGCCTACATTAAATTTGATCTGTCACGAAATGTTATACCATTTATATAGTTAAGTATCTAAACTTAATTTATCTACTTATTTATCAATAGCTATTACTTACGAAGCATCTTTTCAGAACTAACTTAATTTTTCCACACGCATAGAGAACTCTAGGGATGAACTTCATAGCAAATCTTAATTTTTCGCTAGTTCCGTAAGAGATAGGACCTGCGTTTGAGAATTGATTTCCCTGCAGGTTTCCACGTTCTATATGAACATAAGCATAACCCTTGGTATAGGTAGGAATATACATTTTTATGTATTTGTTTACGTTAGCAAGAAGTATCTGATGGTGTCGACGAGCCGAGTTACTAATTAACTATTTAACAGCAAGTTTATTTAGTCATGAGAGTGAGATTTAATTAAACATTCGCGCATGCAAAGTTCCGTATCATAAAATATTTATTCATTATTTTTAATATTTTCTTGTTACAGTTGCCATAATAATACATACTCTATGTAGATTTCAAGTACCTATTACCATACAACCGGTAGAAAAAAACGTAGGAAACCCTTAAGAAAACACGTATATGGTAATGGGACCCCTTTTAATTTTTAACTTTTTTAATTTCAGTACTTGTGTTATAATTATAACGGCCCTACTAATTAATACACGTTATGAAAAAACAGGCTTCTACCTGTTACGGTTTGAAAGATACAGCCCTATGACATACATACAGATACACAGCGGAGACTTAGTACATACTAGGGTCCCGTTTGCATCCTTTGCCTACGGAACCCTAAAAATTCATGTATAATTATTATACTCTAGTTTTGGAGGGACTATTTTTTATTTATCTAATAAATTACTTAATCTCTATCAATATTACCCATCAATTAGTTGATGCGAGACATGTACCTAGATCATGTATGCAGCAAAACAAGATACTCAGAATAAAACACGCAATAGTAAATAAAGACTTGTAGGTACTACATCCATATACAAAACCTTCATATAGGCTTCCAACTTGTTTAACACCCCTTTTATGCCTCAGGGGTTAAAAATACGGTCAGTAATAAACTCGTATGACAATGTTACGTGGTCGAGGCTTGAGCTGGAGGGTGCCTTTCTATATTAAACATACGAGTATTACAAGTGTATACTCTTATGTAACCATGATAGCATAAAGCCTTTTTATTCCATTTAATTGGCAATTTATCATCAGTGACTAGGCTTACCTTTTTTATGGAGGCCTGATTTTCAAGCGGCATGTTTTATGTACCACGCGTGTTAATTATGTTACTTTTCGCATTTTATAAATAGATAAATTATTTTTCGTGTGATTTGTGATAATTAAGAAGGAAGTTATTTATACTAACATATAGGGCTCAGGCCTAATTAGATTGACATAATCATATAAAAACCCTTTCAGCGATTTTAGCTGCATTTATCGGCATATACAAGTTGTCATTTCAAAAAACATATTGAGCATATCGCTAAAGTGGATATATAGTAGGGATGATGGATGTTACATAATAAGGGGTCTTAAACCACTAGGTTTTGTACATTTACATACCTACACTACTATCATATCATAGATTTTTTTATGTAGATGTAACGTACTCCGTGGTACCAGTAACTGCCGTGGAGGAAAGAAGAGGCAGCGGCGCGCGCGAGATGACCATAACATCGCCATGTATCGTATTGTTATGAAATAACCTCACTGATTTTGCTCCTCCATGCCCGACCGCCGCCGCTGCATAGTAATGTAGATCGTATCTGAATCTGTAATTTTTATAATAATTTAAGTATGTGTGTGTAGATAAAAAGGTTAAATTAACAACTAATGTGAAACTCCACTTGTGCTCAAACACGTTATCGCGATATAAACTGAACCTAACGTAGGTGTACTTAATTGAAACGACCGTAGTTCTAATGACAGTTATTGATTGACGAACTACGCGAACCCGGGAACTAGAAAATTAACTTTCAGAACTAACACTCCACTTGTCCCCAGGCTGTTTTGTCAGTTTCACACTAAGTTATATCGGTAGGTAGTTAGATAGCTTTTCATAGAGATGTATGTGCCATTTTAATTGCACCCTCCTATTTATCTAGGTGAGTAATAAATAAATCACGATGAAAAAGTCACAGTGACCGGGGTTTGAAAAGTATAACGAAAACAATAAATATGTTGCATCCGTACGCCATTTTATAAATTTAGTTTTGTAAGATTTATCGATAATTTTGTATTTTGGAATGCACCTTATATATAGTGACAGTTTTGGTAGCGTAGATTCGCGTTCTATACATTTATTTAAATATTGCCAGTTGAGGGTAGATTATTATGTATGGCTGCTCGCTACTAGACGCGTAAGCCCTGTGTGTCGTGAAACAGAAATTAGAAATATTGTGGTAATTGTGTGGAAGCGCGCCCAATCTTGGAATATCATCCTGAGATCCTGTGCAGCATCAGCTCGAGAAGGGAAGCTGTCGGTACCGACTCGAAGAAGGCCAGGCTGCAATTGGGTGAGTCGGCTTGCATTCAATTTATTTTCACTGGCATCTAGGGCTCCAAATTTCGCTTTTCGATTCTCGCATTAAGGTCCTTCAAACTCTCAAAAATACGGTTTCCCGATTCGCGGGCGACTGTACAAAATAAATACACTCATATTACAGTTCCGCCTTTCCGTTTTGCAACATGGCGTTCAAGTAAAGTTATGTAGTACAAATATTTCATATCATTTTGTGCGAATGCTATTACCGGTGTGAACCTTTTCGTTTTATTTCACTCATGAATTTTAATAATTACATGTATTTTGCCGTAGCTGATTGAGCAAAGGATTGCATAAATTTGCGCCTTTTACCACAGCTTTTACTGACCTACGTTTTAAAAATATGATATCTGAACGCTTTTTAACTTTACAGTAGCTTGAAATATATGAACGAAACTTTTAAATTCAGATCCTCTCTAGCATAAATTCCCGTTTTATCACTAACTCGGAAAATCCACATCTCCGGTTTATAAAAGTAGTGCATAATCCATTAATTCTGTTTTCAGACCAGTAAGGACATTTTGTTCTAATTGTGCTTCGCAATCACTGTTTTCTTGTGGAATTTAATGTTCAGCAGCATTGAAATAAACATCGCAAATGGTTAGTAAAGTGTTGTGGCACAACATTGTCAACAACAATTTTATTTAAACTTTCGTGAGACATATTTCATTTTAGCATGAAGCTTGTCGTGTTGAAAATTGTCAGGAATAGTCCGTCATGTTTCAAATTCGTATGGAGTATTCGCTATCCCTGGCGCGGGTAGCGGCCAAGGTAATGGCGGAGCAGGGGGTGCTAAGAATCCCCGGACGAAATCCGGCTACCCATCCCCACGACGACTGGCCCTGGTAACACACAACATACGCACAATGAGGACTGACGAAAAGATTTGCGAGCTGGAAGAGGAACTGAGCAGGTTACACTGGGACATTGTAGGATTATGCGAAGTCCGTAGAGAGGGGGAGGACACCGTAACCCTGAAGTCTGGTAACCTGCTATACTACCGGGAGGGTGCCCAACAGTCCCAAGGCGGTGTCGGGTTTCTCGTTCACAGGTCCCTCGTTAACAACATAACTACCATCGACAGTGTGTCGAGCAGGGTGGTATACCTAATACTCAGAATATCCGAAAGATATTCGTTGAAGGTCATTCAGGTATACGCACCGACCTCGTCACATTCTGATGAGGAAGTAGAGGCTATGTATGAGGACGTAAGTAGGGCCATACATACTTCCAAAACCTACTTCACTGTTGTTATGGGGGACTTCAATGCAAAGTTGGGCAAGAACAGCGGTGATGAGTTGAGAGTGGGGCAATTTAGATACGGGCAACGGAACCCTAGGGGACAGAGGCTGGCCGACTTTCTGGAGAAAGAGGAACTCTTCATGATGAGCTCTTTCTTCCAGAAGCCGCCTCACAGGAAATGGACCTGGATAAGTCCCGATGGTTCCACGAGAAACGAGATTGACTTCATCATGACCGACAAGAAACGGATTTTCAGTGATGTGTCTGTGATCAATAGGGTAAAGACCGGCAGTGATCATCGAATCGTAAGAGGCACACTGAATATCAATGTTAAACTGGAAAGGTCCAGTCTGATGAAGTCTACGCTCCGACCTACTCGGGCCCATATTCAAAACCCCCAGAGCTTTCAACTCGAGCTCTCCAACCGCTTCGCTTGTCTGGAGAACTTTGCCTCAGTGGACGAGATCAACGACGGGCTAGTGGAAACTGTCCACACGCTAGGGTCTAAGTTTTTCAGACTCCGCCGTAAAGATAGACCTCAGAAATTGTCTGATCGAACCTTAAACCTCATGGCTGAATGACGCTCGCTACAGTTGCAGTCTCCCGATGACGCGAGGTCATATAGGCAGCTTAATAGACGTATATCGAAGTCCTTGCGACATGATCTGCGGCTCTTTAATACGAACCGTGTTAAAGAGACCATTGAGCAGAACAAAGGCTCCAAAGTGTTCGCAAAAGACAAGTCTATTGGACAAAGCCAGCTGACCAAGCTGAAACGGGAAGATGGCAGCATAGCGTCGACCAAAGCAGAGGTTCTAGGCGAGATCGAGAGGTTCTATGGTCAGTTATACACTTCAGTTGCAAAGCCCGTTGACAGCTTGGTAGGCGATCCAAGAGCCAAGCTGTCCCAACATTATACCGAAGATATCCCGGACATCAGTCTGTACGAGATTAGGATGGCCCTGAAGCAGCTTAAGAACAACAAGGCGCCGGGCGAAGACGGAATCACCTCAGAGCTTCTGAGAGCGGGTGGAACACCGGTACTTAAGGTCCTCCAGAAGCTCTTTAATTCCGTCTTGTCCGAGGGCAAAACGCCTGAAGCATGGAATAGAGGCGAGGTGGTACTGTTCTTCAAAAAAGGTGATAACAGCCTATTGAAGAACTACAGGCCCATCACGCTTCTAAGCCATGTTTATAAGTTGTTTTCAAGGGTCATCACGAACCGTCTCGAACATAGACTTGATGACTTCCAGCCTCCCGAACAAGCCGGTTTCCGAAGAAGCTATAGTACCATAGACCACATACATACGCTGCGGCAAGTTATACAGAAGACTGAAGAGTATAACTTGCCATTATGCTTAGCGTTTGTGGACTATGAGAAAGCCTTCGACTCGGTGGAAACATGGGCGGTGCTCGAGTCACTTCAGCGATGCCATATTGACTATCGGTACATTGAAGTGTTGAAGTGTTTGTATAGTAACGCCACCATGTCGGTTCGAGTTCAGGAGCAGAGCACAAAGGCCATTCCATTGAGAAGAGGCGTAAGACAGGGGGACGTTGTGTCCCCGAAACTGTTTACGGCCGTTATGGAAGACGCCTTCAAGCTCCTGGAATGGCAAGGACTTGGCATCAACATCAATGGCGAATACATCACTCACCTTCGGTTTGCCGACGACATCGTAGTCATGGCAAAGTCGATGGAGGAACTCAGCATGATGCTCGATGACCTCAATCGAGTTTCTCAACGGGTGGGCTTAAAAATGAACATGGACAAGACGAAACTCATGTCAAATGCCAAAGTTGTGCCCATCCCAGTCTCTGTTGAAAACTCGGTACTCGAAGTTGTTGACTCATACATCTACCTAGGACAAGTGGTCCAATTAGGTAGGTCCAACTTCGAGAAAGAGGTCAACCGCCGAATCCAACTCGGCTGGGTAGCGTTCGGGAAACTACGCATCATTATAAATGTGCAGCCTTTGATAACTCTAAAGTCCTTGGTTTTTGCTGAGGGAACAGATAATGTCAATAAAAAGGTATTTTGGAAAAATTTAGAATTTTACGAACTATGCATTTTTTTAAATTAAGGATTTCAGATTTTTGTATGTTATGAACTGGATATATTATTCAAATACGAAATTACAATTATATCGAGTTAAGAATTGATTAATGAATTTATTACACAAATTTTAGAAAATTGAGGGTTATGGATATGCGACATGGTACTAAGTCATCGTTAGGTGGTTATAAATCCTACATGGCAATATTCAAAAGCGATAAATGTCTTTCGATAATCTTTTAGAGTCGGGTTATATTTTTGGAAAACAGATTAGAATATAAAAGCCTATGCAATCATAATAAAGATAATAAAAAATACATTTTCCCTCGTATAAATTCCATTATTATATGTAAACTCATGTTTTTGCTCTTATACAATTATGATCAATTTACTTGATCAACACACGCAAAACAGAGAATGATACATATTATGCAATTTATTAAAATAACGATCAAATAGTTCCGCAGTCTTTAAAATTCGCGCGCCGCGCCACGCGAGTCACGCATCGCTGCCAGTCACAAAAAATACGAAAACCTGTTCAGGTTATTCTCATGCCGCGGCGTTCCAACATTGAAACCAGAAAAATTGAATTAGAACCAGTGGCGTGCACCTCATATATGCAAAAAGGCAGTGCCTACCCTATGATTTAACTTTATTCTGGTATCCCCTTATATTATTACAAACTTACCCATAATTCCCTTTGCATTAGTAGTCATAAGTATGTACATGCATAAATCAATAACTTCACAACTAAGCGGTTTGCGCCATCTATCGGATTAGCGTTGCGTTACCAACAAGGTACGTAGTGATGAATAAATCAAAACTCAGCCGAATGTAGCCGAGGGCGCACGAAAACGTAAACGCGAGTGCTCGCACAACATCGGAATTACTACTCGCACTTACGCACTGTAGCGATATTCCGTTTCATTCGTAGAATGGCTTGTACTAAGGAAACAAACGGCAAGAGAAATGAGCTCCTACTCAACGTACATTGATTGGTATACTTCTTCACTACAAAGTACAGGATCTTATCTTTGATATTAGCACGCAATGAATATCTAATGATTAGATTTCACGCATTCCGGGCACATTGTTAAGTCATGTTTCCAGAAATTTAAATTGGCGAAATTTTCAAATTGACATTGTTTCTTATGCAAGTAAATATAGCACTTTTTGGTTTTTTTTTTGTGAGTCCTAAGCCTGATCAAGTATGAAGGGAAATTTGTGATTGTCCCAATAAAACGGAATTAATAATATAATTATAATATAATAAATATCGGACAATCTCACACAAATCGATCTAGTCCCAAATTAAGCTCAAGAAGGCTTGTGTTATGGGTACTAGACGACGATATACGTACTTATATAGATAAATAGATACTTAAATATGTACATAGAACAACCATGACCCAAGCACAAATATTCGAGTTCATCACACAAATATTTGCCCCGGCCGGGATTCGAACCCGGGACCGCCGGCTCGGTAGGCAGGTGTCTACAAACCGAGCCAAACGCGGTATTGTATTTATATGTATTTATGTATTCTCGCTATAATTATAATTTCTATTTTAAATAGGAAAAAGTCATAATAAGTTCGGTTACGAAATCAAATGTCGCGGAACACGCCCGCCCTCAAGGTGTTGTGCGCAGCTTGGTAATGTAGACTTAAAAACAGTAAATATATGATTCAGTATCGTTGAAGGATAATCCGATCTCTGGACCAATTCACAAATAGTGGTTGCGTTATTCGTCAAGTTGCCTAGCGTACCGGTAGCTCGGTTTTCTACGAGCCGCTCAAGAACCCAATAATTGAACAGATGGCCGAGGGTTCAAACCCGCAATAATTTAATTTTTTTTTTTTGCAGTATTTTGTTTTAGTTTTCATTTATAAAAGGTGGTTTTTGGTTGTACCTTTAAGTTGTGTTTTTCTCTTACACCTTTTATAAGTTTTTTTTGTTTAAATAAGTTTCCTTTTTGGATTCATTTCTTACATCGGGTTTAGTTTAATTTCCTTTAATTCTTATTTTCCATGCTTGTTCATAATTAACCTCTGTTATTTGAACATGCCTTAATAATGATTCAGCTTCACCCGTGAGAGTACTTTTCAGTAAGTTATGCAATTTCTGCACACTGTTTAATGATGAGTTATTGTGCACTAATGATATCGTCACTTGTAATATGAATTAAGGTAACCGCCAAATGACGATTTTTCAGGAGAAGCCAAAAACGAAATTGCAAATTAAAAAAAGTGCAGTAACATTTTATTTCCTAATCCGATTAAAATGATGTATAGTAGTTATAGCTTCATTTTGTAAAATCTTTCAGTTGATAATAGTCTCAAAAAGGCTGCTATTATAGTTTAGAAAATAGCGTGGCTCTTACGTTAATTTTTTTCCGAAAATGAGGAGTTACGTTAACACAACACAACATTGATTTCAAAAAATGAAGAACTATTTAAAGTAAGTCACAAAAAGGTAAAAAAATCTAACGTAAGGGAAGCACATTTTCAAAACGTGGACTTACATTAGCGGAATTCAGCTATGGAATTTTTAAACTTATCCAATTGTAATAAGGTTTAACATAGAGTTATTTCTTGTTTTTCAGTTAATTAGTGGCAGGATAGTAAGTCGTGATAAAAACCGGTTTATAAGCGGGAAACAGTTTCTTTTTTGTTTATAAAAACCAAAATTGGTAAAGGCACCTTTAGATTTAAAGAGTATTAAAAAACACTTAATTTTCTTTCCAATCTGATACTTTTCCTTACTGTTTTTCCTCACCTTGCTTTTTTTTCTCCCTTTCCTACAATATTTATGTACCTTTTTTACCTACGACTTTTACTGCACATTCTGCTTTCCCTTTTTCTCTTTCTTTTTTATTTCTTTCTATATAGTTTTCTTCGTATTTATTACCTTCTTTATGTTCCATTCATCAACGCCCTCCTTTTGATTTTAGTGACTTAAGTTTAAACTTCAGCTTAACGTTGTATAATTTCGTTTAAATATTCAATTTTGTCTTTACAAAGCCTAAGTCCTATTTTCAGTGTAAGGCTTGTCCCTGTCTGAAATTAGCCGAATGATCTTTATTTGATTCTTCATTAGTAATTTGACTATTTCCTGGCAAACTGGTGACTAAATGTTTCATCACATAATTAGTAACTCACTCTCACATCACTATTATGAACTTGAACGTCAAGGGGTAAATTTACGACTGAAATGCTTCGAATACCTTCGCTATTGGGCTTGGACATCTTTCTTATAGAGCTGAAACGGATTTAGAGATTTTCTTATGTCTTGTAAGCTGCTGTTTTCTCGCGAACTACTTATTTGAAGCATCATTGGTGTCCCGTTATTAGTAGAAAGTATGGCCCAGCTCAACGCCTTTCTCTGGCTGAAAAAAATAATGGTCAAAGGGCAAGCAAATAGTTAACGTATTTTATTGAATCATCGCATCAATACAATGACATTACGTTGGATACGTAGGCTACTGAAAAAAATGATTGGGAGTATCTCAATGTCACTAACCTCCACCATATCACTATTACTACCATCATTCATTCCTGTCTCTTGTTGTCTAAAAATAATATACAAGTATATACATTTTATTATGCCTACATGTTGCTACATGGTAGTTGCAGTGCCTGATTTTCACAGAAAAAGTTTTTACAGTCCGTTTAACCAGACATTTAAGAGATTCCCTAAAAACGAAATGCATTAAGCCAGATTGGTTCAATTAAAAGTACCTAGTTCGAGAATTAGACATGGTATAAATAGGCATACTAGCTAATTAATAAATAACTTTAAAAAGTTTAAAACATCAATTTCGATTTTGATACTGGAAATCCCGACGAACTTTATTCCGCCTTAGAAATACGACTCCCTTTTGAGGTGATAACAATTTCTATAGTACTTACTTAGTACTTATCTTTTTCAAATTTCCCTTTATTTTGAAAAGTTTTTTTTTGTGTAATATTTTTATTTTTTTATTTTTTATGTCGTAGAGGGCAAACGAGCAAACGGATCGCCTGATGTAAAGCGATTAATGTACTTAACTCGTAATTTTTAACTGTACTTATTGATGTATAACAACACAATGGCACAATACTGTCCTTATCACGAATTGTTGGAACCAGGGATCGTTACCGGTATTCATAAAAATTACAAAAAAATTATAACAGATTTTATTTCAAATGCCATTACATACAATTAAAGTATTTGTACAGGACTGAAAATAGCTCAGTAAAATAAAGAAATGTGTAATAATTAGCGAAATACCGAAATTGTATACCGGTATTTGTATGGAGTCGAATACCGGCATCCGATCGCTGGTCGGTACAAACTAAAGTGGCTATCATATCCATCACAACACCAAATCGTAAACAGACGCACGCGGTAGTGTTTGTAATTGCTTCCTATAGGCAAATGTATGGTCGTCTCACCGGTATCTACTCATTAACACTGCAAAGGAAAGAGATGGTCGCAAAGTTCCTGGTAACCAAAATAACGTAAGCATCAGGTCCGTCTAAATTAAACACATAATTTTAATGTAACCGTCATCACTCGAGGCTTGGGAAGACAAATAATAATGTAAGAGGCATTAATTGCTTTGAAAACTACGAAAACTTTAATGTTACCGACTAAATTATATATTCACCAAGCTTGCAGTAAGCACAATTTGTGACAAGATAAGACTATAATTGACTTTAAATGGTTGCTTTCTTATAATCTCGTTTAATTTTTTTTTACCTATCTAATCTGAGCATGTAAATCATTTATGTACCTTATTATTCACATGATTTGATTCAAAAACTAAAAGTATAACCCATTTAATGTAAGAACCATTTTATGATTTTTATCTAGCTTTGAAGCTAACGTAACAGTCAATCGGTAATAAAGTGCTATAAATTGAGTAATGTAAGAGTCATTTATTTACCGATGAGTCTTACATTAATGATTTTTGTTCAACTTTGGCCAATACTTGTGGTTACGTTAATCTGATATTAAGTAATTTACAAACAATGTGCCATACACCAAAATAAATAAAGAAAACTAAAAATAATTGTCAATTTTTGTTTAATGTAACCAACATTTTTTTCAAGATATCGTAATTTTATCTTATCTTATCTTATTAGGAAGGGGTCCTTGCGGATACACTTCGACCCAATGGGATCTTTTGTGTAGTTACCCCCATCGCGCCTACTCAAAGGATTGTTCCACCACCTTCATATATCGGATGATGGAACCAGTTGGTAGTGCCTGGAATTCCTTCGGTTCTGGGTAACCAATACCGAATTCCTTCATTCTGAGTCTGGCGAGGGCATGACATCCACACAGTATGTGCTTCATTGTCTCTGCCTCCTCGCCGCACATTCTACAATCTGTATTGTCAGACAGTCCCAACTTGGCCAATAGTCCTTTGACCCCAAAGTGACCAGTAAACACCCCCGTTATGATTCGGAGCTGTCTTTTGCTGTATTTCCATAATTTCTTGGTCCAGCCTGATTCTATACATTCCATGAATAGCTTTGAGTGCCTCAAGCCTGCCATTTTCCTCCACTCTTGTTGGTGCTGGTTTTTGGCATAGTCCTTGATGGCTGTTGCTATGGTTCCCTGCGAGAGACCCACACATGGTTCAGGTCCTATGAAACTTGTCGCAGACCCTTTTCTAGCAAGTTCATCTGCAATTTCATTACCGATGAAGCCTTCATGCCCTGGGATCCATACCAGATGCACCTTATTGTGCCTTCCAAGCTTGTTCAAAGCTAGGACGCCATTATACACAAGTCTAGAATCCACTTTAGGCGCACCCAGCGCTTTAAGTGCCGCTTGACTGTCACTGAGTATGTAGATGTGCTTCCCTCTGGTAAGTCTATCTATGTTCTCCTGGGCACAGGCGATTATAGCGTATGTCTCCGCTTGGAAGACAGTCGCATAACCTCCCATACTTGTACTTGCATTGAAGTCTTTTGCATGAATGCCTGCTCCCGTACCTGATCCCATTTTTGATCGTAATTTCTATATCGTAATTTTAATAACAGCAATGGATAGATCGTCAAATTTACAGACGAACTGTATACTTAACTCAATTTCGTCTTTTTGGCGGTTACATTAATTCATATTACAGGTGACGATATAAACAAATCTTGATACGACGGTCATTCTTCATAAATACCAGAAAATGTAGGTAAATTTATTCGGGGTCATTTGATGGAATCATCGGGTTTATTTTGAACAACTGTCCCAGCTTATCCCGGCGGCGTTGGCTGGATACTGACAAATAAGTCTTTTAAATTAGCTAATATGCACGTATACACATCTTCATACACGAAAAAAATATCCGGTTTCTTCTCTTTTGGTACACATTTGACAAATCCTTGATGTGTTTTTTTGAATAAATTCCAATTCTCTTGCGCTGATTTTATAAGTACGCGTTTCTAAGTATCCACGAGTGAGCCGTTGCTTTGGACATTTTTTCAAGTTTACTTGTGCCTTTTTCAATAATAATGCAGTATTTTCCAATACTGCTATTAGTTGATCTGCTGTCGACATTTTAGATTTGCATGTAATTTGCGAATGTAAATAGCTTATAGGTTACTTATGACTTCGATAACTCAGTACGTAATTATTGAAAATCGAGTATCAATATACTTGTTTTTCGCTTCACCTTTAACGCGGTTCTCCGCATAAACCAGTGTAGCAAGACCCCTGTCTTACAAAGTTTATGTACAGCGCTAGTATCTCGTTCCGTTGGGTGCCTTCGGTCGGTCTTAGCCACCAGTTAGCTAGACCTCTCGCTTACGGCGTGAAACCGGCCGGTCAGTGTCTCGCACGATTGGTTTAGTAGCACTGTCTTTTGATAAACACTTCATTGATAAACGGCTTATATCACTTTTAATCCGGTTCGATGTTCGACCATATGTTCTTTACATTAGGATTCACTTTTTTTTGTAAGTACTTTGGTCACAGAGAAGTGTTTGACGGATGATTGATTATTTGCTACTGGTTATTATTATTACATAATATTAACAATCTTATAGGCTTACACACACATGCATGTTGTCGCGCACGTTGTATCTAACTTGCCGAACAGTAATATTTTAAATACAATTGTATACAATTGTATCACGACGTACACAGCTTTTCATTACCTCTCATTTAAGAATCAGACACATTTCACTGTTATGGTGGGAAAAACACGGCCCTGTGTCAAACAGCGAAGGCTTAAGAGGGTCCCGATAGCGCCTTCTGGTACGGTGATTGTGAAATTGTTAATGTATGTATTTAATTGTTGTATACTACTTACATAATGGGAATTGTGGCTACGTTTGTAATATTACAAAAAGATTCAATACCAGAATCCAGTTAAATCATAGGTTAAACACTGCCTTTTTGCTTATATGACGTGCACGGTACTGCGACTTCATAATCCGAAACGTCGCGCGCAACGCCGATGTTCGCTGCGCGCGAAATTTAAAACAAGCGAATTTGTTTGACCTTCATTTTCATAGATTGCATAACAAAAGTAGAACTTTTTTTTGTGTTTGTTGATAAAGTAAGTTAATTAGATTGTGTAGAAGCAAAATGACGGATTTTAATACAGTATTAATTACGCCGTAAGCGCTTACTAATAAAAATATAAAATAAAAATTCAGCATAGGTCTATATTTTCTGAGTTTTATAATACCAATACAACTAGCTACGAGAAGCTCGTAGAACACATCTAAACTGATTTAAATACTGACACGTTTTAGTTATAACGTTTAATTAGTATCGTAGTGCCATGTCGCTGTTCCATAGAAGTCAATATTCTAAAATTTCAATAGCAATTACTGTTGATAGTTTTTATTCCACGGCAATTGAAATTTTGAGCTTAAATTTCATAATGATTTAATAATAATCATGCATAAGAAATACCTAAACCATACCTAACGCATCACCCTGTCAATTATTATTTTATTAAAAATAGCTTTGAGTTGACCTTAATTGTCCACTTAAAACAAAAAAAAGGACTTTAGAATTATCAAAACCTCGTCCATGTACATCACGCTCCGCGTACTGGCCTAAATGTCTTTTCGTCCGACATACCTCAGTGCCTCAAGACGAAAGTCTTCAACCAATGTGTGTTACCAGTGATGACTTACGGCACCGAAACGTGGTCTTGTGGACGTCCTATGGCTGAGATGATGATGATGATGATTCGTATCTCTTCATCAGGGACTGCTACCCGTACCCAAAGTTACCGCGCGATAGTCCCCAATGAAGAGCTCTATACGAATTCGAAACAGGGCGTTCCTGACAATTTGACGTGGATCTAAAACCGTTTAATACAATAATTGTTGACAACGTATGTACAATCAGCATCAGAAGCAGCTGACAATTTTAGTATGACATTTGACATAAGATAGTAGTAACATTGTCAGCTACATTTGATGCTGACCGTACCATTAATTGAGGGTAAAATTACTATGTAAAGTTGCATTGTATTATCAACTTCAATTCATTTGTGGTGAGATTGATGAGAGTGGTGATTGCCTAAGTGTCGACCTCCATAAAGGATGAGCTCTGGCTGAAGGGTGTCTTATTCCGGCGATTTCGAAGCTGGCTAGTTAACACCAAGAAGTGGCGTCACACGTCATCTAATTAACGTGTTTGAATATTTTTATAATTCTTTGTTTATCTGATATTTACTTATGTTAGTTTTCAAGTATTAATTTGTGGGCCACAGTTGCCTGGAATAAATATTGTTAATTTCATTCCATTATAGATAATATATCAAGGATCATCACAATATGTCATGGACCAATCATACCAAAAGACTACCAATGTATGTGACATTTATGGGACAGATGCCTCATTATGGTGATGCCTGTCTTGAACACATCGTTGTAACACATCGTTGTATATCCATGCAGGAAATCGCTCGTCAACGGGAGCGGGCAGGTCGTGGGCACAATATAATTATATAATAATCGTAAACCTGTTTGTGTTTTATTGAATATATTCCCGCCCTGAAACCCTAGACATCACAGTACCCAAAAACAGTTAATTGAACTCGAAATTACATTCCTTATTCCAAAAGATATACTCAGACGTCATATCGTAACTAACCTCGCCACGCTTATTCGCTGAAAGTGATATGATATTATAGTGAATCGAGCGACGATACGGTAGGTGACGAGCGGGCGACCACCTTAAGTGCATTTATCCATTTCGGGCCCGTAATGGAACCTTTCATCGTTCAAACCGTAGAGATAAATGTTACGTACCTGTGCAATTTGCTTTTGAAGTTTGCCTCATGTTTACGTACACGATATTGCACTAAAGCACTCGCCTCGCCAATAATTTAACCATTTATATCGCGTCTATCAATTATGCTTAAAATAACTTGCTGGCGGGCTTCGCTTGCATATTTATACTTAGCTATCTCCAAAAGCATTTTAGGGACTTTGTAGTTTTGTTTGGATAATCTGCAGTGTAATTTTAACTAAGGACGACTAATAACTATTCAGTAGATACATAGAAAGAGTTAATATCTATCTGTACTTACTTCTAGGCCTTCCAGCATAACTGGGATGAAAAAAAAATTTTTTTTAAGATTACAATCGGCTCTATTTTATGTAGGCGTAAGGTGTAAATTGATCTATAAATCATTAATTCAACATTCCTTCGGAGCGGTGAAAACGCAATTTTTACGTAACATTAGGTGTACCATGATCTACCAATTATGACACTTATGTACTAACCTGTTTTACCTATACTCTGTATTGTAACGCTTTCGTTAATGTACAATAAAGATTTTTCTTATTATTATTATATTATATCTGCTCATAGCTCAGGGTTGTGCGCAAAGAAATGAATGTCAGTTTTCTTTCTAGGCCGAAGAAGTGTAACAATACCACAGCTAACGTAACACTCAACGAAGTTATTCAGGCACCTTCCTCATACAAATGGTGATCACGTACATATTAAGCTAGCTCAGTACAGGGGGCTGAATCCTAAGTTCGAAGTTGTAATCGCATATTCTATCCCCCTCTACTATTGCATATAAGAGGGAGCGAATCGACACGATTTGTAATTCGAATATTCAACTTGATAGGATGCTGTCATAGACGAATCGAGAATTCTATCCTATGCCCGGTTTTCCGGATTACCGGCTGTTAGTTCCCCAATTTTTTAAAATAAAATTTGTATCACATTGAAATAGCCCAGAAACAGAACGAGGATACATGTGACGTTATCCGGGCCATTCTTACACTAAAGATTTACACGGAACGTTCTAGAATCCCTAACTTCAGTGTGAAGAGAAAAGCATCGAACTCAAGCAGGATAAGTAAACGGTAAAACATTTTAATATTTAAATCTGTTCTGCTAGCAACTTCCTTAGATCGTATCCGACATTAGCGTGGCGATTTGAAGTTCATCTCGTTATCTATAGTCCATTGAATTAACCATCTTTTATAAACAAACGTTTCATAGAATGTTTCATTTCACAGATGTACATACTTACATAGGTGTGTATCATTTCATCGGAAGCAGTTTTCTCTGAAACCGTATAATAATTTGGATTATTATAAATAGAAAGTATTTCAACCTATGCATTTGAGCGCTCTGGTGTAACTAGAACGATGCTGAGGGTTTAAAAATTACAAATAAAATTGAATTAAGTATACATTAATTTTGTAGTGAACACTTAAAATTAATAAATTACATAATAAAGACAGTTACACAAATAGTTCCAGTCCACATCAATAAGTACATTAAAATTAAAAACTAAACATTATTTTTAACGAGATATTTATGCCTGTCTCTCTTGTTACACTTATTTTACTAAATAACTTTTTTGCAAAAAACAAAAGTCAGTAAACAATTCAAACTTAATGCCAAATGGTAAGGTTGTACCACCTATAAGCGTGAAGAGCATGCGTGTCTAATCAAGTCTCGCCGACTGTATACACGCAGGGTTAGATCGCAACGCCAATCCCGAATATAACCCCTGATATTTGAATTAGTGAACAACTGCAGGCGCTCGTTAATTAAGCCGCGTTCAAAAAGAGTTGGAACGACTCAAATGTTTGTTTTTATGTGTGTTCGCCGCTAAAATTTGGTTTGAATTCAAATTTCGAACAACGCTCGTTTTGAAAACATGGCGCGGAGGCTTATTCGCATACATATATTGTACACGTTCCCAAGTCCCTATACATTTGGTACATAATTACATCTGTCTATAGATTACATATCCCTTTTGTAAATTATCATGATATAATTGCGCTCTAATATAGAAATGTTTAAGTATACATACCTAAATTGTAAGTTTTGAATTGATGAGTAAATTAAACTAACTAGTCAGACAGCCAATCTGTATAAAGCCTTTTTTTTTTCAGCTGCAGTATTTTTCACCTATTGTCTTTATTATTTGAGAGCCATACAAGGTAGAGCATTTAAATGAATTGATCAGTTAAGGCCAGTTACTCTGTTATTTACTGTAAAATTGACTTTTTTTTGGTGACTTAAAGGTATATTCCGACTACCCACTGAGTTCCAGGTTCAAGATGCGATATATCCGAGATTTGTCTGCTTTTGTTACGTTACGGTGCTGTAACAAAGTTTAGCTTTGAAAGTCAATGTCAACTGAATGTAGGTCGAATAGTAAAATTCGATACATATCGTACATACATATACGTGCTATGGTGATACATCGCTCAAGTATCTTATACGTCAATGTCAGTCGAATTAAGCCTCTGCTTAAGATACTCGTACTTGGTGCTTAAGAACCCCTCGTTATGTCACATGAATAAGTATTAGCTGCACCTCTTGCTCAACTGTGACACACGACACTTTCACGCGCGAGAAATCTATCTCTTTCGTTACTGTATTGTGTTGTGAGAGAGTGACGGGCGATGCTATGTCGCGCGACAAGAATCGCAAAGCGTAATTGTATTAGACGGAATTGTACTGGACTGTTTATGTGAACTATGAATGCCTATAAAATCATAACTACTTGGTACCTTTGAAACAAACTTTCAAGTGATTTAGCACACCTATTAACATTCCTAATTGAAAAGGAAGTAAAATAAGTAATTGTACCTTATTAGCTTTACATGGCGCCACGTCTCCTCAGTGAACTCATTCGTACCGCAGCACCACGGAAATAAATTTCAAATCGCGTTAGGCGACGCGAACGATGTTAGTTAAACGGAAAATATTTTCCGTATAGCCTTTGGGCGTGAAGCGGCGCAACTCATGCGATTTTCTTGCGCTTACCCGCTACAGTGGATCCTATCCTGCTGCGAATAGAAAATATTGAATTTGTGCCTGAAGTAGATTACTGGCACAGTATTTTTAGGTTCATCGGTGGTTGAACTGTTGCGTCTATGAGAGCGCTGATATTTCAGTGGAATAGATGAATTTTTGGAGGTAATAGGGGAATGCATCACAGATAATTACCGGCTTCACTATTATTTTTAGGACCTGAGTTCTATAAACGCAAACGACGAGACAACCCGCAATCGTACGGTGTGGCGCAAGAGTACTAGGAGGGCTGACCCCAAATAAATTGGGACAATAGCCAGGAGAAAGAAAGAATGAAAGACTATTATTTTTAGGCCTTTTGCATATATATAGACACGTAAACCAATCTGAAAAATGGCCGGTAATTTAAAATAAAGTAGTTTGATTTGACAAAATGTATCATTATCAATTACCCTACATTTTGAAATAAAGACAAAAGTGCACTTTTTATTTGAATTCAACTACTTATTTTCGTTTTGAAAATAAGTAGTTGAAATCTAATACTGGCTAATGATAAATTTACCTTTTGTCAAAAATACCTCTCTCCGCAGTAGCGGAAACAAATATTTTTTTGTAAATTCGTTTGAATGTACAATCTACATTAAGATCTTTTAAAATAAATTAAAATTTTAACAAGTAGCAGAGACATGAGGTTCCCATGTCAAACTGGGATAGCAAACGTGTTAACGTGCCAACCCAACCAAACTAAGGATGTTACGGAGGCGGCTTTACCGGAGTCAAAGCCGGATCCGGAGTTTGGTTACATAGCTAAGAACCATCTTTATAGACAAAGCTTTCAATTAAAAAAAAAACGCATTCTAATCGGACCATCCGCTTAGGAGTTACGATGCTACAGATACACACCTCTTTTTTTTCAGTGGTTAATTAAAACATTTTGCTGTAAGCCAAGCTGAGCCGTGTTTAAACCATATTACGTAACATAATATTACGGCGCGCATAGCATTCGGTTAATGAACATTCTCATACCCAATAACGTCACAGTACAGAATTTCATCAAGAGCTAATGTCCGGGATTTCAGAGAGATTCATAATGATAATGGATCTAAATTATACGAGTACACATGTCCAAATTTCACGTAACTTTGAACCTTTTGTTATTTTTAAGTTGGTTGGTTGAATTCTCTGCATTGACTACCCCACTGTTTTCGCTGTTGTTTGCTTTAGGTATTCAGGATAGGA
The DNA here is from genome assembly GCA_932273695.1 of Apotomis betuletana. Lineage (NCBI taxonomy): Eukaryota > Metazoa > Arthropoda > Insecta > Lepidoptera > Tortricidae > Apotomis > Apotomis betuletana. The sequence goes on along the minus strand of OW026309.1, from coordinate 10,769,910 downwards.
ACATAATTCATTAGATATTATTATGAGGTTCTCGTTTACGTCGGCAAAGAAAACATTGTTCAACTCCGGTCGGCGGAAGGGTTCCTTTAAAAACATTCTTTCCACAAACTGTTTTTTAGATTTAAAAACCTTTTTAGGACTGACGATGCCCCTTAAGGGAGTTAAATAAAGATAACGTTATACATTCGATGGTTTTAAAAGTAGTGCAGCAGTGTAATGAAATGATAATAATATCTTATTTTTCGTTTACTTTCTAGTAGGTATTTTCGAAGCTAAATTTCCACAATTGACACGCGAGAAACGTTGGTTACAATCCAAAAGGTACGTCGGAGAGACAGAATTGTGCAACGAAAATCTTAGCTCGGCAATTCCGTATATCCTTTAAGAGCAGGCCAAGAGATTGCTATATACCTACAAGTAGGTAATGCAAGCGCAGCGAAACCATTCAAAGGTTTATAGCCACGCACACGTTAATACCGTCTTCATTGAGGCAAGACAAGCTTTTGAAAGGCATCAAACGAGTTCCCCGATATTCTGAGGGATCTAGTTTATTTTCGCGACGCTCGCGACTCAAGATTGCACTCGGAGTATCAGTGTGATGCAGGTCGCGACACAAAACATCCGATAGAGCGGAGTGTAATTTCACTGGAGTGCCCCACTCGCAACTACGACCCCAGACGTGGCAATCAAGTGACAAGTGTCCCCATCGCCCCCCGTCTGCCTTTAAAATAACATTAGGGAATGCATCACACATAACATATATCATATCTATCGTAAGCTGTGTGTAAGTAAAAATACACTGGGGTTGAAAGCTGTTAAAGAATAACAAGTGCGGGTGGAGCTCGTAATAGCGCCCAAGTAATGATATTGTGGATATGCGCGTTCCAAGCAAATATGTTTATGTGGGTTAAAAATATACAAGAAAATGTGTTCTTTGCACACGAGGGAATACGTTAAGTAAGTGAGTGGAGTAATAAAGATAAGCTACGTGAATAGAACTAGATACAAGTTGATGTAATAGCTTCGTCGGCAGTAAATTACTGGCAGCAATTCCGAGTGAAATATGTTAAGTTTCCTCTGATGAAAGGATAATTTCATGCGAATTTAATTGCGAACGGGAATCTGACACGAAGTGTAGGTATCTAATTAATTCCTTCAATTTGATGCGGCTTTATAACTGCGACAGTGCCTTTGAGTAATTTTGGTTTGATTTTAGCTTAACTATAGTAAATTCTTCGAACTGCACTTTAATACAAGTCATTTATTATGTTATGTAGTTAGTACCAAATTATTACGCGCTCTAAGATATGATGGTTCTAACACATATAATAGTTGTTTAGACGAACTTAAACTGTACTTAGTTACACGATAGGCAACTTAGAAGATTTATCGGCAAATTAGTTTTATTGTGTCAAATAGACGTTTTTTATAAACCTTGAATTTTTTATATATTTTTCAGAGACAAACCTAAAATATAAAGGTACTCCTGGGTTATACACAGCAACTTGTTTTGGAAAAATGGTGATTTAGGAAGTAACACACAGTTTTTTTGTGAAAATTAACAATTTAATTAATTTAAGATTACCTAATCGTCACGGTGGATAATGATGTAAGCAAATAAACTTCAAGGTGTTCATTCGAAAATCCGGTACTTACCTAAATGTCTCAAGGAAGAGATATGTAGCTCTTTAGCAATAACACCGCCTTTTGTATACCTATATTGTAATTTTACTAGTTATTCATGTTTGTTTTTCTTTATTGTTGGGGCGTTCAATAAAATATTCTAGACTGCAATATCACATCTTTCCGACACCGTACTTAGGTCTCTGCAGAACTAGTTTTCAGTTTACACACGTTAGTGACGGTGCTAAACGTGTAAGTGATTGACCACACTCTCGTAATTTACGACTACATAATATAGGTTTAATTTAGTGGTTTGAAGACATTCATCGCCACCCTTTCTGTACTAATACAATGAACAAACGGCTGAAAGTAGAGTTTCCTGTACGGGGTGGGTTGTGTCAACACAAATAAGGAATCACTTGTTAAATGTGCGGGCACGGAGGCCAGTAAAGCAATTATTTTTCCAAAGCCAGGGGTAACAAGTTACTGTCTGGTACAAAGTTATATAAACATCATTATCGGAGAAATATTGGAAGGAAGACCATCGTCAGCTTTATATTGTTTTCTAAATCGGAAACAGTAGTGCCTGACGCTTCCGGCAATTCAGCTTGTTTAGCGGGAAAATTTACTTTTTCTTGTCTCTTTGATTTCTTTTTACGGCGTTCGATGTTACTTTGGAGGAACTGGAGCGTGCGAGCACTATTATGCTACATTTTAGAAATGTTCGGCATTGGCATATTGTTTTTGGTAAGGTTAGATAGATAATACAGACCAAATTCAACATTTTAAAAACCCCCGACCCAAGTATCTGGCCATCATGAGACCTACATTTGATGAGTGGCATAAGAAATATACTAGACCTGAGCATAACCACGAAGTTAGGCAGTGTTCAGAAAGTCCTCCTGCGGCAGAGTCTTACCTTCAACATTGCCTTAGATCCTGTCACTTGTTACAATCAAAGCTGAATATCTTGGAAACGACTGCGGTTATTTTCATCAAACATAGCTAAGAACCATATCAACATAAAAGGCTTTCAAACAAATAACAACAATTAAAATACAAGGCCTAGCGTAAGAAGGGGGCATTAAAGTAGAGTGTCTAATTAAATTAGTTACCCGTCGGCATAAAGCTACGTTTGGGCGACGGCGGAGCATTTGAATCGCGCTGTTGTGAAGGCGGCGCACGTCGCGCACTGAATCAATTCCGCGTCAGCCGCCGCTCGACGGCTGGACTCGCAATACTTACACCGCGTTTACTACTCATTTGATGACACGGTTGGCGCAGTGGTTAAGCAAATGCCTGCTGAGCCGACGGTCCTGGGCTCGAATCCCGGCAAGGTCAAATATTTGTGTGATGAACTCGAATTACTTAGCTGTCAGCATGTCGCTTTATTTAGGCAACAGTGGTGCATTTGAACCACGCTATGGCGAAGGCGACGTAAGTATGTCGCGGGGTGAATGGATTCTGCGCCAACCGCTGCTCGACAGATCCACTCGTTATAATATATACGCCGCGCTAACAAATTATACTAGTGTAACGCGTTTTGTATTTTTTTACGTTTTATCAAGGGCTAATTGAGTGCCAATATGGCGCAGTAAAAACTCAAAGTTTGTTTATACTATGCTTAATTATTGTTTATAGAAAAAATATCAAGCAACACGTACATGTGAGACTCAGCATTACAAGGTTCAGTCACATGTCAGTCCTTAGCTTCAAGCAAATTAGCTAGAGATTCACTACGGTGTCACTAACGCGAATACCCTGAGTTAGCTGGGATGCACTCGCCACCATAACGGGGCAATAAATTTAAAATAGTGCTACTATCTCGTGTAATGTAAACGTTGTCTAGTTAATCGGAAAATATCTCCAGCATCCAGTAACTGGCCTTTAATACACTGAGATTCTTTTATACTGCAAGCTAGGGGTGTAACGAATGTTGATTTTTGGACATTCGCGAATGCGAATGCGAATGCGAATAATTGACTCTGACATTCGCGAATGCGAATGCGAATGCGAATATTGCCTATGTTTTCGGTAAAAAATTCAAACGCAACAAAGAACGAAGAAACTAGCTACAAAAATGTTAGTTTCTTGAAAAATTCATGTAATAACTTGCATAAAACTTATATTCTTGATCTAAAAACGCAAACGCATTGTCTTAGATGAGCCCATTTTAAGTAATACATTAACTTAAAAATAAAACCATAAATTCCTGAACCATAATAGTTACATATATTTCATACTAGCTGTGCCCCGCGGTGTTACCCGCTCATCCCACGGGAACACTCAATTTATTCGGGATGAAAAGTATCCTATGTCCTTCCCCGGGACTGAAACTATCTATATACCAAATTTCATCTAAATCGGTTCAGCGGTTTAAGCGTAAAGAGGTAACAGACAGACAGACAGACAGACAGACAGACAGACAGACAGACAGACAGACAGACAGACAGACACACTTTCGCATTTATAATATTAGTATGGATATACTTGTAACTGAAATAGGACTGGGCCGGATAAAATCTGGTGCATGTCAGAGGACTTGGGTGAAGAGTTGAGGGAGATGACTAGAGGACCCGAATGTCTTCCATAAGAACTAGCCCAAGACCGGGACACGTGGAAGCATTAGAGAGAGAGGCCTTTGCCCAACATCACCCTCTTAAATAAAATAAATAAAGTAGACAAACATTAATAATTCAGTGAATAAAGGATTTTGACCTTACAAACGGTCCGGTAGTTTTGAATTTTTGATATGTTGTCTAGGATGGTTAGTCAGTGTTTAAAATGCAAAATGCACAATTCCGCCCCCTCCGCGCCTGCCGCCATATTGAAAAATCCGGCACTCTCTTCATATTTTTGCTCATATCTTCCTTTAGGAGCATTTTAGCTAGAAGAAAGCTTCGACAATGTTATAGAGAGTTAAATTTACTACATTTTCTATTTTATATTTTGTTTCTAGGACAGATAGTTACGGAGATATCCACATTTAAAAAAACTTAAGAAATTGCAATTTCCAACTCAAAAACAAACTTCTGGATTATATCTTCGTTTAGGAGCATTTTAGCTAGAACAGTGCGTGAGCAATTTTGTAGAGAATTAAATTTACTATAATTTACATTTAAAATTTTGTTTCTAGGACAGATACGGAGATATGTAAAAAATAAAGTCACATTTTCCGAAAATGTATGTAAAAATGGACATGAGTTTTATAAGGAATTATATTTCCTACATGTTTTAATTTGTCCTAGACTAGTCCGTAACTGAATGACAGCGTTCTAAACCAAGAATTTTGAGAAATTTTCGGAAAATTCGACTTTTCCTGTTTTTTAAATGTGCATATCTCCGTAACTAAGCGTCCTTGAAACCGAATTTGAAGTGTAAATTATAGTAAATTTAATTCTCTACAACATTGCGCAAGCTTTGTTGTAGCTAAAATGCTCCTAAACGAAGATATAATCCAGAAGTTTGTTTTTCAGTAGGAAATTGCGATTTTTTACGTTTTTTTAAATGTGGATATCTCCGTAACTATCTATCCTAGAAAAAAAATATAAAATGGAGAATGTAGTAAATTTAACTCTCTATAACATTGTCGAAGCTTTCCTCTAGCTAAAATACTCCTAAAGGAAGATATGAGCAAAAATATGAAGAAAGTGCCGGTTTTTTCAATATGGCGGCGGGCGCGGAGGGGGGGGGAATTGTGCATTTTGCATTTTAAGCACTGACTAACCATCCTAGACAACATATCAAAAATTCAAAACTACCGGACCGTTTGTAAGGTCACACATAGTACTTTAGTCTCTATTCACCGTATTATAAATAATATAGTGATATGTGGGCATTTTAACCCCATACAAATATGACTCACGTTTAGCAGTCTTTATCTTTTGTTTATTCATTTTATGCACCGAAATTTTATGATAAATATTCGCATAATATTCGCAGATATTCTTGCGAATACGAATGCGAATGCGAATATTCAAAAACTTGCGAATATTCGCGAATACGAATGCGAATGCGAATATTCGTTACACCCCTACTGCAAGCAAAAATAGCACGGGCAAGTGTATGGAATTTAGTAGTTAAAAGCCTTTAGTAGTTATTTAATGAAGTACTAAGCATGAACAAGTTTCATTCGTGGAAAATTTGGGACAGGGATGCCGAACTGATGGTACGCGTGCCAAATATAGCACGGTACTGGACTAATTAATTCACGTACGCATTTTTTGAAGTGAAACTTCTAATGCGACTTCCAATAAGGTTGCGTTAAACGTTTAACGCTACCGTGGAGGGGGTAGGAAAGCACTGTTGCGTTAAACGTTCAACGCTCCTGGGGAGGGGGAATAGAAAGAGACAGAGCGAGAGTAAAGAAGTTTTCTCAAACATGCAATGAAATTGTCGCATGGCCGTGAGCTTCATCTAGATTTTCATTATGAGCAGACATCGTTATAAATTTCAGGGCCCTCGAGGTAATCAAAAGTCAGTTCTTCAGTAAGTCCATATAATTACACGAATTACACTTTTAACACAATTTATAGCAAATTAAGAGTCACTGTCTCAGGTAAACTTATCAACACTAATTATGTACAAATGAATAACAATTAACAAAGCTAGCGTTGTCTTTACGTGCCTTATAATAGGCTCGGAAGTATCGCTTTTTGGGCGCAACAACTCGAGAGGACTGTACAAGGATTTCATACTGCTTTTCAGGCCTAGGCCTGCAAAGTAACTTTTTTTTGGTTTCAACAACAAGGTCATTCACACAGCTGGCTGGTTTGACAAAAAGCAGGTTTTGTTTTTAAAGGTTGGTTGTTAGACTAAAATGTCCTATTTGTCAATTAATAAAATGTTGTTCTTTGAAGTATATATATATATATTTTTTAATTTTAATAAAATGTTGTTCTTTGAAGTATATTTTTTTATTTCATTGTATGTTTGAGAAAAGCACTATACATGCCTCGTCGTGAAAACGGATTCCCGGCCTCGTATCACTATCCGCTCGCTCGCACGCTCGCTCGGCCGTATACCTACTTGGCGGGAAATCCTCATTTTCCCGGCCTCTGATGTAATGTACTATTGTCTCAAAGAAACAATATGAGTTCACTAAAAATCAATTTCTACCCCTTCCTATTTTCATTTCCACATTACGAAGTTTCACTTCTTCCGCGCGGAGGGACTACACGCACTATTTTTTTTTCCAAACTCGTGCATTTTCATTTTTCCTGTGGCACTGAATTCTATAATGTTTGTGATGAACTGATGAACTCGAATATTTGTTCCCAAGTCGTGGATGTTTTCTATATATTGAAGTTTATATTTATATTTTTTTAAGACATGTCTTGAACTGTATCAGGGCTGTTTATAGTGTTTATCCCACACTACCAGTACTCGGACTTGGTGTGGGAGTATAACCCGCTAATAATGGGATTATCTCCTACCTACCTACCTATAGTACCCATAACACAAGCCTACTAATAGAGCTTAATTTAGGACTAGCTCGATTTGTGTGACGTTGTCCGATATTTATTTATTTGTGTGATTCCGATGTGAATGTAAGTATACGTACGTGATAGTATATATAAACGATATGTTGTTGTCGTTCGTCCTTAACAATAAAAGTACCCTAGAAAATTCATAGCATAAGTATTGCGGACGCACAAAGGGTGCATGCGTACTTACATCTAAACAATGTACCTACGCTACCTCGCCGCTCGAGTGTTAATGGCGCTAAAATGACGTTTTTTGGACTATATTTCATTACTAGCTGCCGCGCGGTGTTACCCGCATATCCCACGGGAACACTTCATTTTTTCGAGATAAAACCTTCAAACTAAAAATTTTCTAAATTGGTCTAGCCATTTGAGCATGAAAAAGTAACAAACAACACATAAACACACTCACAAGTTTTTGCCATTATAAACCAGCACACACTAATATGATTAATATATTTGTCATTGATCTACTATGAAGAAGTACCTACCTATTGTCGTAGTTGTATTCTAACACGGATCATTTTGATAAGCTGGCGCAGACACAACTCGTACAAAAAAGTTCCAGCCAAAAGCGACACAAGGCACTTGCCATTAAATATAAAAACTACGAGAAATGTTCGGCAGTAGGCGGACGGTCCTTATTTACATACGTACCTCGACGTATATCTAACATAAACCGTCGTGTCTCTCGGTTGTGTTAGACATACAAACAGCCTCCGTTTTTCTGTCACAACTGTGACACAAGACACGACCAAAATGCCGCTTTATTTTTCTCTGTATCTCAGGTGTAGCGTCATTTTACCGCCACCACGCACCGACGATGCCGCCCCTGGCGCAAGCAGCTCGCGCCGAGTAGCCCACTTAAGCAAAATTAGCTTCTTCTGTAAGCGTAAAGAACACTATCGGATGTTTTGTGCCTGCGCTAATACGTCCCCCGTTTGACGTTCCTAGATTAAAAGGCAAGGGGGCGCGTACACTGAAGATTTCACAGCCTTCGCGGAATAAAGGCATTTGTGGACATTGGTGTGATAGTCGCATTGGACCTTACGGTGTTGAAGGTGCGATTTGTCAATAACTGTCTGACTGGGGTGCGTTTATCGGATCGTGACGAATGCGTGCCTTTAGTACTTGTGAGACGCAGTACTTTACATAAAGGTCCACTGCTGATACCGCTCGATTGTCCTGGTATGGTTATTACCCATTCTTATATCCGACAAAGTTTTTGCTGGGCTTCTTGGGCTTTAACTCCTTGGAGGTAAGACGGAATTGCAGGCTGCTTACTGTAGCAAGTAGCATTGTACGTGGTAATTCAGACTGCCCCGAATTAGTTGCTCAGTTGGTGCGCCTGTATGTTCCCACTCCAAGTAGAATCCTTTTCCGACCCCGTTGTCGCCATCTATTAGCGGCGCCGTCCGCGCGAACTGTGTCCCATCGAAAATCTCCACTGGTTCGGGCCCTGCACCTCTTAAACTCGCTCCTAGAATCAGCTCCACGCTTTGATATATTTGCAAGCAGATGGATAGATGTGTGCGATGAATGTTTGAGGTTTTGTGAGATGATGGATGTTCGACCTTCTTCTGTGTAATTTATAATTGTCCTTTGTGTAATATGTAAACGTTATGTATTCTTAGTTTCATAGTGCCTTGGTTGTAACTGTTATGCTGTGAAATGTAATTGTCTTTTAAAGGGTAATTGTGCGGCGAAACTTCATACAGTTGTGTTGGTTGTCTTCAAATTAGTTCAAAATCACTAAACTTGTTCGTTAGCAACTAGCTTCACTATTCAATTGGATTTCCTTTTTCATACAAAGAGTAATTTTCTGTTCAATTTCCATCTCCTTCGGAGTTGATTCTCCGATTTTTTTTTACTTTGCGACGTTTGCCTGTTTAGCAACATACATTAGAGCCTCAAAGCTAATATTTCATCTTCAGTGTTTTTAATCTGGGAAGCGGTGGTAGCCTAGTGGTTAGGGCATGCGACTTTCAATCCGGAGGTCGCGGGTTCGAACCCGGCCCGTACCAATGAATTTTTCGGAACTTATGTACGGAATGTCATTTGATATCTACCACTCGCTTTTCGGTGAAAGAAAACATCGTGAGGAAACCACCTAAGCCCAATAAGGCCTAGTTTCCCCTCTGGGTTGGAAGGTCAGATGGCAGTCGCTTGCGTAAAAACTAGTGCCAACGCCACATCTTGGGATTTAGGTAGCCGACCCTAATTGAGAATTCATTCTCTACGAGTACAAAGATATGGGACAAAGGCTAGGAGGATGATAATGATGAGTGTTTTTAAACTGTTGTTAAATGGTACTAATGTCCCTTTTAAAATTTATTTATTTGTTTATTTGTGATTTCTTGTGTAAATGTTTTTGGTGTGCAATAAAGCGTACTTGTATTGTATTGTAAAATTATATGTGAATAAGTTCAATATAGCTCGTATACACTTCTTCTGCATTATAAATACACTGTCAGTATCGGAAGATCTGCCCCACATCGTTATTCCGTACTGTTGTATTGAGTGTATATACCCATGGTAAGAAATTAGCACTGCTTCTTTAGAAACGACTAGACTTATTCTTCTTAGTGCAAAGATAAAACGATTGACTCTAGAACAAAGGTCTCTTACATGATCACGCGAGCTGCAAAATCGATCAAGAGTAATCCCTAAAAAAAATATGTTAAAAACTTCAACGATTTTGTGACGTTTATAATTAACATCCAGATTTTCAGGTTTTCTTTTATTAGTGTGGAATTGCATTATCTTAGTTTTATCAAGGTTAGCTTTAAGATTATTTACTTTTAGCCACTGCATAGTTTTAGATAGAATTTCGGTAATCTGTGCTCGAATGTTTCCGCGTTATCACCTTTAACGACAATCCTATATACCTACATGCTTATATAGATACATATTAAAGGCATACAAATACGTACTATACCATACCATACCTACATGATACACATTATTAGCTTATCGGTAATTACAATTACAATATAATACATGTGTTTCTGCTCATTTCATTGGTATTTACTGAAAAAATATACTGCAATTAATATACAATGTCTGTACCTACCTGAAATTTCGTTAATGAGACGTGATCAGTGGTCACCGTAAAATTTCCAATTAACAGGCAGATAAAGCTGTCTGATTGATGATAAATGAGCTTTTATTAACTAACGACGGATATATAATATAATTTAATTACGTATTTGGGTTTTGGGTTTAGACACATATGTATATTATGTAGTAAGTACCTAAAATCATGCAAAATAAACAAAGTTCATTGCATTTAATTTCATATCATATTATCGTTCAGTACTTATAACTACTAGACCTTAATTTCGGACTAAATTGATTTGTGATAGTGTATGATATTTAATTAATTAATGACATTTAACTAAAAGTCTATCTTAATGATACGAAGCGAGGAATAGGCGGGCACAACTACGTTTTGAATACGCATGGCGGCAAAATCGCAATCATTTCCGTGTTTTAAAGTACAACAAACTACGTTTTATGACCATGCGGCGGCGCCTTACGGGCGACGCTTTACGATGCAGTACGCACCGCCTGCGCACTTTGCTCGTAATTGAATAGCAGGCGTTTGTAGTAAACGTGGATTTGCCGGTACCAACAATGGCGGTCTCGGTCAACAAAGTATTATACCTCTAGGTTGAGATCCCACTACTTTCTGCACCTAGTTGTGTTTTCGATTAAATCTGGTCTAAATGGTTTCTCTTAATTGAATCGAGGGATTTTGTAGTAAACGCGGATTTGCCAATGCGAACAATGGCATAGGGCAAGATCCCACTGCAAATATCGGCACCTGCATGTGTTTCTATTAAATGTGTTTAAATAATAATTTCCGATCGCACTTTGTGGAGAGTCATGGGGGAGGCCTATGTTCAGCAGTGGACGTCTGTGGCTGATAGATAGATAGATAGATAGAATAATTTCCGAAAACATAACACAATCAACGGCAGTCAACGGCCATATGACTAGTATAGGTATACCTTGTCACCGAATAATTATATAAATAATATGGTTATCTTGCTAAACATAATGCTTACTTACTGGCTACCCACAGTTGAATCCACAACTGAGCCGGCAACCCTTTAGTACCTTGTTCAAGTTGTCGAATGAAGGACACCAATTGAAGTCATGAATAAATAAATAAATAAAGGCTTCAGGTTGACACCAACTTCTATTTATTTCTATTTAGCGTTAATATTATAAAAATCAAAAAAGACATAAGCGCCGATTAAACCGATGAAAATTCAAACCTTCGGCCAGGGCTGTCGAAGTGGCGGCCAAATGCTGACTGGTAACCCATTTTCATTGTGTTATCCTATGGCTAAACTATGAATTAAAATATATTTTATTAAAAATCCATGTGCTGAAAAGTGCGGTGGGATCTTAACCTATTACAGGCTAAATACACACTATTGTTCCGCGGTAATGTGATTAACGTTTCTTTTCTGTAAATGGGTTTGTCTTAAAACAAGATGCTTAGCCGCAACTGAAGTCGAGCTGATCTTGTAAGTATGTACTGTAGTCAGTATACCTACTCAGAAGAGAAAAACGCAATTATCAATTAGGTAGGTACAATTAGAGTCACTCACTTTATGGCATTTTTTTAATGTCATAAGGGGCAAACGAGCAAACGGATGGAAAGCGATTACCGGCGCCCATAGACACCTGCAACACCAGAGGAGTCCCAAGTGCGTTGCCGGCCTTTCACGTGGGAGTACGCTCTTTTCTTGAAGTCAGGTCGTATCGATCCGGAAATACCGGACACGACAATTAATTTCACAATGCAGTCGTGCGAGGCAGGAAATTACTAGAAAAAGTTGTGGACAGGCAACTATCTAAGTGGTAAGAATGAAAGAATAGAACGATGGCGGAAATATGCGGCAGGGATCAATTCATGTTGCGGGAGGATTCTCAGAGCGCTTCAACCGTCATCACTTTCCTGTTGCTTAAATATTGAAAAAAAAATTGCTACACTAACCTATTTTTTAATAAAACAATATACTGTGCTTGCGATTATATACATAAACTAGCATTAACCCGCGGCTTCGCCCGCGTTCCTATACAATAAACTAACCTACTCCCTAATTATCCTACGGGAACGATGCTCTTTTTTTTCAGGATAAAAGTGGGCTATTTGTTAAAGTTAGGGTATAATCTGCTTATCCCTCATGCATATCCGTCTAGCCGTTTTATTGTTGAAAAGTTTGAATGCATTTATTACGGCTGCAGGAGGTTTCCCGATGACTACTCCAGTCTCGCCGCGCCACCCGCACTGGCCTTGACGACAATCGAAATGGCACCAAATACAAATTTAAACATCTATTAGGATAACGGGACTCATTCCATACCTCAAAAGCAAAAATAAATCCCTTATAGGATCACTTGTAGCTGTCTGTGAGTCCGTCTGTTACAACCGATTTGCTGCAAAACTACTGCACCGATTGAATTGCAATTAGGCACAAATGCTTTCAAGAATTTTCATGTCCACAAATGTCCCAAAAAAACATGAAAATTACACCCATTTCTTATCACCCACAATCATAACGTCATCGCACCGCCACAGGGGAATGGTATTTCACGTCCGCTACGTTGAGTTTTAAAATAATTGTTGTACCCATAATCAGCGACCTGATAAACAATAAAAATAATACCCATGTTGATTTTCAGACTTTGTCAACACATTTCCCCCTTTTAGGGGTTCAATTCTTGAAAGGCCTGAAAAGCGTGTTTACTCATATTCTTAGAAATACTCCTGTGAAGTTTCGAATAAAATAGTCTAATCTTGTTTCCCCATACAAACTTTGGATCTCTATTTCACCCCCTTTAGAAAAATCGTTTATTAGTGCGCCCCTATACCCTATAAGGAACCTACGTTCTAAATTTAGACTTTAGAATCAGCGGTTTGGGCTTTGCGTTTAAAAACGACACCCATATGTTTAGACATATTTAGACATTTCTACCCCATCGCACCCTAACATGAGAGATGGTATTACACGTCCGCCATGTTGAATTTTAAAATCGTTCTTTTTTTAGTAGGTAACCAGCGACCCGATAATCCATAGAAACCAACTCTTCCCTCTTCCCCTTCCGTGATACAGGGTACCAAGTTATCTAATCTTGTTTCCCCATATGTATGAATCAAAATGCGAATAGAAATTTTAAGAAAATTAACTTTATTGAAAGCTAAATTAAATATGCACGTACAATCCGTTATAGCACAGAATGAAGAGAGCCATCTGGCGGAAGGCCATAGACAGCTCTTGTCCAAATGTTGCAAGCAACAAATATTAATTACAAATTAATATTTTTAACACAAAATACTATTATAAAGCTATGTTCAGACTTGTCTTGAACATAATTGGGCCGGGCGAGATGAGCTAAATTAACATTCGGAATAGGTTATAACTTAAAACTTAATATACAATATATCTAACTTATTTAGTCAAGAGGTAAAGGACATAGCTTAGTAACAGGTCTGACATACAATTTATCGCCCATTTTCACCTCGGCCACTCTTACTCTATCATCCTTTCCAGGAAATATCTTAACTATACGGCCCATTGGCCAAGACAGTGGAGCAGTATTTACATTCTTTACAAGTACTAAGTCACCTACCTTTAAGTTTGGTATGTCATGTTTCCACTTGGGACGACTTTGTAACTGACAAAGGTAGTCATTGGACCACGTTTTCCAGAAATCCTGCTTTAATCTCGTTACAATGTCCCAAAACTTCCTTAAACGATTAACGGGAATTTCAGTCAAATCAACATCAGGGTAACTTGTTACCGCCGTGCCAATCAGAAAATGACCTGGTGACAAATATTTGCCTTCATTCGGGTCCAAGGTCAGCAAAGGTCTCGAATTCAAAACCGCTTCAAATTGAACTACCGCTGTATATAGCTCCTCAAAAGTCAAGCAATGGTTGCCAACCACCCGTTTCAAATGAAATTTGACACTCTTGACCCCGGCTTCCCAAAGACCCCCGAATTGAGGCGCGTAGCTTGGTATAAACTTAAATGATATATATCTTTTATTACAATATCTATACACAGAATCTTTATGGTCATTTGAACGTTGTAGATCATACAATTCTTTCAGTTGGTTTGCAGCACCTTTAAAGGTCTTAGCATTGTCACAACAAATGACAGTGGGCATGCCACGTCTAGATACGAAGCGATCAAGACATGCTAGAAAAGCCTCAGTGGTAAGGTTCGACACTAAGTCTACATGTATCGCTTTTGTGGCGAAACATACAAAAAGAGCAATATAGCTTTTAGTAACAAGAGGCTTTCGTATTCTAGCAACCTTCGTGCTGAATGGACCACAAAAATCAACTCCAACATATTGGAAAGCTCTACTAGCTGTAATTCTCTCTGCAGGTAACGAGCCCATCAACTGCTTCGCAGCTTCAGCCTTCAGACGCGAGCATGTGACACATCTATTTACTACCTTTTTAACCTCCCTAATACCATTAATTATCCAATATTTTTGGGCTAAGGAACTAAGAACAGATCTCGCACCTAAATGCAAAAGACGCAAGTGCTCTCTTTCAATTAGCAACGTAGTGAAAAATGATCCTTTCGGAATAATAGGCGGATGCTTTCTAGCTTGTGAAATGTCAGCATTTTGCAGCCTGCCACCTACGCGAAGAACACCAAACTGATCCACAAAAGGATGCAAGTTAGCTATGCCTGTTTTGAGAGACTTTCCCGAGAGCAATGTTTCTATTTCGTTCGAAAAATGCCTTTTTTGTACGTTTTTTATTATGACAACCATGGCATCTTGTAGCTCCTTAGGCGTCAGTAAGGTAGAGTCAACTTTATCACCTGTTTTCGAAGCGTTTTTATAAAAACGATAAATGTACGCTATAACATTTTGAAGCCTATACAGACTAGAATATTTCTCAAAAAGATACTCTAATGAATCGTCCCGCTGACTTATATTGCAAGGCAAGTTAGCAATAAAATCTTTATCATGTAAAGCATTACTGAGAACCTTACTATCAAATACAGGATGCACATAATCCTTATTAGACAAATATTCAGGCCCGTGCCACCATATTTGTTTTCCTTGCAAGTGTTGGGGCTCTACCCCACGCGAAATTAAATCAGATGGATTATCGCAAGACTTTACATAAGACCACTGGTCCTGGTTTGAGAGTTCAAGAATTTTCTTCACTCTATTATTAACATAAGTATTGACTTTTGTTTTTTCAGACTTAAGCCAGCACAAAACTATTTGTGAGTCACTGTATAAATATGTATTATGCGTAAATCTAGCCCTGAGTGTCTCACTAACTCTAGATGCTAGTTGAGCCAATAGTAGAGCGCTGTTAAGCTCAAGCTGTGGGATTGTAAGGGACTTGGCCAATGGTGCCACCTTTGATTTGGCACAAAGCAACCTCGTCTCCACACTTCCGTCTGATTTGAAAGCTCTTACATAAACGCAACAACCAAAAGCTTTAAATGACGCATCTGCATAACCCACTAACTCTACCAATTGGGATTCATGGCTATACACCAACCTAGGTAAAGTAACTTTACCCATTAATTTTAAATTGGCAAGAAACTTTTTCCATACCTCAAGCTGAGCATCCGGTAAAGCTGTGTCCCAGCCCAAGGGCATAGACCACAGAACCTGCATAAACATTTTAGCTGAAACCACTATTGGGGCCACAAGACCCAAAGGATCATGGAATTTCCCAATGAAGGAAAGAACCTTTCGCTTCGTATGATTGGTCTCCTCATTATAAAGTGGGCTCTCAAAGGTAAAGATATCTGAAGTAACATCGTACTTTAGACCTAAAGTTTTTATAATATTACTTGAATCAAGATTTATTTGTTCGAAATATTTTAAATTTTCTGGCAAATCGTCTAGAACAGCCGGGTAGCTAGAGCACCATTTATGCAATTTAAAATTTCCTAATTTAAATAGCTCTATCAACTCATTTTTAAGCTGGTGTAGATCGTTAACATTATCTGTGCCAGTTATGACGTCATCCACATATGTATTATTCAAAATTGCTTGAGATGCAAGCGGGTAATTATTTCCAAATAATTTCACAAGCTCGACTAAACATCTGGTAGCTAAAAACGTAGAGCTCTTTAGGCCATAGGAAACTGTCTGAAGCTGGAGGCAGCGGATGGGCTGGCGAGGATTGTCACGCCAGAGGATGTTTTGAAGACATCTATATTCAGGGCTCACAAGAATACACCTAAACATTTTTTGAACATCACATGTCAGAGTGAATAAATATGTTCGAAATAAAATTAATATGTCAAAAAGCTCACCCTGCACCACAGGTCCATTCAGCATAACATCATTGACAGAGAGACTGCTTTTGGATTTCATGCTCCCATCCATCACCACTCTGAGCTTCGTGCTTTTACTAGCCTCGTTGAAAACTGGATGATGCGCTAAAAAGCTTACCTTTCCATTAAACAGGTCATTAGAGTTAATTTCAACTTCTCTAGCATGCCCCATCTCAACATATTCATCAATGAACTTTTTATACTGCTCTAGCAACTCTACATTTTTCATAAATTTTCTCTCAATTGAGTAAAATCTCTGCAAGGCAGCTGAAAAAGAATTACCCAAATTTAGCTCACCTAAAGGGCATTTAAGTGGAATGTCAACCTGAAATTGGTTATTAGTCAAAGTGACGGACTCTTGAAATATTTTTTCAGCCTTTTCAAATTCATCTGAAACTATTTGTTTGGGTTCTGGAACTTTTTCAGCTAGCCAAAATTCACTCATAACATTTTCTAATTTTGCACTGTCACCAATAGCAAAATTCGTTACCAGAGCAGTGTTTGAAATTTCAACTGATTGGTTTATTTTTCCTCCTACAATATACCCAAACAGGGTGCTTTGCAAAACAAGACCTTCAGGTAGCTTGATACAATCGTTTAGCAATGATTCAAAATAAATATCAGCTGCCAGTAGTAATGAAATTTCTGATGGTGTATTAAAATTATCATCAGACAGTTTGACATGACTTGGAAATTTCAACTTTGAACAATCAACATGTTGCTGTGGCAAATGTGCCGTTATATCATTTACAACGTGACAGTCAACATTAAACTTTACATCCTGATATTGACAAGATTCAATAGGTATGACAACTGACCTATCTATTTTGGTGGTCTGCTTAGCAACACCAATTATATTTTCACATTGTGCCACAGTGGCAAAACCTAGCCTTTCTACAAGAGAAGTTGTGGCAAAAGATTCACTTGAACCAGAGTCAAGCAACGCGCGGCAGTAAACATTACGGCCAAATTTATCAACTATTTTTACCTTCACTGTAGGCAATACTTTCTTATATGATGTTTTCTTGACACACGTCAAAACAATAGGTGGCGCCGCGGATTGCCTGGCATCAATAGTATCATCGGCATGCAAAAGTGTATTATGCCGTCCTTTACATAATTTACATTTAAATTTGTACTTACAAGGCTTATCGGCATGAGAGTTTATACAAACATCGCACAGCTTCTTCTCCTGCACAAAGGCCAGGCGGGCCTCGATGGAGGCTTCCTGAAATTTTACACAATTATAGATTGCATGGCCAGGTTTACTACAAAATTTACAAGCAGGTAAGGATGCTGCAACATTAGCAACCTTAGGGTACGATTTAAACTTAGAAGGACCCACATTTTCATTGAGGCAACTTTTTTGAGGTAGGCTATCCTCTAGCGCCATAGCACGCCTTTCTAAAAATGCAATAAACTCCAACATTGTCGGAAGAGTTTGTGGGTCTCTCTCTAAATGGAAAGCCCGGCTAGTATATTGATCTAGTTTTCTAGATAAAATCGAAATCAATAACATATCCCATTTATCAATGGGTTCTTTTAAGTTTTTAAGTGCATGCAGCTGCTGCTGCACTTGTGATACAAATGACCTTATAGAGGCCGCTGTTCCCTTAGTCATACATGGGATGTCTAAGATAACATAAATATGGCTTATGATAAGCCTAGCCTTATTGTCATACCGCTTTTTCAACAACTCTAAAGCTTCTGGATACGAGGCGTTCACCAAAGGCAAATTTACAATGACAGATAGGGCTTCATCAGACAAAAACTTTCTTAGGTAAAATAACTTCTGTACATCTGATAAGGTTTTGTTGTTATCAATCACTGCTATAAACATTTCATAAAAGGGCTTAAAGAGAGTAAAGTCCTTACCATTATACACTGGTATATCAACATGAGGTAATTTTGATGAAGCCACACTAGAAGTCTGTGCGGCTTGTGCCCCTCTTAGAGACCTGAGGGACTTGTTCATTTTGGCGATTGTACTAAAATATCGGTCTTCAAAAGCACCCGCATCGTCCGTGTCATTCTCATCCAGGCTTAATATATCAAGCTGGATTGCCTCGTAATCTCTGAGCGAAGAAGCTAACTTCTCCTTGCGCGCCTCCAAGGCGTCCAGCGAAGCTGAAGCTAAGTTATCTGGGTTGTTTACAAACGCCTCCATGCGGGTCATTGTTGCCTTGACTTGGCTGCGCAAAATTTTCAACCTTTTGAGATCCGTCATTGCCGTATTCCATGAACCGAAATCTTGATAACACGAGACACTTTATATGCACTAAATCGCACTTCAATTAAGCAAATTTAATCGAAATTTGCCAAACAAAAACACCGAGCGAAACTATTTTTAGCACAAGCTGTCAGATGTCACTTCAAGTTTTGACACTTGACAGATACAGATAGTCAGTTTTACCGCCAACTCAGTAAAGACAGCTACACACACTGTCCCGTACTACCAACCTTACAAGCTAGTCCCACCTGAAATTGACTTGACTTGTCAATGCGTTTTTTGATGTACCGCCCAGTACTTGCAGAAAAAAATCCTTTGTTCCGATGAATTGCAATTCTTCTGATGATTATTGCAGCACGGAATAGAACAACTTCGAAATAATTCCAAGGGAAATCACGCTGATAAATTCACCCAGACTATGGGCCGGGTGAGGTTGCGGCGGGCGGCAACTTGATATTGCAAGTCAGCCGCGCCCAGCCAGCAACGAATTACGCAGTAAAACCACTGAATCACTGATTCTAAACTCGCAAAAGCTCGAAGGACCAACATTCGCATGTATGAATCAAAATGCGAATAGAAATTTTAAGAAAATTAACTTTATTGAAAGCTAAATTAAATATGCACGTACAATCCGTTATAGCACAGAATGAAGAGAGCCATCTGGCGGAAGGCCATAGACAGCTCTTGTCCAAATGTTGCAAGCAACAAATATTAATTACAAATTAATATTTTTAACACAAAATACTATTATAAAGCTATGTTCAGACTTGTCTTGAACACCATACAAACGTTGAATCCCCATTTCACCCCCATAGGGGGTGAATTAAAAAAAAACCTTTCTTAGTGCACCCCTACACCTTATAAGCAACCTACGTGCCAAATTTGGACTCTCTAGAACCAGCGGTTTAGTATTTAGACATTTCATCCCCATTTCACCCCAACAGTGGAGATGTTAATTCACGTCCGCCACGTTGGATTTTAAAATCGTTGCAGTTTTCGTAATCAGCGATCCGATAAACCATAAAAACAATACCCATGCTGATTTTCAGACTTTGTCGCCACATTTCTCCCTTTTAGGGGTTGAATTTTCAAAAAACCTGAGACACATGTTTACTCATTTATTGTTAGAAATACTCCTGTGAAGTTTCAAATAAAATAGTCTAACTAATCTTATTTCCCCATACAAACTTTCGACCCCCATTTCTCCCCTTAAAGGGGTAAATTTTGAAAAATTCTTTCTTAGTGCACCCCTACACCTTATAAGGAACCTACGTGCCAAATTTGGACTCTCTAGAACCAGCGGTTTATTATTTAGACATTTCAACCCCATTTCACCCCAACAGGGGAGATGGTAATTCACGTCTGCCACGTTGGATTTTAAAATCGTTGCGGTTTTCGTAATCAGTGACCCGATAAACCATAAAAACAATACCCATATTGATTTTCAGACTTTGTCACCACATTTATCCCTTTTAGGGGTTGATTTTCAAAAAACCTGAAACACGTGTTTACTCATTTATCGTTAGAAATACCCCTGTGAAGATTCAAATAAAATAATAATAACCAATCTTATTTCCCCATACAAACTTTGGAACCCCATTTCACCCCTTTAAGGGGTGAGTTTTGAAAAATCCTTTCTTAGCGGATGCTTACGTCATAACATCTACCTGCATGCCAAATTTTAGCCCGATCCGTCCAGTGGTTTGGGCTGTGCGTTGATAGATCACTATGTCAGTCAGTCAGTCAGTCAGTCACCTTTGAGTTTTATATATATAGATATCTAAGAAAATATGTATTAACTATGACAGTTTCTTCAATATATGCGATAGGAATTTAATAGCGGTAGAACGCTCTAAGAACTACCCTTAACACTAAAGTCCTGAGATCATACCTACGTAGGTACCTAGATAGTTGATACGTTCTTAGAGGCAAGTTTCTAAATATCTAACGTCCAAAGAACGTTGACAAGGACCCGAAACAGATACATCAATTGTTACAATATTTAGAATGAAAACAACAACAACAAACAAATAATGTATCAAGTACCTTTAGCTCGTGCGTTAATGCTCTTCACATACATATTATACCTACCTACTTACATTTACAAAGTACAGGTGACTAGGTAAGCAGTTAAATAACCTAGGCGGTCACGAGTCTCAGATAGGTGCCGCCGCGAACTGCTAAGTACTCGCCGGGGGGACATTCAGGCGGTTTATGCGGTCACATCTTTTACTTAGTCCGGCTTCATCCTACAAAATATGCGTTCTGGAACACATTTACTATAAAAATATAACGGGCACGGAACTTCGAGGTCACTCGTCGTCGGCAACAAGGGTTAGACTAAGCTTTCTGGTAGAGTTAGGTTACCAAGAATAAAAAGTCTTACTATAATACAATTCAAAACTTATATTGAAAATCAGTTTTCTATGGAGAGGGCTAATTATTTCAGGATTTTATAACAGAGCGATACGGGGCGTGTACGGTGGCACCAGCCGTATTGAGCTATCTGCTGTTAAAATGTTCGTCGTCTTCTTATCATGGCGAAACGGCTGGACGGATAACCAATTTTGGTACAGGCATAGCTGGTCATCCAAAGATGGTAATCTATTTAGGTTTGCGAACAAAAAAATACGTGGCCGAAGTTCCCCTAACCTAAGATCTATACGAAACAAAATAAGACCATGACCGAGTTCGCCATTTCTAAATACTGACGTTTATTTTGTACAACGAACTTTGAATGAATACATAATGACCTCTCCCCATAGGAAATTGGTTTTAATACCATGTTAATTTTATAATTTGAGGCATACATACCCTCCTAATATCATCCTAAAACAACACTAAAACTCCACAAAATGAAAACATCCACAAACTTGTTACCCAATGAACTTAACCTTCACCGACTCGAATGTAGGGTTTTCTTCAAGTTCCCCGATCCAGTCAAGGCACAAAGTGAATCGTTTATATTTCGATCCGTGCGCCCGAGTGCTCCCCTAAGACCGAACGCAATAAACTTCCTTCTATTGTAATTTTGTTTTGTTTCAAACTCCACGCCTTTACGTCGGACCGACTCCAAAGTTTCGGCGTTTACAAAACTACGGCGATTCATATAAATTATAAACCCCAAAATGAAATTTAATTCTTGCCGGGTTGTCGCTAACCGTAATGCTTTCGGAAAAGTTTGGACGGCATGATTTAGTGAAAGTTAGAAATGATTTAAAGTTCAGCGTTCCAGAATGTCAACTATTATATTTCCATTTCATAAATTTTTCATAATGCCGCTGTGCGTTGATATACAGAGCGGCATCAATCCAAATGGAATGGAATGGTATTTTCTCAAAAATTGCATGTAATGTTGCCTTACCATCGCTAGATAAACTACAGTAAGTGGAACATACCGAAGACTTTTTAGAAGTGTCCAGTAAACAGCGAGATTTTAAATTTGGAATCAATATTTGTCCAGTAAGTAAGTATGTAATTCCTATTACGTATCAAGATATTTGAATATCGAAACACGATTTACATCGTCACCGACCTATAAAAAAACTAAGGATGTGAAGGCGACGAGGTCGTATATAAATGGAAAAAGGATGCATTCCACAAATTGTTTTAATTATAAGTACAGTGCGACAGCAAATTGTAGAAATTAAAAAGTGGCGTCCCTTTTTCATAGATTAAATAGAAAGAGACGACATTGCAGTATGTATACACTTGCAATTTACACTAAGAGCAAATGTAAAATATAAAGAGGTTAGCACTATTGGCAGTATAAACGTAACTCAAGCAAGATGTATATTTAAAAAAAAAAAGTAGCGACAAGGTTTAGTGCGGAAGTTTGTATGCAGCGTTTAGTTCATAATTGTGCTGTGTAAAATGACAATGATATTTCGGAATTCCTTCCTTTTTTGTGTCGTTTAGAAAAAACCTCGGAGTTAAAATTGAAGGTAAGCTTTATGATATGAAAATTAGTCAGAAAATACAACAATGTATAACAATAATTAAATTTTATCTTTAAGACTTAGATTTGTAAGACAGTGCAAATAATTAAACGCAGTATTTATAAAAAAAAAATTAAGGCGGGATTTAAATTAAAAAACAAAAATTTCAAATTTGTTTGTGTGATCTATTACAATAATTCAGCAAAAATGAGTTCAGACAAGTCAGATTCCGAATAGACGGCACTCCTCCATACTTAAAGCGGAGGCAGAGTTAGCTAAAATAATTTACTTCCGACTAAATCCAAGGAGATATAAAAAAATACAAGAGATTCATTAAATGGAAGGAAGAAAATTAAGTTAATAATTGGTCAGATAATGTGTGATAAGGTCAGAATATTTCAACAAACTTTCTGAGACAATCGGATGGCTACAAAGGAAAGAAATCACAAATATTCAGCAGCAAAATATAGAACAGTTCTTAAATCAAGCTCTAGATGATAACCATTTTGGCGATGAAGGTAAATAAATGCTGCCACTATTTGATAACGATATAACTATATCTTTTATCCAAGTATATACTCATAATTATTTTTGTTATAGGTTGTTATCATGGGAGTTAATGGTGCCTGCGAGGACGAATTTCACAATGTGTAATAATAAAAATGGGATATAACAAAAATATTCATTGGAAAATGGCCGAATATGAATGTCACCTACAAAATATAATTTTAATCTAATTTACTTGTTTAATTTTTGAGAAAAGCACTATACTTGCTTCGACCGTAAGAGCCATCCTGGCCTCGTATTATATCCGGACCTCGCCTACGGCTCGGTCCGTCTAATTCCTACTCGGCCAGTATGGCTTACTTACTGGTCTCTGCCGTAATGTACTATTAGAAGTCAGATATTACTTAGGAACCATGGTGTCCATTTTAGATTGTAATACAAATGTACCTTTTTGAATTGATTTTTGATTGAGGCTCAATGCCTATGCAAAACAACATGTCGCTGACATATAGGGCCAACTTAGTGAAGTTTTTGCAAGTATTTTTTAGAGATGGGGAAAAGCGTTACTTTTTGATATCAGTGACTGGCGATCCCGTTCCAAAAATGTCACAGTGAAAAGTCATCGTGACTTTGTCACGCCTGTTACTCGTTTCACTGTATGATATTTATGACCGGTAACGGTCAGTCACGGTGCTGTAATCAACGTTATTTTTTCACACTGTTATTTCAACGTGACTATGTCACGCCTGTTACTCATATCACTTTATGATATTGTCGCTGGTTTTTAACTATAAGAAATGAGGTAGAGATCAGCTAGAGTACATTCTGTTTTTTTTAGTCAATACGTATGTTTTGGCTAATTATTAATATCAAACATCCCGTACCGAAAACCCCTATCAATTTATTTTGTACACTAACTTATATTTACACTAATATTATTTACAAAAACGACACAAATTTCGCCACAATTATCACACCAAAGGTCCAAAAAAATTTTTTATGCAAATAGAAAATTGCAAACGTATTGCACCGAACGAAAGTGAATAATTAGTGAAGGTCAAAAAATGTAAACAAAGTTCGTAGCTATTCGTTTCGGAGCGGCCAAGGTCAGCCCTTGTCTATTATTATTGATAGACTTTAAGAACAGATACGCCACTAAGTGCAGTTTAGTACCTACTTACGGGTGAGTGTTGAGCGAGAAAGCATTGATACCTTTTACGCTATTTCACTCGCTCTCAGGCAGCAGGCGTCAGCCGATTTTCGCTACTTCCGAACTCTCCCGACTGAGCCCGATTAGAGCCGAGTTGAGTCACAGTACTCACGCGCCAGGCGCGCCACGGCACGCTCACGGCGTTTGTCGTGATCGTGATTTGAGTAACAGACTGCGCTAGGAACGGTAGGAACGTATGTGATTTTGTAACGTTGTTACTTTGTGAAAAGTCACAGTGACAACTTTTGACGGCGACTCACTGTGACTTTGTCACCGTGACGTTATTTATTCCCCATGTCTAGTATTTTTAAAGACTGTCTAAGTGTCACACTCAATCTTTAAAACAAGACTTCGCTTAGGCTCCACTTTCTTCGTCTTCAAAAGGTACTATTCCCGTTCAAACGTTAGATAAAAAAATTGGGCAAGTGCGAGCCCGACTCGCGCATGAAGGGTTCCGTACCTATACATATATATAATCTTTAACAAGTTTGTTGTATGGGAGCCCCCCTCAAATATTTATTTTATTTTATTTTTAGTATTTGTTGTTATAGCGGCAATAGAAATACATCATCTGTGAAAATTTTAACTGTCTAGCTATCACCGTTGTTGAGATAACAGCCTGGTGACAGACGGACGGACGGACGGACGGACGGACGGACGGACGGACGGACAGCGAAGTCTCAGTAATAGGGTCCCGTTTTTACCCTTTGGGTACGGAACTCTAAAAACCGGTCAAGTGCAAGTCGGACTCACGCACCGAGGGTTCCGTACAAACACTTTCCATCCTTAAGTGGTTAAAGTAAGTTTGCACCTGGTATGTATAGCGCCCATTACAAATGAGGTGCAAAGTTAACGCAACCAATCCCGTTTGTTGTATGGGAGCTCCCCTTAAATACTTATTTAATTTTTAGTATTTGTTGTTATAGCGGCAATAATAATAATAATAATAATAGCCCGCAGGTCAGCTTGTGGCGAGCTGTTGGGGAGTGACGACCCCACGGACCCGAGATCTCCAGAGAGTCGGTCAGGGTCCTCGTCTCCGGTGTGCCTTCATCGGCCGGAGTGGAAACCCAAGAGGACCCGTAGGACTCTCAGCTCTGGCTTGCCTTCATTGGCCGTCCAGAGAGGAGCGTTAGAGCTATATGCTCCAGGGGTGGAAGTGTTAAAGGGCATCACGCTGCGAGTAACTTCGGAGAAAGCGCAGCACACCTCTCGACACCCCTGAGCCCTCACACTCGTGTTGCTTCCGGCCGTCGGCACGATGGCATTACGGGGCCCACCTTGTGAGGGGCGAGTCACCACCCGCCAGAGGTAACAGTCGCATAGATGGTTACGGCGGGTGACATTTTTCTACTGCAATAGCCCAAATACATAGTCCATCCAAACTTCACTTTAATAGCCCGGTTTCTTTTCCATATGAATGCAATAGTTCAATCACCTGCTGGGACCGGTTTATGGATGTATCATCTTATTTATTTAAAAGACCGGGACGTATGAGCCCGAGACTCAAAAAATGAGAAACACATAATAATAATACGGTACAATCATACACAAATCGACCTATTAGTCCCAAACTAAGCAAAAGAAATACATCATCTGTGAAAATTTCAACTGTCTAGCTATCACCGTTTTTGAGATACAGCCTGGTGACAGACGGACGGACGGTCGGACGGACGGACGGACAGCGAAGTCTCAGTAATAGGGTCCCGTTTTTACCCTTTGGGTACGGAACCCTAAAAACGTAGAAAACTTTTAATGAATGCGTCGTCTACCTTTTTTTTTTATAGCGGCCATATTAAGTAACATTATGAGAAAATTTCGAGGCTACCTATTATGTTTAGAAAGATGCAGCCCTGCGACCGACGGACTGACAACGGAGGCTTAGTAGGGTCCCTTAGCACCCTTTGGGCTTGATATGGAACCCTAAAAAAGTCAACAAAAGGAGGAACACAACTTTAAATAAATATTGTCTTCTACAATTATTGGTCCATTCCAACTAAATATTCAATAGACATGAAAGCTTAACTTACATCAGAAGATCATTTATTTATGCTAACAAGCATAACTTCCATAAAATATTCATCAGGGTCTAAATTGAATGACGAATCCTCTCGAATATAGTTCAGAGCATAGGAGGTCGATCAGACTCCTCGTGAATCTCGTGATGGATGCGCGATATCCCTCCTCCGCGCGACTCATTGAGAGGGAATTACGGCGGTACGTTGACGAATTAGCCCTCACATAAGAGGGTCTATTAAGTTTAAACCTGCTGCTCACCATAAACAACTGAAAATAGCAGAAAATAATAAGGCGGATGACGGAGTTACATAGGAGCTTCTAAATCCAGATGGGAAACCGGTCTCAACCGGACAAAGGCGGTGCAAGACCGATCATTGTCACCGAACTTTCGGGGACGCCTTTATCCAGCAGTGGACGTCCATCAGTATGACGATGATAATCATGGCTGACTAGAAACAACGTCATTTACAAAGTTAAAAAAGATTTTGTCCGACCAGGCTCAACTTTCAACTTTTGCTCAGCGCGCAATCTTAAGGCGACTCCGTACGTGGAATGGTGATTTTTAAAGTCCTAAGGCTCTTAATCTAGCCAACGGAAAAATCTGAAAAAAATATATGTTATTTTTGTCAATTTTTTCTAAAAAATTATAGTTGGATTTTTTATTTAAGCAATAATTACTATGGAAAAAATAATGTTGAAATAGGGTCGTTTTAAATTTTCAATTCCCTAAGGCTTCTAAACTACAAGTGATATTTACACGGCTCTTTCGCAAGAACATTGACAATTCATTGATCTTTAATCGTATTGTTTAAAAGTTAGTAAAATGGAAATTCGGTCTAATAAAGCATCAAAAAAACTGAATTTCCGCGAGCGCGGCCGTGCCCGGGCTGCGAGCTCAGTGTAAATCTAACCGTCGATGGGGAAGGCTGTGTCACTTGCTCTCGCGATCCATCTAGTTACGAAAAATTGTTATTAGTACCGGATCCCGCGGAGGTTCGATCTGTCTTCGTGCGTTTGAAGTGTATTTTAAGAGAGTGTAGTTCGTTTTTTCACACGACTACGCTATGCGACATAACAAAAAGCACTCATTTCCATATAGAATTAAATTCAACTGTTTTTTTTTCGTATTTAGGTATCTATTAATTTTAAGTACTTATAAAAAAAATTGTCATTGCTTAGCATTCCCGGACACATTTGGATACTTAGATATTCTCAGTCATGGGCCCACACCAGACAGGATTCCCAGAAAATAACACTTTTGGTGTGGGTTTTAGGGCCCTTCTCTGTGTAATATTAGAGTACCTTAGGTATTTCGGTTAGTAAAAAAAATCTGATAATACAGATATTTAAGTATGATAACGTCTAATGATCTTTATTAATTCAACCCTAAGAGATATGAATATCGTAATGCAGAACAAGTATTGTTCGTTTGAATACCATTGTAATATTCGGTAAAACGCTAATTTACGAATACGAATATTTATTGTAAGTATTCACATTCGTTGCGTCACTAGTACAGTACATGACATATGATATAAAAATACATTATCAAAAATTACGATAATTTTCTAGTTCAAGAAGGCAAGTGACAATTTTGGCATGAGGGCTTATTATGTAAATATAGTCAGAAAACATATTTGCATCAATAAATTTCCCACTTCATATTTAAATCTAAATGAGCGTTAGTAATTATTGACATATCCGCCGGGCCTAGCTAGACATACCTAGCCTGGCCATAAGTTCTGTTCCAATTGTTTACCGTTTATAAAATAAAAACCTGATTTTTATTACATATCGTTTAAAAGCCATATATTAATGATCGGATTACAGTTGAATTAATGAAAAAATATATAACTTTATTTAGACTCATCGTAATGCCCGGACTTGATTTTTGACTAATGCTCAGAATTTTTCTCTCTAAGTTTGCCAGAGGGCAATGAAACGATCTTGGATCAAATTAATCGATCGCGGAAGGAAAGCCAAAACCCAAATAGCTTACGTAACTCAGACAACCGCTAAACTAAAGTAGGGCTGACACGTTTGCCGCATGTCAACCGATCTGCAGATCAAAAAATCTACACCCACCCAATAAAATTCGGAACTTCTAAGTTAACGTAAAACAAAGATACGACTCTTTATGCCGCAAAAAACGTATCTACGCTGGAAAGGAAAATTATCCAAGAGACACGGAGCTAACTTTACAGGAGATCTAAAAAACTACGAACTTTTTCAAAAAAATAAAAAGTTATTAAATATTCTGTGAACCTACTTTTTAAATGAAGCATTTTATAATGTCGCTTTTGTTATTTTGTCTATTAATGGAATAATTTAAATTACGCATCGCTTACGCAAAATGGCTGTCAAAATAGAATTAGGTAAAATTATCTAAACGACACGTTTCCCGAGATATTAGTCAGGTAAAATAGTATAATCTACATTTTACACAACAATCAAGACAGTAAACAATATCTATGTGCATACGATGCTCATTTTATATAAACAATATCATGTTTTTTAAATGTTGCTTTTGTTATTTTGTCTATTAATGGAATATTTTAGGATTTAGCGTCGCTTACGCAAAATGGCCGTCAAAATAGAATTAGGTAAAATTATCTAAACGACACGTTTCCCGAGAAATTAGTCAGGTAAAATAGTATAATCTATTACACAACAATCAACACAGTTAACAATATATATGTGCATGCTCATTTTATAGTCAGGTAAATATATAAATGTGCATAAATCAGCATGAAATAAATCAAGAAAAATTATCTAATCGCCTTTGTAGGAAATATTTCAGACATAAAAATCTATTTATCGTACATTAAAACCTCACGATTAATGTTTTAATTAGAGGAAAATATTTATTTTCAAACATTAAAATTAATGAAGTGACATTTAAAGTTCTCTAAGACAAAAACTTATGGTCCAATTACGCAAATACAAAAAAAAACCTGCTTTCGAAATGTTAAAGATTTATTCATCAGATATCACGTGAAATTTCAATTTTATAAATTTTTATGTGTGATCTGCTGAAAGATTTCCAGTAGTTCTATACCAATGTATGGTAGCAAACGATAGCTATGACTAATGAGAACAGCACAAGAGTTCTCAAGACTGCAGTCACTCGGTACTCATTAAGGAATTTTAAATCAAGAACTACGTGAAATTTCAAGTTTTACAATTGCAATGAGATAATATCCTATCCTAACAAGAATAACAAAACTACCTACAACTCTGTGTGGTATAAGTGACGTCTCGTAAGACAGTGTTTGAGTGAGATGGCGTTTGGGTCCATCAAGCGAGTCCAAAGTAATGCCTTAGCGCCACAGACACAGATTTACACCGCAGATGGCGGCCTAACGGCCTTTATAAATATATTGAATTACTACTAAATGTGTGATATTTTATAAAACAGAACCGGTAAAGTTGCCTAACTACCAATTTAACGAAAATATTTGTTTTTTAGTACATTCTATGCGACAAATACGACTCAATTGTCATTCAAGCAATTCAAGATAAGCGACAGTAGTCGATCAAAGTCATATCAGGTAAAAAAGGATAAGCGACAATGGTTTCATAGTATCAAAGCAGGTAAATTTGGATAAACGCCAATAGTTAAGATACGACAATCAGGTAATTTAATCTAACTATGTTATTTTTTTTTTATAGAATCTTATATCGATTCTGTTTAATAATGTGGAAATACCCCATTTTTACGTTTTGGCTAATGCGCATAAGCATTTTAAACACACATGACACAGAGGGCGCTCCAGTAGCGAAGAATTATGGAATCAAAGATTTAGTCTGATTGACGTAACAATATGATAGCTCAGTTGGTAGATCACTACGCCGGAAACTTAGGGTCGCAGGTTCGAGTCCTGCTTACATTGCAGTGGATCACATTCAATTTTTCTTTTATAATTTACCTTTATGTTAATTTTATCATAAAGACATAGGTAAAATGCCTCAAACGACATTAAAATATATTTTACGATCAGGTAAAAACAGTTAACCAACAAGTGCAAGGTTAGTTGCAATAAAGAAAAATTATCCAAGTTGTTTGATCTGTTTTGACAAATAAGTAAAAAAGCGCTAACGTTCATTATTATGCAAAAAACTTTTTATGTAATCTCCATTTTGCTAAAAAACCTCAAAAATCAAGTCGTTTAGTAGAAAAAAAAGTAGAAATTCTCTAAATCACCGACGGGATAAGCGACACAAAAGTCGTCAGACAGATGTATACGAGACCCAACCCATTCGATGCAGAAAAATCTGCCGATCCCAACAGTGTGTATAACTCAATATACCCAAAAATGTCGCTTAGATAAGTTCTCCTTTCCAGAATCGGCATATTTTGACACTCAAGTAAATTAACATTTATAGGGTATCCATTGACCTTGAACATTGAAATTAGCCGAAAAATTCGTCTAGTAAAATATCGTCAATATCAACAAGTATAGGGGAAAATCTGAGAACATTACTAATGTAGTCATAAAAAACTATCACTGTTTATAAGTAGGTAAAGGACGTAAATCCGTTTTCCAACGGTAAAGTTGAGTTTGTCGCTCTATTATTTATAGTTTATCTTTTCATTAGAGCAGCATGACCCGGGGGATAAAGCTGTGCCTCCACTACTATGTTAAAATATCGGTTCATCCGCTGGGTCACGATATGATTTATTTACTAAAAAACGATATTTTTTATTTCTGCATGATTTTACCCGTATAATCAAGAATCTTGTCGGCATTTTAACTATTTTTGGTAGGTACCTACACATACAAAAGAAACTAAAAAGTATTTTTCGATGCGAGACTTCCAAATGGCCAATTTCACTTATTTTTTTGGAAAATAGCTTTAACGCATTTTATTTTTAATATTCTACTGTAGTGGGTAAATAGATATTTAGTAATCCGCAATAATTATATCATTGTTTAAATGATTTATTTTACTTCGAGATTTTTCAATGCCTTTAAATATTATAAGGTTTATTCATCTTCAACTCTCGCTCGGACTATGCGAGTGTATGAAGCTGCTTGGACGCCACTCAACGAGATTATGAACGAAGTATTGTTCCGGGGGCGCACGGTCGGCGGGGGGAATAACGTTAGGCTCCGCCCAGATCCTCAAGGACGTTGGGATTAGGAGTCGCCTTAACCCGGCGCAGCGGTGCACACGTGTCTTACGCCACCATTTGACACAAAAACCAATGACAGCTAATCTTAAGCGGTTTTTGTTTCAAAGATCAAAAGATAGATTCATCTCCAATATTTTTATTAAAGTAGGTATATTAATCTAAATTTAATGAATTAGGCCTCAAGAACTTATATAGTTTGATCGCATGAGTTAGCAGCGATCGTGATGGATGCGCGACAGCCCTCCTCAGCGCGACTCATTGAGAGGGAATTACGGCGGGACATTGACGAATTGCCCCACACGTAGATAGCACTATTGAATTTAAAACTTCCACTGACCAGTCTCGGCCAATTTGTCCCGGCGTAGACAGATCATTAAAGCGGTTGGTGTTTCTTTATTTGTAACGTTCGCTACGTTTTATTGAGCGCCGGGGTGAATTACTGCGAAGTATTTTGTAGACAATATTATTAACTTCGAGATGGCACACCAAAGTTGTTCCTCAAATACAATAAAGTACTGTAATTTGCCTTAATATTAAATCGCTAAAAAGTGTCTAAAGATATTCAATATAGGTAGTTACTTTCATATACCAAAGCCCGATTTCACTTTAGAACGTCATTAGGCGATAATAATGGAACAAAACATAACCATAAAGCTATAGGATAGCTGTATTATTTGGTAGTAACGACACGTAGGTACCAATTTGAAAAGCGCATTAAGCCTCTTCAAAGATATCTCGAAGAGGCTTGTTGATGTTACTGGTGACCGGAGAGCTGGCGGTTTCCTCGCTCAAAGAATCAGTTTGGCGATTCAGCGAGGAAATGCCGCCAGCATCTTCGGCACTATGCCGCAGGGGCCATTTTTAGATTTAGTTTAATTTTAGTGTGTTCTTGTTTAGTTTAATTTTTAGGTTTAGTTTCATTGTACTTTAATCTACCTATGTATACATCTCATATAAATAAATTTCCTAATAAAGGTTTATTAATTTGAAAAGCTGAGATCATAAAGCAATTAGTCAGCAAAAGATAAACATAATGGTTTTCATTGTGTAGTCTCAAATGGAATTGGGCATTGGTGTATGAAATGAAATTAACTATAAATTCGGATCACATCTGATCAGAATCGAACGTTACTTCGTCTGCATACACCCTCGGCCTTTCCCCACGACGTATTACGGATTAGGGCACGTTTCACAAGCGATGTAAGACTTGTACAAGTAGTTATGAGACACTCGAGTGATTGATAGAGTCTTTAGGTGATTTGATGACATCGGAGGAAAAATCTAGGCGCTTAATCCAAAGAAAATGGAGAACCTAGAATACAATCTGTTGAAGTAAACACTAA
This sequence comes from Apotomis betuletana, assembly GCA_932273695.1. Taxonomy (NCBI): domain Eukaryota; kingdom Metazoa; phylum Arthropoda; class Insecta; order Lepidoptera; family Tortricidae; genus Apotomis; species Apotomis betuletana. The sequence continues at coordinate 10,737,073 of OW026309.1, read as the reverse complement.
CTAGGTACTGCTACAATGCACAGTGATTTAAAAATGTATCACGTACTTTACTGTATCAACAAATATCGTGTCAACATTTGAAATATAATTTGGTACAAACTAATCGTTATTTTATACACTAAATCAATAAGCTATAAATAAAATCCAAGTTCAAAAGCGCACATTTCTCCCTAAAAAGATACCGTCCTTCTGAGAACTACCGTCTTCCCTACATCATGCCCACAGCATTATCTGACACCTCACCGACACAAATCCACGTGTAGACGTACGAACAAAATCTCCCAATGCGAACTGAAAATAATGTAGAGAAAAAGTGTTAGTGAAATATTTGGTCGTGTCGCGAGCCGCGCACATCTGGTACCAAATCAATTTATCGCATGAACGTGATGTTCGGGCGCCGAGTGTGGCTTACATGCTTGTGCGGTATTAAGACGTCGCGGATACAGGGAGATACAAGCAATGGGAAATTCTCAAATCGGATTGAACACGGGATAGTGTTCACCTTTTGCACTGTTGTCTTACTTCTGGAAGTCGGTACTTGTGTACCAACAAGATTTAGTGTAGATGGAAGAGGAAAATTTTAACCCGCTTTCAAATTAAAAGGGTTTTATTATAAAACAAAAAGCAATGGGAGAGCTTAATATGATTAGTATTATAATATTTACACCCTTATCAACGCATTGTCTAAGCAATTCAGTACTATTTGGAGTACCTACTTAATCTTTAATTTCATTTCGACTAATAAAATGATCTTACAATAGCAGACTAACAATCCAATAGCGCATATCGCTAAAGTAGAAATATCAGGAATTGAGAGCCTGACGACTCCGAATATTGTCACAATCTTAACAAATGATATGAGAAAGTTAGCAGAAAATAGTCCATAAATAAAATTAATGCTAAAATGCCTTAACAGTTACCTCTGTTTATACTTCATCTGTCTATCATTCACAGAAAATTGTGGGTCGGGCAGCCTTTTTCTTTTATCTAAGGATTTATTTTCTAGTGGTAGCTTGTTACAATTGTATAAGTGAAAATGTACATGAACTTGTCCACCAGGCCGGAAACTTGGGATATCGAGAATTATTATACTAGCTTACTACTACATACTTTCAACCATACTGCGTACAAGTTTTAGCACTACTGTACACAATGGTCTTTAGGAACAGATGGCGGCGCATCATCCGAGAGAGACTGTTCTGAGAGAACGACCACGACCCTCTGTAATGAGGCGTCTGACGCAAGGAAGGAGGGAGGACCTACTCCCAGAACTACAATATAATATATTGAAATGAAATAGCGTTTTGCGACATTAGATATTTTGCCATTTGGCAATAATATATAAAATTTTCATTTTTTTTTCTATATTTATACAAAAACAAAAAAAAATAAACAATAAGTCACATTAACAAGTTAACATTTTAAAGAAAATATGGATCAATATATAAAATCTAGGTATTGATTATGTCGCACAGATTTAGACCCAAAGTCAACGTATTTTGTTGATATTGATTCTGATTATGCAAGAACATGACTAAACATCTATGCGAATCATCCACTAATTTCATAATAAACAAATTGATCCATTGTTACCTTCCTCCGCAGCATAAATGACTTTATTTCACTCTAAAGCAGTTAGCGGCCCCGCCTTTATTTACCTGCTTCCGGTTTCATTATTTTATGTAAATCGTTGCCCGTTGAAAAGCATAGGTCGTGTCGGTAGACTCTTTGTTGCAAAACACTGAGGTGTAATGTTTACAGGTACAGTAGGTTCGCTCTGACTATAGTTTTAACTTTAATTGGGTGATTCTGCACCCGTTCCAACCGTTGTCAGTCCTCTGCCATAAATATCAAAGAAACGGGCCATAAGTAATATGCTTTGAATTCAATCAATAATGACAAAAGGTATGAAATATTGTTGTATTTAATTATTCGAACTATTGCTGCGTGGAAGGCGCTGGATGCAGGTCGCTTCCAACCGGTATATATGGAAGTCCAAAGGGGAGGCCTATGTTCAGCAGTGGACGTCCTATGGCTGAGATGATGATGATGATGATGATTGCTGCGTAGCGTTAAGCGTAGCTTATTCTTTTAATATATATGACATGGGACTGACGGCAGTTGAAACGTTCCCCGTAGAATTACCTAACTAAGTCCCCTGCTTCACCTGCTCGCTACAGTAATGTTGCCAGGAACCTTATCCAAACATATCATATTGGAATGTATGGAAGCTAACTTACTTGACAACACCTTGGCAACGCATTTTTTTACGCTATACGTAGTCAGCGGGACAACAGCTCTTACTATTTTAATACAAATTTGATAGCGCCTCCACGCGATTAATACTATCGGTGGCGACAGAACGAGATTGTATGGTAAAAACCAAAAATGTGCGAATATGCGTAGCAAAACTATGGTATGTTTTTTTTTGTTTGCAAATAATATTCATTAACAATCTGTCATACATTCCTGACGTCCTATCCTAGCCGCCTAATACCTAGATACCTATACAAAAAAATTAAACAAAAAAGGTAAACTAATTCATAAAATCGGCCATAAAAGCATAGAGTTATTTTACTTTCAGATTTAAAAGATAATACTGTAAATAAGCGCAATTTCTATCACCCCCGAGGGAAATACTCCAAAGGCCACCGTCCTTCTCTTACCCCTTTCGGGTGACCGGGTCGACATGGACGTCCAATGACGACCTGTCTCTGTTTTAAAGTGTGTGACACGAACGTTCTGTTAGTCTGTGTCCTTTGTGGCATCGCAGTCTACCTCGCAAAATTTAAATCATGTTACCATTAATTAGGGTTCCGTCGGGAATGGAAAACGGCTTGGATAAGCATTTTCATTCGCCTGTTGCCGTTACTCAAAATAATCAAGATCCTGATAAGGTTCAGCTGGAAGTGTGAGTTTGGTTTAAACGTTGATTGTTAACGATGGTTTATGAAGTGAAGTTAAAATTCCACACGAATGAAAACATTTATACGTGATCTAAACAAATAAAAATGGATCATTTAGAAAACCTTGAAAAAAAATTAGATTATAACAATAAACTATACGAAAGGACACTTTTTATGCTAGTGGTAATATCAATTTTGCTTATACTTACTTCTTAAATCTTCTATTTTCTAGGATACAGAGCTAAATATCAGTCTCCGGCCCACAATTCGTAACTATACATACTTATAAATATACGAGTAGGTAGGTACCTATCCTATGAGGGAAAGACAAACAAGCCAACACACTTTTAAATTTAGAAGGATGACCACAGAAGCGGAGCGGAGCCGGGATGTGAAAAATGGACCAATCACATTTCTCAGATTTAAATGCTCTTCTTTCAGACTTCAGAAAGACGCTGCCTGATTGGTTAATTTTCTCTGTACGGCTTCAGTGAACAAGCAGCCTAAGGTAAGTTAATTTCATACCAATACCATACATATAAATCACAATATACATCTAGCTTACCTAAGGTATATTTGGAGTTGTCTCGTGCTTTATTTATTCAAACAAAGGAAAAATGATCTACGTTTTCTACGAAAAGTGAACTACCTACTAGTTATTCCCTTTCTATCTTCAACTCAATGGGTAAATATTCTTTAAGTGGGCACTTTATTTGTGTAATGTTTGTGCATAATGTTCGTGCACACGTTGTATCCGATGAATGATAGTAAGACAGGTGGTGAATAACGTGAATAATATTATAGATTTATGTAACTTCTAATATATACCCATCGCACGAATAAATTTACAACTTGTGTTTGTTTCAAACATTCAGCTCACGTCAAGCAAGACAGATTAAGCCTCAAGCAAGTAGCTCGAAACGTGCAGCACAAACAACTATATGATCAGTAAGGCAAATAAACACCGGCTTACATCAGAGATAAGCCCTTATTCCACACACGCGCATAAACAAGACGCGATATCGCTAACTTACTCTCTCTTACATATTCGGCGAAGTACCAGAAGAAGCTAGAGCATCGCGAGCGATATCGCGTGAAGTCTTTATGCTTATGTGGAATAAAAGCCAAAGAGGTCTCATTCGAGAGTGGCATTGCGATGCTAACCCGTCTGAACATTGAGTAAAACCACCTGAAACTAAGATATGAAGATGATATTTATCTTCAAAATACTAATGCAAATTCCGTGTAAAATTTGGTTACTACAGTAACTATCCATAGTTCTCGTTTATCTACTCGAATATTTGCTTCTTACTTCCCCTCCCCCTTTTACTGGCACAGGATATTTTTTTCTTCCAAATCTCTATGCCACTCGTCGTCACGCTCATCTTTTTTTCTGGGTCTACCTTAACCCCTAAACCTCCATAAGGCTACCCCAGCAGGCAGCGGCAGGCAGACAATGCCAGCTTGTATGACGTCCGTCGTCTCGACGCTCATGTAATTTTTTTCTTGGTCTACGTTTCCTTCTAAACCCCCTAGAAACCTACCTTCTCAATGCCGGAAAAAATCTAAGGACTAACATCGCAATTCCAATTTTAAATACGAATCAAGGAGCAAACAAGCTGACGGCCGGATACTGCGCTCCGTCAGTTCCTCTCCGCCCCGGAAATCTACCACGGCATTAACGTCGTAAATACTGAGAGGGAAAGAAATGGCCAACTTAAACATGTCACATGAGGACTCTTGACCTATTTCAATGGAGCTCGTATGAAAGTGTGAGGATAAAAGGTGAGAGTTTGCGATGTATGCAGTGGTCTCAAGTAAGAGTTGTTGTTTTGGTTTGAGATGACTTTTGAAATAAATATTGCAATGATTTTTTGCTTTTGCTTGTTGAGTAATGTTTAAGGGTTATACTTATTAAACATATGTCAGTTACGTTCAATTTAATACCATTCAGTCCATGAAAGCGTTGAGCATACCTACTTATTTAAATTTATTAGTTGCTCAGCAAGTACAGTTTTACAACCAAACAACTGTGGAAAGTGTCTCTTTTCTGCGTATTGGTCTTCATATTCCAAGTTAAAAACTCCTAAAAACAAAGTCAACATCGATTATTTAAAGTCACTGCATACAACTTGCCATATTTTTAAAACGAAAAAATGCAAATAAGTTTGATTGCAAACAACAACCCAAAACGCAAACAATGAATTTTATCAACCGATTGGTTTACATCCGATATACTTCAATATTTGGCAACTTACTAAGCTAAAATCTTAATATAAAATAACGTAAATCCTTATTTCAGAAAATATTAGAAGTTATCGCCTACATTATTTTCTTTCTCCTCGTACAAGTATAATGCAATGTAAAGTGTTTTGTGATATTCGTGCTGAAAAATAGGTGATTCCAAACTCGTGTGGGAAAAAGATCACCGAGACTCCTTGGGCATTGGCATAACCCACGCACTCAACTCGTAAAATAAGTATTTTATATTTTGTTATTTGTTTTGAAGTTTATTATATTAATTGACTAATAGTAGGCACGATGAATAACAAAATAAAGTATGTATGAAATAGTATTTTATGCAATCGTTGCACAACGAAGGTTCTTAAAGCCGAGTACCGCGTTTAGGTCACGATCACGAGGCTTGCTGAGTGGCCTAAGTAAGGTACGAGATTTTAAGACCTAATTGTGTACGATACTTTTTATACGAGCAAAACACAGAAAAACATTTTTTACTGTAATCGTCATTCCCCACTACGGATTTTTATTTTTGAGGTAACCTTTTTCGTTCAACTAAAACTGACCTATTAAAAAAAAAGTGATCGCTGGTCATGGCACACGCGCCTCGTGATTGGTGAAATTTTTTGACAAGTAATTTCAACCAATCAGTGAGTAGTAGCGTGTTTTGTTTTTAAATCAAATATGCTGATGTTCCCTTTTTGAAATTATTAGAGTTTAGTAGAGAGATGTCTCTTTCTCTTTTTGAAATTATTAGAGTTAAGTAGAGAATTATTGATTAAAGAATGTTACATAATTACCTTACGTAAAATAAAAGTAATATGTTTCCGCATGTACCATCCTAAAATTTCATTCAAACCGAAAAATCCGCGTAACATCCATAAAATTTTGCCGCAGTCACGGACCGGGAATTTGATTACACGTGAAGCGGTGTAATAAGCATATAATTTCCAATAAAACTGTATGTAGCACATGGGGGCGTACAGTGGGCCGATGATTTCCCATAACATTACCATACAGACGGCCAAACTCGCTCGTCTTCACAACGGATTGCGATGGCTGCCGTTCAGAAGAATGTAACAATGTATGAGTTTCCTGCACCCTTAATACTTTTCTCCCTCGGGAGGCAATAGTGCTATTGAATTACTGTCACATTCTTGTTACATAACCGTTTAACCGCTTATTATCGTGTATGACATCGTTTTATGATGATGGGATATCCTAGCTTTAACCAACCAGGTAGTAAAAGTAACTATTATGAGAGTATTGAAAGTGATCTTGTTCTGAAATGTTAACGGGTATAAGTATTTAAAATTGGCCAGAAGATAGAGTATCGCTCCGATTGCAGAATGGTATTGATAATATCTATACCTATAATGCAATATGCATTTAATCTGTCCTCCTTCAATACTAATTACATTGGATGATGTGTTCCTAAAAATACATGTTTGTTTACGAGTATTATGCTGCTTTAGATTTCATTGCCACGTGCTACGTGTAAATAACGATACTACTTACCTATATGGACAATACGTATATAATTTTGTGTAAGCTATGAAATAGTATTTTATGCAACCGTTGTATAAGAGGGGGCAAAAAACGCGAGTGGCATGGGTTACGATGTGAGCGTAGCGAACATCGTAAGATAGATGTCACGAGCGTTTTTTGACCTACTTATACAACGTTGCATACAATACTTTTTCTACGACTCGACATTTTCATAAAAAAATGCAAATAAACAACAAAGAAAATAATTACCTGTTCCCGCTCGGAATCAACAAAATTAAAAAAAAAATGGTACATTTTTTTTAATGACGTCTATCTGTCAAAAAAATATGATTTTATACATAAAGGTATGCGTTCACTATACTAAACATCTGTCAAAAAAATATGAACTTATACATAAAGGTATACGTTCACTATACTAAACATCCATGCACTGAAGATAAAACTTTTTTTTTAAGTTGGCAGCAATGTACAATAAGGTTTTTTTTTAATTGCAAATTGTGTGAATGCAGCTGTTTATCTTGTAATCTGTGGTACTAAGTGATGCTTTTTTGGCGACATTGTAACATCGTTAAAAACTTTTTTCTACTCCAGTACTTTTTTCTGTCATTTATATAGTTACTAACTCTAATATAAAGACATAAATTATGAAATTTTGTAAAATTCGATACTCTATTGCCCAAAAAAACACTGCTAAACGATGTTATAATGTCGCCAAAAAGCACCTTTAAGACTTACAGAATAAACATGTATACAAAAAATGTAAACAATTTTGTCTTCTTTATACCTCTCATAGACACTTTTGTGATTTAGTAAACAATTGAGAAGTTATTTAAAATATACCTAATTTTGGCACCTTTAATTCAAGATGGCGGCTAACGCCTGGGTCCTTCAAGGTCGAGAACTTGGATTTTTATTAACCTGTCATACCTAAACAATATTGTTTCAAAACATTTTCTACGCCACCTTTTGTAAAGCATAAATACCTACTGACTGGACTGCTTAGATCTTTAGAACTACGAAACGGATTTTGACGCGGTGTTTTTATAAATAGACTGATTCAAAAGGAAGGTTTATATGTCTAAAACATGCATAACTTATCAGCATTGCACCCGTGCGAAACCGGGGCGGGTCGCTAGTCATGAATATAATCAATTCGAATAAGAGACTATGCTTCTGTTTGCTGGGTCCCCATAAGCTGCCTAGCGTTACTTTGTCGCCGCCGTAAAGCGCTTTTTTATGGGCTATTGCAAACCTCGGCCACTTTATGCGTCGGTTGTCAGCCTTTTATCGCCTTTCGAATAATCACCGTGGAAAGGGGACTTTTAATACGAATGCCTACCCAATCTATGACATATTACTTATGTACCTACATAAGGTCTCAATAGCAATAGTAAAAAAAATGATAAATCCTCCTTTTAAGTTTTGCACTTGTGGTAGGAGGTATTCGCTCTTTCATTCAAGTATAACAAAGTTGACAGCAAATATGTAAGTGTATTTTGTTGTTATTTAATAACTTAAACCAAGGAAATTGGTGAACAAGAGTTTATAGTAAGTGGGATAAGACTATTGCACATTTCAACTGCTCTGATTGTGTATAAAAATGACAATTGTGGGCAACAGTTATGGTTACTTATATAATTATTTATGACAGTCGTGGGCACTGTTTTATTTAAAAGGATAACATAACAGTGCCCACAAGGAATAAGTGCAGGCTATCAAATGTGCCTATTTCATCAAAATGACCAACTGGGGTACGAGGAGGGAAAAGCATACTATGCAGCTCAAATGCTTCTGCGTCCATTCATGAGTTTTGATGATTATTGGTTACTTTCCACTAGAGATTGCTTCTTGGTCATTCCATAATAGTAGTTTATGCAACTGCTACAGTCATAATGAGAGGTCTTAAAATACGAGTGTTACGGCTCGTTTCATAATAGGATCACACGAGTGTTTTAAGACTTAATTATGTACAGTATCATTCACTACTTTATCTACACACATATTCATAATCATTACTATTAGGCATCATAGATTTTCTTTTATGAAAATATGAAACACTCAGTCCTGTCAGTCAGTCCGCGGAGCGGAGGAACGGGAGCATTTAACTTTCCCGTATTTCATTTCTCATAAATGTATCACTTGCCATAATTTTAATTTGTCATAAACTTTCTATTTCATAAATCATACTCTTCGGGATTTCTTCATTCATTAGGTTAGATTAGGTTTGTTTTATAAAAATCCCGAAAAGTTTCAGCTTACCGAGAAAAATTGATTTATGGCAAATGAATATTATGACAAGGGATAGATTATTATGACATACGAAATTCGGGCAAACGATAGAGAACCCGGAGGAACACATGCGGTGACTCGTGCGGCGGCGGGGAGGTCACCATTACATGGCGACCTCGCGGTGGCTACGGTACTGTTCTGAAATTACATCTCTGAATTTGGTCGCTGCCAAGTAATGCAGGTTACCTATAATATCTGAACTTGTTATAGGAATTTAACAAGATGGGTGTAGATAAAAATGTGTTCACGCTTTTTCAAGAATTAGGCAATTTCAGATTATCCATTGGACGACTCTGTTTCCAAGTCCCATGAGCTGCCTAGTTTTATATGGTACGTAAAGCTGCCCCCGCGGTGCCAATGGCTTTTTATGGGCTATTGCAAACCTCGGCCACTTTATGCGTCGGTTGTCAGCCTTTTATCGCCTTTCGAATAATCACCATGGAAAGGTTTTCAAAGTATATTATAACTTTTGCTTATGATTCACGAAATTTTCGCTAATGCTGCAATGCTGTTGTGTTTTTTTAAAGGCAATAATATATAGTCTAGGTTAGTCCAACGAAGTCCTTAAAGCGAAGTGATGACCTCCCAACATTTGTTTTTGTCATTCCTTATGCGTCTTTCAAGTCAGTCACCGAGGCAGGCAGGCAAAGGCGGAAATGACGACATACATCAGTCTCTTTCCATAATATTGAAATTACAGATACTCTTTCAGAATCATAAATTGTATGCGTTCTAATAGGAAAATCTGCTTCTTGATCCCATAAGCCATAAGCCTAGCGTTACTTTGTCGCTGCCATAAAGCAGGCGCCGTCAGTTTAATGGCTTTTTATGGGCTATTGCAAACCTCGGCCACTTTATGCGTCTCTTGTCAGCCTTTTATCGACTTTTGAATAATCACCGTGGAAACGGTTTTCTAAAACGAATACTCACGCTATATTCTACGTATGCATAAAAGTATAATCATGATGTCTCAAATGAAATTGTAACTATTTGTGACATTTTTGTTATGTCTATTTAAATAAAAAAAGGCAGATTAGGGATAAGTGTAGGTAGGTAAAAAAAAACAGTTCCTTTGGTAATGACACGATTCGTTGTGGCACGGACTTTAATAAAAAATAAAATAAAATGGGCATTATTCGAATTTAGGTATCCGATGCTGCAAATTAACGTTTCTCCACTAATTGGAAACTCGTTGTCCTCGGGTCTTTCAAACAACGGCGTAGATAGATAATATCAAGAAAATGTTTTATTTTGTTAAGTAGCTGACATGTTTTAAAAGTTGACTTATATTTTACCCCTAATTCTAATTTATGAAAAAAAATACGATAACATTGACACTCACAGACAAATTTATATAAGTATACATAATATAAAATATTTTTGCTTTTGGATTCACTTCCATTTTCAGAAAAAATTGGCAGGGGACTGTTAAAAATTCTCAATTATTGAAGAAACACCCGTATACCAATATGTCTCGATAGCAAATAACATTAATAGTAGAACCCAACACCGTAATAATAGAGGTCTCAATCTATCTAAAGTCCACACGTCTACATGCAGGTGACGGTACGTTGGACCGTTTAATGACATATCAGCAGCTACAGCACGCGGCGCTTTCACCGAGGCTTACAACTAATTAAACTGCATTGTAGCTGGCGCGCCGGTAATCGGTGACAAAGGGTAGCGAGGACATAGAGGACCTGCTGTTCTTGAGTGAATTAGTACATCAATGGAATACGGTGTACTAGTGTAATACAAACCTTCATCAAATTTATCAGTTAACGTATACAAATTTACTTATAACACAGATTATATAATACTATACTAGTACAGATTGACGAAGCGGTACTAGGAAATGGAACGACCCTAACTCTGGCTATTCAACTGGCTATTTTCTTTCCGTCGATTATCCAACAGATGGCAGTAGTGAGACTGCGATTTATGCGTCTCGGTCACGCCATCTAAATAAGAAATGGGAACATGATGTGCGTGCTGTCTTGTTCTATAGCCTAACTATAACGTCACATGATCGATAGATGCCGTCTTTTTCTGTCACGCGCGGACGCAAGTCAATGCAGAAAACGTTTTTGCAGGCATCGTACGAGTAGCATCTCAATGTCTTATGCGCACTGACGTTGAATCGTATCGGCATCTCTTTCAGACGGGCCGTACCTATCTATACTATAATATCTATACCTTTTTTCGTAAGCACAAAGCTCAACAGTCACAAACTACAATTTCTCGCGCGAGATAATTGACTGTATTTTTCTGTGCCGTAATCTGGGAGGTTGAAGGGTAACTGTATTCGTTCGCAGAGTCATTCTCATCAACAAATGTAACTTTTTTCTAATTTATCCTTACCGGGCCATAACTGTTAAGGTCTTAAGCCTTTTTTCTGAGTTTATGTTTAAACCTTCTTCCTTTCATAATCTTGTAAAAACTTTATAATGCAGTCACTTTTCTTAAACATTCAAATGATGTTTGGGACCGGTAAGGATAAAGTTCGATAATAAGAATGACCCTGCATTGCTTTAATATTAAATAAGAACAATATAGGTACAGGATCATTGTCTGCTTTATTTCATAATAATCACCACATGTCATATTTACACTACTTAAGAGCCCACCCATGCAAAATTCGTCAGGTGAATGATCCTAGATCTCAACATCCATAGTGATTAAAAATCTGTCCCTTGAAAATAAGAAACTTAAACAGTTTTTCTTCAATCTTGTCAGCGTGAAAACACGATTAGTAATAATTTTCTCGATAGTTTTATCTCTCAAACATAACCCTTTTTAGGGTTCCGTAGTCAACTACCCTTATAAAATGCTTTATTGCACACCAAAAAAAAATTTACAAATTCAATACAGAACAATAATTTTAATAACGGTAGACAACAGGCGGTCTTATCGCTAAAGAGCGATACCTATAGTGGGGGTGATTTTTTTTTCGTTTCAACACTAATGTGTGGGGTGTCGTTGAATAGGTCTTTGAAAAATAATAGGGGTCTCCAACATTATTTTTTGATAAAATCAGCAGTTTTGTAAAATTTGCTCCGAAAATTATAAAAATTGTGCCCCCCCCTCTAACTTTTCAACCACGGTCAAAAAAATATGGAAAAATTCATTAAAATGAGGGTTTATACTTAAATACTTTCAATGAAAACTATATTGAATAAAATCGGTCAAGCTGTTTTTGAGTTATCGCAAAAATTCATAATTTTCTTATTTATTAGTCAACTAGGAACCCTTATAGTTTCGCCATGTCCGTCTGTCCGTCTGTCCGTCCGCGGCTTAGCTCCGTGATCATTAGTACTAGAAAGCTGAAATTTGGTATAAGTATGTGTATGTATAACGCCGACAGAACGGTAAATTAAAAATTTAAAAATTTTATATTTTTCGGGTACCTCTCCAACACCTAAAGTGGGGGTGATTTTTTTTTATCTTTTCAACACTAGTGTGTGGGGTGTCGTTGGATAGGTCTTGTAAAAATAATGGGGGTCTTCTTACATAATTTTTTGATAAAGTCAGCAGTTTTGTAAATATTCGCTCCAAAAACAAAAAACATAGTGTCCCCCCCCCATCTAACTTTTCAACCACGGGTCAAAAAAATTCGGAAAAATTCATGTAAATGAAGCCTTATAAATACTATCAATGAAAACTATATTGAACAAAATCGGTTGAGCCGTTTTTGAGTTATCGCCAAATTTCATATTTTTTCTTTAAAAGGACGTAAGTTGACTTCCAGAAGGTAATAAGTGATTACAGTTTCTAGGGCGTTTACGACCTTTTTATAGAGCTTAAAATCTTTCTTAACTTAAACCTCGGGCTTAAAACAGCAGTTTATTGTGAAGGATGAGCAACTACGGAACCCTACACTGAGCGTGGCCCGACATGCTCTTGGCCGGTTTTTTAGCTTAATAGATGCACAATTTTATTATAAGTTCTCAAAAACTGTAAAAGTATTTTCGATATAAAATGCACACGTTTATGACACAACTCAAAAAACATGATATCCGCGCTTCCGAGCATGCACTTCCATCTCGCTTTCGTTTACGCTCAGTGAGAGAGAGAGCTAGCATACGCACCCCCCAATAACTCCAAATCTATTTAAGATAAATACATGAAATTTAGCTTATGTATTTAGATCCTTTAGAACAACTAGAACCCCAAATTTCATCAATAAAAGAAATAAAACCGCTTACGGAGGGTTCCGTACACACTTTCACTTATCTCATCTTAATTAGCCTGTTGAGTTAAGTTTGCACCTGAAATATATGACGCCGCATACAAATGACGTGCAAACATAACGCAACCGACTTCTTCAAATTTGATGTTATAAAGGGACTATATTTTTAATATTTTTTTACAAATGTATAATTTTCAGATTTGATAAGTATTTGTAGTATGTGACGATATTACTTGCCAAATTTTATAGTTCTAGGTCATCGGGAAGTACCCTATCATTGTGATTCCCTTGAGAGTGTCGAAATGTACATTTTTTGCGATATAAACGGCCGTATCTTTTTTCACGCTAACGTAGAAGTTAAATTTTTTCACAGGTTCAAGGAACCGCAAACCTGAGTATATTATGTTAATTTCAACTGGATACCTCAACGCATTCTCGAAATAAAGAGTCTTGACAGATAGACGGACGGACGGACAACAAAGTGATCCTATAAGGGTTCCGTTTTTTCGATTGAGGTACGGAACCCTAAAAACCCAGCAGAGTAATTTTGCTAAGAGACAAGCTTCGCCGACAAAAGAATTGAGATCTATATGGGCGCCAAGTTCTTTGCACTAAATTTTTTAGATACAAGGACATGCGACATACTCAATGCATTTATGTTACTTGGGGTGTAATTCAATATCAAGATTTGACTTGGCTAGTTTTCACAAACTGACAAAATTTTATAAAAGTATTGTTATCAAGCTAACAGTATAAGTAACAGCATGAACACTAACTTGCGTACTTACCTTTACGAAAATAGGTTAATGATTAGACAAATATAATAAGTACCTAATATAAATTTATATGTAAAAACTTTTTCTTTCTCATTTAACAAAAATCGTGATTTTTTACTACTAATAAGTTTTCCATTAGAAAGTCATGTTAAATGTTAAAATTATAAAAAAATATATGCATTTGTTTAACTAATATGTACAAAAAACAATAAGCGACCGTTTCAAAGAAAATTACAATGTGTTTTATAAATCAACAAAAATTGATTTTTATCTGCAAAAAGTACCAATTCAACTTAATTATTGAGCAAAACACATGTACATAATTCAATTATAAACTAATCAAATTTCTCTGCGCACACTTTGTCCCGCCAGCCCAGAATACAGAACCGAACAGGCTTTCAGAGCTGCATCTTGTGACGACGTTATGGACTTGGCCGCAGAAGTGTGAGGATATGAAGTTACTCCACTCGTGGTTGATGGACCATCAACTGGCACCGCAGAAGATGAAGTTGACAATTGGTCCTATAGCTTCCAGCCATAGCGTCCACTTCTTTGTAATGCGGGTCTTTTTTCCAACTTCATTTTGCACTTTATTTTCAAAATGATTGATCCACAGATATCTGGTATACGCAGTTCATCATGGTTTAAATGTTCTATGGTCATGCTTCCTAAAACAGAAAATTAAGTATCTTAACATAAATAAAATACAATAATAATTATTATTAGTAGTTTGTTTTTCTATACGAACAGGTCTAAATCAACACAATAATGGTTAAAGGCTAAATAGGATCACTTTTTTCTCCAAAAGAATTCACAATTCACTTGGGAAAAAAAATAAAAAATAAATGGGTAACCAATGAACACAACTTTTTTGTAGCGCAGGTCCTGAGAAATATCAATGTACTTAGATAAAATATTTAACATACAAACACCAATAGAATTAACTTCATTCTTTACAAATTGATAAGGCAGTATGAAGTTCTAACATTACAGAAAACATAGCATTTGAAGGTCAAGCAAATAGTTTAATTTTAAGTAAGTGCTCATCTCATTGACTGATATTATCTCAGTGACTGTAATTTGTTTGATTTGAATGATGTTCTACTATCTTACAAATTACAATAATTTTGGACCAGGGTCTTATTAATTATTCACTTTGTTTCTTTAAAGAATAAAAATGTGATTTGTTTATCGATATGTACTTTATTTCAAATGTTAAGTTTGTCTTAAAGACAACACTTACATATATACCTAAGTGGACTCGCCTACCTATATGCTTAAGTGGACCTATATACCTGAGTCCCATCCAGGGGACATAGGACATTAAGTCATATACCTGAGTGGGCCAATATATAGAAAATAAAAACTTACCGCAATTAGACATTTCGTTTGTCAGTTTTCCCAAGATAAGAAGACGAAGGTATTCAGATCCAAACAATGTCTATGAGCGGTTTTGAAGTCGTATCTATAAGAATTTGCTTCAAGTCCGTGTTAGGTGGCGTAGGTCAGTTTAAACAACTTAAAGCAAGGTTGCAAAATAAAATCTCACATTCAACTCAAACAATAACAGAAAAAATCGAATCGCAAGTCAGTGCTGCAAACTCCCACATCACGTGTAATAAACAAGAACGACAACAAGAAGGTCCTAAAAATCAGGAGCCAGTCGTAAATATCAGTAGGGCTACTCCCATGTTCAAAATTCGACCGTCGTATAGTGCCGTCCCTCTCGATCTTCTGTCGAAGTATATGAGTAAACGGGACAGCACTATACGCCGCTGGCCGAATATCGAACATCGGAGTAGCCATTCAGAATATTCAGATTCGTCAGAATCAGTCGCGTTTCGTTCCACTCACAAATCGGTTGACAATTATCGGATGTCAACGTTGCCAAATGACCGCACACTTATATTAAATATGGTGTATTTACACAACTTTTCTAAAATTAGGAGATTTGTTCGATTCCAAAAAGTAATTCTAAAGATTCTTAAAAATCATATATTTATAATCTGACAAATCAGGAGAGTTTGCAGCACTGTCAGAAGTAACGGTCTGGAAGGAATGGAATGCCCAGTTGACAGATTCATAGTGTTGCCAGAACGGATTTACGTTTTCGGAAATTTCGCAAAGTGCATACCTAATCCATTAAGGGACGGGTTTGAACAAAATCGGACGAAATCCAAAAAAAATAATAAGATCTATGCAATACTACCTATGGGATTGGGTACAAATTATTAATATTGGTTTATTCATCTATATATTCTTTATTTTTCATCTTTTTAAGCGTGCATAGTTTAAAATAAACTAGTCCTCCAATCATAATAAGCTCGACGAGTCTCCATTGCAAAAGTCTTAAAAGAGACGACGATTGTAAACGGGCGCTCGAGGTACGATTTGGAGTTTCAAAAAGCCGGGAAACTGACATTTTTTTATTGGTATGGCCACCCCGTCGTAGGCTGTGTGTGAGCGCAACAATGGGATACACATAAAACGCCATCTAGCGTTACCACTGCAAACAACTACGAATACTTGGATGCTGAAACATAGCTAACACTTTCGTGTTCTCGGTTGATTATTTATGATTATTGTTTTCTTCGAAATAAGATGATAAATCAGTTTATATTTTAGGTTTTGTTTATAAAATATGCTATAGTTTATTTTAATCACGAAAATTCTGCTTAATTTGGCTGATTCATATTTTATTAATTTACAAATGTTAACGGTAGAGCCATCTATTGTTCACTCTCAGTACTAAAAGTAACTTCTTCGGCTTGGGACCCCCTGCTTATAACAAGCCCATCTTGCTTTAATAAATCGAGTAAAATAGAGACGGTGAGTGAATAGTATCTATTAAAGTGAAAATAGTAAAATGCAAACGGTCTTCAAATGAAGAACTTCAAAGGTAAGCGCTCTACGCGCACGAGCCGCATATAGCCTGCATAAGCGCTTATCAGCGCATCGGTTCCGTCTTCCACTTATTGTTTCAGCCTATATATCAGAACGCACTATTCAACTAGTTCCACCTTCGGTTTTTTTTGGGGCGCGTTTCAGCCGGTCCGAGATGTACGCATCCAAACAACGGAAAGTTCTCCCTTTTGGTCTTCTGTTTTAAAAAAATGCAACTCAATAATGATTTGGCACGTGATTCTACCTCAATGACGGTGTCCCGTTTAATTACCAGAGAAGCCGAACAAAAGTTATTGCAAATTAATTTGTACCATCATCAACAAGGATGTTTATAACCAGACATTGAAAGTCCATATTATTTCCATATTTCAATGCTGTATCTTCAAGATTTAATGGAAAATATCAAACAACACTATTACGTTATGGCACGAATAAAACTTGTCCGCTTTCAAAGCAATCTCACCCTTATGAAGCGAATCCGAACAAATTACAATAAACGGCAGGCCGTATTGGCAGCTAACAAATCCTGTTTCCGCCAAATATGTTGCTGTAACGCGGTTTGTGATTGATTTCCGACGGCGCATACATTTGCGACGCAGTACACAGATTATTTGGTAATATTTATATATTTTTTTTATTATAGGAGGTTGATAGACAAATGTATGCATAGATATTAGACTGATTTATCATGTACCGACTCCATATTTCGGTTTAAACAAGTGATTGGCTGGTAGAGAATGCCTTAAGGTATTAAATCCGCCATTTGTACAAAATATCGTAATGCATGGAAATTGTACCAAACACTATCTAATTATAAAAACGCTTTAAACTCATAGTTTTAATTATATTAACAACTAATCTGTTTATAAGCAGGCGTAACTTGATTGGCATTGACATTAAAGCCATTTAAGCAATGTTATCGCCATATTACACACATATAAATAATTATGTACAGTCGAGTTCATTTACATCTACACACTTACGAGAACAAAAGTATCTGAACACGATTTTATACTCCTGGTCGTGTTCAGATATTTTTGTTCTCGTAAGTGTGTAGATGTAAATGAACTCGACTGTACCACGTTTCGACTTATTTTAACTGCATTACGTACGAGTAGAATGCCAGTGGCACAAATTCAAAAGTTAAACTTTGAATGACTGAATATTCCGAATCATGCTCTTTCTTTTCTCTCCTAAGAAACAATGTAGATTTAGAGACAAAAGCACACAATTTTAAATACTTCGTTTCAAAACATAGGATGAGATGTTTATGTTATCATTAAACTCCGTACGGCTTCTAAGATGGCTACTGCGAAAGGCGTCAGGTTCTAAGAAAATATTTTCCGTCCCTATATAATAGTTATTCTATACGACTGAAAGGAGATTGATCGCTTACGTACCTACACATAGACTTTTCCGATTCTTTCTCACTCGGGAACTAACATTGCTTTGTATAAATCTGTATGTGTTTAAAGGATTTGATAAGATTACTTGGGGCTAATATACCTTTGATATTACTCAGATTTCTTATTATCAATTTTAGGCGAATGTAGGTAATGGTAATGGCTAAGTGTCGTAAAATAGCAAATGAACCGCTATTATACAGTAAATAATTTTAATGACTGGAGTTTTTTCACATAGCAAATTCTGACGTAAATTTTGCATCAAAATTAAATACATTTGCACATCAACAGTTTCCTTTGTGTATAAAAAAATATATCGAACTTACCTAGGTACATAACTCTGCATGATGCTGATGTACTGATAACAAATGCTTCTAAAGTAAATTAACTAGTCAATTTGTCTTGATGACTACAAGTTATTAAGTGATGAATAAAACGACGATATCACTTAAAGTGCATTTTATAATCTACTTATCAAGCAAGAAATGTAGATTACTGCGTTTGTAAACAGGAAGCATAGATGCAAGTTTAACGCGAAATCACTTAAAGAGTTTGAAAGCCCAGGTAAAAGCGCTCAATTTAATTAAAAGTATTTCCAACGATAGTGGTTCTGTTGCATTCAAATGATTTACTTCACCAACATTACATGTTTCTGATTACTACAACTGCAAAGGGAATCCAAGCTAAGCCAAGTAAAGTCCACAGTTTAAAACATTGGTGCCATAAGATATGAGGTTGTAAAAGTAAAAAGTTATTTTCAGTCGGCAAAATGGTCCGAGTCGTACATTTTTATAACATTTACTTACCGACCTGAATGAAATCGCGGCGGAGATAGAAAGTTAGCACATAATCCGTTGCAAAGTGTAAAACTGCATTTATTTTATTGTGCTCTTAAGGAGATTTTTGTACTTTCAGCACGAAGTTTCCTAATCTAATTTGAGTAGGTAAAACTAAACTGGAAATTGCATTGTTCTTTCTTCAGTTGAGCGTATCACACTTTAAGATTCATAATAAGGTTGGAATTAGTTACTTATCTAAGTATGGCGGTATTACAGGCCATCCACATCCTATAGTATAGACACACACAATCTCGAAGCACTTTAGTGACACGACGGAGCTATATTTTCGTTAATGTAAGTTATCTCCTCATAATCATAACATGAAAATTACCTACATATTAACAGTTTCTAGGTATTGTAAGTATATGGCCTTTAGGTACTAAGCTAGTAATCAACAACAGACCGCGTTTTATACGCGTGACGACGTAAAAGTTCGCATATTTATTACACAAACACCTGAGATCTAGAACATTCACGAATTCACCGCCCCGTAATGTAATGTACTAAGTATTAAGTACAGCACTTTTATTACCTACTAGTTCGCAACTTCGTCCGCGTATTTTTTTTGTTTCCGTAGCCGGGTAATAAGTATCTATTAATTTATAAAGGTCGCCGGAAGGCGCTGGATGCAGGTCGCTTCCAACCGGTATATATGGAAGTCCAAAGGGGAGGCCTATGTTCAGCAGTGGACGTCCTATGCTATGGCTGAGATGATGATGATGATGATGAATTTATCAATCAGCTGGCTGTCCCTGTACCAAATTTGGTTAAAAAAATAGGACGTTTCGGCGTGATGAGAAGGCAGATAAATTATGACAACAGATCGCACCAGACTGGCATGGCGCCGCGCGCCCATACAATCTCATAGAAAACGGATTTTAATACGATCTAGAACTTTATAATAGTATAGACACGTAAACAAATAACACTTCTACAATAAGAACCTATCTCTCCACGCATGCTTAACTCGCAATGGCGATAAACCGTCGTAAACTCTAGTTCTTGTCGCAAAAAAATCGGGAATGGTTGTAAAAACGGTCGCGCGACATTGTCGGCGGCGGTGGCCGCAAAAACTTTAATGGCTTCTTTTATCGACCATTTGCGCGTAATACCCGCTTTTGTTCTCATGCGGAGCCTAATCTTTTAAGCGCTTGTGTTAAGTCCATACTTAAACTGCATTCTGTGATGCTTTAACTCTAATTAATACCTGTTGCAGCAGTAAAGTATAATATTTGCCGTATTATATTTTGTTTAGATTAGTTGTACAGTAATGAAAACCTTGCTTGAGACACATTTTGTACTGGACAACCCAAGTAGCACAACTGGGTCTAAATAGCTCGTATATTATATCTTACTAGCGGCCGCCCGCGACTTCGTCCGCGTAGATTTTTGATGATGACAAAGATATTAAAATAGGTAGGTAAGGAATTTTATTCTTAGTTAATTCACCCCCTTAGGGGCAGAATTTTTCAAAACGCTGAAATCACTTTTTTGTATTTGATTAAGTAAGCGATCTACAAAGTTTCAACTCTCTAGTTCAATAAATAAAGTTTCTCCCATATAAACATTGCACCCCTATTTAACCCCTAGGGGTGGAATTTTCTAAAACGCTGAAAGTACTTTTTGTCTTTTTTAATAAGTAATCTTTCTACAAAGTTTCAAGTCTTTAGCTGAAAAAAAAAGTTCCCCCCATACAAACTTTTAACCCCTTTTAACCCTTTTAAAGGACGAATTTTTGAAAACGCTGAAATTACTTTTCTTGTATTCTAATAGTGTACCTTTAAACAAAAATTCAAGTCCCGCGCTCAACAAAATACTCAATCTCGATACAAACCTTTAACCCATTTTTTACCACCTTAGGGGGTGAATTTTCAAAAACGCTGAAATCAGTTTTCTTCCATTTTATTTTAATACCTTTTTACAAAGTTTCAAGTCTCTAGCTCAAAAAAAAAGTTTCCCCCATACAAACTTTGCACCCCTTTTTAACACCCTTAGGGATTGAATTTTTCAAAATCGCTTCTTGTCTCTAGCCCACGTTATAAAACTAACCTACTGTGCAAAAATCAACTCTCTTACATTAGTAGTTTTGGCTGTGCGTTGATGAGTCATTAAGGGCTTCTTCTTTTATATGTATAGACTAGCGGCCGCCCGCGACTTCGTCCGCGTAGATTTTTGATGATGACAAAGATATTAAAATAGGTAGGTAAGGAATTTTATTCTTAGTTAATTCACCCCCTTAGGGGCAGAATTTTTCAAAACGCTGAAATCACTTTTTTGTATTTGATTAAGTAAGCGATCTACAAAGTTTCAACTCTCTAGTTCAATAAATAAAGTTTCTCCCATATAAACATTGCACCCCTATTTAACCCCTAGAAGTGGAATTTTCTAAAACGCTGAAAGTACTTTTTGTGTTTTTTAATAAGTAATCTTTCTACAAAGTTTCAAGTCTTTAGCTGAAAAAAAAAGTTCCCCCCATACAAACTTTTAACCCCTTTTAACCTAAAGGACGAATTTTTGAAAACGCTGAAATTACTTTTCTTGTATTCTAATAGTGTACCTTTAAACAAAAATTCAAGTCCCGCGCTCAACAAAATACTCAATCTCGATACAAACCTTTAACCCATTTTTTACCACCTTAGGGGGTGAATTTTCAAAAACGCTGAAATCAGTTTTCTTCCATTTTATTTTAATACCTTTTTACAAAGTTTCAAGTCTCTAGCTCAAAAAAAAAGTTTCCCCCATACAAACTTTGCACCCCTTTTTAACACCCTTAGGGATTGAATTTTTCAAAATCGCTTCTTGTCTCTAGCCCACGTTATAAAACTAACCTACTGTGCAAAAATCAACTCTCTTACATTAGTAGTTTTGGCTGTGCGTTGATGAGTCATTAAGGGCTTCTTCTTTTATATGTATAGATTAACCCCTTAAGGGGTGGAATTTTCTAAAACGCTGAAAGTACTTTTTGTGTTTTTTAATAAGTAATCTTTCTACAAAGTTTCAAGTCTTTAGCTGAAAAAAAAGTTCCCCCCATACAAACTCTTAACCCCTTTTTAACCCTTTTAAGGGACGAATTTTTGAAAACGCTGAAATTACTTTTCTTGTATTCTAATAGTGTACTTACCTTTAAACAAAAATTCAAGTCCCGCGCTCATCAAAATACTTAATCTCCATACAAACTTTTAACCCATTTTTTACCACCTTAGGGGGTGAATTTTCAAAAACGCTGAAATTAATTTTCTTCCATTTTATTTTAATACTTTTTTACAAAGTTTCAAGTCTCTAGCTCAAAAAAAAAAGTTTCCCCCATACAAACTTTGCACCCCTTTTTAACACCCTTAGGGATTGAATTTTTCAAAATCGCTTCTTATCTCTAGCCCACGTTATAAAAGTAACCTACTGTGCAAAAATCAACTCTCTTACATTAGTAGTTTTGGCTGTGCGTTGATGAGTCATTAAGGACTTCTTCTTTTATATATATAGATAGATTAGATGCTTAAGTGAAATTTACCACCATGACTAAGTGCTATATAGGTGGCAAGAACCCTTATGCCACCAGTATAGAACCAAAAGGAGAAAAATTGCAGCCTATTTTTGGTGCTAAATAGAATCCATAAGAGATCTCACAATTACCTTAAGTGGTAATTAGAACTATGGGTGAAAGTTATGCGTCCATAAGAGATCTCACAATTACCTTAAGTGGCAATTAGAACTAAGGGTAAAAGTTATGCGCAGTGAACGAATGAAAACATTTCAGTTCGGTCAATGAGTGATAAATGAGTCGCCAAAATTATCTTTGAGTGGCGAGGCAACTGTCAAATTGTGTTTTATTAAAAGTAATACGTGGCAGATCGCCATATTAATTTTGGATTTATACGTCTGATTAAAACTTTACGTTATACAAGCATTGAAATAAGCACGAAATTCTTGCGATTTTTTTTTTACTGTGAAACTATAGTATGTTTTCTTTGTAAATTTCGACGCGCCTTTCATTTGATCAGGAATATTAAAAAAGAGAGTGCTAAATTAAATAAGGAATAGATACTGATAAGAAATAAAACTGTTAAAAACCTGACTTAATGATTGTAGGTTACGTACAATGTTAAAGTAACATCGTCACAACTATCAAAAATCTGTGATTATGCGTGAGTGTGATAAAATTCTGGTTAAAATAATCAATTTTCATAGGCTTCCATTTGTAAACATGGCGAAACAAAAAAGATCCTACAGTGTTTATTTTCACTTATTTGTTCCTTATTTGGAACTATCAAGTCTAATAATCACTTATTTGTATCTTGCGAGTGGCAAAGCAGGGAATGATATTACCAATAGTAATTATTTGCTCTTTTGTAGACTACTAAACAAGCAAGACTATTAAATATATATTGACAAGGCGCAAATAGGAACAATAATAGAACTTTTAGTTCGTTAGTGGTTTGAAATAAGTGAAAATAACTGCTTTTGGTTACAAGAACCTCCTATTGAGACCTATTTATGCGTTGGAGTGGCAATAAGGTACTTCTTAGGCCTTAAAGTTGCAATATTTTTTGGTTCCAAAAGAGCCGTAAAATTATCCCTTTACTATTGGTGATATAATTCGCTATTGTACTAGTCATTTGGAACTTTTAGTTCCAAATAAAGGTATGTTCCCACTTATATGTAAAAGTTGCTTATAAGTGATTTTAAGGCCTTATATAGCACTATTACTTCTTATTGAGTGACTATTTGAACCTGCATGCAACTTTAAGTAGCAAAATCGACTTTATCCCACCATAAGTAATAAAGTAGAAACAAAAAACGTTCCTATGCAACTACAAGTGATAGGATGAACTCATATACAGTTTTGAGTTGTGTTTAAAGCTATAAGTTGTATCAAGCACTGTTAAACCACTCATTTAGAACTTAAAGCTATAAGATAAGCTGCAAAATTCACTAATGTGCTGCTTGGGAATCGATGGATGCGGTTTGTAAAGCCAAAGAGTATTTCTTATGTAATCATAATGTAATATGATAAAATTCATAAAGCACTGACTTTTTCAGAAAAGTAGGTACTCTTAGTAGCTGTGAGAAACTAGGAAATGTTTTATTTTTACATTTTCAACCCCCAATATCTCCACCATTTAGAAAGTATGGCTAAATCGAAAAAAAATCCGTAAAATTATCGGACCTGCACGGCTAGCATAACTTAGACACGCGACTCTTTCTCGCGCGAGATATACTACCTGTCTCTATCTGTACAGCACTATGAGATAGTGACGGATGATGCTATCTCGCGCGACATGAGTCGCGTGTCAAAGTTATGCTAGACGTGCTGGTAGGTATTGGTAAAAAAAACCTGATACTGGTTTTAAAATTTTCCGCATATGGGTGGTTCTACTCAGGATGGACGAAAATGAAGTGATTTGCGGCACACCATTTTTTTAGCATCTAAGGTCAGAAAAGTAGCTTAACGCCTAGCGGAGGTCGTTCTTTTACTGATCTCAAACGGGCCAGTCAAAAAATAAAATATAACAAATTTATGACCATTTAAATAATATATGGGCCCAGGAGACTGAGGACAGGATACTGAGATTATTGTAAGTTTTTAGTCAATAACTACGTCAATGCAACATTTAATATTGAAATCATGCAGTTCTGTACTCTAATGCAACGAATTTACGACCTATGAATGCAAAAAAATTGTATAGAAAACAATGGATTTTAAATAAATACGGGCCAGGATACTGTTAGGCTCACTGGCCGTAGCACAACTTCACTTACACAACTCGCCCGTAGCGACTAAGCCAACCGCGAACCGAGACAAACGCGATCATTTATATGCTAACTTCACTTCGATATTTCACTCAGACCGAACAGCAACGCGCTAGACGTGGTAACTCAAACTGATTTTAACGTGTTTTGATGTAGCAGGAGACTGAGGTAAAAAACGAGGGACAAAATATAATGCACTTTTTTTTAAGAAGTTTCGCATTTAAGGTAAAATTAGACAAACACATTGAAACTACATACATATATTATAGATTTCTATTTTAGCGAAAATATTACGTACATACTCAAAATGCAGTTATGATGCAGCCATTACGCTTTCATTTCGTCCGAGAGACATGCCTGGAGACTGAGAATTTGGCACTTTAAAGTACAATTTTTGAGAGATATATATTTAGGGCTTAGCTAATTTTCAGTGTCATACTAAAACCATTTAGTTGTACAGTTTCGATCGTAAATCAATATAATTTGCCTACAAAAACTATACAAAATAAGGTGAGCCGCGGAAAATTCCCTTGTGAGTAGAACTACCCATATCGGGATTAGGTGGTGTTAATAACTCTTAATTATTTACTCTCGCGAAGTTTAGGTCAAATTGACTGTGCCTATTTTCTATCACACTGTGAATAAGTGAAAAGCAATAATCTTAGCCGCTACTTCAATAAACAAGATTTGGCCGCCATCATTGCAGTAGGTACCATCTGTAAGCAAACATCCCAAAACTATCTTTACACTGCCACTGAACGTGTATAATTTTTCCATTACCCACAGGTATCTGCAAACCGCAACAGACTTTCATGCATCTTAATGCACTCAGTAATTTAGGCATGCAAGTGTCGGGCTAAGCAATTTATCGTTTCAGCTGAACACAGTGAATACATACCTCTGAGTGCTGGAATATGCAAAGCTTAATCCCGTGAATGCGTGTCGGCCGTCGGTCGTAAGGCGCCACAGCCGTCGCTGTGACGTCACTAACACTGCAGCGACCAACTTACGCGTATTAACTTGGAACACTCCAGCTAGTATATATAATTTGTGACTCCTGTCACTCTGGCATGGGGCAGATGAAAATTATCTAAATTACTACTTATATAGACAACCTCTTTACTCAAGAATCTGAGTTACCCAATTACGTACTATGCCATATAATAAAAATTCTACATGATAATATTTGACATGATAATAGAGTAACGTAGGCTCGAATGAATAATGTGTGCAATTTTGGCGTGGATATGTATCAGTCCAGTGGTGACAGCGCAAGAGCCCTGCCCTCCCCGCGCCGCGCTATCTGCGCGTGCGCAGAGGGCGGCAAGAAGAGCGATCAAAAGTGCAGTGGGTCGCGAGTCGCGTAGCAGCACGGATAGCTACCCCTGATGAAGAGCTCCAAATGAGTTCGAAACATGTCGGGCCGTTCCTGACAATTTTTTACGTGAGTTTATACCGTTTTTATAATTAGTAAAGATGTCTCACGATAGTTTTAATAACATTATGTATCAAGTTACCTGGCAATTCAACGTTTGGGCGTACGTACTTCCTCTGTCTGCAGAGTGCTGGAATATGCAAACCTTAATCCCGTGAATACGTGTCGCTCGCAAGGCGCTGTGGCGTCACGGCCACGAATGAACCGGCGTTCGCAACTTACTCCACGTATTCATTTGGAACTATTTGGGCAGATGGTACGAGGAGATTTAAACAAAGCCTATATTATTTTTTAGGTTTTTTATTTATTATAAAAGTATAGTTATTAGATTATACGCTATACTTTACTTGTGATACAAGACGGTATTATTTTCTAAATTTCATAGTTCTAGGTCAACGGAAAATACCCTATAAATTTTAATTCCCATTGTAAGTGTGGAAATATACGCGTTTTGCAGCATAAACGGCCATACCTATCTTTTTTATTTACAATAACTTATAAGTTTTATTTTCTCACGGCTTCAAACAGTAAGTAGATCTGAAGAGACGCGTTCTCGAAAAAAATTGTCTTGACAGACAAATATGTTTATATTTCGTTGCCTGTACGTAAAGCGACGCATTGTTCTGCAGTAAACGTTACAATACGCATAGCTTAATCCAGTGAAGGCGTGTCAGCCGTCAGTCGCTGTATGACATCACGACTCACGACTGAACAAACATTTCTAACTCGCGTCACGTCACTTACAAACTATTTAGACAACCGCTTTGGTGCAGAATATGACGTAGTAGGCGTAGTAGACTGACGTAGTAGGCGTCAAAAATATGCACGTGTAAGCCGCATCAGGTTTGGTGGGTAAACTGTTTACGAATTGGATTTTGCCAAAATGGACAGATGAAGTAGAATGGATGGATGAATTGGATTTTGCCAACGACCAAAATGGATAGATGAAGTAGAATGGATGGATAGAGATAGTCTCAAATGTAACCATACCAAACATCGCTTGAACTACCCTATACATAACGTCTTACTGCAGTAAAAGCTGAATATTCATAGCTTAATCCGATGAATGCGTGTCAGCTGTAAGGCGCTGTGACGTCACGACTGAACCGGTGCGGCGTATGGAACTCTCGTAACTCTGTGTATTAACTTCGAACAATTTTGTCGTATCGTATCCTCATCAGGGTCTTTTAGCCTGTTAGTTCGAAACTAAACTCATAAGTCACCTATATGGGATTAAGGTGCAAGCAACGCGTACGTATTATCTGTATGCAGTAGTAAGGTAGAGGATGCAAGCTGACGACAATGTGATCCGACATATACCTATTTAATTATTTTCCACCTTTGCTACATGTTTTATACTTAAGTACTTAACTCAAAAAAAAAAACATGGTACACTTTCTAATTCATCGCCAAACATTTGCTTATTTGCAATTACTGCACTCATTTTTATAAGTAAATATATCTAAAATGTTTATGAATCGAATTGCCTATGTTTCATCGGAAACGGTTTTGCCAAGCAAATTAGCTAGCTGCCAGTTAAAAAGTAAAAGAAAAATCTTTTGTAAATAAAGGTCAAGTAGGGTCGTATAATTACCGATTATTCAAGAATTTGGGATTGACCTGCCTCTTGAAATTGAGATAAGCTCGGATTATACTTTTAACGACGGAAAATTCGGCGATACCGTTGAATTTCACAATTTCTGTAATTGGTGCCATTGTGCGACTGAGTCCCGGACCCTTCGTGCATTCACGAGAAACTTGAAAGTAATAAACTTGTTCTTTCGATGAATTGCCTTATTCCGAAGTTAATCACGAGAGGGAAGGCGAGCCCGCGTTTGAGGAATGACCCGAGTTGCGCGTTGCGCCGATTAATTTTCCTTCGATGCGCCGCGATCCAAATCACGCCTCCCGGACAAACTTGCTGATGTTATTTTTATTAGTACCTTGATAAATAGTCGGCAACTTCGTCGTTGTTTATCGGCCAAATTGTCCTTAATAAAGCAAGTTTCGAGCGAGAAATTATGAGACAGGGTTAAGCCGCGAGTAAATAAGGAAAATAGACAACAAAGCGAGTGCCAAGTCAACAGTTAAGATGCAGCAGTAAAAATGTAGAAAAACACTTATTTGAATAGCAAATTTTAATTTTTTTATGTTCGATGTATCAAATCCAGTATCTATAATAAATAATAATATGACACGAATGATGTAGGCATTACCCTTATTAAAGTAAGTTTAAAACGAGAAATTATGAAACACTGTTTTGTCCCTAGAGAGAGGTAAATAAGGAAAATATACAACAAAACTAGAACACCAAGAGTTAAGATAGATAGAAAGGTGGTAGTAACATTTATTTGAATAGCAACATGTTTAACCGACTTTACATATTTAGTTATGCTACTTAACCACAGATGCCTCCGGTGGTTGGTGTTTCCGCCCGGGAACAGAAGATCTAACACAAATCCACCTAGTCTCAAATTAAGTTCTTGTATGATTGTGTCGTGAAGTGTTAGACTATGTAATTATACTTTATAGATAAATATATTGTTAAACTCATAGAAAATATTCATTTAGAAGACAACTACACTCCACGTTCTTGTCGTTGATATCTCGAATCATCGCTCAAATAGCTACCAACAACATATGTATAAATTAAGCCCTTTGCCTTTTTAATTGAATGTTTTGTTAATTCTCCCCACTACCTACAAGTTATAGACTTTTTGACGTCAAATAATGTTCACATAACCATATCCCAGCGATATACCGGTAGTTACACGAGTTACGCATCGTTATAAAGCGGCTACACGCCATTTGAGCCGAGCGCGCGGTAACAAATATGGCCGTGTCTGTTATTTTTATACGGAGAGCCCGCGCGGACTACAAATCAAGATAACAAGCAGAGACGGAGTCTAGCACGATATTTACAGATAGTGCCCCTATCCTATGACAGACTTATGCGCTTTTCCATAGAGATTTAGCGCATTTTTTCTGAAAATGACCGCATGAATTGTTTTCTGCGGTTCTGTCTTATACCTTCCGTCCTTCTTGTCACTTAATCAAGTAGGTAAGGAAGTAAGGTAAAATAAAACAAAGTTCCTAACGAAGTCCAGTGGACAGTCATAACCTGAGAGAAACTTGTTAAAATCAGGTGCTCGCGAGTTTTGTATAAAATATTTAAAACGATTTAAGATGGCAGGACCGGCGAGTAGAATTTACACACGAGTTGTTCCGAATCGACATGGAAAACCGAGAAAAAATTCAATTTTACTTGATATTAAAGCAACAATAATAAACACATTCTGAAAAAATGCAATTGTAAATCACCTATTACGGTCGAAGAGGTAAAAGCGTGTGACAGGTAAGAAAACCTGAAGAAAATACTAAACCGTTCACTAAGAAGTATGCTTAGACAATTAGATAATCACTTTTTAACAAAAATTTAGCCGATGCCAACTAACGTTATGACATGACGCTTTCCGAGAACGATACTTAAAAAAATATCGGCCAAGTGCGAGTGGGACTCGCGCACGAAGGGTTCCGTACTATTATCTGTAAGTTTGTTGTATGGGAGCCCCCCTTAAATATTTATTTTATTTTTAGTATGTGTTGTTATATCGGCAATAGAAGTACATCATCTGTGAAAATGTCAACTGTCTAGCTATCACCGTTCTTGAGATACAGGCTGGTGACAAACGGACGGACGGACGGACGGACAGCGAAGTCTCAGTAATCATCATCATCATCATCATCTCAGCCATAGGACGTCCACTGCTGAACATAGGCCTACCCTTTGGACTTCCATATATACCGGTTGGAAGCGACCTGCATCCAGCGCCTTCCGGCGACCTTTACAAGGTCATCTGTCCATCTCGTAGGTGGACGTCCTACGCTGCGCTTGCTGGTCCGAGGTCTCCACTCGAGCACTTTACGGCCCCATCGGCCATCTGCTCTGCGTGCTATGTGGCCTGCCCATTGCCACTTCAACTTGCTAATCCGGTGAGCTATATCGGTCACTTTAGTTCGTCTACGGATTTCCTCATTTCTGATTCGATCACGTAGAGACACCCCGAGCATAGCCCTCTCCATTGCTCGTTGAGCGACTTTGAGCTTTGAGATGAGGCCGATAGTGAAAGACCACGTTTCGGTGCCGTAAGTCATCACTGGTAACACACATTGGTTGAAGACTTTCGTCTTGAGGCACTGAGGTATGTCGGACGAAAAGACATTGCGTAGTTTCCCGAACGCTGCCCAGCCGAGTTGGATTCGGCGGTTGACCTCTTTCTCGAAGTTGGACCTACCTAATTGGACCACTTGTCCTAGGTAGATGTATGAGTCAACAACTTCGAGTACCGAGTTTTCAACAGAGACTGGGATGGGCACAACCTTGGCATTTGACATGAGTTTCGTCTTGTCCATGTTCATTTTTAAGCCCACCCGTTGAGAAACTCGATTGAGGTCATCGAGCATCATGCTGAGTTCCTCCATCGACTTTGCCATGACTACGATGTCGTCGGCAAACCGAAGGTGAGTGATGTATTCGCCATTGATGTTGATGCCAAGTCCTTGCCATTCCAGGAGCTTGAAGGCGTCTTCCATAACGGCCGTAAACAGTTTCGGGGACACAACGTCCCCCTGTCTCACGCCTCTTCTCAATGGAATGGCCTTTGTGCTCTGCTCCTGAACTCGGACCGACATGGAGGCGTTACTATACAAACACTTCAACACTTCAATGTACCGATAGTCAATATGGCATCGCTGAAGTGACTCGAGCACCGCCCATGTTTCCACCGAATCGAAGGCTTTCTCATAGTCCACAAACGCTAAGCATAATGGCAAGTTATACTCTTCAGTCTTCTGTATAACTTGCCGCAGCGTATGTATGTGGTCTATGGTACTATAGCTTCTTCGGAAACCGGCTTGTTCGGGAGGCTGGAAGTCATCAAGTCTATGTTCGAGACGGTTCGTGATGACCCTTGAAAACAACTTATAAACATGGCTTAGAAGCGTGATGGGCCTGTAGTTCTTCAATAGGCTGTTATCACCTTTCTTGAAGAACAGTACCACCTCGCCTCTATTCCATGCTTCAGGCGTTTTGCCCTCGGACAAGACGGAATTAAAGAGCGCAGAGCAGAAGCTCTGAGGTGATTCCGTCTTCACCCGGCGCCTTGTTGTTCTTAAGTTGCTTCAGGGCCATCCTAATCTCGTACAGACTGATGTCCGGGATGTCTTCGGTATAATGTCGGGACAGCTTGGCTCTTGGATCGCCTACCAAGCTGTCAACGGGCTTTGCGACTGAAGTGTATAACTGACCATAGAACCTCTCGATCTCGCCTAGAACCTCTGCTTTGGTCGACGCTATGCTGCCATCTTCCCGTTTCAGCTTGGTCAGCTGGCTTTGTCCAATAGACTTGTAAACAGTAATAGGGTCCCGTTTTTACCCTTTGGGTACGGAACCCCAAAAAAACCAAATCACGACAGGTTCACCTCTAATTTTTGAAGAGTTTTTCCAGGACCCCATCATCAGATTTTAACCTCATATGACAATGGAACCAACTAGAAAGTATAATCCTTCCAAACAAAAAAAGAGCAGTTGGAAGGTTAAAGTGGGACTGGGCAGGGCACGTATGCTACATGCACCCAAATAGATGGGCTAATTGAGCCACGAAGTGGGTGCCGAAGAGGGGCGGCGACGACGTGGCAGGCAGAGTCGGAGATGGCAGTACTACCTGGATACATTCCTAAATAATTGGACCGAAATAGCACCGAACAGTGAGTTGTGGAAACCGAAAGGAGAGTAGGCCTTTCCCCAGCAGTTGGACACAATAACAGGCTAATAAAAAAAAGTTGTAACTAGATTTGCAGTTTCGATTCAGTTATGTCAACTGAACTAGAACTGCATCCAAACTACACTTTTGCAGCCATAAATCAGTTTAAATGCATGCATGCATGCATGCCCGCATCTTCTTAATCCGATGGGTACACGCCTAAAACTTTGTTTTTAATGGGGTCGCAGTTTAAAATATAATATATTTATATATATAAAAATATAATAAAAGACAGAGTAGAAAAAATTATAAATTATGCTCAGCTGCAGGAATATGTTTTCAGAAACATCAGAATATCACTTACGTTATTGTCATACATCCTATATTTCTAGAACCGATACCAATTTAATTTATGCACCATTATTTAATAACTTAGATTAGATAACATCGGTAAAGTAGACATTATAAATGTATATCATTTAAAGACACAATATATTGAGATTCGCATTAACGGGACGGGACTAATATTTGAATAATGATATCCCATTATTCAAATATTAGTCCTTATATCAACATCATTCTTGTCATATTACTGTTACTGGATTTGATAAATCGGAGATAAATTCAAATAAGTGTTTCATTACACAGTTTTACTGCTGCAACTTAACTAAACTGTCGACTTGGCACTCGTTTTGTTGTCTATTTTTCTTATTTACTTCTCGCGGCTAAACCCTGTCTCATAATTTCTCGCTCGAAACTTGCTTTATTAAGGACAATGACTATTTGGCCGATAAACAACGACGAAGTTGCCGACTATTTATCAAGGACTAATAAAAATAACATCAGCAAGTTTGTCAGGGAGGCGCGATCTGGATCGCGGCGCATCGAAGGAAAATTAATCGGCGCAACTCGGGTCATTCCTCAAACGCGGGCTCGCCTTCCCTCTCGTGATTAACTTCGGAATAAGGCAATTCATCGAAAGAACAAGTTTATTACTTTCAAGTTTCTCGTGAATGCACGAAGGGCCCGGGTCTCAGTCGCACAATGGCACCAATTACAGAAATTGTGAAATTTAACGGTATCGCTGAATTTCCCGTCGTTAAAAGTACTTATAATCCGAGCTTATCTCAATTTCAAGAGGCAGGTCAATCCCAATTTGTAGAATTATCGGTAATTATACTTCCCCACTTGATCTTTATTTGTGTAAAAGATTATTAATTTATTACAATCGACTTCAAAGAGGTGGAGATTTTCACTTATAGTCTCTAACTCAAGTTCCTTTTTTGTAACAAATGAATAGTCATAGTCAGTGAGAACGCTAAGCAAGTCGGCTTTACCCCGCTCGTTAATTTGACGATTGTTGTAAGCGAATGATTCGCTAGAGTTTTGTTTTACGAGTGATGCTCCAGCCATTTGTCTAAAGGTTTAACTAAGGGTTTATATTGTTAATTCATTATGGTAGAATTCTACTAAAGAACAGTAGGTGATTCTAGCACCTACCGCTTATCATCCCAGTTACAGTAATTCCATCGCATAAAGTCACACAGAATCCTATATATTCCTGGCCGTTTTTGTAACAAATGAATAGTCATAGTCAGTGAGAACGCTCAGCAAGTCGGCATTACCCCGCTCGTTAAGTTGACGATTGTTGTAAGCGAGTGATTCGCTAGAGCTTTGTTTTACGAGAGCCGCTCCAGCCATTTGTCAAAAGATTTAACTAAACGTTTATACATTATCTTTACATAAAATGATATTCAGGAGTAACGAGAGCTGTTAACTGAATAAGGCTGACGTCGCGTTTGCTTTGGAATTGTGAGGAAATGTTGGAAATAAATTGATCAATTAATATTCCTTTTGAACCGATTACACCGATGAACTTTTTATGTTGGGGCAGGAAGGTTCTTGAGTTGCGAGGTACCGGAAGACGCAGTGTGGGAAGGCTCCTATCAATTTGGACTGCCGACTTTGGTTAGGATCGCAGTAAGCAATTGAAATAAGGTGGCGCACGACCGATCGGTGTGGAGTTTATGGACACCTTTGTCCAGCAGTGGACATCTATCGGCTGATATGATGATGATGTACTGATTCAAAACCGAAGGAGGCTGTTTCTGAAAATGCTTTCTTTTTAACGGCTGTCCCGATTTGGATACACTCTCGTTGGCCTCATTTGACGATGGTATCTTGTAGAAAATCGAAGCAACTTAGACCTGTGTTTCGAATTATATATGTGATATATTTTTTTGTTACTCGTCCTATTCATTATATATTTTTTGTTATACGTCCAGTAGCTCCCTAAAAAAAATATTTTCGTTTAAGCCGCTTTTTCTTGTTTGAAAGAATTTGTTAAACTTCTGTGCTCAAAGGGCACCAAACACAGAACCCTGTTACTATATGTATCGACTTGGTATCCACTCTCTGTCTGTCTGTCTGTACGTAACTCCTCTTATGTTTAGATCACAGGTTATAAAGAAACACTTTTTTTCATATAATATCATGCTAAAGCCGCTATAGCAACAAAAAAAGATTATTAGGTATATTATTTTTATTTTTACTCAATGTTTTTTACTCGACTCAATATTTTAAAGAAAGTGCATATTCGTGTTTCTTGTATCGACTTAGCTACAAACTTTTTTGTAATGTGATCTTACTTAAGCACGCACACAAGCGCACATATGATTGAATATGAGTGCGTATGCGTATGTGTGTATATATATATATATATATATATATATATACACACATACCTATACGCGGAGAACTGGACTCTAGATTTAGACTATATAATTTTAACCTATAACCTTGTCTTACCTCTTTTTTCCTACACAACTGTACTTATTGTTACCTTCATATGGAAGAGCGGTGCCCCTTAGCACAGGTATTATTTTTACTTAAAAAGGGGACACCAGCACATGTAAAATAATGTACTACTTAGGAAAGAAATAAATAATTTTTCATTTTTTTTTCATTTTCATTTTCATTTTTAAGATGTTTCAAATGTTTGAATAGATACGACTTATTGCCGTAACGACTTGTTGCGAGACTCATAGATGTACAGTTTTCAAATGCACAACTAAATGCAGCTTTGTGAATTTAGGTCATCTATGACCACATCTTCGAGCAGTGTCAACGAAGTTCCAGTTGTAACAAATTTAAAGGCATACTACAGGCATATTTTTGTGGGATTATAATTCCTGTAACAATTTTTGCCTTTTGTGAACGATTTTTATATTTTATTATATTATAAACAAATAATTTATTTTCGCATGTTTTTTGTTTTTTTTGACAACATTTTGAATTGTTAAAAATCACTTTGCGTCTGTTCATAACAGCTGAAACGAAAATATATTAACCTACGTAATCAAAGTTAAATAACAGGTCAGTCAGACTTTGTAAAACAAAAAAAAAATGTCGCAGGCTAGTCTGGAATTATCTTGTTAGAAAACTTTTAGAACTGCTATTTTTGCTGACCTTAGAAAGGTTCGGCGCAATTCATTTTATTGTCAGCGCCTGAAACTGATTGCTAGAAAGAAAGTGATTATTTTTTAGAAAATGGTTATATGTCCAAATATCCCTGCAGGTACCAAAGTCGGTTAAAATCCGAATACCTACCTATACTTATTAACTTTAACCCACAAAGGTACAAAGGTACTTCACAAAGTACAACCACTCGGGCACTTACATAAACACCACAATTATAAAACCTAATATCCAGAGAAAAAATTATAAGTAAGTAAACACCTTATTGTACACAAAAACAGTGA
Organism: Apotomis betuletana; assembly: GCA_932273695.1. Lineage (NCBI taxonomy): Eukaryota > Metazoa > Arthropoda > Insecta > Lepidoptera > Tortricidae > Apotomis > Apotomis betuletana. The sequence goes on along the minus strand of OW026309.1, from coordinate 10,701,314 downwards.
AAAGTATTTTCAATTACAAATAACATAGGTATATGTATAAAGGCGAACTTATACTTATAACGGATATCTTCCAGTTAACCTTTGAGAATAAAGTATTACTTGACTAATGCGTTTTTTGATTGAGCGATTTTTTGATTGAGCGATTTTATGACATGTTTGTGCAGTAGTATGGAGTATTAGGTATTTAGGTGGTGCCTAATATGGCCCTATAAGTTAAGTTAAGTTATGGTTTATAAGTTTAAATTCTAAGTTTAATTAGTGTTCATATTTGCTGCAAGTGCGCGTCGTTACATCGATGTGCGTCGTTACTTAAGTGTATGTTTCATGTGCAACAACTATATGTGAGTTCCTGTAATTGGCTCCATGATTCTATTTAAGCTTCTATGTGCAGTGTATTAGCTGTTGGTTCTCCTAAATAAATAAATAAATAAATAAATTACACATATAACTTATTAATATATACATGTTACATACATACAGTATTCAACCATAACTTCTAACTTCAGAAATTCTTCTTCTAACCTAACTTATTTATTTTATTTATTTATTTACAATTACATATCCGTAACTTACATAAGCGTTACAGATCTTAACCTGTCATACAACATACTTCTTTAGATTCGTGGATATTATTAACTTTGCCGCCTACAAAGATGCCTGTTTACAAGCCATGGAATCGGTGTCACTCAGAATACGCTCAGGCACTTGACCGTCCCAGCTAACTAATTCCAGCGAATCCCCCCCTAAGCCCCTATTACCGACGCGATGCAAAGCTAAAGGAAAAACTGCTCGTATATGCAAAAAGTCTTTATGCATTTTAAGGGTGGCGCTCTCAACCCTATGCTTATAGAACCGCAGAACGCGATGGAGGAATTGAAAATAGAGCCCTTGTTATTTCGAGTACATGTGGAGAGGAATACAAAGGGGGACATTGTCTCTGCAGGCTCGTTATGCACCGCTTCAGACATTCTGATAACAAACCGCGGTTAAGCGCACTCCCAGAATAAATGTATTTCCCTATCCCCGTAGGGTAGAGGAAATTAACCATGTTAATTTTTAACCGAGGCTTTAAGAGGCGCTCGTTAGTCAAGGCTTTAACTTTGAGCCAAAAGACTCATCAACATACTTTAGTTCTTTAATTTGAAATACATATTGCATTGTCTAAGTTAACAGATCGCAGGTCAGCGATAAAACCACCAGTGGTTTTCCTCTCCTTACAAAAGGTAACTTACCTATTATCTTTACATTTATTTTGGTTCGATTTTGTGAGCTAATAAAGGATTATTGTTTTGAAATTACTTGTATTAGTATTACTTTTAAAATTAAATCTTGTTACATATTATATGGATTATGCGATGTTCATGCCATTATTGTTTCTACCTAGTCGCGATTCTACACAATATTAATTCCACACAGCTGAAGTTTACCACATGCGTTATTCTTCACAGTCATTATTTCTACACAATCTTGATTCTACCTAGTAGTGATTCTACACAATATTAATTCCACACAGTTGAAGTTTACCACATGCGTTATTCTTCACATTCATTATTTCTACACAATCTTGATTCTACCTAGTAGTGATTCTACACAATATTAATTCCACACAGTTGAAGTTTACCACATGCGTTATTCTTCACATTCATTATTTCTATACAATCTTGATTCTACCTAGTAGTGATTCTACACAATATTAATTCCACACAGCTGAAGTTTACCACATGCGTTATTCTTCACATTCATTATTTCTACACAATCTTGACTCTACCTAGTAGTGATTCTACACAATATTAATTCCACACAGCTGAAGTTTACAACATGCGTTATTCTTCACATTCATTATTTCTACACAATCTTGACTCTACCTAGTAGTGATTCTACACAATATTAATTCCACACAGCTGAAGTTTACAACAGGCGTTATTCTTCACACAATTATTTATATTTCTATACAATTGAAATTAACCATTAATGTTTACATTCGCTGGGTGCAATGGGCAACCCTCTAGTGGCATAACAACTATTGTCATAATATCGATTGTCATAACACTTTACGCATGAAGTTGCTGAGCGTAATTTTTTTTTGCATAAATTGTACGATGTCATATTTGTTCGCTGTCATAACTTCACCACGTCATAAGGAATGATCTACCACCGCCTCTCCGGACTACCGTGATGTCACTGCCAACCTTCAAAGGTAAAGTGTGGAAAGTTATACTTTTGAGACAGCTCAATGAGTGCTAAGTGTTGCCCTTTTTTCCCACAGGATACTCATCTCATAATGTTACCGAAGTGTATTAAATATTGTACTAGAGCGTTACCTATTTAATTTCAAAATTAACGATAAAATCTTTTTTTTCAATTGTTTTAAAATAAATGTTATTGTAATTAGGCTAAAATTAAACAAATTGAATGTGTCCCCCGTGATCAGCTAAGGTACTGTAACCGAGCATAAGGTGCAGGCTGAAAAACAGCGCTGTGCAGCCTACCCAGCTCACAGCATTCCATTGCGACTTTCGGACACGATGGATCGTAAAAAAATTGCCGAGTGGCAGACAGTGCACGTTCAGACCGGCCGAGTAAGCGAGCGAGACAGTGCGGGGAAGCGGGAGGGTGGACACTCGGCCTAGTAGATAGAACAGGAGCCGAGCTACTGTCTCGCCGCTTTGTTCGGCCGAGCGCTCGGCCGAGAGCACTGTCTCGCCCGTTTACTCGGTACGTGTGATCAAGGCATTAGGCTGAACTGCGACTCTAACGAGCAAGCGAAGTTGTGAATCAATAATTGGCTCTAAGAAAAACGTAGGCTTATGCGTTTCGCAATGTATGCCTTTATAAAGTATGGTTACATTGTTTAATGAGTACCTAACCAATTTTTATTATAATATCAACAAAAACGCGTTCACAGGATCGCTTTCCACCCGATCTGTTTACCGAATGGCTAGCATGGTGTCGACAAAAATGTACGTTGCATAAAGAAATGATCGCTCGTCACTCTCATAGAAAAAGAAAAAAAATATGTGTGACATGTTGACGCGTCCTGATTACCTCAGTAGGCACTCATGCTAGTACTTCAGAAATGTGTCACTATTGAGTAATTTCGGGAACATTCGTATTTCTGATTGTAGCCGAATAAATGTCATGTCCTACAGAGCCATTCAGTTTGCCTTAAAGGTCATCGCTATTCGCTAGTATAGTTTGACTCGTGAACTAAAGGCAATAGTTTGTAATCGTAGGTCAAAATATTACGGGCCACTCGTCGCGTCAGCTTTGACGTATTATAATATAAGAGCGTGACCTCCGATTACGAACTTTTATTACTGGTTCGTAGGTCAAATTATACTAGCGAAGAGCTGTTATTTTTGAATTCCTATTCAGTAATTCATTATATGATTTATTTGCGGAACGACTTCTGACAATTTCGATTAAGAATTCCGTACTTCATTACCATTAGTTACCTATTTGCCGTGTGACGTGTAGTACACTGAGTGAATTAGATTATCAATATTATCATCACTAATAAACTAACTTGCAACTAACAAGCAGAAAACTACATCCAAAAAATTACATTTTGTGAACTGGAGCTGCCGAAGAAGACCAGGGATGAAGCCGGAAGGTGGGCACTGGAACTCCCTAAGTATTTTTCCAGAACTCGAACGATCTCTAAACTAAATTTCCTGAAAGTGGATTTTTATGATAATTTAACCAAATAAACAGACAGGCTAAAATTTGCATCATATACGAGTACATACACGGTGCTCGCGAGGAATCCAAATGATTTCACCAGCGCATTCCTGAGTATGTGTAGAAAATAAAATGTCGTATAAATTAAGCCGAAATCGGCTTAGTTTTCGAGATATTAGCATTTTTTGTTTTAAAACATCTCCAGTGTAAATCATCTTTATCATTGCGATGTTGCGAGACCGTCACATTATCTGACAAACGTTGACTATTGAAAACCGTTTCTGTCACGATCATTGTTTATGTGTCAATCATTACAAATTTCCTTCAAAAATTCAGTTAAGAAATTAATTATGTAGAGTCTTAGCATAAATACGCCTAGAACGATAGTCTTCGTACAACAGATTTGCACAGTATGAAGCCGGTTTTGATATCCCTTTTGATGGTGGAAAAATGATGGCTTAAGTTGTGAGAACTGCGTTATCTAGTTAAAACCTTGAAAACTGAATAGTTCGTGATAATAAACGTATTGTTTTTTTACTGGTCATATGTAATATGTATTTAATACTTTGTTATTACCTAATTTATTTGATTAAAGTTTACAATAAACATCATGTTACTAATTCCCTAAATAAACAAACACAATCATTAATCAAATTATTTATTTATTACACTAAAAGCAGTATGATTATTCTTAACAATTGCTGTATGCTTCTCACTGTATCAGCTACGTGCAGTTCATTGGAATCCACGGCTGCTGAACTAGAATCCGCAAAATCTTTTTCAGTTTTACACCACCCTTGTGATATTTTGCACCATGGAGTATTCAAAAACATATTTTTCTTCAGTTGTTATAAAGGTTGACTGCGTGAGCTAGACGCCGCAATTTCTGCGATGGCTACTGCAATTATTATTTGTAATAAGTAATAAGATTACATTCGTCACACCGTTAGAATCAATCACAACAATGAATTGTCATATGACTGAAGTCATTGTCAAAAGTAGTTATAAAAACGAGTCAAAGGGTATTTTTTAGTGGCCAGTCTGTATTATAATCATATTTCATGAAGTTTGATAGCAATGTTATTAAAAGAGAGTGTGGAGCCGCCATTAGATAAATCATGACATTCATGAGTAAGGAGTTTGGATCGCATATTTAAGTAAAGCTTGTTTTGAAAAAAATATTGCCCAACAAGAAAATTTGTTTATGACATTGACTTCCCTTTTAAAGAAAAGAGATAACAATAACAAACGTTGCCAGCTCGTTCAAAAGTATTGTTTTACTGGTGAAGTAAAGGTAATTTATTGATTATGTATGAAAACATTAAAAAAAGTTAAAAATCATATTTCGATACAGGTTCACATAACATTTTTTACTTCTTACGACCTCAGGAATCTGCTGTTGAATTCATTTGGATTGCTTACGAGCAGAGTGTATAAGGGTGCTTTTTTACCAGAGATGTGACCGATGTTGTACATTAACATTAATAATAGTCGCGAAGATTGTATAGAAATAAATATAAATAATTGTGTGAAGAATAACGCATGTGTTTACAATGAAGCGAAAAATTGAAAAAATTAATGGTTCCGACAGGATTCGAACCTGCGTTTCCAACGGCTTTCCGGGCCAACACGGGCGTCCTACCAACTGGACCACAAACCAGATGTCAGAGTCATTGAATCTTTCAACCAGTTGCTTCAACATGCCTTAGAGTGGCATCGTAGCGCCATCTACCGTAAATATTTAGACATTATGGTCCGCACCATCGTCTCAAATTTGTTGAGAATCGAAAGTAACGATGTGCTACACCCGAATTAATTATTTTTAATTTTTTATTAAAGCAGTAACGTCTAAATAATTAAAAGATGAAATAATAATAATTAACGCATGTGGTAAACTTCAGCTGTGTGGAATTAATATTGTGTAGAATCGCTACTAGGTAGAGTCAAGATTGTGTAGAAATAATGACTGTGAAGAATAACGCATGTTGTAAACTTCAGCTGTGTGGAATTAATATTGTGTAGAATCACTACTAGGTAGAGTCAAGATTGTGTAGAAATAATAAATGTGAAGAATAACGCATGTGGTAAACTTCAACTGTGTGGAATTAATATTGTGTAGAATCACTACTAGGTAGAATCAAGATTGTGTAGAAATAATGAATGTGAAGAATAACGCATGTGGTAAACTTCAGCTGTGTGGAATTAATATTGTGTAGAATCACTACTAGGTAGAATCAAGATTGTGTAGAAATAATGACTGTGAAGAATAACGCATGTGGTAAACTTCAGCTGTGTGGAATTAATATTGTGTAGAATCGCGACTAGGTAGAAACAATAATGGCATGAACATCGCATAATCCTATTATATGTAGGGGCAAGTGCTGTACCTGTGGACGGTTTTACCTGTGGACACTACTCATACAAAGAAAACGAATAACCATAGACAAATACAAATCACTTATTTGAAAATCATTTTTTTCATATGGCAATAGCTATTCGCCATCTTTACGGATGACAGAAACTGCGTGTTTTGTGGCTGCCGAAAGTTTTTGTGACAAAAAGTAAGTTTTTTTCCTTCTTTTTAAGCATGTTTTATGCAAAATCTGCAAATGTTTCGGGTGTCTTTGCAGTGGCATATTAATTTATATGGTGTAAACGTTATTTCTACAAGATTTTGTTAGTCGTAGGTAGCATTAATAGTGACCGGTATGAATTCAAAATAAAACCCGCCAAAATTGTACCTGTGGACACCTCCGTAAATGTACCTGTGGACTGTCCATAGGTACAATTATACTGAATGTACCTGTGGGCAGTAAAATTAATATTTTTGTTTTATTTAGTGCCTCGTAGAAAAACTGGGATAAAGAGACAAGATATGCCTGGACACTCTGACTTTAGTAAGGAAAGCCACTGAGAAGTTTAAAATTCCAAATTCGATCATCTTTAAAATACAAAAAATATCATCATCATCATCATCAGCCGAAAGACGTCCACTGCTGGACATAGGCCTCCCCCAGAGAACGCCACCATGACCGGTCCTGCGCCTCCCGCATCCAGCGGACTCCAGCGACCTTCACCAGGTCATCAGTCCACCTTGTGGGGGGCCTACCCACGCTGCGTCGTCCGGTGCGTGGTCGCCACTCAAGAACTCGATGGCCCCAGCGGCCGTCGGTTTTACGAGCGATGTGCCCTGCCCATTGCCACTTAAGTTTTACTATCCTTCGGGCTATGTCGGTTACTCTGGTTCTTCTGCGGATCTCTTCATTTCTGATTCGATCTCGCAAAGAAACTCCGAGCATAGCCCTCTCCATTGCTCTCTGAGTGACTTTGAGTCTTCTTATAAGGCTCATCGTGAGCGACCACGTTTCAGTTCCGTATGTCATCACTGCCAGCACACATTGTTCAAAGACTTTTGTCTTGAGACACTGCGGGATATTGGACGAAAAGATAGTACGTAGCGTCCCAAACGCTGCCCAGCCAAGTCGGATTCGACGATTGACCTCTTTCTCGAAGTTGGACCTACCTAACTGGACAGTTTGTCCAAGGTATACATAGTTGTCCACAACTTCGAGCGTAGAGTCTCCAATTTTTACCGGTCGTGGTTGAACACGGGCATTAAACATGATTTTTGTTTTCTCCATGTTCATCCTTAGACCAACACGCTCAGAGGCTCTACCGAGATCTTCGAGCATCGTACTTAGGTCCTCCACGGTCTCAGCCATGACTAATGTTGATGCCTAGCCCTACCCAGTCCAGAGTCTTGAAAACATCTTCCAGTGCAGCGGTAAACAGTTTAGGAGAGATCACATCTCCTTGCCTGACTCCCCGCTGCAGTGGTATGGGTTTCGAGTTCTGGTCCTGGAGTCGGACTGACATAGTGGCGTTTTCGTATAAACACTTCAACACTTCGATATACCAGTAGTCAACTTGGCACCGTTGGAGAGACTGTAGTACAGCCCAGGTTTCAATCGAGTCGAAGGCTTTCTCGTAGTCCACAAATCCTAAGCAAAGGGGCAGGTTATACTCTTCGGTCTTCTGTATAACCTGTCGGAGCGTGTGTATGTGGTCTAGAGTGCTAAAACCTTTTCGGAAACCGGCTTGTTCGGGAGGCTGGAAGTCGTCGAGCCTGCGTGCGAGACGATTTGTAACGACTCTCGAAAACAACTTGTAGACATGGCTCAGAAGTGAGATGGGTCTGTAATTCTTCAACAAGGTATTATCGCCCTTCTTGAAGAAGAGCACCACAATACTTCTGTTCCATGCCTTAGGCGTTCTCCCTTCCAGTATGACGGAATCAAACAACTTCTGAAGAGCTTTAAGGATCGGTTTTCCACCTGCCTTCAAAAGCTCGGCTGTGATTCCGTCGTCACCAGGTGCCTTATTGTGCTTAAGCTGTTTGAGAGCCGTCGCAATCTCGTACTGGCTGACGTCCGGGATGTCTTCGGTATAGTGCCGGGCTAATCTAGATCTAGGATCGGTATCTAGATCGGGATCGGGTTGGCGTGTTGACGTGTACAGCTGCCCATAGAAACTCTCTATCTCCCTCAAAAGCTCTGGTCTAGAGGAAACAAGACTAACATTCTCCGTCCTTAATTTTGCGAGCTGGCTCTGCCCAATAGACAGATCTTTAGCAAAGACTTTGGAGCCCTTGTTTCGCTCAATTGCTTCTTCAATACGGTTAGTATTGAATCGGCGTATGTCACGAGTGAGGGCCTTGGAGATCCGTCTATTGAGCTGGCTATATAAGGTCGCGTCACCAGAGGATTGTAGTCTCATTTCGTTCCTTTACTTCATAAGCTTAAGAGTAGAGTCAGAGAGCTTTTTGGTTTTGTTCGTTCGTCGAGCCTTGAAAAACTTAGACCCAACGGACCTGAAAAACAAAAAATATACCGTCGAAATATTGGTGAAAAAGGTTTCGAAGTCAAAAATGATATCGGGAGGATCTTTAGCAATACTGAGGAGCAACAGCTGTATCATTACTTTAAAAAAGCAGCATATCTACAGATGTACCTGAAAAACAAAAAAAAACAAGTTCGGGAATTTGCCTATGAGTTTGCTAAACTAGGATCCTAACAGACACGCCGTTAAAAAAAGGTATTAAGGTGGAGGAATCGAAACGAGCCAATAATAATAAGAAGAAGCATTCTACTGGAACAAATAGTACCAAAGACGTTAGATAAAGATAAATCTTAGTCTGATAAGCTTAAAACAATACCCGATGCCAAACAAAAATTATTTTAGAGGATGAAATATATCTCTTATACATTTCAAAGGCTCACAAAGACAACGTAAATTCCGATGACGAATGAGGTTTTTATTTTCTAAAATGTTAAATATAAAATGATGATTCAGATAACACTGCTAGCAAAGAATGTATCCAATGATGTTGTTATTGATTGCTGATTATTTTCCATAAAGAAAATTAGGTTTTCCTTAGGAATGTAAAGTGTCAAACGATGATTATGATACTGCTGCTGACTATGGAGGCTTTTTAAAGTCCCATAATTATACTTGAGATTCTGCTAAGAATATTACATTTCAAGAAGAAAAAAAAGTAATTATGATATGCAGAGCAACGTATAATTACATGTTGATTAATAGTAGGTAAAGGTACAAACAGTAGATGAACCTATGGACAAAATGAGTTTTTTTTTTTAAATGCTTTTATCCGCCATCTCCGGATAGCTAGCGTAGAAGACATATGTGGACTTTAAAGATTGTTTAACTGTGATTAAAACAAAATAAATATTTTATTGGTAATACGCGTAGTTTTTGTCTAACAACTGGTTAAAGGTTCCACAGGTACAGCACTTGCCCCTAATTTGTAATACCTCTTAATGAACAAACAGGTTAGGTAAGCAGGTAATAATGGTGAAATAACTTTAAGGAACACATCAGAGAAACAGATTTAAAATATTTCTAATGTGCTTGGATGTATTAACCTGCTACAGCAAATTAAAAAATATATATTATATTTCTAATTTGAACTTTGAACCGTGTCAAAAAGTTCGGAATTATTATCTGCCACATATGACTTCGTATGCAGTAAGGGTTGTCTTTTTTTTTTTTTTTTTTTTTTTTTTTTTATGTCAAAGGGGGCAAAAGAGCAAACGTATCGCCTGATGGGAAGCGATTACCGTCGCCCATAAACACCTGCAACACCAGAGGAGTCACAAGTGCTTTCCTACCCGGAGGACGAAGATAGTTAGAATGCCTCTATGCTAGTAATTTCACCGGCTATCTTACCCCCACACCGGAACACAACAATGCGAACATTGCTGTTTGGCGGTGGGTTAGCAGGCAAGACGGTAGTAACAATCCGGATGGACCCTGCACGAGGCCCTACTACTCCAAAAACAACCCAAGTCTACAGAAAATAAATCTTAACATTATTTGTGATTTACGTTTTGATTAAATAATTACATTTAAATGAGTCCTTAAAATAATTTTCATTTAAAATCCCAATCATATTTTGTAATGTATGGATACATTCAATAGTTAAATAAAAAGTTAATTTAATTCGATGGAGCAAAAGCCTCAAAACTTATGTGTTGACATAATTATGTGTAAATAGGCAGTGATTTACCCATGCATAACCATGTTATTTAATATTTTGAAGTCCTTACTTATTCAGTAACCCCATGAATACGATATACCTACAGTTCACTCACATCTGACCATATCAATAAATAATTAACCGAGTTCATTCGATTTCAACTATCTATTAAATCGCAATTTGGTAACACGCAAAAAAGAACTGATTTTCACACAAAAGATCGACTTGAAATAAATCGGCAGCGCTTTGACCAATGACCTTATTCAATAAAGGGACAGGACAAAAAGTTCGTATTAAAAATGGCATTGCCTCGCGATGGAATTACTAGGAATCAATTTATAACGTGAATTCGGCAGTTGTGTCCGCCGAGGCGTGCGACCGAAGCTCAAGCAGGGAGCAATTCGTCAATGTCCGAAGTAAAGCCTCTTAAACGCGTTTCTAAAACACGACGCGGCCTCACCGCTGTCCACTTCGGTGCTTCCTACAATCGATAAGACAGTCCTATTACTTATATGGACGTCTATCACTCTTGCCGCTACCAGGGAAAATTACCCGTCGTTTTCTCTTAGAAACCGCTACGGTTCTACTAAAGAGTTCACATTTTAAAACGCATCTGTTAAGTGTGTTCGCGGAAAAATACAGTTCGTAAAATAGAAGCAGGTATGTGCAAGAAATGAGCAAATAAATCAATTACACACCGCCACGGCGCGCCACGGGAAATAATTGGATTTGTACTCAAGCGCCCTGGGGGGCGATCGCTAGTTTATTGTCTAACATTCTTCACGTTACAAGGAAAACCTTGAGAATCTTGAGAAAGAAAACTTATTTCTGGAATAACAGCTTTGACAAAAGAAAGAAATTAAATACACATTTTTGAGGCACTTAATTAAAACGAACTAACTAGTGTTCTTATCGATTTAACTGTCGGGGCCTTGCCTAATTCAAATGCGTATACAATGGTCATTACTGAGAAATCGACATATTAAATGAAAGACATATTTATTATAAAGAAATGTTCGGCCAAAATGAAAGTATAGAACACAAATTTATGGGTAGGTACCTTAAAACTAGGACCCCTCGGTAGGGTCCCATGACCCAAGCAGCATTCCCACGCTGTAATGGATGAAAAGCCTTTTAAAATATTTACTTAGTTTGAGCATAGGTATACCTATTTTAGTAAGTCTTAAGGTGGTTTTTCGGTTTATACCAGTTTACTTTTTTGGATTTAGACTTAGTCGTAAATATATTTTTAATGCAGCAAAGCATTCCGTAGGTACCAAATTTTGTAGGAAAAGTACCTTACACTACTAGACGGGGCCCACATTTTCATCCGCTATTTGTCATTTTTTATTTACAGTGGTCGGGTAAAAAGTATCCTACTTGTAAAACCCATCTTTGGATGTTCAAGCATCAATGTGCCAAAATTGGTTACAATAGTTCAGACGTGATAGTTTGCTTCACTTTTCAAGCAAATCTGTCAGCCATCATCAACGCCCTGAAAAAAAAACATGTCACTTAAAACCGCGTGTAAAAACAGTATAAATTCTCCGTAGAAATCTGTGGATTAAGAGACTGCGTTTTGCCGAAACTCATCAAGTTGGATTTCAAATTATAAATCCTCATCAAAACCTCAAGATAGACCTATCTGGAACAGAAATCGTTTTGTGAATCACTCCCGATCCAAGTAATCGAATACGTACCTCGCGCCCATTATACCCAGCCGTCACAGTTGTCACTCGCATTATATCCAAAACCAGTTGATTGTTTCATCAGTAATCAAGAGAGTCATTTAATTAAAACTTGAACAAGTAACTCATAAAACTAAGCCCGAAATCTTTGTCGTCGCCCGCTCGCTGAAATTACTCGGAAACTTGCCACGAACTTATACCTACTCTCGTTAACTAACAAGTGTAGAAGTTTTAACTACACTTTACACGATTATACGCTGCCTGCTCCGTTATACACCAATTTACAATGGATCCGCACAAACAGTGTATACGTTAGCTATGTGAAGGAGCGCTTGAGGGAACGCCTAAATTTTCAGGTGTGTTGAAACTTTCACGTACTGCACACGGGATCCAAACACCAATTATTTACAAGGTATAATAACGTTTTAAATCAAACTCCCGCATTCACGTTTCGCTTTCACATTCTCTGGACCCTAATCCGACATAGCATTGCGATATCCCCAAATTAGCAATATATAGTGATATCTCTACTGTGCGGATTCGGATAGCAAGATTACATTTGAAAGGTGACTCAACATATAGTAAAAATTAAATAAAATTGCTCGTAATTTGTGATTTTAAGAATATCAAAATGGAGTAGTTTGTGATTGGTAAAATGGAATGGACTTCGGGATTTATTCCCGTCTCGCTCGCTCTTATGCGATCGAGATTTGAATCTCTCCGATTTTCCCTGAACGTCCCAAACCCGAAGGCTTTAAGAGTTTATGCTCAAGGACTATAAGTAGATTTAGATTAGGTGGCAAATAAATGTCCTTACGGTTACTTGGAATTAAGTATTCCGCTAAAGTAGACATTCAGTTGCGAGTTCTCGGACAAGCGCCATTAGAAAATTCTAGATAGGACGTTGTTGTAAGGTAGAGGCTGAAAAGTCAGCAATACATATATGGATGTATTGTTGGACTCAGAGTTGGACAGTTTTCAAATATACCTACAACTAGATATAATCAGTTCTGTAGATTTAGACCATTTATGGCCACATTTTCGACAAGTGGCGTGAAAACATTATAAGGCTTATCGTTCAAGACGTATTACTGATGAGTTCTCGGACATAGTTACGTCATTTAACATGTTGAATTTAACCCCTGCCCTATTTTTCGAAAACATGGTAGAACAAAGAGCATAAAATTGGGTTGTTTTTAAATCCAGCTGCGAGCTGTTATCCAGTACATTAACACGGATGCATTTACGCAAACATTTCGGCGGGTAACTGAAAATGGCGGACGCAGGCGGTCTAACCGACTGTGAAAATAATGGCCGCGGACTAATGTGTTTCTTGAATTGACTGCCACTTAGCGCCCGAAGTTCACCAACGAATTATTACATTTTATGAAACTCGGGAAAGAGCTGCGCTTAAAGTTATACATAGGTGTATGTTTCTAACAATTTTCCTGCAAAACTACTAAATCGATAAAATTGCGGCCTTTTACGTATATTTTTTGCGTTGTCTCTGTGAGATAAATGTATTCATCAAATATACAATTTGCAAAATGGGCTCATGATCAGAGACGATATAAAGAATAAAAAATACGTCCAACTCAAACCCATATTTTGACGACGCGTTTGGCTCGGTTTGTAGACACCTGCCTACTGAGTCGGCGGTCCCGGGTTCGAATCCCGGCCAGGGCAAATATTTGTGCAAATATTTGTTCTTGGGTCATGGATGTTATCTATATATGTATTTATATATTATGTATATCGTCGTCTAGTACCCATAGTACAAGCTTTGCTTAGTTTGGGACTAGGTCGATTTGTGTATGATTGTCCCTTAATATATATATATATTTTTATTTTTTATATTTTCATACGAACTCAGTAAAAATGGCTGTCTGCAAAAGTCTTCGTACAACATAATACTTCAGTTTTAGTCGAGACATTAGTTGAGCTTCACAGAACTCTCTGCTCTATTATTTTAGGCAGGCGGTAAATCAGACGAAGGGCAAGATAACAATTCTTAGGAAAGATAATACACACTAATGTTTGTTTGCTATTATGTCTCATCCAAAAGCTCTGAAATATATGAGCACATTATAATGACCGAGTATTTGTCTGCAAATAAATGGTATTCGTTTGCTCAGTATTTTGAATATTATTATTATACGTATTGACTTTTATTTTAATGTAAGAAGATGCAAAATTAAAATACTATTTTCAATCTCGCGACGTCGCATCGTGGCACGATGTTGCGACGTATCGCGATGCGATATCGTATTTTGTAATTATTGTAGTACTAGTCCTCTTATGAATGAATTATAATTTATACATCAAATTATAGCCTATGACCGATTCTAATATCTTGATTATATTACTGAAAAGCTTTATGGATATCTGTCCCGTAGCACCCCGTAGTTTATGCGCTTAAATGAAACGATTTTTTTCACAAACTTATTACATTTGTATGATGTTTTATTTTCAAATAAGAAAAAGTTATTAGTGCAAGTTTTAATAAGCGAAGATATCCCATACTATAACACAGAAAATAATCGTTAACTAACCGTTTCTGCGTAACATACTGACCTAAATACATAAAACCAATTAACTAAGCTGTTTATCTATTTGCGAATTGTTTTCTTGGATGCATTAATTATGCAGGTAAATGAGAATCATTTTCAACATTTAATTAACTGATGTACATATTATAATTTCTACAGTAATTTGAGGCATTTAACTACCTATTTATAATAATATTATGAATCTAAAGGTAAAATCTAATCTTGATATTGTTTGAAATAGTGAGAGTTAGAATCCTAAGGTTATTTTATTTCTTGGATTCTACTCAGGGGTGGTACAAGGGACAAGTAAATAAATATTGGACAACTACACACAAATGGACTCATGTGTTATGAGTCTAGTAAAACGACGATATACAATATATTTATTTAGATAAATATAAACTTAAACACATAAATTATCCACGTCCAAAGAACAAAAATTCTAATTCATCATACTAATATACTTGCCTTTGCCAGGATTCCAACCCAGGACCAATAGACGGCTGAGTAAACAGCGGCACTACCTTTGTTCCAATTGCGCAACTGCGTAACTATAACTATATGTAAATATATTGCTTAAAAAGGCTACATGTCTATGACAGTTGAATAAGACCCATGAAATAAAGGGGTTCCCGCAATAATCACCAACAATAACCAAACCACCCCACAGATTTGCAATTTTAATCAAACTTATAAAGCTAACAAGGAACAATTTAGCCCACACGCGCTCCATGCTCCTAATTTTATTTCATTTCCTCGTGTTCTCATATTCAGGTTGTAACGTATGTAAATATATGACGGTGGGCTCACTCGACCAACTATTTCCTCGGTGAAAATGCTCCGGAAATTAAAACCAGAGAAAAGTCTCGCTGGACACTTAACTTTCAGAGAGGGTTTAAATTAAATACGTTCCTACTTTGTTTACAAAGAGGCAAGTGCGGACTCTCCGTTGCTACAAAATATCAGAAATGTATAATGGTATAATTGTTGGATTAAATGCAATGCGGAATGCAAACATTACGCGTGGACTGAATAATTGAACATAACACCAAATGTATTCGTATTATGATTAACTATTTCCAGAGATTATTAATGATCATTGAACTAAAATTTCAATTATTGTTATGTTTATAGTTGCGCGTGGATTAATATTTGGTATTTAGGTTAGAACTTAATTAGTTATACACGATATATGGTATAATGCGATTAGTTACCATGTATATTAACGTACGTCTATCATGTAAAGATTAT
Organism: Apotomis betuletana; assembly: GCA_932273695.1. Taxonomy (NCBI): domain Eukaryota; kingdom Metazoa; phylum Arthropoda; class Insecta; order Lepidoptera; family Tortricidae; genus Apotomis; species Apotomis betuletana. Next base: position 10,685,589 of record OW026309.1, on the reverse strand, counting down.
AAACTACAAATCTATATTGTTTATAAACACACATACAAAATGACTCATAATTTCATAACAAAATATAACCATTGCGCAGCGTATGTTTATTAAAGCTTCTCATGGCCCAATTATCTTATAACTTAATTAATAAGATCATTCCTATAACAGGGAATGCTACACTCAGCGGTTGACACCGATGAAATTGGTTATCTAAACAAAAATAGAAATCACGCCACTGCAAATAAGACACTGCTATATCGGTCCCCTATGGAGCTAGCTCCCGTATTTGCTCTTTTCCGTATAAAAATATGTGCAATATATTTTCTCGATACAGGAATTAAATCTGTCACATGTATGCTGCCCGGATATGCCCACAGCAGTTGATCGGTCGCGAAATATTGTTGAAGTTGAACGTCTGAAATTTATGAGATTCTAACTCTGAGAAAAGTTCATCTGAGCTCATTGAATTCAATAAAGTGCATAAAGATGTATGGAATACGGAATATATTTCTCTTTGCTATGTATTTATGTATATATTAACCTCTTACCATGAGCTGCTTGATGTAGTTTATGGTCAATTGATACTTCTATTAAGATGAACCTTTTACTAAGTTATATGTGGGAGCGGAGGTATATTTGTATATAGATATACCTACCTAACCATTAAAATGACATTAAACTTGAGTGTTGTTTTTTTAGGTTTTGTCAAGGAGGTGCAACTAATATTTTTGCAAAATACAAAGGGGAATCGCTAGTCTTACAGCAGCGTAAAAAGACACGAATCGGTCAAGAAAAGCGTTGGTGCAAAACGTCAACGATCGACCTCAACCGACAGAGACGGCAAGCTTATGGTTAGAGCTCACTTTTAAGTACATAAAGGCTCCTTTACACAATGGGCCGACATGGGCCATGATAAGGGACGCAGCTATACGTTAGAGGAGACAAGCGATATTTCTGTCTTGTCCTGTCGTAAGATCAATCGGGACAAGTGCGCCAGCGGGACAAATGCATAAGCCCGACGTGGTTGGCGGTTTTCAGTGCTACCCAGTAGGCAGCTGCCAGCCAGCGGTCCTGGGTTCGAATCCCGGCAAGGGCAAATATTTGTGTGATGAACTCGTATATTTTTTCCTGGGTCATGGATGTTATCTTTATATGTATACATATAATTTATGTCGTCGTCTAGCACCCATATTACTAGCATTGCTTAGTTTGGGACTAGGTTGTTTTTTATATATTACTTTATTAACGCCATCGTATTTTTTCCAAGTAACTAAAGTTGCGTGGTTTTAAGATGGCGTTATTAGTATAACATCTGTTTTTCGATGTGGTAGTCGCGCTTGCCCCGCTATGGCGCACTTGTCGTGACTGGCCTTAGTATTTTAATTTTCGGTTTATAAGTATTTTAATAGACAAGGATACTGGTACTAATAAAAAAATAAAAACATCCAATTGATTTGAAATTATTCCCTTTTTACGAAGCTTTCTTTTAATGCTGCTTTTTTTCATGACAGCTAATTACTCCGGCGCATTAAAAGCGTAAACACGACACACCAACAACCCGAATGTGAGTCTAGCGACTACATATAGAAAGAGAGGATTCCTTACATGAAACGTGATTTTCTGGCATTCTTAGAATACAGTGGTAGTATAGAACCCTTCGTGCCCGAGTCTGACTCGTCCTTGTTTGCATTTACAAAATACTTGTTACCTATAATATACTTGTTACAGAAATAACATAACGAGAAGTATCGGCAAAACTCACCGCTTTTCAAAGTACCAGCAGCTCATAATCCCAAAGATCATAATTCCCACAGACCATAAGTCCGGGTTAACTAGCTGACTCCGTGCCTCCTTATCACCCTCGAACAGTTAAATAAAAACAACTCGAGAATGCTAACAAGCTAATCACGTTATCAGTCTCGCACAGTGTCGTCATTAACTCAACTTTGTACTTTACTCTAGTTAGCATCGAAGCAGACTTCATAAGACCGGGACGGAGGAATGTACTCGGACCTCGTTACAAAACAAGTGAAGTTTAGTGCCTGTTAAAAATAAAGAAAAGTAAGTGGAAAGTTACTATGTACTGCACTGTATGTAGGTCACAGTTTTACCTCTTAAGCCAGTTTGATCTATTTGAATTTGGATTAATCTCCAATTTTGGTTTGGAATTGAATAGTGTTTGACGGAAATTCGATTGTAATTTGTTTTTATGGCTTAACGAAGTGAACCAAATGTAAGATTAATTTCTGATGGTATGGTATAGACCTAGATTCCTCATCATTATTTGCAACCGATAATCCTTTTAAAGAGACACATTTTTATTTTCGTGAAAAATATTTTAAACATTTTCAAATTCAAATCTATTTAGTGTCGCTTTTGTTTGACACGCAATATTTTGTTATATTTTTGATGAATGTCTCTTTATGTGTGCTCGGATTTCAGTATATTTTTAGACGTATATAAACAATTCGTTGATTAAAAACCAGAACTGTGGTACCTAATTGGTTTCAACAGTGGGATTTGATCGCAAAGCTTATTCAAAGTTTTATGTACATTGTTTTGTAGTTTAGCATACTTAGTTCATTTTAATACAACACCGTTTCGTAGTTACATTACTTTCTTTTATTTAAAATTAAAATGTTGCGTATAATATTATGTTATATGAATTGTTTCTTTTTGTAATTATTACCTACTCTTTACGTATCGAGTCTTGCGGTTTTTACACTCGACGTGATAAAATAAAGTAGATTTTACTGTTACATGTTAGTAGGTTATAAAAATAAATTTCATTACCATTATAACAAAACGGGACTTAATCGCGTTCAAAAGGTGTTTATTTCATTACCTCGACGTTTCGGACGTGATGTTACGTCTCAGATCTCGAAGGAACCATGTTGAGTTCTTTCCAGTCTATGAACGTAACGTAACGTCATATTTTATCAATTAAATTTGCAATAATTGTTTCAGAATCAATTTAATTTACAATAAAAATGTTTGGAGCTGTCAATTAAGTATTTCAAATTAAAAAATAAATTATAGTTTACCCAGCTTGTGTCATACTTTATTTGACAAACAATTTCAATTTTAATTTTGATCGTCAATCTCGTTTAGGCTTCGAAAGTGTTACGGTTACGACATCAAAAAGTAGCTAATATCAATCAGTTATTCGTTACTTGGTGCCATGCAGAAGATGACAGGTCCTTTTGAGAGCTGTATTCCACCGACAACTTTCAAACTCTCTTATTTCCTTTTGACACATGTTTGAATACCGAACCTCATGTTACACTATCAAGGTTGATATTCTGATGATGCACATAGTAAAATAAAATGTTAAAAAGGTTAGAAGACATATTTGCGAGCTTGCGTCCCCACGGGGACTCCGTCGTCTTCCCTACCTATCCTATGGGGAGGGTACCGACAGTCACTCGGGGAATTGAATCAATTTGTCGAAGAAACTCCACGCCTTTCGATCTTCGTCACATAGCAATATACCGCTAGTAGTCTGATTTTCCAGCGCACAACTTTATAGAATAACGCGATGGAGATGCGAATAGAATCGTATACGTGGATTTGTTGTAAGTTTGTAAATAAGTATTGTTTATAATTAGATTTCCCTTTTCTGATTCTTTTATTCAAAAGGATTTCGGTTGTTACGTTGGCTTTGCTTATTTATAAGTCCGTATTATTCAACTTCAGTTTCAGACATTATGACGACTGTAGAATGTAGATAACTGAACTGTATCCCTATTGCAGGCCTCGCAAAATTAATATACGATCAAATTTCAAAAAAAAATAATTTGTTTTAAGGCTCAAGGAAATTGACATGACATCCTATACCTATAAAGAATAAAAATCAGACAACCTTCACAAATCAATCTAGTCCCACAGTAAGCTCCAGTAGGCTTGTCCTATAGGCAGTAAACGACGACACAAATATATAAATACACACAAAAATATATATAAAACATCCATGACCACCACATAGCCCATGACATATACCGCACATTACTTCCTAACTTAAATACATCAACTAAATTATATAAGTTCCTATCTATATACATTACATAGGTACACTACAAATTCGTTCACGCACTTGACCAGTGTGTATACAAATCACAAAGCATTTCTCAACCATGCGCTTATCAACTGTTATCGTAAGTGTGGTATTCGTTTGACCCTATATCAGTGATCTCATTCGGACCTCACATATTAATAACGAAATAAAGACACCTATAAAAAAACATAAAAGCTGTTAAACTGCGATCTAGCATCATAGAACTCTACCAAGTGGCACAAATATGGGTCTGGCACGCCGCGCGCGCCTTGGGCGAGGTTCTCTTGCCAAATGTGCCATCCGATAACGCCAGAACATTGTAGCAAATTTACAACCACCCTATTAGCACTAAATCTAAACATTAACCCGATTCCGGTAACCAAACTTCACGGTTACTCGCCCGAAATATCGGTCACAGAAAACAGATATTTTAAGTCAACACTTCGCGATCTTGGCGAGCGCTCGCGGGTTATAAACATCTAAATTCAAGATAAAATAGGGTACTTACTCGCTACAAACGTACAGCTTTGGAATTGAAAAGACTGTTTCTACTAGATTGCGGGATTCATAGAAACACTATTAATATTAGGTGCTATCTATTTTTTTAAATCATTATCATTGCAATTGGGACTTTATCACACTAATATTATAAAGGCGTAAGTTTATGAGTGTGTTTATGTGTATGTATGTTACTTCTTCACGCTCAAACGGCTATAGGTATGAAGGTAGCTGACACCCTGGAATAACACATAGGCTACTTTTTTTTCCCGAAAATCGAGTGTTCCCGTGGGCGGGTAACACCGCGCGGCGCAGCTAATCTTGTATAAATATTATTTTCTCCAACTTGCTTGGAAATGTTCCCATTAATGTAGTAAAACTGGACCGCGAAATCGTTCGTTATTTTAAGAAGGCGTTAATACAAATTAAAAAATATATATATTATTGGCCTTAGCCGGGAAATCAATATTATTTAAATAAGACGATTAAGTAAAAAACACACCTTCCGTTTATGACGTCTCATACAAATGAGGGTACGCTTAATTTGGCCGGTTACTGCATTTTTACTTTTAATTTTTTCAAAGACTTTGATAATTCACCATACAGCCAATTGTCCACTAAATTTAAAAAATAAAAACTATCATAAACTTTTTAACTGACTTTTCCCGGCCTCGGCAGTAATGTACTATTATGTAATTACCTCTAATACTAAATAATGTAAACTAAAAATAAAATTTAAATAACCTTTTTTTTTCAGCAATGGCGTCACAGAAACTAATAGTGGCAGAGCCAGTAATCAAAGATCGATACTTCATCAAGCCGCTGATGTGCGGGCCGGGTCCCTGCGACGTGTGGCCCTCTGTCGCCGAGGCTCTGACGAGACCTGTTATATCGCCAATATGTGACGAATACTTTCATGTAAGTAATTAAAAAACGAAATCTAGTAGGTACATAGCATTTTATGGTATGACAAAAATATTGATAAGTACATAATTTCAACCAACATGTTAAAGTAAATAATACTTTCCCTGAGGTCTAAATATTAACATAGCTATTTCATGTTTTGGAGTTCTGCAGTCGAAAATAAGTTGAACAAAAAAAAACAGTTTTCTCTGCGTGAAATTTGTCACTTTAGAGTAATTTTTGAAACAAAAATTATGAATGAAAAATTCTAACTGTAGCACTAACATCCAAACTAAGTAAAAAAAATCCGCCTTAAGAGGCCTTATTCCTTTTAAAATGCTGATTGTTTAGACATTTTTCTCTATTATCGAACATGTTTCTTAACATATTGTTGATGTTACTTCCTAGAACAGGGCTATTGGGGTTTATTGATATATATTTGAAACCTATAGTTTGAATTTTTAATTCATAATTTTTGTTTCAAAAAGTACTCGAAATTGACAAAATTCACGCGAAAAATTAGTTTTTTTCAACTTATTTTTGACTGCACGCAATAAAAGCATAAAATAGCTACGTTACTTCCTAGAACTCGGGGAAAAGTATTATTCACTTCAAAAAGTTGGTTGAAATTATCAATATATTAGTCGTAATACGAAAAAAATAAAATTTAAAAGGAATAAGGCCTCTTAAGGTACATCCAAGTTGCACTTCATAATCAATCAGCAACATGCCTCATCAAAATAACCTCGTCTCTAATTACCTATGAGCATCCTTTTCATTATTCGGTTACGAATATTCGGAAACATATAGTGGATATCTCAGTAAGCGTCAGATCTGTGGAGAGACCCTTGCCATGTGAATTATGGACCTCCATTTCCAAGGTTACCAAGATACGTTCGGCAAGCGCAATCATTTCGCGGCTAGGCATAACTGGAATGATTCTAAAAATAGGAAGCACCCTGAGCAAGACCTAACGTAATTATAGTGATTATTGTATTAAGCGGTTTACACTCACGTGAAATTGTCAGGAACGGCCCGACATGTTTCGAACTCGTATGGAGCCCTTCATCAGGGACGGCTGCCCGTACACCGCCGCGGCAAACTCGTCACGGCGGTGTACGGGCAGCCGTCCCTGATGAAGGGCTCCATACGAGTTCGAAACATGTCGGGCCGTTCCTGACAATTTCACGTCAGTGTAAACCGCTTAATACAATAATTAAATATGTCTCACGAAAGTTTTCATAAAATTTTAATTATAGTGCATTCTATAAAAAGTCACTATATATATACTTAATTAAATTAGGTGGGCAATATTAAATATTGCTCATATCATTCAACATATTGGGATATTGCGTGCATAGTTAAGAGTCCGCAGCAAGGTCCGCTCAACTCCGCGTTGAGATCGCGCGCTTACGCTTTAAAATGTTGTTGTTTCACCTAGAGGAAGACAGGGCGCTAGCAGTAAAGCGAGAGCGCGCTAGGAGCAAAGAGTATGTAATCACTACGTTTTAAAAGACGGGAGTGCCATACAAAAAGCAAACTCATGACATAATGCCAACATCAAGAACAAAATAGGGATGTCACATGTTACACAAATTATCGAATTATCGATATCGATATCTATATTTAAAAAAAATGGTTCAGGCGGGGTTCGCATTCGCACCCGCGTCTCCAACGGCTTTCCGGTAATTTAAATCATTAAATATTTCGCTTCAATGTAAACATTTGGTTTACTTTAGGTTACTGACTTCATAAAAAAAAACAAGTGTGCAAATAATTTTATTTCGTTCAAACTTTGCTTGGCTTGCTGATAAACATAGACGAAAAAAGCCGTTTCATCACTCCAGTCTGTGCTCCAGGTTGGAAGTTCTGCAACACAAATAATACAGGGTAAACAGAAAATTACAGAGTAAAAATGAATCTGTTTGTCCAGATGAAACCGTACCATTCATAGTCCATTGAAGATTTTTCGTAAAATATTTCTGTGACCATAATCTAACTCAAACTGGCATAAAAAGTAGTGATAATAATGTCTTATCCTCTCATTTGAGACGGCTTTAACAGCTGTATTCAAGTGCACACTTTTGTATAAGTACACATACCAATAGGCTTTTGCTTGAAGAAAGATATTCCGTGTTTACCCAGGTATTTTTCACTTCAAATGAAAATTATCGATAAAACTTACATACAGCACTATTGTTTACATACGTATAAGGGTATGTATTATTTTACCCGAAATACCAAGTTTTCAATGAAACTTACGATTAACATGGTTATAACACGCAGTAATTAAGTATATTTTTTACTTACCGATCTTCGAACGGTGGAAATCTTGCCATGAATAGTATTTTTTGACCGTCCATTCGACACGTTTTCATTCTGCATATTTCGCACTTTTTCCTTTTCAATCCACTCATTTTTGCAATTGTGATTGTCTTGTGTACCTTCTAGACGACCACTACACCCAAAGAATGCAAATTATTAGATTATTTGTGAAATTTGAATTATTTGAAAAGATCGCAGAACCTTGACAGAAGTGACAGACTACACAACAAAATAGAAACGTCATCTAACATGGCATGGCGGACAAAAATGGCGGCTGAGGTACAACCCGCCTAAATTCGATTGTCGCCAATTATCTAATGCTTTGTAGGTTTCAACGTTCTTTCAAACTTAGATAGGTAAAAATTCACCCCCGTTTCATATAGCCGTTGTCGTTCGTTTTTTACCTTGAGTTGCGCGAGGCTGGCGGGGGGCGGTGCTTACCGCCGCCCCCCCGGACCGTTCCCCGCGCTAGAGTAATTCGCTGCAGTTTCGCAACAATTTTTTGTAATTTATTTTAAGGTTTTCGTAGTTACGCTCTCATTTTAAAACTACGAGATCAATTTTGATAAATCTTTTTACTTATCAAACTGCATAGTTTAATCGACACCGGAAATAGGTTTTGACTTCAATCTAAACTATATTTTGGTCGTAGTATGCCGCCAAACTGAACAACTTTCTGGGGTCTAAAAATGCAAAACTTGTACTCGCTCTATTTTCTTTCTATTAACATTTCAAGAGTCATAAACTAGTTTTAGCCCTAGATATATCTTATCTCATTATATTTAGAGAATTTCATGATAATGTGACATGTTATATTAAAATAAGGACGTAACTACGTTTGTATGAAGAATCGAGCTTGCTGCGGACTCTTAAGTAAGCTTTTTCTCAGGCTACATAGTTGCGTTATAAGGAATTATATTTCAACAATGGCCCTTCAGAACACCAGTAAAAATAAATTAACGTACCGAAATCATATCTTAACCTTGTCCCCAGGTAATGGACGACATTCGCGCCGGTATTCAATACGTGTTTCAAACACGTAGTAAATTGGTGCTTCCGATCAGCGGTTCTGGCCATACTGGGATGGAAACTATCATTAGCAACCTCATCGCCCCCGGAGAACTGTTACTCGTTCCTTTGAGGAGCATATGGGATGAGCGCGCTTGTAACATGGCTGGTAGATATGGTGAGTAAGGTTTATATAGATTTTTGCCAGTAAGATTAGCTATCAGCTTTTCTGAACTCACTGAGTTAGTCACTCATCACCCTCGAGTGCTGCTCGAGGCGAGGAATACCTACGTGTTTCAAACAGCAAGTTATTGCTTCCCTTCAGCAGTTCTGGCCTCACTGGCTGGAGACTATATCATTAATCAATCTACAAGTAGCGGGGATTTGGTAGGAACACGCTTGCATGAGGTCGTCTTGATATGATACATAAGCTGGTCTATTCAGAATTTCACATGGCTATTCTCAATAGTTTTGGTGAGTGGCTGCTCAAACAGTTCACAAATGGCAAGGAGGACTATAATGTACAACCTTTTTTAATACAATATAAGGATACGTTTAATTGTGGACAGCATCATTCGTTTTCGATTTAGCTTTACAAAATAAAATAAAAATACTTAAACTGGTTCAGATGAAATACGGTCAGGCAGCATTTTTTTGATATTTTTCAAATTGGTAAAGCCACGCGTCACTCGTTGTATGGAGCGCCGCAGAATATAATATAAAAGTGGTTCATGCAGCTCATAGCTCGGGATACTCGACCGAACAACGCATGAATACGCAACCAAAGTAAAGACCGTTACAAATATTTACCTTTGGAATAAAAAGGTCACAAGTGACTGACACCTTTGGACACTTGTGATGTTGTTCTTCTAGCAGCCACGTTTTACATCAAATATTGGCTTTAAGTTGTATCGCTGGAGATTGTTGCATATATTATGCGCATGTTAATGGTATTGCCACGTGTAGGGTAAGACCTGTGACAGATAGAGTGAATGAACACTATGAACGAGAAGACACTGTAAGTTGGTTCGCACAAGTAGACTGATTACCTTATCAAGATCACTGGATACCAAAAGGATACCATTTGCTGTGAGATATTTTACAAAGAGAACTGTTACTTTTTCATTGGTCAGCACCTAATTTGTTTTTTTCGACTTCCAGGTATCAAAGTGGAGACCATTCGATCTTCTGTACCATTCACGAGCTTCTCTTTGGAAGAGATAGAAGCGGGATTAAAAAAACATCGTCCAACAGGGATTTTCATCACTCATGGCGACTCTTCGACTGGCACCATCCAAAACCTCAAGGGTCTTGGTGAACTCTGTCATAAGTAAGGAAATTACAGTTTCACATTTATTTGTAAACGAGACGTCTTTAGATTGATATTTCATTCCAAAGAACTTGATTGTCAAAATAGTACCTAAGTATGCTATTCTTACCCAAGTAGATTTCATGATTTGTCCTTCTTTCACGCAATCAAAAGCAGCATAGACTATGGACTGAAAAGTGATCTAAGCAGACTACATTTTAGTGATATATTTATCTCCAAAAATACACAGTTATTTTTTATTTTTTTTTATTTATTTAAGGATTACCAACAGATAACACATCAGACTATAACATATGTAGTATAAGTACACAAATGACAAACAGGATGCTTATCCAATTATAGGTAACCACGGCTAACATTTGGGTTCTTTAAAGGATAAAATTGCTAATAAGCAGTGACTGCCATTACAGTCAATCTATGTTGAGCGTAATAGCAGGCAGTGCGGGTACATAAAAAAGAAAAAGACTTACATCTAAAAACAAATAAAAAACAATCATACAGATAACACGGATAAAAAGACATAGTACAAATCCGAATTCAGAGGTTCATCACGCTCCGGAATCCAGGGAGACCAGATATGCAATGATACTTTTTCTGAAGTTTGAGTACTTGTCATGGAATATATCAAGTTTTCCAAACATCTGCGGAAAACATGACCCTAAATAACTATGTTACTCAAAGTTCGTTTCTTAAGTTTTCATACAATATTAACTTTGAATTCAACTCAGCCAAAAGTCGTCAAACATGACAACCGCGAAGTAATTCAATACGCATTGATCATGGCTGAACTCTTTCCTGTGACCCCGTTTCGATAGGTCGAAGTTTCAAACTGTATTTTTGGGGATCGCAGCATTCACAGACAAACACAAATACAACCCAGAACTATTTGATTCGTGATTGATCATCATATAATCCAACTAGCGACCCGCCCCGGCTTCGCACGGGTGCAATTCTGATAAATTAAGCATGTATTATACATATAATACATGCATAAGGTGCTTAAATGGGACTGGGCTGGACACGTTTGCCGCATGTCGACCGAACTGTGGGCTAAGAATACCACTGACTGGATCCCACCTAATGTACGACGTCGCGGCAGACCACGCCGGAGATGGCGGGATGACCTAGACATATTCCGAAAGGATTGGTCCGTTGCTGCCTTGTCCAGAGACGACTGGAAGAAAGAGAGGGAGGCCTTTGCCCTGCAGTGGGACAGTACAGGCTAAAAATAATAAAAAATAATATACATATAAACCTTCCTCTTGAATCACTCTATCTATTAAAAAAAACCGCATCAACATCCGTTGCGTAGTTTTAAGGATTTAAGCATACAAAGGGACATAGGGACAGAGAAAGCGACTTTGTTTTATACTATGTAGTGATGATGTAGGTACACAGGGTGCACTTACCTACATTGGTCAATTTTCTGTTTGCTTTTTTTTTACATTGTCGCTTTTAATTATTTTAGTTAAACTAGTGCATAATAATATAGTGGCTCTGTGAGATGTAGACTTCGTGAGTTTGTTTCGAAATAGCTGTCTGTAATTTATTAAGTTTTCTACCCCCATATCACCGCCATTTTGAAAAATATCGAAAAACTGAATTAAATAATAATCTATATACTAACTTATCGAAGCTACACGCAAAATTTTATAAGAATCGGTAGAGAAATGCGACCACTAAGGGAGAAGAACCGGAAAGTCAAACATCCAAACATCCGATACGAAATAATTTGGAGCCAGGGCTTGAAATGGGGCTCGCTTCATTCGCTGGGTCAATAACTCACTTATTCCTCAGATGTCACTAACATTTAAAATTCTATTAAAATAACTAACTTTACTAAACTAGGTCGGACCTAGAATCTGGGCCGTCCCGTCAGAATACCTAAGCAGCTGAACATCAAACTGTGATTAGGCCTCATGCCACGAAGTTAAAACACTGACCAAATACCTAAGCAAAAACCACTCACCAACTACCAACGACGCTGTAACTATTTTAGCGGGGCTTCTTTCAGTGCCAAAGTAAAAAGAAAACGAACTTTAGGAGAAAAACTCTTCGATTGCCCTCTGAGACACAAGAGGCTGAACAATTTAATTATATTCGCTCTCTCTTTCACCCGTGACTTGGCTTTTTGCGTCTCAGGTCTCCGGATACCGGCAAAGATGAAAAACTCTTTTAATTGTATCCCGAGAACTGCAATTACCATGCAAAGCAAAATGGAAAGTGCACGGATGATACAAACTTTCCGCAACCGCATTCGGGAACTTTCTTTTAAATGAACGCTTCTGTCTCCCGTTTTAATTTTATTACGTACTTGCAGCAATTTTCAGCTAGCTTGATTAAAACTAACAAGTTTACAACTTTAGCTGTTTTATATCCACGTCGGAATTTACACGGCAAGATTTCGCAGGCATTATGGATAGACGAAACATTTTACAGCATTTTGTAGACAAAATTGAAATTTCTGTGATGTACGTACGTCCCACATCGCTGTATGTAAAAGTACTACTGACGAGCATTTACTTTCTAGACTATTTACATTATAAAATACCTAGTGTAAGTGTAACTTGAAATAAAATTGTAAGTATATGACGTCTAGCTAAGTTCGTTCGCCTAGCTCCACAGTACTCGCGAAGTGGACCGAGGTTGGCCGATGCGGAGTTGGTCAATGTATGAGTTTCTGCAGCGAAGTATCTCTCCACACTATCATGTTCGCCCAAATTCGGTCAAATTCGCGTGTAGTGTTGAGCCAAAATTAGATTTTGTGGCCTGCTAAGCGACGGTCCCGAGTTCGAACAGAAGCATTTTTTGTAGCGTATATTTTTTGTTCCTGGATCTTGTGTTGTTTTCAGGGTATTTAAGTATTATAGTATGTAGAAATGTATATACACTAAGGCGATTTATATAAAATTGTCCCATAACACTAACTTAATTGTTTTCAGATACGGAACTTTGTTGCTAGTGGACACAGTGGTGTCTTTGGCAGCGGAACCATTTTTGATGGACGAATGGGGCGTCGATGCAGTGTACACTTCAGGCCAGAAGGCGCTGAGCGGGCCTGCTGGCATCTCCCCTGTGGCTTTCAGTGCGCGTGCAGAGTAAGTTACCTGTAAATACGAAATGAACTTGCTAGTGGACACAGCGGTGCCTCTGGCGGCGGAACCATTATTGATGGATGAATGGGGCACGCTGCGAGGCGAGGCAAGACCAGCAGGTGCTGAGCGGGCCTGCTGGCGTCACTCTTGTGGCTTTCAGTGCGCACGCAGAGTAGGTTACCTTATCCGAATAGCATGTCTTAATAACTCGTATTCAGTAAACCGGGAGGCTCACACGTTGAATCTATGTTTATTAAGTACGCAATAACTTTTTTTTTATAATTTAAAACACCGGTGAACCAAAGCAGAGAGGCAACCAAAACATAATTTGCAGACTCATTAAGTACCTACCGTCGAAGCAAAACTTATGAACAAATCAGACCACATTAATCGAAGTACAAATAAGACGATTTTTCTATAGATACCAAGCGATATAATTATTATGTTTATGTAAATCTTCTAAAATCCTGTACTTTTTCCGTGCGCGTAAATGTCACTATCAATCACTCTATCCCGCGCTGTTGAGCCAGAATGTTCTGCTTGATAACCCTATCGAGCACTAAAATTGGGGCCTATTGGATAATAAAAAAACTTTTATGAACACTTATTTTATACGTAATAAAAATATTCCACATTTCTACACCGCCCTCCTGCACGCGAGCCTTCTGACGCCGATAAGCCGAGGGTAAATACTATAAAAAGGGTAATTGAAATAACTAATCTGCTATACGTATTATGAGAAATATTGTGTGACTCCAATAAATCTCTGAAGTTAATTTCGATCGGAATATTTATGCGGTCTCTAAGCACTGGAAGTTTTCGTTTTAACAACCAGAAATAAATAAACTAAGAATTAGTCGAAGAATTGGAACGAACTAGAGTCCGTAGTTGCCAGTTGGTCAGATCGCCGCGCCGTAACGCCAAGCAATTGAGTCACATTATACATAAACAACCACTAAATAAAGTTTTCAGGAGAAAACTTTTGACGGTTTTTATTCTGTGTTGTCGAATGCACGGAAACGAAGTCAACCAGAGACCCCAAACACAAAGTATGAAAGCGAAAGGATGAAATTAACAGTCTGCTATTGAACGATATCTAGGTACTACGTCATGGACGATCAATGCTTTATATTTAAATGAAATAAATACTCTACTTTATCTGTTTTTGAACTAGTCGACGCGACGTATCCTAAGTGGAAAATAACAGTCAACTCAGAAAAGCTCGCTCAATATCATGTTCCACCTAGCTATTAAGTAATTCATAATAGTAACTAGGAAGTATTGAATATATATAACTTGTTTCCAGAGCAAAGATAAACAACAGGAAGCACGAACCGCCGTTCTACTTCGACATGAAGTTATTGGCTCAGCAATGGAACTGTTATGACAAGATCCGCGTGTAAGTATTTATATAACCCATTTTCTTCTCTTGATATTGCGATGTCGGTAACTTAGAATAAATTCAAAATGTTTTCTCAAGCGCAGGCTGATACTGATATACCTGTTAGATGTTTTCAATAAATTCTGCGGGTAAAGGTACCTAACTTTTGGACGCCATTTTATTTTTAAGAGTTTTGGATTTGGGTTCCTGAAAATTACTAATTATCACATTGAATATCCACCAATTCAATTGTCACGGAATTGGTATTTATGTAACAGAAGTTTTAAACAGTTCCAAGAAGCTATTCTAAGTTCAAGTTGTTATTATTATATTATAATAATACCTACCTTTGGCTGAGTTTTGCACCTTACCAAGAGTTTTGAATGCCAAAGGGAAAGATTTAACCTAGAACCTTTAAAAGCTTGATATTATTTTTATAGACAGGACAAATGTTTAACAATGAGAAGTAAACTCGGTTTGCTCAATATTGCTTTTATTAATCAGACAGTAACTGACAGACAACGGACAAATCTTCTTTCTAGATTTTTTGCAAATAATCGTAACACGACGTACTTAGATAAAATAAAATAAAATAAATATCGGACAACCTAACACAAATCGATCTAGTCCCAAATTAAGCTCAAGAAGGCTTGTGTTATTGGTACTAGACGACGATATACGTACTTATATAGATAAATATATACTTCAATACATAGAACAACCATGACCCAATAAAACCCGATGACCCGTAAAAAAAGATTTTGACTATCGTTCCATACTCATAGTAGAAATTTGGACTTCAATTTACCTACGGAAATCCCAGCAGTTCCCCTGAAAAAAAATAAAAGACTTCAATAAAGGGTTATATATCATTGTTAGGTTACTCAAAGAAATTTGTTTCACACAGCTACCACCACACTCTCAGTCCTCCACTAGTATGGGCGCTCCGGCGTTGTCTGGAAGAGATCATCAAAGAAACCCTCCCCAAGTCCTGGGCCCGTCATGCAGCAGTCACCGCACACTTCCACAAACGCCTGCAAGAATATGGGTTCCAGTTTCTGATAAAGAAGCCCGAGGATCGACTGATCACGGTCACCACCATTGAATTACCAAAAGGATATGATTATAAGAAGTTTGTGGATCATATGAGGGCCAAGTAAGTTTGCATATTGAATCATAATTTCGTGCAGTTAAGAAAATTGCTGGAAGGGCGAATCGTTTATTTACACTTTTTTTGCACATTTTCATAATTAAAACGGCTTAGAAGAGGTTAGTGCTACTTACCTGAATCTCCAAGACAAAAGAGTGAAAAGGATACGTGTTTCAATTTCCGTGGCTGTATGTAATCGGCTGTCAAGCAGAAATTTTCAAAATGAAGAATCACATCATGTGTGTGTGTTCAGTTCTCATAGATATCTTCAATATAATACATATATTTATTATTTTTATTTCGTCCTACTTACCGTATGTATATTATTTTGTCTTTTTTATAGGCACAACATCATGATAATGGCCGGCCTGGGGCCAACAGTGGGCAAAGCTCTAAGGATCGGCATCATGGGCGTTAACGCGACGATGGATGTGGTAGACCGAGTCGCTGACGCCATGGCAGAGACAATGCGAGCTATGACGAAATCATCGCTTTAACATGTACTGTAAAGGAAACTGACATGTGTACCTTTTTGACACATAATGTCATTGTGACAAGAGCGAAAAGGTACGTGTTTCAATTTCCTTGACTTTACCTATATAACACAGCCACAGTATACATAGCGGCACGAACAGAAGCTACGTAAGGCTGTGCATCCTGCATTGTTATCTGAGATAGCTATGAGGTCCAATAGGAACACGAAACAGGCCAGAGAAGCGCTCTTACGCTTCTATTACTGAGCTAAAATTGGGTGTTACAAATGTGTACGATGAATGTTAAAATGTACCTTTTTTATGTCATAGAGGGCAAACTAGGAAACGGATCGCCTGATGGAAAGCGATTACTGCGCCCATAGACCCCTGCAATTCCAGAGGAGTCTTCCAGTACGCTTTTTTCTAGAAGGTTTGAAGGTCGTATCGGTCCGGAAATACCGTCACAATTCATTCCACAATGCAGTCGTGCAAAGCAGGAAATATCTAGAAAAACGCACAGTTGTGGACTGCCAACTATCTCTTGCATACCTACTGAAAAAGAGCCCGCTACGCATCCTAGCATTGCGCAGGTTAATACGCTCACACCTTTTCACACCCTCGCTCAGCTCCGCTACCTCGCTCATAGCTCTCGAGGCTGCATAGTTTTATATCTAGTAATACTACTAAAGTTTAGCAATAAAATAAGAATAAAAAGGTACTTTCAGTGTGGTGTCCAACTTCGCCAGATTGTTTCGGAGCTAAACACGTTACTGGATCATCATCATCGTCATCATATCAGCCGCTAGGCGTCCACTGCTGGACAAAGGCCTCTTCCAAAATTCTCCACTATGATCGGTCGTGCACCGACCACATCCAATTGCTTCCAGCAATCGCAACCAGGTGGTCGGGCCACTTTGTTGACGGCCTTCCCACCTTCAACTTTGATTATAGGATTTATCCTTCAAACCAAGGACCATATACCCGGGACTTATGTTCTCATACAAGAAAACGTAACTCTGAAAAAGCTCAAAATTCGGTATAAAAACTAGATGGCGCTGCTTCGTAGCCTGGAAGTGACAAAAATGATATTTTTTACCAATATTTATAAGTGATTTTTGATTTTTGAAAATCAAACGCGTTACTGCTTTGTTTTAATACGATAATATAACTTAAATACACAATTTTTAAGGATTTCATTTTTTAGTCTTCAACAACGTGGTTTGATCGTATTAAAATAGATGGCACTACCTCTGGATAGCTCAAGGTTGCTTGCGGGCTCGCCAATTTTTGCTACACAAAATAGCTAGATGGCGTTGGTGCACTGATATAATGGACAAAATAAGTTACGCCCGAATTGTCAAGCGACATTTCCCACTAACAAACAGTCAGTAACGTAATATTTGTTAGATAAGTTTTGTACAGTCAAGGAATTTCATTTCCTACCCATTTCGTTAAAATGTCGTTAGACATTCGCAATTCATTAAGGCCGAAAATTATATTTCAATTGAAATGTCAATATTATTATTTGTCACTTCATTTTACAAAAAACCTCCTCGCGAAAGGTTATCATTTGCTTTTAATTTCTAATTAGGAACATATGTCAGTGTCAATCGAGAAAATCGTAAAATAATTTTCAGCAACGTTATTAATTTGAAAAATAAAATGCTTGCCGCTAACCGTGAACTATTAAAAGATAATGATAATGACTGAAAACAATGAAGAGCTCAAAGAGTGGAGTTACACCAGGAAGGAATACGGATTTATGAGATCACACGTCGGTTAAATGCTAGCAGGGACACAGTTTGACGTTGGGTACGGCGATATAATGCTGAAGGAAACCTTATTGATCTACTGCAAAGCAAAGTCACCATTGCATCGTCCGCTTGCCATGGCCCAAGACCAACGCCGACGACAAAATGGCTTTACGCCAACGGGACGATTTGCGGAAATGTTTGACATTTACCCTAGAACAATTAGGAGTTGCCTACATGCAGGCGGCCTGCGAAAATATATTCGTTCGTTTTGTTTTTGTTAAAAGTAATATAAAGAAAACGTTTATAAAATTGTGGTTTTATTGAATTATCACTGTCGTTAGTTCTGTTAGTTTTTGTATAGATAAATTTCGGGTGCCTGTCGTATCGCATAATGTTTTTTGTCCTAAAAATGTTTGGCCGAGAATGTTTGGCATACTGTTGAATGGCATACTACTCGTTTGTCCTACTATTTTCAGATGATGTGCGTATCGAAAGTTTCGATTCGAAACGTGATACCTACCTGAAGGGCTACTCCGATGTTGGAAATTTTACTGTCGTATAGTGCTATTCCATTCACTAAAATATTCTTTGACAGATGATCGAGAAGGATGGCGCTATTCGACAGTCAAATTTTGAACATCGGGGTAGCCCTTCTGGCATCACTGGTTTGACATGTCTTGCCAGATGGGTGTGTGATGTCGTCAAATCAAATGTCATTGTTTCAAATTTGTAAAATTGTATGTATTTTATTCGTGAAATTACGCGATTAATCGAATTTTGCGGTTACGTGTTTCCATATCAGAATTTATTGTTTTTTTACAAAGAATAGTTTGGTATGCGTTTCGTGAAGGTCTATTATTAAATTGTTATTATATTGATTAGTTCTTCGCATTTCACTGATTCCTAAAATGTCCCATTTTATATCTTTTAGGGCAGATTCCAATTCCAATAGTGATTCGGGAGTTCTTAATGTTCTTGCGTTCAATGTTGCAATATTCACAACATAGTTTCTAGCTAGAGGGTGATAGTCATTTTCTCCCTCGGTGACCGGCCGTGGTGGGAGAGATTCATTTGTTGTATAATTTATTTGTTTTTGTAGTGACTCTGTTTTAGATTTGGTTGTGTTTAGTTTTGTTGTGGTTAATGCGAAGGGCGCATGAGGTAATTGAAGAGCGAACAGAATATATACTGTACTCAAAAGGAGAGATCGGAGGACAACGAGGTGTCGGCTTTCTTATAAAGAACCATATGAAAAAATACATAGTGGACATCATTGGAGTCTCTGACAGAATAGCAGTCCTGATTATTAAAATACCCAACTACAAAAAGAGCTGGACCATAATTCAAACCTATGCACCAACTGAGCAAGCGGACAATAGCGAAATTGAAGCTTTATATAAAGATTTATCTGAAGTCTTGGTTAAATTCTCTAACAATTATATTATATTAATGGGAGACTTTAATGCGCAAATAGGAGCAAGACAGAGTATGATGGAAAAAATAATAGGCAAGTTTGGACATGGGAAAAGAAGTCCTAATGGCCAAAAACTGGTGGACTTCCTACTAGAACACAATTTATATCTTCTCAACAGCATGTTTAAAAAGAATACAAACAACAAATGGACTTGGAGATCTCCCAACGGGGAACACAAAAATGAAATAGACTACATCATGACCAACACTCCGAAAGTATTTACAGACACAGCAGTCATACATAAACTGAACTTCAATACTGATCACCGCTTAGTCAGAAGCTGTCTTGGAACAAAATTACCTAAATTATCCAGAAAACGTATGAAGAATAGATCAAATACAATAAATGAGAAAAGCTTCCACGAAATTGCCTTATCTTTATCAAAAACTATGGAAACAACTAACTACAACATTGATGTCAAAACAAACTACCAAAAATTGGAACAACTTCTTACTAATCATAAAACCAGCAACCCCAAAAAGCACCCATACAATCTAAGCGAAAAAACATTGCAGCTAATAGAAGAAAGAAAACATTTATTATTACTACCAAAAAAGAACAATCACAAACAAGTAGGAGAAATTAGTAAAGAAATAAAAGAAAACATCAGAAGAGACAGACAAACCAAAAGACTACAGACTTTAGAAAGACATATAAGTAAAACGGGAGGTGTACGTAAAGCATGGAAGGAATTAAGAGAGATCAACAAAGAGTGGATACCGAAGATAAACCGAGGAAAAAATACAATTTCAAAAAGAGAGGACATAATAGAAACGGCCACACAGTTCTACAAAGATTTGTATTCAGATCACCTTATACTCCAACAACCAAACCACACCGAACGTATTGGAATGGAAAGGTCTAACCAAGAGTTGGCCCCTGAAATACTTCCAAAAGAAGTTGAAAAGGCAATCAGAAGTCAAAAGTTAGAAAAAGCTCCGGGTCCAGATGGAATTTCCAATGAGCTATTAAAAGCAACTGCCGGTGAACTAGTCCCTATTCTTACAAAGCTGTTCAACGGAATCATGTCCGATCTATGGATACCTGAACAATGGAAAACTTCACATATTATTCTATTACATAAGAAAGGCCCAAGGGACGATATAAGCAACTACAGGCCTATAAGTCTCATGTCCAATATTTACAAAATATTCTCAAAAATTATCCTGGAAAGAATAAGCCAAAATTTAGATGAAAATCAACCATTAGAACAAGCTGGCTTCAGGAAAAAATTCTCAACTATAGATCACATCCATACAGTGAAGCAGATAATGCAAAAATACAAGGAATATAACAAAACTCTATATATAGCATTCATAGACTACAACAAAGCATTTGACACTATAAGTCATGAAGCTATCTGGGAGAGTTTAGAAACCCAAGGGACCCCAGGCCAATACATAAACATAATCAGATCTATATACACAAACAGCAAAGCTAGAATACAGCTGGAAGCGGTGGGACCTGAGTTCAAAATAAGAAGTGGAGTGAGACAAGGTGACCCATTGTCCCCAAAGCTGTTTTGTGCGGTTCTAGAGAACATTTTCAGAAAACTTGATTGGTCAGACTTGGGTCTAAATATTGATGGAATAAAAATAAACCACCTGAGATTTGCGGATGACATAGTTCTATTCGAGGAAAGTCCAAATAAACTTGAAGATATGATCCAAGCTTTAAGCAAAGAAAGTTCCAAAGTGGGTCTGACAATGAACATGTCAAAAACAAAACTACTTACAAATTCAGAACAAATACAAATAAAAGCTGGTGACCACATACTAGAATACGTAGATGAGTACTCATACCTGGGCCAGCTCATATCCCCCAAAGATCAATCAAACAAAGAGATCAATCTAAGAATAGCCAGTGGATGGAGGAAATATTGGTCTCTGAAGGAGGTCATGAAATCCAGAGAATTAAGTATCTCAGTCAAAAGAAGAGTATTTAACACTTGTATTCTACCTTGCATAACATATGGTTGTGAAACATGGGCACTGACACAACAACAGAGGAATAAACTGCAATATTGCCAAAGAGCCATGGAACGAAGCATGACAGGGACATGCAAAAGGGACAGAATAAGAAACAACCAACTAAGGGCAATGACAAAAGTGGCAGATATCCTTACCAAAATTGACCAGCAAAAGTGGAGGTGGACTGGCCACATGATGAGAGAAAAACAGGGAAAGTGGAGCAAAATAATCACTGACTGGTACCCCAGAAATTGCAAGCGAAGTAGAGGCAGACAGCATAGAAGATGGGAGGACGAGCTAAAACTTACAGCGGGGCCCAACTGGAGGAGGGTGGCCCGCGATAGAGTACAGTGGAAACAGCTAGAGGAGGCCTTTGCCAGGAGGCACGCTGAACTGAGGGATATACTCTAACGAAACACAACCATGTAGAAATCAGTTCAGAATAAGAAGGCATTATTATTATATATTGATTAGTTTACGTCAAAACGATGACATGTAGGGAATTGTTGCAACTACAATGATTTGCTCTCCATACAAATTTTAATCCCGTTTTTCGTCCCTAAAAGGGATAAAACTTGGTATAAATGATAGCCTATTCTTTTCTGATATATAAGGTAGGTACATAACTGGAAAGTTTCATCATAATACGTCCAGTAGTTTTTGAGATTAAGTGAAACGTACATACATACATCCATCCAAACTTTCACGTTTATAATATTATTAGGATTAGGATTAGGATGTAAGTAATTTTTATGTTTAAATAAAACATACACAAATAGTGAAATGAGACGAAACGGAACGTAGTAAACAAACATCGCACCTAACGTCATCTATTCACTTTTTACTGTATCACTTGGAAGTTGGAATGTCGTTGAACGCTTGACGACTGTGTTACTTCACGCTTGCGCGTACCGTACGGTAGAGATTGAAAAATGACGACTTTTGAATGAATTGAGACCCTTAGCGGCATCTAGCGACGTAGAACGATAGTAACTAACGGAGTACGGTGCGTAGTATGAAGAATAGCGGTCCCGTGTATATGGTCCTTGCTTCAAACATTATAATTTCAAATAAAATGATCTTAAAGGATTTTGATTTCATTTCGGGAAAGTGAAATTTTGGATTATAGCCTATTCAATTGGTGACAGAAAAAGTGTTTAAACTATGTAATATATAAGGGTTTATTTATAATACAAAATTAAAACCAAATTGACTGTTGTGTTCACAGGTAATTTTATTTCTTTAATTATACTGTTTACAAACTATTGTTCGAGTATGTACAACTCACATTATGCAAGGAAGACAATAAAATATGGAAAGGTACGAAAAGGTAGACCTTAAATCTTTGTCCAGTGTCTGAAATTCTCTATATCTGTATACAATAGAGATATGAGGGTAGTGCCACATTTGAGGGATCGTGCGATTATATGACTCGTTCACTATCCATCAGATATGGCACAGTTATTATAATTATTATTAAATAATAAAACATTGCAATACAAGCGAATTTATATTGTCCTTTATGGCCATTAGTTTAAGTTATTTGCAAGCCATAGCTACTTTGCTATTGTTAGATTATACAAAAATATTAAATCGAGAACTCCTTGTGCCTTTGTTATCGAGTGATCCTTATGACATTCACAAATAGCCGTAATATAAAATGTAATAAAATCACAAAAGTCAAATACATATTTTGATGGACTAGAACCCACAATAACGTGAATTTTGTAATTTACGTCTTAAATTTCAAATTTCTTAAGTTAAAGTAGTACTTAAGTAACTTATAAGTATAACAAATTGTAAAATTATCAGTGTCGAAGTGTTCCTGGCTACCTGGCATCGCATCACGTCATTTGGACTAGCTTCCTTAATCACGTAACTATCATTAATCATAACCTAGTAATTAATATAACTAGTCGTTACTTTACTGAACCATAGCAGTGCAATCCGTATGTTATCAGTATAAAATAAGATACAATGCAAAACGTTGATTACGATATGTAGCATTACATTAACGTCCAGTGATAACTAAATTATTTACACATTCACATGCCGGCGACGAGTCGTCGACCGCCCCAACTTATCTGCACCTATTTTTAACCTACGTGACATAATTACTTATAATGAATGAATTACAGTAGGTATCCATCGCTCGAGGAGTCCTTGTATGACTCGCCTCCACGCACTGGTGTACGTACAGTCAAAGAATTTAACTGCCGCTGTAGAACCCTGTCGTAATGATAATTATAAAAAAGATTCAGGCAGGGTTCTACAGAGGTTCACAGATTAAATAAGTTAATTGTACTGACATAAAACTAAAAGCAAATGCACAAACAAGGCGACCAATCTAATGATAGCTTGTGATGGTTCAAACACGACTACCTAAGCGTGCGTCCGCGCACTTACACGTCACAATCGTAAATAAATATGCACATGAGTACAGTTAAAAATAATAATTTATATTTACATTAAGAGAATATGGCACATCTTCAACGATATCGACCGCTAATACTCTAAACGCGTCGGGCCGGCGCGGAGCGCCTACAAAATTTCGTGACATCATAATACCAATTAAAATACCGGTGGGTAAGTAGATATTCATCGCCGAATAATACACAGTAAAGCTAAACTTCAGTCGGAGGCCGCGGTCCGCCGACTAGAACTAGACATTCGAATCGCACGAGTACATAAAAATATATCAGTCTATAGAAGCGTCCACTCACTTAGCCTACGGCGGCGCTCGGCCCGGTCTATGGGCCCGCCGGTTCGGTAGCGTCAGTCCTTAGCTCGTATGTCGCGGTCCAGCTCAGCTGGGCGGCGGGGGGCTGGCGCGGCGCGGCGCGCGCTGCCGGCGGTGGCGCGGACACGCGCAGCACGTGTCGCCGCGCCGTCGACGCGTGCACGCGCCGCGCCCGCACCGCTTCTTCACGCACGTCACCTCGCCATCCTGAAACAATTAACATTATGTTACAAAATAGGCATGGAACTTTGGGATCATTACGCTAGGACAGCTAGGGCCGGTAGTCTCAGGAGCTACTTTAGAATGATTAGTACCTACTTTAGAAGTTACTTGTACCCATAAAGATACTGTTGTTTACATCTGCTGCTCCTGTGCGCCTATGAAATTCAATGAACTTCGGTCAGAAGTTTCCATTCCGTTGCAACATGAAAATCTCCAAGACGTAAGTAATGAAAAAACTTACCCTGATATCTAAGACGGTTCGTCTGATGTCACGAACAATGCGAGAACGACAAATGGTTGGCTACCATTTTGCCTCTTATTGAAAGGGATATCTCACCTTGCATCGACAAGTGACGCATCTCTGCTCCCCGTGCGAATGTATGTTGGGGTGCACTTCCTTGCCATTGGGCAGCGGTCCATATGGGAACTTGCAGCCACCATCCGCGAGGATCTCCTCAGCGGTCCGTGGCGCACCAGCTTGGTCTTTGGGCGTTTCGTCTTCGGGCTTTTTCGGTTTCACCTGAAAATAATTAAAACCAGTTTATTATTACTCCCGCAACACAATTTACTTAGAAACTGCTGGTAACACTTAAACATAACGTATTGCAACTTTTAATGTTGTTGAACTTACCTATTTGAATAGGGTGTGTAATGATCGATATAAAAATAAATGGTATAAGTATGTTTGATATAACAACATTTGGTATAACAACATTTGGTATAATGACTCATTTGATATAATAAACGTTTGGTATAATTTCAAAATATCTATTTTTATTTCGTATACTTATAATTTGGTATAACACTTATTTCCTATAACCATCATATGGTATAATGTTCATTAGGTATAACAACATTTGGTATAATTTCATATGGTATAATTTCATATGGTATAACAACATTTGGTATAACAACATTTGGTATAATTTCGCTCGTCGTCGTACCTAACCATGACTCTATTACAATTTAACTTTAATGTTTGAGCAGTTTGAGCGGGTATTGAGCCTTTAACTTAACGTATTATATGAAATGAAATACCTGAAATACCCAAAATAAATATGAGGTGGTATATGGTGGTGTGCGAATTGCGTTTTATTTACGTAACTCAAAGTTTTCTTTCGTTTTGTGTAGTGCTCGTACCTAATCAATTTTTTTTTTTTGGCACTTTTTTCCTTTTTTTTGCCTCTTTTTTCCTTTTTTTTTTCTATCCTAACCTAACCCACGTTTCTCTTGAACTTTCGGCTTAAGTTTTTTTTTAATGCGGGGGGCTACGCCCCCCGCCCCCCTATTTCTCTATACCCTATACGTTATGCCATTTGAACGTTAGATAAAATAAACGTTATACCATAAATTCATTAGACGAAATATGCATTTCACTTAAAGAATGTTATATTAAATGTTATTCGATAAAATGATCAGTATATGAAACAATAATTATATCAAATGTTGATATATTAAGTGTTGTTATATCATTCAATCATTATATCAAATGAGCGTTATACCGACTGAAATTATATCAAAAGTTGTTATAGCCATCGTTACGCACCCATTTGAATAAGTTGATTGGATCAACTTATTCAAATAATTCTTTACATTTATTTATTTAATGCACAGGCAGGTTATACGAGGGGCACACCGAAATGATCGGGAATAGAGTACTTTAAACTGAGTTACATTAAATCCTTTTTTGTCACATGCATACTGGCGACTTACAATCACGATGCCGTTTTTACAATTTAAAAAAAGAACGATATATTTTTTTAATTCCATTTTTAAATTGACAACTCGATGAACAAAATGGAGCTGACGCGTGAAAATTTTCGTGCAATTATTTACCATAACTTTCGTCGTGGCTTATCTCCAGATGAATGTCGCAATGAGCTTGTTACTATATACGACATTGAAGCACCTAGTCAGACGACAATATATCGGTGGTATGCTGAGTTTCGACGGGGTCGTGCCTCTCTTGGCACCGTACCTTCATCAGGTCGGCCGAAAACGGCGGTTTCGCCTGAAAACATCGCGGCTGTGGAAAAACTACTAAAAGAAGATAGACATGTGACATACGAGCAGATTCGGGCAACCATAGGCATTGGAATGACTGCAATTCACACTATTTTGCATGGTGAATTGGGTGTCAGAAAATTGATTTCCCGATGGGTACCCCATAATTTGTCTGAAGAGCAAAAGGCGGCTCGTGTTGATTGGTGCCGATCTATTCTGAAATGCTACAATGGAGGAAAGTCAAAAGCCGTTTATAATATGGTCTCGGGTGACGAATCCTGGATTTATTCTTATGAGCCTGAAAGAAAGCACCAGTCGGCAGTATGGGTCTTCGATGACGAGGTCAAACCAACGAAAGTTGTGCGTTCTCGAAGCGTGTCGAAGAAGATGGTGGCTTCGTTCGTCTCAAAAAAGGGGCATGTTGCCACAATTCCTCTAGAAGAACAAAGAACCGTTACCGCTGATTGGTATATCACAGTTTGTTTGCCGGAGGTGCTGGCCGAACTTCGCCAAGGGAACCCGAGACGCCGCGTCATCTTACACCACGACAATGCGAGCTCCCACACCGCCCACAAAACAACTAAATTTTTGAACGACGAAAACGTTGAGTTGATGTCCCATCCTCCATACAGCCCTGACCTGAGTCCAAATGATTTTTTTACGTTCCCTAGAATTAAAGATTTATTGCGTGGTCAGCGGTTTGAGAACCCAGAAGCCGCTGTGGAAGCCTATAAATCGGCCATTTTGGCAATGCCTACTTCAAACTGGAATTATTGTTTTAATGACTGGTTTAAAAGAATGCAAAAGTGCATTGAATGTAACGGAGAATACTTCGAAAAACAATAAAATATAATTTATGTATATAGTGCACATAGTTTTTTAAATTCCCGATCATTTCGGTTTGCCCCTAGCTGATGCGTGCATATCACTATTCACTTGTGGTCTGTGTTTGTAAATGTTTGTCTAGCCTATTTTTGAAAGAGTCGACATCTTTTATCAATTGGTTTTTATGCAGCGCTCTCTGCAGATATCTAATGGTTGATGGGTGTACGGTACGCGAGAGCGATAGTGACGTTCGCAAACTTGACATTTCAGCAGAGTGGAGGAAAGAAGTAATATGGGAGCAGATAAGAGCAAAATATACAATTATTGGTGGAATCCGTGGTTCAACTAACCTCTGGACACACCCGGCAGCACGCCTTCTTATCAGGCCTATAGGCCTCTTTATCGGAGCACCGCAGCGGGGGACACCTTACACGTGGACAGCGCACTTGGCGAGTGGGGAACTCGCAGGTACACACAGCGCAGGTGTCATAGCCACCGGGTACTAGGTACGGATGCCATGATGAGCCTGGCGCGTGGTACTGTCCGGCGAGGTGGCAGCCATGGGATTCATTCCATACTGCTGTCGTTGAATCTGGAAATAGATGGAATGAACTTATGAAAAGAGCCGACCTTGGAACGCTAGCCTCAAAATGGATTGCTTACTGAGCTGCATGTTCATGTATACTACAGGTCGTCCATATAATAAGATTTCCCCTATATTTTTTTAATCTCTCTTTTTTAAGAAGTAAAATTTAAATACCATTACAACTAACCAAACTTTGGAAGGTCAGTATGTTTCATTAATTAAAATTCCAACTGAATAAAATTTGGAGGGAGTAGGTAAGTAGGTAAGGCACTTTATTTCATCAAACGACATTGTAAAAAATCGGCCTGAAGCTCAATTGCCACTTCACCTTCGCACTATGGATCGAAATACGAATAAAAGCATACGTCAGCCAAAAAATGTGAACTCACTAGTGCAAATCGGGCAGCATTGTCCTGGGGGCTGGATGGTAGGTACAGCGCAGTTGATGGGCGGACACCTGACAGGATCACACCGGAGGTGGCCATGTTCGCAACCGCACATAATGCACGACTGGAAAAGAGCAAAATCTGACATAAACATGGTGTATGATGATGATAAATAAATCATGCATGGAACTTCTCTTCGCTTTACCGAAAATAAAAAAAACTAAATGTAATTAGCACCTCAGTAGACATCCATTGAGCACCATCTTCATAGAACCGTCCATTGTAGAAGCAGGAGGCGGTATTAGGCAACGAGTTGTCTGGAGGCAGCGAGTTCGGTTGTTCCGGGGGGTAGTTGACACTCAGACCGTTGTCCGTCGGCCATGACAGGGACGGCAAGCACGACGGGGGCACACTTATCTGTAAACAATTAAAAATATGCATTCGTAAAACTCTTACGTTGAATTGCAAAATCAGTTCACTGTCGGGACATAATGCGCGGGTGGTCGAGATGATTCTGCACTGCACACACTTTTAAAGATAAGTAGCGTTCGTATAGATAATATATGTAGTTTTTGATAACCAACTTTTTATTGTAAGTTAGTAGGAAAAGTCTTACCTTACCTCATTATTCGGGTCGTCTACGCAGCATGAAAACAAAATCCGAACATTATTGTTGTAATTCGAACTATATAATTCTCATTATATGTGATGTACAGATGTTCTCAAGAATGTACAGTTATTCTTTTAAAAACTCTTTATTACCTGTGGTAAACGCGTGCGGAGCAAAGCGGTGTCATTATCCGGCGCCCTCAAATCCAAGTACGCAGCACCAGCGAAGAGGGCTGATAGTTCTGCTGGATGCGGCTCCAACACACAGCCCTCCATGCCAGCCAGGAGACGTGAGTTGGCTCCTGATGCTGCATGTGTTTCCAGGAAAGCTGACCAGACGCCAGGGTTGCTGGTTACCACCACCTGGAACACATTACGGCAGGATTAGAATGGTCATGAGCATTCTAACATGGAAACGTTCACTGCTAAAAGTCTAAAGACTTCCCCAATTAACAGCCGCTTGTTTTCCACGATCTTAGCCAGAGCCTACATACGAGTATAAATATTAGCAATGGGTTTCTCATTATGATGTCTCATCAAATCTTCGAAAGGATTAATGATACATGGCACAAAGAAGTAACCGCTCCCTTACGAAATATTTAGAGCAGACTTCATTTCTATCTATTCACGTCTCAAGTCATTTGAGGAACCGTCGAGTGCCATACCTATGCATACATCACTAGTCTCTCCAAAACATCGTGCTTCAAAAAATACCATAAAATGTTGGCCTCTTTCATTATGCAGTTACCGGGTTCTACACTAAATACACTCGATTGGTAGGGTACAGAAGAGTTGTGCCAGCCATCTGACTAAAGAGAACTTTACTCCATTTCAGACCTTCCAGGTGCTTTCGTTAAATCGATGATCGCAATTACCTCATAATGTATCCCACACAGAGAATCCACAGACAGCCACGCAAGTCCAGCGACAGGGGTAGCGGAGACCGGGGCACGGGCGTCTGTGCGTCGGAGCAGGGCTGGGCCTTCGCCAGCGGCATCAGGCAGTGGCCGGGACATCAAGCGACCGCGGAGAATGGGGGGACCTGAAATGAGAGAATCACTAGGAATCAGCCAATATATAGTCATTCTAAGAATATGGTTTAAGGTTTTATTCTGGGTACGTATCAGAATGTCTAAAATTAAAAAAAAACTACCTTAAAATAACCTACGTTCAAAACCCCTAGAATCTAAATACCTAAGGTTTTTAAATACCTAAGCAACTAAAACCTACCTACGAATAACCTAAGTTTATAATACCGATTGGACTAAATATCTAATGTTTAAAATATCAACATACACCTAAGTTTGATACACCAATATTTGCAATACTAAATGGTCAAAATACCTAAAATGTTGCACGTGCGAGCTATTTTGAATGAAGTAGTAGATATATTGAAGTACCAAATGGTCAAAAAAAGGAAGAACTGCGACAATATGGAACATGGTTCAAAAAGCGAAAGCTGTAGGTTAGGTTAGGTTTGTTTTGTGACCATGTATAGCGGAGCAAGCGAAGTGAGCGGAGCGTCAAAATGCTTGCTTGCATGGACACTCGGAGCCTCAAAATGCTTGCTTGGGCAAGCAATGGTCACAAGAAAACCTAACCTAACCTACAGCTTTCGGATTATTACCCATGTTAGGTATTTTACATTTTGGTCAATTAACTGTGAGGTAAACCAATATTAGGAATTTTGTACATAGAAATTTCAAGTTTTAGCTTTATGAACTTCGGTAACATAATATCTATTTGACATTTTAAGCTTTTGGTATTTTGAATTTAAGTGAAACAATCATTAGGTATTTAGATTTTAGGGGTTTCAACGTAGGTTATTTTAAGATAGTGTTTTTTAATTTTAGATATTCTGATACGTACCCATTATTCCTTGTGAGCTATGTAAGGTTCAAAATTCAACGTGTTTGTCGGTCAACTACAAACTTCTTGTGTACAAAATATATAACGGCTACCTGAGTTTTCAAAACTTGACAATATATCTGAGACTGAGACCAGTACCTTCAGAGTAATACGTTTTTCCTTTCCTCCGAAATAACTAATTTTCCTATTTATTCGTAAAAAGGTTTCATGTAGTTAATTGGCGAGTAAACAAATGTTTGCTCCTAAATATATTTTACGAGGCGTGGCGAAACTTAAAACGAAACACAGTATTTTCATTTAATTGTTTCAAATAGATAATAGTTACGTTTATAATTTGAGCACTTGACTGATTAGATACTACATTAGATAAAAATATTTGCTGTTTTGGATAAAGCGTCTTAAGAAGTTAATACCTACTAACAGGATAACGATTGCCTTTAATATCTTTCCATTCATAAAGTAGTAAGTAATCTTTAAATGAAAAACAAAAATGCAAAACAAATTCAAGAATTCTCAGAAACTACTTAATATGATAACGACAATGAGGCTGCCCTTCAACAGTATTAAGCGTCTACAATTACAAGTTGCAGTGCCAGTAGGTATTTTTCCCTTTCCCTTGAAAGGTTTCTTAGAAGCTGCCGGTTAAGTGGGTACTTGAGACAGACAATCGTTCGCATGTGCCATTTCCCTTCTGAGTAAAGCTATAAATTCATTGGGATTAAAATTTATTTTAATTTTCATTTAATAGTACATTACTGCAGAGGCCGCGAAATAGGGAATTATTGGCCGAGTAGTAATAGATGGCCGAGTGATAACGAGGCCATCTAGAGATACGAGGCCGATAATCCCTGTTCGCGCCGAGGCTTGTATAGTGCTTTTCTCAAATAAATCCAAGGAAATAATACAAATGTTCAACTTATATATTCATATAAAAACAAATTTATTTCAAATTTAATAAAAAAAAAACAAATTTATTTTTTTAAGCTGTTCGGGTCAATGTTTTTGCCACCAAATGTTAAGATGATTCTATTTATTAAAAAATGACAACACCTTATTAATTAGATATTGTTATATTTTTTAACAATAAACGTGATTCCTTGTTTATTTTATTGAATATCTGATTTAATCGAATTGAATAATCTAGTTAAATATAAGAAATAAAACGTAAATATACATGCACAAACTAAGTTTTTTTTTATTGGCAGTATGCCATAGATTATCAATAAAAGAAATAAACCCCACTGAAACAAAAGACAATCTCTTTGTTGGCCACGGCCAATAATGTTGTATGAAATTCCTTTATTGACCTCTAATTTGAAATTAGAACGAATCTTCAACAATTGCTATACAAAGACGTATTTCGCGTTCTGTTAACACGATCATAAGCACGACATTTCCTTGGATGTTTGAGAAAACGTATTTATCTTCTTCATCTCGCTGACTTCATCTATTAGGTAATATGAATATGTTTGAAAATAGTTTACAAACTTTCTTACGATGTAATTACACGTATACTCAATATTATATTCATATGTCATTATTTTACAAGTTTGTCTTTCACTAGGGTTAGGGAAATCATCAAACAGGTGACGTGACGTTCACATCCACTCAGAAAAATACCTTATTTTTTTACAATTCGTTTCATGCAGATGAACGTTGTCAACAACAATATTAACTTGTCTAGTCTGCAAATACTTACCAACATCAGCTCCAATATGAACAGCCAGTTGATCCTCATACAAAGGCGGGAAAATACGAGCGCTGGGCCGAGCGAGGACTCCCACCCTTGTGTCCAGAATTTCCACTTGAGAATGACGTTTTCCCTGCTCCTCAACTAGAGTGATCTTGGGGTCGGTTATGCCCAAATTTTCCACCTGGAAATGTATTGTAGAAACATTTAATAATGTTTTTTGGAATCGCAAACGACATATTGTACTTTGCTTCTTGTATACGAGTATGTTTAACTTGATTAAATATAAATAGTTTACTAATGTGTCGATTTTACGGCTCGATTTTTTTTACTTAAGAAATAACACACGATCTTTGAAGGAATACTGCGCACAGTATATTGTACTTAATTAAGGCCTTTGTAAGCAGTGTACGTCTATCGGCTGATATAGTTAATGTACCATGTACCTAACAGCCACAATTTTTGGACATACAATTTTTAGTATTCCTGCCAACAGTTACGCACCTGTATATCATACACAAGAGATCCCTCCTTATCGATGTACAGCACAGCCATGCCTTCGGGAGCAAGCGAAGCCGGTGCCCTCTCAGCCAGCAATGGAGAGTGGAAAACCTCACAGGCAGCCCTCTGTCTCACGCTTCCTGAGATCCGGCGCTCGGGAGCGCCCTCTGCTTCCACTGACAGAAGTAGACGGCCTCGAGAGAGCGAGCGAAGCTCAGCTGCTGATACTGGAGTGGAAACTTCGAGAACGTTGATCTCGTAGCTCGGTTTTGGTACGACTTGAACCTGTGGAAAAACAAAATTGATTATCAAACTCGGTGTTGTATGTCTTATAGTTAGCAAGTACTAAAGCGATTAAAGGTCGGCAATGTGCTGACCAAGTACTTATACATAGAATTCAATGGATCACAAAATCTAATTGCATGGGAACCTGGATACGCAATTACAGACGTTCAAAGCCCCCAGAATGCAACATTTCGGGATCAAATTTAAGGGTGGATTTTATGAAGTTACCGTCTGAAAACTGCCAAATCAATTTTATCTGATTCTTATGACTGCACAATGGCGGTTTCTCCTGGCCAACCGCCTGCTGCTCTGACGGTGGTTACGATTGATTATACAATATACAAAAAAGAAACTTTTGATGAGAGCTCACCTCATCAATAATAGTCTGATTCTTGTCCGGCAGCGTGAGCAGCACCCTCACGGCATGGTCCCTCCTGACCACCGGGAAGACGCCGTTATAGATGAGGGCTAGATGCAGGCTAGGTGCCGCTCCTGCTGCCCCGGTCACCACAGCAGTTCCTCCCCACCAACCCGCCTCCTGACCAGGTTCACGGTAATCGTCGCATGCGCCGCTTCCAAACGTAGCTGGCGGCTGCTCAGGCTCCAAGAGGGTTGTAAACATTTCGGTAGACAGTGCTGGGTACCTAGTAATCAAAAAGTGCTGGTTTTCATTCTAGCCAAAGATTAATTATATTGTAGATTCAGTAGACTAATGAGGACTGTTACGAATTTTGGGATACCTACAAGGGCACTATTCATACTTTTCTATAACACTGATTTGAACTCCTATGCACGCTACGGCTACCCTCAAGATTAAATCTAAGTAATAAAAATATTTATTTATTTAAACTTTATTGCAAAAAATACAGAAGTAAAAGTACAAATGTGCGGACTTAATGCCATGACGCATTCTCTACCAGTCAACCACAAAATATGTATACATATTATGCAAACAATAGGTACTCAACAAATTTATATTCGGCCACTGACGAGATAACAGAAAAACACAGTAACGTGAATTCTTAAATTGGGTATCTGATGTTGAGGATAATAATAAAAAAATATTATCCAAATTTAGAATCATCGTTTTTTGAAGACGTCTACCTACCATCCAGTTTCAATTATACAAAAATAGCAACCCAAAATAAACCTACAAACGATGTCCATAAACTAAATAAAACGAAAAGGTTGATGCGCCCTAACCTAATAGCGGTAGGGAAAACTAGAGCATCAAGTCTAGTAAACAAACATGACGTAACTGGCGACGCGTATATTTCAGAAGATGAATGCGTGTTTTAACTTTTAACACTTTCGTCTAGCCGTCTTGCGAGAGTATTTATTTATACCACTACTACGACATTGTGCGTAAATGAAGCCCATTAACACGACCGCTTTAATACCGGCGTAATTTTCTATGCTTTCGAGACGTTAGTTCACAGAACACGTTAGAATCTAAATTACAATGACATGCCAAATTACCCATAGTCATTTGAATGTGAGTCTGGGAAATTACGTCAAATTAGTAACCGTTTGGGTATAGTCAGCTGCAAAAAGATACACTCCATTAGTCTTCACTTAAATTGATTGAAGGGCAATAGAGTCTAGCTAAGATATTGAAAGGAATAGATTATCTTTATATTATTTGCAACTGACTGTACAAGATACAGCTTTGGCGCGGTTTTACGCGGTATTTTTCCTATCTCGTGAAGCCGGTACTTTCCGCAATACTCGTACATCACACGGTTAGTTAATTTACAATACAGCGTGCTATAAGGCTGTCGGCTCACAATTCTGAGAATTATTGTTACAAGGGCACTTTATCATTGAGATCTATTTTTGCTAAGCTTTGGTCCAAGCGGTTGAAACATTTATCAACTAGACTAGCAGTGAAAGTGTAATCATAGTAATATAATGGTTCACTAAATCATTGCAGAATTATTTTCGCGGAATGTTTAATTTCGCAGAAGTGACATTTCGTAGAAAGCATTTTTCTCTGAAATCGTCAACTATTTGGGATTGTTATTAAACAACCCTCACCTAACCTAATCAATAGGATGATATTTGCTAAAATTATGAAAAAGCATTGATACAAAGATCAAAGCTTAAAGAAAAATTGAAATGCGTAACCTGGTGGCAACGATCGGAAATCGAACCCTGTACCTCTGGATTACCGGTCCAGCTTTTCACCCTAAAGCCCAGATAACCTTTCGAATTTTTCCTCGTGCTTTGTGTGTCGATCTTTGCATTGTTTATATTTTACCTGTTAATTCGGCCACTCAAAGTGTTGTCCATGGAGCTATTTCTCTCGTCGCCCCATATCAGGGCCACATACAATGAGCCCTCGCGCAGCAACCGCTTGTACTCACGAGGTACCCGGCGCCAAACGCCGCACAACTGTAAAGAACAGAGCGGGTGAGATGAATATTCAGGGACAACGGAACTACCAAGGATTCCAGAGAACAATCAAATCGTAAATTTATCAGACTTTATTACTGGAAATTAGCATGTACATGGGCGTATTTAGGGGTGGCCGAGTGGGCCGTGCCCACCGCAATATGGTCTAGTGCCCACCCCAGGATTTTGGGTTACCGATAGAAATTTATGGCTTCATCTCAAAGGCCATGGCCAGGCCCCACCCAGGCCCCGTGTAAAAAAATAATCATAAATATGTTAATCACGGACACAGGACCTTTTTGAAAATTGCATGTTGCGGCACGGATTAAACTCATTTCTAGCCAAAAACGGCACTAGGCATTCATAAAAACACCATGAGAAATTCCCGTCTGTAGACGGAGTGCCAGTTTTGGGAAGATAAAAGTCGCCTTCCATTGACGTGGTGGCGTATCACGAGGCTCCTAATTTACGTCTATCGACGTGCTGTCCGTGAAAGTGTTTACTCGTAATGCACTGATCGCCAATTTTAAATTACGTAATAAGTAGTGGGTTTCCTATCATAACGAACGCGACATCATATCTTTTGTAAAATAACTAAATAACTGACACGTATCATGGTATCTTAAACTGCTGCGCAGATAACGTTAGTATATTTATTTTATTGTAAATAACTTTACTCTAGTAAAGTTACGAAGCCGAGTCAAACCGAAATTTACGTCAGATTTCGAACTCTGTGAAAACGACGTACCTTTTCAGTTTTCTCTTCATAGGTTGCATGGATTCCCTTTGCCTTCTTCAGAGGATGTTCAAGCAGTAACCTCTCCCCTCTGTCCAGGAAGGAGAGAGCTCGGGGCTGGGTCATCGAAGGTCCTAAGATCACCGACCAGTAGAGGTGACGTCGACGGAAAGTGAAACGGGCTGTGGCTACGCCTGGAGCCACTGGCACTCCGGTCATGTCGTCTCGACGAATACAAAGCGGAGAGCGACCCGTCAAAAGTGCACCGAAGTCTGGAATTATACAAGTTTAATTCTGTATGAGTAAAGTTCTGTTTTGCTAGGATAATGGTGCCTTGACGGCGAGCGGTGACGGCCATAGGTGGGAGCGGGAGGTCCGAGTGTTTCGCTCTCTCCAATGGCTGCCGCTTGCCGCTGACGGCACCGCTATCCTAGGAAACCAGAGCTTTCGGATACATTCTATACTCGAACGTCGAAATATTGTACAAAAATTTAAATGTTTTCAAAGTAGTCTTCCGACTTACTACCTTTCCAGTTTCTTTTATATTGGTTGCTATTGTGGCTTTCGATAATATTTATTGTATTAAGAGCATTTTCGAAATATAGAGGTATGGTTATATTTAAAATAATTGCCTAAAAATATAGTTCGATATAAATTACATTTTTTTTATTAAATAACCGTGAAATGAAACTGAGTATTCAAGTTTTAATTGAGTAGGTATTCAATAATTGAAAACATGATGGCTTTTGTAAAATGGATTTTCTTTTATCAACATAGGTAGAGTCTGTCAAGCGAGTCGCGCCCCTCGGGTATGGGGCTGATTATATATCTAGGTATCTCATAATATACCATACGAAAAAAAATGGGCAAGTGCGAGCCCGACTCGCGCATGAAGGGTTCCGTACCTATACATATATATAATCTATAACAAGTTTGTTGTATGGGAGCCCCCCTTAAATATTTATTTTATTTTATTTTTAGTATTTGTTGTTATAGCGGCAATAGAAATACATCATCTGTGAAAATTTCAACTGTCTAGCTATCACCGTTGTTGAGATACAGCCTGGTGACAGACGGACTGACGGACGGACGGACGGACGGACGGACGGACGGACGGACGGACAGTGAAGTCTCAGTAATAGGGTACCGTTTTTACCCTTTGGGTACGGAACCCTAAAAAGAGATGGATATAATAAATCAGCCCCCTCCTAGGTGACACGATGCGTTTGACAAACTTTATATAGATCATCTGTATCTGTAAATTCGGAAATGTCTTTATCGCCTGAAATGTCGCATACAAACAAATTATAATCAAATTTATTCCCCAAATAAGATTTTTAGATACAATTATGTTGTTCACAATTGCTACTAGAAGTCCCAAAGACAGGAAAATATCACGTATCGTGTGTCTGTACTGTATGTTCAATTAATGAACAATTACATTATCATTGTTGAGATTGGTTATATACTCTGTGTAGCACATTAATTCATACATTCCATCAATTTAAACTGACTGTAAATAAATACATAGTATGTTAAAAAAAAAACACCTACGTTTCATACTCAGTTCCTCTTCTTCAGGCCCCATAACAACTGTCGGACCATCTTCTTGAACGACTTCTGGAGCTGTAACAAAGAGAGAAAGCATTAATTTGTAAAACGTGTAATGTTCCATTAAAACGTGTAAGTAATGTTTAATTTTTAGGGTTCCGTACCTAAAAAGGAATGAACGGATCCCTTATAGGATCACTTTGTCCGTCCGTCTGTTTATCAAGACCCTTTATCTCGGGAACGCGTGAAAATATCGAGATGAAATTAAAACCATTTATTCAGGTCTTACAGGTCAGGTCCCTAAAAGCTATGAAAAAACAATACGGCCGTTTATGCTGCAGAAAACGTATATTTCGACACTCTCCCAAGGAAATGAAAATTTATAACTAGAGTACTTTTCGTTCACATAGAACTAGAACTATGAAATTTGGCAAGTAATACAGTCTTATACAAGTATATGCAGTGCTTTCATAGTTCGTACGAAACCCTCGGTGCGCGAGGCCGAATCGCACTTGACCATTTTTTTAAGTGAAAGCACCACAATGATTTATTGCACTTTTGATGCAAGATGTTAATGCTTTGTGTGATAATCTTTGTATTGTTTATTTGCTGGGTACTGGGTGAAGGGTTTGTACCGGGTTCGATTACACATTTAAGTATATTTTGCTATGATCTTTGTATCAATAATTCAAAAGAGAGATCATTACATTCACTGCTCACTCAACATTTATGTTTATACATAAACATATCAATTAGCTTATTATTTTTATTACCCGTCTACTAGTCGTCATAGCCAAGCTTTTGTGAGGAAGTACAAACCTACTGGACATATTATCTCCGCGCCACGGCACAGGAATGATTAGTGATAGTAGGTAACTAGTATAAGGAATGTGATGCCTTTCCTAGCATCCGATACATTTCTATTGAGACGAAACGCTTCATACATTTTAAAATCATTCATAGTCAAATTACAAATTACTTAAACAAAGCTTGCCTTTTGTACAAGCTAGACAATTTTGTATTGCAACATTGTATCCCCAGGCACTTTCACCACTCCTAGTACACATAAAGTTTAACTACTAATCGCACTGGTTATATTACTATATCAATGCTAGTAATTTGCCAGACCGTGGTAATGTTAATGTATAATTTTGCAAGATAAGAGGAAGTAATGGTAGCAATAAAGTTATTTGCGAGCTGGTTGCGTGGGCCTTTTATTATTCGCCAATGAAGACCCTGCAGTTCACAAGACCCGATCGACCCCTCCATGCGGGTTGATTGGATCAAATGTTATTCAATCGAGGCAGCGCGTCTAGACGGCGACAGCAGAATTTGTGTTTTGCATAGCTTTCTTGTTGGTTCTGCTCTGGACAGAAATAGAGAGAGCACTGACATTTCGCGAGACAGTTCGATCGCGCCCGATTTGTCGATATGCAGCAACTACTACTAGCAACTTCGTAGAATAGGGATGTACCAACATTTTAAGACTCGGATTTTTTGTGAGACAAATAAATAAATATCGAGCAACCTCACACAA
This sequence comes from Apotomis betuletana, assembly GCA_932273695.1. Taxonomy (NCBI): domain Eukaryota; kingdom Metazoa; phylum Arthropoda; class Insecta; order Lepidoptera; family Tortricidae; genus Apotomis; species Apotomis betuletana. Next base: position 10,646,257 of record OW026309.1, on the reverse strand, counting down.
ATTTACTTTTCACCTCACTCGCTCGGAAAACCTCCGTTTATAGGGCGAAATCTGCGTGCAAAAGTCTATTTTATCCGCTAGCGTCCAAAAGTCATTTGAATTTCGAACACGACGATTTTGATTCTCTGTGGTGCATGTAACTTTTTTATATTTAAGACTCCTTCAACGCGTGACTGATTTCATCAGTCCATAAATCTTCGAATAACCAATCAACGCACGCTAATAAAGGGCGATCTGGTCAGGCCGACTAAAATCATATGAACGTTTAAATATTATTTTTTTTTAAATACACCTACAATAAATCACGTCCAGAAACCTGGTTTCTGGTTACAGATTTTTAAGTTTTTATTTTTCTACACTTTATTTTATGTTGAATATGTTTATATATATTAATAGTAAGTATTTCAGTTTCATTTACATATTTTGACTAGTAAATATATTAAATACAACACAAATTTTAATATTTATTTGTTATAAAAGTTGGAACATAAGAGTGTAATTTCTGAACGCACCCGAGAAAAAAATAATAATTAAAAAGTTGGAAGTTTTCACAATTTACGTAAACAATGTAAATTTGTTCTGTGGAGAATACATACTGTTGTCTTACTTTATAGAAATATCGATAGCCCAATTTGGAGTATTTATTCAATGCCAAAATCCTGCATTAAAACAAAAAAGGATTTGTTATAAATATTTGGAGACGATAAGTAATTTACCGAAACTATTGGCGTTTTTAAAGAAGATAAAGCCGAAATAATCTGGTTCGGATTCCATCGTCCAATAACTTCCAAAGCAAGTGTTATGGAAAATACTTCCGAGTGGCCAACTAATCCGTCCCAGAATGCCATTCTCCCACATTCACAACGAATGTGTCAAGTAATTTCAAATACAAGTATAATATAACAGTGCTTAAGAAAAACTCAACGATAAAATTTACACGACGATAATACAAGTTACGACCATATTACTTTTAATTTTTAATATGTAGGTATGCTCCTCTCGTATTTATTTGGTTTGGATTTGAGTGTGTTATGTTTTCAATTTGATGTGTTAAATAGAAGGCAAAATTAAATATGATTATTTTTATGTTTTAATTGTTTTTCTTGAATCTTGCATTTTCCTCGCTGTAGTGAGGTGAAAAGTTGTGTGTTCCGCATGGCTGCAAAATTATTTAGCTTCTCGTGTCTTGAAAGCCTCGCTACGCTCAGCTTTCAATTTCAACACTCGCGCCAAATAACAACTTTGCAGCCTTGCATAACAAATAACTATTGTCCAAAAGTTAAGGTCTAGTTAGTAGTGCTTTTGGGTTTAGGTCAAACAAGTACTTACATTTTAAAACATGTGCAAAATACTTACTCTTGTCACGTTGCTGAAATCCTGTTTTTAATTACGATTTATATAACTTAATAGATAGCGTAGAGCTAATTACTTTTACTGCTTACGTAATTGTAGTAATTATAATGTTAGTGTTGTGAACATTCATACTTCCATACTAATATTATAAATGCGAAAGTGTGTCTGTCTGTCTGTTACCTCTTCACGCTTAAACCGCTGAATCGATTTTGATGAAATTTGACATGGAGATAGTTTAAGATCCGAGGAAGGACATAGTATAGTTTTCATCCTGGAAATTATCCCTAAAAAGATTGAAAAGTGAGTAAGTAATTCATGATGACATTGATGACCCTGTAGGAAATGTAATGATCAGACCAAAAGCACGATTGCTCTTACATTTGCTTAGGCGCTTTTAATAATCCCTTTTATTAATTAAGGTGATTAGGTGAATATCTATCGTGTTGTACGAGGTTGCTTCCATACTTCCAAGATCCACGCGGATGTAGTCGCGGGCAAAAGCTAGTGTTATAATATACCTAAGAGTTACATTAGGTACCTACTATATAGCTACCAGTGGCGTGGCAATCATAGAACTCAATTCAATTCTCACTGGTTTGCCTATTTCAAAGCCTTTAAGAACTTTATTTCCTAGATCTTGGGGAAAAAATATGCCACATCTGATCGGGCTTCACCAAGACCATGCTTACAGCCACGCCATTGATATTTACAACAATCCCGGCCAGGGCAAATATTTGTGTGATGAACTCGAATATTTGTGCTTGGGTCATGATTGTTCTACGTATTTAAGTATATATTTATTTATATATATAAAAGGTTAATAAAAGGTTATCAAACCTACGTTTTGCCGACGGTATTGTTCTCTTCGCTTCCTCGGCGGCAGAACTCCAACTAATGCTCCAAGATCTCAGCTCGGCAAGCCTTCAAGTTGGACTTAGAATGAACAGCACCAAGACTCAAGTGGTGACTAACAGCACGAAACGTAGGGTAGCGGTAGATGGGCAGACTATACACTATGTTGACGAGTATATATACTTGGGCCAGTTAGTGTCTTTCGGCAACAGGCAATACAAAGAAATCGAACGGCGTGTCGAAAATGCCTGGAAGAGCTAATGGTCCATAAAGGAGCTAATGAAGGGAAATCTTCCATTGTCACTTAAGCGGAAACTCGTTAACAGGTGTATCCTGCCCGTCCTAACCTACGGTGCCCAAACATGGTCACTTACTGAGAGCCAGTAGTCCAAACTGAAGGTTTGCCAGCGAAAGCCATGGAACGCAGCATTCTAGGCCTTAAAAGGACCGACCACGTCCGGAACACCACGCTGCGTTCTATAACGCGAGTCTCCGATGTTGGAGTAACTACCGCCAGGCTGAAGTGGGACTGGGCCGGCCACGTCTGCCGCATGCACCCAGAAAGGTGCGCTAGCTTGGGCACTGAGTGGGTGCCACAAGATGGGCAGCGCAGGCGGGGCAGGCCTAGGCGGAGATGGCGGGACGACTTGGACACGTTCCTCAACGGCTGGCCGGAGGAGGCTTCTGATCGGGAGTCGTGGTCAAGAGGAGAGGCCTTTGCCCAGCAGTGGGAGATTCAAATAGGCTAACTAAAAAAAAATATATTTATATAAGTATGTATATCGTCGTCTAGTACCCATAACACAAAGCTTGCTTGAGTTCACCTTGGGACTGCATCGATTTGTGTGAGGTTGCCGATATTTATTTATTTACAACAACCATATTTATAGAGGTTTAGTTAATTTATTTGGGATATTGCTCATACCCTTCGTAGCAAAAATAATAAGCGTATAACTTGGAAAATCCTGCAAGCCGAATACATAAATCATATCTAAGATGCAAAGATACGCAATACGTATAATAATTATAAAATCAATTAAAATCACCGCACAGATGCACAGTAAACATGCATACTAGTGAAATATGACGACGGGGCCTGTTTACGCATTCAGTTATGCCCGAAGACAGATCGTAATCCATAATAATTCATTATAGGCCGGAGACGGACCGAATTTATTGGCGAGTGGCGCCGCCGTGGCGACGTGAAGCGCTAGGATGTCTGTTACTCTGTTCTCAGTGCACTTGCAAATGTGCACTGAGACCAGACAACGCTAATCAATAGGATGTTTAAATAAAAGAACCGATTTAAAAATAAACTGAAAAGCCAAAATAACCCGTTCGTGTACAGATTACATTTGAATTACCTTGGATTACCGGTCCTACATGTCAACCACTCTACAATCTCAACGCCTCGAATATTTCACTATGGTTTACCTGTGTTGATCATTACATTGTTTATTTGAAAGGTATCTCAGACATCTTGGTTAATGTTTCACAAATTTATAAATAGTCTGTTTCAAAGTTTAAAATCCATATACGTTCATTATATTGCCATAACGCAACCTATATATTGCTAAATTGGGGATATCGCAATACTTACTCGAAACACAGAGCTGGCAACTCTGACCCGAGTAATGAATATTTATGCGCGCAAACGCCGCGGCCTCCCGGCGCCTTACGAAACTCATTAATGTCATTTAGCGAAAAATTTTGCTTTTCAACGGGTACGTGATGAGACTGAATGGGTTTAATCCTAGCGTTTAGGGCCGTCGGTTTCCAATCAGATGATGTAATCGGCGCCGACACCGGCGCCTCGCAGCCGCATACAGAGCGTCAATAATTCATGGTAGAAAAACAGAAACAAAAGAAACCTCAATTTAAACGACTGCTTATTAAAAAAAAATAGGATGAACTCTGTATTGATTCATTCAACCAGAACCACTACCACTCTGATAAGAGTGTACAATCAGCACCAACAGTATAGCTGTCAATTTTAGTACCTATGCAATTATGCCGACCGTACAACATAAGAAGATTGATTCTTGAATCTTTTTATAAAATCATGCAAAATGTAACAAATTTTTAACAGACTTCAAAAAAGGAGGGGGTTCTCAATTTGGTAGTATTTATTTGTTTTTTTATAATTAAAATTTCTCACGTTTTCCATTTGAATGACTTTTTTTTACCTCGTAGGAAATATTTCATCATACTTATCTTCACTTATATACTCGTAGCCTTATATGTAGCGGTGATATTTCGGTCAGATGTCAGTAGAAACTTTGAATCTTGTCAACAGTAGCGTAGCTTTCTGTAACCTATTTAAAAATCTTCTATATAGGTATAGTAGAGTTGCTAAGCCGCGAAATTGTGCGCATCGGGTTACAAGCATGAAATTTCTACCACACATAGAGCTTTCCACGGTGATTATTTTCAGATGTGGAGGGAAGTCACATTCGTCCCCTGAGTGGTGGGAGAGCGGGGTGAGAGGGCCAAGAACTGCTCTTTTTCTTTTTTTTATTTCTGATCAGTTAAGGCTATTAGGGCTTGTGCGACATCGTTTTCGTGTAAAATAGATATCAGCTATTCATTTTTTATGTTATTTAAGAATAGTTTCATATAAAAATTTGGGTTTATTGCCGAAAAGGTAAAAGTCACAACAAGTTTTTTTTATTCAGAACGGTACATTAGTTATCTATCCTGAATATTTACAATTTAAAAAAATATTACTAAACAGCAAATTTAATCTTGTTTTTAAAAATATATACATATAGGGCACGTCTGATACAAAAAATACCTTGAAAAAAATGTTGATGTTAAGCTTAGCCTGCGTGTTCTACTATATTTTACTAAGTCGCGAAATTGTGTACATCGGGATACAACCTCGAAATTTCTACCACAGATAGAGTATTCTGCGGTGATTATTTTCAGATGTGGAGGGAAGTCAGATTCGTCCCCTGTGCGGCGGGAAAGCGGGGTGAATAGGACAAAGGAGTCCTCTTTATCTTTTTATATTACTGATCAGATAACGCTACTAGGACTTGTGTGGTGTCGTTTTCGTGTAAAACAGATATCAGAAATTCATGTTATTTATTCATAGTACCATATAAAAATATGGGTGTATTTCCGAAATTGTAAAAATCACAACAAGTTTTTTTTATTCAGGGAGTTAAATTATGTATATTTCCTGAATATTTACAACTAACAAAAATATTGCAAAATAGCAAATTTAATGTAGTTTCTAAAAATATATACATATTGGGCAAACAGTAACTTAAATAAATTGTTGATGTTGAGATTAGCCCGTGTGCTCGTGATACATTAGTCTGGTTTACAGCAGAAATTATTAAGGATATTGAGAAAAAAGCTGTCCTCCATCGTGAATGGAAACGTTCCGGGGACAAAGAAGTATATGTTGAATTCTCTAAACTCAGAGCAGACATTAAGTTGAGGACGTTGAGAGCTTACGATAGTTATATTCACCGTATTCAAGACCATCTGACAAGTAATTCTCGAGCTTTTTGGCAACATATTAGTAGCCTGAAATGCAAGGGTGGGTTTCAGTCAGGTGACCTATAATGAGAAGCTGCATGATGGGGTAGGGGCTGCTCAGGCTTTCGCAGACTTTTTCTCGAGCGTTTTTCTTCCCGGCATACCCCTCCTCGACCACACAAAAACGATTGAGGAAGACACGTCACTAACCGCGAATTATGTTCATATCTCCGCAATATCCCCACATGATATTGAGATTGGCATATCTCGCTTAAAACCTCAAAGCTCTCTGGGGCCTGACTGCATTCCTGCTTACATTATAAAAGGTTGTGAACAATGGCTAGTACTGCCATTATGTTACATATTTAATCTGGCTCTAAGTACTGGGGTGTACCCTAATCAGTGGAAGGTCACTCGCGTGCGTCCTATTCCCAAGTCGAGTGAAACGGCCACTGTTGAAAATTATCGTCCCATAGCCATTCTATCTACAATCGCCAAGTTGTTTGAGTCTATCATAAGCAAACTTTTATCTCCACAGATACAACCCTATCTTTGCGACTCTCAGCATGGATTTAGGCCAAGACGGTCGGTTGAAACGAATCTCTTAACCCTGGTTGACCTGATTTCCGAGCATTTAGATAAAGGAACACAAGTTGACGTGTTGTACTTCGACTTCAAAAAAGCCTTCGATCGCGTGGATAATGACAGACTACTGCACAAATTGTGCATCATGGGTTTTTCACCGAAATTGCTTCAGTTTTTTGCCAATTATCTACGCGACAGACAGCAATACGTTCAACACGGTAGCTTTGTTTCCGAGTTCTATCACACTCGCTCTGGCGTCAGCCAGGGTTCAATTCTAGGTCCATTTCTATTTGGCGTTATGATAAACGACTTGGCTTCTGTACCTAGAAGTGCTAGATGTCTGCTTTATGCCGATGACTTGAAGCTCATCTATGGCATCCAACAACTGTCAGATAGTAAGTCACTCCAAGAAGATCTCAACCGGGTCTATCAATGGAGCTTGGACAACAGACTTCTCTTCAACCCTGGAAAGTGTTCAGTAATGTCCTTTAGCCGGTCTCATACTCCACTATTGTATAATTACCTTTTAGGATCAGAACACATCCAACGCGTTGATACTATCAAAGATCTGGGCGTCATATTTGACACACAACTCAATTTCCATCAACATATGAAGACACTTGCTACGGGCTGCTATCGGAGGTTGGGGTTTGTTGTCCGCAATTCCCGTGAATTTGATAACCTTACTGCCATTAAACTAGTGTACACTGCTTTAGTCAGGAGCAAACTCGAGGCAGCGGCTATCGTGTGGAACCCTCATGAGATCACTTACGCCTTACTTCTAGAGAAAATCCAAAAAGCTTTTTTGCGATTCTTATATAAAAAGACGTATGGATATTATCCTCTTCTTTATCCGACAAAATTTTTGCTCGGCACTTTAGGTTTGAATTCACTAGAAGTGAGGCGTAATTATGGTCTCCTGACCGGGGCGGTTCGTATATTGCGAGGTGAATCAGATTGTCCTGAATTAGTGGCGCAACTGGTGCGTCTTCACGTACCTTCAATGGCGCATAAGTTTAATTTTAGGAAGCGCTCCCGCGGCTTGTTAGCAGTACCTAATGCGCGCACGGTGTCGTACAAACAGTCGCCTCTCGTACGTGCTTTGCAATATTTAAATGAACTTCTCGTAGCAGCACCAGAGTGTGATATTTTTGCAAGTGCTTGGATGATAATATATGATGAATGTATGAGGTTCTGTGAGGCGATGGATGACCGACCTTCTGCTGTGAATTATGTTTAATTATTTATTAATATTTTTCCTTTTGTTGTGCAATGTTCTGTATTGTTACTTAGTTCTATGACTGTATTTGTTACACAGTGCCTTGGTGTATAACTGTAATACTGTGTAAATTATAATTGAATAAATTGAATAAATTTAATTGAATTGAATTAGCAAAAAAAATATTTTGTTTTAATTACATTAATTTGTTTTTCTAGGACGTATATATAGTAAATATTATATGTAAAAGCATGTTAATAATCATTATTTAATGTATTTAATGAAGCGAAATAGGATGCGTTCGGAGAATTACGTTGGTTACGCCGACGTAAAGATATATTTTAAGCTACTGTTTGTATGAGAAGTGCCCAACATGCATATATTTTTAGAAACTAGATTTAATGAGCTTTTTAAAATAATAATAATAATTTTAAAATGTTCACGAAATTAAACTAATTTACCTCACTGAATAAAAATAACTTGTTGTGATTTTTACCTTTTCGGCCATATTTTTATATAGAACTATACAAAAATAACATGAAAAAATTATTTCTGATATTTGTTTTACACGGAAACGATACCAAACACGTCCTGGTAGACTTAACTGACCAGCAATAAAAAAAGAAAAGAGGGATACTTGGCCCTATTCACTCCGCTCTCCCGCCTCACAGGGGACAAATCTGACTTCCCTTCACATCTGAAAATAATCACCGTGGAACACTCTATCTGTGGTAGAAATTTCATGCTTGTAACCCGATGCGCACAATTATGTTAGAAAACAGCGGACTAACAACTCTACTAGTAGTTTGATTCTTATGTTATACTGGTACAGTAAAATGTTTGACACGCAATTGTTTTCTGTCACAGAACTTGTATAGCATCATCGCTATACAAGTAAGTAAGTGCTATAGACGACGCGTTTGACGCACTGGTAGTGCTACTGCCTACTGAACCGATGGTCCTGGGTTCGAATCTCGGCAAAGGCAAATATCTGTGCGATGCGCTCGAGTATATTTGTACCTGGGTAATACGAGTAGACGTTATCTATTTAGTACTAATAGTACGAGCATTGCTTAGTGTTGGACTAGATCCATTTGTGTAATATTGTCCCACCTATATTTTAAAGTAAAAAAAAACAGACTCCTTATACCAATACGAGTAAATTCGTCTTTTATATTTTTTGATCAAATCCGCTCAAATACCGCAGTACTTAAAAGTAACACCTTCTGAACCAAGAAAACTCGCACTGCTGGACGATTATAAACGTCGGTTTAAAAGTAACTTTTTGAAACAGATACCGATTATAGATAAAGAAAGCTGTCGCCAGCATCCCAGACATGAAGGCCAAGGCCAGCAGACTTCCTTGTTTCTGCACGTGAGCAAGAACGAATAAGTTAAATAAAGTAGCCTATGGCCTATCGACGTCCATATTTTTGGGGGAGAGAGAGGTCAAACCCAAAGACGTGGAAATATGGGGGAAATTAGGAACTCTCGGATCGAAAAGTTTTATTCGCTCCACAACGGTAGCTTATAGTAGTGTCTTTATTGTGTGCTTACACTTAATGTTTTCAATGTGTTCATCCTTCAACATAATAAGACTGTGTGGAGTAAAAAATGTTACGACAAATTAAATAATTTCCCCTAGACACATGTATGAAATTAATATTCTTCGATTTCCGTCTTTCTTCGTACTACAAACCCTGGGATCAAATTGGATTGACATTGACATATGACCGAATATATCGACATACTTTTATCAATTAATCGTTGTGTCGCCTTCATGGCGGCCATGTTGTACTGATATGGTCGATATATTTCGATTGTCGGTTTTCAAGCTGCAGTAAGTGACTGAGTAATTTTTTTATTTACAGCTAAGCAGAGAACATCATAAATGTAGACATAGGTAGGTATACTTAGTACATAAGTATGCAAAACGGCGAGGAAGTATTAAACAAGCAAGTGGACTCAAGAGTCGTATATATTAGCTTCGATTGATTGTGCAATCAATATTTGATTGCCTTTTATGAAGTTGACTTACCAGATATCTAGATGTAACATAAAATGGGGTTGTGCTTGACTGACGGGGCTTGTTGGAGCAGAGAAAGGAAATATTTGTTTAAGCAGTAGTTAGTAATAGTAGTTATAGTTGTGTTGATATTTTCCCTTGTGTTTTGGATTTGCACAATACGAAAACAGCATACATAAAAAAGAATATATAATAAACTAGCGACCCGCCCCGGCTTTGCACGGGTGCAAATTATACATATAAACCTTCCTCTTGAATCACTCTATCTATTAAAAAAAACCGCATCAAAATCCGTTGCGTAGTTTTAAAGATTTAAGCATACAAAGGGACATAGGGACAGAGAAAGCGACTTTGTTTTATACTATGTAGTGATAATAATAATAAAAAAAAGTAGAATACAAACAACATTTCTTTAAAATTTTGCTATAAGTACCAATTACATTTTTGAATAAGACACACATGTGCCATATTTATTTTATATCAACTCTTTTCGCAACTTTCGCGAAAATTCGTTTTATCAAACTATCCTACGATATATAAGTACCTATATTATATACCTTATTCATTAATATCCTTTTTAAAAGTAACATTAAATTAATAGCTATAGAATATAACGTTTCTGGAGCGAGGCTATTCGAAATATCTAATGATGAAGTGTCCCAGGAAGCATCATTCGCCCACCGGAATATACAAGCTCAATTATACAAACTACTAATGCAAGGTTCATTGGTTCTTTTGAGAATCGGATTTTGAACTGAGCAGACCGGCAAGGTGACCTCACAAATAGCACTCAATGGAATAAACATAAACCCATAAATGGGAATGCCAACGGCGGTACCGGGGTCCCAAAAAACCCCTTGTTACATAATGTATCTGAGCATGTACTAAATGTAGACAGTAGCGTGGGGGTCGCCTGATCGTCTAGTTAAGTAGTCTATGTTTACACCTAGCCATAAATTGTATATTGGATCGTGCGTGTAAAGCGCACATCCTACGGTGGCTAATGTGCATAAGCATTTCAAACTCATATGACGCAGAGGGCGCTCCAGTAGCGTAAGAATTATGGAAAGAATTGGTGTGATTGACGTAGCGATCTAATAGCTCAGTTGGGAGAGCAATACGCCGGAAACGTAGAGGTCGCAGGTTCAAATCCTGCTTAGATTGTAGTAGATCGCATTCAATTTTTCTTTCTTAATTTACCTTTGTGTCATTATTTATAAAAATAAAAAAATGTGGTATTTCCACATAAAAAATAGAATCGATTAAATAAAAAAATATAACATTACATAAATAGTATTTTTTATTTATGTACACCTATAAGCCAGGTCCACCTACACGGTCCAAACACCATATCCCGTGAATTCTATATATAAAGTGACAATTTGATTGTTGATATAGTTCAAATGTCACGGGGATATGCGCACGAATCATGCAGTACCATGACCATGAGCTATTATTACATTATATTTCTATACACGTTTGTGTGTCTATCTGTTTTCTCATGGGCATGTGATAATGCCATAAGATCAGGAGATGTCTAGGTGTAAATATAGGAGTTCTAAATCTGGTACAATACGTCAGAACAAGTGGATTTTTCTTTATTGCCATGCCCCTTGACGTCATTCTATGATATATGTTATTATTGTTATGTACAATGTACTTATGTGAATACGTGAGGGACTATAAATATATCTTAGTATCCAAGTGAAACGTACTGGTACTGAGGTACTGTTCTCTAAGCATAGAATACAACACTATGTACACAAGTTTTTCTTTTTTGATATTCGAAAAATCCGAGTTCTAAAGCCCTATATTTTATTGGTTGTTTTTTGTAAAATGTGACGCTAATGGTCGTGGGTATAGCAGCAACAGTATGAGTCACGGCGCGACTGACTGGAGCATGCTCACGTCTATGACTGGCTTGGCTGGAAGGCGGAGCCAATCATTCAGGTGCGCCCTGTTGCGTTGACTATTTTAACTCAGCTTGCGGAGCATAGTAACTTTTCTCTAAATTAGATTTATGACTATTCTGATTAAAATTAGACTACTATGCAAGTAAAATACCTAGGTACGTAGAATGGGTTTACTAACCTACGTGAGATTGTACGATACCTACTTATGATAATACCATAATAAATAGTACTTATACAATGACAATCCTGAATTATTGTCTTGTAAATTAACTAACTAATGTAAGCCAGCTTATTTACATGCGTCATTTACGGTCTTATTGTATCTCACTGTACCTATTGAGAACAATTGTAGCTTGGCAATGATAGTAAAATCGTCTGTATTTAAAACAATTGTACCTAAGTAAGTAGGTACGATTGTTTTAAATTTAATTTGTGTCATATTACCCTAATTTGGGTAAGTGCCCAAATAAGGGTAATACGACCTTCTAATCTAATATGGCATGTTGGCTAATTGCATTATATCCTTACTTGCTTTTATATGAGCTTTAAATTCAAAAGCCAAAGCCAAACCAAAGCCAAAGAACACTGTGTCTAAAGTCCACCAATATTAAATTTATTACTAGGCGTAATCATCCTTAAATACTTAACAAAGAAATTCGTCGGCTGTCAGATTAGTGTATCGAATTAAAAACAGATTTTAGCGAACTTTATGAATTCTATTATTTTATTTATAACATGTTATTTAAAGGGGTTTCCTTCGATTGAAATCGACATCTAGACACCATATACAGATTTCTATTAATAGAACATATCGAAAAAGTAAATAGTTATTTCTCAAACATGCAATGAAATGTCGTCTTAACGTGCGTTATAACAGGCTTCAAAGTATCACGTTTCGCGCGGAACAACTCGAGAGAACTGTAGAGAAATTTCATACAAAATTTAAGGCCTAAGCCGGGAAGTATTTTTTTAAACATGGCGTCTGTTTTCATGAACAGGCAAAACAGCTGAATCATATTTTTATTGAATTATTTATTCCATTACATATATGTTTGCGAAAAGCACAATACATGCCTTAGCCGTGAAAAGGGCTGGCGGGCTTTATATCACTATCCTACTCAGCCGACAAGCCCTTCTTTCCCGGCGTCTGCAGTAATGTACTATTATTACCTACAAAGGTCGAATTTGTTACAGAAATAATCCTCTTCATTTAAAACTTCAAGTGCTCTTGACTTCGCATTACGGTGTAACACCTTGACCTCGACTCTGCTCTGAAAAACGTTTGTTTCAGAGCGAGTGACTTCACGTCTGGTGACGTCACCCTTTCAGTACTCAGTCACCAAGTACTTAGCAACACCTTACAATTAGCTAGATATTGTTATAGTCTAATTTACAATGGCTATTATGCTTCTGTGAATGAACTTTTTCACGTGAAGGTTGTAGACGACGTTTTAGCAGTTATCAGTTTTGAGTTGTCAATATTTTTCCCCTGCTGTCAATGCAATTTTGATATACCGCCATATCTTCTTGTTATTAATTAAAACACAATATACTTTTTTAATATGTTTTTTGGAGAACTCGTTAACTCACTTCTTATTTTAGCTTACATAGTTCATATTACTGTTATAGTTATGTATAATATTAGAAAAAAAAACTATAGAATTTTTAGCGGCATTCTTCCCAGCAGCGGTCTCCTCTTGGGAAATGCTGGTAGATTCAGAACCGTAAAAATGCCCTTACGGCCTATAATGTCCATTATTTCACTAATTACAATTATGTTTTTCCTAAAAGCGGTGTATTAACGTAATTTAAACCAATCCCACGGTTCACTTAGGTAAAAGAATGACGTTATCTGAGCAAAGTAAAAAGTGTCATTAGATAATATTTCTTTCGTCGTCGAGTGTATAATAATACTAGTAAGGAATAAATTTTGATTTATTGAAACTGTAGTTTATAAGGAAAGCATCAGCGACATATATTTTATGAGATTGTATTGTTTCTCCGAGGTTTTTTATTCCAAGGAAAAAACTGTTTGATGTAGGATCGCCTTTGCCCTCGCCTGGTGACAACCAAAATTCACTATAATTTCTGTCACTATTCTTCAAAATCTCGTATCTAGTTTGTAGATTAATAGTGAGATACGAGCTTTGTTTGAAGTAGGTATTTGTTACTTTGTGAGGTTTCGTTGCAAACAGACGATACGGCCACTATATGCACTATTAAAAGCAGAGAGGACGTAACAGAGTCGCAAATGTCGCAATGACAATTAAAAATTGTTGTTAGAATAGTTGTGAGAATTGTCAGCCACTAAACTCGATAACTCTCATAATTTCGCTGTATTGAAAAATTATCGACTGTAGAGTGCCAGCTATTCTAAATGCACACGTATATTTCGTAGACAGTAACCTATCAGGCTATGACTTCTTTTTTATTCTGCTTAATTGATTCCTAATAAGTATCGAGATTTATCCAACGGTTAAATATTGAACCATTGATAAAAAGATGAAAGCATTAAGAAAAATTGAAATGGTTAACCTGACGGAACAGACCAGGAATGGATCCCGATACCCCTGGATTACCGGTCCAATATTTTTTTTTGTGTATCCACGTTAAAGATAATGAGACATTATATGTTTCACAAATTTATACATAAACTACCTACTTAAATCATTTAAGCTGTGTGTGAACAACGTCGGCGTCTCCGTATAATTGTTACAAATAAGTAGAGTGAAAATGCCGGAAGTCTTAAATAGGCGTGTGAAAAAATAGTAAACACACAATGGGCTAGATTTACTGCCGCATAATTCACTGGATACATTTATATTCAGGCGGATTCACACTCCGACAGTTCTAGGATGGGATGTGCGACGGATGGTTAAGTACAGTCAGTGACAAGTTATACACGATCGTCTGTTTAAGAATATCTGACGGTATTTAGTAAAACCCATAGCATAGTACCATTATTCGGGTCTCCATAGAGACATCTTTATACCGAGACCCTGACGTACTTGTGGAACCCGAACAAAGGTAACTTTTACTTAACTTACGTCAGTATACAGTCTAGATTCTAGAGTCTATATCTCAGTAGAGTATAATTCAGTGTTTTTGAATGAAATAATGGAATGCCGGGTGATCAATCCAAATGGTTCAGTAGGGAGAAGTCACAAACTATAAAAGATAGAGAAATCTGTTCTTTGGAACAATGGCGTCGTTTTTAGATTTTAATAAAAACTTTTTTTTTTTTACATATACATAATTTCATACATAACTCGGTCAAAACCGCTGTAAATAATGTTACTCTACAACATGCGATTACTTACAGAATTTTAACCAATTTCAATTCCCGGGCATGTATGAGATTTATAAAAAAAACTAGCTGTGCCCCGCGGTGTTACCCGCTCATCCCACGGGAACACTACATTTTTTCGGGATGAAAAGTATCCTATGTCCTTTCCCGGGTCTCAAACTATCTCCATACCAAATTTCATCTAAGTCGGTTCATCGGTTTACGCGTGAAGAGGTAACAGACAGACGACACACTTTCGCATTTATAATATTAGTATAGATTAACGCAGTTTCTATTAAATCTGAAAAAATGCCAGGGCTCCTAAGAAGAGATATCCCTATCTCTTATAGTTTTCGTTTTCTCTCTACTGACTCATTTGGATTGATCATCCTGTATATCTTTTAGCAGCTAACTGTACCTATTTAAATCCAATAGGTACATTTGCCATCAAAAGGGTATATCGACAAAACCAATTCGTCAATGTCAAAGTGGTTAGACAGATCTCAGCCATTTTTGGTACAGATGGCTGCGTAGATACTCAAGTATGGGCATGAAATACTTTTTCCCGACCACCGTCGCTAATAAGAGTATTGTGTCTTTTTCTTGGCATCTACTCACTAGTAGGTAGTATTAAAATTGATCAGGTACAAATTGCTTTAAAGGAATAAAATGCTTACTGTTTTTACCTACATTTCATGAGTCCACTTAGATTCACTACATTGTGTATGTAAAACGGTGTCCTATCACAACCAAATTTTCACGCCAAATTTTCATTTGTATGTAAAACGGTATCCTATCAAAACCAAATTTTCACGCCAAATTTTCATTTGTCCGAAAGAATTTTTGTCCTTATACCCAAAATATTTTCAGGGTTTTATAAACATCGTTTTGAAGAACCCATTAGGTAAGGTTAGGTTTGATTTATAGTTTTGAAATAAAATAGCTTTCCGACAATTGAAAATTTGTCAGAACGTTAACAAATGAAAAACAAAAATTCGTACGATACGATTACGATAGGTAACCATGTAAAACAACTGGATATCTTATTCCCCATAATATCGCAACGATAATTTATTTAGTTAAAACCACAAGAACGATTTTAACTTCACACGTTGTCCATTCGTCATTGCACTCAAGGTAAGTCTATTAATAAACACTCGAGGGAAAAGAAATACTAAAGATTACACAATATCTTCAGTGCTCAACCTAATAAACTAGTAACCTACTACCAGGCCAAATAAACTTGTCCACTGATAATATCTATTGTTTTACTACAAGTGCTATCGTACTCATCAGCGAGTGAAAAGTATGACGATTCTGACATAAATATAGTTTAGTAGGTATTTCAATCGTTATCAGATTTCCTTCCGTGGCAGTAAATAATTTATACTTATCCTTGATCTAAATGTTCATTGAAAGAGAATTCAAAGCATTAATTAAGGAATAGGTATCTTAGGTTTTTTCGTCGATGATTAGACACAGCTAGAGCCTCAATGGACATTTGGTAATGGTATGGTAAGATACGTTTTCTCGCCACTATATTTCTACATTAGCGATAGGCGATGCGCTATTCGACCTTAACTCCAACGACATTTTCTTTCTCAATAGGACTAATAATATATAACTACTCTATTTTGATACGCGTAAAAGTTACCATTTGTCAGTCTCAGTCAGTTAGTTACTGTTCTTAGTATCAATCCACAGCGAAACTTTCCTGAAAGCTGTAATTATGTACATCTAACTACAGTTCAATTTTACATGAACAAGCGAGCTTATCCAAGTTTAGGATAACGTTGAAACCTAGACATACAATAAATACCTACGTACCTACTTAATTCTTTCAAGCGTTTAGTTGAGATAACAAAAACGATATGATCACCATTCGTAATTGTTTTTATAAGAATCTCAACAAGCAACGTGGAAGTGGCAAGAGGAAGCGCCTACCGCGTTTGAGCTCTAGCTTAGACTTTAATGGTTTCAAACTATGGCGAACGCTTTAAAGGCGCTATGTATTCCATCCCATTTGCCCGCCGCCCGATGCAACGTGATGCAACTCCGAACGTGCTGACGCGTGCCGGCAGAGCCTTCGAGCTTCATTGCGAATTCCCCCGACGACCGCCTTGCCCAGTCGGCGTCGCACTAATTTATAGGTTATATTCGTAATGATTGCGGCAAAGAATGTTTATAGCACAAGGCGCGGTCTCATTGTTGTCCTGTCGATAGTCGAGGCCCTACGCCGCATAACTGTCCCAAGAATGTACCCACTCACATTCCATAAAACGCTATTTTCAATTGACCCCCCGATTTCAGCGAACCTAAGTAAACAAGTGACGCGATGCATGCATTAACGTCTATCCGACCTACACAAAAATCCTTTACGGATTTGTACGACAAGATTTTACCGAGAGCGGCCGCTCAGATGTATGAGACAACGGACTGTGACAACGGGGAGTTGCATTAACGCCCTCGATCCCTTGTAAGGTGGCGCCGAATGCGGCATTGTACCGGCGGTATTTCAGCGGCGGCCTATACGTGGCCGTTTATGGAGAACCGTTTACCCAAAAAAGTAGAACAACAAACCGCGTCTGCGGTGTTTACACGACGGCCAACACTTCGGCCGCATTTGTCTTGCGGAGAAACGCATTCGATTTGCATTTTGCGCCTACCGAGCGCTGCCCGAGGCGGCCTCGTGTTTTGCATTTCTCTCCCACTGTATCTACCTGCTTATATACAGTACAATGAAGTAATTCACGCCTTATTTATGCAAAACGACAGTGTGTTTTTAACCGACTTCAAAAAAAAGGAGGTGGTTCTCAGTTCGGTTGTGTTTTTTTTTTTTTTTTTTTAATGTTTGTTACCTCATAACTCCGTCATTTATGAGTCGATTTGGAAAATTCTTTTTAGGTTCATGAATAGACATCTCAAGGTTGGTCCCATAAAATTTTGGTGAAGATCGGATGACGAGATCCATGAGGAATCGAAGGAATTCCTGAAATTTTATAGGCACTCATAATATTTTTCATGTATTTTCTAAAACTATTTAAGTATTTGCATATGGTAGTCATCATCTTCTCATGCTGAACTGATGATGGAAGGTACAACTCCTTAACGGTTAGGAGTTAGGAGATAATTCAAACGAGATGCATGCCTTCAAGACCTCCCTGATCACCCCGCCATAAGTATTTTATATGAATCACTAAAAAGCGAAAAAAAAATTTTTTAACAAAAAAAAGAACCGACTTCAGTAAAACTAAAAAGCCGAAAATAACCCGTTCAAGTACAGATTACATTTGACTCACCCTTTGAAGTCGGTGCCAAACCTCACGTAAACTTTAATATATAAATATAATAACTGAGTGGTTTGGGATCGATTTCAAAGGGTGAGTCAAATGTAATCTGTACTTGAACGGGTTATTTTCGGCTTTTTAGTTTTACTGAAGTCGGTTCTTTTTTTGTTAAATTTTTTTTTATTATTATTGAACGAATCTGATACCTGAACCACAAAATCTACCTCGTTAAGTGTAATTTAAGATCATGTCGATGTCATGGTCTTAATTTATCGCTAAGAAGTGATATGTGTATTTCGGAAGATATCAATTACTCTCTGATTAGTTGTTATTCATTGACACCTTTGGTCATTAGCCGTTCAAAGACAATTAGACATAGGTACACAGATATCTTGAACAGACACCTCTTTGCGTTTTCTCCGTCGCTCAAAGTAAACGGAGTTGTTTGCTCTTTTAACTAAATAAATAGTGTAGCGAGGTGAGTAACTTGAGCCGCGAGCCCTTAGCTCGGTAAGTATGAGGTTTTATTTTAAGGCTATTCTCGTTAACACATTAAGCGCCGACGTCGCGCCGTCATGCTTGTAATTATAACGTCATTGGTGTGTAATGTCGCAACTCTGTGTTCAAATTACTTATATATGTTTGAAGGTGTACGTATTTATCATAGTTTTACAAAGTTACTTAAGTCCTCCAGCAGTATGAGCTAAATCAATGATAGTTTATTACGTAAAGTGAAAAATAAATTAGATTGTATATGGATACGTAAAGCCGTAATATTTAATTTGTGAGACAGAGCGATATCGCGTAAGTTTGGAGGTCATGCGTTGTTAGGCATTCATTATTTGTAAGTGACAAAGGCTGAGATCGTCACTTTACGCAATGTTCAGTAAACGCGTGAGTATAGACTAGCAATATCAATACGCATTCCCGAGTGTGTCCGAGCACTGATGGGCTTTAATTAAGAATGGAGAACGGCGCGTGCGCACGTGACGCCGCATTCCATTCCGCACTCGCAAATTATAATTTACTACTTTTTACCGCTTCTTCCTTCAGCAATATAACCCTGCGAACGCCACATTCTTTGCTGAACCGATGGTAATTGGAGAGTTCTTAAGTGGCCACGTACCGGAAGAAGTGGCGTGGGAAAAACCTGAAGATTTGATCGTTGATCTTGTTCAGATCGCAGTAATCGTTGGATGAGTAGTACATGACCGGTTGCTGTGCTTGACGAAGTTAATGTTACATTCGGTAGAACAAAAACTCTCTTTTCGCCCATCAGTGGGCATATTTCAACTCATATACAGACCTAATTATAATGATGATGATGAATATAATTCGATCTCAAAAAAAGTCAGCGTGGTGGGTACAGTGTTAGTGTACCTGCCTATTGAGCCGATGGCCCTAGGTTCGGATCCCGGCGAGGGCAAGTATATGTGTGATGAACTCGAATATTTGATCCTGGGTCGGATGTTAACTACTTATAAAAATATATTGTGTTGGAGACCCGCCTCGGCTTCGCACGGGTACAATACTGATAAATTATGCATGTATTATACCTGCAATATCATTACCTTCCTCTTGAATCGCTCTATCTAGTAAAAAACGCATCAAATCCGTTGCGTTGTTTTAAAGTCGTGGATGTTAGTATTGTATATGCAGTATGCAAGAATTGCTTAGTCTGGGACTAGGCTGGTATGTGTAAGATTTGTCCTTTAATGTAACAAAAAAAATTGATTACATACCTTACACAAAATTCTTCTTCATAAGAAGACAATTAACAGAAAATGATTGCGTATTTGATTCCCAGCGTTCCTTAATGATGAGTTATACAATTAATCTAACAAGCTGCGCCTTATCCCACTGCAAATTACAATCACAAATTAGAAATTACCACATAGGTAGGTACTAATTTTTTACTAACTTCCATAAATAACTATGAGGTATCTGAAACGATACAAAAACTTAAATTCATTGCATTTCCTTTGGTGAGAAAGCTATTCAGCTAATTTCAAGTTCCATCCGCCATAATCGTGAATTGTAATCTGCTAGTTTTTCCAGACTTATCCATAAGGCACCGCAGAATAATGCTGTGTTCTTTTATTTAAATAGAATCAAAAAGAATAATCTCCGGTACCTTGAGTGGTAATAAGACAATTAAATATCCAGTGGCAGGAGATCGCATTTAGTCATTCGCAAACTGTTTACCAGTTTTTAACGGATTTTCCATAAGGCACATGATTACATAAATCTTGCTTTTTCATTGAAAACAAAAAAGGAAATTACACGAAGTAGGCACTTGGTTCCTTTCACACCTTTCTTCCTAGTGACAGAACTTAAAACAACATAGGAGCAACAACACATACCACTTTATTGAATACTAGGAGGTTTATCAAGCCTAATAGAGCTTAGTTTGGGACTAGGTCGGTTTGTGTGAGGTTGTCCGATATCGATTTATTTTAAGCTATATGTTTAATGTTTATGGACAGTCTGAACTTTTAAAAATAGGTTGAAATTTCGTTCGACAAAATAGTGTTCATGAAAAGTTCAAACGTTCGTTCAGACCTCCTAACAAATGTATTCATCCTAACCCTCCTCTCACTTGTTTGAAACTCCTCTACGAGGACTACTACTATATCTCAACACGCAACTTAATCTTTTATTAAAATAGAAACAGAAAAGTATGAGATGAATGTTTTAATGCTCATCACGCTCCCTTGTTAGGCGTAAGTTATTCAATTAAGAATGTTTATTATCAAACAAATCATTAATACGAACAATTGGAGTACTTTAATTGGATTCCTATGAGCAATTTTATCTCTCAAACCGTATTAGAATGATTGTGTGTATAACACGTGGGTACTAAATACGTTAAATTTGTAGCTATACCCATGTACAATGTACTGACTAAGGGCGTGGCCGCATGTCCACGACACGGCGTCGTAAACGTAAAACGACACGGTGTCGCGTCGGAGCGCGACACATTATCCACCGTGCGAATATACGTTGCCACGTCGTGAAAACACACGACACGGCGTCGTAAACGTAAAACGACGCTGTGTCGCGTCGGAGCGCGACACATTATCCACCGTGCGAGTATACGTTGCCGCGTCGTGAAAACACACGACACGGCGTCGTAAACTTAAAACGACGCTGTGACGCGTCGGAGCGCGACACATTATCCACCGTGCGAATATACGTTGCCGCGTCGTGCAAACCAGAGATGGGCATTAATCGATTAATTTTTTAGTCAACTAATCAATCGATTGAAAATATCAATCGTCATTTTTCAATCGCGACTAATTTAGTTGCGATTGAATTAGTTGTGAGAATCTTCGACTAACAATTGAATTAGTTTTAGTTTCAATCGACTAAATTTCACGATTTTCGTTTCTTCTGCTTTTTCTTCATGCTTCTTCTTAAAAGCAACAAGAGCAGAATACGTGTGATAGGATCCATGTCGAATTGAAAACTGATCGCAAAATATTTTGAACATGTACGAGAAGCTGCGGCGTCGTAATCGAACGTGGCACCGCACCGTGCATCTACTCAACACAGCAAAGTTAATCTGCCCGGCGCGCGGCGCGACCTGCGGTGCCCGGTGCAGCATGTGTTTTCACGACGCGGCAACGTATATTCGCACGGTGGATATTGTGTCGCGCTCCGACGCGACACAGCGTCGTTTTACGTTTACGACGCCGTGTCGTGTGTTTTCACGACGCAGCAACGTATATTCGCACGGTGGATAACGTGTCGCGTTCCGACGCGACACCGTGTCGTTTTACGTTTACGACGCCGTGTCGTGGACATGTGGCCACGCCCTAAGTAAAGAAAGTTTTCGTGTCGTTTTTTTTTTTCAAGAATAACTCATATTTATAAACGTTAGTTGAACAATCCTATGCTTAATACCAAAACATATAATGGTTGTATTCATCGAGCAATAAATGACAAAGCGCTCGTTGCCTTTAGACACGCAAAATATTAGGAATAAAAACGGGACACAATACTCTAAAAACACACCTCTTTAATTTTGGGAAAACAGACGATATAATAACCCCTTGCGCAGAACATGCATGAATGCAGAAGAAACCACCAAACATATTCTACTAGACTGCAAAATAACTACATACAGGACGAAGTTCAAAGTAGGGTCTGCAAACACTACACGAAGGAATTGCTGTTTCGTGGAGGAGTTGGGGTGGTTAGAGCAACGCGTCTTATTCGCACAGGCACGAAGGGTGTCAACTTTTGGAAAATACCGAGCTAAAATAACTTTCCGACACATAAATCAATGCAAGACTAGCTTTATGCTTTATCGGTGATCAGGAGTAGAAAAATATTAATATCCAGCTAAAATTAAACTTAATAGGCGAGGTGTCCCGCAATTACCTCACTGTTTAATTAATTAAAAAAGTTAAAACATTATTAAAACTAATAAGCACTAGATACGTGGTCATCCTACATAAATTATTGAAGTACAATACCTACGTCAAGTGCCATCGCTTTGGCGGGAAATTTTACGAAATTTTCTACGACTTTGTTTATGTAATGACAATGACAATGACAAGTTATTACTCATAAATTGTCATTGCACATTAAATTATTAAGGAGGTTGTAAGCTCACAGATGCAGATTAGTAGGGTGACAAAATTATTTAAGACAAAAAATGATTTCAAAATAAAAATTATCAAAAAAAAAGTTTGTTTTCATGTAATTACGACTTCAACGCGACCGCCATCAATTACTGAGTTAGAAAAGTTGGTACCTGATCACCGATTAAAAATCATCGTGTATATAATGCCATAAACACGACCACCAAAGAACTCGTGGTTGCAATAAACGAATAGCTTGTTTGCGCTCTCTAAAGGGTTGAGTCAACTACTTGGAATATCTGGCTTGTATAACTTCTTAGTGCATTCAGCAGCTGCCAAAACTTTAAGAGGCTAGATAAGATGCTGTCAAGAAATAGTACACAATAGCACAAGAAGCAATGGTGACTAATATACCTAATGGTAGATTTTATGAGGTAGGGGAAGAAAGCAGATATACGAAGCGTGCGAGGACAAATGAATCTTAGGATCCATGAATGTTAGCCTAAAATAATATACTCGATATTTCAACAAACAAACATCTATAACATTTGCGAGTGATATCCAAACAATCTGGCATACATTTTAGGCATTATTATTTTAAAGAAGTGCATTTTCGTAGAGAAAACACTAAAACACGTGGCTGAAAATTACAAACATTTACAAAAAATAATGACACTATCTCCAACTAACTCACTTTTTTTCCTTTTGTAAACTCTTTTATATTGTATGTAACTATGTTAATTTAGATATTACTTTTAAACTCTATTACATACATAATCAATTGGAAACTAAAACACTAGTAAAGTTTAGTATTTGATTATAAATACGTATTTATGTGAATATTAGATCGCTTAAACAGACAAGAATATTCAACAGAAATATTAGGTAACTCCGTAACGAAGTAATTTTCTTTAACATAAAACGAGCACATAATAATACTATAAACCAGTCGGCTACTAAGAACATATTAAATCAGAAATCAAATCATCGATTAAAATATACAATTTATCACCAAACGCGACTACTTGTCATGTTATAATTCGCTATACATAAATAATTAATCCATGATTAAGTTTTATTAACGTTATTTCATTACGTCGAGAAACTTTAAAATGTAATAACAAAAGAAATTAGATTAACGTATGAAAAAACATTTTACGGAGATATTTTTTGCTGAAGATTGAATAATTGATATAAAAAAAATCATCTGCCATATTTTTTTATTAATAGTCTGTTGGTGTTAGACTGATATCAGTTTATTCTCTATCAATCTTGTCGGGATTTAATGATCAGCTTTAAAAATTGCATGAGATATTCAATATATTTTAACGCAGAATTGATCTAAAATGGACCGAATCTCTCACGGTGGAATGTTACATCTGTCGATGTCTTAGAAGAGACACGTACCTACCTATTTATTTATTTATTTATTTATTGGTATTCAGGATAACAACAGCCGTAAATATACATATGATATAAAGTTTGTTACATAACAGAGGGCCAATAACAGTTATCCATTGGTTACATAAAAAATAAGATTTAAAACTAAGTAGAATCAGACACAGTCAACATGTCCGTTCCAAACAGATGTTCAACATTGGTAATACATTTGAAACAGGAGTCAGTCACAAGTATTTTCATATTAATACACTAACAGACCGCTGCATCATATATTTTGCAGGGCCAGACACTAAAGAGACTGTCTACTCCTAAAAATCGAGTTACACATATTATGCATGTATCCGTGCACACACTATAAACAAAAAAAAAATGCGTATTAATTTATCACGAAGCGATATATATGAGTATAGCATTAAACATAATAATTGTAATAAGAGTAGGTACTCAACAAAACAAAACGCTCACAATGCACTCGCAAATTCGATGGCATCTAATTCTCATACCTAGTACCATACACCCTACCAGTGGCGTGGCGTCACAAAAAGAAAGAAAGTCAGGCGAAGCCGGGATAGATTCTACATACAGGGCAAGCCGGTGGGAAGCAGCTTCTATGGACGCCAAGCCACTGTCGCCCACCCATAAACAAGTACCTAGATCCTAATTTTATTTTATATGTATATATTAATTATTTATTTATTTATAATCTATTAACCATCTTGCTGCTTCACATATTTTATACGAGATGAGTCGAAACAAGGTCATCAAGTGTAGTAACAAAAGATAACGATGGGATACTTTTTTTTTTTTTTTTACAGATTACTTTTATGTTCTACTAGAACCTTAGAAATGTCTTTTTTAAATTTACATTTAGACCCTACAAATGGGTCTATTTTGGCAAATTCGGTGTTATACAGACGAGGGAGACGCGATAGCACGGCATTGGCACCGTAGTTAGTGGAGTGAAAGGGAACATGGAACAACGAGGTGTGTCTAGTGCGACGCCTTGGGGCTCGGAACGACAGGCCGGACAATAGTTCAGGACAGTCTATACGATCTCTAATTATGTCATAAAGAAGGCTCATGTCGGCCAATTTTCTTCTATCTTCAAGAGAAAGAAGATTGTACTCATGACAGTTATCGCTGTATTCAGGAGATTTCCTGAATTTGTAGTTTAAGTGAGATTCAAATTTTCTTTGAATTCTTTCTATGCGATCCTTATGAATCGCATAAAAAACTGACCATATAGGTGAAGCATATTCTAGAATGCTTCTGACGTATGCGTAATATACAATTTTTATACTTAACAAACTTCGGAAGGGTTTACAAGTCCTCATTACAAAACCCAAATTACGATACGCCCTATTTATAATTGAGTCAACGTGATTTCTCATTGTCATTTTGGTGTCTAACATGACTCCCAGGTCGCGCACAACATCGACTCTCTTCACGGCTACACCATTAAAGTTATATGAGAAATTGATTGGCGTTAAACTGCGAGTAAAACTAATGCACTGACATTTACTTACACTGATTGTGATTTTGTTCTGCGAATAATAGTATGCTAAATTATTAAGGTCATTTTGCAAAAGCTGGCAATCAGCTAAGGTTCTAACACGCATAAAAACTTTTTTGTCATCTGCATATAATAAATGTCGAGCGTTGACAAAACACGTATTTATGTCATATATATAAGCGTTATAGAAAAGAGGTCCGAGATGTGAACCCTGGGGCACGCCAGAAGGAATACTAATAAAGTCAGACCTGAAACCACCGAGCACCACAGCTTGAGAGCGATTAGTGAGATATGATTCTACCCATCTAAGTAAATCTCCGTGTATCCCTAGTGCTTGAAGCTTCGTCAGAAGGATGACGTGATCTACTCGGTCGAACGCTTTTTCAAAGTCCGTGTAAATCACGTCAACCTGCCCACCACCTTCCATTTCTGTTAAAACAAAGTTTGAAAAACAAGCTAAGTTAGAGACAGTAGAACGCCTTTTTAGAAATCCGTGTTGCCTCTCCGAGATACCACGCGATACAAGAGGATAAATATGATCAAAAATTATAGATTCAAAAAGCTTTCCTATTGTGTTAAGAATCGAAATTGGACGATAGTTATCAATATTGGATTTCGAACCTTTTTTATGTATGGGAATGATGTGCGCCTTTTTCCAGAAGAAGGGGAAAATGCAATCTTTTATCGAATGTCGGAATAGAATGGTTAACGGATCTGCTAGACTCTCGGCGCAGGAAAACAGGAAAATAGGTGGCACACCATCACAGCCTGGTCCCTTAGTTTTGTCCAAGCTTTTTAAAAACTTTAAGACTGTCTCGCGTGTTACATCAACGCCGGACAATATTTCATCGCTCTGATTACTGCACATAGGGCTATTGCAGCTGTTAATAGACGATGTTGTAGTATCAAACACGCTTTCGAAAAATGTGTTAAACGCGTTACAAATATCCTTGCCATTGCTGTAATTATTGTTACCTAGACTGAAACAGTTGGGATAATTCGAGCCGCCGCGTTTGGATTTTACGTACTTCCAAAAGAATTTAGGAGAGCGTCTAATATAGGTTTCAGTGTTGTTTGTGAATCGCTGAAAACATTCATTCTGCACGAGTTTTTGTCTAGCCCTAAGTATCGAGAACTCATCATAATCTCGTGGGTTTGAGAATCTTTTCCATCTACGATGTATTTTTGCTTTTTCACGAAGTATTTTGATAAGAGAAGAGCTATACCACACAGGATATGACTCATTGTTTGGGTATGTTATGGGGACCATTAGTGAGAAACATTCATTTAGTTTATGGTAGAAAACATCAACAGCTTTATTCACATCATCAGTACGTAAAATGCTCGTCCAGTCAATATTACTTAAGTATGCATTTATTTTTACTCTGGGAGAATGGTATTAACTGTGAATTAACCTAAAGGTTAATTCACAGTTAATACCATTCTCCCAGAAACGTACAATTTAATGGCAGTCATTTGGCGATATCTTAATATATTAACATTTACATACGATATGTAAAATGTCACTAAACCTCATTTCACATATATATTTAGAATAGAAGGATCTGTATTTTATGTTCGCTACGGCGCAGTTTACGGCTGACGTTACTATTGCACTGAAAAGCAATTTATCACAAGATTAAGGTCCTGATTTCCTGAAAGTCTATTCTGATAGCCTGATTTCAGCTTCAACACGGAATCGTATTAATTTCGATTTTATTGGAGTGACATCTTGAAATAGTCCAGTGCACTGTCGATCTGTCTGTACGCTGTTGCTGGTGGTACTTCGTAAATCTTAATTAGCGAGTGCTGCACGCCTCCCCATTCTAATTTAGTTTGTGAAAGCAGAGGAATTAACTGGTGTGAACAAAAATAAAACTACATTAACAGGGTGAGTAGCTGTGAAGTGCCTAATTCAGATGGATTATCAATACATAAAGATATAAATGTAAATATAAAATTATAATTTATAATTTCCTACAACAAGCTTTTCACCATACGATTAAATAAATAAATACATAAAGACACAAAGTATCTGTGCTGATCAATGAAGTGGACTTTCTAGATTTAATTGTATTATCATTAATATTGTTGTCGAACCGCCAATATATTTCCTCGTTTAATAAAGTTACCACACAATTTTATTTTATTCAATAACAATATGAATAATATAAAGGTGATGACCTAATTGGTATCCGGACGAGTCAATCAGCGTCAGTGGCGGGTCTAAACAGTCCTAATCCAAATTGATGATGTACATACAAGAACTGTGACTCACTGCTCGCGAAACTTGACCGTGTTTGAAGAATAATCAGTGAATCATTCGCAAATATTCCGAGTGGCCCAGCTAGACAAAGGTCAGGACCAGATAAAACCGCCAGGAAGTTTGCAGGTCCTCGACACAATAGCAAATATTTGATGTGTCATATATTATGATAATTATGATACCTAAGGCTAATTTGGACTAACATAATAACACTTAATGGTTAACTGAGCTTTTTCAAAGAAATCTTTATGATTTCAACCGGATATTTATGAATTACTTGAAATTATATATAAAGATAATTTACTCATGGAAGTCTTTTGAAAACTAAAAAGCATCTAATTTGAACGTACTAATTTGGCATATGTATACTAACCGTCTGTATGATTTGAGTTCTTCAGGAAATTTTAGTGCATATTTACTATTCAAGGTTTAACAAGTCTATTGTAGTATTAAATCAAAATTTAATTTGACTTATTAAACCTTATAATACCTAGCACTTATTTTTGTCAGAGTTATAAACACTAAATTTGTCACTAATCTCATAGAAAATTTTGAATAAACATGCGCAAGAAGTAGAGCAGTACTTAAATCGCAACATGGGAACTGGATTGCTATGGAGGTCAGGCATCAAGAACTTTGACCCTTGGTCTCCCACGTTTCACGGCCGGCGTCAGCGCCGGCGCCACATGGCGGACAACGAGCTATTGATCGCACCGGGCTACCGGACCGTGTGCTATATCACGGTGTCAAGATCAATGTTGCTACTTATGTTGCCATTTCTGACCCTTGGCTGTTTCCATATGTTACGAGGGTTCCGTTCCTCTGAATGAGAACTGAACTCGTTAAAGATCACTCGTGTGTCTGTCTTTTTGTTTTAATGCAAGGTTTTACGGCTTGGAAGGCAAAGGCTCTTTCACTCGTAATCACAACTAAGTCGATGTGTTGAAAGAAAGACAAACTAACGATAAACCAAAATACGTTACATATTTTTGCATTTTTACTTTTGGTCATTGTTAACACGAACATGCTTAGTGCAAATAAAACAGATATAATGTGCCTTTGCTATATCAGTGATGTGGCATTTATTAAACTCGATTCTCTTGAGGACGATTGGTCATTATTCTCCATTGCTACCGAAGAATAGGTGAGTGAAATCTACCCTGGCTTGCCCTGAGTTTTTGATTGACGCCACGCCACTACGATATATACCTAAATATTAAACATATTATAGTCATGTAGATTAAGTAAAATGTTTCATTGCGAAAAACAAGATCATAATATTATGGACATCCAAGTATGCATTTGAAATCGAAGACTGTGGTGTTACGTTTCGCATCAACGTCTCAGCAAGCTTTATCTCAAACAAATAATGAAATGGGTACTTACGAGTTATAAACGCTGTGCAAACAGATTAAATATAGGCAAGTATTGAATATAATGCGAAAACAAATTTATCGGTAGAGGACGGGGCGAATCAATCCTTATTATCAGATGCGATCGCGAACATCTAATGTAAAACTTGTGACCTTATGCTTTAAGATTATGATTTATCAGTCTGATTATGATATGACGAGTTTTAGTTCAGTTATCTAGGTTTAGAAAGCAACGTCTACAGGTAATTATGTTTGAATCATTATTTATTCAATACGAGCTTTAGTCCGCGGATTAGCTCGCGTTGAAAGATAATACACTGTCCTACGTGATCATGCTTTTATTGCGTATAAAATTATGCCGTTTTGGCGTGAAGAAGTAAGAAACTTATACACACTCATAAACAAAAGTCAAATGTACAGTCAGCAGCAAAAGTAGCTAAGCAGAATAACGCACTCACTTTACTTATCTGTAAAACTCTTATTCTATTAACAATAAAGTTTTGTGCATATAATTTTGAACACTTGACGTGCGTGTACAGGCACTGGTTAAAGGATTAAGGTACAAATAAGGTTATTATTTGTATTGGATTAGGTAATTTGGATGAATTTGGTAATTTAATTTGTCCAGCATCCTGCACAGATTGCGTATGATTAAGGGTCGATTATGACAAGAGAGCCTACTGCCCTAAGTCCCTAACCTATCCTTAACGTACGTCTTTGACAGTGAACAGTGCGTAGCGACCTCTGCTGCTGACTGTACTGTCTGTAGGGACACGTGTTTCTTCATGGGTTAAGATATATAAATTTGTATACAACATTACCTACTATCATTGGTCGTTCCCTACAACGAATTAGTGTATGGAGAGTGCCCATGCAACAATAGTACTTAACGTTTTTTAATATCTTTTCAATTGGACGTATCATTCTTATATATAGTTGATTTATGTACTAGGTATACATATGGCATAACCGTTGATCTGCAAAATTCTTTCTTAAATTCAATATTCTTTACTGCCAGCTAAAAGGAAAATTATTATTCACTGCATGATTTCATTAATCACCCCATAAAGCTGTGAGTTCACTTGGTTGTATTTGTTATTCATCGATTTCACAATTTTATTCGTCTAATATATATATATATATCCTAATTAAAATTAAAAAATCTCCCGGGCACAATTAGCTGAATATTTTGGTGACTACAGCTTTTATTACACCCCATAAAGCTGTGAGTTCACTTGGTTGTATTTGTTATTCATCGATTTCACAATTTTATTCGTCTAATATATATATATATATATATCCTAATTAAAATTAAAAAATCTCCCGGGCACAATTAGCTGAATATTTTGGTGACTACAGCTTTTATTTCCACCAAATATAGCTAAGAATCTTCTTGACTCTCGATCAAAAAAACTGCACCTAAAACGAATCATCTCACAGACTGACACACAGACAGACTTTTTTTCCGTCGGAGGTTAAAATTAAATGGGGTTTTCTTGAAATTTGCTGAAATTTTCATCCATGTTCCCAACGGGAAAAAAAAGCATCATGTTCCGTGACCAAGGATGCAAATGGCGGTGATTTAATATGTAAACAAAATATTTATGGTCATTTTATTAGCTTCTAAACGGCATTTAGAAATACGTTGATTAATAGCCATTTCAATCAGGTATTTTATCTCAGGTATAGATTAGAGCCGACATTGACACAGTGACTTTAGAAAAGGGATTATGTTGGGTGTCATTAAATGTCATTTGAATGTGTTTGAATGCTCAATAAACATGCAAATATTTAATTGCTCGTATTTTGTTTGATATAGACACTCACATGTAGATATTATGATCTTATATAGGTATCGGTTAAAAGCAATCCAATTTATAGTTACTGAATAGACCTACTCGTTGCAAAGCACGTAGGCTTCAGCTTAGGTCATCGGGTGGTTGATTGACTTCTCTTCAGATAGGTAATCAACATTATAGATTAATCATGTATGATAATATAATATTAATTATACATATTTATAGAATTATAATTACGAACTAGTAATTCGTTTGTATACTTTACCTTTATATTTAGGATATTTGAGTGTATTATAATTAGTTTTCATTGGCACTTTACCCTAAAAAGTCAAATTACTAATAGTGTAATTTCTATGACAACTTTTGTTTACCAAAATTTTTTTTGTACGGCCACGTTTATCGCGCGATAAATTAATCCATCACTTTCACACATAAATATTTGACAGCTAATCACATGCGATATAGATACAAAGCTCAACACACAAAAAGAAAATAAATTGCGCTCATACGTGAACCACACCGGGACTTGAACCCGGTTTTTTTGGATTAAGACGTAGGACGAAAAAGAGACAATTCGAAAAACATAACTGTGTTTCGAAATAAAATATTAGATAAGTAATCACTTTTAACAAAAAATAACCAACGTCAACTAAACGAAAATGATGCTCCCGAAAACGAATGTACTGTACCAGTTACTAAAAACAAATACCGAATTAACGAAATTTTTGAAGAGTTCCCTCGATTTCTCCACGATCTCATCATCAGATCCTATGTATCCACGACAATGGGACAAAATGAAAGTATATCTTTTACCCTTTCAAACAAAAATAATAATTTCTATTTCGGTCCAGCTGTTTTTGAGTAATCGGGGAATATTAGATAAAAAATCTGCTCCGTTTTTATTTATTTATTATTCTTTAAGGTTCTTGTGTGTTTTTATGTTCTCATACGAACGCATCTACAAAACAAAATGCTAGTTGTTTATGTGCATAGGTCAAGACTGTAGCTAGTTGCAAGAACCAAGAATCCCTTGATTAGTATGGAAATTAATAAAGCGTCGTGGTTTTATTGCTTACAATGCGCATAGCTCAAATTTATCGCTTTAATTATAAAGCTAAGTAATGAAGCTAAACGTTAAAATATGTTTGACGGAATAAATTGTTTCCAAGCCCTTCATTGAATACAACTATAATTTTAATGCTGTTTTTAGTATATTTCTGTTATTACCAACTACCAAAACTCCTATTTTCGAAATAAGTAGTGGAAAAGAAACCGTATATTTAACACGATATCTTCTAAGGACTCACTAAATAACAACACGCTTTGGCATCGATTTCGGTTGTCAGCATTAATCGCCGTCATTTTGCATGGGAATCTGTCAAAGACCCATTCCAAAGTCATCCGAGAATTTGCCTGACGACTTCTTAATAGAAAAATAGATGTAGCATTGCAAAACATCTTATAGGTATAATGTCTATTTTGTTTACTGTGATAATAATTTACGGGGTTTATTTCTGCTTCTATTTGTTATATCAAACGTAATTCTATTGCACGTAAGTTGCATAAATCTGAAACCGAGCCAAGATCTCGTCTATCATTAACCGTTATGCGTAACATATATTTGTTTGGAGTTTATAATAAAACGTCTTCCCTTTCTAGCACAAGGAAATAAATAGTTATACTAAGAAGACTATGAAACCTACAAGTCAATCGTTACCATCGTATCGGAGCGTGTGTTAGGATAAATCTGTCGACAGGGCAGCGCCATATTGCGGGCGGATCAGTCGCTGCACTATGTTTACGTTCCTCTCATCGGGCTTTAGCACTAACATAGTTCAATAAACACACATGCCAACGACTCGAGCACATCACTTATTATGAACAGAACACTGCTACAATTTAACACAAATGTTACAGATTCAAATATAAAGATCTCATTAAATGAAGCCAAATTATGATATAGCCGCGACCGAGCCAATAATATCCAACTTTAGTAGACGTCGACATCCATGTGTATTTCAGTATGACCCAATTCAAAAAAATGGCGCATGACTCAACTTCCAAAGATGCACTTCGTAAAATCAGAATTCGATTGAGTAACTGATGTTTATTGACTCGATATTTCCGTTTGCTCGCACGTAATTTCACAATAGGAATTATTCATTTCGCGCGCGTAAACGATCGTGAAATGTTAAAATTCTGAACAGATGTTTGCAAATGCGCTAGGGTCGCGAAGTAGCGGTGAAAACGACATGTGTCTGATCGTAAAATTGCATAGGAACGAGTTGCCGGCGCCGCATTTCTATGAACAATGAAAATGGAAATGGCGCCAAATCCTGGATCATAATCCATACACGCGCAGGCAGTAAAGTGCACGACGATGACTGTATTTACAGTTTATGACGTTGCGCTATTGTCACGTCCTTGGGTAACGACCAGCGTCGCCGACACTCATTACACTTCACCACAATGCAGCTTTCATTGCCCTGACGTTGCTGAATAAAGATAAATGCTCAGAACTCATCAACCTCTCAAAGAATGCTGTCATTGGCTTGCTTCATCATTAATTTATCTTTTTAACCATTTCTGTTTTGGTCAACTATAGAAAGGTTAAGTACCTAAATTATGGACAACGTTGAATGTAAGTACTATGAAAGTCAATGGTCAGGCTCGTTGGTAGGTATCATCTTGAGTTTGCTCCTTGACCATGCTTAGATCATTTTCTTTGCATGCACGTAAGTCTAAACCCGGATCTAACATTGCTGCTAAGCTTTGGTAAGTACAAATTATACATTAGTTACATCAGTGCAGATATAAATTTTATGAGCACATAATTCCTATCGGCTGGCATAAAATTTATAGGCATAACGTATTGTTTGGGATATAAAATCGTTAGATCTGAAATGATTAACTTTACTAGAGTTTCGAGAGGTTAGGTAGTGTCTTTATTCTGTGAGTTAGGTCATATCAGGTTAGATCTGTTTTAAGTGGTTTTTTTTTAAGGTTGGATGTTTTTTACAATTCTATATTTGGAATCATATTTAGCAGGTTGGTTTACACTAGAATACTGCTACTGGCAGGGCAAGTTTAAACACTCGTAAGGCGCCGGCGCCAGACCGCTTTCCAAATAGCCTTTGCGTCTCGCCTGTGACCTTTTACGCACGTAATACGTACCGGCTCGCGCCTAGACGCATACTTGTGCTCGAAATTATATTCGTCAAGCAAAACCGTTGTCAACTTTCGCATATGCTAACTATGAGTGGCTGACAAAAGGTTACGCATCGCGGAAATATTTTAAGGCGTGAATATACAGGCCAGTGAATGAGCAAGACTATTTACTCAGGATAAATTGAATGAAGGGTACCTATATATGATGTTTTTTTACATATCTCAATAAGAACAACATTGTACACTGCATGCGCAAACGTTACTCCGCGTATAAATCAGAAGATATCTCCGATCCGTATTTTCAATTCCGTGTTTAAATGTTTAAAAACCAACCCCATTGTCTGTGTCTTTATTTATTTACATGAACCGAGATTTTACCTTCTAATTCACTAGCATGATGTTTTGTTTCACGATACTATATCTTGTATCTATGTAGGGCCCTATGATGGTTGCTTTTATCACGCGATAAATAAGTGATAAAGAATCCGTCACGTTTTGACATATTGCAAGTGTGAGTGACAGATGCTTTGTCACTTTTATTTATACGTGATAAACGCAACCATCATAGGCCCCCTAGTCGTTGTAATCTGAACTAAAATAGAGATGCGATATCAATGAACATGTGTCATTGACCTCGGGTTATTCTTATTTCGCGTCTAATTTAAACGTAAAATTGTGCTGTTTATAAAACTTTGGCACCGAAATATCGGTTAATCCCTATCATTATCCGGTGTATTCCAAACTTTTTTAATGTTTACCATTAATATTTTCACATTCGAATCAAGTTTATCGCAATTCAGAAGCAGATTTTTTTTCCTGCCATTTATGGGAAAAAATATTGACCCCGACGTGGATTTATAAAATTTGCTATTTTTAGTCCATATGATCAAAATGACAATGTACATATTATTAACACAAATGGTTTAAGACGAATAAAATTATCAATATTTATTAAACGAAAAACAAGTAAAAAAATAACAGTAATCAAATCAGGGCCGTGATCTGAGGGGCATCGGTTTTAGTTAGGTACTTTTATTTAAGAGCCCACCATTCACCAATGCATCCCGGCTCGAGCGATTTGATACCCCGCACCCATCAACACATCTCGTACATTATTTCTCTCATATCTCGAGTCTTACGCGCAAAAAAAAATTAAGCAACTTCTTGCCCCTTCGTTTAGTCTTTCCCATTATGTAAATAGTGCTTTTAGCTCACCAACTTTAATAAACATGGTAAAATTTATGTATAAAATTACAGAGGTGCTTGACGAGTGACACACGTCCGTAGTGCAGGAAGCTCAGGAAATACTGATTGAAATTAGGCAAAAGGGATAGCTCTAGTTACTTTTGCACGCATAGTTCGCGCGCTGCTCAGACAGGATGGCGTAAGCGCCAAATCAAATAATTGTTATTTATTATAAACGTGCACATTTATATTGAAAACCTTTTTTACAGGTTTGAGAACTTACAATTGTAAATATTTTCATGCAAAAACATTGGTAAAAATGGGAGGGTCTTAGAGTTCCAACCAAAAACATCCAAGAAATGGGTTAGTTTTGAAAAATAAAGTTATCGAGAAAATTATTACCAATCATGTTTTCACTTTCACAGCTTAAAGTAAAACAGTTTAAATTTAATATTTCGAAAGAACAAATACCTAATCGTTATAGATATTGCGATCTAGGTCGATGAAGAAAGCGATTTTTGCATATACGGGCTCTTAAAATAATCAATTATTTGTCGTAAAGACCTATTGTTACTTTTATAGCTACAATATTTAATAAATATTTAATTCAAAATAGTATGAAATTATTTATACATTTTTTTTTCGGTAAACACTAAAATATAACACTTGGAATATAAGAACGAAACAGCTTTAGCGTTTTTTCATATTGGAACATTTTTGCGATGATTCACTACGGGAAAATAATTATGTTAATGTATTTTGGGCTTGTCTATGATTTATATATTCAATGCATGTTCGTCAAATGTTTAAAAATGCGTAGATACCGCCAAAGATTTTACAACGTGACAACTTGACAAGTGTTTAATGCCACTATTCGAATATGCAGATCCATTACACTCACTGATAATAAAAACATATTGAAGAAAGAAATCATAATTATGCTGTTGTTGCCGTGATGGCTACTTTGCGGCTATCATTACTCATATTCATACTCATACTCATTTATTTATAAAATGTTTTTCAATTCATTATTCATGACTGTGGCAATTAAATAGTATTTTTGTACCTATTATACACCCAAAAATAAATCTTGTATCAGAATGATGATTATATATATCCACATTATCAGAGATTGATTCGGTGAGCATTTCTCAAAAAGTTTGTACACAATTAAGACAGAAAGTTAAAGTCAAATATAATATTCCTATTTTGTTACGGTTTTTTATTGTGATTTCCAATACATTGATATCAGATTATGTATAATTAAAAAAGTATAAGCATAACAGAACCTTAATTACCGAACATGACCATAACATTGATATAAAATTACTAAAATAATTCGTAACAAAATAGGAAAATTATATTTGACTTTAACTTTCTGTCTTAATTGTGTACAAACTTTTTGAGAAATGCTCCGGTACACTGTATGCCGAAGTTCCATCTTAGTTAGGACTTTATAGGACATCAATGTACGGGAACAAATATTTTTGTCATTAAAGCATGAACCTTGGCACACTTGTTACTTAGGTGGACTAGAGTTAAAAACGCCCAGGAGACGACGGCGGACGCCCCGCTGGTGGGGAGGGGGAGTGGGGGAAGTTACGTTCCGCCGCGCGTTCTTTCGGTCCTCCTATCATCGTATTTATAGAGACTATGGCATGTTTGGTATCGTTTTCGGATAAATTGAGGATGGCCAATCATTTTCTGGGACATTAATAAAATGTTTTCATAGAAAAAAATAGAAATAAAGGCAAAAATCAGAAATTCTTAGTTAAAAAAATTCCTTTCTGCACCGATTACGTGGAAATGAACAACGATATGGGCATGAAAAAAATATTATTATAAAGCCACATTTATGTAGATTCAAAAAACATATAGTTTATTAGAACTATTATAAATAACAAGTACCAAAAATTTTTTTTTTAACAAAGTCTCCTCAAAGTTTTACTTTACAAAAATAAGGACCCAACAACAAATTTTATACATGTTGGAATATGTAACGTAAGTAGCTTAATTGTATTATATAACGTAGTTTATAGCTATATTTACGTTTGTTAGCATGTGTATTATATTTTAAATTGCGAATAATATAACCGTTTTATGACTTCAATTGACTGGTTCAAAATAAAACTTACAAGTCACAGATCCGATTATATATTATTGTTAATCTGTATATAAATACTTAAATTCATGCATATATTTATGTGTAACATGCTCCATCACATGCACACAACTCGGTGCACTTGAATTTTTGTTGGATACACCTGCATCTAGCAGCGCATTTCTTTTTGCTGCACCTGATCATTTCCATGCAGGCTTTGGGCATTGGGCCCGAAACCTACTGGCAAGCTATTCCATGTAGGTTCTCATCTTTCATCAACTTTTGTACATCCCCAATCAGATGGTCTAGGAATATTTTGGATCGTTTATATTTGACCCCATACATGGACTGCGTGAAAAAGTGCCCGCAGGAAATGCTGGTACAATGTAGCATTCGTTGGTGGAATATTTTTCAATACGCGGTCTTTTTTCGTAAATAACTGCTTTCAGCAAACGTTTACAGCCGCTGAAACTGAGCTGTATCTAAAACTACAAATGTTAAATATGCACAACTACCCTAAATTATTCATAGTTTTATGTCTACAATATTTTTTTCCGCAGTGTCCCTTGCATCTTGAATTCTGCCGGTCCTTGGCCGCCTTGACCGCGTCGTGAAAGTTGGAGTCAAGTGCAGTGCGGATTTGGTCGGACCAACGCATCGGCTGCGGCCCCAAGGCCTCTTCCCCTGGTCTTTTCGGTGACCAATAGTTTTTCCAGATTATCATTTTCTATTCTGGAAATGTGCCCAAAGAAATCCAGCACTCTTTGTGAGACGATGGTCGATAATCTGGTAGTCAATTTTTGTTTCTTAAGAATGGAAGCATTAGTCTTGTGCGCAGTCCAGGGGATGCGAAACATCTTCTTCCAGCACCACATCTCGAAAGTATCAACACGCTAACGGTCCGCTGCTCTGAGGATCCACATTTCATCGTCCATATAGGAAGATGGAGGATATCAGTGTGCGCACAAGCCTTGTCTTCGCAGCGTGATTCTCCGATCTCTCCATATCTTGTGCAACTGAGTTATGGCACCTTTGGATATCCCGATACGTCGCCGAATCTCCATTTGGCAAGAGCCGTTGTCAGCTATAAGGGAACCCAGGTAGTTGAAAGTCTGGACCGTGTCAACATCTAATCTACCAATGAGTTTCAGTTTTTGACTTCGGTTCACCACCATTATTTTGGTCTTCGACCTGTTTATGAAGAGACCAAGCCTGTTGCTAATCCGCTCCATTCTTGCCAAGAAATTTATCATTTCAGCTGCGATTGCCGCTATAATGGTGGTGTTGCCGGCATACCGCAGATTAGTGAGCTTCACTCCTCCTGCTGACGCCTCCCTCGCATTGGTCACATGTTTGCCGTATGATACATTCTCCGTAGAGAATAGGGGATAGAATGCAGCCCTGCCTCACCCCTTTTTGATAAATGAAAGGCGCAGATAGCGTATCTTCAACTCGAACAACTTCCTGACTGCCATAGTATAAACTCTGCACAAGCGCTGTCAAGAGGTCGGACACGCCACGAC
This sequence comes from Apotomis betuletana, assembly GCA_932273695.1. Lineage (NCBI taxonomy): Eukaryota > Metazoa > Arthropoda > Insecta > Lepidoptera > Tortricidae > Apotomis > Apotomis betuletana. The sequence continues at coordinate 10,607,329 of OW026309.1, read as the reverse complement.
AAGCATTTCTAGTCAACACAGTCAAAGGCCTTGTTGTAATCTATGAAGCACATAGGCGTGTCTTTGTAAGCCTTCTCAATCAGTTGTCTAACATTAAGGATTTGCTCACGAGTGCCTCTACCTTTAACAAAACCTGCCTGTTCCTGTGGAATTTGCCAATCCAGGAAAGGCTGGATGCGACGGTTGACTATGTGGGGCAGTATCTTGCTAGCATGTGAGAGTAGCGCGAGTGTGCGCCGTGCGGTAGTTATCACATTTGACCGTCGATCCCTTTTTATAAAGAGGCAGAACGACAGAATGCGTCCAATCTTTGGGCCACTCTCCAGTACGCCAGATGTTATTGCACACAATGACTTAAACACTTCTGCCGTTATTTGATCGGGTCCGGGGGCTTTTTTGACCTTAAGTGATCTTAGAGGTGGGTTTTGTGTACCCCTTTACATGTCGTGACAGTTACTATCTTTAACGGAAATGGAAAAAAAGAGTGCCTTCGAAGCCTCAAATGCAGTCCCTAATGCCACAGAAAGTTTCCTGACAGCATACGACGGCAGAATTGAAGATGCAATGGCGATCGTGGAAAAGTTTATTGTAGACATGTATTTACTTTATTCATAAAACAATGAGTCACTTAAAGGGTAATAGTGCATATTTAACATTTTTGTTTTAAATCCAGCTCAGTTTCTTCTGTAAATGATTGCAGAAAGCAATTGTTTACGAAAAAATACCGCCAGTTGGAAATATTCCACCAACGAATGCTGCGTTGCACCAGTATTTCCTGCGGGCCGTTTTTCAAGCAGTTCATGTATGGGGTCAAAAATGTTACCGATCCAAAATATTCCTAGTCCATCTGATTGGGGATGTACAAAAGTTGATGAGATATGGGAACCTACATGGACTAGCTTGCCAGTAGGTGTCGAGCCCAATGCCCAAAGCCAGCATGGAAATGATCAGGTGCAGCAAAAAGAAATGCGCTGCTAGATGCAGGAGTATTCAACAAAAATTCAAGTGCACTGAGTTGTGTGCATGTGATGGAGCATGTTACACATAAATATATGCATGAGTTTAAGTATTTATATACAGATTAACAATAATATATAATCGGATCTGTGACTTGTTAGTTTTATTTTGAACCAGTCAATTGAAGTCATAAAACGGTTATATTATTCGCAATTTAAAATATAATACACATGCTAACAAACGTAAATACAGCTTTAAACTTCTTAATATACAATTAGGCTACTTACGTTACATATTTCAACATGTATAAAATTTGTTGTTGGGTCCTTATTTTTATAAAGTAAAATTTTGAGGAGTCAGTTGTACAAAAAAAAAATTTTTTGTACTTACTTGTTATTTATAATAGTTCTATTAAATTATATGTTTTTTGAATCTACATAAATGTGGCTTTATAATAATATTTTTTTCATGCCCATATCGTTGCTCATTTCCACGTAATCGGTGCAGAAAGGATTTTTTTTAACTAAGAATTTCTGACTTTTGCCTTTATTTCTATTTTTTCTATCAAAACATGTTACTCATGTCTCAGAAAATGATTGTCCATCCTCAGTTTATCCGAAAACGATACCAAACATGCCATAGTCTCCATAAATACGATGATAGGAGGACCGAAAGAACGCACGGCGGAACGTAACTTCCCCCCTCCCCCTCCCCACCAGCGGGTCGTCCGCGCTCGTCTCCCGGGCGTTTTCAACTCTAGTCCACCTAAGTAACAAGTATGCCAAGGCTCATGCTTTAATGACAAAAATATTGGTTCCCGTACATTGATGTCCTATAAAGTCCTAACTATCTTGTCCCTCAAAAATCAACCGATTACTCGTACAATACCTAAAATAGAGAACTTGCAAATGCTCGCAAAATGCCTATTTAGTTAGTATGAACGCATAATGACCCTTTAAATAAAATCAAAGCGCAGTTTCATATGACATCGTGATAAATGAAACTGCAAGCGGGCGTAATTTCAGATGCAGTGATAGCGCAGACTAAAATCAGCTCCGATGCACTGTCACTTATTCAAAAGGACGCAATTGTATAGAAGACTTGTTGGCACATATGTCGTTATTGCGGAGAACGTTCGTATACATTAACCCGTATATTCGTGGCGCCAGCGCCGAAGCGTGTTTACGACAACAAAAACATCCATTAGATTATCAGTTATGACGTCAGTTATAGATACAAGTCGCTCAGATTTACATATGAAATGCAGGAATGAGGGAGTGCGAAAACGTGTACCTATGTTATGATCGTAACGTACTTTGTTTTATCATTGGGTTTGAGACCGAGGGAGAACAGGCAATTTATATTTTATGTTTTATTATTGGCCAGTAGCAACCATAAATGGAGAATTTTAAAACAAAAAAATGCATGTTCTTGGGTTTGTGCAAATTCACTTGTCGGTCGACTGGGCATTACCTACTGATCTTGCTCACAAGCGTTGAAAGGATAGAGACAATCAATATTTGTCGCGCGGCGAAGTGTCACACTGTCAAAATTATTAGATATGTAATATGTACTTATCTTTATCTTATTACCGATTTCATAAGATTTCCGTGCACTGAATTGCATAAAATTATTTAATTATGTTATACAAAATAACAACTGCTAACTACCTACTATGCACAAGCTATTGAATATGATAAATTAACCACAACTTTGTTTATTTTACATACCTTAAGTTAGAATTTGAAATGGAACTCATTAATCCACTAGATTAATTGATCGTATTCCATTGAAATTCCGCTTACTTTAATATCAAGACTCAAAGATAATCATCTGATCAAAGAATGGTTCAACACTTTAAGGCTTGATGCATATAGTTGTGCATTTATTTTTTATTAGTTCAAACTTCTTAAAACATTATCAACAATCATTTAAAAATACTCAAACTTCTTACATGACAAATCTAAATTTATTAAATAAAATCATCACATCACTCTAATACAATGTAATCGACGAAATTGGCACACAGTGCATGATTTATTGATTTAATTAATCTGAAAGACATAAGCTGAGGGCACAATCAACTCGACCCGTGTATTGAAGGAAGGAAGCTCGAAAACTATAACCCGAATACGTATTCGTAATAGTATTAAATCAAAATGTACCTATACGGGCACTTTTTTGCGCGTTACCAAAGACCAGTACCTACTATTGACGGACGCGCAGTTATATCTATGTGAATATTTTTGTAGTAACTAGTCTATTCCCTCAAATCTTCCCAACTACTGCATGAATTTTAATGATTTAGGTCTCTATCACTTCGTCAAAGTTTTTTTTATGTGTAATCACGACCCTAGGTACTACATACTCGTTTTGGTAGTTAAGTTATTTGTATTTAGAAATAGAGGTTATTAACTTGGTGTACGTAAAGCCTAGTAGTAAAGACTGTGTCCTCGAAGCGGCGCGTCGCTGGCGCCGGCGCCGCCTCGACGCCGCCTGTTTGCACATCACGTATGTTCTCTATTTACGCAATACCTCTCCTATTGTTCCACAAACATTCACATATCTTACGACGTCAATAAACTCGCGAATATTCTTTTATTCGCTCCACTAAATCATACAGGCAATAAACTTCAGTGACGTCCGTACGTTCGTTGAATCAGTCTAGGAGTTAATAAATACGCCAGGCTTATAATGATTCGAGTGTCACTTAAATACGCACCGGGCCGGTTTAACGAAAAGATTAATGTTTGAGGTAAATCAGAAAGGGCTGGGCGCCACTGTTGCACCGCAGCTGCCAGGTCGGTCACGCTCCGCACCACAAACCACGCCACTATTACTCACGATAAACTTGCCCACTAACCGCATTCACCTAACGCTGCTTCATTAGTCGACATTAAAATAATAACGATCACCGCACTTGCGGCCGACAAATACACCCATTCAGACCATTTAAGATAACATCACCTCCATGCCTCGTATCTCGCGGCGCTCGCTTCAATCTCCGGCGCCGTATAATGATGATACATTGTTCTCATGGTTTTCGACGAACGATGTGAAAAAGTTGTATTAAAAAGGCTGACATCAAAGCGATTCTTTTCACAGCGCAGGAAAAAGGCGCAAACAAAATATGCATCGCGGAATGCGATGCAACGGCAGAGACACTGATCTCACGAAAATAAAACGGCGATTGTACGCAGCATCGGCGTGCACAAAACAAATTCCTCGGAGGCACATTCAGTACACTGAATTAGATACACTCGTGATCGACTGGTCGGCGATGCGATGCCCATTGAACCGCGAACAGCGGCGACGCTCTCTCGCCCGATGACTTGACTTCTGAGCCTTTGTCTGCTGGCTGCTAGCCGCCTTAACCACTAGCTTGTCACCCTGAACGTTAACGCGACTAAACTAACTCAACCATGAAATGATACCATCGGCCAAAGGCGCATACGACAAGAAAGTAACATAATCCATTGCCTATTATCATTCCGCACGGTAAATTCGTTTGTGCATTTTATTACTACAACACCTGACCAGGTGTTCGATTCAATTAAAAATTATCAATTTTACAGTGTTAAGTCGGCTCTGGAGATTTATTAAAAGGCCGATAAACAATGTTATTACGGCGAGCGCCGGCCAACTGTGCGGCTCACAAAGGCAGCCGATGAGTCAGATTTGATGCATTTTATAGTTACGAGCCATATAGATTTTAGGGCTGGATAGGACGAGCTGTATGAAGTTCATTTTTATATAAATTATAGGATTAAGAATAATAAACTTGTACGAACGTTTAATTATCCCGAGTGAGAGTTACTTATATTATATAATATGTTTACTTAATCTGCAGAGTTGAAGTGATTCACGTATTGGTGCGACTAATTGTTCGATTAGGTATCAACTTTAAGATGATATGTGTTTTTTTTTACTTTTATTATTATTTAATGAAAAGAAACCTTCCAGTAGATATTACAGTGTGCTGTTGAATTTGCGAATTCAGGATAAAATTAAATTGCTCAATTTTCGGGATCCCACTGAAAATATAAACTTTTGTGCATTATGTATTTTAGTAATGCAACAGACAAAGTTTATATTTTGATTAAATGTACAAATTCAATACTGTCTATCTAAATGATACGAATTGCTATATCTGTTGCTAAGCGCAAAAGTCGAGAACGATTGGACTTATAAAGCACTATTTTCAATATTCCTTGAGTTCGAGGAAGGTTAATAATTATTACGAAGAGAAAATTTGACCAAAATAACGTAAAGACCTCACTATACTGCTTATGCGTAGTCAAACCGCACAGTCAAATAGAACGATATCTGTCGGGTCAGCTAGTAAAATATATAAATAATGTTCCAGCTAAGTAACTGCACATTTTCAACATACCCGGTACAATGGCAGGCACATGTGACAATGACAACACACGTGGGTGATTCAGATGCAATGGCTCCGTAATATTTTGACAGATGCGATCTGCACATGCCGTAATCTATACTCGTATAATCCGTAAGACCTATTCCATAATATCTATTATACCTACAGCTAATAAAGCTTATGTCCACCACATAGCTATCTTCAATGCGGCTTTGGTAAAGCACAGAAAGCCCATCTTTCCTAATACAAATTGTCTGACACATATTGCGGGGGTGGGGTGTAGACATACTACTTTTTGGTAACTACAAAATATATATATTTCAATAATAAACTAACAAAATTAAACTTGACACAACATGTAGAATAACGGTGTGGCACTGATATTTTTTGACAAAACAGTGATAATGACTGATGAGATATGCAGAGATCAGCCGGATGGGCGACATGTAATAAACTAATCCATACTCATAATATAAATGCGTGTGTCTGTCTGTCTGTTACCTCTTCACGCTTAAACCGCTGAATCGATTTTGATGAAATTTGGCATAGAGATAGTTTTAGATCCGAGGAAGGAGATAGGATAGTTTTCATCCTGGAAATTATACCTAAAAAGATTGAAAAGTGAGTAAACATTTCTGTTGGGGTGCGGTGACCCTGTAGGAAATGTAATTATTAGACCAAAAGCACAATTGCTCTTACATTTGCTTAGGCAATTTTAATAATCCCTTTTATCAAGTTCCACGCGTACGTAGTCGCGGGCAAAAGCTAGTACCTAATATGGATAAGACTCCAAAGATTAAATAAATTGATTGCTTTTTAAGTAATCTCCAGCAGGCCTATGATAGTTGTGTTTATCACGTGATAATTTAATATGTAAGTGATAAAGCATCTGTTACTTACCCTCGCATTTTGTTAAAACGTGACGGATGCTTTGCCATTTCACTTATTTATCGTGTGATAAAAGCAACCATCATAGGCGCCTTGAGCTCCAAAGATTAAATAAACTGATTAATATAGTAACATGTTACGGGATCATCTTGAGATTAGTAATCAATTTGTTAAATTTTTGGAGTTAAACCCACAACATTACATAGAGGTATAATGACACCCATCCACAGCATACACACGATGACATAAGAAACGAAAGAACGTCGAATAGAAACGTCACTTAGGTAACGTAGTGACGGCACACGTTCGTTGACATTATCGATATTCATTTTCTTTGCAAAAATCTGTCGGTTGTGAAGTATCTTTCGCTAAAAAGGAGCGTAGACGGCGTCGCGGCGTTCGGGTCGACGGCCGCGCCCGGAATAACCATCAGCAGCAGCTATATTTGCAACGAAGGGGGTCGGGGGGTCGGGGGGGCGACGCGTGCCATTTCTGCAACCGCCCGGTGCATCTGAGTAATGTCATTGTAATGCTCTCTATATATCCTCAGGACGAGCAGACGCGGCGTCGGCAGCAGCGGCCGCCGTCGCGGACGTAGCTTCTAACTGAATCGCCGTAAAATTGTGGACTAAGCTCTATTAGCAACCATATATAAACTACTCATTGGTCATCTATTAATTGTATTTCCAATCTGCCTCGAGCGATAGTAAGTTATCCCATTGATTGGACCTCTTATGCAGCAACGCGGTTCTCATCAGAGCAACTTCAGCTCGAAAAAACCTCCTTATTGAAAAGCTACGTACATAGGATATCACCCAAATTGTAAAAACCCCCTTTGCTTAAAGTATAAGTAGCGTGGTAAGTACCTAAATTGTTAAAAGAAGATCTACCTTGCAAAGTGCCTAATACGGAGCCCATATCGTGCCTTCGAATCTTACAAATCTAACTTAACACAGAGCTGCATAAATATTTTTCACGTAGGTAGATACCTATTGGTTATTCCGCGCATGATGCGTTTGTTGTATTATTATTTTATCATTCCGATGAATGCGCAATTGGTAATTCTGCCAGACGACTAAATGTGCTGAATACGCATCGTCTGTTGAAACAAATTGAAACAGCAATACCCAAAAGACGGGGCTCATTCGGAAATTAGTCCAATATAAAACTAATGGCAGGCGATTAATAGAAGCGTGTGAACTCAGACAGACGGCTAGAGACATAATTCTAGGCATCATAGGCATGGAGCAGTGTAGGCATAATATAGTCTCCTCGAGACCGTGGGATCGCGCAGGCGCGCGCCACAGCCGTCATTTGTCATCACTCCTCCTGTCAACCACGCATACACATACTTTCTTACGATCCGCAATTACCCTTTAAAGTCGGTAAATTTGCCGATCCCACAAAAAATACCTCTTTAATGGAATGATGAACGACAGTGATGAATAATGCTAAAGGGTAATTTCTTTTGAATAGTCCAGATTTTACGTGCATAAACTAAAACGATGTAAGTTTAAAGTTCTTTATGTGAGTAATGTGAAGTATAGGTACGTTCATCACAATTAAATTAATAGCTTAAATGATTCCGCGTTGTGCCGAAGCTGACATAGTGTCGGATTTCACAAACAAGACGGGTGAACCGAAAATGGTAAATTAATCACGGCCATCAAAGCGATTATACCTACCTACAAAAAGTTCATAAACTTGTATATTATGTCGTTCACTCGATTTCCACATGTGTGGATAGTTTTCGCGACAGATGGGCTGTGAGTCACTCGCAAACCTGTTGGCAGCGGTGTACGTTTCCAATGTAACCGATACCGTAATACATTACACTAATATTAATAAAAGTCTATAGGGTATCATAAACCGATCAAGCATTACAGAAGTTGAACGAACATTCATTATTATTATTGAGATTGGTCGTAACGAGTCATTCCCGTCTGTGGAACTCTCGTATCAAATGACGAGCCAAAAAAATCATGACATCAGTCAGGCATTTAGCGCAAAACAATCGTGACATCATTAATTAAGGCTAGACATACTTACGGTACGTCAATAATGTTTTGACAGCAACCCTATTCAGTACTACTGGAACTTGCCTATCCTCGTTGCAATATTACCCCTTAGTCAAAACTCTGCCCCAAAATGAAAAATTAAAAACTTGTGTCATTGAGAATATGTGTGCTATTGAAAATATTCGAAGTCAATGGAACACAATGTCTGAGTTTTAACCAATATCTTCAGGGTGGTCCTAAGCTTTTGGTCAGATTCCGGTCCACCGTCGCTAGTCTAAGCGCCTAAATAACATTAAATAACGTAACGTTCGATATGTACGCGGAACACGTCGAATGGAGCTTTTTTTTTTGGTATGGGTTAATCTGCGGGTCCATGGGGGCCCTTTGCGTGGTTTGGCGCTGACACGCCTCGTCCATTTGGACAAAGCGCCGAGAATCGAATGGAGCGCGCACACCTAACGAGTATAGTGGCGAGACAATGCTCTGTGTCGTTTCCGGTGCTTCTCCAAGCGGAGTAGCACGTCTGGCACCAGCAGTGCAAAGGGTCCTTCGGACCCGCAAGCAACCATGGAACCAAAAATAAAAATGCTCTGTGTCGCCCGTTTGTCTTGTGTATGACAGGGACGAGAGCACTGCCGCCCACTCTCTCGGTAGGTGTGATCAAGGCATAAGAGCCGAAGACGTGACGGATGGTGCGAGGCAGCGAGCACGCGACCACTTCCATGGCAGCGGAGCAGCCAGCAGCGATCGACTCACTCATCTCTAATTTCATTATCGTGTTTACAATAAAATTATCACAGACAGTTGCTAGTGCAAGCAAACAGAGCTCCCGCCTGAGCTGTCTCGTCTAATTAAAAGCAGAGCCGGCTAGCGCTTGTAGATCATTAATTTTCTCCAACTCACCATCTAGATTGGTTTGCTGACTGCTATCGCGATGCTCTTTTGTTATTGTGTACCCATAAATTATGTTATTTTTCACCTAAAGGTCTACGCATAAATCTTTCAAGGGGACAATGAAAAGCGGACTCACTGTTATCGTCTCCTGGACAGGTTTTGCAACAACGACCGGGCAGCAGGACAGGGGTGTCGCAGGACGGTTCTGGACACTCGTTTTTGATGTTGCGACAGTGCACTTTAGCCATAACACGACGTTTCTTTTGTACCTGCGGAATTAGAAATTTACCGATAGAACAGACGAAATTTTACAAACGTACAAATTATAATTCATAAGGAATAGTCCCTAAATGCTTGCATAAATCTTTCTAGCGTGTATAAGTCAAACATAATAAATCCGGAATGAGTTTAGATTTACTAATAAATAAATGTTGTTAATACGTACCGAAACACACTCACATTTGATGCAGTACATAACCCCAAATGGCGGCCCCAGGTCCGCGTACCAAGTCGAGCCAAGTTCCTTGGCTTGTTTGCCGAACAGGCATTCTGTAACAAACAAGATTTATTATAACACGAGAAACAATAGAACCTTTACGTGGTCAAGCCTAAAATAGGCGACAACTGCAGCTTAAGGGCATCTAAGATCGGGTTTAGTCATGCCCTACCACGCTGTTAAGGAGTCGGCTTTTAAACTAGCTCAAGCAACCTATGTAACTAAGAATAATAACCGCTATTTAATATCACCGACATGACTACGTAATTTTCATAGTCATAACTTGCTTCTCCTGTGGATACAGCCCATTCTGTGTTCGGTATTACCATTACCACAGAATTGTAGAGGTTTCTGCTTGTTTTGTATGTAATCACATTTCTCTACCTTCTCGATAAATACCCAGTGGTTAGGAAGTAAGCCAAGAAGATTTTTACTATCGTTTGATGTTCGCGTTGAAACGTTTTCACCATTTACAGTAGTGCTACTTTTATAATACAGTTCCGGTAGAGTAGTGAAATATTGCAGTCACGATACGGACAAGATAACGAAGGTATTTTACATACAACAAAGTTGACGCACTGAGGAACTGAAAACTATTTTCTACCGACTGTAAAAAAGAGGTGGTCCTCAATTCAGTTGTTTGAAAAAATCTTCTTTTGTTTCTCAAATATGCATATCTATGACGATTTCGATGTTGTTATAGTAACTCGTTCGGTATTAAGGATCAAATCGTTTTATATTAACTAGATAAATATTAAATACTTAAGCCAGTTAGTGTGCAAGTGGTGGTTAACAAGGCATATTTGCATACTGCTCTCAGAGCGTAAAAATAGTTGCGCCGCTTGCGCAGTGTTAACACGATTTACCGTGTAAATCAATAGCATTTCATGACCACGTTTTATATTTTATTTATCTTGTCACGACGGATAATAAAATACAAGAATAAGCAACATTATGTTTGAAATATATTAGACAAATCGGACAGCACTCGCTATAAAATGGAACTTGCACTTGTAGCCATCCATACTAAGACTTCGATTATACGCAATGTTCGTTTATCAGTTAGTTCTGTCATGCAACTGTACTTGTAATGTTCAATAAATATTTATTTGGAGATAGCGGAAAAATACAACTTAGAAAATACATAGGTTCTAAAAAAGGTCGCAAGCGTCCATAGGCCGCAGTAACTGCTTAACATCAGGCGGGCCGCATGAATGTTTGCCCCCGTTGTAATATAAAAAAATACTTTTAAAATTGTATCGTAATAGAAGTTCTTGTGCAAAATTGTAGAGTTGTCGACCACAGTGAATTTGAAGGTAGTTTATGATCCATCCACAGGACAAAAGTTTTTATATAGATAAAACATTCGGAACCGCATTTCACAGAGGTAAAATAGCCTATATGTATGGACGTTTATCAATTTAGTCATACTTTCATATTTGTAAGATGTGACCGCTTGAGGTGGCTAAGTTGACCACCCTACCCTAAGGGACTTAGGCCGGATTCAACCAAACGAGAGCATATCGCTTTCTCTTTGATAGTAATGTCAAACTATTATGAGGTTTTTACGGAGCTATCCGGGAGTAAGGTTATTCTTGGAATAAAATTCTGGTCAAATCCAGTCTTAGAGGATAATTTCTATCGGTACAAATTTTATAGTTTTAAAAGTAAAATAAAACAGCATACAATTAATGATCCAATTATAATAATGGTAAGGAAATTGAGGCAGGGAACCCTATAAGGAATGCATCCATGGACGTCCAGTTTAATTGGAATGGAGTTGTCAATCGCAAGCCGGCGCAGCCGATTCGGTCCCGTAGATAGTTCGCTATCAGATGGCTCCGTCGATAACGTGCCCCGTCCTCTATAAATAGGCGTCACTGTTATCTCTCTCGTAACTATTTAATTAACCTCACTCCACGAGTGCACTGATAACCAGACACGTCGCGTGAGAACATTATTGATCTTATTGTATATATCATGTTGTTGCATTTAAGGATCGACCACACCGGTGCTGAAAATACGGTGAGGGTACTGACGGTGCGTTCTGGAGCGTTTTTAACGTATGCTTTCTATACGGCGGCTTTGCGTCACGTCTTTTCATACATTTGATTGCGTTTACGGTGTAAACCTCGCTTACCTCGGACATGTACTGCGGCAATGATCGGTATTCCCTCCTGCGGACCATCATGATGAGAAATGTACCCGGGAAGCGGAAAACAGGTAGACGCAAAATGTCTTGGCTCCGAAATATCAGGTAGTGGACAGGGACTAAGACTGTCGAGCAGCTGTTCAGATTGGCGCTTGACAAGGACAATTTTAAGAAGCTGACTGCCAACCTTCTGTAATGGAGAGGCACTTGAAGAAGAAGATGACGGTGCATAAATGTCTTTTGAGGATGCATTCATAACGTTGCATTTACATTAGATCCGTAACATTCTTAATAACTACATGCACACACACATACACCGCGGCTCATTAGACTCATAGTATCAAATGTATACTAGGAGTAGTATAATGCGTGGAATTGGTTTGACATGTCGTTATTAAGAGAACAATGATCCTGTTACTATCGGCAGCGCCCGCGCGTAATAAGGAAGGAGGGTGGCGCGCCGATATGGATCAGGATGCAACAATCACGTGTAAATCGCTTGTCTGGTGCACTCTATTAACATATTTTATTCTTGTTACTTTTGTATCGCCCTGTAGGCAGTCTGGCTGCAACTTTGTACTTGCTCAAACTTCATTTAAACGAGTCAACGCACTTTACAAGGTTCAGATGCCGCTTGGATGTTTCTTTAAGTCATATTTTATTCTCATAAATATAATGTAATATTTTCTTTGATTTTTAAAGCTCTGCTTAGAGTGATTGAAGAAATAAATTACGGATGTTATGTAGAGAATGAATTATATTTTTCAATAACGTGTACGGTGATGTAGTGCCAAGAAAGCATCAGTATCGCTCCTCCCGCCCAATCAAAGTATTGCTGGCAACGCGCGCTGCGGTTTAAAGATCCCATAAAGGTCTAGGTCATGTCTACAGCTCTCCCACGATTTCCGCTATCACGACGAACTATATAACTTCACTCATAAATTTCGCTGACTCATATAGTCTAAGTATATGATTTTAATAACTTGGCGCTCGTGTTACGTATGTAAACTGTTCGAAAAACTCGACTTAAGCCTATGCCTATGTAAATGCGTTATGAGACATTTAGGCATATAAAGAAACGAGACGTCGCGTAACCTTCTCCCGAGTTCTCGGAACTGTTGGCTCGGTGCCAGTCTGAAGCACTCGCGGGGAAATGAAGGATGGACGACGCGCGCCGTATGCGTCTACTTATGGAAAATGTCTTCAATACACACGGTGTTTATTTTGAATTCAATATCGGCAGGTTTCCGCAACTCGGATGCCGATCTGATGACGGCTTGCATATTAAACGCATATGCTATTATTTATTGCACTAGAATGCACTTAGCTTGTACGGGGAAGAAAAGTCACAATTCATAACCCTCTTTTTGCATGCAGTTGAATGAAAAGTATCGCATGAGTCCTATACCCATATGTGGGCAACTATATCATCAAATTTTTACGGAATGGGGTAGAAAAGTTTTTCGTATCCTATCTTCAATGTTTAAGCATTTATAGATAAACAGATAGTCAAATCACGTAGGACATCACATTAAATTTTAAACATATTAATGTTTACAAAAATACAGGAATGGTAGATATGATATGGAAGGAATGGTGACAATATGTAATAATTCGCGTAATCACATGGTAAGACCTAGGTATATTTTTTGGTTTTAATTGATGCGGGAACGTTTAATCTTTAAAATTCAGACATTAATCTTTGATTTCACAAATGTTACCACTTCCTTTTCATATGTCAGTACAGCTATCGAAACCCACGAAGCGCGTCCACGGCCGCCGACAGCGTGTCATAGATCACAATAAGTATGAGTTACATGTCAAACCAGCATATGGCGTTCATTGAAGCGTGCGCAAGTCGCTTCAATAAATATTCTTCGTAAAAGGGTTGAAAGCATGCGCCGCGCATATTTCAGAGCGTGGGTCGGGCATAAATTGTTCGCCTCGAATTAGCCTTAAGCAGGATATTTTGACAGTCGCTCGATGCGCTGACTACTTTACAAGTTACAAGTTTACATGCGGAGTGGGCGAGCACCAGGGCTCTCAGCTTGTCTTTTAATCGAGTATTCAAATAGGACGGCTGTCAGTGTGCAGATTCTGCTGATAACAAATATAAGGTTGAATAAGGGTAACGGTATACAAGGAAATAAGATTTTTCTATGTTTGCCTTTTGTGAAAGAGGTTTTCCTTCTTACGGGACACTATAGGGCTTTAATTAATAGAGGTATATATTTACCAAAGATTTTACAAAAAGCTATAAATTTCCACATCATCATCATCAGCCCGGAATCGTCCACTGCTGGACATAGGCCTTCCCCAGTTCGCACCACCATACCCGGTCCTCAGCTTTCCGTATCCAACCGCTTCCCGCCACTCTTTTTAGGTCGTCGGTCCACCTGGCGGGAGGCCTTCCTACAGGGCGTGTCGTTCGTGGTCTCCACTCTAGAACTCGTCTGCCCCATCGACCATCGGCTCTACGATAAATATGCCCCGCCCACATATCCAACCAACATAACCAACGTTAACTCAAATTTGATCGGGGGTGATTTTTTTAACTATACTTCTCCAATGTTTGTTTTTGAGATAGTAAATATTTTATATAATGCGTCATTTGCACTGTACCTATAGTATTCATAGTGAAATACAAATGGCAACCGCGAGCGATGTATCTAATTTAGCCATATTTCCTTTAAACTTACTAGGTACCAGTGCGTGGCGTTCATACAACCCGATTCTCACCGGCTTGTCTATTTCAGGAACTGACTGACACTACAGACTGAGCACTAATCTCTATTGTTACTGAAGAAGAAATCAAAAGTCCTAAGTTTTTTGACCTAGTTTTCTACTGGAAAAGTAAACATAAATATATGTCCATAATGTAATCCCGGCCGTGGCTCTTCTAATTAGGAGCCAGAGAATTACGATAAAAACGTAAAGTCTATCGCAATATAGCCGCGGGCTTGACGTCAGATTGCGGCCAAAGGATTATGTAAAGCGAGGAGTATCAAATGTCGCAGCAGGTGTAGCTGGGGCTAATGATTGTTCGCATCGATTTGATCACACGCTCCAGCGCGCAGTTATTCTAACCTTACCATGACACAAATCAAAGATAATAAATAGGGTATTCTGCGAACGCTGCCATTTTGGGGGTTTGGCCACGCCTGCTCTTGAGGACGATTCGGCACGTTCAGATTTTCATGTGTAGGCTAATAGGAATGAATTTTTTTTTTGAGGATGTCAATCGATCCTATGCTTTATTGGGATTAAATGTCTATAAAGGACTATTTACACTCAGGCTGTTCTAAAACTCTTTATTTTGAATAAATTAACTATGTACAAACAAAGTATTGAAATTTTCGCTTCTTTGGTTTACGCGGCAGGCGTTACCGCTTTAATAAAAAAATTGGGCAAGTACGAGCCCGACTCGCGCATGAAGGGTTCCGTACCTATATATATATATAATCTATAACAAGTTTGTTGTGTGGGAGCCCCCCTTAAATATTTATTTTATTTTATTTTTAGTATTTGTTGTTATAGCGGCAATAGAAATACATCATCTGTGAAAATTTCAACTGTCTAGCTATCACCGTTGTTGAGATACAGCCTGGTGACAGACGGACTGACAGCGAAGTCTCAGTAATAGGGTCCCGTTTTTACCCTTTGGGTACGGAACCCTAAAAATAATGAATTGAAGTTGCAGAATTCACCCTTTTATTTAAACTTCCGAATCGAGTTTACATTTCGCTTATGATTATCACAAACACGTTTCAGATGTATCCTGTCAAAATTCTGCATGAGTTAAAGTGTTATCGCTAACGTTGGCGTTCGCACTATAGGTGTTATTTGTAGTTTGCAAGAACTCTAATGACTGGTTTGAAATGATGCTTAATGATAATGCTCCTGCAATTATATCTCAATTATTATTTTCTACAACTTCAATCGTAGTTGTGCAAGATGGTCGGATAGATTAATATATTTTAGAAAAACACGACCATAATTATAATAAAAACGGTTTAAACTCACATAAAAATTGTCAGGAACGGCCCGACTCGTTTCAAACTCGTCTCTTCATCAGGGGCAACTATCCTGCTGCTACGCGACTCTCGGTCCAACAAAAATACAACCCCTTCATCAAAATTGGCACTGATCTTAATCCTCTAAACGGTACGTAGGATCTAAAGATCATCTAAGCTTATGATATTTGTCAATCATAAATAATTTAAATAAGACAATGTACATTCTTAATCGAGCAATAACTGATTCATTAGTTGTTTTTGACTTCGCTTTTTAAGGGCATGAAATAACCAATCATGCATAATTCTTCTTTAAACAACGTCCATAACACAACATGGCATAAATGGAACAAATAAGTACAGTTGTCTGACTCATTAGTATTCTGAAGACGATCACTTTGTTCAATTTTTGCATTACACCATGTCAGAAATGCAATCAAGGTTTTTATAGGATAAATAGAATCTAAAGGAATGTACCCACGTTTTGCGTGGTTTAATTATTCTAAATATGCAGTCGCTAATTATTTAGTACCTATCGATCTTTTCCCATCACCTTTTTGCAAACCTGAATGGAAACTAAGATATAAACGTAGAGATTGGCAAATCCATGTGTCTTTTTTTTAAATGTTTACAAATGAAGCGAAAATTGAAAAAATTTAATGATTCGGACAGGATTCGACCTGCATTTCCAACGGCTTTCCGGGCCAACACTGGCGTCCTCCCAATTGGACCACCGAATCAGATGTCAGAGTCATTGAATTTTTCAACCAGTTGCTTCGACATGCCTTAGGGTGGCATCGTAGCGCCATCTACCGTAAAGATTTAGACTTTATCGTCGGCACCATCGTCTCAAATTTGTTGAGAATCGATAGTAACGATGTGCTACACCCAAATTACTTATTTTTTATTAAAGCAGTAACGTCTGCGAACGTAAACTAAATGTTTACAAATGAAGCGAAAATTGAAAAAATTTAATGATTCGGACAGGATTCGACCTGCGTTTCCAACGGCTTTCCGGGCCAACACTGGCGTCCTCCCAATTGGACCACCGAATCAGATGTCAGAGTCATTGAATTTTTCAACCAGTTGCTTCGACATGCCTTAGGGTGGCATCGTAGCGCCATCTACCGTAAAGATTTAGACTTTATCGTCGGCACCATCGTCTCAAATTTGTTGAGAATCGATAGTAACGATGTGCTACACCCAAATTACTTATTTTTTATTAAAGCAGTAACGTCTGCGAACGTAAACTAAATGTTTACAAATGAAGCGAAAATTGAAAAATTTAATGATTCGGACAGGATTCGAACCTGCGTTTCCAACGGCTTTCCGGGCCAACACTGGCGTCCTCCCAATTGGACCACCGAATCAGATGTCAGAGTCATTGAATTTTTCAACCAGTTGCTTCGACATGCCTTAGGGTGGCATCGTAGCGCCATCTACCGTAAAGATTTAGACTTTATCGTCGGCACCATCGTCTCAAATTTGTTGAGAATCGATAGTAACGATGTGCTACACCCAAATTACTTATTTTTTATTAAAGCAGTAACGTCTGCTAACGTAAACTAAATGTTTACAAATGAAGCGAAAATTGAAAAATTTAATGATTTGGACAGGATTCGAACCTGCATTTTTCAATTTTCGTCTCATGTCTTTTTTTTCTTCAATGGATTTACATACCTACAAATGTGCTAATTAAGTACATAGAAGTGCTTTATTTTGCCATTGTTTCTATTCGCCATCGTTACTACAAAATCTTTTCAGAACTTTTATAAAGCAAACTAACCTAACATAGCAAAAAACATTGATAAAAAAATTGTCGGGTAGTTTTCGTTCCGGGGAATTAGGAAATAATCTTTGCATAGTGAAATAGTATGCAAAAAAACAAAGGAAAGAGCCTGCACCAGAACAATATTTTAACACAGATATATCCCTATACTTATTCCTTTGAAAAAATACGTTCAGTTCGCTTGGTGGTCTTTATAATGTCTGTCCAGCTTTTTTTAGTCGGTTTAATTGTATAATTCTGAATGCATTATTTGGACTAATCACCTATCTACTTAAAGATGACGACCAGCGGTCTGAGGTGTTTCATTAATTTTCATACGACGAGTCGCACCTGGTTATAACGACACTTCTCCGGTTTCAACCACACATAATTAACTAACATAGAAATAAAATTATACTTCATCATCGTCTGACACAAATGGCAAAAGAATAGAAACAACACCTGTTGCTGTTTGCACGTGACTAAACAAATCGTACCTAAATACTCGTAGCTGGAACATCTATAATTTGGCAATGCGATTTTTGTTTGACATTACGGTAAAAATATTATGGTACACGTTCACTTTATCTGATGAATTCATTTGGGTCATTGTCAGATTTAGGTTCGCGTCTTTTCGGTGGACACGTACCAAGTTAAGGGCCTAGTTTTCCGATCAAAATGATATCAGCATAAACGACGTTTCCCTTTCTATGGGCTTGCGTGTTAAAAACATAACTTCTATGCACATACGCTGTTAACTATTGGCCACCGAAGAGACAACTTTTGTTTTTTGAACTGACAATGACCCATTTGTATTTTATTTACCATCATAATATTGCAGTTCCAAGAATTTAACCAAACCACAAATAAATATCGCAATCTAATCGATTAGGCAATCAGTTGTCGCTACTTAATGTCTAGCTACAAACCAAACTGCCAATGAAAACAATCGTTTATTTGTCTTTCTTTAATGGCAACTCATTGTTTTAATCTAATTCACTCACTTCGCTGCACGAACAAGTAAAGGAAATTAAGCATTTAATAGCTAAGGTAAATATTATGACAGATAGCTAATTAATTGGTTATTTAAATAGCATGGCTGCTCAAGCAAGTTTTTAATTTATTTTCGTGGGATTGTCTAATCGTGGTAATGCAGTACCTATATAAATACAAATTGTAGATATGTTGGTTAAAAAATCTAGAACACATATCTACAGATACCGTGTGTTGAAAATTAATAAGTCTGGATTTTATCATAGTGATATATCTATTTATGAATACTTTTCGCACACTAAAAAAGTAGGTGGATTGCTGGCCAGAACTATAAACGGCCGGAAACGACTTGGACACGTTTTTTAAACACTACCGGAGACTGAGGAAAATATACATAGAAATCTAAGAAACTAGTCTGTATTTTGCTATTAATCTAGTGGGTTAGTAGTGTACGGTCATATAAGTCTATGCGATGTAGCAAAAAATTACCTACAAATTTAATTTTTAGTTAGTACATTGGTTTGTACGTGGATCTATAATATTATGATTATAAATATGAATATAAACAATCTGCCCTGGTGTTTTTGGGTACCAGATACTTGAACAACTTTATAACAGTTTCATTTAGTTGTGAATGGCAGAAATTAGGACACTGTAACAGACAAACAGGAATAACAATCAAAATAAAATTGTAAATCACATTCCTATTAAATTCCGGTTGGCGCATTGGTATATACCGAGCCTACTGAGCCAGCGATCCTGGATTCGATTCCAGGCAAGGGCAAAAAATTCTGTGATAAGCTCGAAAATTTGTTCATTGGTCAAGGATGTTTCCTATATATCTAAGTACATTAAATTAATCTACATATAGGTATATAAGAGTATATCGTCGTCTAGTAATCATAACCCAAGCCTACTAGAGGTTAACTTAGGGCTTTTGGACTAGATCGGTTTGTGTGGAGTTGTCTGACGTTTACTTAACCCTTAATTTCACGATGATATAGTATTTTATATTTAAATAGATTATTTTATTATTTTTACCGGCACCGAAGTTTGAACCTGGATTTTTATTTTATTTTCGACGTCAAGGGTTAATTTTACCAGTAGGTAAGTGACATCTTCAAGAAGTATTTTAATTAAGTATAATCTTCTGTACATTCTGTATATTCAAGCTAGGGTCACAACTAGTAGGGTAACCTCGCAACATGCGCAAGGTTGAGAGTAGACGCCTTCCTGATCCTTTCACGTGAAGCTGTCACTACCCAAAACATACGCGTGGAAAAAATCAAGAACATGCATCATAAAATATGTCAAATAAATAAATATAGTTTTCACTCTGCACTAAGTAAATACCTAAGTACATAAAGCTCAAGGGATTTAAACGATTTTCGGAAGATCATTAAGCAAAAGTAAGGATTGTTTTTTCCTTCTAGTTCGTTCATAAAATTCTTCAACATCACATTCTAACTTGTTTAAATGTTGTCTAAATCTTCGTATGTATAAATTGCATAAGTAGGTAAATAGCAAAATGCAGTTTTATCATAGCCTTAACATTATCGTTACTAATTTATTCGTGTTATTAGGATTCGAGGCACACGACGCACTTGTGTAATCTGGAGTATTTAAAAGTTAATTCGATCTAGCAAATCATATTAGAGAAAAAATTAAAAATACATCTAACATTTTCTCTAACTCGTAGTCATGGAAAGCAACGAGAAGACTATAATAATTATGAAAATAAGTTCTATAAATCAAAATGTAATTATATTTTGCGCTTCACGGTCAAAGGATTGGTAAGTTTAATGCGAATTAAACAACACTGCAAATGCCAAGGCGGTAAAGACATAACTTATCTAATATTTTCTTTTGAATAATCTTTAAGGTAAATTTCTAGTCATATTGGCATCAAAAATCGCGTGCGTTCACCAAAATCTATATAGAGTTAGTACACCCCTTGCAGATCACTACATCGGGCAAAGTCCAAGTCAAATGCCTATAACTAATACTGCTAATAAAATGCGGATTTCCTTTAAACTTACGGAACCTTATCTGTAAAATCCGACGGTCACTTGCCCCATGTTTATTATTATAGACTTCATTGAGCGGCCCGGCGCCTGCTTGTCGCAATTGTGACTGGTTCTTCTCGTTCTAAATGTCCATAATTCAACATATACATATGTTTATTTCCAGCGTTTCTTGATTAAAATGCAAGAAGGCGACGCAAAGGCCATATACATTGTCGAACCAATTAGTAGGAACCATAAAAATCACATAAATCATTCTCCTTCCTTATCGAGAGTTTTTGTTGACCGCCGTCGTGATCTTTATACTCTTATAATTTTCGGATGACTTATATTGCGACAGTTTTACGAGGTGTAGACAGTTTGAGTGGTACAAGATATTTACTTTTATACTTGCATCTAGCGCCTTACCGGGTAGGCTTCGAGATGATTGAGTCGAAGCTAGATTTTACATAATAGCACCTCGATTCTTGGAATTAAATTTTATAATGAAACCATCGTGCTTGATATTGACATGAAAGCGTCCAGGAGAAAATCATGGATGAGAGCCAACTTCCTACCAAAAATATCGCGTATAATTTATTATTGTACGAATGCCTCAGTAGTGAGCGTATCGTACGGTTGCACCTCATAAAAACATACTTAAAAAATATTCGCGAACATGTCGCCTCGCGGCTCTCGCTTCCAGCCACCGATTTAGACGATGCATACTTTACTCGTCCACATAAAATATAGTTCTATCCGTCATTTTAGAATAGTTCTGTCTGATGATACATTCTTGTTAAAATAGATCGTCCTATAACGAAAAGACAAAGGTCGTCTCAATGATAATTTCTGTTACATTGAACAGGTTTAAATCAGCGGCCATTACGATAATATACAATCATCAACGGGATTCGCCGCAGCACGTCCACCGCCAACCACGACCTACGACACGAAATCGTCCTACATTAACTCACAGTAATACTTACTCACTCGTTACGGATAGTAACTACTGCGCTAAGCGATATTAAGTGGAGCTGACAGATCCTCTTATTATTTCCAGCCATATAAGTCTCATAATGGTGCTTCAAGTAATCCAATTAAGATCTCAGACTTCAGGATTGGAATAGAAGGGATGATGTGCCGACAGAATTACTATGTACACCTCCAGTGTGACGCCCACCAATCTATTTTAATTGTATCTACCAACAAACTTATCAATTAGACGGCAAGAATGCAAATTTAATTGCGACGGGGTCGCTGCCCGTAGGGTTACCGCACGGCGCTGCTTAGCTTAAACCTTATTCAGAGTAAAGTCATCGACCAGGACACGGTTTTATGATTTACAACTCTTAATACGTTTGTTCAACGGTCTCTTATCGTATATGTTTATGGGCTTGTAAATTGACGCGTGTGAGTTGCGACAACCCTGACGATGCAACATAGTTGCAGTAATATTCACACACACGACCAGACCACTTGCATGCATTGCATTACGCAGGCTAGCCAATTATGACCAACTGGCTTTTCTTCTATGCTAATATCGCTTAAGATTTTTCAAAAGGAATTTCACTTGTCAACATAAGTAAACTTATAAAATAAAATAAATAAAGTTTTTGATTGCCGCGGATATCTTATTGCCACGCCAAAATTACCGAAGTATTTGAGACATTTTTATATCGAGAACGTAACGATGCCGCATCGTGACATGTTGTGTACACAACGCATTTAGATAATCCCGAATTTCCAGACAAGACGATGAACTCAAACGAAAACAATATTTGGGTGTGAACATTGGGAGCACGCGCCGCGGACGCGGACGCTGCTATCCTCAAGCGTACATGTATAACATATATATGTAGTATATGCATAGTAGTCGTGTCAACCGGCGTTGTCACCGTGCCGCCGCGAATGTTGACTTTTCACGAGGTTTTTCAGCGTGGTTTGATAGGACGCGACGGAGCGATGAGACGAGCGTGGGCATGGCCCCGTTTCCTGAGCTAAATATAATTTCACTTGATCATTTAATTATGTGGAGATTAATGGGCGAGCTGAGATGCCAACTTCGCGTTAATAAACTGTACAATATGGCGTGAAACGTTTACTATAGAAGCCGCGGGACGTAGTGGCTCATTGTTTATGTTGTCAGCTTGGCGTCTACGGAGTGTCGCGCGACGACGCCAGGACAACGCGTCAACGAAACTTCATCACATGTATTAAAACATATATGTAGTTTGAAATATGTAGCACAAATCTTCCGTTTAAGATCATGAGAAATCAATGGGTCGTGCTACTATACTATCTGGAATGCATTTAGAGAAGTTCAACACTGTACGGTGTCCACTCTTATTCTGTTTTTAATAAAACCGTTGGGTTATTAGTTTTTACTGTCGAAGCCCTGCTAGTAAAAC
Organism: Apotomis betuletana; assembly: GCA_932273695.1. Taxonomy (NCBI): domain Eukaryota; kingdom Metazoa; phylum Arthropoda; class Insecta; order Lepidoptera; family Tortricidae; genus Apotomis; species Apotomis betuletana. The sequence goes on along the minus strand of OW026309.1, from coordinate 10,584,355 downwards.
ACCCAATTTATAAGGAATTATATTATAACCTTCATTTATTATTTAAAGATTTAAGACGGCTATAAAGAACAAGTTAATACAATAATCCGTTCTGGGTTAAGGCTTAATCCTAATTTATATATCTGGCTATATGCATAGTAGAAATAACAGGCAGACAGACCCGAACACCCAGATCCGGTATGGTCAGCATATTGGCGCCAGCATTTACATTAGTTAGTGAGACATATCATTTAAACCAACAGCAGCACAGGTAGTCGTAAAAATATAATCGACTTGTAATAAAAAAGGTAATTATCTACCTAAGTTGGTTTTCCAGACCCAACGATCAAGCTAGATGTTAGAAAAAAAAATACTAAGAAATTATTTGGACTTGATGAAAGTTAATTAAAATATATCTTTAGAACTATTTCATTTATTTATGTCTCTAGTCACTAAATCCCCCTTTTCCCAGAGCCCTCTTTTCCACTGGGGCACGTGCCTAGGGCCCCCGCTCTAACAAGAGCCCCAAGTCTGAAGTAATGAAACCTCAATAGGGGCCCGATAACTCCCGTAAAAAAAATATGATGACTTTTTTTTACTGTCCAATGGGGCTCCCGGTTATGGAGTCCTCGGCATGCTTTAAGACGCTCTTGCTAAGGGGATATTATTGTTAATTCATATATATCAATGCATAAATCTGACTGAATCAATAAAGTGAATATTTGCGAATGTCAATAGTACATGCATGCCGCAGCTAGAATCGTGGAAGCAGAACCGCGAGTGAAGGTCGCCGAGTCCTCGCAATTATAGTACTTCAATACCACAATATATTTTATTGACCAATGATCATTATCTCAAGAAAACTTCACTCTAAACTAAGGGTACCACAATTTAGACATACACTACTAACAGATATTGGATAAATAAAGATTAGGCGCTAAGTAACCATTTATTGAAAACCTATGATAAAAAATGGATATGATTGATACCTATACATACATGCCTATATTTTCCGGAAAATAGTACGTATAAGCGACAATAGAGATTGCAAATATAGCTAATCAACTATTCACGAACGCCTTATGAAATCATAATTATTATCCCCTGCTTAGGTGCTGATAGATAATATTCTTGGATTTTAGATATGTGTATCACAGTTTATTTATTTGTTCACTAAAATAGACGATAAACATAACGATTCACAGAACAGCGAAAAAAGGTGGGCCTTATGCATAATGCACACGTAGGTATGTCATGTAGCTAGTTTTTACATTTTATTTTAATATAAGTATAGATGAGTTATTTAATATGTAGGTGACGCATCTTTCTATATGTTATAATATTTTTCTTCCCTTTTATGCGTTGCTTGTTTACCAACTGCTAGACAATTTCCAATAGTTTTATATTTTATATCAATAGGGCTACCAATTTTCGTAGTTTTGCTACATATGTCTCGAAGATCTGCACGCTATATCTGCCTATATTTTGAGAATAAGCTACCTCAAGTCGGGTTCCAAATTTAAATTTTAATTAGGACGGCCAGAGACGCAGAGTTTTGTCACCAACTAAACATGTATAAATAATGCTTTTAACATCTCGGCTGCGTTGCGTCTGATGACTTCGGCAAATTAATGGTACTCTTTAACTAATAAATATCATTTCTTAAGCAAGTTTTTAAAGATAAATGGCACGGGGAAAACTGATAAGAATAGATTTATCAAAATACGGAAAAACGTAGATTTGATAGTATAAAAGAACGGCACTAATTAACATGCAAAAGCATTGCAATATTAGTGAGTACCTAAATTATACTCATATGATCAAAAGGTACAATATGAGTAGCTATACGGGAAAAACTTAACTGACGGACTAAGTGTATGTATCTAGTGGTATTAAAATTTTTTTTATGGAAGTTACATCAAAATTCAAATATAAAACGCCAATTTCTGTAAACAGATACGTTACTACTACATACACCTAGTCCTTTAGTTAAGTTTTTCACCTATTTATTATGTAATATATGTTGTTGTTGCCGCAATCGATTAACTACGCTGCCTATAATAAGTATATTATTGTATTTGCCATCTAGACAGATTTCAATATGTAAAATATAGGCTTACTACATATTCTAGTAAGAAAAGTAGGTATTAGTTGCAACATACGGCGTCACGAATGCCGTAGGTATCACTGCTTTTACGCTGACTTCATAGTATGAGAATAGTAAACAAGGTGTAAAAGGAACCCGAGACCGGTGTCGGTGGCTTGGATTATCGTAGATCCAGGACAATGGCAAAATTATAGTGTCACATGACGCAGCTACTTGCTTTCTAGCACAACGCGTTTAGTGTTGATGCTCTTAGTATCTTTCAGTTGTTTCGATGTATGTATAAGAATTGTGAATTTAAAATTACATTAAAAATTACCGTATCCTGGAAAATTAAGCGATATGAAGTACACTTGTGACACACACAATCCGAAGTAACTCTCTGCTCAGACCGGCCAATGTACAACATAATGTATATTCCACTAAAATGGGAATTAGACCTTTTAAAGATACAAAAAAAAATGCATTTCTCTTGTTTTGGTAAATTTCAAAACAAGGAAAATCAACTATGCTTAGATAATCTTTTTTGTTTATATCTTTATATGTTATTACTCTGTCAAAAAAAAAAATAATGGACTGCACGAGCCTGTACATTTTATATTTAGGTTTTAATTAATAGTTTTACTCATCGTCTTACATTTCTATGAAAAAAATCCTTGAAATCGAATAGAAAGAACTTTAAAATATAAAGAAAATTTGGTCCAAAGGACGAATGCTAACGTACCCAAACCGAAACCAGAAGAAAATAATTTAAGAGTAAGCTTAATCTTTTGTAGATCTCATATAATGTAAGTAGATATGTAATAAAAATAAATCTGATGCGCAATTTGAAATATCTTATATGTATGTAATATGTACATGCATCAATTCATTCATATGAATACCCCATTCATACAAAGCCCCGTTCATCAATTTGGCACCCACAATGCACATTTACCAGTGGCGGCAGACATTGTGGACTCATTGAGCACCAACAAAGATAGATAAAATCAGAATACTGGTAATAAGTATTGTGCGAGCCACACCCTTGATTGTTGGGCTGTAACCATGTTTTGCGTACAAGCTTCATTAATTTCCTTTCGTGGTTATATACCTACCTAGTAAGTAGGTATTCAGTATACACTAGGTATGTATAGAAATTAGGTACAGACTGTGGTACAGATATTACAGGAGTGATTCAGGATTTCAGGTCTAGAACTGAACAATTCCCAAGAATACATTTATGAAATATGTAAAGTCTAATTTTTTTTATGTGGGTATACACCAAAATTTATATCAATGGTTTCATTCAAGAATTATAAACAAATGGAGGAACCGTTAAAAAATCAGCTGAATTTTTTAACGGTTCCTCCATATGTAGGTCGTTCTTGAAAATACAATTTCTTCTCGTTGAAGTCGGAAAATTTTGTGAAAATTGATTATTAATAGTGTAAGATTTAAAAAAATGTGTTGAACAAAAGTTTAACCTGACTAGATGCAAGCAATAGCATACTATCCAAAAGAAAGACTGAATATTTTGGTGCACGTTCTACACATTAACCTTACAAACTACTCAAGTAAAACAAAAGACCTTCCCCCCCCCGCTTCGATTGTAGTAGATCGCATTCAATTTTTCTTTCTTAATTTACCTTTGTGTCATTATTTATAAAAGACCTTAGTAAGAAAGATCTTACTACCTACTCAAGTAAAACAAAAGAAGTGAAAATATAATAAGGGACACCGCACACAAGTTTGAGTGATATCGGTGCAGCGCTGTGCGGTGACGCTCCAGGATTTGAATACAATGCTGCGATAGCTCAGGGCCGACTGAGTACGCGCATGCATAATCCCAGCGTTCATTTCAAATCTGCCACATTCTCTGTATGACTGATCGGTGTGCTCCGCGATCAAACACGGGACCTGCCTACGCATACTATTAATGCGAGCCTGATGCGTCTACGGCGGTTTTGTTTTAAAAATTGATATCATTCATATGAATGAGATGCCGATGCAAACGTATGTTAATTTTCCGCGAGATTATTCTTGGACAATGATAATATGAGAAATGTTTTAGTTTACTTGAATGCTTATTAAACATACTGATCCTGACAGTAAAAAGCAAAAAATTTTTTTTTTTGTTTAAACTAATCGCATGTAATAATGAAAAAAGTAATGATATGGCTAACGCGGTGGTCTTAGATGCATTCACAAATACTAACTTTAATCTCGGTTAGAGCAACCACCTGTATTAACTAATGGCCATGTCAACCAGAAGAGGCGGGGACATAATTCAGCAGAAGATGAAGTTGCTTGTGAATAATTTGAAATGAATCAACGCCCTCGAAGACGCTAGACCGCACCGCCCACATACTCCGACCTACCCGGGATATTGTATCTTCATCCAAGGCTGAAACATTGAATTATCTCAACAATCCAGCCGCATATTCATGAGTACTACACAAAAAATACAACAAAGTTAACATTCTTTATGACCAATATGCCACATCTGATGAATTGCAATCATCGAGCCTTTAATTTTCATCGCATAGATCACCGCGGCTCTCATATTGATGAGTGGTCGTCCTCGATGGGGGAACAATATCATCGGGGGGCAAAAAACGTGTAGACAATGGAAAGAGGCGAATGGGCCTGCGGTGTCCTCGGCTTCGTCTCGTCTGATGCCTATTTGGGATGAAGCGCCGTATTTGGAAGGCTGCGGGTCGAGCGTCGATCGGTATCGGTGCGACTCGCTGCGCCGGCGTCGCGACCAAGCGCCCGCGTCATTCACTTCCCGACAGCCTTTTTTCATATCTCATCAACGGCCGAACAATTTAACACCATACATTTTATACTCGCCGAGTATCTTGATCGTCCTGTTCCTTAATTACCTATTTCCTAACTTCTTATAAAACAGTTACGTTTAGTGACTTTTTACTGCTATTATCCCACTTGGTTTTTTGATCTGATACATCATGATATTTACCATCGATATTATAATATTTATCTCCAGTAACCGGTACTTATTTATGGCGATAAAATTTTAATTTACTACTATACCTATTGAAAAGAAATATCTTGGCTAAAGTAAAGAGTGCATATTATTGTCCGTCTTACGTAATACTTAAATATACACTCATGTACTGTAAAATTTGGGAAAACACTTTCACTTTAATTGGATATTTGTATTTGCAGTACAACTGGGTACATCCTTGTGCTGGGAGTTATTTCAGAACGTCATGAATTTGATTTAATTATCAAGGTCTGTATTAAACATTTCTGATAATATCTATGTTGCTGCTAGTTTGCGTCTTGTTCCAATCTATAATCATATTAATCTTCCGATTGTAATCTATTTCAGCTCTTGATGAATGGAGATAGGGTTCAATCATCCTACCTACATCGTCGTACGAAGTGTAGCTGAAAGATGTTTCTAGTTGGCACTGCGAATCACCTGGCATCGAAGCGCATCAACGAATAATTCAGTGTTGTGAAGTTCGCGTCGTTGTGAGATTTCCACGCATTCCTCTCTAATACCAAATACCTCGTAAAACGTCTGAGCATTCGCATAAAACGTGCTACTGAATTTATAGATCAACACGATATTGCCTCGTTAAAAAGCCACAAAATAAACAGTTTATTTACACGGAAAATGGTCTGCTGATGGAAAAAGAGTTTCCCGCCATTTTGTTGAACTTTGAAAAGATTTTCCCCGTCCTAATATTTCTGTATCAGCTGATTGGAAATGGATTCGAATAGATATTCATAAATACTACTCATTCATTTAAAGTATTAGTAAGCACTCAAGGATTAACTGGAAAAGTTTAACAGTTAGTTATGCTAAAACATCCTAAGTGCATAAGAACTTAATTGGCTCTTACGCTTTTTCCGCAAGCACGTGCGCGTGCCACTATAATGAGAGCTCGTTAAAAGCAGCCCGCCATATAATTAGTCGGCCACAACAAAATGAAACAAACCCCGTCCTCTGTCCCACGGCCCCTGACTCGTGACTCTTCACGCGGATCCATCACGATATTTTACTCACATTGCATCTTATTAAGTGTTATGAAAGCCCTCGTAAGTGACAGCGCCTTTTAAGGGAGCTGGAACGCCCTTTTCGCCGCCGAAACCGGCGCTGCTGCCGCGAAAGGCTTTGATGTTGCCAAGTACTCGGGTGATAATGATAAGCGATCGTCATTTACTTAGCACGACATATGTACAGTTGCTTGCGAATGCAGGTCACTATAGAACCTTTTCACGACAGTCATGTTTTCGGATATGGAATTTATATCAAAATTATTGCCTATGATTGCGTTGACAACAGAGTTACTAGTTACCCTATTATCTATGTACGGCTTACAATTTACAATCAAGTCGCATGCTAATCAATGAGTTCACTCTTGTTATAATCAGGCACTTTCTTTATCTCTTTCACATACGAAATACGTAAAGATTAGATTTTGTTGTTTTAGTTAAGATAAGATTATATATTAATTACTTGGTATACACGGTGCTATTGTACCTAAATGTTTCCAACATCTTAAATTCCCTCTTCTTCAAAGTCTTCATACTCACACATACAATGGTACCTAAAGAGCGAATTTTGCTCCTCCATTTTTACTAGAATCATGAAGATTCGATCATGGTGAGCGGCATTGCAAAAGGATAATTCATATGATGGATCACACAGTCAATTACCGTACGGCGCGGTACGAAGATACTTTTATCTTTAAAAAATACGACATAATAATACAGAAATGGACGCATCAGCCTCAATTGGATGCGAAACGTTTATAAATAGGAGAGCTGGAGGGTGCTATTACTGCGTCGAAAGCAGCCTTTACCTCTCAATTCAGTGATAATTTCATAAAGACAAGGAGGCGGCGCCCGCACGGGAGGTCTCGCGCAACTGACCACTAATTGCGCGCTCGAGGACGCCGATCGATAACATGATAATCTCTTCAATGCCGCTGTACTTTCTTGTGACTCATGGTGCGACAAATTATCTGTGTACCGATTACAATTCGGCAGTGTGCTTGTTAACGATCGTGTTTCGAGACAACCTACGCTTTTATCAGATCCACGTCTTCACACTATGGGGTATTGAGTCCAATGAGTAAAAAGGCACACTTTATTATGCTGCAGTTTCACTTAATTACGCTATTTAGCAATGAGATGAAAGGAATTTTTATTTTAAAATTTAGATCCAACTTCGATAAATGAGATATCGAGATGTAGGTAATTATACAATGAGTTACACATTTGGGCGTCCAAAGTAAAGATCGTCATGAGCTTGACTTAAGAGACAGGATAAGGACCGGTCTCTTGCTCGTCATCTCGTAATGGTGGCTCCCACCCAAGTTGGCGCGTAGAATGTAAGATAAAATGGCGACATTCACCAAATAGCGGACATGCCTTGATTGAGAATTACTAAGCACCGGAAGACTTGAGGCGCAAAGACTGATGTCATCATCATTATAAAGTTGCTAAGTACTTATTCTGCTGAGAACTGAGTGCCTGTACATCTCTAAAATTTAGGCAATTTTTCCCACTGGGGTAGTGTAGAGCCAAAGTCACTTTTGACAAATGTCAACCTAATATCGTAACATGTTGTTTGTTTTAGGTGCCACGCCTATCGTTTCCCAAAAATCAAAATTGAATACCGAACATTCTCCTAACGTGTACGTACACGTCGACATTGGCGAAATACATCTTGCTAACCCAGCAAGACGTGAAAGCCACAGAAAAACTAAACTACAATACAAGCCTAGTTAACAATCAAAGTAAAGGTAAAGTAAAGGTGAGGAGGCGAATTAATAAAAAAAATGCAAAAATGAAGTTACCACTAAATGTAGGTACCTACTACAAAAGGCGTGCGTAATTTTGGCATAAAAATATGAATCAATTAAAATTTCAATAATTGCCCATTTCTTTGGCATGTGGGTGCACTAATTCAAAGAACCCTCCCTAATTAGCATGCAATGAAGCGTCCGTTTAAGATGAATGAGTTGATACGCGCCAAGCCAAGAGAGCGTGCCCTTTGGTACCGCACAAACCTTCAATTTCAACATGCACTTATCTTATAAATGCGATAACGAAACGGTCACACATACTTTAATTAAACCGTGTAAAACTTACATTTAATTACCATAGTGCTTCTTTTATAGTAGCCGTTTTTTTGCGAAGAAAAAAATTTAAAATCGGACACGGGCAGTTTTGAATTCGTCGGCTTCTATATGAATTTTTAATAAAGAACGCGGTCATCATCATCCTCCTAGCCTTTGTCCCATTTTTTGAGAATGAATTCTCAATCGGGGTCGGCTACCTAAATCCCAAGATGTGGCGTAGGCACTAGTTTTTACGAAAGCGACTGCCATCTGACCTTCCAACCCAGAGGGGAAACTAGGCCTTATTGGGCTTAGGTGGTTTCCTCACGATGTTTTCCTTCACCGAAAAGCGAGTGGTAAATATCAAATGACATTCCGTACATAAGTTCCGAGAAACTCATTGGTACGGGCCGGGTTCGAACCCGCGACCTCCGGATTGAAAGTCGCATGCCCTAACCACTAGGCTACCACCGCTTAATAAAGAACGCGGTCTTAAAATATATTCGACATTATAATTTCTTGCCTTGTTTTCTTATGTAGAGAATGTGGCATGATATATTATGATGCTACACAACCAGAAAACACAAGTCTACTAGGGAATATAATGATCAGATAATAATGCATCATACGCTTAACAAAAATAACGTCTTGCTATGATAGGCCCGCCACCAATTGACGCGTAGAGGACGCTACAATAATAGCAACGAACTAATTCTGCAACTGCCAACCTACTGCAACGCAAGCAGCTTGATGATCAATGCATCGAAAACCTACTCAAAATTAAACGTTACTAAACCACGAAGATTATAATTACATACTACAAATTTATTTTTCCAACTATGTCCAAAAGACAGAAAAAAGGCCCTTATTTCAGTCTACAGAACCTATCAGCCAGTAGGTATCCTTTCTATTCAACACTAGATACACATAGAATAAGTCAAAGTTCAAATTCCATAAAACAACAAATAGATTGATGCACGATTGTTCCAATAAGGCTTCCGTATACTCCTTTCAAGGCACACAGCCCGAAAAGGAGCGTTCTTAGTGGCACGACTTATAAAAGTGGCGCTCGCACTGACCCGGCCGCCAGGAGATCACAGGCTGCAACCAGTTATATAACATGCATTATTTAAGCGCGACAACCTTTTACGAAAGTAATAATGTGATAGAGTCTACGCATGTCGCGTATGGTGAGTCAGGGAGCGTTGACCCCGCGCGGACGCCGCGACGAACTATTCCTGGGGGGTAGGCACAATTTCTCCAACATGTACGTACTAACTGTATTTTATATGCGATAATTATATATAATCGACAGCTTTACGCTGAAGACTCAATGAGGTAGAGGCGCAGTGTAACGCAGACCCAGAATTAGGCAAATGGTTCTAGTGGTAAATAACTTCTAACTTTTCTACAGAGTCTACTATAGTTCTATCTGCATGTTGATGTAGCGGGTGAGAGGGTAAGAGATATTATTAGTTAAATACTAGAAAGTTGTACAAAAGAACGCCATCAATAGAACCACTAATATTGTGCTTAGTATGTGCTGTCAAGAAATGGACAATGAATTGTACCGGTCTGGAAAAAATTGAGGCGATAGATCCCCTGAAAAAGTATAGAAACCAATTTTCTGAAAGGCATGCTTACATTGCGAATAGAGAATCAGTAGGGGTAGGGCACGCTCGTGCATCCCGAGATGCGATTCAAGTACCCTCTGCTTTACATTTCACAGAATAGACGTGTATCTCCATACATTTTGTCTTTTTTTTCTTCTCATTGTCATCGCTGCTTTGGATAAACTCTGCTACCTTACCCCAGGTCACTTTGTGAAAATGAAGAGTAGTAAACCTAATCTCTGCCGCTCCTACGAAGTGCCTCACAACATCTAAAATCATCGCAAACCAAACAATGACTACGCACATACGACCAGTATAAATCAACAAGCAATCTAACACTCCCTCGGTCATTAAAAATCTAATAAATTGGTAGGCGGAGTCCTAATTTAAATAATATATGTTTTCACACCAGTATTTTTAGGCTGCTTCGTTCCAGAATGAAAATGATCGTCGCCAAATGATATTTAATTCTGCATTTTTGTAGGCCAATATCATCGTCAATTCTTCATCTAGCTATTTGCAATCATCTACAGTATTTGTAATTTTTCATGTGACAACGAGACTGAATCTTACAACTCTATGCCCCAAACAGCAGTATAAATATCGGCAGAGCACAGAGGTTCCGCCATTCCTTCTCCTGATGTAGTGTTGTACGGATAGTTGTAGGGATATTTTAACACAGAATTAATGAAAACACCGTAAAATGGATTTTATTTTTATCATTTAAAAATAGGGGTTAAATTTTATTTAAATTGACATGTACCCACTTGAGCGATGTATTGTGTATGGTCCGTGAATTCGGTGATATATCCGAATAATCTATATCAATTTATTGGATCTACAAATACAAAAAAATACAAAATGATTTATTTAAACAAAAATTCAGTTGAGACATAGAAAAAATTTGTCCGTCAGTGACCAAACTAGGCTGAGCCTGTATCTTGGCCATCTGCGAGTCCGGTTAACATATGCGGTTTATACAATAGTAGGCAAAAATTTAAGCAAAAATAAACATCAAATAAACTATTATTAATTAATTAAAATTCTGTGAGTGTGTATGCGTGTGTGCGTATGTAAGTCTGAGTGTGTGTGTGTGTGTGTGTGTGTGTGTGTGGTGTGTGTGTGTGTGTGTGTGTGTGTGTGTGTGTGTGTGTGTGTGTGTGTGTGTGTGTGTGTGTGTGTGTGTGTTTGTGATATACAGTCCATGATACTGTTTCTGTTTTCGGTTATTCGGGTTTCGGTTATTTTATCTTGGTTGATTTAATTATGTCTTCAGTATCACAGTACGACAGTGTATATAACCATTGTTTTACTTCCTTATTTGCTTTAGAGACAGGTAAAAGTTCAATGCTAGCTTCAATGCAGCTGTTGCATACAAAATTGTAGATGCTAGAGTGAGCGTAAGACGGCGACCTCCTAGCGAGAGTGGATCTGTAAGGCGGGAGCGATGCTTTGTAGGTACGCTTCTGTAACATTTCCTCATGGCGTGTGGTGTTGAAGATCTTCGCATGAGTTCGTGCGATCGTTCATCTACATTGATTCCTAGAATTATTTTTCATCGAATGTCATTTCGGCGTAAAATCATTTCGTAAAAAGCATTTTTCATTGCAACCGACGTACGTAAACTATTTGAGATTGTTATAAACAACCCTAACCTAACCTAACCCAATCAATGTATGATCACAGGGGAATAAAAATTGTGCGAAATAATTATGCGGCGAAATGAAACAATCGACGAAATAAGTTTCTACATGACTTTGACAAATTGCTATTAGAGATAAATACAGCATATAGCTAATGTAGACTATAAAAATTATTTAAAATAAACAAATAAATAGGTACATGTAGACTTATCACGATGATCTTTCAAATGTGATTAGAAAAGTCGATTACCCTGACCAGCGCAATCACTGCAGACTTGTCACTTCACACCATAAATTCGAACTCACACTTGACCGAGTCTTAATTGCTAGATCGAGCAACAGTCAGTACATGATTCAGTTGCAGTAAATTTGCATCGTCCGTGCGGGCGTTGCCTGGATTTAAGAGGCCGGAGCGATCTCATGTCGATAGTGTCACATGACTAATGGAGTAGGCGCCGATCTCCGATATCGACAAATAAAAGTGTTTTCAATACGCCAACGAGCCGAGGGTTCCGTGCGCATTGAGCGTAAGTACTTAGCTCAATTTCGCATTTAAATAAGGGACCTATACTAACACGGCGAGACTTTCCTATATCCCTAGTAACAACATCTCGGCTTTTATAGGGTCGTATACTAATTTTTGCTATTCGCGCTACAGTAAGTGACAAGCGTCACTTCGTTTAAGTGAGATAACGTTCATTATACAAGTTTCAAAATTAGACAGAGATTAAGCACATCGCTTTTACTTACGTAATATGAATATGAGCCATTTTGAAGTTCTTTCATTCAAATAAAATTTATTTAGACACGAAGCGGCGAGATCGCGGACAGATGTCGTTAACATAGAATTTAGACCCAGTTGCCAACTTGTTATTAATTTAGAATATGGGAAAATTGTCATATGTGGTGGAAATGATGTGCAGGTTTTACTCATTGAGTTAAACGAACGTTCGAACGTACCATACGTTCGATTTTAGTTTAAATTTTTGATATTAGTTACGGAATGATCGCCTGACGACGATTAACGACTACACCTTGTATAGTAATTATTAGGTCTTTCGCTGCCCAAGGGACCCTAAAGTATTCGCTCGCCGCCCGCGTCGCGCCGTTTCCCACACGCCGCACGTGAGCATCACACGCATCTAGATCGACGCAGGCGTCAAACCGACACTGTAATGTTCCCACTTAGGGAATGTTCTCTATGTGGGAAACATTTCCAGGTCCATTACCCCAGGGCACGTGAGCATCACTCGCACCTAGGTCGACGCAGGCGACAAACCCCAGGGCCCAGGGCACGTGGGCATATGCCGTATTCTACACCAGATCAGACGCCGCAACGGAGCCACGCCATTGTGTCGCCAAAATCTAACTAATTTTAAGTCTGTTAATATGTATTTTACAAGCTTTTATTTAACTTGCATTGTATGTATGTATGTTTAAAGTATGTTTGTTCGGGTGGAATCTTGCAACTCAATTTTGAAGCAGATATCGTCAACCGATTGAGCTGAAATTTTGCATACTTACATAACTTTGATGACAATACAACAATATGGTACCATGGGGCTGATCTGATGATGGAGCCGGAAGGTGGCCATAGGAACTCTATAATAGAAATAGCAATCCTACCGAGTTTGGGCTCTTTAGAATTGGCTCAGTAAGCATTTGATGGATATCCAAAGAAAAGTACAGTCGGCTACAAAAGCTTGTCACTAAAATGACATTTTTGACAGAAACTTATTTATAGTTCACAGTGCCTTGGTTTTTCCTATTAAATAAATTATGAAGTATTTAAATATTAAATAAATCACTCGCACTTAGGTCAACACAGGCGTCAAACCGATTCTGTGATGTTTCCGTGAATATTTCCTGTGAGTAGTACTAACTACTGGGGAATAATCCAAAAATCCTGAAATCATGACTCATCCTATAGAAAAAAATGCTGTTATAGTATAAACATAACAAAAAACATTTAGCGCTTAGATATTGAAACAGGATCGTGTCCCCATCGATCATGAGCCAACATAGTAGCTCCCACCGTGTATGGCGAGGCGGGTTCCCGGTCTAATCTAAAGCTGTTGTGCAAGATAACGCGGGAAAGTGCGTTCACTTACCCACCTGCAATTGATGGTACCTAATACTCTAGTCTATTATTTAAAAACAAAACTAAATAATCGATTCGGAGGTCACCGAATTTAATTATTAGTGTGAACCTTCAACCTCTACTTTCACCGAATTCACCGGTTCAAAGTGATATGTCCCGGTCTAATCTACGGAGCTAAAGTCCGCTATTTTACCCCGCTGTAATTGATGGTACTTACTTATTTAAGATAACGGGAATTATATCTCAATAGTTCGCAACTAGTCAATACAAATATCGCTAAAGTACAGGTGCCATTTTTTTTATGAACTTGGCATATTTTTTTAATTTATAAAAATACTGCGTTAATTTATTCACGATATTTTATTTATTTCATTCTGTCAGTGTCTGTTCAGTCATATATTTAAAATGTCCATATATTTAAATACAGTTCGTATAGTTAATATGCCATAATAAATCCAAGATAATGCTGATTGGATACCGCAATGACTCGTCGATGAGTGCTAAACTAAGCACGTAACAATAGGGGCTAGCTAAGCTATAAGTAATTTATACTTATTAAATCATCCTCCTCCTAGCCTTTGTCCCTTTTTTTTTTTTTTTTTTTTTTTTTTTTTTTTTTTTTTTTTTTTTTTTTTTTTTTTTTTTTTTTTTTTTGGAGAATGAATTCTCAATCGGGGTCGGCTACCTAAATCCCAAGATGTGGCAAGCGACTGCCATCTGACCTTCCAACCCAGAGGGGAAACTAGGCCTTATTGGGCTTAGGTGGTTTCCTCACGATGTTTTCCTTCACCGAAAAGCGAGTGGTAAATATCAAATGACATTCCGTACATAAGTTCCGAAAAACTCATTGGTACGGGCCGGGTTCGAACCCGCGACCTCCGGATTGAAAGTCGCATGCCCTAACCACTAGGCTACCACCGCTTATTATAATTTATACTTATTAAATGATCTGTCTAAAATCTCTCGAATTATGGCGTACAACTGATCGTGATGTACAAGTGCAATGTAATAGGTACCACACCTACAACAACCTATATCTCATATTTTACAGTCCAACTTCATAGATACAAACACAGTTCAACATGCAACATATCTCAACGATTACTTTATACTATTAAATTACATTGATTCTGGCATTCTAAGGGCGCGTGTAGACGGCGCCGCCTCCGCGCCGACACCGCACCGCCGCCGCACGGGCTCGTGTACACGGTGCCGCCTCCGCGCCGACATCGCGCCGCCTCCGCGCCGACACCGCGCCGCCTCCGCGCCGCCTCCGCGCCGACACCGCGCCGCCTCCGCGCCGACACCGCGCCGCCTCCGCGCCGACACCGCGCCGCCTCCGCGCCGACACCGCACCGCCTCCGCACCGCCGCCGCATCGCCTCCGAACCGCTGACGCACCTTCGCGCTATTATACGGTCGTTACGTTAGTAAAAGATTGCTAGCCACGAAGATCACGCGTCATGTCCAGTTTAACGAAAAAAAAAGAAATTAGTGTTAGCTTACTATATGTATAGAAAGTGGCAGAAAGTGCCTGTTTTATGAAAGTGGATCCTATCTGATTTGAGAAAACCGGCCAAGAGCATGTCGGGCCACGCTCAGTGTAGGGTTCCGTAGTTGCTCATCCTTCACAATAAACTGCTGTTTTAAGCCTGAAGTTTACGTTAAAAAAAGACTTTAAGCTCTATAAAAAGGCCGTAAACGCCATAGAAACTGTAATCACTTATTACCTTCTGGAAGTCAACTTACGACCTTTTAAAGAAAAAATATGAAATTTGATGATAACTCAATAACGGCTCGACCGATTTTGTTCAATATAGTTTTCATTGAAAGTACTTATAAGGCCTCATTAACATGAATTTTTCCGATTTTCTTTGACCCGTGGTTGAAAAGTTAGAGGGGGGGGGGACACTATTTTTTTTGTTTTTGGATCGAATATTTACAAAACTGCTGACTTTATCAAAACATAATGTTAGAAGACCCCTATTATTTTTACAAGACCTATTCAACGACACCCCAAACACCAGTGTTGAAAAGAAAAAAAAATTGACCCCCACTTTAGGTGTTCGAGGTACCCGAAAAAAAATTTTTTTTTTTTATTTTATTTTACCGTTCTGTCGGCGTTATACATACACATACTCATACCAAATTTCAGGTTTCTAGTACTAATGATCACGGAGCTAAGCCGCGGACGGACGGACGGACGGACAGACGGACAGACGGACAGACGGACATGGCGAAACTATAAGGGTTCCTAGTTGACTACGGAACCCTAAAAAACTGAAACACATTATCGAAATTACGATTAAGTTTTTCAGTGGTACATATGTTATATTTTTGCCCGATAGTACATGTTATTTGGATTCAGAATCTCAATTAATTTTACCACTTCCGAATTTTTAACAAAACTTATTGAAAAGTTACGAAAATTGCCCAGAAATCAAAAGTAACTTACATGTTACGAGAGAGGGTCAAAAGTTCGAAAAAAGTAACAAATGTAACTATCTGGCAACGCTGAAAATGGCATCGGGGGGCGGCGGGGGGCTAAGCGGCGGCGGCGCGGAGGCGGCGCGGCGGCGGCGCGGCGGCGGTGCGGCGGCGGTGCGGCGACGGCGGGGGACTCGCGTCTCGTATACATAGCGCGAAGGTGCGGCGGCGTTGCGGGGGCGGTGCGGCGGCGGCGCGGCGGCGGCGCGACGGCGGCGCGACGGCGGCGCGGCGGCGGGCTTTACGCGTCTCGTGTACATAGCGCGGCGGCGCGGCGGCGGTGCGGTGTCGGCGCGGAGGCGGCGCCGTCTACACGCGCCCTAACGCATTTATCTCTCTGTAAACCGATTCAGATGACATAGATGAAACGTTATTAATAAAATAGTATTAATTTATGAATAACAGACAGCTATGTTCTAGCGGCCGTACATTAACGACAATACATTATTAAGATAACACTTTATAGCAGATTTAACCCAGATTCTCGTCGTAGACGACAATGTGGTTTATTAGTATGCTTCGGGTAATGCTTGGACAAAAAGTCGTATCTCACTATGAAATCCATATAAAGATACGTCCTTTTACCACAGCACAGTAGTATAGCATATTCCCGCGCTGCGCTGAAGCGTGTTGATAAGAATGATTACTGTAAATCAGGACGAGACATCCGGTGTGCGTAATTTTGAGGTGCTACCCCGGTCAGTGACTGAAATGTTTACGAATTCAGTAATATTCTGAGAGACGAAATAATCCCTAATATTCGAACAACAGCACAAACAAAACACCAAATGCAGACGGAATGATTTTTTTTTAACTGCTTTACACGCTTAGTTAGAATTCTGGCTGATTTGTCAAAGTCTATGTGTGATAATGTCTACGACTGACGTAGTAGGTACTTATCTTATTAACACGCGTATCTCCGAATCTATTGTAGCTAGAAAACGAGGACCACCGGATATGGAGACCTTGCCAAATGTGTGCAAACCGCGAACGCGCCTACTGCAGCAGCGGCGCAGACGCCGACGACAGACGCTTCCGCGCCCGTCGCGTGACGCGCCGTCACCACTAAATATACCCGTGACAATGAGACACTCCGCCACTTCTCTCCGACCTCGACTAACGTGTCATGGACACCATAATAACCACCCTGATAGCAGGCGACACGATCTAGGCACGCGATGTCACCGTAATACCCGCCCTGAAACCACACGACCCCATCTCCTGCTTAATAAAACCAGCAGGTTCAACAACCGAGCGAGCGGGAATGACGCCTCGCCTAGATATATGCGGTATGCGGTTTAATATCTAGAGATCGAAATAAATCGCTAGGATTATTGCCAAGTGGAAAATCATTATATTATTTATATTGGACGCACGGAATTCAACTTTGACAATATTTTGACAGTGCGCGGTCCGGGGGATTTAGATCGGCGCACATCTCGGGCTTTTTTTATTATTTTTATTTTCTCAAGTTTGTGATTAAGTACTTTATTTATCGACTACTGCTTAAGGTTCTATTTTGATACGGATTATTAAGATAAATTGTTTCGGAAATAGCTTTATGTTTTCATTCGTGGATTGCGAGAGTCGCAGTCTGAGCTGAATGATTTGAGCGAATTACAATGAGAAAGCTAAACCCAAATTACTTTATGGCCGTTACAGGCGATAATCGTGGGTATTTCCATTACGTTATAAATACAAAGTAATATTTGTTTGTATAGCATGAATAGCTGTGAGAACTCAGTTTTTAACATAGTAATTTAGGTATTCTTTGGAGAAGGCGAGAGCAATGTAGCCGCGCAACACGCAGAGAGAAACGGGCGCTGTGCGCCGGTCGCCGCTGGCCATCTAAGGAGTGCAACTGTACAACCGGACCACATTCGCGTATCCGACACTGCGCTATGTTACTACTTGATATATTCGAACGCTGTCAACACATTACATGCCAAATCAAAACTATAATCTGACTTCTAATCTGCGTTATCAGCAATGCAAATCTAGATAGGATTATTTATCTGATGCTTGAAATTTCATACCGGCAGATATTAACTAGGAATTTGTAACTTGATTCCTTCGGGAGCATAATCTTTCGATTCAAATAAAAAATATTTTATGACACTTTCCCGACTTTGTTTCAACCAATCGAAAATCATGAAACTGTTTGAGGCTTGATTATCTTCGGTTGAAAAATCAGTTATAAAAATTATATATGACAAAATCGAGCAATTATCGGGAAACTTTATTACATAATTAATAATTCTATTTACTATTCGTACTGTATAGGTAATAATTAATGTCATCAATTTCTATGCTAACATTATCTAAAAGCTGCATAAATTATAATTATGTAGGTACGTGGTAGGTATCAAATTTCTCGAATCTCGAAGCCTGGTAACGGTGTAAGTAGTATATTATTTATTTTTTCAAATATTTGTGTGATTAACTCGAAATTTGTTCTTCGGTCATGGATGTTATCTATATATGTATTTATATATTAATATGTATTTATATATTTATATATCGCAAGCTTTGCTTAGTTTGAGACTAGGTCGATTTGTGTATGATTGTCCCTTAATATTTATTTATTTATTTATTATTTAATTTTAATATACCCTACATTACTAATCTGTGATTATTTAGTATTCAAAGTGTACACTTTACTCGTAAACAATATTTTCTTGAAGATTTCACGCTCTCATCTAATACTGCTCAAAAAGTGTAACGTGTGGTATTGTAAATTAAACATTTATTACACTATGTATAAAAATATCCAAAGGGCGTTCAGTGCAGAAGTATGAAAACTAGGTATTCTAGTTGCGTGCTCTCCGGTCGTTGTACCCTCATTATAGCTCAATCTAGAAACGGACTGGACTACAGATGTTCAAGTTTTTCCCGCGTCACAATCCCGACTGACTAGGCGTATTTATTTTTACCCTTCAGAGCGAGATCCGAGTTCTCAAGAATCCAGCGCAGGCTGTGCGCAGACAGCGGGTCGGCGCGCGCACCCCGCCGCCACCCTCGCCGCATACGCCTATCTTTGCTTGCTATCAAACTACCAACCACAAGACTCCTTATCCTTTCAAATATGCTGATTGTTGTAGACATTTTTTCTCTATGATTAGATAATATGTTTCTTAACATATTTATCATGTTACTATTTACTTAGAACAAGGCCATTGCGATTTATTGGTATATACCTAGTTGAAATCTACAGTTTCAATTGTTCATTGATAATTTTTGTTTCAAAAACTACTTGAATTTGACAAAATTCACGCAAAAATCTGGTTATTTTAATTTATTTTCGACTTCACGCAATGGAACCATAAAATAACTATGTTACTTTCTAGAACTCACAGAAAAGTTTTGGTTTTATTTACTTCAAGAAGTTGGTTGAAAGTTGAAATCAATATATTTGTCATAATCTGAAAAGAAAAAAGGCCCCTTAATATGATTTTACTTTGTATCTTTATTTAGCAGATTTAGTAGTAAGTAGTGATAATTAAAACGCGTTTGCACTTTGACGTGACTTGTAATGTAAAACATGATCATCTCATACCTCGCAAACATTTTATTTTCAATTTTAATGAGGATAGTAAACAATTAAATTAATGGTAAATTTTAACATTTGCAAATATATGGATTGCAAATTGTTCAACAGATTTCTGAAATGAGAAAGTTTATAATTTTTGTGCCTATATGTATAATATATATTATCTTACGTTTGTCAGTAGATACCCATCATTGGTTGTTAGTCAAGTAAAATAAAATAAAATCAAATAGTCTTAAGGAACGCCTATTAAAAAAGGGCAATCCAGGACTTCATTGTGATCTTTTGCTATAATCTAAATATATAAAAGAAGAAACTGACTGACTGACTGACTGACTGACTGACTGACTGACTGACTGACATATCAACGCACAGCCCAAACCGCTGGTTCTAGAGAGTTCAAATTTGGCACGTAGGTTCCTTATAAGGTGTAGGGGTGCACTAAGAAAGGATTTTTCAAAACTCACCCCCTAAAGGGGTGAAATGGGGTTCCAAAGTTTGTATGGGGAAACAAGATTAGTTAGACTATTTTACTCGAAACTTCACAGGAGTATTTCTAACGATAAATGAGTAAACACGTGTTTCAGGTTTTTTGAAAATTCAACCCCTAAAAGGGAGAAATGTGGTGACAAAGTCTGAAAACCAACATGGGTATTGTTTTTATGGTTTATCGGGTCGCTGATTACGAAAACCGCAACGATTTTAAAATCCAACGTGGCGGGCGTGAGTTGCCATCTCCCCTGTTGGGGTGAAATGGGGTTGAAATGTCTAAATACTAAACCGCTGGTTCTAGAAGGTTCAAATTTAGCACGTAGGTTCCTTATAAGGTTTAAGGGTGCACTAAGAAAGGATTTCTCAAAACTCACCCCCTAAAGGGGTGAATTGGGGTTCCAAAGTTTGTATGGGGAAACAAGATTAGTTATACTATTTTATTTGAAACTTCACAGGAGTATTTCTAATGATAAATGAGTAAACACGTGTTTCAGGTTTTTTGAAAATTCAACCCCTTAAAGGGAGAAATGTGGTGACAAAGTCTGAAAACCAACATGGGTATTGTTTTTATGGTTTATCGGATCGCTGATTACGAAAACCACAACGATTTTAAAATCCAACGTGGCGGACGTGAGTTACCATCTCCCCTGT
The DNA here is from genome assembly GCA_932273695.1 of Apotomis betuletana. Classification (NCBI taxonomy): domain Eukaryota; kingdom Metazoa; phylum Arthropoda; class Insecta; order Lepidoptera; family Tortricidae; genus Apotomis; species Apotomis betuletana. The sequence goes on along the minus strand of OW026309.1, from coordinate 10,563,656 downwards.
TGGGGTGAAATGGGGTTGAAATGTCTAAATACTAAACCGCTGGTTCTAAAGTGTTCAAATTTGGCACCTAGGTTTCTTATAATGTGTAGGGGTGCACTAAGAAAGGATTTTTCAAAACTCACTTCCTAAAGGGGTGAAATGGGGTTCCAAAGTTTGTATGGGGAAACAAGATTAGCTAGACAATTTTATTGGAAACTTGAAAGGAGTATTTCTTACAATAAATAAGTAAACACGTGTTTTAGGTTTATTGAAAATTCAACCTCTAAAAGGGAGAAATGTGGTGACAAAGTCTGAAAACCAACATGGGTATTGTTTTTATGGTTTCTCGGGTCGCTGATTACAAAAACCGCAACGATTTTAAAATCCAACGTGGCGGACGCGAGTTACCATCTCCCCTGTTGGGGTGACATGGGGTTGAAATGTCTAAATACTAAACCGCTGGTTCTAAAGAGTTCCAATTTGGCACGTAGGTTCCTTATAAGGTGTAGGGGTGCACTAAGAAAGGATTTTTCAAAACTCACCCCCTAAAGGGGTGAAATGGGGTTTCAAAGTTTGTATGGGGAAACAAGATTTGTAAGACTATTTTATTCGAAACTTCACAGGAGTATTTCTAACGATAAATGAGTAAACACGTGTTTCAGATTTTGTGAAAATTTAACCCCTATAAGGGAGAAATGTGGTAACAAAGTCTGAAAATCAGCATGGGTATTGTTTTTATGGTTTATCGGGTCGCTGATTACGAAAACCGCAACGATTTTAAAATCCAACGTGGCGGACGTGAATTAACATCTCCCCTGTTGGGGTGAAATGGGGTTGAAATATCGAAACACTAAACCGCTGGTTCTAGAGAGTCCATATTTGGAACCTACGTGTCCTTATAAAGTCTAGGGGTGCAATAAAAGAAGCATTTGTCAAACGTCACCCCCCAAAGGGGTGAAATGGGGGTCATAAGTTTGTATGGGGAAAAAAGATTAGTTAGACTATTTTATTCAAATCTTCCAAGAAGTATTTCTAACGATAAATGAGTAAGCACGTGTTTCATGTTTTTTTGAGAATTCAACCCCTAAAGGAGGAGAATATGGTGACAAAGTCTGAAAATTAACAAGGGTAATGGTTCTATGGTTTATCGGGCCGCTGATTACCAAAACAACAATGATTTTAAAAACAAACGTGTTAGACGTGAAATACCGTCTCGCCTGTTGGGGTGCGATGGGGTTGAAATGACTAAATATGAGTATGGGTGTAATTTTTATGGTTGCTTGGGACGTTAATTACAAAATGCCACCGATTTTGAAATTTTATATTGTGGACATGAAAATTCTTGAAAGCATTTGCGCCAAATTGCAATTTAATCGGTCCAGTAGTTTTGCAGCAAATCGGTTGTAACAGACGGACTGACAGACAGCTACACGTGATCCTATAAGGGGGTTATATTTTTGCTTTTGAGGTATGGATAGAGACCCGCGTTATCCTAATAGATAAAATAATTGTATTTGGTGGCATCTCGATCGTCGTCCATCGGTACCTAGGCGGGCGGCGCGTTGGGACGGGAGGAGGAATGATCGGGAAACTTCCTGCATCCGTAATAAATACATTCAAGCTTTTCAATAATTATAGAACATTTACATGACGTAACTTAGAACATGGCTTAGAATCATTAAACCAATCTCGAATATCCCAAGTCGATAAGCGGAGGCTCGGGACATTATAAAAGCTTTATACAAATAAAATGCACACATATCCCGGTGTCTTAGCTTCACTTCGAGTTATGATTATGAATTTTGAAGTGAACTTTATTTGGATACAGTAAAAGCTGAGATCGCTTGATTTGAGTGCTTGAGTTTTCGGGTTGATTTGTTAAAGTGGAGTTGTGATAACATAAAAAGTATTTCCCAGTGATATTAGAAAAGCGATAGTCTGCGTATGTTTGTTACTTCTTCACGCTAAAACGGCTGGACGGATATGCAATATGCATGAGGGAAATGCAGATTGCAGATTATACCCTAACTTAACAAATAGCCTACTTTTAATCCTGAAAAAAAGAGCATTTGTTCCCGTAGGATGATGTATATTATAAAGGCACGCGGGCGAAGCCGCGGGTTAATGCTAGTATTTTATATATGTAATAGTCTGACTAAATCCAATTTTGCTTTATAGCGCAACTTAAACAGCGCAGTAAGCCTCATATTTGTCAACAATGGAATATTTCTTTGCAAAGAAAATAACGTTAGAGAAAATATACTGTAGCTAACGCGCGTTCATTATATCGACGTAAAACTCATCGCAAAAAGCTGTGATGCAGAATTCCCAGGCAATGCCGCAGGGTTGATTCTCGTGTACATAATTTATGCCAGGACATAAATAGAGGCGCTGAGGTGCCTACTTACTTACCTATAACATCGGCGCAACCAGGGCCGTATTTACCCCTAAGCCCACAAGGCCCGAGCCTAGGGGCCCAACCAGTCTAGGGGCCCACTCCCAGACGCAGGACTTGCAATTGCACCATAATAAAGTTCTCCTTATAGGGGAGGGGGTCTTAAATGCCAAGTGCCTATAGGGGCCATAGCCCTCTAAGTCCGATTTCCCCCTAGGCCCACAAGGCCCGGGCCTAGGGGCCCAGTCCCAGACGCAGCACTTGCACCATAATAATGTTGTCCTTATAGGGGAGGGGGCCCCAAATGTGGGGGGCCTCTAAGTCCGGCCCTGGGCGCAACCGGCGCCTGGATATGAAAGTCATAGCATTTATCCAAACACGTTTCTCGAGCGATTGAGAAGAGTGCTGAGATCCATTACGTGTTGCATGGACAAACATACTCTCGCAAGGGATTGGCAAATTTAGATACATACACTAAGTGCGAGATTGGCGCGCGGCAGGCGGGCGTGTTTGTTGAGGCAGCGCAGGCCCGATGACGGGTAATCTCTACAAAATTGACATTTGGCGCCAAAAGGTTCTTATTGGGAGTGCGTGCGCAATCTGGGAGTGAGCAAATATTTATTAAGCTGAATTCCTGTACAAGTGACGACACACACTGTTTTCGCTGCGTAAACATCATCGTATAACTCTGTAAGGAGGTTATTTTCCATTTGCAAGTCTAGTGCGATTTTCCTCCACATTTTCATAAATATCTGTCCACTCTGTTGAATAGTTTATGTTGATACGATCTTAATGGGTGTGGGAGCTATAATGATAGGCACATTATTACTTAACCACAGGTGTCATTTCAATATCTCGAATGATACCAAATCGATTATGAATATGAGTTTATTTATAGATGCATATAACCGCATATTCTTCTTTTTTTTTTAAACTGGACTATTTCCGACATTTTAGCTTCCCACTGCAAGTGTAGACTTTGTAATGATTAATAATGACGAAAACATTTTTTTTTTTGAGGATGTCGATCGATTTTATTTTTTATTGGGATCAAATGTCTGTATGGGACTAACTACACTACTGCCCTAAAAGCCAGAAATGACCGTCAAAGTTCAACATTCCTACGGCGCGCTAAAAACGCTCCATACAAATGGCCACCTAATCGTGACGTCATTATATATGTATGTATGTATGTAAACTCTTTATTGTACATTAAAATATAATTATAATGACATTAAACTAATGATATGTACAAAGGCGAACTTATCCCTGTAAGGGATTTCTTCCAGTTAACCTTTGAGCAAATGAGAGAGAACAGAGAAGATCCAAGAAGATAGGCAAAACTATTAAAAATGCACAGAGACACTAAAGGCTTACGCAAAAAAAAGACAAAATCTTAAATATACCTACATAAACTTACACATTATGAATATAAATATTATGAATATTAATATAGTATTCAATATATAATATATGTTATGGGTACCAATATTTGTATTTGTAATTCGACATTTTCACCGAGGAAAAGTACGTTTAAGTTCATGGTTGTCATTCAATTATTTTAAATTAAATTATGAGGATTCTGAAAACAATTACAAAATTTCTTTTGGATTAAAGAAATATCATAAAATTTTGCGTACCTTTCATAAGTACATATATATTTCAAAAATGTTTTTTTCTTTGTTTCATGACATTGAGAATTTTACTCATATAACTACAGTATATTGTAGAATTTAACATCAGTCGCCAGCCCTATCACAACCAGTATTGGTTTTAGCTATCGAAGGCATGTATCAGGCAATAATGCACCTAGGTACTTACATTGATTAGGGATCAATGACATGTCGTGTACCTGTCTCAACAATGGCAATGGCAAGATAACATCCCGCGCTACAATTAACTTTTTGTGTCATACATATTGTATATCAATACTACTAGGTAGTCCACTGCATGTGAACACCATTTTAATTGCCCTATTTCATCAATTTTGTAACATTAATATGAGCCTTTTCACGCTCATTTTGCAGGAATCGCCGAAGGGTTTTGTAATAGGTGCTTTGGGGTAAAGTCGAAAATGGGGATAAGTCGAAAATCACACATATCTACTAAACTGGGAACAATTACTACGCTTGCAACGCTTGTCAAGACGCCATGTTTATCTGCTTCCCCGCTTCAGTTCACTTCGTGTCGCTAGTCGTGAGCGCACGTGTGTTGCGGTCGATTAAGTATTAATATAATTAAATAAAAATAGTGCGATTTAGTGCCTTATGAGAACTTTTGAAATTACCCCATACCACATAACTTGGGAACCTGCTAATTTAAATCATTGTTCGTTTGTTTTTACGTTACATTGTCATTTTTGTCGTAATAATTAGTACAGCATAACGGTCTATCTGTAGTTTAAAAAAAGCAATCGAATTTATCCCACGACTGAAATTCAAAAAAATGTACTTTCTAAATAACCCCAAACTAGGTTTTCCAGTCCATTATCAGAGTTAGACTAATGTTTACTTCATAAATGAGTTATTTAATTCTCTAATTGCAAATTTCTAGATTATTAAACATATAAAAGAAACATTAATTTAAAAAAAACATTGATGACGATGACTGATCACAGCGCGGGAGAAATTCGAAAATAATTTGTGATTTATACAAAAAAAATGTTCTTTACCGTGAATCAGCGGGATTTTTTGAGGGGTTAAATTAGAACTAAAAAGAAATATGATTCTTAAACTCATATTGCATAAAAACCATTTCTACAAACCTTCGAAATTACCCAACTTGCTTTCGAAATTACCCACTCCTTAAAAAATGGTATTCAAAATATTTTATTTTCTTATTTACGTTTATTTCCAAATTCAAGCAACATATTACAACGCTATTTTCACAAAGCGTTGATGAATATATCCAATTTCGTAAAGATCTCATTACTTGGAAGGAATACTTCTTAGGTTCTTACTTACGAGCCCAAACCCTAACATACTCTACACTCGCCTAAAAATATGTCGAAGCACCTTAATAAAAACGGAAATCGCTTCCTATCTGTCAGTCTGTCCCTATGTATGCTTAGATTTTTAAAACTACGCAACGGATTTTGATGCGTTTTTTTTTTAAGATGAGAAGAAGAGTGATTCAAGAGGAAGATACATGCATAATTTATTGAACCCGTGTGTAGTCGGGGCGGGTCGCTAGTTTTGTTATTGAATGTAATATTGCTATTTTTATTGACCGAGCGAGCGAAGCGTCTCCGTTTCTTTCGTATGTTCGGATACTTGGATGTCCAGACGCTTTCCAGCTGTTCACACCTAGAGGTCGTATTTCTCATCCGATTCTCATGAGATTGTGAGGTTTGATAAGTATATGCAATTTTATTTGGTCGATTCAGTTTTTACTTTTTTTTTATGGCGTGATAAAAGGAGGCTGATAACGTAAATAATCACAAATGTCAAAGGACTCTCGCGCAGGTTCTACACTCACAGAGCTACTAGTTTCTTCAAAGTTATTAACAATGGATCTCTATCAGTACGTATAATTGATATAATCATAATAATTATATATGGGTTCAATATCTGGAATAAACATTTCAATTTCAATTAAAATGAAGCTTATGCAAACGTTAATATATGCACAAAAAAATTCGTTTTTACCTGTTACAACCATAACCTGTCCTAAAAACACGCACGATAAGCGAATGCGTTCTTGTGTCAGAAACTGAACTAGTTTTTACAAAGTCGTTGTATTATTAAACTACTAAACAAGGCAGACGCCTCTAAGTCTCCAACAAGCGGAGTCGAAAAAACTCATTATCTTTTCAGAATTGTTAATGAGTAGCTTTATTAAGGGTTGCGATCCTTAATAAAGGCATTCATTTGCAATTACATAGGTTTGTTACACCTGCACTAAGCTATGCAATGTTTTTATCTCTAAGGACGGGTCGGTTCGGTTCCAAAGAATGCCACTACCTCGTTTGGAAGACACCTACCAGACTAGATGTCTCCTCTGTTGCTTTAAATCGTCTATGAGAAATATTTGCGTCACAATTGTGTCGCTCTCAAACTGCGTCAGATGATATTTAATATCCACAATTAATTTGATGAGTAATTTCGCGGTGTATATTTTAAAGACTGAACGATATTAATATCGTAATAAATGTACCGGTTTTTAATGGGTAGGCAAAGTTATAATATTGGACGTATCATTAACACCTGCTCGTTTATTATTGAAGCGCAGAAAATTACCAGTAAGTGTTTCATTGCGCGTAAAAAGATATCAATCTGAATTGTGATATTTGTGATTCATACAGCCTTTAGAATCATTTTGAGGACTACGTTTAAGAAACCGCAATCAAGTAGGTACGTTAGAGAATAAAAAAAAACTCGTCAAAAAGGGAAAATGGTAATAATTCATTTACGTGTTACGATTTTTCTAAAAACTCGGTGCCATCATTTTTGGTTCATCCTGATAATTAATAGTATACTTAATTGTTATCTCTTTTCAGTATTCGGTATCTCAGTCGGCAATTTTAGTGTAAACTAATCATACTTACACAACATAGATCGGTATGTTTCTCTTTCTTTTAATATTCCAACTCAATATTTAAAAAAAAATGTGTAACCATCATTATCATCCTCCTAGCCTTTGTCCCATATCTTTGTAGAGAATGAATTCTCAATCGGGGTCGGCTACCTAAATCCCAAGATGTGGCATGTATTTAATAAAATAATAGCTGTACTGTATTTTTTTTTACAACACGATAATATTAGCTCATTACTTTTCAGGAAGGTGCAAATATTTCTAAAAGCGTTTTGTTACGAACTTCATATCATAATTAATATGCCATCGTCTTTTATCGAAAATAACTGACGTTCATCTCGAATTGTATGTACATTGTACAATGTGCACATATATTATATAATACGAATAAACGTATAGTTCTCTATGATTTGGAATCAGTATCAAATTAATGCTTTCGAAATTTTACAGAGCAAATACCATGAGAAAGTACCAGTACCAGAGAACTCAACCGGGATATATATGAAAATAAAAACCGTCTACGAGTAAATCGCATTCATAAAATCAAAAGTAAATGTTTACCTTATGCGTCATTTTGAAAGCGATGTGATATCAAAACTATTTTGCATTCGTCGCCTGCAACTAATGTTGAAATCACCCAAGTGTTATAGAGCGGCCTGCGATGCTCGGTGCGCCGGCGCAGCCGACGCAGCGGATGCACGTGCGCGATGGACTAGCGTGCTGAAGCGCGACTTGCACTTCCGACTCACATTCATTCCCGCGCCATTCATACAACTGCGTCATTCATTTAATTCAAGTTCATAACGAGCACCGCACGTGGGAGGCTCACGACACCCGCGACTTGACCATTATCACTAACTTTTATTGTCGATAAAGATAAACGAGACCCATTTCCCAGATTCATAAAATAAATCGGATCGCTCAAGTTTCGGGCCATTTATCGCTTCTCAGTATTTACGCCGTTTAAAATTCTGTAAGGCGCGCAATATTTCACGGCACCTTTAAGCCGGTCTTCTAATTATACGGACTCCTGTGACAGCGGACGCCGATCGATCGCGGACGGCGCCGGCGCGGGCGCCGAGATGCTATCACGGTGAAACGTCGCACCGCGCCATACTTTTCTAACTTTTTGGCCTGTTGGGTCGCGCGGGGGCGTATTGTGTGCAATTGTAGCACGCGAGGGCACCTCCGGCCGACGACCCGTCCCTCGCGTCATTTAATCCGACAGCCTTATGGCCGGCCCGGCGCCTTTGTTGGCTACCGGCTTAATGAGACCCGTGGGTGGCTTATGACACGTCAGGATATGATCATAAAGGTGCCAAAAATTCTACCTGCCCCTGCGCCGACGACATTCCTATCCCGCGCCTTTCAAAATTAATGTCTATTGTTGCATACGCGGCGCGATGGCGCGGTTTGACAGGAGATATAAACTGATTATGGACGACACCGCCGCCGAGGAGCCAGGAATTAGGGTATAAGCCTACACGAAACGAAAATACAAACACGCATTCAAATAACTCGGTGTCGGTTTCCGATAGCATCGCTTTTAATTGAGATGTATGCACTTAAATTCTTTGACCCCAATTAATTTCGTGGAAGTGAGTTGGTTGGGTTGGGAGTTAATTAAGTGTGCTAATATTTGCTAACGCGCTAACGGTCCGGCGTGATCACGTTTGTTGTAATTGCAGTTTATTTTTTAAATGAAATTACCGATGCTCCAAAGTAAACAATTGAGTAAACACGAGTAAGTACCTTTACTCATGCAAACATTGCGTCGTTATCCTGCCGAAGTCAATAATAGGTAGTATTAGGTAAACATGCGTAGTAACTATTAATGAATCATTATAAGCTAATGCAGCAATGCATACCTGCCTGGTACACGTATACATAGGTATATCTAATAAAAATATTTATAATTAACATGAATGCATATTTACTCAATCAGATAATTCAGATACGAAGATAGCTAGAATTATCCACGTTGGACTTTGATTAACATGCAATAAATGAATTATGAATTATGAATTATGAATTATGATATACGATAGACAGCAGTTGTAAACACCAAAACGTAATGTTCGTTTGACGCATGGTTTACAAAAGCGTTCGATATACTCCTATCTAATAACACATTTTTTGCTGGCAAATAAAAATACACAAACCGGCACGTACGCTTGTATAGTAATGCAATTTGAGTGCAACGCATTGCACATGGCGTGACGTCACTGCATTTGTTACTCGGGGCAATGAACCACGGACTGAATTGGACATACTTAAGTGTCCTGCGATGGAGAGCAGACACAACACAAGGCAACACGATCGCAGTGTTACACTTCGTCCTCTCCCAAGCAGCATACTAGCTGTATAAGAACGTAGTTTTTAGGGTTCCGTACCCAAAGGGTAAAAACGGGACCCTATTACTGAGACCTCGCTGTCCGTCCGTCCGTCCGTCCGTCCGTCCGTCCGTCTGTCACCAGGCTGTATCTCAAGAACGGTGATAGCTAGACAGTTGAAATTTTCACAGATGATGTATTTCTATTGCCGCTATAACAACAAATACTAAAAATAAAATAAATTAAATATTTAAGGGGGGCTCCCATACAACAAACTTGTTATAGATTATGGTACGGAACCCTTCATGCGCGAGTCTGACTCGCACTTGCCCAATTTTTCCGCTTTGCCCTAAAGTTGACTGGTCCAGAATGCCCCCAATAAATAAATAGTACAGCCAATAGTAGTATAGTGAGGCTACTTTACTGAATGATCGTTACTACCCCGCGGACACAATATGTATTCGTAGAATAGCAAAGTAACGCATGGATCTAGATATTAATTAATTTGTAACTCTTAGCTGTGACTCTAGTTTGGAAGATAATTGATTTAATTGTTTTTGCAACTGCAGTGCCAATACAGTACTATCAGTATCAGTACTATGTAAACTTTTATCACTTATATAGGTAGGTATGAGTACTGTATTGGCACTTTACACAATAGAAAATCACGCGATAGGTATCTACCTTCCTAAACCAAGGTTAAGAATGGACCGAGCCAATTATGTCTGGTATGTATTGGTGTATCATTTACACTAAGAAAGTATCGTAACTAACTTCATATGTACCTACTACAAAGCGTCAAACATACCCATAAGTAAACCTCAAAATAGGTAATCCATTTGTACCCTGAGCGTTACCGTCGAGCGATAACCCCTTTAATTTATATCATTATTATGGAAGTTCCTACGTTTATAATTTGCAGAAAAACCCCACCCAATAAATTTGCAATCTTACGATAATATTCGTTACGAGTTCGTGTTTTCCATTTACCCTTTTGTTTACCCTTTTACAAATGGTAAGTAAATAGTAGGTATACATATGCAAACATACTTACTTAAAACTTTATTACACATAAAATTAACCAAAATGGATTCCTCAACACACATAATGTAATAGGTAAATTAACACTATATGGGTATATACATACCCAACGGTATTTTAAGTAACGTAACACCTTAATAATCTTCATTTAGGTACTTACTTTTCACGTTAATCTGCCAAATCTAAATCTACATAGGTTTTAATTATTTGTTTAATCTAACTCAATTTAGGTTACCGGTCTTCCTTCAAATTAAATCTTTGACATACTTCGCTGCAAAACCTCAACTAAGGTTGTAAAAGTGTTATTTTGTATAACAGTAATTGTAAAACTGCAAGCATGCGTTTAACTGCCGAGTATGAACATTGAATGATGCTGATTCGTAATGGCTGAGAAGTAAATGCGTAAGACAATGATATTGCGGGACCTTACAATGTCGCGCAATGCTCGACGCTCATTATCATGCTGAGCACAGCGCCCGCCAGCGTTGCCAGAGCTATGGAAAAATCCGTAGATCTACGGAATTTAGGGTTTGTGCCCAGACCTACGGAAATTATTGGTGAACCTACGGAATTTCAGACTACTTTTATTTATTTATTTATTTTAATTATTTAAACTTTATTGCACAGATCAAACGGCGGAAATACAAATCGCGGACTTAATGCCACAAGGCATTCTCTACCAGTCAACCATAAGGCTAAACAGAAACATTGAGTTGGTGCAGGGTCTATAACGTTCGGAGACAAGTAAAAAAAAAAAAAAAAAAACACCAAAACATGACATAAACGACACGGAATGTTCTTTTACTATAACTATAGTGTTCAAAAATATTAGTTGTTTTTGGTTTTTCCACCTAAATTTTTGCAAAAGTTACTAACTTTTAATAACATTTTAAGCTTCAGTATATAAATAAATAAATATCGGACGACCTCACACAAATCGATCTAGTCCCAAATTAAGCTCAAGAAGGCTTGTGTTATGGGTACTAGACGACGATATACGTACTTATATAGATAAATATATACTTAAATACATAGAACAACCATGACCCAAGCACAAATATTCGAGTTCATCACACAAATATTTGCCCTGGACGGGATTCGAACCCGAGACCGCCGGCTCAGTAGGCAGGTGTCTACAAACCGAGCCAAACGCGTTGTCAACAGTATATATATATAGTCAAATGAAGCATTGAAAAAAAAAAATCTGTACAACTACGGATCTTACAAGCGACGATCTACGGAATTCTACAGACTTTGTCTCACCCTACAGATTTTCTTAAATGTCATCTGGCAACACTGGTGCACGCCTACCTGCGAGTAAACACAAACAATCTACAGCGCACAATATATCCGAGTGTAATGCGCATAAGAATTCCAGAAATCAGGATTACAAGTCTTCTCGGTACCTTTTATAGTTTTGCATTCCACCGTTTCATCTGATGCTTATCTAAAGGGGTCCTATCATTTCCATATGCGACAAAGATCTTAAAGATTGTGGATCGATTGTGGTAGTTGATACTTGTACTTTGATGGCTGAAAGAAAAGCTAGCTTTATACGCTCTTGGTAATTTTTTCTTGTAATGTTATAATTAAATTAAAATACGTCCACGTTTAAAAACTTATATTAGTTTTTAATTGACACGTTGGAATCCAATGTGTGCTTTGTAAATACCTAGTCACTAAATTTAAGCCTAGGACTGACGCGTCAAAGATACAATCAAGCGCAAAAATGTACGTGTACGCTAGGCAGCATGTTTATATTTTATGTACCTACGACCTAATTACCACACTGCTACGCAAAGTTACCACATTCTCATTAGTGTTTAATATTTTTACATGTTGAGTGCTCGCAGTAATAAAACAATTACTCAAATTAGATATGACACTTCATACTCTCGCTCAAATTAGATATTTCAGGAATGTCATCGGTAATCTATTCTTCGAAGATCATATGATCCTTATCAACCACTTATGTATTGAAAATCGATCAATGACAAATAAAAATAAATTTAAAAAAGCTGTACTAAAATACTACCTAGACAGTATTTAACTTAATTATGTCAAAGTTTGAGCTAAAAATTGTATAGATATTTGCCTCTTACCTACCCATACATATTATAGTAGAGTTGCTAAGCCGCGAAATTGTGCGCATCGGGTTACAAGCATGAAATTTCTACCACACATAGAGCGTTCCACGGTGATTATTTTCAGATGTGGAGGGAAGTCAGATTCGTCCCCTGTGTGGTGGGAGAGCGGGGTGAAGAGGACCGAGTACTGTTCTTTTTCTTTTTTTTATTACAGATCAGTTAAGGCTATTAGGGCTTGCGCGACATCGTTTTCGTGTAAAATAAATATCAGCTATTAATTTTTCATGTTATTTCAGAATCATTATTTCGTGTCATTATTTATAAAAATAAAAAATGTGGTATTACCACATAAAATATAGAATCGATAAAAAGATTCTATACAAATATTTATTTCAGAATAGTTTCATATAAAAATTTGTGTTTATTGCCGAAAAGGTAAAAATCACAACAAGTTTTTTTTATTCAGAACGATAAATTAGTTATCTATCCTGGATATTTACAATTTAAAAAAATATTACTTAACAGCAAATTTAATCTTGTTTTTAAAAATGTATACATATTGGGCACATCTGATACAAAAAGTACCTTGAAAAAAATGTTGATGTTAAGCTTAGCCTGCGTGTTCTAGTACATTTTGTAAGTCTAAGTTCTTCTTCTAAGTCGCGAAATTGTGTACATCGGGATACAACCACGAAATTTCTACCACAGATAGAGTATTTTGCGGTGATTATTTTCAGATGTAGAGGGAAGTCAGATTCATCCCCTGTGCGGCGGGAAAGTGGGGTGAAGAGGACAAAGGAGTCCTCTTTTTCTTTTTATATTACTGATCAGGTAACGCTAGTAGGACTTGTGTCGTGTCGTTTTCGTGTAAAACAGATATCAAAAATTCATTTTTCATCTTATTTATTTATAGTACCATATGAAAATATGGTTGTATTTTCGAAATTCTAAAAATCACAACAAGTTTTTTTTATTCAGGGAGATAAATTAGTTATATTTCCTGAATATTTACAACTAACAAAAATATTGCAAAATATAAAATTTAATCTAGTTTCTAAAAATATATAAATATTGGGAACTCTTCATACAAACAGTAACTTAAATAAATTGTTGATGTTGAAATTAGCCCGTGTGCTCGTGATACATTAGCAAAAAAATATTTTGTTTTAATTACATTAATTTTAATTTGTTTTTTTAGGACGTATATAGTAAATATTATATATAAAAGCATGTTAAAAATCATTATTTTAATGTATTTAATGAAGCGAAATAGGATGCGTTCGGAGATTTACGTTGGTTACGCCGACGTAAAGATATATTTTAAGCTACTGTTTGTATGAGAAGTGCCCAACATGCATATATTTTTAGAAACCAGATTAAATGAACTTTTTGAAATAATAATAATAAATTGAAAATGTTCACGAAATTAAACTAATTTACCTCATTGAATAAAAAAATTTGTTGTGATTTTTACCTTTTCGGCCACTACATCCATATTTTTATATAGAACTATACAAAAATAACATAAAAAATGAATTTCTGATATTTGTTTTACACGGAAACGATACCAAACACGTCCTGGTAGACTTAACTGACCAGCAATAAAGAAAGAAAAGAGGGATACTTGGCCGTATTCACTCCGCTCTCCCGCCTGACAGGGGACGAATCTGACTTCCCTCTACATCTGAAAATAATCACCGTTGAACACTCTATCTGTGGTAGAAATTTCATGCTTGTAACCCGATGCGCACAATTATGTTAGAAAACAGCGGACTAACAACTCTACTAGTAACCATGAAATCCGACTATCGACATGTTGCTTTCCATTTATGCATTTGAACAAAAACTTAGTCATATCTTCTTCAGTAATGTCCAGGAATACTATTAATGCCACACCACACCACAATTCTACAGATAAATTCATATACACTTATTACATTCGTAGAAAACAGCGGACTAACAACTCTACTATTATCATTAATTAAGATTTAGATTTTATTACTTGATTATTACTATTGTATAGAAAGGATCCCACAGTCAAACTGTGAAAACAGTTTTGTGGGACGATGTACCTTACCTGACATGTTATTGACATTTGAATAAATATATAAAAAAAAAAAAAAAAAAAAAAAAATTGACAGTGGACGAGGCGTGACAGGGGCGAAAACTATTGCCTCTCTTCGGAGCAGATGAGAACTATTTTTTCGCACTATTCCCAAATGGGATTAGTTTTCCTATTTGTCTTCATTCCGTAGTATTGGTGGGAAGAAATAAGAATAGGCCCGTGACAGTGGGTTCCGCGTTGTTCCCGTGTGTACTACAACGTATAACATTACGCAAGCCCGGATCGGCTGCGCTGGCGCCCTTTCAGCCAACACCCACCTAACCAAACGTCACGCGTTCGCCACGTAGGCACACTAATAATAAACATAAATAGATAAGATGCATGAACAGAGCACACAGCTATCGTCCACTGCTGATGTAAGAAACAATATAGAACAATTATTTTAAGTATTATTAGGCTTATCTGATGACTGATTACTAGCTGATTTGCTAAATTTGTGATACGTTCGTCTAATGGTGAAATTCGTACATGCTTTACGAGTGTGCTCGACAAAAACACGGCCCGTCTAATACACGGCAATTATAATGTTTCCTTGTCACTTGTCTCGACCGTCTAGACTTTACTGACGAGGACGACTTTTCACCGTAGGTAATACAATTTTTGGCACACTTGTAAAAATATTTTGGCAAACATACCTGAGTGAATTTCAGCCGATGCGGAAAATGAATGAAAGTCGTCGGGCGGGAGGGGTGAGTCACGTACCTACCATCGGATTGTCTAATGTGTACATATTTACGGAAAAAGTAATGACGCGATGATCGGGGCCTCCTATTGCCAAGGCTGCGACTTGCCGGCCCGATACTTGATACCGTCCACATTGCCACTAGGACTACCTACTCTAGCCTCTATTTATGTACTTGTAATAAGTAGGTATTCCTTTCATCTGTAATAATCTCGGAAATTTTATGTCTGGCAGCTACATTAGGTATACCGTTTTATGACGTTAAGAAAAGACCAGGTAAATGAAAAGAATGTAAAAGGACGACTTTTAATTATACGACCATTACAAGTAAACAAACCGACTCAGGTTACCAAACGATTATTTTCAATTAACGTTGTCTTTTAGACCTAAACTAGGCATATTCAATTATTCATTTAATTGTCGTAATTCTCCAAGTAAGTTGTAGACCGCCAAGTACTAGTGACGTTATCATTGCCATGTAGTTCCATGTTCTTAGAAATAATAAGAAAAACCTACCTACTTAGGTACCCTGAGAAAATTCCTACACGCGTGTCGTTTTCCGAAATCCCTATGCCGTGGAAATCGTGGAATAGAATTTTAGTACCTCTCGTCAGAGTATCCAGCATAGCCCAGAAACCAGACCTACAGGTTTCTCTGTAAAAGGAATTGTCCTCGGATAGCAATTATCTTTATAATTACTTCAAATAACATATTGTTTATGATAATATATTTTTTAGCAATTTCTTAGCTATTCGTGCAGGTTGCATTTAAATAGCAATTGTCTTTATGAGAATTACATGTATTTATTGTATTGCTTTAGGCATCTTCATTCCATTTGCAAGGTTTTTGCGATTCAACTATTTTATGATGAATAAAGTAGGCACTTTAATATATATAATGGGCGGGTGCCCAGCAAGATAAATATATACAAAAGTTAATTACAACATGTGCGCATCGATTTTTAACCGACTTCGCAAAAAAAGAAGAAAGTTCTATGCGTTTTGCTATTCGAGCAACTACTAAAATTTGGAAGAAGACATGACTAGTTTAATTAGATACGTCATTTCCACGTCAGAATACTATAACATTAAAGTACATTTTATAAAAGCGTCGATCAAAGACTCGGAGAGGCACTTATGAGAAAACTATTTCGGTAAGGACATCTACAACAATCTTAAATGTTGGAATAAATAGATAGATGATTTTCATATAAAATCAACAAAATGGCACCCAAACCCACGGATAGTCTGAAATTTTCAGGTCGTTATTCCAATTTAATTGTCAACGTCACTTTTTTTTAAGACAGACACACAGACCCTAGGACCGTGGGGACCGGAAGCAACTAAGCTTCTCAAATAGCTGAGTTATTTGCTTATCCGGTCCTCGGTGATAGTAAAGCTCGTTCCTCGCCCAACGCATTGGCATTGCCATCCAGCGAGGTAACGCGGCCAGCCTTATGGGCACCCTACCCAATGCGGGTAGCGACCTAGGGGATATATGTACATATAGTTTAGGTCCCAATAGTTTAAGTTAAGTTTAATTAGTTCATAAGTTTCTTAAGGTTTAGTTTTTAGGGTTCCGTACCCAAAGGGTAAAAACGGGACCCTATTACTGAGACTTCGCTGTCCGTCCGTCCGTCCGTCCGTCCGTCCGTCCGTCTGTCACCAGGCTGTATCTCAAGAACGGTGATAGCTAGACACTTGAAATTCTCACAGATGATGTATTTCTATTGCCGCTATAACAACAAATACTAAAAATGAAATAAAATAAATATTTAAGGGGGGCTCCCATACAACAAACTTGTTATACCTATATATACATATATATAGGTACGGAACCCTTCATGCGCGAGTCGGACTCGCACTTGCCCAATTTTTTTTTTTATTGTGTCGTCTTTTTCTCTAATAAAACCCCCATTTAATAACGTCACGTTCGCTCCATGATGGGCTCCATTTTATCTAAAGCACATACAATTCATAACATAGTATTGCATACACTGCAGTGCTGATTTTAATGTAATTGTATATGAACAAGTAAATGCCTATATAATAAAATAGTAATTATGTTTATTAGATCACTTTACATAGTCAGTGGTTCAGTCAGACGCGGTGTCGGCATCTCGTCATTTCCGTAGTCTAATAAAATCATTCAATGGAATTATAATATAACTTAACTCGTCCTCGTCACACATAAAACGCGATTTACTTGAATGATGTAAGTACACATTGCGAGTATAACGGCATATAACGCTTAATACATTTATTCTTAAATATGTTTCACCAAATTTTTGAATATAACGGCATATTTTGAAGGCGATTTGATCTGAGTTTTTGATGTACTTAATGATAATTATACAACGTTTAACGTTTTTTTAGATTAACATTGTTGCCAATTGTAGTTTATTGCACAAACGTAAATTGTAAAATAAAAATAACTAAATAAATCTCAACCCTTTCTATAGGGAGCAAGATCAAGTTGCAAGTTGCACTAAGGTATTCTCATCATAAATGTGTTTATTATAAAGAAAGAAAGAAATATTTATTTGCAAACACACGAACACAGTAGTACAAACAAAAACAAAAACATTATGGTGTTCATGTAACTATTAAGTGTGGTTAGAAACTTTACATTCTTCACCTATGTATATTTATAAAAATATTAACCTATATGTTATATATAAATTGTAGTTTCTTAACCATTACTAAATAACCGACCTAGTAGTACTAATCGAACTAGCTCTCAGACGATTCCGTACCACTGTATTAAACGCATGTACGGCAAGCAAAAATTTTTTTTGTATGATTATATATATATATTTTGTTATTGCAGGTACAGTGTAATGTGTATTCTATGCATTTTTAAGGTCTAAATACCATTACAGTTCAAGAGTTAGAGCTAAATACAGTGCAGGCTTACTAATAACGTTCTGTTTTATTCACGCAGTCATGAGGGGCATATGTGCGCTGTGGATAAGTGTGCGCAAACCCATAATAAGTAACTAATTTGTAAACATTATTTTTAGTTCTACTAACCTGTAATATTATTATAGTAAATATTATTATTGTCCTTGGGACAGTTGTTAAACCGTCACATTTAAATGAGTCCTCGCGACACAGGTTCAGCCTAGTGCGAGGTCCCGTGGCAACTCCGTGTATGAACATAATATGCACGCGTTCACGTACCACTTCTTGTTGTACTTTAAATTGTGATGTACTTTTTCTACACTATATATATTTTACTAGCTGCGCCGCGCGGTGTTACCCGCTCATCCCACGGGAACACTAGATTTTTTGGGATAAAAAGTAGCCTATGTATTAATCCAAGGCAAGGGGGTTTCACTCCGCTGAAGTGTCAAAAACTATACCTACTAATTTCGGGTCACAATTGTGCCCCAGCCCGCCCATCGTCCCGCCTTTATTCGGCTAGGGTCGGCACGTTCGAAGCGAAGACAACGCATCGATTACATTTTTATTATTTACATATTATTGTGATTTTTTATTATTTTTAACCGACTTTAAAAAGGAAGAGATTCAGTGTTCGCTACATTGAATCGTTTTGAACGTAAGTTCACCGATTATCTCCGTAAAGTGTAAATATATATATTTTTTATTAGTAAGAGAATACGGTTACTGCTACGGTTTTCCCATAGCCATTAAATCATGATCTGATGATGGAACTTATTGACTAGATCTCGGGACTAGTTCAACGTAGACAAGTGTGGTTTTTCTGCTCACTTTACTGAAAACTTACAGCCGGTATGTGACAGTATCATAAAATTGACCTGATGATGGACCCTGGAAATAGGGACTGGATCTCAAGATTGTTTCAACGCAGACATGTGCGGTTTTTACATTTCGATTCACCACAATGAACATTTGGACTCAGTATCATAAAATTGACCCGATGATGAATCATGGACGTAGGTACCTACTGGATCTCAGGACTGGTTCCACATGAGTAAAGAAACGGAATAGAGACTAAGCTTCATACAATCGCGCTGCGATAGGTACACTACTATAAACGCAATGCGCGTGTGGACGTGTCCACAAACTAACGTGTACACGAACAAACAGATTTAGACCGCATTGCTGCGTTTAGCGCACAAGGTGCGCGCCGTGTCTTGTTCGACTTCGCTTATGAATGTGAAAATTAGCGAACCAAATTAAATTCAAAATGGCGCATGGCTTTTATTTTCAAAATTTCAAATTGGTGCTAGGGGGCTGAAACTCGGTATCGGGGGGCATTTGGGGCTCACAAATATGAATCTGAAATCGGTGTCCAAAAAAATTCAGTCAAAGTCGGAAAATATCGAAACAACAAGATTTGTATGGAGATTTTTTTTTAAGGGTCCCGTATCTCGTAAACGGCTGGAAATGGGTAGGGGGTGCTCGAACGAATGTCATAGGGGACCCCGACCCGAGTACAGTCGTGAAAAAAAAAATCAAAATGGGGACTTTTTTTTGAAAATTTCGACTTACTCCTAGGGGGTTAAAACTCGGTATCGGGAGGCTTTTGGGTCATCCGAGTCAGAATATGAAATTGGATTTTCAAAATTCACTCAACTTCGGAAAATATCGAACAAACAAAATGTAATAATCCCAGAACATAAATGGCCGCTGGCTTATTTCTATGTATACAAATATAAACCATATTGTCATTGATCGTCGTCGATTGCATCAATCATTGATGTCAAGTGTGCATAAAAATGAAATGTTATGTAAACGGGTGTAAAACCAATAATAAAATAAATAAAAATGTTTCTGTCTACAAACTTCCAAAGGCTAAAATAAAAATTAAAAAAATGCATTTACATAATATAAACACATTCTCTACTTGCTCATCAAAGTGAATCAGAATACGAAAACTGCACGTGACTGCGTTGAACCAGTCCTGAGATCTAGTAAGCACTTCCAGGATACAAAATCCGGTCAATTTTATAATAATACTGGATCTTAATGCTAATCAAAATGGTTCGAAAAGCAAAAAACCGCACATGTTTACGTTAAACCAATCCAAAGATCCAGTAGGCACTCTTAGAGCCCATCATTATAAAGATCGCGCTAGGTCCCTCTTATTTTGAACGTATTTTGTTAAAAGTAGCTTTAAAATAATTACAAACACAGAGAAGTAGTTTCCGTTTTGCTAATGTAGGCAACCCTAGGAGTATGACACGCCCCAAAGAAGCAAGAACCAACAGCGTCGTACGTCATTAAAAATGGCCAATCATATACGAGTAGGCTAATGCTTTTGCAAAAGCGGCATATAACAAAAGAGTGCGGCTTCTGTAGTGTCTTTATTCTGTGTCCAAGGTGTCATCTACCTACATACCAAAATTTTACGTTTTAATGGTAACGGTTTATGTGTATGTTTGTTACTTACACATAAGTAACAAACATACCTACATATTATAAACACACTCACAAATGTTCGCTGTTATAATACTTATAATATTAGTGTGATTATTATATGTACACTTATATAACAAATTACGTATGTAACCAACTCAGTTTATATTAAACTAGACTTAATAAAAGTAACTAAATAAAAGTGTCAAGAAACGTTAATTGGTTTACTACTAAAGGTGATCATTCATAATTGTACATGTATACCTAAAGATAAGATTGCAAAATCGTACGACACTGATACCTACACTAGTGTTATGAAATAGCGGCTCTATTTAACGTGTTACATGGAAACGTTCATTTGGATAATAATTCATAATACACAGAGTCGGAGTCATTATTATATTTTCTACAGTAACCGTATGCGTCATTTTTGAGATAAAAAACGTGTGTTACCTATCGGTTATGGGATTACAATGGAAAGTTTTTAAAGCGAAAACGTGAGTTGTGTTAATTTAAATATTAATATTAAAAATGTACTAAATGAACAAATTAAATAAACTCACTATAAAAACCACATTAGAAACCTAAAAAACATAGTAGAGCACGGTTCAGTACATTTTTAGACCTAGAACCAGAATAAGGTTTTACGAAAGAATAACAGCCCGTCTAGAACAATTACGTTTCGCGACTCTTGTCGCGCGATATATCATCGCTCGTCACTCTCTCACAGTACAGTAAAGAAAGAGATAGGTAGTATATCTCGCGCGAGAAAGAGTCGCGTGTCACAGTTGTGCTAGAGGTGCTAGTCGCATCCACTTCTTGACCGCCACTACGGCGTTACTCAAATCGGGCTTCTAGTATGCATATTATTTGTTTATTAGGTGTGACAGTTGAGACAAAACCATTTTAAACATAGAGAAGCCCTTATTTTAAGGTGGAATTTTATAAGGAAGTTTTAAAAGATGTGGATTTCCTACTTATGTTACACTACATCATCGCATAACGCCGTTTGTAATGTCATTATTTTTCGTATCATATTTATCGTATAAGTAAATATTTACTGTCCCAAGTTATAAAGACTACTAACTCTACAGCTTATCGAGGTTGTCCCTTTGAGAAAAAACTAATTAAAGTACTTATAGCGTCAGAGTAATTTTCGGGTGAATCAAGTTTGAGTTTAGGTAGTTTTGTTAATAAATCGATGCACTTGGTATTAACAGTACGGTTACGGTTTTTCAGATAATAATCCCTAAGTGATTGTTCTAATACAATTCTAATGAGAATCCAATACGTATATTTTCAACATATTATAATTTTTTTATTTAATTTTTTTTCACGTGCATTACAAACTTAAAAATAAGTTTTAAAAATAAGTTTGCTTACATTTTAAGCAGTTTTCACCAATTGGATAATTTTTAATACTTATTCATAACATGCAACAAAATGTCAGCATTCGATCTAAAACCCGCGAGATGATGGCAAGCAAGATTACGCTCAGATGTCTTTGCCCGATAGCAGTTGCGTTATTGTATCACTGTTGAAAATAGATGCGAGACTTCCTCAGGCGCCGCCGATACGTAAACCTTCTCACGTGGTATTGTTTTTATTATCCCCGAACACCGGTATCGGCTTACTGATAACGATACGTCAAAGTGTGTATTGATAAATAAGGACTTGTACTTGCTATGCCGCGCCGACGGCAGCCATGCTCTACGGCGCAATCATCGCTGACCAACGCTTTATTATTGTGTTTTAGTGAAGGTTTACCAGGTCGCAGGCGCTGTACCAAAAAGTGTTGTTTGTTTTGGTTAGGGTCGGGACTCACCGGCGGGTCGCGTGGTGCGACGGGCGGGTTCGTCCTCGCGCAGGTCGGGCGCGTGGCGGCGAGCGGCGGCCGGCGGGGCCAGCGCCGCTAGCGCCAGCACCAACACGGCAGGCAGCATCACGCCGCTACTCGCACTAGACTCGCTACTTCCCGGCGAGCAACCGAGCTCACTATTTTCGCCGCGCGCGAGCGTTCGTATCGAGCGGAGGTTCGCGACTAGCGGTCGTCGTGCCGCGACGGCTAACACGGACTGAGAGGAGCGCGCATTTCCCGGCGGCGAGGGGGCCGGCACCGCGCTCGCGGAAAACGCGGCCCACCGCGCGGCCCGGGCGGGGAAAATGCCGTCGTCCGCCCCCCGCCCGCTACACCCGCATTCTGCATATGCATCTGCATCGCTACTCCGTGACCGTGCTTATCGTCTACTAATTAATACTTTACTCATTCACACGTCTCGCCTTTCTTCGCTTTGGAAAATTCTTAACTGTGATTGGCTTACAACGCACCTGAGTTGATGGGACTATAAGTTTGCGCAATGGTTCCCTAAACTGTATACACCTCGTAATAAGTATAATATCAAACATTGATACTTACATATTTTTTTATTGATACTTACAACGGTTAATTATGAAGAAACCGTTGATGTAAATATCTTAAGGCACTAAGTATCTTACTGCTATAGCCTTTTTTTATATATTTGACATTGCGCACCTCACTTCATGTAACTTTTAAGTTGCTACCAATTTGCTTAGTATTAATTTTTTTTTTTTAATTTTGTACGCCAACTGGCAATGCATAGTGGACTCAGTATTATTCAGATTCACATATGTTTAGAAATAAAGCACTTTGAACTTTGAATAACAACATTTTGAAGTGTCAAAGAGTATTTGAATATAAAATAATTTATGCTTGTTGTTTACTAAAAGAAACACGTGTCAATCAACAATTCAACTTTTAATTGGTGGTTTAGCATTGCGACCGAAACGCACAAACAAGGATATGCTACCTAATAAAAAGTAAGTTATGTTTACCTATCTAGATGAGAACAGTGACCCCCAACAAAAACGAATTGTTACGAGAAAAGTAGGATGGGTTAGAATGGCGACTGAATCAGGGCCAAAACATAATTACAAGACACATCGCATCGTGGCACGACCCGACATCGTGCTACGATTTTTCATTTTTGTTTTTCTAAATGTATTGTTATACTGGCAATACCAATACACAATTATGCGAAAATTTCAAGTCGGTATCTATTACGTTTGGTAAGATAAAGCTCTGTGACCGACGAGCAGACAGACAGCGGTGGACAGTATAATTAGTGATAGGGTGCGCCTCCACTGACGCCGATCCGCTTCGCTTCAGTGGAGACGTTAGCACCCTTCGGGAAATGAAATGAAATAAAATGTTATATTATTTATTTGCAATAGATTTTTTTTTCATTGTGGTCTTGAGATATATATCGTTTCATATATCTAGACTAAATTTCATTTCATTTAGGGTACGGAAACGTAATAAAAAAAGACATTGATACTTTTTAGAAACTCGCAGAAAATCGTAATTTTCCCTTTAGATAATGTAATATATGAATCCTCTGTGATTGAATTGCAAATAAATGCTTTGATTTAAATTGATGATTTTATTGCTTTTACATGCAAAGCTAACAATTATTACAATTGCCAGTTAGCTAGGTAATAAATATGATTTATGTTTATGTATCTAATATAGCTATAATTAAACTATTAGCGTGTGTTGCCGCCGGCAAGTATTACGCACATGTGCGCGTGAGTCGAATCCAAGCGCACTGAAAATATTCCGTATATGTCTAACACGTATACAGCTTGTATATTTGATATAAAAATTATTAAAAAAACTTTTTTCCACATAAAATACGATTCAGCTCGAAATGTATTTGTTTGTTGTTGTTTGTTGACACTTAACATGGAGATGTCACAACTGTCACTAGTAATAACTTTTTCACCTCACCAGCTCAAACATGGCGATTTTGCTGTCAGATAACAGTGAACAAAATGCGATTTTGTTTCGAGCGTGAGTAGAAAGTAGCTTTTTAATTTTTTCAATATCTGACCACGAATTGTCATTCTTCAGCCAAAGGTTAATTATAAAATTCTAATCATTTGAATCTCGATGCACTCTGTTTTTTTTCATATGTATATAAAAGAGAGGGATAGAAACTTATCAATTTGAAATTCGATTTTCGAATCCGACCTCGATTGAGAACAGTTCGGATACGCGTTATACCAAAAAATTCATTAAAAACACCCGAAAAAGTTTTAATTGCAACGTATTTTTTTTTCTTTATTTTTTTTTTATTTAACGACCGAATATTAAAATTATTGCGCCTATTATATAAAACAATAGATCATTGCTCAAATAAAATAAGATTTTTCAACTTATTACTTATTGTATATATAATAATAATTTATAATTTCACCATTTATCATAGATGCATATTCGAAACATACCTTAAAAAATATCGAGTTCATATTGTAATTTTATTGTTATTTTCTTTTGCATTTATTTTGTTTGGTGTTTTAGGAGTAAAAATATTCATCAATTTATAAACAAAATCTCGTAATATAACATGTATTTATAAATAAACACGTCATGTATCTGCTATATCTTCCAATTTGATCATTGATCAAATAATGACAATAACCGCGTTGGTTGGTTGATCATAATTTCAATTAAATTATATTGTTATTCCTTTTTAAGCAGCACTTATCTATTTTCCGATTAATAATATTATTGAAATCAGCAACAAAGACTATAAACATACGTTGGAAGGAAAAGCACAAAATGTCGAATATGTTCTCGCTGATGAGGTGAAAAGTTGTGTGTGCTACACGAGAG
The DNA here is from genome assembly GCA_932273695.1 of Apotomis betuletana. Lineage (NCBI taxonomy): Eukaryota > Metazoa > Arthropoda > Insecta > Lepidoptera > Tortricidae > Apotomis > Apotomis betuletana. The sequence goes on along the minus strand of OW026309.1, from coordinate 10,538,440 downwards.
CAAAGTTTTTTGCATCTCGTGCTGTTGAGTCCCTCGCTACACTCAGGATTCTAACAAGAATCACTCGCTACGCTCGTGATTCAAACGTAGAATCCTTTGCTTGCTCGGGACTCAAAATCAGCACTCGCAACAAAAAACAACTTTGCTCTCTTGTTGCACAAATAACTATTTTTTTATAACGGCGCAACATAGTGGCACCACTTCGCCTGATGGTAAGCAAAAAGGGGAGCCCAAGTCGCAATGGCAACTGACGAGAAACCAACGGTGCCAAGTCAGTTGACACTGCCATGCTGGCCCGAGAGATGCTTCTTCACGCTTCGTTTGAAGGGTCCCAAGTTATAAGAAGGAGGAAAGACATGAGCCGGCAAGGAGTTCCATACTTTAATAGTTCGGCAGATGATTACGCTATGGCGAGTTAACGCTAAATTAATAATGTTTTAAATATCTGATTATAGCACTAAAATCTCCGTCTGGCTAGTATTTGCGGTTATATATATCAAATAAACACGCTGTATGTCTCAGCAACCAGATAACAATTGAAAATATGACATTGCTATGCGTAATGAAATCTAAGCTTTACATGTCCGAGTCTACCGGTATTTCACAAGAGGACCACTGTTGAGAAGTAACGCCGAAAGAAACTCAACGGTCAGTAATAGATATTTTAACTATTACAGTAATATGGACTTAACATAATATGAACCTATCTTAAGAATTTAGGTAATCCTCGAAGACTTTATATTTTATGCAATTGTTGCACAATTAAGGTTTTTAAAGTCGAGTAGGTACCGCGTTTCTCGGCAAGCCTCGTGGCCTAAACAAGGTACGAGATTTTAAGACCTAATTGTGTAACTATTGCATACAATACTTTTTATACGGGCAAGGCGCAGAAAAACATTTTATACTTTAATCGTCATTCCCCACTATGAATTTTTATTTTTTGTACCCTTTTTTGTTCAATTTAAACAGACCTATTAAAACTTTAATTTAATTAGTAATTTTTTGACTAGTAAATTCAGCCAATGTAGTGTTTTATTCTTGTCAAATATGCTGATGTTTAGAGCTTCCAATGCCGGGACTTTTTGTGTAGGTAATCCCGGATTCCCGGGATCGTCCATACCAAATATCCCGGCACTGGAAGCCCTACTGATGTTCTCTTGTGATTTTGTCTGTGAAATTATAATTTACAGAGTAAAGCATATTAAATGTGTACCTACCTATAACATAATAATATTGTTTAATGCAAAACGGAAATTACTAGAAAAAGGATGGTATATCACATTAAAAATGTATGTAATGTAGGTACAATTTCACAAGAAATAATCACCACAGCGAAAACAGCATAAAACACTTATTAGGGAACGATTCCAATGATGCAGAACTGAGCGAACCGTGTTTGAAGAATTGAAGTGCTCGAAACAGCGTGAATATCAATGAAAATTGCTCAGCCCAGCTCTACGTTAGTAGAAACATACCCTAAATGTTCAAATGGACCAAAAGACTAGGTCACACTTTTAATTAGGACATTTTTCGCATATTCGTAGTGCCAGACAGCCAACCACGGAAACGGTTCGGCCGTTTGATGAGCTTATATTCCAGAAATTATACTGATTGAGCAATGAGCATCCTTGGCAAAGTTTCAACGTAACTTTTTAGTAAACTAATATCATAACATGTACTTGAATAATCTCCTAATCTATATGCATAATTCGTTCACTCATTGAATCCATTCTTGCCAGCTCTTATGAAGTAGGCCATTATAGGAGGGTGATAAATAGAACCATGATATAGAAGTCACAGTTACCGAGCGTCAAAATCACTGTGACTTATTATGACGGAACAACGTTTCAAAATCACTTTCACTTTAGGCGGTTTCTTTGCTCCTTGTGATATATATCTGTACCGCAATCTTTTTAAATGATAGTGTCAAATTACTTCATTCGCCAAACATTTATAGTACATCAACAAGTGTAATAAAATCACGGTAATATGATTTATGAAAATTACTCGAGGCAAAAAAAAAACATGATAGACGCGGCAATATATCTTCTTTCGCGAGCAATAGTCATCCTTAATCTTTTCTGTTTCTCTTTCAAAATGACAATTTCTCAATGTCATTTTAATTGAATAGCATAGCAAAAATTGGATACTTATCCCATTATACAGCGGCAATATTGCTAAATTGGAGGTAACCCAATCGAATTAAGGTCCTGATTGCATTACAGCAAATAACATTAATTTGATGTGATCCAGACGTGACAAAGTCACAGCGATTTTTATTGGAACCGAAACGACAGTCACTGCTATTGAAATATAACTTTCCCTATCTCTATGGGCTATCGTAGGAGAACACGCGTCGGGCGAGGTAGTGATAATATTTATTATTAAATGTGGTTATGAATCACGAGCTGAATATTTCGCGTCCAACCAACATTATTTCTAAAATTATATACTGAAATCATCTTTTTTTATTTTTAGTAAGAAAATCCCATCGTACTTACAGTAATACAGATTTTTGTAAAACAACCAAACATGGATAAAATATAATATAACAAAGGTTCTTTCGACGTGGCATTGCAAACATTCATGTATTTTTAGTTAATCGTGTTCATCGCATCCAAATAACGGGCTCAAATCAATTGCGGCTATTTTGCTTTTTGCTGACTTAAAATGTTAATTACGAAATGATATTTAAAAGGTGTTCAATGTATCAACAACTAATGATCAACGTCCTGAACATTATATGTCCTCTTAAATTGTAGTATCAGTCCAACGCAGAGTACTTATTTTTTGTATAATTTTAAATTAAAAATTATTTGAAACACTCCTTGACAAAAATACAAGCAAAAATAAATGGAAACCATTGTAAACAAAGACATTACATAAATTCCAGTTTACTTTTGACCAAATGATTACGGTCCACGTGCACGATGCCCGTGGGTGGATCCGTTTTAGAAGAAGTGACTTTAGATAAAATTAAATTGATGTTATATTTCCTTTGATAGGAAACTCTTTTCAAAACATAAAGATCCTAGAGGTCAGTGCATGAATTCTCATAAATATGAAATACAGACGAAACGGGTTTATCATATCGTAACTAGAAGTCGAATATCGCTCGACATGTCGAATCAGTACGCGATTCATCGTCAGGAGCTACGATCAGTCGCGGTGGCGGCCAATCGAACACGACGCGACTGATCGTGATCCGACTTCAGAGTCATTTTCAAAATACATGTACATAGTTGGGTCATTGTCAGATTTAGGTGCGCGTCTTTCTGGTGGACATTTGCGAAATTAAGGATTCCAGGGCCTAATTTTCTGATTAAATGCCTGTGAGAATAAAGAACATTCCCTCTCCTATAATCAGATGTAAGAGCAACATAACCTACATTTATACAAGCTCTTAACTTTTGACCACCGAAGGGACAAATTTTGTTTTTTGAACTGATAATGACCCAGTTAAGGGCTTTAATTAAAACAAAACTGAATTGATTCCTTTGTGTAACGATATATTTTGTATGAGTAACTTTCGTAACACAAGAGAAGCGATCGTAATTAAGCCTTTAACTATGTACATGTTTTTAGGGTTCCGTACCCAAAGAGTAAAAACGGGACCCTATTACTAAGACTTCGCTGTCCGTCCGTCCGTCCGTCCGTCTGTCACCAGGCTGTATCTCAAGAACGGTGATAGCTGGACAGTTGAAATTTTTACAGATGATGTATTTCTATTGCCGCTATAACAGCAAATACTAAAAATAAAATAAAATAAATATTTAAGGGGTGCTCCCATACAATAACTTGTTATAGATTATGGTACGGAACCCTTCATGCGCGAGTCGGACTCGCACTTGCCCAATTTTTTGAAAATGACCTTTCTACGACTTAAATAAACCCGTGTCGTATGTATAATATGTCTACATATGTGTGTGTGTGTTTAATATGTCTGAGACTCACGGAAGTTTTCTCATAAATGGGTAAGGCTCAGGAGGGTTTTAAGTGCTCGTTACCTTGTGTTACGAAATTTAATAACCTTATTTTTGGATTCCATCACAATTCGCAATCATCGAATAACGATTCTTTTTGAAAAATATTTTTTTCTTCATGAAAACATAATTCAAGGTTCGATCAAAACGCTCCTGAGCCTTGCCTTACCCAAATATGTTTCCGCTGCTGCGGCGAAAAGTAGTATGTAAGTGGGTACAACCAAAGTTATTTATGTCTCGTGCCGTTGAGTCCCCGTCTACGCTTCTAACTTGGAATCTAGATTCATTCGCGGTCTCGGGCTAAAAATCCGCAGTCGCAGCAAAAAGCCGGCTAAGTGTCAGTCTGACTCAAAGACCAAGGGTTCCGTGCCATGCCACTACAATGCAATATGCATATCTTCTAATACTGGGTAGTATTTCCTTATGATTCAGTGACCTCTAAATAGCCTGTGTATAAAATATCTGCGATGTACAGACATATTTTTTTTATAGTTTTAAAATAATAAAAATCATGTAATTTTGTGGCGGTGATGATAATATTATATGTATCTCGACATGTTAACGATACGCTATAAAACTACAAGTTAGTCATTTAAAAATTCCCCAACATCAATTATTTTTTATTTGCACTTATGCGGTTAAGTACCAATAAACATGACATACTGAATATTCTGGGAAAGTCCTACCTATAAATTAACTAAGGCTAGCTGAATTTGTAACATAGCTCCGATATTTGTAACCTAATTGTAGCACAATTGCTAACGTTATGGCTTGACCCTTAAATAATATGAAGACTGGCAGTCTATCATCATTATCATCATCAGCCTGTATCAGTCCACTGCTGGACAAAGGCCTCTCCCATGGCACGCCACTGAGCTCGATCTCTTCCCCCTCGAGTCACATACCCACTCCCCACTGTCCTACGAATATCGTCACTTCACCTTGTACAAGGCGCCGTCCACTACTCGTACGTTTACCTATTCGCACTCGCAGTCTGCACTCTAGATCTCGTTTACCCCAGTCACCCTAGGAGTCGACGGCTCTACGACAGATAGATATGACCGGGCCACTGCCACTTCAGTAGAATTGTGCCCGCTCGTTCACTGAACGAATCGCTCTCATCGAGTACAATCGAACAAATGTACTAGTTCGGTCTTTTAGTACCGTAGTACGTAAATGGCTCCCGTTCGGTCCGTACGATTTCTGATGTAGCATAGTTCAAAATTGGAGTAGTAGGGCCTCGTGCAGGGTCCGTCCGGATTGTTACTACCGTCTTGCCTGCTAACCCACCGCCAAACAGCAATGTTCGCATTGTTGTGTTCCGGTGTGGGGGTAAGATAGCCGGTGAAATTACTAGCATAGAGGCATTCTATCTTCGTCCTCCGGGTAGGCAAGCACTGTGACTCCTCTGAGTGTGTGTTGTGACTCCTCTGGTGTTGCAGGTGTTTATGGGCGACGGTAATCGCTTTCCATCAGGCGATACGTTTGCTCGTTTGCCCCCTATGACATAAAAAAAAAAAAAAAAAATACGGTACCCCTTTTCCCTTATGTACACAGGAATTTGATAGAATAAAACTGACGCGGACGTAGCACTCGTACGTAAATGGCAATACAGAAGCGTCAAAATTTAATAAATATTACTAAATTTTGCTTACGTTATACTTGAACGGTCCCGTGGTCTGCTCTGCCCAGTAGGCAACAATGAATGAGTTAACCAGTTACTTTCTTTTTACGTGCTACGACGAGGCTACGAATGCTACGCTACCTCTACGCTTAGATTCAAGTCTAATATTTGACTGTGACTGACGCCAAATTAACATTTGGCTAAGTTATCTTAGCCCGATAAGTTGCTACACGGGTAACACGAGTGCTTCTCATTTATATCCTATGTTGTTCGATATAGAGAAAGTTATACGATTTGTTTTTCTGTGAACTATATGACACACCCGGCCAACAGTATCTCTAGTCTTGAATCTATCACTGAACATAAGCTTCCCCTATAGCTCGCCACAAAGTGCCATCCTAGTAGGGGATACCCACGCTTCGTTTTCCTGTACGTGGTTGCCACTCCAGGACTTTCCTGCCCCTACGGCTATCCGTTCGCCTAACTACATGGCCCGTGATATTGTCATTTTTGATTTTATATATTATCCAATACATCTCGTTGCTATATAGGTTGACTGTACCTTTCGTTTAAAAAGCGTCTTATTCTGGGTTCGTGTTATATGTATATGCGTGTTACATATATAATCAGTTGCATTTAAATCTGGTATGGGTATAGGGCGATGTAAACTGTCTTACATCAATAAAATACAAAACGAATTAACAAAATTTTTCAATAAATTCAAAATTGTTACACCTACTTTATACAAATCTAATTTATCAACTCGTTGGGCCTATGATCGTCGCATATATCAAACACTAAATAAATAAGTAACAAAGCATATACACTTTTGACAAGTATGTGAATGCAAGAGTGACGGATGATTGATCAATGATCATTTACATATTTCACATAATAACATAATTTTGACGACGCGGTTGGCGCGGTTTGTAGAGACCTGCCTACTGAACCCGCGGTCCCTGGTCCGAATCTAGGCCAGGGCAAATATTTGTGTGATGAACTCGAATATTTGTGCTTGGGTCATGGTTGCTCTTATGCACTTAAGTATATATTTATCTATATAAGTATGTATATCGTCGTCTAGTACCCATAACACAAGCCTTCTTGAGCTTAAGTGAGGTTGTCTGATATTTATATTTATCGCGTGATAAACGCGACCATCATAGGCCTGCACTAGGTACATGTTTGGAAATCCGAAAATACAAAACCATTAAAGTAATATCTAGAACTTACAGAATCACATTCCTGTGGTTATACACGTTTAATTTAAACAATTTTATAAAAATAATATATTCTCAGTTGAACGTCTGTCTGGTAAACAATTGAATCTCGCAGACAAGTTGAATTATGTATGACAAGACAGTGGAATATGAAGCGAAACAAAAACTATAATAAAAAGCGGTTTAATTTGTACTTGTTTACTTGCTATAGATTTATTCCAATTAGGAGCGGTACAAAATCCAACTGTTCTCAAAGTATGCTCCGTGGGGCCAACGGGGCTCTGCTAAACTTCTCAAAGGTCTACAGAAAATAATATTATAAAACCAATCATAAATATTCATTATGAAAACGGTTTAAACTCGCCTAAAAATTGTCAGGAACGACATATTTAGAACTCGTATGGAGCTCTTCATCAGGGACAGCTCACAGATAGCTACGCAACTCGCGACCCACTCGCTTTTCGCTCTCCTCGCCGCCCTCATGCCGATTTCACACGGGGGCAGAACAGTGAGACAGAACAGTAGACAGCACAGTTACTGGTACTGTTTGAACGCACAGAACAGTAGGTACTGTCTGTCTGTCGTTGACAATAACTGTACGTTCAAACAGTAGCAGTACCTTTACCATCTTCTGCTTACACTTACAATGTCCGTGGTGAGCTCCACTGCCCGCGCTGTGACCGGATTTTCGCCAACAAACTGGGTTTTGCGAGTCATATCCGCACCCATCGTCGTAGGAATCCTACGAGCCCTACAACTTGAAGTGCTGTCATCGGACCCGATGAAGAGGCCATCATCATCATTGTTACGGACAGCTAGGCTAATGTAATAGATAAATTAATAAATAATATATGTGTGTAAAGGTTAGGCGAAACTAGACTTAAGGCAAATAAATAATATATCCTTATTTTCCTAAATGCCCAAAAAAGCGGCAATATCATGTGTATAACACTTATTTTTCCTAAGAAACATTAATTATAAGAGAGCTCCCAAGTACTATGTAGAATAGTTAAAAGACCACGGCGTCTTAGAGTAAACAAAGATGACTCATCCTGGTAACTTTCCACTCGCAGCGCGAGACAAAGGATTCATGTTTGTTTACATTGGTTGCAAAATTTAAGGATAAAAATTAAATAACTCTGAAACTTTGTAGTAACGTTCCCTGTAGAAATATAAGTAAAATCTCTTAATATTATACCGGCCGCAACCTGCTGCGAGCACGGCAAACACGAAAATAACACGGCGCGTCGCGCGCTCCGGCTAATGAGAGACCGGGAAGGTGCATATCTCGACCCGTGCGAGCGAGACGGCCTCTGAGTCGGAACAAAGAAGTTGCATCATTTTTATGTAATTGTAATTAAATGGGAGCTCTCACATGAAAATAGCATATGTGATTGTGTTCTACGAACAAACCTTTATGTTAACTATAAGTTAGATTTAAGATGAAAATTGTAATTTACCTAGGAATCAGCAAAATGTAACAGAGCGGGCGTCCCTCTAGAAATGTAAACAAACCCTGAACGAATCATATAAAAGGACGCCCGTTTCTGCATAATAACACAGTTCATCTTCAGTTCACCTTCAGTCTACGTAGAGTACCACTCCGTAGTCAGGGCGTTGATCATCGATCCGCCACTTGCCAACTTGTCACTTCTCAGTTCTTGTTCACCGTAGTTACCATCTTTCTGTATTCGAGTAGCGTAGTACCATCGGTCCGCGAAAGTTAGTTTGTTAGTATCAGCGTAGAACCATCGGTCCGCGATTTAGTGTTAAATTCATTATTAGACAGAGACTAAAGTAATTAAGTGTTAAATTTAAGTGTTTTTCCGATCCGTTGTTGTGTTAATTGTTAATTTCTTGTGTAATATATTTCGTTGATTTACTTTGCGTTTTCATACTCGTCCGTTTCGTTTACCCTATTTCTCAACCTACAGTCCGCTTTGCTCCATACTCATCCCTGAGTTTCGGAGCGTCCATGTGATCGATAGCCGACGGACGCGGTTGTCGTTTACATTGATGGTCCTTCGAACCGGATCGGAATTAGTGTAGTTTAGGTTCGTTTTGTGTAGTTGGAAAAGTGCGGTTTTCCAAACGTCAAAGATGGTAAATACACGCGGAAACAAGAGCGAGGAGAGCGCGCGCGCGCAGCGCGAGCGCACACAAGCTGCAGTCGACCTACAGCGATTTGCAGTGACTAACGTCGCAGTCACACACTCACCTCCCGCGGCCCATACCCGTCCGGGCCCTTCGGGACTGTACCACACAGACTCACCCGAGTCTCCCGCCGAGGAAGCCCCAGTTTCGCCGCCAACCGACACTACGGCTTGGCGTAGCGAACTGGACAAGCATTTGTCGAAGACTGCGCGCCTCGACCAATCGCAGCACACCGCGCCGGCCGCGCACGCCGGCCAATCACTGCACTCCGCACCGGCCGACCAATCAGAGGCCCGCGCGCATCGGCGCGAGTTCGGCGTCACCTTTGGTGATAAAGCCCACGCGCCGCCCCGACCAGCATCACTTCACTCTCGAGCGTCGAACGCGACGGACGTGCTCCGCCGCGAGGCGGAGCTCGCCGCTATGGAGCAGCTCAAGCAACTTCGCTGCGAAGAAATTCGTCTTGAACGCGAGCTCGTTGAAAAGAGGCTCGCCGTCGAAATGGAGCGCATCGACGAGCAATCTCGGGCCGGCGGATCTCAAGCCGACTCACAGCGACGCGTCAACGATTGGCTGTCCAACGTCCACCCTGCCGACGCGGTCCACGCGAAGCAGGCACGGCCCCCTACACCGCAACGCGAGACACGCAAGCGACACGAGGAGGAGCCCCGGACACCATACAGCCGTCGAGAACGATCGTCAAGCCGAGACCGAGTGATCGACCGCCTCACCGACACCATTGAGACCATGATGCGGCCGCCTCCGAAGCAAGTCTACGAGCTGCCGCCATTCTCCGGGGAGCCAAGCGAGTGGCTCACCTTCTATAACTCTTACACCGAGAGCACCGCACGCTACAAATACTCCGCATACGAAAATGTCGCGCGCCTGCGACACTGCCTGCGAGGAGAAGCCCGTCAATGTGTGCAGCACATGATCGCCTCTTCCGCTCGACCCGACCTAATCATACGGGTCCTTAAGAAGAATTTCGGGCGCACCGATCTACTCATTGATCGCGCCATCGACGAGCTGCGCAGAATGCCGCCGCTCGGACCGAGCGCCAACGATCTCAACCAGTTCGCCATACGCATCATGAATATCGTTTCAACGCTTGTGGACCTGGACCGCCGAAGCTACGGCGCAAACCCACTTCTCATCCGGGAAGTCACCGAGCGACTGAGCCCACACTTGCGCAGTCGCTGGTGTTCCTACGCTAAGGAGCACCTGAGCTCCGCCGAAAACGAACTCATGTTGATGGCGGAGTTCCTCCTTGAAGAAAGCGATGCCGAGATGGAATTCTCGCACGCTAAGGCGCCGCATAGAAGACCGACGCCCGCCGCCGAGCAACGTGGATCGCAGCGCGTCCCAGAGCAACGCCCGGCGGCCAACGCCGTCAGAGGAGCCGTACGACGCCCTCTGAGAGATCGTGTGCAGACATACGCACTCGAGCAACCTACCAGCTGCCTATACTGTGGAGGCAGCCACCGCACTACCGAATGCCGCAAACTCATCGCCGTGCCAGTCGGAGCCCGATGGGATTGGGTGCGACACAACCAAATATGCTTCAAATGTCTGGAGCGCAAGCACCGCCGCGACCAATGCAACGCCCGCGGCTGCAACGTTCCCGGCTGCACCTATCCACACCACCGACTGCTACACGCCGAGAAGACGCAGACGCATACACCGAGCGCCACAGCGCCGTACATGCCTGCACCCCAAGCAGCGCCGTACATGCCTGCACCCCAAGCAGCGCCATACATGCCTGCGCCACAAGCCACGCCGTACGCCTATCAACCGTACGCCCCGGCTACCTACGCAGTCAAGCAAGCCGCTACCACGCCAGGCGCTAGACGAAGCGCCACGCCGACTGCCCCGCCACAAGCTGCCGCTGCGACCTATACCGCGGCGTCGCGACGCCGCCCTAACGCGCACGCAGCACCAGACGCACCGCCAGAGACGACGGCGTGCGTCGAAGAATTCACCGCCAACACAGCCGAATTTGGACGCAACGTGTCTTCGGTCCTGTTGAAAGTGATCCCAGTCATCGTCGGCGGACCCCGCGGCGAGACACTCACCTACGCCTTGATGGACCAGGGGTCCACAATCTCACTGATTGAAGAGGACCTCGCAGATGCAATCGGCGCCGACGGTACGACCTCGCGCCTGCATATCCAAGGCGTGGGGTCAATGACGACGCAACAGAAGAGCCGTCGAGTGCACGCCCATGTGCGCAGCCAGACAGGCGGTCCGGCTCATCCACTAAGCCTACGGACCGTCGCCGACCTGGGCTTACGCGCACAAAGAGCAGAGCGAGACTACGTCACGCAGTTCCCGCACCTTGCGGATATGAGCGCCGCGTGCTACGACACAGCACGCCCGCGCATTCTCATCGGCGCCGACAACTGGCACCTGATGCTGCCATACGAAATGCGCGTGGGCAAGATCGACGAGCCCGCCGCCATGCTATCTCCACTCGGATGGGTGCTATTCGGGTCGGCGCCACAACAGTACGCGAGATGGCAACAAACCGTACTACACTGCTACGTCGGGTACGAGGCGCCGCTACAAGAAGAGGACGCCGCCCGACCCGCAACCACGTCGGCAACAACGACGGAGCAAGACCGCCGCCCGCCACACGATGACGACATCAACGCCCAGCTAAAGTCATACTTCCACATTGACTCGCTGGGCATCACGGCGGCGGTCAAAACGAAACCACAGAACGAGCGAGCTACGAAAATCTTCGAAGACACTGTGCGGCGCGTCGACGGCCCGCGCTACGAAGTCGGGCAGCTCTGGCGTGATGACAACGTCAACATGCCATCCACTTACAACATGGCTTTGCGACGATTGCACGGAATCGAGCGAAAGATGGACCGAGACCCGCAATTCGCCGAAGCATACACGAAGGAGATGGACAACCTGTTTGCTAAGAAGTACGCCGAGCGGATGGAGCCGGCGCCGAGCAACAAGATGTGGTATCTGCCGCACTTCGCAGTCACCAATCCGAACAAGCCGGGACGAATACGCCTGGTTTTCGACGCCGCGGCCACCTGCCAGGGCCGCAGCCTCAACGATTACATACTAGAAGGCCCCGACAAACTCCAATCGATCCTGGGCATTCTGTTTCGATTCCGAGAGGGAGCCTACGCCGTGACTGCCGACATACAAGAAATGTTTCTTCAAATCAAGCTACGCGAAGAAGACCGGCCGTCGCAAATGTTCCTGTGGAGAGGCGCCAATCGCACACGACCTCCAGAAACATACGCCATGACGTCGATATTTTTCGGCGCTGCGAGCTCACCCTACTTGGCTCACAGCGTACGAGACTACAACGCCGAACAAAACCGCGAGCAGCATCCGATGGCCGTTGAAGAGATTACCACGAATCACTATATGGACGATTTCGTGTCGAGTTTCAACACTGAAGAAGAAGCCTGCGAAACATCGAAGCAAGTCGCCGCCTCACACAAAGCGGGCGGCTTCACACTGCGCGGATGGAGCTCCAACGCGACTCGCCTCATGGAGTCGCTACCTGCAGAGCTCCGAGCAACGACGCCCGCGCAGCTAGGCGGCGACAAGACGCAGAAAATTCTCGGATTGATGTGGGATCCGAACGCCGACGAACTCGGATTTAACACTAAAATGATCCGAGTTCCGGCCGACGTGCGAGAGCTACGCCGCACGCCTACAAAGAGGGAGATGCTGAGCGCCGTGATGAGCGTGTATGACCCGCTCGGTCTACTCGCGAGCTACACAATCTCCGCCAAAATACTGCTGCAACGACTGTGGGAACTGAAGCTCGATTGGGACGCCGCCCTGCCGCCCACTGAAGCTGCCGAGTTCGCTGACTGGCTACGAGGTCTACAATCCGTGGCCGCCCTACGACTGCCGCGCCCCTACGCCTCTACGGGGGGAGCTACGAAACGTGAGCTACACGTTTTCGTAGACGCCAGCGCTCAAGCCTACGCGGCCGTAGCGTACTGGCGCGAAGAAGAGGACAACGACGCCCGTGTGAGCCTTGTCGCTGCTAGGGCTAAAGTAGCCCCGACGCGACAACTCAGCATACCACGCCTCGAACTGCAAGCTGCGCTCATCGGGGCGAGACTAGCTGCCAGCATCGCCAAAGAACATCGTCTACGCATCGACGACACGTTCCTGTGGACGGACAGCAGAACCGTGCTACACTGGGTGCGCGACGACGCCCGCCGCTACAGCGCCTACGTCGCGCACCGTCTCGGCGAGATCGCCGAGACCACCAACGTCGAGCAATGGAGATGGGTGCCGACGAAACAAAATCCCGCTGACGACGCGACGCGAGCCGATAGCACACGCCGCCTCGACGCCGCCAGCCGGTGGTACTGTGGGCCGGACTTCCTACAACTTCCGGCCTCCGAGTGGCCCCGAGAGACGCCGGCGCCACCGCGAGAAGAAGACACAGAAGCCCAAGTTGCAGCCACACAGAGATGGGAGTCGCCATTGCCGGATGTCAGTCGGTTTTCCAATTACAACCGACTGATAGGCACGACGGCCCGCATGCTGCAGTTCGTGGAACGACTACGAACGAGACAACCCACCGAGCTGCAGCAGAAGCACTTCAAGAGCGCCGAACATATGTGGCTGCAACAGGCGCAGCGAGAGGACTTCCCGGCCGAGCTACGCGCGCTGTCCCGCGGACAGCCGATAGACAAGACCAGCAGAATATACAAGCTCGACCCATACATCGACGAAGAAGATGGCCTACTGCGGGTGCGCGGGCGTATCGACGCCGCGCCCGCTTACGTCAACCGACGCCCGGCCATCCTGGACGGCCGCAATCCCTTTGTGCGGCTGTGGCTGCAGCGGGAGCACGAGCGAGCGGCGCACGCAAACCACGAGCGTGTCGTCAACGACGTCCGGCAGCGATACTGGGTGCTACGCCTGCGGCCCACTGTGCGCGCTGTAGCGCACTCCTGCCGGACCTGCGTGCTTCGGCGCACACAACCCCGCGTCCCGGCGCTGGGAGACCTGCCGCGAGCCCGCGTCGAGCCGTGTCAGCGGCCCTTCACCTACACAGCGACCGACTACTTCGGTCCTGTGTGGGTCACCGTCGGCCGCCGCAGAGAAAAGCGCTGGGTGGCGCTCTTCACGTGCCTGTCAACGCGCGCCGTGCACCTAGAGACAGTCCACACGCTGTCCACCGACTCCGCCATCATGGCCTTGCGGCGGCTGGCCGCGAGGCGCGGATGGCCGGCGCAGATCTGGAGCGACAACGCGACTTGCTTCCGGGCTGCGGACCTCGAGCTACGGGCGGCCTACGCGGAATGGCTGCCTGCGCTACGAGACTACGGGCTGTACCGCGGCCTGGACTGGCGATTCATCACCCCCGGCGCCCCAAATCAAGGCGGCGCCTGGGAACGACTAGTGCGGTCTGTAAAGACCGCGCTAACGGCGACGCTGCACACGCGGGCACCGAAGGAAGAGGTGTTCGCCACGCTGCTCGCCGAGGCCGAGCACACTGTCAACGCTCGGCCACTCACCCACGTTTCCGTTGACCCGGCAGACGACGAGGCGTTGACGCCTAACCACTTCCTGCTGGGCGCGCCTACAGCAGCGCCGCTCGTCGGGCCCTGCCGAGAAGCCGACCGACGCACTTGGCGGGCCAGCCAGGCGCTCGCCGAACTATTCTGGGCGCGGTGGGTTCGCGAGTACCTACCTACACTCGCGCCCAGGCAGTCATCACCGACGGGGAACGAGCGACGCATCCAGCCAGGCGACTACGTCGTGATAGCCGATCACACGCTGCCGCGCAACGTCTGGCCGAAGGGGATCGTCGAGGCGACACATCCGGGCCCCGACGGAGAGGTGCGCAACGTAGAAGTCCGCACCAAGGGAGGAGTTTTTCGCCGGCCTGCGAGAAAACTAGCTGTCCTCCCCTTGCAACCCGAGCCTACGCGGGAGCTCGGCGGGGGGAGTTCTGTTACGGACAGCTAGGCTAATGTAATAGATAAATTAATAAATAATATATGTGTGTAAAGGTTAGGCGAAACTAGACTTAAGGCAAATAAATAATATATCCTTATTTTCCTAAATGCCCAAAAAAGCGGCAATATCATGTGTATAACACTTATTTTTCCTAAGAAACATTAATTATAAGAGAGCTCCCAAGTACTATGTAGAATAGTTAAAAGACCACGGCGTCTTAGAGTAAACAAAGATGACTCATCCTGGTAACTTTCCACTCGCAGCGCGAGACAAAGGATTCATGTTTGTTTACATTGGTTGCAAAATTTAAGGATAAAAATTAAATAACTCTGAAACTTTGTAGTAACGTTCCCTGTAGAAATATAAGTAAAATCTCTTAATATTATACCGGCCGCAACCTGCTGCGAGCACGGCAAACACGAAAATAACACGGCGCGTCGCGCGCTCCGGCTAATGAGAGACCGGGAAGGTGCATATCTCGACCCGTGCGAGCGAGACGGCCTCTGAGTCGGAACAAAGAAGTTGCATCATTTTTATGTAATTGTAATTAAATGGGAGCTCTCACATGAAAATAGCATATGTGATTGTGTTCTACGAACAAACCTTTATGTTAACTATAAGTTAGATTTAAGATGAAAATTGTAATTTACCTAGGAATCAGCAAAATGTAACAGAGCGGGCGTCCCTCTAGAAATGTAAACAAACCCTGAACGAATCATATAAAAGGACGCCCGTTTCTGCATAATAACACAGTTCATCTTCAGTTCACCTTCAGTCTACGTAGAGTACCACTCCGTAGTCAGGGCGTTGATCATCGATCCGCCACTTGCCAACTTGTCACTTCTCAGTTCTTGTTCACCGTAGTTACCATCTTTCTGTATTCGAGTAGCGTAGTACCATCGGTCCGCGAAAGTTAGTTTGTTAGTATCAGCGTAGAACCATCGGTCCGCGATTTAGTGTTAAATTCATTATTAGACAGAGACTAAAGTAATTAAGTGTTAAATTTAAGTGTTTTTCCGATCCGTTGTTGTGTTAATTGTTAATTTCTTGTGTAATATATTTCGTTGATTTACTTTGCGTTTTCATACTCGTCCGTTTCGTTTACCCTATTTCTCAACCTACAGTCCGCTTTGCTCCATACTCATCCCTGAGTTTCGGAGCGTCCATGTGATCGATAGCCGACGGACGCGGTTGTCGTTTACAATCATCATCATCATCACCAGTAGGTACCTACTGTGCGGCCCACTGTTCTGCCCTCGCGTGAAATCGGCATCAGCGCCCGGTGGCGGGAGGAGGAAAGAGCTCTTGCACTGTCACTACTGGACTGGCACTGATATATCAATCCGTTGAAGCACACCCTGTACAATTACAATCACATATAGTCAAAATTGGGACAATTTGAGGCCCAACTTTCACAGTTATGATTATGACCTGAGCATGGAAAGGGTGTTATTTTTATGTCATTAATGTCATGTGTTATTATTAAATGCTAAAATTAAAATAAACTAAAACAAATTCAAAAAATTGCTCCCCTTTGGCATGGTACCGGAAATGCTGGCAGCATTTCCTCGCTGTGCGAGGAAGCTGCCAGCTCTTCGGTCCCCAGAATAAAAAATATATAAAATGATGTATAATATACGCCCTGATTTTTTTTAAACAAAACTTGACGGAAACAGATTAAGCACACCATCACCACTTATTAGTCAAAATTAGATGTCAATAGGGCTATCATTACCTATGCATTAAACAAATAAATAAATAATAAAATTTACTCTAAATGACCGCCTATTTTTTATACAGGGCTTTAAGCGTGCTGACCACACACACACACTCACACACACACGCACGCACACACACACACGTACACGCACGCACGCACGCACGCACGCTCGCACGCACGCACGCACACCTTAGTTGTCGAATAGCGCCTGCTGCTGAATAAAGGTATACGGATCTCCAACATGGTTGAGCGTCGCCCTCGCCCAAAAGTTCCTGTTTCACTTTAATCAGAGCCAGGTGAAATGCGCTCACGTCCCGGAGAGGAAGTTCGGCCGTCTTTCGATACGTCATACGTGTAGGTAGTCATTTGCATAGCATATTGGCCGAGTGCAGAGGTCGCGTTGGGAAAGCGAAAGCGCTTGATGTGGCCAAAAGTCGTAACTTTGGCCTCTCTGTTTCTGTCAAACGTCATACTTTTCAGTTATAATGCTTACGTTTTCTACTATAAAATAATAAACTGAAATAAAATGGGTCACGATAGGTGTTGTGTGAACTGCAATAATACAGGACGAAACAGCAATTGCAAATGTTATGCTTTCCTAAACCGAGTTGGAAACAAGATCAGAAAATGAATTGGATCGCTGTTGCTAGAAGAATAAAGTAGGTACTTAAGTGTATTAAATTGAACATATTTTTATCTATTTAGTGCAATAATAATACTATGATAGAATGATTAAAATGTTTCAAAAATATGAAATGTAGAATTACTTATAATTTGTAAATGTTACTTATTGTTTGTTTATTAATGTGTCAAAACTAACAGCTTCCCTTTACTCTCGGTTTGAGGCTGAAACCTTATGTTCTGACCGATGCTTTGGAAGCCAGTTTTGAAAATAGTAGTAATTTTTCAATTATCTGGAAACAAACATAATAAAACATTATTTTTTTCACATCACCAGCTCAAACATGGCGATTTTGCTGTCAGATAACAGTGAACAAAATGCGATTTTGTTTCGAGCGTGAGTAGAAAGTAGCTTTTTAATTTTTTCAATATCTGACCACGAATTGTCATTATTCAGCCAAAGGTTAATTATAAAATTCTAATCATTTGAATCTCGATGCACTCTGTTTCTTTCATATGTATATAAAAGAGAGGGATAGAAACTTATCAATTTGAAATTCGATTTTCGAATCCGACCTCGATTGAGAACAGTTCGGATACGCGTTATACCAAAAAATTCATTAAAAACACCCGAAAAAGTTTTAATTGCAACTCATTTTTTTTCTTTATTATATCTTTATTTAACGACCGAATATTAAAACTATTGTGCCTTTTATATAAAACAATAGATCATTGCTCAAACAAAATAAGATTTTTCAACTTATTGTAAATATAATTATAATTTATAATTTCACCATTTATCATAGATGCATACCTATTCGAAACGTACCTCAAAAAATATCGAGTTCATATTGTAATTTGTTATTTTCTTTTGCATTTATTTTGTTTGGTGTTTTAGGACTTTTAGGAGTAAAAATATTAATCAATTTATGATCAAAATCTCGTAATATAATATGTATTTATAAATAAACACGTCATGTATCTGCTAAATCTTCCAATTTGATAAAATAATGACAATAACCGTGTTGGTTGATTATAATTTCAATTAAATTATATTGTTAATCCTTTTTAAGCAGCACTTATCTATTTTCTGATTAATAATATTATTGAAATCAGCAACAAAGACTATAAACATACGTTGGAAGAAAAAGCACAAAATGTCGAATATGTTCTCGCTGATGAGGTGAAAAGTTGTGTGTGCTACACGAGAGCAAAGTTTTTTGCATCTCGTGCTGTTGAGTCCCTCGCTACACTCAGGATTCTAACATAGAATCACTCGCTACGCTCGTGATTCAAACGTAGAATCCTTCGCTTGCTCGGGACTCAAAATCAGCACTCGTAACAAAAAACAACTTTGCTCTCTTATGGCACAAATAACTATTTCCTTTAATTTGTAAGGAAACAACAAAGAAGTAAATTGAAATAATAATACTAAACACATATATAATAATTTTATTACTTTCTTCAATAAAGCTAAGAACCAAATGTGTTTACCACCATTACCAACCACATTAAAAACAAACAGATTTTGCTCTAGTTAGGTGCTCTACAATCAATATTTTCAATTTTTTACCTTAATTTTGTTTTGTCCATTATTTAACACTTTTGACAGAGCCCCCAAAGTTGTGAACGCTAGGTGGCGCTGACGTCATGCCCCCGGCCATCCGGTGTGCGTTTAAATATACGGCATTTGTCGATGTTCATGAGGGGGAACAGCTGAATTATGTTTTTTTAGTGGTGTATTATTTTATTTCATTGCATATGTTTCAGAAAAGCACTATACATGCCTTAGCCGCGAAAAGGGCTTGCCGGCTTCGTATCACTATCCGGCGTCCCTACGGTCGGCCGTCTATACCTATTCAGCCGGCAAGCCCTTATTTCCCGGGGTCTGCGGTAATGTACACGGATAGTGATACGGAGTCGAGTAAAAAGTAAAAACGATAACATGTGACACGCATCAGTTAAACAGTGTCGCCAAAAAGCAGCAGACAAGTCTCACGAAATATGTATTTATATAAGACTTAGTAACTGTGTAGCTCATCTCATACTCATAGTAAAAAAAACTGGAGTACCTACATAAAAGTTTGAGCACCTATGTCACAGTCCATCTCGGACGCGTTTTCACTACAAATAGCTGCAAATCAAGTTTTGAAAATCATTAAGTGCTCCCAATATGGCAATTATTATTGGGTACACAAAGGGAACCCGTGAGCTACGCGGTTTAAAAATAAAATTAACAAGACTAGTTTACAGTTCTATTGTATTTGATTAGAATTTATAATAGTACCTAATGAAAAGAAGCTGAAAGAAACGTGATCTTTGAGTAGGACAATTAGCATTGAAAAATAATGGCTATTCTGACTTTTTCATCGCTGATATTAATTTGTCTATACATACTTGCCCGTTTATTTTATAATTCCATCCTGTAGGTACACCTACAGTGCGTGTATCTGTGTGGTATTTTGCGTTTTGTACCTACTGTCTCCCGGTCTTACGCGATCCAGATATTCTTATCTGTTTAACCCTTAACCCGAATCGCGATCTGAGAGCTCGCAGACGAAAGCTGTGATGCCAGCATCTCAGTAGGTAGGTACATTTTTTTAAGCGACTTCATAAAAAGGCGGAGGTTCTAACAGTAAAACAACTGTATGTATTTTATAACCTCATCATCATTATCATCATATCAGTCGATACCTACTGTCGATAGACGTCCACTGCTGGGATTGCGCCGGCCTCATCGAATTTCTGTCCGCGATCCTAACCAAGTCGATCCTAGTCAGGTTCCAGTCCGCGGTCGCCACTCAAGAACCTTTCGGCCCGAACGGCCATCGGTTCTACGAGCAATGTGCCCGCCCACTGCGACTTAAGTTTGGCGACTGTCCGAGCTATTATCTACAACCTTCATTCGCTTCCGTATCTCATCATTTCAGATTCGATCCCACGAGGAAACTCCGAGCATTGCTCGCTCCATTGCCCATTAAGTAACTTTGAGCCTTCTTGAGGCCCATTGTAAGCGACCACGTTTCAGTGCCGTATGTCATCACTGGCATCACACATTGGTTAAAAACCTTTGTCTTAAAACACTGCGGTATTTGGGACGAGAAGATATTCCGCAGCCACCCGAACGCTGCCCATTCGAGTTGGATTAGACGAGGGACCTCTGTCTCGAAATTCAATCTACACTACTGGATTGTTTGTCCTAGGTAGATATCCTCATCTACAGTTTCGAGCGTAGTCTCCAACTTTATCCCAAGCTTTACACTAAATACTCGCGAAATTGGCCGAGGCGAAGTTGGCCGTAGTATAAATAGATAAATAAATAAATATTAAGGGACAATCATACACAAATCGACCTAGTCCCAAACTAAGCAAAGCTTGTACTATGGGTACTAGACGACGACATACATATAATATATAAAAATACATATAGATAACATCCATGACCCAAGAACAAATATTTGCACAAATATTTGCCCCGGCCGGGATTCGAACCCGGGACCGCCGACTCAGTAGGCAGGTGTCTACAAACCGAGCCAAACGCGTCGTCGTCGTGAGTATGGATTTCCGCAGCGAAGTGCCCGTCCGCACTCATAGTCGGCCAACTTCGCGAGTAGTGTGGAGCCGCAATTATACCATGCGGTTAGGTAAAAACCCGTCCGTGTCGAATTCTCCCGCCGGGATCCATACAAATCTATACCGTTGGTTAACCTCGAGATTAATTACGTACTTTAAAATAAGGATCATATTTTTTTACTAGCTGTGCCCCGCGGTGTTACCCGCTCATCCCACGGGAACACAAAATTTATTCGGGATGAAAAATATCCTATGTCCTTTCCCGGGTCTCAAACTATTTCCATACCAAATTTCATCTAAGTCGGTTCAGCGGTTTAAGCGTGAAGAGGTAACAGACAGACAGACAGACAGACAGACAGACAGACAGACAGACAGACAGACAGACAGACAGACAGACAGACAGACACACTTTCGCATTTATAATATTAGTAGTATGGATGATTTCATTACATTGTATTGTTTTCAGATGTTTCCCTATACTAGTAGTAGAAGACAGTATTTCTTGCCAAATTAACTGAAGATTGTTTTTTTTTTTCACATAGTCTCTAAAGACATACATACCTACCTGAGTAGGTATTATGGTTTTAATGTCAAACCAATATCTCCACGCGTTCCCGAGATAAAGGGTTTTGACAGACAGACGAACGGGCGGACGGACAACAGTGATTCTGTAAGGGTTCCGTTTTTTTCCTTTTGAGGTACGAAACCCTAAAGAAGGTTAAGGGTAAAGGTTATGGGAACGAAGGCATGAAGCTGCCTACTCTTCTGCGTCTAGTACCTACGTTAATATGACCATGGATCGAAAGGTAAATGACGTCAAGCTATATGTTGCTAAACGTCATTACATTGTTGTGACGTAAATAATTTAAGTCTAGGTTTTACGATACTAGCAAAACATAATTACGATACGATGCGACGTCGACGTGGAAATATTTAAATCAAAAGTCAATTCAAAATTAAAACACACTTCTTGTTTGCCGATGATCTTTGTACCCTACATGCCGGCACCAACATTACCGAGACATGTTACTTAGTTCAGCAAGATATAGATGCAATAGTAAAATGGTCTCACGATAATGGAATTATTTTAAATACCGAAAAAACTAAACTTTTAATTATACAATCACCTCACTTCCATAGAACAGAAGAACCATTGCCCATGTACACCCACAGCTTTAGTTGCTTTCACAATAGTTTACAAAACTGTCAATCAGGGACGTATTTACCCTAGGGCGATCCGGGCTGTAGCCCGGGGCGCCAAACCGACAGGGGCGGCGTAGGCGCCCCTGGCCGATTGCATTTTGTTTTGGTATTGGCGCCATTCAACCAACTATTACTTCTCACCTTTTTTTGACAATCCACAATTTAAAATGAACATGTAAAATAACAAGAACTAGTTAGTCTTGGTCGAAAACATGCTTGTAAGTTTGTCAATATCTTCGCGGCGCGGGCGCGTCTGTAATTAAGAACATAAGAACATGCTTCAAAATATAGGGCGCGGGCGCCGAGCGAGTTCGCGGGGCGGCAAGAGGGGCGGGGGGCAATAGGCCGTACATATATCAGCGTTGCCAGATCGGATCTTTTTACACTATATCGGTCAATTTCGTCACTACGTACGCGGTACGGGGGCGCCGAAAAATTTCGCTCTCGCTGCGCTCGCGTTTTCATCTGATCGTGTTACTACGCACCCCCGGGCCAAAAATTTCGGGCTCGCTGCGCTCGGGGTAATATCTATTTCTGTTACAATATATACTATACTACATATTCTACGTACGTTTTTTCTGATTGTGTTACTACGTACCCCCGCACCGAAAAATTTGACGCTCGCTACGCTCGCGTTTTTTTCTGATTTTGTTACTACGTATACCCGCGCCGAAAAATTTCGCCCTCGCTGCGCTCGCGTTTTCATCTGATCGTATTACTACGCACCCCCGCGCCGAAAAATTTCAGGCTCGCTGCGCTCGCGTTATTATCTATTTCTGTTACAATATATACTATACGTACGTACGTACCCCCGCGCCGAAAAATTTCGAGCTCGCTGCGCTCGTGTTTTCATCTGATTGTGTTTACTACGCACCCCATCGCCGAAAAATTTGGCGCTCGCTGCGCTCGCGCTTTCATCTCATTGTGTTATGCTCAATAATGTTCTTTTTCCTATGTCCCAACCCTTACACTTGCTATATCTAAGTGCTTGATAGACATAACTACCATTATATATATAAAAAAAGTTAAATATTTCTTTGACTTCTGGGGCGGCGAAACTTATAAGCCCGGGGCGCCAAATTTCAAAATACGTCTCTGCTGTCAATGCAAACCCATTGAAAAAGTTGACTGTGTAACATATCTTGGAGTAAAAGTAGATACTTACCACATTTTCATGGCACCATCACATTAATTATATCTGTGGCAAACTACGAATACTTCTAGGAAAATTTTACCACCTAAGCTTTAAAGTGCCAAATAATATTTTAAAATGTCTATACTTTGCAATAGTAGATTCTATATTGGGATATGCTCTGGATTGCTACGGACTCACATTTAAATCTTTAATAGACAAATTAGAAGCACTACAAATAAGATTTCTAAAATTAATAGTGGACAAAAAAACTAAAAATAAATGTAATGGTAATTATTTCAAGCTATTTAAAATTTGTAATATACTCCCCGTTAGTTTAAAACATAAATATCTTTTAGCAGTAAACAACCATGGCAATCGAGAGCATAACCCAATACTATTAGAACATAAGCATGGAACAAGGTCGGTATCAGCGGGCAAATTTGAGGTGCCAAGGGTCAGGAACTACTATGGAGATAGAACATTGAGCAAAAGAATTCCCTACATACTCAATAGTTTGCCCGAGAATATCCGACATGAGCCAAATAAGTCCAAATTTAAAAAAGGCTTAAAAAAGCATCTGTTACAGACACTTGAATGATAAAGTTGTGTATTCAAAGTGTCACTCAAGTGTTTAGCAATAAATAAACATTGTTGAAATTATTATATAGAGACTCACACCTGCAGACAAACTGTACAAACAGTTTTGCAGGGAACTGTAAATATTTAAGTTGTATACTTTAATTAATAAACAATAAAATAAAAAATAAAAATAATCTCACAACCTGGCATCGCGTGCTACGCTGCAACATTATATCGTATCTTGTAATTACATTTTACACTTAGGTAAGACTTCCTACCCTACCTTAAACCAATAACTCGATATGCACAGCTTCTTCTCTAGTTTGCAATGTCAGTACAGCAGTACACGTTAAATGTAACGACTTTACTGTTAGAATGTATGAACGTTTATTTGTAAAACAATAAGAGGCACTGTTAAAGGCTTATTACACTTCCCTAATTTAGCATCCTAAGTGAGGGATGCAGCAATACCAAGGAGTGAGATGGAGTTATCTCCATACGTGTCTCACATATTGCCAAATCCCTCTCGTTAGTGACTAATTTAGGAAAGTGTAATAGCCGCATTAGTCTTACCCCGTTAGACACCACTTTTGTTAGTTAGTCTTACTTACCCCACCATATGTAAACATCATAATAAGTCATTCGTTACAATACAAGTAACTGCTCAAATGATTTTAACAAACTTCGTGTAAACTGGATTAACAGACAGCAAAGTGAAAGCACGGCTGTAAAGTCGGCATCAAAGATTTTTTTTTTTTTTTATGTCATAGGGGGCAAACGAGCAAACGTATCGCCTGATGGAAAGCGATTACCGTCGCCCATAAACACCTGGAACACCAGAGGAGTCACATGTGCTTGCCTACCCGGAGGACGAAGATGGAATGCCTCTATGCTAGTAATTTCACCGGCTATCTTACCCCCACACCGGAACACAACAATGCGAACATGGCTGTTTGGTGGAAGTAGCTGACAATTTTAGGATCCAAGTTGACGTATGGTCGGGGATAGTGCAATACCTACCGCGTAAATAACAGCTGTTGATAAAGTTCTCATTTAAAAGGACTTATGCCTTTTAAATTTTTTTTTTTTCATATTAAGACAAATGTATTGATATTCAACCACCTTTGGAAGTGAATAATCCTTATCCCGAGTTCTAGGTAAGTAGTAACATAGCTTTTTCATGCTTTCATTGCGTGCAGTCGAAAATAAGTTGAAAAAACTATTTTCCGCGTGAATTTTGTCAATTTCGAGTAAGTAGTTTAAGAAAATTTATCAATGAAAAAAATCAAACTAGTTTTCAAATATACATATACTTACCAATAAATCCCGATAGCCCTGTTCTAGGTAGTAGGTACCTAACATCAATATTATGTTAAGAAACATGTTTGATCAATTTGATCATAGAGAAAAATGTCTAAAACAATCAGCATTTTAAAAGGAATCTTAAATACTTAAAATAGGTATTTAGCATTTGTTTGAATAGGTATTGATTCGTATCTACACTTACTACTTACTTTTACTACGTTACTTGATACGCTAGTAAATATGTCAGCTAGTTTTGATGCTGTCGCCATCAGACATATTGCAGCATATAAGGCGTTCATAAATACGAGTATATGAACATGTACTGTAACACCCAGTCAATAAGAGTTGTGTTCACATATTTATGAACGCCTTATATGCTGCGATATATCTGATGGCGACTGTACCTTTGAAATCGACTTGTAACTGGGAACGAACATGCAGCTTTACACTACTCGCGAAGTTGACCGCAGTATAAGTACCTACTCTACGGTGGTGTCCAACTCTTATAATTCCTTACTCTATGGTATAAGCTACCGCAGCAAAGTGCCCCCTATACTTAGTATAGGCTATACTATCATATTCATCCAACCTACTTATTACTTCGCGAGTAGTGAAGAGGCATAGGTGGCAGCACAGTATGTGTCAATTCAAAGTAATTTTAACGTGAAAACCGGCCAAGAGCATATCGGGCCACGCTCAGAAACATTTAAATTACGAGAAAGATTTCAACTTATTTCTACAAAAAGGTCGTAAACGCAAAAGTAACAGTAATTACGTAATTACCTACTTATTACCTTCTGGAAGTTATCGATTATACGCACCAGATTGAGTGAAATGTTTTACTACAGTATGGCACTTAACCAATATGTATAACGTTCGAAGTGTAAGGACATCGCGCGCCACTTACGTCATTTTAAAGAAAATTATGATTTTTTGCGATAACTCAAAAACGGCTCGACCGATTTTATTCAATATAGTTTTCATTGAAAGTACTTTTAAGGCCTCATTTTCATGAATTTTTCCATAATTTTTTGACACGTGGTTGAAAAGTTAGAGGGGGGGACACTATTTTTTTTATTTTCGGAGCGAATATTTACAAAACTGCTGACTTTATCAAAAAATTATGTTTGAAGACCCCTATTATTTTTAAAAGACCTATTCAACGACACCCCACGCACTATTGTTGGAACGAATAAAAAAAATCACCCCCACTTCAGGTGTACAAGAGGTACCCGGTTTTTTTTTTTTTTTTAGTTTTTTTTTTACCGTTTTGTCGGCGTAATACATACACATACTCATACCAAATTTCAGCTTTCTAGTACTAATGATCACGGAGCTAAGCCGCGATGCGGACGGACAGACGGACATGGCGAAACTATAAGGGTTCCTAGTTGACTACGGAACCCTAAAAATTTAAGGCTCTGGTTGGCAGCACCTTCCTTGTGCAAGAGAATGTGCAGGAACTATAGCAGGAAGGTAGCACTGTCAACGTTAAGGTTAAGGTAAAGGATTATTATTGGCGTCACCAGTTGGCAGCACCTTCGTTGTACACGTTCCCTCAGTCAATCCTAACACCAGTCATCTCAATACATTTTACTATACTTACTGATCGCATTCCAACCCATCTAAGCGCCAAGGATACTCACCATAAAATTTATCTGCCTTCATAATATAGCGATGTCCTCCGGATCCAAGGTACACTGATTTATTGGATGCATGATTTGTCGGAAATACAGTAAGCAATACAATGGCATCTGCTTATACATTAATATAATATACCATTTCCGATTACCTTTATAATAAGCACCAGTAATGCATATTACCGATGCAATAACAAGATTCTGACAGGTAAAACGTAAGGTTGATGTGTGGTGTTTTTATTACAATAAAGTATTGTAATGAATTATTATCAGATTCATCACTTTATGGTCAATTTTGTAAATAA
The DNA here is from genome assembly GCA_932273695.1 of Apotomis betuletana. Taxonomy (NCBI): domain Eukaryota; kingdom Metazoa; phylum Arthropoda; class Insecta; order Lepidoptera; family Tortricidae; genus Apotomis; species Apotomis betuletana. The sequence continues at coordinate 10,511,417 of OW026309.1, read as the reverse complement.
TAATCGACCGTTTTCAAGAGATACCAATAAGCGGTATCAGCTGGTAACAATGGTTAGTTATTATCGAATGAGTATTTCAAAGCAAAAATCAAATATTGGTGAGGATATTTTATTCCATAATACAGCATAAGACAAACCGGAATGTCACATTTCGCATTTTCATATTTTTTTTGATTCTCATAAAAATAAAAAAAGACTATTCACCACACGAGCCACAGTGTATCCTTGGATAATTAGGTTTTAACAATTTCTTCTAAATTATTATAAAAATGCTAAGTTATAATTAATTGTGTAAGAGCAATGTACCGCTGATTCTGAGCACTGTTTCCCCTTAGGCGGAAACACCTCTCAAAATGACACCGTGTTTATCTAATACATACATATACCTAAGTTACAAGAATAATCTCGGTTCGCCGTGAGAAATCCACTGTAAATGCAGGCTCGTCACGACTGGCCGCCCCAACCGTCGATCGGAACTATCATAATGGAAAATACATAACAGCTTACTCTACCTCGTTAACTCCAAAAAATAAACTATCATCATACAATAAGTCGTTCAAATAAGTGGAATATGCACATAATTGGTGGTACCACCATACAATCGAGAGGGAGCACGTGAAAATCGTTATACTTATAAAACTCAAGTGTCAAAGCGATGTGAATAGGCTCCAGGCGGCGTTCCCTGCCCGCGTCTCCCCAAACCTTAGAATCAAAGTCAGCAGTTGTGAAGTAACTTTAAATACTTTATTACGACAACTTAATCAACATTATAGTACACATACAAAACATGTTATGCTGTGATTCGTTTTATCACGTGTTAGCTACATACCTATCCACATCACGATGCGCGATCACACAAAAGTGTATTCTTCCGTTCGTTTACTGGTAATAATTAATTATAAACAAAATTGTATTTTTGTATTAACTTTACACACTATATTTTGTTCAACGCGATCAGGGATCGAACCGTCAAAGCACGCGGGCGGTCCCGCGCGCTCGCGGCGCGGCGATGCCGAATGCGTTGTAGTTCGGTCGCGAGCCGACGGCGTATCAGTAAGTAATACATTTATGATTCCGCACATAATACATTGTATTTATAGCAAATAAAGTTAACATATCTTAAACCATAGTCTCTTTCAGTTATCAGATTTGTCTGTGGCGCACTGACGATTAGCGGCTGGCGTTCTTGAGTTGGTTGGAGAGCCAGTCGAGCCCCTCGTACAGCCCGTCGCCCGACGTGGCGCACGTGGCCTGGATGTACCAGTTGCGGTTGCGCAGCGAGTGCAGCCCCAGCTTGTCCGTGATCTCCGCCGCGTTCATCGCGTTCGGCAGGTCCTACACACACCACACAACCATCACTATATGCAAACAGATCGCCTGGTGACAACCAAAACTCACTAATATTTCTGTCACTGCTCTTCAAAACGTCGTATCTAGTAAGTAGATTGGCACTGAGATACGATGTATTTGTTATTTAGTGAGTTTTGGTATATATTTTGCATATGACTATTACTATCAAAAAAAGTCTAAGCAAATAATTCTGCGTATTACTCTGCATAGCAACTTTTGCAGCTTCACTAACAAAGTCGCTTTCTCTGTCCCTATGTCCCTTTGTATGCTTAAATCTTTAAAACTACGCAACGGATTTTGATGCGGTATTTTTTAATAGATAGAGTGATTCAAGAGGAATTTTTATATGTATAATACATGCATAATTTATCAGCATTGCACCCGTGCGAAGCCGGGGCGGGTCGCTAGTATATTATACTTGAGCTCATTGTTACAATTCATTGCATATTGGTAATTTCAAAATATCAATTGCAGATGGAATTGAGCTTATAAGCTATCATTGAGCAGGTTTTGATTTGATTCAGGCATTCCGCAATAGTATAAACACCTAACTTTGTTGCCTCATTCGTACCAGTTCTAATGAAATGACCTCGCGTGTTTCAATGTGAAACCTCTTGGAAATCAATTAACATTTTCTTATTCACTTTATGACCTAGACATTGTAATGGGTAACTTAAACTATAAATTTCAAGTAAATAAAATATTATTAGTTAAAGTTACTTTATATATGACATCTGGAATCACATATAAATGGCTAAACATAGACATGTGCATGCTATTGTTATTGAGAACATTTTAAACTTATTACTCAGACAATTGTGGTAGAGAATGAATTGCTTCGCATTGTGCAATTTATAGCAGTGTATGTCAATAAAGTGCGCCATTGCAAAACAATCTAAAATTAAATCATGTGATGAAAATGTCGCATGAATAATTAATTAATAACCATCAATGAAATCCATGGAATTAATAAAATCACAAGGCTTGCGAAACTACAGCCGTAAAAATCGACATTTTTTGTAAAAATCTTTTTTGGTAAACTGTTGGTAAAATCTTCTTTATGCTCTAATCACTCCGAAACGGCTCGACTGATTATAAACAACTTTAGTACAGGGATACCTGGACATCTAAAGATGGTTATAGGATACTTTCTATCAGACTTTGGTAAAAAAAAAAACGCGGACGATGTTGTAGGTAACACTTAATAGTATTAGGAGTGTGCTAGTCTAGTCTGCTACCCACCCTGTTGTCACAACTTCAGATATTTCCAATAAATCAGCAAGAACTGGCATTATTGAAATAAACTTACCTGTTTGTTTGCGAAGATCAGAAGTACAGCATCCCGCAACTCATCTTCACTTAACATTCGCATGAGCTCTTCTCGGGCCTCTCCAATACGCTCCCGATCATTACTGTCTACTACAAAGATGAGACCCTGAAAATTTGACATATTCTATTAATATATTTGTACTCCATTAATACTCATGGTACTAGTTTTCACTTGCAGAACAACCCAATGATGAAAATGAATACATACTATGGGATTTTTACTCTATATATGTTTCTATGGATAACTCAAAAAGCTTAACACGTCCGTCTCCAGTGACACAAAGTAAGTGTTCAAAGAATTGTGACAGTTATTTGTGGCACTCATTCAATTTGTGTGGCATAGGTGAAGACCAACATGTTTCATTTTTTATTCGTATGGCATATTATGTACAGTTTTGTATAAGTGAATTTTAAGATCTTTTATCCAATGGATTCTGTCGTTTCCAAGGACAAACAAGCCTACAGGGTCGCCGTTATACATGTTAAGACGTATGCAATGCAAAAGAAAAGAAATTATAACTGTGCAAATACAATTTTGTAACAAATTCAAATTTTATTACTATGTCGTAAATGTATGCAATATGCCATTACAAAGTTAAGATCAATCAGAGTTAGGCGCATTTCATGAGCAAGCACGAACATTTTAAGACATATAATATCATACTTTAAAAAAATTAATTTTGATAATTTATATATTTTATAAGAGTATTATTTAAGCATTAAGACATATAATATCATACTTTAAAAAAATTAATTTTGATAATTTATATATTTTATAAGAGTATTATTTAAGCATAAATTACACTATGCATCGTGTAAATATAAAGCAATTGCTTTAAAAAAAATAATTTTGATAATTTATATATTTTACAAGAGTATTATTTAAGCATATTACACTATGCATTGTGTTTTAGCGTAATTATTTGATTTGATGGTGGCATAGTGAAAAGCACTAACCATATTCATGAAACACACTCACGGAATTTGGAGTAATAAGTAAAATGTTAATATAAATCATAGTGTGATACCTGATTATTATTTATTTTAACCAACCAAAACAAAATACAAATACATAATATGACTGGACTTCATAAATGGTTAACTTTTTCCTCTAAGTGTAGGCAAAGGTTTTTACAAAATGGTGACTCAACCCAAGATTTACGGGGATATAATAGAGAATAGAATAGAGTATCATCTCTGCCAAAAAGAACAATAGATATTTGAATGTCATTGACATAATTCATTTAAATGTATACATTTTAATTTAATGCTCAGTCATCTCTTGAGAATTTGGAATCTCTGAAGAGAAGTCAATATAATTTTCAAGCTCTAAAAGCAAGAGCAGGGGCGTCTAAAATTTAATCTTTCGACCGCTCAGCTTGGTGACGGAAAACTGTGTCTCTGATACCAAGCTGACAGTAGCTAATATGACATTGTATAGTGGCAAATGGCATTGTGGCATCTGGGGTATAGCATTGAGTTGCCATCAGTGCCACACAATGATGTTTTTATAGTAATACTTTCTAGAACTTTCTGAATAATAAAAGTAATCAGGCATTTTATCTTTATCTTCTCAAAATTAAATTGCTATAATCGTGTGTAGCAATAAAAAAAAGTTGTTGTCAGTTCTAAACTTCAAGAGCAATTTGCCTAAACCTTTTAAATAATAAAATACTTGCTATGAATTATCAATAATATAACTTATTATATCACTCACCTGTGTGTTCTGGAAGTAATGCCTCCACAGTGGTCTGATTTTGTCTTGGCCGCCGACGTCCCATACAGTGAAACTGATGTTTTTGTATTCTACAGTTTCCACATTGAATCCTGAAAATTTTAAATTTATGGAATAGTATAAAACTGAACATACATGAAACAATTAAAAGAGACGGTAGACATTATGTTGTACAGAGAAATCAAGTAGGCAGCTATATAGGTACTTCATCAGACATACTGCATGAATTTGACTTTTTTTAGTGTTAAAAATGAACAAAACAAAACTTTTGAACAAAAGATTGAGACAATCAAGAGGAAAATGTAAAAAAAATTTATACAAGGCATACCTATCAACTTCTTAATAATTTAAATAAACCAAGATAAGGCAACACCCCTTTTTTGGTTGATAAAAAGAATTATTCATACATTTAGTCATTTCCAATTATACCTCCATGAACACTAATGTAAGGGAACAAGTAGTGTTATATATCAGTTGTAAAACATCTTGTTACATGGACTGAGTCATCAACCACAAAAATAACTTATTGGATGATTGCTTGAATTAGAATATTATAATAATTGTTAAATAACATTGGGTTGTGTTCAGATTATTTGATAACAAAACAGATTGACAAATAAAGTTAAAAAACTTAGTACTATGTGGCAAGATTTATCACTAACCTATGTGGCAATTTCTCTGGTACATTTCTTTAAGTATTGAGTAAATTTAATTAGTCCATTATGAGCCAAGTAATGGCTGGATGGCTATTAAATATAGCATATTGCAATAACCACAGAATATGACTATGACTAACAAGTACCTTTGTGTTACAAATGATGATGTTCATTTAATAGGTTAATTATAATACACTTCCTGGATCATGAACTAAGAATTATCAGATCATTTAAATTCAGCTTATAACTAAACCAGGACGAAAACGATAAGCAAATCTTAGTGACACAATATATAAGAAATTGATGGAGGTTATCAGTCAACATATGTTGGAGGAATAAATTGTTTATACCTAGTTGTGTACATACTCACCAATAGTTGGGATTGTTGTAACAATTTCGCCTAGTTTCAGTTTGTACAGAATTGTGGTTTTACCAGCGGCGTCGAGACCAACCATCAATATTCTCATTTCCTTCTTGCCAAATAGGCCTTTAAATAAATTTGCAAACATATTCCCCATTTTTCAGCCTTTTATGTTTTCTGAAAGAGAAAGTATTAATTAAAAAAAAGTGAGCCTCTGTGAGTCATCCTTCCATCAGTCTACGCGTTAATCAATGATAATGACATGGCAAGTTGCTGGAATCCCACATAGAAAGGTAGACGAAATCTATGTTAATGCATGTTATTTCACTGCACTGAATAGCACAAGCAAAGTTAAATATTGCGTTTTCTTAAAAACGACCTTCAGTAGAGCGTCAGCACTTGCACTTCCAACAAAGATTAACTAGCCAACACCGTTGTAGGAGCTGCGGTCACCACCCTCGGCTGGTAGCGTCGTCATAAAGTCACTCTTGCTGTTCTTTCATTAATAACTTAAATTTTAAACACTGTTAGGAGTCAAAACTAAGTAGTACTTACGTTTCCACACGAAAATACCTTCACTAACGAGAAAAAAACGCTACACTTAAAATGAAATCTCTGAAATCCGCTGGATGTCAAAATGGCGGCGAACGTGGAAGTTATTCGTGCCTATGCCACGTATCGGTGAAAGTGGCCAGGAACAATAACGCTTGTGATGAAAAATGGGTTAAAATTTTCGATAAAATAATACAACCGAGATAATAATTCAGGAAGATGTATCGCGCAAAGAAAGAAACAAACAAATATTTATATGTTATGCGTAATATCTATGATTGAGTGTATACATACCTTAATATTCTGTATTATTTGGAGGCGTTAATTTAAAGAGCCCAAATAGACCTTTATGTTGCCAGTTAATTAATTTTCCCATATTCTGATTATTTTTTAAAATCATATTTAAGGGACCAATTATATAAATTGTAAATTGAAGATGGTAATACAACACAAACTAAAACATTACATGTGTTTTACAAAATAGAATTATTTATATTATGACATATGAGTAAACACTTGCATTAATTTTTTGTGTGTGTGTTCAGTGTGCTTTATTTATAAACAATGTATCAGAAATCAGTTGTCATTGTACGGGCAATACAACACGGATACGGAAATGAGCTTAGTGACATTGACACAAGTGACAATTTGATTTGACACTGACACTAGTTGAGAAAACAAAACCGCGTGTCAAGTCAAAATGTCAAAACAAATCGTCCTTTCTCGTTTCTCGATATATAACAGAATTGTCTCAATATTTCAATTTTAACTCGTTAACATGGACACGCAAACTTGGCTCTCTCAGCCTCCAAAATACACGACTTTCAGAATAAACAAAATGAGAGAATTTGGTACAAAAAGTTTTGAAAATTGCTTAGAAAACGTAAGTCTTGAAAAAGATCATGTTTACTACGAAGGTTGTTCTAAACGACAACTTATTAGAGCGTTTTATTCCAGCAACGTGAAAAACTGGATTTATTTGAAGTGCCGAAGTTCTACTGCCTCACGCTAGACTGCCTAGTTGTAGAACAATGGACAACTGATGTCCAACCTAACGATAACAACAGTCAAGTAATTGTGGACGCGCTGTGTGCCGCCGCCGTGCTGAGAGGTGCTCATGTGTTCGCCCCGGGAGTCATGGGACTGCCACCTGGTTAGGCACTTACATAGTTCACACTATTTTTCCGTATTATTTATTTATTTCAATTTGGTACTTTCCTGCAGTCACTAGAAATTATGTCTTGCTTGCCATTCATTTATGTTTACCTGTAAATACACCGACAATATCCATGTATATTGTTTTACGCTTTTGGCAAATTTTCAATGAAAAATTGTCAATTTAAGGCAGCCAGCTGACCATATAGCGTAGTGACTTCACAACACATTATTTTCTTTGAAATTTCATATAGTCTAAGACCAAATTAAGAGGCCTTATTCCTTTTAAAAAAAATTTTTTTCATATTATGACAAAGATATTGATAATTTCAACCAACTTTTTGAAGTGAATAATACTTTTCCCAGAGTTCTAGGTAGTAACATAGCTATATCATGCTTTCATTGCGTGCAGTCAAAAAAAAGTTGTAAAAACTAATTCTGCATGAATTTTCTTAATTTCGAGTAGTTTTTGAAACAAAAATTATCAATGAAAAATTCAAACTGTAGGTTTCAAATATATACCTACCTATACATCTCAATAACCCTGTTCTAGGTAGTTACATCAATAATATGTTAAGAAACATGTTTGATCATAGAGAAAAATGTCTAAAACAATCAGCATTTTAAAAGAAATGTGGCCTTGCCTAGCTTGCCTGTTGAAAGGGCCAACCTCTAATATATTTATATGAAACCTCTCTTTTGTGCCAATGTCAATTGTTTAATTTCCAGGTTGTGCTATCAATGATAAAATTGACATCTATGGAGATTTGGAAGGGAAGTGTAAGAAGGGGCTTAAAGTTGAATACACTGGGCAAAAATTGTTTGTTGGTACTGGCTATCTGAAAATGCTTCGACATGAGCTGTTTAATGATGGCAGCCCTCCTAGGTATGAATTAAGTTTATTTGTTTTTTTTTTTAAACCAAGAAAATCCATTAAGGAAACTGTACTCAAATATTCTATAATAGTTAATCCATTGAAAATTGTATGTATCTCTCTCCCTCAGCTGTAACTTGGTAATACTTACCACATAAATAAAAAATATAATTTGAATGTTCTTGTTTAATGTACTGAAAAAGATTGAGAACCTCTGAATTACATATACCATTGGCTTTTTTTTATTATCAATTCATAGATCTTTTTTTTTCAGTGGAATTGCCATTGAAGTAGCCCTTCCTGCTTCAAGATTACCAGTTATCAATGAGTCAATATACCCTAAAGGAGCCCTAGTTCTCCAGAACCTCCCATCCATGGTCTGCGGGTGGGTGGTGGACGCTCAGCCCCAGGAGCTGATCCTGGACATGTGTGCAGCACCTGGTAATAAGACTACACACTTAGCTGAGATGTCTAATAATCAAGTTAGTAGAACTAGATGTGTACAAATATTTCATTATTTCACATTCCTTACTGTAAATAATAGATATTCTAACTGTTTCATGACATTATAATAAAATTATGAGATGCTACTTTAATTCTCTGCACCCACTTAAAGTATCTCTGTTTGGCCGGATGGTTGACTAGTAGAGAATGCCATTAGTTATTAAATTCGCCATTTGTCCTGACTTTTGTTTTGTGCAATAAAGTTTAAATAAATAATTCCAATTTCGTCCCATGGAAGAAAAAGTCATATCCAAACTCTCTTATTTCACTTATTTGTTTTTTCATTTGATGAAATGAAATTATCTATACTATTATAAAAGCCTAGGTTTGTATTGCAAATAATTTTTCTATCTCAGGACCGTCATTTGTTTTGTACGGGCACACGGCGCCGTGCCAACCTGGCGCCATCTGTTTTCATATTTTCCTTCGTCCTGGCATCACGCCAAAATGGCTGGACATATTTTACCCAAATTTGATACAGGGATAGCTGGACATCCAAAGATGGTTATAGCCTTTATAGTATATTTTTTATCCGTCTACGGTAAAGAAAAAAATACGCGGACTAAGTTGCGGTCACCTCCTACTCCTAGTTTGAAATAAAAATACGAAAATTGAGTATTCGGTCGAATATTTTCTGTGAAACGAAATTCTATCAAATTTCTTACACAAAGAAACAATACGATTTACTACTACATATGTCATTTTCATTTCAGGCAGTAATTATCGCAATTGATAAAACTCCTCAAAAGGTGGCGAAAATAAAGGAAAATTGCGATAACCATGGAGTAACTTGCGTCAAAGCCTACTCCTTTGATTCGACAAAATGCCACTCAGAACATGGCAGTATTGAGAAAGGCCCACCTTTTAGTGCTAATACATTTGACAAGGTTCTCCTGGATGGACCATGCAGTGGGCTTGGGCAGAGGCCTCAGCTTATCAATAAAATGACACCTAAGATGCTGCAGTCATTCAAATTTGTGCAGAGGAAGCTGATGGAAGCTGTAAGTAATATCTCTAATTTATAGCTTAATATACCTTGGTCGGCCAATGATAATCTCATGGACTCTAATGTGATCATCATATAAATAAATATTAAGGGAGAATCTTACACAAATCTACCTAGTCCCAAACTAAACAAAGCTTGTACTATGGGTACTAGACGACGATATATATATACCTAAATATAACATCCATGACCCAGGAACATTCGAGTTCATCACACAAATATTTGCCCCAGCCGGGATTCGAACCGAGGACCGCGTCTCAGTAGGCAAGTGCACTACAAACTGCACCAATCGCGTCGTCCGAACTATCAGCCGATAGACGTCCACTGCTGGACAAAGGCTTCTCCCAAAGTTCTCCACAACGATCGGTATAGAGGGCGGCCTCATCAAATTTCTGCCCGCGATCCTAACCAGGTCGTCGGTCCACCTTGTTGCCTTCCCACGCTGCGTCTTCCGTTCCGCGGTCGCCACTCAAGAACCTTTCAGCCCCAACTCCAAAATGTGATAAATCTATCTATATTTGTATTGAAAATCAGTTTTCTATGGAAAGCGGCGTCATGAAATATCAAATATTATTTATTAATCTGTAACTTATTAAAGATTAACGATAGTTGATATTTAACCAGCATTTAAAGCATCTTTCAAATACATCCTTTGAGTTTGCCTCAAATCAAAATAGAAGTATCATAAAAAAATAAAATTGACTTTAAATATTCAACAATCCTAATTAATTGCAGGCCGTGAATGTCCTGAAAGTTGGAGGAGTACTGGTGTACAGCACTTGTACGGTAACAGAAGAGGAGAACGAGGGCATGGTCGTCTGGGCGCTGAGCAAGTTCCCCGCCCTGCAGCTTGTGCCTGCTGAACCACTCCTGGGAGGCCCGGGGCTGCCTTGTATAGGTCTCACGGATACTCAAAGGTAAGTGCTGAAAGTGGGAGGAGTCTTATACAGCACTTGTACGGTAACAGAAGAGCAGAACGAGGGCATGGTCGCCTGGCCGCTGAGCAAGTTTCCCGGCATACGGCTTGTGCCTGCTAAACCACTCCTGGGAGGACCGGGGCTGCCTTGTATAGGTCTCACGGATACTCAAAGGTAAGTGCTGAAAGTGGGAGGAGTGTTGTAAAACTTGTAAAGCACTTGTGCGGTAACAGAAGAGCAGAACGAGGGCATGGTCGCCTGGGCGCTGAGCAAGTTCCCCGCCCTGCAGCTTGTGCCTGCTGAACCACTCCTGCGAGGACCGGGGCTGCCTTGTATAGGTCTCACGGATACTCAAAGGTAAGTGCTGAAAGTGGGAGGAGTCTTATACAGCACTTGTACGGTAACAGAAGAGCAGAACGAGGGCATGGTCGCCTGGCCGCTGAGCAAGTTTCCCGGCATACGGCTTGTGCCTGCTAAACCACTCCTGGGAGGACCGGGGCTGCCTTGTATAGGTCTCACGGATACTCAAAGGTAAGTGCTGAAAGTGGGAGGAGTGTTGTAAAGCACTTGTGCGGTAACAGAAGAGGAGAAAGAGGGTATGGTCGCCTGGGCGCTGAGCAAGTTTCCCGCCCTGCAGCTTGTGCCTGCTGAACCACTCCTGGGAGGCCCGGGGCTGCCTTGTATAGGTGTCACGGATACTCAAAGATAAGTGCTGAAAGTGGGAGGAGTGTTGTAAAGCACTTGTGCGGTAACAGAAGAGCAGAAAGAGGGGCATGGTCGCCTGATCATCCTGTCACTCGATTGTATAGTCGAGTTCATTTACATCTGCACACTTACGAGAACAAGAATATCTGAACACGGTTTTATGCTCCTGACAATAGAGTCGTGTTCAGATATTTTTGTTCTCGTAAGTGTGTAGATGTAAATTAACTCGACTGTACTTAATGTATTTTTTTGCACCCATTACAGTGCGAGAGCGACTAGTAGTAGAATAGTAGGTAGACCAGTAGCCTTAAACTATCTTGTATCCACATGTGCTAAGAAAATACTCAAAAAATTGTCACACATTTTATATTTGAGTATTATGCAAAAAAAAACAATTGTACTTATGTTTCAATGGGAATAATAAAAAAGTCCTTTTGTCTGTTCCACTTCAAGTTTGAAAATGGAAGTTTTTTTTTTTGTATGTACGAGCATTACGTAGTGGAAACTAAAATTCTTGTAGGTACAACATTTTGGGTTTTTTTTTTCGGAAACGCCTGCCGAGTGACTAATTGACGAAAAACAAAAAACTGAAGCGGTGCTTGAGGCTGCCTGTCCACAAAAACAAAGCGGAGATGTAGGTACATATAGGTAAATAGTCCAATCACATTCCTCAGATTTAAATGCACTATTTTGGTGGTCTTCACAAAAACGCAGCCTGATTGGTTCATTTTCTCCGCTCCCCGTCTGTGGCTGGGCAGCCTTAGTCAGCTTTGCATCGCTTAATATTAATGTGTTGTGTTCAAAATGGTTATTTGAGAATGCAACAAAATAAAATAGACTGTACGTGTGTATATCCTTTATTAAACCCATGTCAAAATATATTAAAAATAGTTGTGACTGCTTATTCTACGAACTAGGAGTGTGTGATGTTAAATCATTCGAGTTGATAATCTATGATTTATTTCTTTGTACCTTACACTGTACTATAAAAAATACTAACCAAATGATGGCAGCTCTCGAGTTTATGGCATAATTATAATGTCTAACAATGAATATTGTTGTTTTGTTAGTAAATTAAAATCTCAATACAAATGTAAAACCGTAAAATAAAAACATTCTCTTGTTATATCAATAATCCATTGGATAAAATATTGACTCAAAATTTGTACCCGTCTTATTTCACTTTGAAAATAGGGAATTTAAAGTTTTTGGAAGACATAATTAATTGGTAGTTCTGGCTATGAAGATCTACAAACTGCAGCTCTTTAATTTTTCCTCACCATGTCAAATGCCGACCAGTGTTTTTTTTTTATTGTGTTTTAAAGTCAGAGAGCCCTTCAGCTAAAAAGTAAGGAAACTGTCATTACGAAAATATAAAAAAATAATATTTAGAAATAACCATGGTGAGGAAAAATTAAAGAGCTGCTGTTCGTGGATCCTTATGGAAGGACTTTCGGAAAAAATAATTAAATGTCTTCCGAAAACTTGACATACCCTGGATGGATAAATATATCCAAGAGTAAACAATCAAGCATTGTGGGTATTTTTATTACCACAAAAAAAGAATGCAATCATGTATCACAAAATATCACAATGAATGATTATTGTCTTCACGATTTGTTACAGAGCCATGCTGCAAAGATTCGGGCCCGAGGAAGACCATCTAAGGCCACCAAGCCATCCCATATATAAAGACACAATCGGATTCTTCATAGCTAAATTCATCAAAATAGAATGATATCGTATAGGGCTTCTAAACGGGCCTATTTAACTGCAATTTGTGGCCGGCAACTATAGCCGTCCTTATCTTTTTTTTTTTTTTTATTTATTATGCTAAAAAATTACAAAACTGGTACACTTTATATGTTTCTTCTAACACCATATACTAGCGCAAGATGCAGATAATGGCCGGGCCACACATTGCAGCAAAACATGGCCTGTTTAGAAGCCCCAGCAAATCGTGCATACAAAAGATATAATAAACGTATTCTTATCAATTTCTAGTCTTCTTTGTACATCAAAGACTTATTAATTTCAAGTAGTACTACAGGTATAGTAATTTCTGTCTGTTGTCTGTTTATTGTCGCTGTGAAAAGTAATAGTTGTATTTAGAAATATCACGGTATCTGTTATGGGTCGATTGCAAAAAAAATTGTACATAGTTAAAAGCTTAGTTAACAAAAAATCACGATCGCTTCCTTTGTGTGACGAAAGTTAGTCATACAAAATGTATGGGTAACTTTCTCCACACAAAGGAATCAATTAAGTTTTGTTTTAATTAAAGCCCTTAATTATGTATGTTTTTTTTTTTTCAATCTACCCTTATAAATGTATTATCTGGCAAGAGCACAAATTTATCTTAAATGCATAACAAACACCTCTTTAAACACTAAACAAACATACAATATCTGTGTGAATACACTGTAGATGCATAAACTACCTACTTGCCAAAGCTGAATTATCTTATCTTTATTTAAATTACCCACAATAGCCCATTATCTAAAACAAGTGACTGACGAGTAGATTACAGGGATTCGATATTCACCCATAAACCATTTTCAGCCTTCAGAAGGAATCCTCTTTTCTCAAATGCGACAGGATCCTTAGTTTGTGGACACACTGAAAACTTGAAGTTTTTCAGCAAGGAGACCATTGCCAACTTGGCGGAGTACATCGCAAAACGTAGACCTGAAATTGACAGAACGGTATTCTTATTTTATTAGAGATAAAAAATAAAGTTTGTGTTGTGTTATAGGATATGATTATGAACCAAGTTTGAGGAGCCGGGAATTGTGAATAATGATTAAGTTAAGCTACTTAGGTCGGTTAGGTTTGAAATGAATTATGAAAAGTCCTAATTTATCACTTGAACGTATGTACCATAATGCCCCCGACCCGGGCATCAAAAAATATGCGTTTATCGCTTTTTGTCTATAACATAAATGTTCAACACGTTTTGAAATTATTCATTATCATAACTTTGGTTATTTAATAATTAATATATAGCAATAATAGTTAGCATCATCAAAATTTGTTTAAAAGACGTAACTGCCAATCAAGGAAATTGTGACACGTACCTTTTTCGCTCTTGTCACAATGACAATAAGGGTCGAAACGGTTCGCATTTTTAAATAGATACCTACGTAGGTTTATTTCAATCATGTATACATTGTTAATTCACTAGTTCCATTAATAACAGCGATACTAAAGACGCATTCTAACTCTCAAATCCGAAACCAGTTTTTAGAACCGTTAACCGGTGTCACCGCATCGGCCCCAAGTTTACCTACATCTCATGGAGTCATTCATTAAAATACCTACCAAAATGGACGCTGCCTAGGGTATGCAACTGTACTTTTATGGTAGCACAGGTGAAGCAGACAGTACAGAAATCAACAAAGGAACGTATGTAATTTTGCCAATATGCAATGTCGAATGGGACTGGGCTGGCCACGTTAGCCACATGCAAGAGAGGTGGGCTGATATCGTCACCAAAGGCGACGACGGCAAGGAAGACCGAGACGGAATTGGCGGGAAATTAGACACATTCCTTCTTAGTCGACTGGCCGGAAATAACGGCTAATAGGGAGACCTAAACGAGAGGTTTCTGCCCAGGAGTGAGACACTAACTTAATAGTACATTACTGCAGACGCCGGGAAATAAGGGCTTGCCGGCTGAGTAGGTATAGACGGCCGACCGTAAGGGAGGCCGTCTAGTGATACGAAGCCGGCAAGCCCTTTTCACGGCTAAGGCATGTATAGTGCTTTTCTCAAACATATGCAATGAAACAAAAAAATACACCACTCAAAAAAACATAATTCAGCTGTTCAGCCAGTTCATGAACACAGACGCCATGTTTAAAAAAAATATTTTTAATTTTCCCTCCAATCCCTCTATATATTTTTTCTTTAATAAGTCCACGTGTGTAGTGTGCGAATATTAGGGCCATTATACACAACCTGATAATAAGAATCTTAGTTTCTATAATAAGTAAAATAAAGGCAGAGGATTTTTAATATTGTCTATGGTCTCTGGTGACTTACGTATAGACGGTATTTTCAGTTCGTGTGTACTAGGCATTAACACGGATATTGTTGCTCCGATGGCTGAATGGGTAGCTACTAGAAAAAAAATAATATCAGCTGTTCATACACACAGACGCCATGTTTACATTAAAATTAAAAACAAATTACTTCCCGGCTTAGGCCTTCAATTTTGTATGAAATTCCTTTACAGTTCTCTCGAATTGTTCCGCCCGAAACTTGACACTTCGAAGCCTGTTCTAACGCACGTTACGGCGATATTTCATTGCATGTTTGAGAAAAGATACTTATGTCAAATTGTCTATACGTACGAACTAGTAACTACTACATTCATGAGGTGCCTTTCTTAACCTTTCTACCTAATTTACTTAAATTTAATACATTCTATAAGTACACATACCTATACAGTTTCTTGGACCAGCCCCAAAAGCCAAAAACAGATGCGATGGCCTATTATTCTTCTCGTCGCCCATGAATCTCTCCGGCCGGAACTCCTCTGGTTGAGGGTAAATATCAGGATCTGTATGGATCCCGTATACCGGTATGGCCACCACGTCTCCGACGTTGAGTTCAACTGATGTACCCGGCATAGTATACTTCTTTGTGCATACTCTGTCGATTCGGGCGACAGGAGGGAACATGCGTAATGTTTCTGTAGCGAGATAAAAAAGCATTGCTAAAGAAGCTGGAAAGACAGTATAGTAAAATAGAAGCGTCCGGGCTTATACTCTTCAAGCCCGGACCTCGCCAAGCTATCTTACTATCCCACAGAGGCATATTCATATGGATGTTTCCGACTAACCGACAAATCGGTTTTCAAATTGCCAATTGGTCGGGCGACTCTAAATGCTGCTGAATGGTTTACGTTTCCGCGCGACTCTCGTCGAATCTCGATCTCTAGTAGAGATGGGCCGAGTATGGATTTTGCTGACTAGCTAACTAACCAATTTTCAAATTGCCGGTTGGTCGGCCGATTATTCGCAAACTATAAAATGATCTCCAATACCTACTCAGTAACCCACTAGCCGGTGATCGGTGACTAGTAGGTGCATCTCTAATTTCAACCTTTCCGGAGAAATACGCGGAAACTTATCGTTACATAGTGTTATTTAAAAGCGATCAAGCAAAACAAAATGGAAATTGAAGTAAGATTGAAAAACTACTTTTGAAGATTAAATCGTATTTTCTAGTTTCAACCTTTGCTTTTTGTTTTTGCATAACGTAATCAAATTAAAATTGAAATATGACTATATTTAACACTACGCCCGCCGTTTTTGGGGTAGGTATTAGTAAATTTTGTCATATTTTGAGGTCGTGACTGGCTATGGTCGGAATTTACCTCAAACAAGCATGTCCTTTGTCACATGAAAATCTATTACAAGACCATCCATTTGATGAGCACCCAAGCTTTGGTTTGGTCATAAGGACGCTCTTTTTGTCTATGTTTAAGAAAAGAGAAAAAATAACGAGTCTATTTAGTTACATACCCAGTAAAAATCCGTCTAAATAAGACAGTTCCGAAAGCAGCTCATAAGACATGTCTTTTCCTTCAGTCAGCTCTTTGATATGCGCTCTTAGTTTTTCTTGGATTTCTGGCTTGATCGCCAGCATGTGGATGGCAAATGACAGCAGTGTACTGGACGTCTCATAGCCAGCCATGAGGAACAGTAGAGACTGCGCGTCGATCGTGTCATCATCTAATACTGTAATAATCAAAACATTGAACCATTGATAAGATCAAAGCCTAAATATTGGTGTCTCCACAATAATATAGGTAATGAAATCTTACAGAAATGTTTAATCAAAGCATTGTTTAACCCCCGAAGAAAAAGAGGGATGTTAGTTAATGTGTGCAAGTACTTTATTTATGGGTCTGTTTGTAGCATCTTAGTGTCCAACTGGATGATCCGATTTGAGGGCGGGTATTTTCAGCTAGCATAGCTTTTAGCTATGTTTAGTCGAAATACAAGCAGTTAGTATCCAAGATATTCAGCCACTTGTGTCGGCGCTTTTAAGGGTTCCGTAGTCAACTAGGAACCCTTATAGTTTCGCCATTTTCGTGTGTCCGTCTGTCTGTCTGTCCGTCCGCGTCTTAGCTCCGTGATCATTAGTACTAGACAGCTGAAATTTAATTTGGCATAAGTATACGTATGTATCACGCCGACAAAACGGTAAAATAACAACTAAAAAAAAAACTTTTTTTCGGGTACCTACCTCCCGTACACCTAAAGTGGGGGTGATTCTTTTAAAAACCTAATCGAAATTCAAGAATCGAAAAGGGGTCTTCAAACATCATTAGGGTTCCGTGGTCAACCAGGAACCCTTATAGTTTCGTCATGTCCGTCTGTCCGTCCGCGGCTTAGCTCCGTGACCATTAGTACTAGAAAGCTGAAATTTGGTATGATTATGTGTATGTATCACGATCACGACGACAAAACGGTAAAAGAAAACATGAAAAAAAAAAGTTATTTTTCGGGTAGGTACCTCTCGTATCTACACCTAGTGGGGAGAATGTTTTTTTCGTTCCAACACTAGTCAATCAATCAACAGTGTCGGGTGTCGTTGTAGGTCTTTTAAAAATAATAGGGGTCTCCAAACATTATTTTTTGATAAAGTTAGCAGTTTTGTAAATATTCGCTCTAAAAATAAAAAAATATGGAAAAATTCATGAAAATGAGGCCTTATTTATAAGTGCTTTCAATAAAAACTATATTGAATAAAATCGGTCGAGCCGTTTTTGAGTTATCACAAAAATTCATAATTTTCTTTAAAATGACTTAAGTGCCGCGCGGTGTCTTTACCTATACTTCGAACGTTACACATATTAGTTAAGTGCCATACTGTATTAAAACATTTCGCTCAATCTGGCGCGTATAATCGATAACTTCCAGAAGGTAATAAGTAATTACACTTACTTTGGCGTCTACGACCTTTTTGTAGAGCTTGAAATCTTTCTCGTAATTTAAACCTTGGGCTTCAAACCGCTGTTTTAAGCCCGTCTATTGTGAAGGATGGGCAACTACGGAACCCTACACTGAGCGTGGCCCGACATGCTCTTGGCCGGTTTTTTATTATTACTATTTCGGTTGTTTAACGTTAGACAGTAGAATAAAAATGGGTAAAAGGAATATGTTGATATCTTACATACCTATTGATGTTGACGATTCCTTATCGGAATGTCCTTTCTCACCGCCATCTATAAGGAGTTGCAGAAAATCGTTTCTCCTAAAATAAAATAAAATATGTTCGACGTTATTAAATATTAATCATCATAATTATAACGCGCAATGAGATCATTGCCCTAGATAGAAAATAGATGCATAGACAGACAGTGATAAGATAAAGCAAACAGTTATGCAAACTAGAGTTTTAAATATTAGTGACAATAGTGACACGAGTTAGCAATTATCATTGTTATTACGAAACGAATATCTAAAACGTAATAAAAATGTATTTAATGGCTTACTTGTAATCCCCAGACCGCCTTTCCTTTTTGGCCGCCTTCAATATCGTAACCAACTCTCTTGTGCTCTCTTCGTTCAAAAATGAGATATTTAGGTATCTGAACATTTTAGGTGCAAATATGAGGAGGAAAAATATGATAATTCTTTTGGATTTTGACATGTAGTTAAACCTTTCTGCAATCTGTAATAATTTAATAAAGTAATTTATATACAAATTTAATTTTAAAAATCTTTTATTTCTTTTTTATGCACATTTCATTACATTAAAAATTCTAACACTAGGTATCTAGTTTGTATATACCCGTAATAGCTATCTTTGTGATTAGTTATTATTAACCAAAACCTATGGCTTCAAAACACTATAAAAGGGCACCCAAGTAACACCGCGCTGTTGCAAAAAGATGTAGGTACTTGGAATAGCTGGGGTGTTAGTGCACGACACACCTTGCACTTTTTGACTATGCGCTGAAACTTGGCACAGTTGATCCTTAGGGGGTCTTGAGTGAATTCAGACCGGGAGCTATCGAGAGCCACCGCGCATTTAGTTAAGTTCGACGCTGCCGCGCTTAAATTAAAGCAACATTTCTCTAAAACTGAACATAATATGGCACGTGATATATCATTTTCAGATAAATTAAGGATGAGGAATGAATTTTTTGGACAAAAATAATCCACTATCAAGCAAAAAAAAAGTAGAAAAATCTGAAAACGTAATTTGTGTCGAGTCGTTCTCTAGGATGTTCCAAAAAAATTAAAATAAATGTCATAAAAAAAATGCCTGGGCCTAAGAATTTTTTTAGGGGCCGTAGGAGGTAGCAAATTACCCCTTCTATCCCCCATTTTAATTTAACTAACTAACCAAACACCCTGTATGATTACCAATTGTTTCAAAAGTATAACAGAAATGTCAAAACAAAAAATATAGTCTTAAAGCTAGACTTATGAAGTTTCTTCTTCACGGACGAACATGGATTGAGATCACCCTGACCTACGCTTAATATTATTTATTATCTCCCATGTTATACTTTTAAAATAATTGGAAATTATATAAAAAGAACACACGCAAATTACTTTTTTCAGTTTTTTCTACTTTTTTATTTATTTTTTTCTTAGAAAGTAAGAATTTTTTATTATTTTTGTTCGAAAAATTGACATGCCATATTATGTATAGTTTTAGAGAAATTTTGCTTAAATTGAAGCGCGGCAGCGTCGAACTAATTTCACTGGAACTCATTTCTTACACTGGCAATGATTTTATGATGGCTTTGTCAACAATGTCAATGTCATTCGTGGTGGTTTCTTTAAAAGACAAATATTTAAAAATATCCAAAGAAAATGTTGAAAACCATTCATAGTCGTGGACGTAATATTATAAATAAAGCGTACACGTTTACCACAAGAAAAACAGCTAGTAAAAGAGTGCATTCCATTATTAGTAGGTATTTTATGCAATTGTTGCACAATGAAGGTTCTTAAAGTCGAGTACCGTGTTTAGGTCACGAGGCTTGCCGAGTGGCCTAACTAAGTACGAGATTTTAAGACCTAATTGTGTAACTATTGCATACAATACTTTTTATAAATCATTTTTTACTTTAATCGTCATTCCCCACTATGAGGGGGTGTAGCAGGATAGCCTAAGAAAAATTGCCCCCAGCGTTTTTGGGTCGAAACTATAATCAAACGATGCCTTTTAAGGAGGTAATGCCCTGCACATATTTTCATCCCTTTGTTACCACCTGGGGGTGAAAAACACCTGATTAGCCCCAAAACGGTTTTATTAATTTTTTCCTAAAATATGAAATGACGAATTTCAAATTTTGTCCAATATGAATGAGACTAAAAGCTATATGTTAAAAAAATATGACACTCCTAGCCATTTAAATTCTTGTAAATAAAAATATTAATCACCTGTATAACAAGTTCGGCTCTTGGTACACACACCATTTTTTTTTCCAAATATGAACCAATTTGTATTCTACAACTACATCATACAGAATTATCATCGACCTAGCCCAGAAGGAACATTACGAAATTAATATGAATTGGCTCTTTTGTGCCTACTATTCATTTAACTCCTACTAAGAGCCTTGCATTATCTATTAATAAACAATTCGCTGGGTGCACGATGACAGCATCAACTAGCGGTTACAATTACGAAGAGTAAGTAAAAAACTAATAATTTCAATGAAATATCGTAATTTTCTTTCATTTTATTGATAATCTATAGTGTTGATAAAATGTTGACCTTCTTTATTTTCCGTCTAAAATGGCAAAATCAGATGTAATTCACACGGACCTTTTCATGGCTGTCTTCACGAGAAGTAAGTTACAAAATAAATAAATTTAACCGAAAAACGCATTTCATGCATAATGCAACCGATCATTTATGACTGTATTTTCGTAAAACAGATTATTTTGTTTTTTCACTTGGCCTGAACATGGCCAAATTAATTATTATAACTGGATACTGCTCAATCAAACACAACATCGCTTTCAAATCCCAAACTACAATAAAATGGGAAACAATTCGTTGTTGCTCAACACGTCCAAAATGTAAAAGAAAATAAACGCATAAACATGCTAGGTACTCCCTACAACATACAATATATAATATTAAAAATGTTGTTCTATAGGTTATACTAAATTTTTCCTCTTGATAGCGATTATCCATTTAATTCGTTGTTCTCGTTTCCAACTTGCTTGTGGAAATTTATTTATTTATGATTTATTTATTCAAATTAGTTACACAGCATTACAGTGATTAAACTAAGGCACTGTGAACTACAAAATTAAACATAAAATAAAATAAAAACTTAAATCTAGTTTGATTTAGGCGACGTAACAGCGTGGCTCCGTTGCGTCGTCTGATCTGGCGCAGGATTCGGCAGATTGCCCCGGAACTGCCGAAACACAACACCCTTCGGCCAGAAGTCTGCACTTGCGATAACTGTTTTTGAATTTGTGATTACTGTTTTTGCCATTGTTTTTGCAATTAACTACGCTGCAGGTTTCGTACCGCATATTTATTTATTTTTAGATGTAGTTTCGCTAGTAAAAAGTGATAGTTGGCCTGAGGAAAGTTCCTTTTTTGGCCACGGCGCGCGCTGCGATCGATTCGTGGTTCCCCCACCACCTACTTCGCACCCAGCGAATATCGTGCGATCAGAGGGATGAAACTTTGTGCAGGGTATTACCTCCTTAAAAGGCATCGTTTGATTATAGTTTCGACCCAAAAACGCGAGGCAATTTTTCTTAGACTATCCTGCTATACCTTTGATTTTTGATAAAACTATATATTTTTAGTGGTCAACTAAAACTGACTTATTAAAAAAAACATGATCGCGATGGTCATGGTGGGTGCCTCGTGATTGGCAATTTTTTGACAAGTAATTTAAACCAATCAGTGAACAGCAGCGTGCTTTTTGAAATTATTAGAGTTGAGAAGATAGATGTCTTATGAATATTAAAGTTCTGTAGCGGGTCCGGGTAACATAGAGTATAGAATTTTGGTACAGGATTAAAAAGTGCGTTGTTGAGATTTTGTCTGCGAAATTATAATTGTCAGAATAAAGTACGCGCATATTAAAATTATATCACAAGGTTACCATAGGAACTGACAGGTATTTAAACTAAATGTCATTATAGTGCGGTTGCGATTGGTTGCAAAATTGCCATATAAATCTTATAAATAGTGCCCTCTTGACAATCCTCATATATTTCTGTTGAAATGTGTCTTGTTAAATGAAATTGAATTAAAAAGGACTTTAAAAGCGTTTCTTATAGGAAAAGCCTAATATTCAATAATATTTTTTAATGGACTAAGTAATACCTAATTCCAAATTTTTTGTTTAATGTGATTCCTGTTTTTACACATACATAGTGATAATAAGTAGAATCTCACCGAGACAGTTTTTTTATAATGCGTGTTTAATGTACCATTAGCATGTAAATTATTTCAATTGTCTGCCCATTGGCACCACATAGTGGTACAGTAATTATGTACCACCGTGCACCAAGTTTTTATAAAAATCAATTTTGTTTTAAAATCATAAAAATTAAGATTAAGGTTGATTTCTTAAATAATATTTAGATTTTGATATATTAGTATTAGTACTAGATTAGTTTAGCTATAATGAGGACTCATAATTAACATTATCAATAGTCTTGAGAGGCAGACATTATTTATCGATAAAAACCAAAACTAAACTGGCACATATACCTTCACAAAGTTGGCGTTTTCATCAGTTAAGGCGTCACATTTGATTCCAAATGCACATGCTCCTATGACTTCCAAGGTGAAATGCCCCATAGTGTCCTTCATTTCAACGTCTTTTTTATCTGGAAATAGAATATATTTGTAGGAACTGCCTGTAAAAGGTATATGTTTGTAATACTGGCTCGCTCGCCGCACGCACACATAGCAATGCGACACGTCCACTCTCGCCCTCGGCTTGCGTGTAACTAAACGCAGCATTCCATGTAGAGATGCGCAGAATGTGTCACTAAAGTGAAAAAAGTGATATGTCTAGGTTACCGAGATATGTAGGTATCACTCATTTAGCTCAATAGATCTTTAGACTATATCGTTCACGAGTGAGTAGAGAACTAGAGACAATCTCGAATTTAAAAGATGAAACAACGAGAAAAACGCGAGAGCGACCGAGAAATACTGAGATGATAGATGAGATACTGAGCTACTTGAATCTTTACTTAGCAAAAGAGCTAGTGAGCTAAAACCAAATGATATAGCTCGTTTGAATCACTCACTCGCTAGCTACACATCTCTAATTCCATGTGACGTGCGCCCGAGACAGTGTATATCTATTTATGTATAGATATATATATATAGACACAAACACTAAATCCCTTCCATGTTAAAAAGCTTTTAATTATTTGAACTCAAATTCACTTCATGCCTTACCTGCATCAATAATGTGTTTGAATTAGTTATACGGAATCTAAACAAGCCCAGTTATGTGTGGATATCGCTGTAAATATTTGTATGTGTTGCAAGTATTGTAATTACGTTTAATCAAGTTAGTTGCACCGTCCACAATTCCTCTGCCTTGCCCTAAAGTTGACCGACAGTGTACCCGTAATACAAGCTTTTCCTTGGTGCAACAAATAATGAATATCCATACTATTTTTAAATTCTAGATTTGCATTATTCTATGGAGAGGGGTTATGATTGCAGGGACAATCTTAATAGCGTGATGTAGGATTGTCATTTGTTTTGTATGGGAGCGCGGCGCCATCTAGTTGGTCATAGTTTCCTTTGTCCTCGCATCACGCCGAAACGGCTGGACAAGTTTTCACCAATTTTGGTACAGGGATAGCTGAACATCCAAAGATGGTTATAGGATACATTTTACCCGTCTACGGTAAAGAAAAAAAAATACGCGGACGAAGTTGCGGGCGCATCATAGTATATAAATAAATGTGTCCTTGGTCTCATCTCCTACGATCGCTTTCTGTTCTTCTACCTTCTTCAGATGCAGCCTTAGTATTTGCCCTAACTGCTCATTCCTAAACGTGACATTCCCAGCGGTGCGTGTCACTAGAATTTTGTTTGTCTCCATTTCTCTATCAAACAGCTCTATAAAAACCTGTATCTCGCCAAAATCGATAATTTCCGAACACGGAAATCCTATTTAAGTATCAGAATTTGAGTAACTTATACCTACGTATGTATATGGATCTGATTGCTTAGGAACTTAATTTTTTTGAAACAATAATATTCAGTATAAATCGTTTATACAAGTTACAGGCAAACAGGTAGACAACAAAGTAAGTAATTAGTTGGTTTATTTGATTAAGTAGGTACATACGTCTCATATTTATGAAATATAAGAAACCGGAATTTAAATTCAGTATGTCGCTTAATTGCCTCGTCGAAAAATAGTTATCAAATCAATTCAAACTGATAGAATACTGTGAAACTCTGTAACTATGGTTGTAACCATGGTTACAGAATTAGGTAAGTAAACGTACCTAAACATGGCTTTTGTAGCTAGCATATATATATATTTTGGTACATCAATAATGCTTACTTTATTTTAGCGATTTGTATTTTTTTAGCGATAAGACCGCCTGTTGTTACCATTTGTAATACTTTTATTTTTCATTTCTTTTGTTATTTTTACTTTTAATTTGTGGTGCACAATAAAGAGTACTATTATTATTATTATATATTTTGTCAATATAATAAGTTTCTGTCAAAAATGACATTTTAGTGGCAAGCTTTTATAGCCGACTGTACTTTTCTTTGGATATCCATCAAATGCTTACTGAGACGATTCTAAAGAGCCCAAGCTCGGTAGGATTGCTTTTTCTATTATAGAGTTCCTATGGCCACCTTCCGGCTCCATCATCAGATCAGCCCCATGGTACCATATTATTGTATTGTCATCAAAGTTAAGTAAGTATGCAAAATTTCAGCTCAATCGGTTGACGATATCTGCTTCAAAATTGAGTTGCAAGATTTCACCCGAACAAACATACTTTAAACATACCATGCAAGTTAAATAAAAGCTTTAAAAATGATATTCGTTGAAGCAAGGAAACAATAGGAACCTATGTTTAGTTTTCTTGAATAACGTCACGCGCATAACTTTAAGGTATGGTTACTTACCATACCTTAACTAGGCAGCTGAATAAATACTGTGGGTTAGCAATCCACCAACAACAACTTTAAAACGACTAATTTGTTGAGATATTATATCGAAACTGACCTATTGCGGGGGCTCAGGAGTGATGCCAAAATTGCCAAATCAACTGATAAAGCAGTAGATCTACGTAGGTATTTTTTTTAAGCAATCTACTGACTTATTTCTAACAATTCAAAAATCTACATAGGTAGTTACTTGTCTATTACACGTTTTGTATTATTTGTCAGCGTCGTTATATAAAGGCCAGCAGCCAATCAGAAATTTTGACCAATCCGGTCAGGTCAAGTATCATTTCTTTACCATAGTCGACCACCGATACGTTATTTACTCCGGAACAAAAAGGATTCAGGAAGAATAAATTAATCATTATGGCCATACCTATATGAAGTACTGGAAAAGTTATGATAAGTTATGACTCATACTGATAAACTGATATCGTTTACTGCTCTGTACATGGACATATCAAAGGCTTTTGACTTTGTTGATCATCAGTCATCACATACTTTTGTCGAAGCTCTGTCCGTGATGGATGATAGATCGATCCCAATGTGTAGAGCGTGGCACGACTATTCTCGAGAACTGGCTTCGTTGCGTACTTATGGTACGGCACCTCTGACCCCACAAGACCGTATCGAAGATTGAGCAAGTTGCTGGTGTATGATATGATCCTAGCTACTTGGTTATGTCGGTGCAAGTACTCGCCGTTAGCAAGATGAGAACAAAGGGAGATGATATGCCTGAGTGACTCACCGGGACGGCGTCATTCCCGTCATATGTCGACCGTACCGTCCTTCAGGATATATCTCCAGGAATTGTTCGTTATCCGCAATTTCACAGACAAAACCTTCGGGTTCCCCGAAGAGATCAAAGCGTAGCCAGTTCAACCACCTGGCTCGCTCGCCGCACGCACACATAACAATGTCACACGCGGGGATCGTTACCGGTATTCGTTAATATTTAAATATCTTTCTAATATCGCGTTTTTATTCAAATGATATTAAATACAATTTAGGTATTGATACAGAACTTTGAAATAAACCAGGTAAAATATAAAAGTGTGTTATAACAAGCGAAATACCGAAATTAAATACCGGTATTCTGTAACCGAATACCGGTATCCGATCCCTGGTCACACGTAACTAAACGCAGCATTCCATGTTTCCATGTAACGTGCGCCCGAGACAGTGTATATCCATGTATGTACTTATGTAATGTAGATACTACCACAAACACTACAATAATTATAATTAAGTTGTTGAGTAATGAAAATTGCACTGTTTTTCAAGTGAAATACATTAAAACAGCTAGGGTAGGTTCCCTATAATTTGTATTTTTTGTACAGTCGGTATCAAAATAGCTAACAATGCTATTGCATTTTTTGTATGCTATTTGACATAATCCAGTAAAAAATTGTCGGCTGCTTTTAATGCTGTACATACCTATAATAATAAAATAAAGATCAGTGGCAATTTTATGATGTTGCATTTGATACCATCAAAAGACGTGTCTTCTATGACACAATTGTTCTGACTGACCTTACTAAAATAACTTTGCATACAAGTTTATACAATCAACATCAACATAAGAACGCACATATGTATAAATTCAAAGACATAGATATATATTTATTCTTACCATATTGTTTCAAGAATTCAACCATTTGTTGTGTGCAGAGCTCAATTAAGGACAACATGTTCCTTAATTTGGCCGAACTAAATGCTGGGGTTAATGTGCTTCGAACTCCTTTCCATTCAGAACCCTAGAATAGAAAAGATTATTTTCATAACTTCATACTTATTTATAGGCATCGGACTTTCGATAGCATGGTAGGGCTTTAGACAGCTATGGAACCAATATTAAAATTAAAATCCAATTCATTCTCATACACATTCATCTATTTCATTCCTAGCTGCCTTTATTGTTATTGTTGTTAACATTCTCGAACATTAAATGACAAACATTACAAAAAAAATTACAATATTAGAAACTCTTAGATTTAACTATATTAACTGTCAATATCATGGATGTTCGATCAATATGTAACCCAATTTACTCTAGAAAACACGGAAAAAATGTATGTATTTTATGATGACAAAAAAAACAATGGCTACACAAATCAGGTCTTTTTATATTCTTCTGACTTTATCCTTGACTATAAAATTATAATTGCCAATGAAATACACTTATGAGAAAGAGTATCAATTAAATTTTAATTTTAATATTGGCACGATAACTCTATAAAGTCCTACCATGCCTTTGAGAGTCCAATGCCTAATTACTTAAATACATAGATGTAAAATAGATGCAGTAGATAATCTTCACCTTTAAATGTAGAAGTGACTGGCTTAAGTATCTTGGTTCATTACTATTTAATGTATTCCGGTCAACAAAATGATCAAAATCCTTTATTGTTATTGCTTTGATGAGCTCAGGGTCTAATATATAAAGACATGGTCTCCTTCCTTCAAATATACCTGCAACACATTACAAATTACATGACACAAGCATAAAGCGTTCCATCCGTGAGGAATATAGGCATACCCATAACCTTAATTGAGCTTAAAAGGATAGGTTTTAAATCTCTATAGCCTCACTCACACCTGACAGGCTTTACTTTTTAATGTCAACATCCTTCTCTGAGGGTTGAATCTATGCTTGAGATCATTTAAATACATTTTAATATTATTTCTAATTTCTATGTAAATAAAAAAAAGAGTAGTTGTTGTGTAAGTAAAATATGTCATGTGGTGTTTTCAAGCATACAAGTGTATTCACATATTTGATTGATTTAAAATTATTTAAGACCCAAACATTTTGAAGGCATGTAAGTACAATTTTGTTATTGCATTACCATTATGAGGAATTAGTGTAAACATAACTCCAGATTTTTTTAAAGCAATATACCAGAATGCAGAGTAAAGCCAAACATGAAAAAAAACTCAACTTACCCCCAAATTTACTGCCTTTGAAATAGTTATAAATCTCAAATTGAAATTTATGAAATGACTTTTTGGCCATCACACGAGAACCCAGATTCCCAACTATAGGATAGGGTTTCATAAACTTGATTCCTTTTTGTTCGAAGAACTCAAATGTACTTGTGTAATACATATAAAGGCCAAAAATCAAAGTAAGAAATAATATAAGCTTCCATTCTTCTAACACGAAGAATATTATTTGTTTGGTTCCACTATTTATTTGCATTTTTGAACCAATATACTTTGTCACCAACAAAACTAATCACTCCTACAGGAAAGAATAGTGCAGCGCAGAATTCCGACCTGCCGCATTCAAACCAAGTTATCAAAATAATAATTTGTATAAATCACTGTATATTATTGGCCGAGAATGGCATTCACATTCAGTTCAGAATGAAACGTAATGAAGACTGACACTGAACTGAACAGTTATGAATGAACAATAAAATAAAAATATATTACGAATGAAAAATAGGACAACGTTCGGAAATCAAGAACCGAACATTTGCCGTCTAGTACATTATCGTAATTTTGGTATATTTGTAGGAAACACAAGACTAAAAATCATACCGATATTTATATAAATTGGATTAAGATGAGATATTTAACTATAATTATCATATATTGAACTGAATCACTGAACCCAGATTTCAAAAAGCACTGTTGTTGTTGAAATAAGAGAACATCTAGTGGTAATTGAATGTACTCGAAATCAGTCAAACTGACAATACCATGACCGTGAAAGACATGTGAATGATGTAACCATGGACCTAGTATGCACCTGGACTGCGTGTTTGTACGATCCAACGATCCAACTAAAATAGCTACCAAGTAGTAGGTTTGTCCCACTCCACTGGGGTAACCAAATATTTAGCAACAAAGTGGGACTCATCCTTACTCCGTTTTGTTATAAGTATAAAAATGTGTTTTGGCTGGCATATAGGCTGGCACTATAGCTAGAATTTATTTTAGGTATGGTTATACCCATAAATAAATATACTTAGTGAATGTTAGCTATATGTCAGCGAAAACACACATTTGGCCTCCTTTATGTTAACTTAACAGAAGGCAGCATTGATTTGATAAATGTCAAATTTTGTTAAGACTAAGTAGATTAGTATTTTTACGTGGACATGAATACATTCATGAGGATATAAAAAGGATAATAAAAAAATTAGTGGTTATGTAGGCTACTATAAATTACTTAGGTAGGTAAGATTGTGACTACCGTTACTTTATGAACTACCTGTATAGCTCTGTTTTACGAAAGCAAGACTACGCACTACTTTTATTACAATACTAACGGTTACTAACCCTGTGGAGAAAAAACGGGACGAAACAGCAAAACAAATGACGTTTTCAAACGTTAATAAAAATTATCAAACTATACTTTCTGTACTCGTTATGAATGTTACAATACTGTTAAGAATTGCGTACTATATAAAAATAAAAATAGGTATTATATTTTGTTACTTATGTGAAAGTCAGTTGCACCACCTACAATTTTTCTGCTTTTCCTTACTTAAAGGTTGACTGTAAATTCACTGTCACTCTATAAGTTTTCTGCGTTGCCTTAAGGTTGGCTGGTAGAGAATACCTCTAGGCATAAAAAAAAATGACCGTCTTTTATACGATAAGTAATTTTGCTTTTGTGCAATAAAGGTCAAATAAATAAAATAAGTCTAAAACACGCCAGTTACATCATTGTGTATTGTTGATTGTTGGTACTATCGAAGACACTGATACTTAATTGTACATTTATAAACGAATTTAAACCTTGTGTTAAGGCCTGTGAGTCTATAGTTAACTGGGTATTCGTTTGTATATTGTAGCTAAATACATAAGGATCGAAGTAAATTAGTTTATCTATCCAAATATCATTAACCCTCCATGATGTGTTCAAGAACCGCACATTATGACCACCATAAAAATAGACTGTTTTGTTAGAACAAAATTCTTATCTGTAGAAATGTTATTATTGCTAAATAATAACATCGATTTCGATAGTATTATTGATTCAAATTTCGAACATCTCTGAAAAACAAAGAAATTTGATTTGACCTCTATTCAAATACTTATCAGTTGAGATGACGTTTAGTTCGAAATTAATTGTAAATTTGCAATCAAATTTGAAAAATGTCGCACGTAAGTAAGATATCGAACGATATGATAGTTGGGACCGACTCTAGTTTGTCTCTGAATTGAAAAAAAAACTATGACAGCTGCCAGAAAATTTCATTACCGCCATTAGCGGGTGAAATTTGTCATATTTTGGGACTTCCGGTTCGTGTCTCAAGATGGCCGCATGCGTTTAAGTTTCGTTGTTCATTATTTATTCATTTTAGTTGTTCAATGTGTAGTATTGATAGCGTATTGTGCAGTGATCTAACGTATGAGTGAATAGCTAATGAAGAATTCAACTTGAAGCGTTCATAGCCCTTCCTGGGTCAAGGCCCGATAGTCCGCGTGGTTTTTTGTAAATCGCTATCACTTTACAAAAAGCACGATTTTTTCAACTCACCGTACAACGTGGTATCAATCCTCTATATAGTCGCCTAGTGCGATTGGCAACGAGACATTGGCAGTAATGGTCGCTTAACTGTGACCGGTTGCCATTTTAAAAAAAATAGAATAGAATTGTCATATTGTGCGGCTCCTGAATGCATCATGGAGGCTTATGATATGAGGCTAGATCTAGATAAAGTAGTGTATGTAACTGTACATAATTAGCCACTAGATTGCTTTTGGTAACTACGGCTACCTGTCAACGCTCTTATTTTATTATATAAATAGAGTCCAACTCAAAATTCGAAGCAATTGAGTGGTTAGGCATTAAAACCCACACTCGTGTTTATTACCCTTCATTATGTACAGTCACATAAACTACTATTTTACCACGATATTTAAAACTGAGGTCGTTTCAAACTTAAGCGCTTCCACGCGAGCTTTAAAAAATCATAGTCGGACGAGCGTACAAGGCTTATGTTCGCTAGAACTAAAGTCGGATTTTTAATTAACCGGAGTAAGCTGACGCAATTTTTTACGAGCGCAATTTGATTAACTTTAATTTGGTTTCAACATACCACTTTTTATCAATAAGAGTCAATCTAATATCAGCAATTACGCGTTTTCTCATTCTCTTCATTGTTTTAATAAATAATTTCTGAATAACGAAGATATAAATGACGACCTGTCAAATCACTGTGGCTAGTTGAAAATTCAACTTTAGACCTTAAGCGGCTCGCACTCACTTATATGAGCATAGGGTAAAATCGCGCGTCTACGCTCGTACGAGTCATGCGTGGTTTGAAAGACATGGTGCCTATACGCACCTTCACTCACGCGCTTACAAGAACGAACTCACGCGGGTATACAATGCTGGTTGGAATCCTAAGCCACCCAAAGATAGCGAAGGATTATCGAAGTATATTGAAAACGTCATTACTGAAATTTTTTTTGGCTTAGATTGTTTTAAGTACGAATAATATTTCTCGGAATAAAATATAGATCAGAATTATCCGGTAATTTTGAAAATTTATTGTCACTATTAGTCCTGTATCAAAGTATCACATTCTTTCATTTTAATATAATACCATATCTTACCTGTGAAAAAATATACTAAAGCTACCAAAGAATTACTTATGCAACCCTTTTTTAATTTTTATTTATTTATTTATTAAACTATACAACTTAAATAAACACAATTCCCTGCAAAACTGTTTGTTCAATTTGTCTGCAGGTGTGGGTCTCTATATAATAATTTTGACAAAGGTTATTGCTGAACACTCATCAGGGGCAATGGACGAGAACTTCCTCTCCTTGCCGGTCTCCTCAGCAGAAGAAGTCGAAGAAGCAACCACCTCCATCACTGCCAAGATCCAGGACTCGCTAAACACCGTGGCGCGCACCGTTCCGGCCAGCTCAAGACGAAATCCCGTACCTGCCCGGATCCAGGAACTTATTGCACAGAAGCGCCAGGTGAGACGGCATTGGCAGAGGACGAGATGCCCCACCCTCAAAGCGTGGCTTAACGCACTGGTGGAGAGGGTGAAGAAGGCACTCCAAGAACACGCTGCAGAAAGCTGGGAGCAACACCTGGCGACCGTAGACGGGGACATGCCCTCTGTCCACCGTCTATGCAGGCACGGCCAGGCCGTCGGGATGACGCCAGCGGCCACACACCCGCTAACTGATGAACATGGGACTCCACGCTACCACGCGAAGAACAGGGCCGAAATCTTCGCCAGCAGCCTGCAAGCCCAGTTCCAGCGAAATCCAACGGACGATGTGGAGCACGTCTCAGCAGTTGAGCAACACCTTACAAGATACTTTGCAGCACCTATCGAGGCGGAAGAGGACCCCGTCTTCTTCAAACCCGGCCAGGTTAAGCGAGAACTCCAGCGGACAAAGCCAAGAAAGGCACCGGGCGCTGATGCGATCCCAAACAGGGCACTCCACCACCTGCCACCGCGATCGCTCGCGGTGGTAGCGCGCCTGTTCAATGGGATCCTGCGCTCCGGACATTTCCCCTCCCCGTGGAAGTTTGGCCGGGTCATAATGCTACACAAGCCTGGGAAAAGCATGAAGAAGCCGGAGAGTTACCGCCCGATAACTCTACTAAATATATTGTCGACGGTGTTCGAGAAGCTCCTGCTGAGCCAACTTCAGCCGCACATCGAGCCCCGACCCGAGCAATTCGGATTCCGAGCAGAGCACAGCACAACTCTGCAGCTGTCAAGGGTACTGCACCACATGGCGGTGGCCATGAACAGCAGGAAGGTCACGGTTGCAGTATTCCTTGACATAGAGAAGGCGTTTGACAGAGTGTGGCACGAGGACCTAGTGTACAAACTGTCAACGTCTTCCGCGCCTCGACGGTTGGTACGAGTGGTCGTATCATTCCTGTCCGGACGAAGATTCCAGGTGGCCGTGGAGGACGCCACCTCGACGGAGCGCCCGTTACTGGCGGGCGTACCCCAGGGAAGCTGCCTATCTCCAGCCTGTTACGCCCACTATACCGACGACATACCGGTGGAGGGTGACGTCAAGCTGGGGCTATATGCGGACGACGCGGCGTTTTTCGCAACGTCCGTCAACACTAAACACGCAGCCAAGAAGATCCAGCGTCAGCTTGAAGTCCTTCCCGACTGGCTCTCCCGATGGTGACTGTTGGTGAATGTGGAGAAAACACAGGCACTCGTGACGGGAAGAGTGAAGCAGCCTCCAACACTTCGCATGTCCGGACAGGACATTCAATGGTCGCACACGGCCAAGTACCTGGGCGTGACCATCGACAGGGGACTCACCATGGCGAAACACGTGGACGAAACAATCCGGCGGACAAGAGGAGCGGCTGCTCTAGACTCCGTCCAGTCCTTGTCAACAGCCTTCCCTTGCGCACAAAGCTTGGGATTTACAAGACGTACCTGCGGTCCCGTCTGACCTACGCGGCACCCGAATGGTACGCTCTTACATCTACTACGAGTAAAAAAAGGCTGCGTGCGCAGGAGTCCCAAGCCCTGCGCACCATAGTCTCGGCTCCGCGATATATGCGGAACAAGACTATATATCGCGACCTAGAATGGCAAGGGCTGGACGCCTTCATAGGGCAACTGGCTGGAGCCATGTTCCGCCCCACTGATCACTCGGGGATTCCCAGCCTCGAGGGGATCGCACCACTCCACGCCCGTCCTCCAGACGTATGGGGCAGGGCTCTGCCGAGAGAGCTCGTGCCCCCCGACTGAGTCCCCTGGAAACACCAGGTGCCCACAACGCCAAAGAATGGCCATCAAGACCGCAAAGCCGCAGAAAGGCCAACGTGCTCGTCTGCAGCTGAGCAAACCCACCAGCACCACCTGTCTTCATCATCACCAACATCGTCTGCACTGTAGCTTGGTACAGTAGCCCACGAACAGCACACACCACCAAAAGGAGAAGAAAGAAAAGAAAAACGTCTCAGAACGAGACGTCCCGTCCGTAGTCGCGGACGGAGGAGCTGCTGCCACAGAGGGCAAAGCCCTGTCATGGCTTCCCCACACTCCCACGACGGGATGTGTGTGACGCCAGAATGCTGCTAAACACTTGAGTGACACTTTGAATAGACAACTTTATCACTCAAGTGTCTACAATATATGCTTTTTTAAGTACTTTTAAAATTTGGACTTACTTGGCTCATGTCGGATATTCTCAGGCAAACTATTGAGCATGTAGGGAATTCTTTTGCTCTATGTTCTATCTCCATAGTAGTTCCTTGGTACCTCAAATTTGCCGGCGGATACCGTCCTTGCTCCATGCTTATGTTCTATTAGTATTGGGTTATGCTCTTATTCTTTAATTCGGCACTTTCTTACAATAGGCTAGTAGACCCATTTTTGAAATATATTTTATATAGTTAATAAAGATCTTACTAGCTCTAAAAAAAAAATTGTATTTTTGTGAAAGCTAAAGCCTGACCAGAAATATATGAGGATTGTCAAGAGGGCGCTATTTATAAGATTTATATGGCAACAATTTTGCAACCAATCGCAACCCACTATAATGACATTAGTTTAAATACCTGTCAGTTCCACTATGTTAACCTCGTAATGTAATTTAATAGAATTCACTCTTTTTCAGACTATTTTGCGTGTAGTAAACACGTGTACACTTTATTTATAATCTTACGTTCACGACTGTGAATGGTTTTCGGCCTTTTCTTTGGATAATTTTAAATATATGTCTTTTAAAGAAAACACCACGAATGACATTGACATTGTTGACAATCCATCATAAAATCATTGCCAGTGTAAGAAATTAGTTCCAGTGAAATTCTGCAATATGGCACATCCTCATATATTTCTGGTCAGCCTTTAAAAACCTACATTTTATTAATTGAACATAGGAAATGTCATGACCAGTCAAAAACGCCGTCCGCCATTTTTGCCTTTTGCTAATCTGTGGCGTGACGTGGAATTACGCGTAAATATTCGAAATTTGACCGTCGTATAGTGTCATTCCGCTCACTCCAATATATTTTGACAGAAGATCGAGAGGGACAGCACTATTCGAAGTCGTCAAAGTAGACTACTTTCAGTATTTTTATGGGACCGATGACGTCACTATCATAAACGAAAATGGCGGACAGCGTTTTAAGCATTTTAAAATACAGATCAAAACCATATTTTCAAATTCAATTTTTTCAGCCATCTTCCATCTTTTTTATGAATCGAAAAATAAATATTTAGGTTTCCTTTGCTAAATACTATACGGAATAAACATTAGTTTATTACAATTTGACATGAGTCAACTAGGCTTTGATGCAAATATATGTAATTTTTTAAATAACCAGATAAGACACTATTAAGCACTGTCAAAAGCGCGTTTGAGAGATGAGAGTTTTCAATTATATTAATAAGTTTTCAAATCTAAAGGTTTTATCCTGCAATGGCACTAGCATAAAATTATTTTTATATACTAACGGATTGTATAACGTTCATAAAATCTTCCGTTAGTTTGTTTGGTGACGCGTAAGAACGTTTAGGCGGTTGTCGAGATGCGGAGCAGTGTATCTCGCAGCGTCGTCCGTTGATGCGTTTTTTAACTTTGTATGTAGAATCTTGATTTTGTATAGAAAAATCGCATGGTACGACACACTGGCTCCGCCTCGACGCGCGGAGTAGCGAGACGCACGACGACTCGCGCGCTGGGACGGAGATGCGGTGCGTGCCGCAGGGTATGTCACACTGAGCTCCGCAGTGCCGGACCGTTTTTAGTTCAAGAAGGACGTATTTAAGAAAGTATAAAACAGGATTATAGTAATTTGTAAACAAATATTTTTATTAAGTACTCTTCGGTTTTAATCATAATCAAAATATAGGGAATTCTTATAAAAGTATAATTGAAGATTGAAGTACCTACATATTAGATTATTACTTAAGTCCTTGAGTGTAAGCTAAAGCTTTTCTTCGGCTGTAATAGAACGTCGATTTGTGTCCGCGCCAGTAATAATCACTCCAATTTTGCTTGGCAAATAATCAAATGACGCGGTTGACATGCGGGTGCAATTAAAAAATATTTCTTCGCTTTGCCTTAAATCTTCGTAATCTCTAGCAAAAGACCCATTTATCGGTCTGGTTTGTAAATAGGAATGTACCCAGAATTTATGACTCGATTGTACAAAAACCAAGCTGAAAGTATCACCGCAGCGTTCTGAATAAGTTCCGTTTCCATTTTATCGACAAATAGGAACTGTTTTCACCTTAACGTTCGAATGTGAAATGAACGCGAGACGGAAGTAACGCGGGACGTCGTGCATCGCAGCTCCGGACAAAGATGCTGAGAAAACTCGGACGTTGGTGCGTTGTCTCCGCATGCGAGTCCGTAGCTCCGCGTCTCGCAACGAGATGCGGCGGCAGTGTGACAACCGCCTTAGCGAATAAAATATTTAATTATTTGAAGTTTATAGTGTTAATTTAAAAAATATATATGTAAACTACTAATAACTACCATTTCATTTGAAAACTACTAATCATAACTATTTTTGAAGTGAAACTTCTAATGCGACTTCCAACAAGGTTGCCTTAAACGTTTAACGTTTAACGCTACCGTGGAGGGGGTAGGAAAGCACTGTTGCGTTAAACGTTCAACGCAACAATCCCACGGACAATGCGACGGATTTAAGGTTATATCAAGGTACGTCTCTTGTGAATATCAATTGCTTGTTAGGTTTTCTCTTTTGAAATTACAATTTCTACTAATTACCCTTCCTATTTTCATTTCCACATTACGAAGTTTCACTTCTTCCGCGCGGAGGGCCTCCACGCACTATTTTTTGTGATTGGCAATATATGAAAGGGATACACTTCCTATGTGCCAGTTGTCTCTGTCTGATCGTGACCCCTTCACCGGTTAAATATAATAATAATAATTAAGGCGTAGGGATGTGACGACCCCATCGCCCGCTGGTATTACCAGCGCAGTCAGTCACCGCAGGGCAGCTTATGGCGAGCTGTTGGGAGGTAGCGACCCCACGGACCTGAGTGCTCCTGGGGGTCCTAACGGGGGGTGCTGGGTCGGGGCCTCCGCCTCTGTCTTGCCTTAACCGGCCGGGCAGAGTGGAGTCGCGAGAGTTTCAGCTTGGGGGTGGATGTGGAAACGTAAGGGGTTAGTTGGCTCCGGTTTAAAGCCCAGTATTATACCTCTCTAGCAGAGCTGTGGGACTCGAACTAAACACGGACAAAACAAAGCTAATGACAAATTTCCAAGAAGATGCTATATACGTCGGTAATGAAGTACTAGAATATGTGCAGGAGTACGTC
This sequence comes from Apotomis betuletana, assembly GCA_932273695.1. Taxonomy (NCBI): domain Eukaryota; kingdom Metazoa; phylum Arthropoda; class Insecta; order Lepidoptera; family Tortricidae; genus Apotomis; species Apotomis betuletana. The sequence continues at coordinate 10,473,823 of OW026309.1, read as the reverse complement.
TATCTGGGTAAGCAAATATCCTTTAAGACCGGTAGAAACCTTGAAGAATTGGAAAGGAGAGTAGCTATCACATGGAAAAAATACTGGGCGCAAAAGGAAATCATGAAATCACCGGAAATGAATATAGAGTTAAAGAAAATAGTCATGGACACTACAATTTTACCGTCTTTAACATACGGCTGTCAAACGTGGACATTTGACTCAAAAATAAAAAATAAGATCCAATGTACTCAAAGAGCAATGGAAAGAAGTTCATTAGGAATTAAGATTAAAGACAAAATAAACAGCAGGACTATAAGGAATAAAACAAAAGTAATTGACGCTCTACAATTCGCTCAGAGTCTGAAATGGAAATGGGCTGGGCACGTGGCTCGCTATACCGATGACAGGTGGACAGGTAGAGTCACGCAATGGAAAGGCCCAACCGGCACACGAAGACAAGGAAGTTCATCTTCTAGATGGAATGATGGAATAAAGAGAGTGGCGGGTCACAATTGGATCGATGTCGCCAAGGACAGAGACACTTGGAATTCTTTGGAGGAGGCTTTTACCCAGAAGGGGTCCATACTAAAATCATAGACTTATCAATATTATCTTAATGCAATCATATAATTTGAATTAATATTATGTTATTCATTATACCAATCGTAATTTAATGCATGAAGTTTTAATTACTCATATTTTTATTTTTCAACTGATTTAAATGAAACTATTTGATTGATATTATTATTATTGTAGAAATATTTATATGTAATTACTTTTTTGATAATAAATTAAAAGAGAGAATGCATTTATTAGGTTAATTTGATCGATTATGTTGAATATTATTTATTGTGTATGGAATGAAATAAAGCTTTATTATTATTATTATTTATTATACCTCTCCGCCCTTAGCCTTCCGCACTGGTGTTGCCCTTAGGCCACTCTATGTGTCGCTTTTTATGGGGGCCCATCTAGGGGGAGGCGAGTCATCGTCTACCAGTCCATTTGTTGCTATGAGACACTTCCTGGTAGACGCCCGATAGTCTCAACCCATAGCCCAATTAGCCAGTCCTCCATTTCATCCCCATAGCCCAACTTGTATTTAGATTCCATATATCCATCAATAGTTCTTGCACCTAGCGGGCGCTGTCTCTGTGTGCGTCCCATGACACGGATAGGGACAGCATCCGCTCGATGTACACCTTACTTTTCATTAAATTGTCGAAAGGGCCTCTACGCGTTGGCTTCGGCTCCGCGCACGCCTCCCAAAGGTCCGGGACACTATTGTCCCGTGAGCGGGTGCGACATACAATAATAATAATAATAAATATTAAGGGACAATCATACACAAATCGATCTAGTCCCAAACTAAGCAAAGCTTGTACTATGGGTACTAGACGACGATATACATAATATATAAATACATATATAGATAACATCCATGACTCAAGAACAAATATTTGCACAAATATTTGCCCCGGCCGGGATTCGAACCCGGGACCGCCGACTCAGTAGGCAGGTGTCTACAAACCGAGCCAAACACGTCGTCAAATATATTTTATGTGATTACATTAAGATTCAATTTTGTGTGCACACTTATTCTTAGTTCGCACTCCTGTTGTCCTACATAAAAGCTCCTTGCCATGAAGTGAATTGAATGACACTGACAGTGACATTAGTCATTCATTACACACTACTAATAGTACGCAACTGCACATATATTATTTGGTAATTTTAGTCGTATTTATCACATTGTATTGTAATATGTTATATTAGGAAGTAATTAAGTACATTAATCGTTCTCATTATGGGTAAAACTTCAAAAGATAAGAGAGATATCTACTATAGGCTAGCCAAGGAGGAAGGATGGCGTGCAAGGAGTGCATTTAAATTGTTGCAAATAAACGAGGAACACAACATATTCGAGGGAGTGCTTCGTGCCGTGGATCTCTGCGCAGCTCCTGGGAGTTGGAGCCAAGTATTGACTAAGAAACTTAGACAGAATGCTCAAAAAGAAGACGAGGTTAAGATTGTGGCGGTCGATTTGCAAGCTATGGCCGCTCTGCCCGGTGTGAAACAAATACAAGGCGACATCACCAAGTTGTCCACAGCAAATGAAATTATTAAAGAATTTGAAGGATTGAAAGCCGATTTAGTCGTTTGCGACGGAGCTCCTGATGTGACAGGACTGCATGATATAGATGAGTATGTGCAGTCACAGCTGCTGCTTGCGGCGCTGAATATTACAACACATGTTCTCAAGGATGGCGGTGTGTTTGTTGCAAAAATATTCAGAGGGAAAGATGTCTCACTTTTATACTCCCAGCTGAAGCAATTCTTTAAGTTTGTTACTGTGAGCAAACCGAGGAGCTCGAGAAATTCAAGTATTGAAGCATTTGTGATATGCCAAAACTACCGGCCGCCGGAAGGTTATGTGCCGACTATGGTGAATCCTTTGCTAGATCACAAATACTGTGACTTCAACCAGTTCACAGGGCCCAACAGATTTATTGTACCTTTCAATGCATGTGGTGATTTAAGTGCATATGACTCTGACACCTCATATCCTTTACTGCTGGATGGACAGACATCTTATGAATATAAAGAGCCAGTTCAGGGTCCTATCAACCCCCCTTACAAAGAAGTTTTGGATAAGACAAAAAACTTGCAGCTATTGTAAGCAGTTTTTTAAGTGCATGTAAGATAAAACTTTTTAAAGTGTAATTGTAAATTTAATCAGGTTACATAATTTTTATTTAAGAAAATATTGTGATAGCTCATAAGTTTAAGGACACATTATGCACACATACATAGTTTTTATTTTAAATTAAATAGTAAGGATTTATTAATCAATTTATTCAAAGACTATAATCACCGACAAATAACAAGTATGATAATCGTTGATAAAAGAAAACAAATTAAACTGGGACTAACAACTGTGTAGTTTTTTTATTATTACTCTAATACCTACAGAACATATTACTGGATGCAGCTAAACAATGTTGATAGTTTTGCCACTCTTTCAAAAGAAGAAGGATATAGGTGTGGGTGTAGTGTATATATGTGCTACACCGTTCCCGCACACACATAGCCTTTATATGTATATAATTATATAAGCTTGTGTGTGTTATTTAAGTCAGATTAAATTCGACATTGGAGCAAACAAGAGAGTTGTTTTGTTTAATGCCCATGATTAAAGAGAGAGGCTTTTGCCTAGCAGACAAAGGCCTCTCTCTGGGACATTGGACTCAAAAAGTAAAACTCTTAAATGGTACAACACCAGTTTTGGATATTATGAACTGAAATCAAATATATCTATACTATTATAAAATTCTAGACTTGTATTGAAAATCAGTTTTCAGGCGCGCCAGTCTGGCGCCATCTGTGGGTCATCATTTCCAATTGTCCTCTCATCAGTTCATCACCTTAGATTTTGTAAGAAAAAGCGCTAAGACCTATTACCAAAAAGCCGAAAATCACAAAAACCCGCTCATCCGGGAGATGGTGGGATACGTGCCGATCCCAGACCCTGCACCAGCAGACTTCACCCTTCAGGTGCCGATAGTTGACCCCCTCCCTGACCAGGCCATAGACAGAGACATGACCGACAGACTACAAGTACTGACACAACCACTCAACTGGACATTATAGCTTTCCGACGCGCAAAAATACGACATATCAGACGACCCAGGAACCTTCTGACTGACCCTGATGACGTCATCACGGCTACAATCAAAGAATGGTACCCTGACGACTCGTCATCGGGTAGTGATTCAGAACCTGATCCTGGCGTCAATCACGACGCCGACTATTACTTCAATAGGGACAATAGACGACAGGAACAACGCAGGAAAAGACAAAACAGGAACACTACGTGCACACCGTCGCCTCCGCCGGCGGGGACGGCCACCGCGATAAATACATTTGCCTACTACACGATATCTTAGAATCAAGCTACATGGCCTACAACATACAGACTGACCTCCAGACGACGTTGTCAAGCTAGGTACCTACACGTCCGCTGGTTCGAGTGCCCGTGGACGCCAGCACACACACGCTAGGCGCTGGGACAGTGCGCTGCCTACAGCCTAGCAACACGATGTCGGTTACAGCCGTAAGGCTACCGAGTAAGCCACCATTTCTGATCTGATCTGATCATCACCTTAGAGTAAGGAAAAGTCATCACACCAAAACGGCTGGACAGATTTTAACCAATTTTGGTACATGGATAGCTGGACATCCAAAGATGGTCGTAGGATACTTTTTACCCGACTACGGTACAAAAAAAAATACGCGTACGAAGTTGCGGCACAGAATAGTTAATAGTACCTACAAGGTTGCGGGCACCTTCTTTCTAGTCATTTCTAGTACACAATAAAGGAAAATAAATAAATATTAAGGGACAATCATACACAAATCGACCTAGTCCCAAACTAAGCAAAGTGTACTATGGGTACTAGACGACGATATACATATTATATAAATACATATATAGATAACATCCATGACGCAAGAACAAATATTTTGCACAAATATTTGCCCCGGCCGGGATTCGAACCCGGGACCGCCAACTCAGTAAGCAGGTGTCTACAAACCGAGCCAAACGCGCCGTCAATGTAACCTTTTTGTTAAAAGCTTGAAATTTCTGTTCTATATAAAAATAAATAAACTATTTATTCTGACAATTTCATTCAGATTTAAATTGCCAAATTAGCTAGATGTATTAGTTATCCAAATTATAAGTTGAAATTACGTTTTTTTATCTAAATTTCATGTGGTAAAATTATTGCTTGAATCATGCCGAAATTTACCATGCCTAATAATGCTGATTTTAACAATTATTTCTTGGCCAAAAAAGTAAGTGTTAATTTTATAGGTATAGTTATTATACCCACGTTTTCTTTTTGAAGGCCCCCACGCTTCTTGTTGGGGCTGAGCTGAACAGAGCAAGCCGGTGGGAATAGAGTTCTAGGACACTACGCCTCATCGTTCCGCACCTACCGATCGTTTAGTATTTCCTAACCTATGGTCACCTGGCGGTGTTAACGAGCTGATTTGATAGCACTTTATAATTAACAGGATTTTGGATCCCATATGCCACAGTGATGAAAATTAAGACCGTTTTAGTTGCATTCTGTTTTGTCTTCTAGTCGTAAAATAACTAGGGCAGTTACCTACACTTCATATTTGATTACTATCTGAATCGCAATTCCAGGCAATGTACGAACCCAAAAAAGATCCAGAATGGGTTTATTTGGAAAAACAAATGCAAAAAAACTTAGACAAGAAACCTTATAACCAGAAAGTGGGCGACTGGCTGATATTTCTGAGGGATCTGAAACGCTACTATCATATGCAAAGTAAGCAATATTTTTTATCAACAACTCAACCAACGCCATCTTATTCAGTCGCGTCGCGAACGGATGTGGGGAAAGTTTGGCCATCGTTTTTGTAGGAAAAGTTTTAGCATGCTTTCTCGATTAACTTGAATGAAAAAGTTGAGATAAAAACGGGCTTTTCCGACAAAATATGAAGTCAAACTAGTCATTTGACCTGTAAATGCTCAGTGTATAAATGAAATCGAACACGTTCACTGTTTCTATACAAAATGATCGGATAATTTAGAATAGGGACGTGACTGCATAGCGATGTAGCGTCAAAAGTAATACAGATTTCACTTAGTGTTTCTTAAAGAATAGTAAATAGATATAGATACCTACAACGCAACGGTGCTCAAACAAAAGCCTTGTAGATAAGCCAACTGGTGGGAATCTAGGCCACTGTTCTATAGTGAAATCACGGAATCCTGGTAAATAAGTAAGTAGGTAGTTGCCAAACGTGATAATAAAAAATCCTCTAATTCAGACCTGAAACGATCCGTACTACACTTAGTATGGATAGTAAAACACACCAAGATAATGCTACCTAAACCTGCACGTCACTAAACTCACTAAAGCCATGTCATGCATGGTGTCCTCCAAATTTGTAGGTATATTCACAATAAGCAGGACTGTCGCTAAGGCACTAACAACTTGCAGGACTAAAATTGCCACTAAGCGTAATTAAAACACTTTCTACATATAGGTGAAAAACAGAAGCGAACATTAATCAAAGAAATAGGACCATTATGGTACACGGAGATGTCGGGGATGCAAAAAGAGGTGCTCCGAAATTTGATACCGGATATTCACCACGATTTGATCGAGGACGATCCAAACCGCACTCGCAAGTGTCTGTCGGATCTTGGCTTAACTAGGAGCATACCCAAGTCTGTATTGATGAAAGTCATGGTAGAAGGCGGTGAAGATTCAGCGGTGTTTATATGGAAGTTGTACACAGCTCTTTATAAAAATCCACCCAGTGAACCACGTGGAGGTGACTTAGTTTTTGATTATTACTTACTTTATTATTAACGCCTTCATCACTCGGAGAACGTTTTCAAGAGCTCAAGCGTCACATTTATATAGATGAGGGACAGTACGAGCAGTTTGCTTTTCTAATAGTGACTTTCTTAAGCAGTAACTTTGAACTTGCCGGCTATTAGTACCTAGTCTCCACGATCTTATGCCATACTAGCAATAAACGGTTTCCCACGTTCTAACAAGATCGTTGGTTCGCAGTGTAGGAACTTGTCCTGCGGTTGTCACTAGGTACTACTAGAGAACCTTTCTACCCCAGCGGCTATTAATTCTACGAGTAATATGTGCCTCCTCCACTATCAGTAGTTTTTTATCGTCTATTATTTTTAAGTACTTGTAAAATTTAAGGGGCGCGGGCATTATTTTACTTCACGTAGTATTTTTAACCGAGTTCAAAAAAAAGAGGTTCTCAGTTTGACCTGCTGTAAGTATGTATGAATGTATGTAAGTATGTATGTTTGTCCGCGATTTTCTCGCGTTTGGCTGAACCAATTTTGATGCGGTTTTCAGAAAAGTATTTGTTAAACTTAGGAGAAGGATTTAATATTTTAACCAACTTAAAAAAAAGAGGTTCTCATAGTTTGACCCGCATATATGTATGTTTGTCCGCGATTATGAAGTTGATCACGAACAACTTTCTAATCGTGCACAACGTTAGGAATTGAGATACCTATCTCAAACGAGATACATGCCTTCAAGACCTCCCTGATCACCCTGTCATAAGTATTTATTTGAATCACTAATAAGCAAAATTTTTTTTTAAGAGGTCTTTGCCAAACCTCACGTAAACTATAATTTATAAATATAATAATTGAGTAGTTTGGCACCGACTTCGAAATGTGATTCAAATGTAACCTGTACTTGAACAGGTTATTTTTGGGTTTTTAGTTTTTTTTTTGAAGTCGGTTAATTTTTGTTATTATTTTACAGAGTACGATATGGATGCAAGAATATTAATGTCAGCCTTAGTTTTTATTGATATGGACGAGTGCATCGAAAAATTGAAAGAATTAACAAAACCACCAAAGGAAGCACCGGTACCCGAGAAAACGAAAGGTAAGTTTCCTACAAACTTTAGTTAAACGGCACACAGAAGCCCGGCAGAAGACTTTATTAGTCTAGCATATATAGCATAGCCTATTGTTTAACTTCTAAGTATTCTTGAGGTGAATACGGTGTTACACCGGAGTCCAATGATTCTTAGGGTTCCTTCACGCCGTTTATACTCCGTTTATTACATATTTTGACAAACTCACAATTAGGAGTCTGATTTTGTGTGGAAGCACAAACCTCCAAACTCCGAGCCACAACAGTCACGAACCCATGCCATTAGTACTGATTAAAGTTTGGAAATTTACCACGATTCCAGAGGTAAAGAAATACTTCGAGCCGAATTGTCGGTACGGGATGTATTTACAAAGGAATTATATATCTGTCTACTGTAAACATCCGCCTTCTCGAAGAGATCTAGCGGCGAATCGTCGTCCTCCTCGCATGGAGAGAAAGATCTCGCTCAGGAGCAAAAATGTACGTGCTTCATTTTCCTTTGTCTAAGTTTGGATCAATATAATTGAAGAGTAGTTACTCCCAATGTCTATACAAAGTTGCGGTCCACCGACCTGTACCTAGCTGACGCCACCATAGAGTTATCTTCCCCTTACTTTTGGTATAGGACCTCTAAACCTATCTATACTATACGATTCTAAAATTATATTGAAAATAAGTTTTCTATGGAGAAAACGGCTGGATGACGGACGTATTTTAACCAACTTTGGTGCTGGGAAAACTGGACATCCGGAGGTGGTTATAGCATACTTTTTACTCGATTAAGATAAGATAAATAAAGAAAATAGCGCGGAAGAAGTTGCAGCACCTTCTCTAGTCTTCATAGAGACCTAGCGACAGAAATTCGCATGTGAGCCGAGACGGCTCTTACCATTACTATCGGTGGAATGCATTTTCTAATGAGCATTGAGGGTATTCTTAAATTTTATTGGTCCATTGTATACTTCTAGTCGCATATAAAGCGTTTATCACACTACTATGTTGTCGCATCCCGCTGATAACTGCGGACGGCAATAGAAAATCGCCTGCACGGAGATGCGGAGTCCGTGAGCTGCCATGCGCTTTTTGTATACAATTCAAGATCCTATAGTATAGTACAAATTAAAAAAACCGGCCAAGAGCATGTCAGGCCACGCTCAATGTAGGGTTCCGTAGTTGCTCATCCTTCACAATAAACTGCTGTTTTAAGGCGCTGTAAATAGTGAAAACTACAATTTTAGAAAATATTAATACAATACTTGCACATAACTTACAAGTGCAACTTTTTTATATGTGAATTTTCAGTATATGCCCTAGTTTTTTACTTCATCAGAAACACGATTGCTGAAAAAATCCTCGATAGTTTTTATTTTTGAAAAGTACCCCTTTTTTACACCTTAAGCCAAATATTTCGATAACTATTATGAATATCAACACAAAATTTGCTTTATTTAATAGTTTTTTAGTATATTTCGATTTGTGCTTCATAGATTTTTAATAGGTTGAGTACATCAATCATACCAATTCATTTCGTTATTGGCAAAATAAAATGGTTCAGCGCGCGGCGGCGGCCGACTATTGCCTAGTCGCCAGTACGCTCGTGACAACGGTCGACGCCGGACCTGTGCACATTTTTCTAACGCGGTAATACGACTTTAGACAGCAAGCAATATGGGTAATCACAGTGTAAATAAAGTTAAGCGAAAGAGGAAACGCTTAAGTGAACTAAGAGAACATATTTATGTAGTACCTATACCAGACCAATCGACCGGCCGCATCGTAGCGGATTTCACATTCGTTTTTACGTAGTTGGTTTTCAGTTCGGGTGCAGTTTTACTAATTGTGTGTTGTACAGTTCTATTCTATTCTAGTTCTCTTAAAGTGAGTTACAAACGTTATTTCCTTAATGAGTGTTAATATGTCTTACTATTATTTAAAATCCGGTTTGTAATTAACCCGTGAATTAACTATCATTATGTTAAGGTGTTGGATTAACACCATTTAGTACATTGTAATTTTATGTATTTTAACCCTTAACTACCTAACTGCTTATTTAGTCACAGAAACACCTACCTCCCGTCCCCAGGACGGATACATAATGTCGGCCTTATAGATTAAATTTTATCGGATCGGACATTTTAAATAATAATGGCAATATAGACATATTAAAATATTTGTTAAACTAATAATCATTCTGGAAACATTAAAAGATTTTTTTTTACTGTTAACATATGGCAACAGTCCTTATTTCACTTTAGAAACTATAATATCCTTTGGAAGGTGAGATCAACAAAAAATTTGACTTTATATAAAGATCCAAGTCATTATTTCTAATTACTCAATAATTAACAATGCTAAAGCAATAAGTTTAGTTAAAATGAAGGTAATATTTTTATAAAATTGCAGACCACTAATTTGATCAATTTGTTCGCGGCAGTGAATGTAAGTTTGTTTGCACATTCTAGGCAAATAGATTTTTTACATTAGAAACATACGTACTGGGTCCCGTTTTTTATTCGGGTCAAAAGTAGAACAGGTTTTCCGCACTTCCAATCACTACCAACGTGACTTAGCGGTCGGCTAAGTAAAGAAAAAAATATCCATAGTCACGTAACCACCTACCACCCGTCTCCGAGACCCTTAAGAAAAATACGTATCCACCTACCACCCGTCTCACAGACGGTCGGAGACAGTAATATGCTCACCAAAATTAGATGCGTGCACGACCGACCTTGTCGAGCGACGACGCGGCACTCACTGAGGAGAAGGTATACAAGGACACAAACGTTTGTAGGATGCTCGCCCATAGGTATGTTGGGTCATTCTACTTTTTACTGCAGGTTTTTGACACTAGTAGTAACGGGTTTGAAAAAAATATTGTGTAAATATAAATAAAGTTATGTCATTGTATGTATGCAGAATTATATCTAAACAATTGCAATACACTGCCAGCACAACCAGTCACTCATTACAACAAAGAAAAAATACAATACGTTTTTAAGGTCGTAATCTTTTTTTTTTCATAATTTTAATTAGAAATTATAATTTATTTAGTCTTATAAATCACATTCAAAAGACAACTGTGTTACTGTTGTGCACTTTTGTTTCAAACTATTTGTCATAACCGTATACATGGTTATGACAAATAGTTTGAAACAAAAGTGCGTAAAAATATCTTAGCAAAGTATTTAACATTGATAAATATTTATGTTAGCTTGCATCTGATATATATATATATAAGATATTTGTAATATAATTTAGAAACCAATCGTACAACTGAAATCGAAAAACTTCAATATAGAAATAGGGACATATTGGTAAGACAGTTGTTCAATAGTAACAAAGTTGTTTCATTAGAACATTCTCTTTTACAAAAAAATGCTTAATTGGTCTCTTAGTTACATTACAACATACGTTGTAAATAATAATTTTATTATTATTACTATAACTTTTGCTAAATCACAGCACTTACACGGGCTAGGTTTCTTAATAAATATTTACAATAGGCTAGTTGACCTAGTTTCGAAATATATTGGAAATGGTTAATAATGATCTTACTAGCTCTAAAAAAAATGTCTTGTATTTTTCTGAAAGCTAGAAAGCTAAATTTTATCAATTGAAAATTAGAAATTTCATAAACAGTCAAAAACGCCGTCCGCCATTTTTCCCTTTCGCTAATCTATGGCGTGTCGTAGTATTACCTGTAAATATTCGAAATTCGACCGTCGTATAATGCCATTCCGCTCACTCCAAATATACTTTGACAGGAGATCGAGAGGGACGGCACTATTCGAAGTCGTCAAAGTAGACTTTCAGTTTTGTTTACATGACCAATGACGTCACTATCATAAGCGAAAATGGCGGACAGCGTTTTAAGCATTTCAAAATACAGATTAAAAACCATATTTTCAAATTAAATTTTTTCAGCCATCTTTCACTTTTATGAATTGAAAAATATATATTTAGGTTTCCTTTGCTAAATACTATACGGAATAAACATTAGTTTATTATAATTTGACATGAGTCAACTAGCCTATTATTGTTCGAACACTTCCAAAGGATAAGGAAATACGCAGTTATCGCATGTAAAGGAAGATATGACCAAAAAAATATGAAGAAAAGAAAGTGCTGGTTTTTTCAATATGGCGGCGGGCGCGGAGGAGGGGGAATTGTGCATTTTGCATTTTAAATACTGAATAACTATCCTAGACAACATATCAAAAATTCAAAACTACAGGACCGTTTGTAAGCTCAAAATCCTTTATTCACTGGATTATTACCGGGGGACACAAAAACCTGCACTAAAAAGTCGAATGACCCTGTTAACAATTTTAGGTTTGAATGAGTCTGTGAGACGGTAGGTAGGTTAAGGGTTAATTTTAGAGCTAAACAGGACTCTCAGCTTGAAAACCCCGGAACGTCACTTACAATCCTGACACTGACAGGTGCATCACTGCCAAACTCAATGGACACTGAAGCCCCTAATCATTCTCGTAATGAGTAAGTTTTACTATACCTTAGATAATTATTAGGGTTCCGTACCCAAAGGGTAAAAACGGGACCCTATTACTGAGACTTCGCTGTCCGTCCGTCTGTCTGTCACCAGGCTGTATCTCAAGAACGGTGATAGCTAGACAGTTGAAATTTACACATATGATGTATTTATATTGCCGCTATAACAACAAATACTAAAAATAAAATAAAATAAGTATTTAAGGGGGGCTCTAATACAACAAACGGGATTGGTTGCGTTAACTTTGCACCTCATTTGTAGGTATGGGGCGCTATACATACCAGTTGCAAACTTAACTTAACCACTTAAGGAAGGAAAGTGTTTGAATAAATAAATATGTAAATATTAGACAACCTCACACAAATCAACCTAGTTTGTACGGAACCCTCGGTGCGCGAGTCCGACTCGCAACTTGACCAGTTTTTAATTGATAATATTTTATCATACTTCCACATCTGAATTTTATTTTGCTTACTTGCTAAGTTGCTACTGCGTGTGCTATCATCATCAATAAATCATCATTCATAAATAAATAAAATAAATTGTTATGTCAAAGTGCAGACTTTGTTGTCATATTAATGATGTAGACTGACGTAGCTATAGAATTTGAGGACCTTATTTCCAGGTCTGAGAGTTGCTATTCCATTGTGACACTTACATTGAACAAGTAGGAACTAGTAATCACATATTTCGTGAGGCAAATTAATTGCGCTTCTGGCGCGGCGGTCTACATAGTGGACTAGTAAGCAGGAGGTCGGAAGTTCGTTCCCCAGGTGTCTTCTTTCTTTTTCTAAATTTAGTTGCATTTTTATAGCACGGTATGCATGTAATTTATTTAAAATATTGTTTGGGGTCATGACTGGCATATTCGACAATTGAGCTCTGACTAGCGACCAGTAAAGGTCTTCCACATAGTGTGTGATTTAGGAAATAATATTATAGAAATTGTGGAACTGAATTTCCGGACATCCATCTAGTGGCAGTGACTAATTTTATATTTTGGTGTGCTGTGAATATTAAAAAAGGGGTAAGTTCACAATGGATCGTATCTGTAGGGCTTGCTAGTTTTCATTTTTAACAGGATGGCTAATATTAGTATGTTTGTATTTTAGCCTACCGATACGCCCTTTAAACCCACGGCTTTCATTTGGAAGCAGACTGAGCTACGCTTGGCAAGGATAGGCAGAGTTCCCAGTAATACACAGAACTAAAACTCTCCTGGCGCCCTTTAAATTTAAGTTAGATTTAAGAACCTAGTTATTAAAGTTTAAGTTTTCATTTTAAATTGTTGCCGTATTTGGTTTACCTGATCACCCCATAACAAAATAAATAAAATCATCGATAAAAACGCGGTGTATTGTTACCACTATTTACCTACATTAAATGAATATTAAATGAAGCGCTAAGCATTTTGTTTATAAAACAAAATAATAGTACTTTATAATTTTTTACTTCAATCAGAATACGGTTACGAACAGAATAAGGCCATCAACGGGCTGCGCGAGCAACGCGCGTGGCGTGGAGCGGGCGCCCCGCATGCGCCTCCACCGCGTGTCTGCTTCACCCCCGCAAATACCTAAAGTTCGCCTATAAGCGCGCCTTAAGCCCGAGTTTTACGTTAAGAAAGATTTTAAGCTCTATAAAAAGGTCGTAAACGCCCTAGAAAATGTAATCACTTATTACCTTCTGGAAGTCAACTTACGACCTTTTAAAGAAAAATATGAAATTTGGCGATAACTCAAAAACGGCTCGACCGATTTTGTTGAATATAGTTTTTATTGAAAGTACTTATAAGGCCTCATTAACATGAATTTTTCCGAATTTTTTTGACCCGTGGTTGAAAAGTTAGAGGGGGGGACACTATTTTTTTTGTTTTTGGAGCGAATATTTACAAAACTGCTGACTTTATCAAAAAATAATGTTAGAAGACCCCTATTATTTTTACAAGACCTATTCAACGACACCCCACAAACCAGTGTTGAAAAGAAAAAAAAAATTCACCCCCACTTTAGGTGTTCGAGGTACCCGCAAAAAAAAAAAATATTTTATTTTATTTTACCGTTCTGTCGGCGTTATACATACATGATACTCATACCAAATTTCAGCTTTCTAGTACTAATGATCACGGAGCTAAGCCGCGGACGGACGGACGGACGGACGGACGGACGGACAGACGGACAGACGGACATGGCGAAACTATAAGGGTTCCTAGTTGACTACGGAACCCTAAAAACCGCAGTCGCATTCCGCGGGATGCGGCGGCGGTATGATAACCGCCTAACCCCGTTACATGAACACGAGTCAACTACGTTGTGCAGCTTAAAAGAACCACTTTTATGGAAAACAGATATTATACCTAACTTAAACTTTTTTCTATACAGAGCTATGAACAATTGAGAACGGATATTACCTTTGTAAGTATAATTCCCTACGCTACGACTGTCGTATACATTTCACGGACTGTCGTATTTAAAATAACTAATTATCTTTATTCGTCAGCTTGAAAGACGTTTGGAGAGATGCAAAAAGGCGAAACAATTAGAAAGAATTTGTACTTATAAGTTTTGGGAACCTCCAATTCACCTACGTGAGTTATTCAGTTATTAAATAGAATATTATCAACACACACAGGAAACACCTTTGATTAAAAAAAAAATGTTTTTCTTCCATTGTACGGAGAAGGAAGGTAATTTAGACAATAACAACTACTTTACGGACGGGGTATTGGGTACCTAATCGGTACTTACTCGTACTCTAGAGTTTGAACTATGAAGTTCGTATAGTACCATACATATTGCACATATATTGCAGTTGTGTTTAACTACTCGTATTTAAAATAACGGAACGGTGAGACACAAATTTCAAATTTCAACCGTACGAACTCGCTAACGGGAATGTCCCCGGAATCAGCATGCGTCACGTCATGCACTTTGCATAATTTACACATATCCATCGATAAAAAATAACAACATTTTTATTGCAGGTAATACTGATCCACATATGGCGGAGTATTGTCAAAAGTTGAAGTTGCTCCATAAAAAGGCAAAAGTCAACCACATGAGTGAATACGAAAATTTGCAATTCAACGTTGGACCTGTCGTTCTTGTAGGAGGACATCCACGTTACCTTTTAAATAGTACGTTTGAGCATTTGTATTTTATTTATCAGGGACCACGGCTTATCTGAGTAAAATCCCGTGGTAAGGGAGGGCCACATGGACATGTCACTTTGCGTGGAACGACGACTATTCCTATTTCATACTGCCACACCGCTTTTGGCCACACACCCTACTCGGTGGTTGGTAGACTTCCAGCCTACTGGAACGGACTAAAATAAAGATGTGATGACATTGGGATTTTATATTAAAAAAACCGGCCAAGAGCATGTCGGGCCACGCTCAGTGTAGGGTTCCGTAGTGGCCCATTCTCCACAATAAAGAAATTACGAGAAAGATTTCAAGCTCTATAAAAAGTAAACGCCAAAGTAACCGTAATTACTTATTACCTTCTGGAAGTTATCGGTTATACGCGCCAGATTGAGCGGAATGTTTTAATGCAGTATGGCACTTAACAAGTATGGGCTTGTGCACAAATCACGTGAGGTTTTTTCGGCAGCTTTTTGACCCCCCTCCCCCCTGGTGATATTTGGTGAGGTTCTTTGTTACCCCTCGCTCCCCCTCACAACCTCACGTGTATTTTTTTCGCCAGAATTTCGTAAAATAGGGTCGTTATTTTGAGGTAAGTATTTAACAAGTGAAGATTTATTTTTAACGAAACCGAGAAAAATTATCTACTGATGTTGTAGATTTTTTCTTCATTCACTGTAGAAAAATACACGTGAGGTCGCCTTATACCCCTCCCTCCCCCAACGTGATCTGTCGTTATTTTTTTAGTGACCCCCCCTCCCCCCTATCTAACCTCACGTGATTTTTGCACAAGCCCTATTTGTAACGTTCGAAGTATAAGGATACCGCGCGGCACTTACGTCATTTTAAAGAAAATTATGATATTTTGCAATACCCAGCTCAAAAACGGATCGACAGATTTTATTCAATATAGTTTTCATTGCAAGTCCTTATATAAGGTCTCATTTTAATGAATTTTTTCATATTTTTTGACATGTGGTTGAAAAGTTAGAGGGTTGGGGGGACGCTATTTTTTGTATTTCCTGAGCGAATATTTATAAAACTGCCTTTATCAAAAATAATGTTTGGAGGCCCCTATTATTTTTAAAAGACCTATTCAACGACACCACACACACTAGTTGGAAACGAAAAAAAAAACACCCCCACTTTAGGTGTACGAGAGGTACCTAAAAAAAAAAATTTTTGTATCGTTTTTATTTTACCGTTTTGTCGGCGTGATATATAGGTACACATACTCATACCGAATTTCAGCTTTCTAGTACTAATGATGATCTAGTATGAATGATGAGCTAAGCCGCGGACAGACGGACAGACGGACAGACGGACAGACGGACAGACGGACAGACGGACAGACGGACAGACGGACAGACGGACAGACGGACAGACGGACAGACGGACAGACGGACAGACGGACAGACGGACAGACGGACAGACGGACAGACGGACAGACGGACAGACAGACACACGGCCAGACGGACAGACGGACATGTGTGGTGAAACTATAAGGGTTCCTAGTTGACTACGGAACCCTAAAAATTGCTACAAAGATCAAAGCTCGAAGAAAAATTTAAATTTGTAACTTGGTGGAAGAGACCGGGTATCGAATCCGGTACCTCTAGACCGGCAATGTTCTCGCTAGTTCATGCGGGACATGTGCCTCATTGCCAGTGTTTCAAACGTAGGTACCTACATGTCAAACCACAACTTATACCGATAAAAGTCTACATAAATTATTTTTGACACTTCGACAGGTGTTAGTATGTTGCCGACCGGATACGTACCTGTCCATGGTGGAACCAAACTTCTCGGACCTGGCGAATATGTGACAGTCATAGCCGGAGCCTGGAGATACCCTATAGAAAAAGAACAGAAATGTGATACAACTTGTGACTGTTTGGAAAAATGGTAAGAAACTTTCGCACAATCGAGTAAAAGTAAGTCGAGCTTATTTTAAACTTTCATCTGTTTTAGTGCATTACGGTGCGCTTCGACTGATAAAATATGCGAATCGGACCAATCGCACTCTTCCGGTGCGGCTGATGTGCTTATGCGCGCTTTGATTGCATGGTCAAACTTTGAAATTAGAAGTCTATGCTGTCTATGCTATGCACACTACATAATTATAGTTCTAATTTGAAAAACCCATTTTCTCAACCTCCTAGTAATTTAACGAATTCGATGATTTAATAACAAAATTATATTTTACCTTAGAGTACCTACATGACATGACTGTGAAAATGTGTTACCTATTTTAATTAATAATTTACTATGTTAGCTTTTTCACACTGTTACTTATGTTATATTCCATGAATTATTAGGCGTGTTTAGTTTAACTTTTGACGATGCAAAAGTGATACCTGCTTGTGATCCGATTAATAAAATATTATTTTCTTTCTTTCTTCTTTAGTTAATTTGGCTTCACGACCACCGTACCTTATTTTTTTTTCGTAGGGAGTCTTCGATGATAAAGTATTTAAAGGATTCGAAATGCATGTGCAGTCATCTTTACGATTTCCACCATGAAGGCAAATCTAATGAAAAGTACTTCTATCCACCAACTAAACATTCCCCTATGTGGTTCGACAATGCTAAAATTTTCCAACTAGATCCTATGGAGGACTTCATAAAGGAAACCGTTAGATTGGCCGAAATGTCCGGTTCTGCGACGGTAAGTTTTAATAAAACATAAAATCGTGTTTTTTTTTTCTTTTCGTTATTATCTTAGTTGATGTACCTATTTTCCCTTACAGCCACAACCGTCCCACCCTGGATTATCAACGAGTGGCGTAAGCATGAAAGCTTTGTTACAGGCAAGTCTTAAGTTGACATCTTAAAATAGTGGCGAGGTGTCCGTAGAACCCGATTCCCATCAGCTTCTATATTAATTTCCTTGGGAAGTAAGGCCGTTCTACTAATGCTCGTTTAGATTTCTATGAACCGCGCCATTGTAGGCAATCATATCACGACACGTCTACTATAATTACGCAGGAACATTCATGCGTGAACATTAAACTCACATTTTGTTTTTAATCAGGTTTTTTGGATTTCTGGAGCGAAAAACAAAACTGCTGACTTTATAAAAAAATGATGTTGGAAGACCCCTATTATTTTTAAAAGACATATTCAACGACACCCCACACTAGTGTTCGGTCGAAAAAAAAATCACCCCCACTTTAGTTGTACGGGAGAGGTCCCCGAAAAAAAGTTTATTTTTTATTTTACCGTTTTGTCGGCGTAATACATACACATTACACATACTCATACCAAATTTCAGCTTTCTAGTACTAATGAGCACGGAGCTAAGCCGCGGACGGACGGACGGACGGACGGACGGACGGACGGACGGACGGACGGACGGACGGACGGACGGACGGACGGACGGACGGACGGACAGACGGACAGACGGACAGACGGACAGACGGACAGACGGACAGACGGACAGACGGACAGACGGACGGACGGACGGACGGACGGACGGACGGACAGGCGGACAGACGGACAGACGGACAGACGGACAGACGGACAGACGGACAGACGGACAGACGGACAGACGGACAGACGGACAGACGGACAGACGGACAGACAGACAGACAGACAGACGGCCATGGCGAAACTATAAGGGTTCCTAGTTGACTAGACTACGGAACCCTAAAAACGTCGCGTTACATCGAAAAGGCACGTTCAACGTATTTACAACAGCAGTGTGGTCGCTCCGTCATTCGATATTACATGTTTCAGTCGCTCCTAGCGGACTTATCGGACACTGCACTCGTGATACCGCATCTTCCGCAGGCGCACCTTCTCAACAACCTGCTGGAGTGGGTGCGGAAACGGTTCAAAGGGGAACTTACTCCGGCTGAACACAGTTCGTATATTTGTGGACTTATTCTAAAAACTGACCATCGATTATCACCTTTAACATTTGTGTCACAGTAGCGATGTGAGTCCGGCCGCGGAGCGTTTCAACCGCCCCGCCCCGCCCTTTCCTTTGCGTTACCAAATTTTAATAAGCAAACCAATTAAACCATTAATTTTTAATGCGAATAAGAAGATCCGCTGATATGTCATTTATGTCTTAAAAGTTAAATTTAATCGTAACTACATACATATAAATGTTTCTGTAACACAAAGGAAAGGGCGATTAAGACGCTCCGAGGCCTGACTCTTCTCTTAGTGGCGCGATAGTATTCGTGCATAATCGTTAGTAGGCTACTCTCGTATGGTAGGCATTTCTACGATGTGACGCGTTTTCAGTGACACAGGTTCTAGTTTCATTTGTCAAAATCCATAAAAAATCATTCGGATTTCACTATCCCGAAAATCACTTCAGATTTGTCACAGATTTCTTCAAAATTGATCCCCTCGAATTTAAGTGTTTCTCATACTTCATAATCATAGCGATAATATGTTTCCATAGTACATTTATTCGGAAAGTTTTCAGATTTCAGTACGCAAAATTGTATCTCTTCCAGAACAATCGATGTTGAAATCGTTGCGTCGCTGGTTGTGGCTGAAGCACATGGACTTTAGAGCGCGAGCCTACAGGATCCCGTTCACTAGAAAGGAGACCGAAAATATGACCTGGGCGTACAGACAAAACCTTCAGTGCCTGGTACGCTACAATTTAACACGTTCACTGCCCGTGTCCCATATGTGGGGTCACGGCAAGCCTCTATTTACAGAGACATAAGATTCACATGTCAAACAGGGACAGTGAACGTATTAAATGAGAAACCCCGAATTCAATTCAACGAACGCAACGCACACAATCCTATTTTTGCACACTTTCAGCAAAGGCTATCTATGTCATAACTTCGAGGGTTAGACTAGGGTCCTTTCAAAACCTATACCCTCTAACTTACGCTTATAATTTCAGTTCGATACTCTGCTGCGCGATTTCGCAACAAGGAACAGGGTTAGTCAGCTGGAGCAGACTCGCCTGTGGTGGTCCACCATGGAATTCGACAGATACCCCAGCCAGGCTTTCCTGTGAGTATCAGAGTATCTTTGTTGACGATTCAAAAACTTCGTCACACTTGCTGGACATGTTTGGTTCGAATTTGTAGACCTTTGTCAATAAAAATTATTGGCGTCTGCAATGCCTTTCGAAATACGAGCTAGAGTTACACAATTATTTGAGAGTATAACTTTGATCACTCCAGATCCAGCCTTGTTTCATAAAAAGTTAACCACTTATGATCATCAATGTCAATCATGTACAGTAGGTATTTACGTGACCTCTTAGTTTGAGATTCGGGTTTGGGGGAAATCGGAGAGGTTCTTATCTCAATCGCATAATATATAGCGAGTGAGACAGGCATATCTACCTAAAACTCGAATCACATTCTGTCGGCTCACGTAAGTACTGTAGGTACTTTATTTTTAGGTAATTTTCTGGGATTCCCCCAACAATGCAACATTATTTCTTGTATCTGAGCATAACTACTCATTTCATTCCAGGGACGTCTATTTCACCTACATGCCAGGCAGAATGAAGGACACCTACGTCCTCAACCCCTACAACGCTGAGCGCACTCCGAATGATATCTTCAAGACCTGCCCACTTTAATTGAAGGAAATTACATGATATCGTAATTCTACAATGTCCTAACCGTCGTGTCGTTTTGTAACTCATAGGGCTTCTTGCCATTGCGATGAAATGTCATGATATAGTTTTTCGGATATGATCATATTATATCATGCCGCTCGAGCGGCAGTTTTTAGCAAGTTTTTCATAGGTTGGTTTTGTAATGTGATATTTTCGTCTTAAAGAATATTTTTAGGTACTTAACTGCCGCTCTTGTTATGGTTTCTTTATAGTAAGCTTCCTACTTAAATCTCTAAAATCGTAGCTGTGTCGAGTAAATGGGATACTTAATGCATTTTCGATTAGTGTATATTTGTAAATGTTACTGAGTGTCGTTGTACTAATTGTATTTGGTACCTACGTCTACGTACAATATTATTAATTTGTTTTAAGATAAAAGTGAACCTTTTTACCTAATAAAAAAAACGGAATAATATTATTAGTAATCTTTATTGTTTTCATTTCTTTCTTCTTTCATCTTGGTTTCATATTTATCTGATTTTAGTTTTTGTTTAGATACTTAATCCCAATTCGGTATTCTGGAGAGCTAAAGGATAGCACTTTTTTTCGTATTAAGTAATTTTCAGTATCACCACAGAATAGATAATAGTACAAGTAGTATCACGTGTGGCTCAATGGCTTATGGCTCAGTTTCATTGGTCGATAGGGCCCGCATGCGGGGTGCGGTAGATTTTTCCAGAACGCATGCCATAGGGCCCGCATGCGGGGTGCGGTAGATTTCTATAACGCATGCCATTACGAGTTTCACGGGTCGTTATACCGTCTGCGGGAGTCCCCGCATGCCTTATGTCGACCGAGCTATGGACTTGTGAGTTTCACTGGTCGTTATACCGTCTGCGGGAAGACCAATGAAACTGAGCCATCATTGGTCGATAACTCGGTCGATATATGGCATGCGGGGACTCCCCGCAGGCGGTATAAGAACTAGTGAACTCACAAGTCGCTAACTCGGTCGACATACGGCATGCGGGGATTCCCCGCAGACGGTATAACGACCCGTGAAACTCAAAATCTACCGCACCCCGCATACGTCTTCGCCTATTGACCAATGATCGTCTGGCCGCGTGGTCCTACTCCCTTTGTCCTACCGATCGGACCATATGAACTTTTTTTTTGAGGAATGAAGTCGAAGTGAGCCTCGGCATTCTAAAAGGAATAGTATAATATGAATCGTATCATCTGAATACTACTCTTAGCATGTTAAGACGTGTTTACACGAAACCAATTTATTAATCTAAATGTCAAAGTAGACTTTTTTAAAATCGTAGCTTGAATAGTGCTTAAGATTGCCAGTTTAAAATGCCTACAATTTAAGGGTATTTATTAAGTAAGCTGTTTGTTTTTCAAAATGTTTGATTATGCTCTAATATTGTAATTCGATATTATAGTTTTCAAGTATATATAGTATTCTTTGGAACCTACAGGACAAAGCCTGCATTACAGATAGTGGATTGTCATTTATCCATTATCCAAATTCATAGATGAAAAATATTTTTAATTTAAAAGTGTTTTGCGTTTAAAATAAAACGATTTCAACGGATTCTATCGCGTATATTAATTATTTGAGCGGCCCGGAAGTTTTGGTAACTTTTCAATTACTGCTGTCAAAAGTTGTTGTGCAGTTTTCTCTGTCAAAATTACATTTGTGCAAACTACTACATTTTATAAAATACGAACCAAAAATTAAAAATCTATGTGTACATACATGCCAGATGGGCCTAATGTGTAAAAACAGTTACACAGGTGCCAGAAGGGTATTCATTATTTTATTTACGAATAAAAATATCTATTAGTGGTTTACTAAAGAAAACTCCCAGACTTTTAAAACAAAGACTACATATACTACTTTTGACACAATTTTTGTTTTACACCGTTCATGGTCCCGGGTGTCCAGCCTTGTGTCTTACTTGATCCTTGAGATGTACAACAGGATCCCAAGACTCCCAACAACAGGATCCGTTTAAATGTGTCACAGTCGCGGGAACCCATGAAATTATTAAGTTTTGTGTGCTCATATTTTAATAAATCAATAAAGTCAAACCACGCTAACTATTTAATCTAGTTAATAAAAGTAGTGACTGAGATTTATTCAAAACTTTTTACACGGCAATAATATTTTCAACGTCAAATGTGTCAAACGTTATTTATTTGCTGTATCAGTTGAGAAAAATATTCTTGACGCTGGCAGAATTGTCCAAATTGACAGTAGCCATTAAGTTAAAAATTGAATGAGATTCAGAAAAATATTATGGTTATTTTCTACGCATTCGTGTGAACCATGAACAAAACCATTAAATTAAGTAATTCGCGTCCGTGAATTTTCAACATGATCAATAAATATAAACAAAAACGAGACGAGCGAGAAGTGATTTTGGGTATGAAAGCAGCGTACTTACGTACGATATTAAAGTTCTTAGGTTAGTAAGTATATTGTAGCTATTTTGATACTTGATGTGCAAAATGTCTAAGAAAGTAACAGTTTCAAAATAAATATTTATTAGATTGTTTTCGTTTTTCTTTCAGCGGCTAATGCAGAGTCCTGTTAAAAACATGAAGGACCTAGAAGAAGAGTGCGAATAACGAGAGAAATCAAAATCAATATAGGTAATTATCTAACTAACTATCTTGATGTGATTATTACTTATTTAACAAATATTTAGGTACAATCTTACACAAACTGACTTGGTTCCAATCTAAACAAAGTAAGGGCTTTGCTATTAGGCAACAATATAGAAGTACAGTGCTACTAAAAAGAGTAGAAATTAAAAAGTAGCAATTCTGTAGTGTCGTCCCCGTTTTCTTAGATTGGTCTACTCTTTTTGGTCAGACTGTAGTTTCTTAATTACACAGGAAACTTTCAAGGCTCAGGAACTATTACTTACGGTCACACAAACAAATGACCTTACTAGAATTAAAACCTAAAACTTTGAGGGTCACAATCAACTAGGCTAAACAGATTATAAAGTATCTGGGTTACCTTTGTTTTACCAAAATATGTTTGCCAATTTATCATTTCCCAAAAAAAAATCGTAGAATTTCATTTGCCGAATTATTTTTTCGCAAAAAATTGTTACGCAAACCTAATGTTTGGCACTTAACGTTTAGGCAATGACTCCCTTGCCAACTGGTAGTTTGACCAAATTTCATTTAGTCAAATGTTTTAGTTGGTATAACATATTTTACGCAAAATAAAACGTTGGAATTACTGGACACATGTTTTTTAGGGTTCCGTAGTCAACTAGGAACCTGTCGCGAAATGTCGCGATATTTGCGTGTTTCGGAACGCACCTAAAGAATACAAATTGTCTATGGTAAGAATCCAGTTGTTACTTGCTCAAATTTTCTTTCACTAGGTTTCTTGTGTTTTTTAAAGTAATTTGTGATTAATTAAGTGCTTAGACTCAGTGCGAGAAATCCAACTGTGCAAAAGCCGGAGAGATCTGCGAAAGCTAAGTGTTTTAACCTAAGCCTTCACAACCTTGACTTATTTATTTCTTCCTATCTATATAGCGACGTGAAGGTACTTTGAAGAATCGCTGGACAGACTTTTCAGCGTATCCTAGGAATCTCATGATTCTTATATTGGTCTGAATATAATATCACAGAGACCATTATGAACGTAATTTTGATTTCTTTATGTAATTATATGCCAGTGTATCGATGATTATATTTATATGATGTTGATTGTAATTTTATGATGGAATACAGCACGAAGGACATGCACATTTTGTGGTGTCCGGGCAGTACTATTTCTCACAGAGTAGACCAGTCCCGATCTGCAGAGGGACAGGGCGGCAGATGAATGCCGCCTATTTTCTTTAGCTGGCGGGGCATGCGCAGGGTTGTAGAACCCTAGTATTTTGATTACTGATGGATTGCGCATGTGCCCAGCCGCCTGTAAAGCCTGAGGAGTTGGTTAACTCCTGCGGGGTTGGCGGAAAAGCCTGTAAGGCCTGGGGAGTCGTTTGACTTCTGCAGGATTGGCACGAGTTGTTTAACTCCTTGTACTAACTAATGTCGAGTTATCGATCCGTGGCAGCTGTTTAGCTCTCGATACTCATAGACTAGATAGCCTTCCAATACTTGAATGCTGTGTAGCAGCTTGTACTAACACTAACCAATAAGTCGTGCACGCATACACGAGAGTCGTGTCGAAAGCCAGCGGGTGGCCTGATAAATAGGCACCCCAAAGGAGGATTTGCGTGTAGTGATATAATTCGCTCTTAAGTCGATCCTCCGGTCTACTTGTCGCGCGGTACCTTGCGACAGGGTGACGTCGGTTGATGTCAGCCCATGTATGATGATTATGAATATCTAGAAATAAGAGAATAGTGCCCGAACTGATAACCTTGGGTGGATTAATTGACCCAGGATCATCAGACGTTCCTGGACCAGGAACCAAATCAATTAGTTTACATAATACTCATGATATAATTTTTAATGTAACTTTCTGTCATGAGTAATATAATTGTGGTTCGTGTAACGAGCAAACTAATAACAATTCATACTTGCTGTCACGAAGCCAACTATAAGACGTTTAACTATAATAATATTTGACTGGGCATATAGTTTCATTTATAGACATATAGTATGATAATTAAGTTACCTTGTCAGTAAAGATCATATCATTAATATATATATACAACAGTTCCAATTCAGTAATCTTTATTATGAAGCATTAACAGTACAGTACCTATCACAGGTGACAGGTTGAGGCACTTAGAGATTCGACCGTGAGAATCAATGATTTATTTAACCACAGGCGGGGAAGTTGTGGGCGACTGCCATGGTGAGGATGCGGGGCACGGTGCCCACCCTCGTCGGGCGCGGCGAGTCCGGCCATAGGACTACAACTTTGAAGGTATAGTGGATGATTGTTGTAGACCTTGTTGTCATGTTGTAGTTATACAGTACTAGCAGAACGAACAATGCATTAATATTCATATAAAAGCGAAGCAGATAGAATAGCCTGAGTTACAACTGAACCAGGCCCAGTTCCGCGTTGGCAAGTAGCCTCATTTAAGATGAGGATGAGAAAGCCAAAGCGTATCCGACTGTACGTTTAATTTCTGTAGTAAAGTAGATGCAGAACTAATTATTGTGCTATTATAAACCCCACTATACATCAAATTAAGCACAGAACCCTTATAGTTTCGCCACGTCCGTCTATCCGTCCGCTGCTTAGCTCTGTGATCTATTCTAGAAAGCTGAAATTTGGTATGTGATTTTTTTTTCTTTTCAACACTGGTGTGTGGGGTGTCGTTGAATAGGTCTTGTAAAAATAATAGGGGTCTACTAACATTATGTTTTGATAAAGTCAGCAGTTTTGTAAATATTCGCTCCAAAAACAAAAAAAAATGTGTCCCTTCCCCCCTAACTTTTCAACCACGGGTCGAAAAAATTCGGAAAAATTCATGTTAATGAGGCCTTATAAGTACTTTCAATGAAAACTATATTGAACAAAATCGGTCGAGCCTTTTTTGAGTTATCACCAAATTTCATATTTTTTCTTTAAAAGGTCGTAAGTTGACTTCCAGAAGGTAATAAGTGATTACAGTTTCTAGGGCGTTTACGACCTTTTTATATAGCTTAAAATCTTTCTTAACGTAAACCTCGGGCAAAAAACAGCAGTTTATTGTAAAGGATGAGCAACTACGGAACCCTACACTGAGCGTGGCCCGACATGCTCTTGGCCGGTTTTTTTTATTATGTTATCGTATAGAATACGCTAAAATAAGCGTGTTTTGTATGAATACGCTAAAATGTTGCCCATAACATTTTTTTTTTTTTTCAGACAAATCTGACTCCGTCGTAGCTCCGGCGCTGCGGGGAGAGCAGCTATCGCCCTTTGTGAGAAAGCTTGGGAGCCGTACGCAGCGGAGTAGCTGAGGCTGGTCGCCCAAGGCAACCAACAAGCCGAAGCTGCGGAGTGGAGTAAGGGCGACCGTGCTTGGTCACGCAAGGGCGGAAGTGCTAAAGCGAAGGGGATTAAAAACTCGGTTCAGGCGTTTCGCTCGCTCGCTTCGCTCGCTCGGGTCACAGTTTTACCTAACACTCCTCCTCGCTTCGCTCGACGTCGTACCTAACCTAACCCTAAGTCTGGCCTGCCTTAAAGTAGAATACGTAACGATTCTGACTTCACACTTTGTTTTGCCTTAATAAAGCATTTGCTTTCGTAGTAATATCATCTGAAAATTTGACGAAATGAAAATGTGCGTATTGAAATGCCAAAGATTGCATTGGCAATAAAAACACTTGCTAAAATTTGTTTGGGTAATGAAATTTGACGAAAATAATTTTGGCAAAACGGGAGGATCCCGAAGTATCTATTAATTAATAATATCTACCAAATGAGACTATACTTTTATCTTGTTTTGCAGAAGTTAGTGTCTCTACACTCCAGCGGATACAATATGAAGGTGGAATCAACAACAATGTGTGGAATACTCCGGGAAAAAAACGTCCTCAAAAGCCGAAAGATAGGGACAGCATAATGGAAGAGGTGTTGAATAAATTTATTAATAAGCAGTAACTATAGAGTTCGAGTGATTCAATAGAAGTTGTGTTTTCGAAGAATGATTTTCATTATTATTTTTAATTATAAAGTAAAATGAAATCAGTAAAGCCTGACCAGAAATATATGAGGATTGTCCAGAGGGCGCTATTGACAATGAGCTCATATGAGGATGCGCCATATTGCGGAATTTCACTGGAAATAATTTCTTACACTGGCAATGATTTTATGATGGTTGTCAACAATGTCAATGGCATTCGTGCTGGTTTCTTTAAAAGACAAATATTTAAAAATATCCAAGGAAAATGCCGAAAACCATTCACACTCGTGAACGTAATATTATTAATAAAGTGTACACGTGTTTACTACGCGAAGAACAGTCTGCAAAAGAGTGCATTCCATTAAATGATATTACGTGCTTACCGTAGGAACTGACTGGTATTTAAGCTAATGACATTATAGTGCGGTTCCGATTGGTTGCAAAATTGTTGCCATATAAATCTTATTAATAGCGCCCTCTTGACAGTCCTCATATATTTCTGGTCAGGCTTTACCAGAAAATACTGTGGCGTTTTAGTTTATGGGGATATTTATAAATCTACTGGTCACACAAAGAAGAAGAGTCGTCAACGTTCATGAATAAATATATTTATTAGTAAACGAAACACAAGTAAAAATTAACAGTATACAACTTAACCTAAATAAAATTAACTAACAAAACCGATGTCCCCCAAATCATGGCCCTGCGGCAGGGTACCCATGATGCCGGCTACATTCCCCCGTTGAATAGCCAAGCTAATCCTTTGGCCGAGGAATGAGCCGGCTCTGTGGTCCGAAGAACATAAAAAAAAAATAATGAATAAATAAAAAAAAAAAAAAAAAACAGTCGTCAACGTCAAAAATTACAGACAGGACAGTGTCAGTGTCACTGTCAGGCGTCAGCTGTCACTGTCATTACATCGATCACCAGTCGGGGTATCAGTGAAATAAACTCGAAATAGCTTGAAGAACATAATAAATATCTTATAAAATGTCTACTCAACGAGCTATACAAGTCGGCACAAAACTTGTGAAGCCAGTACTCTCTACTACTCCTGGGGAGGCCAGGAGAAGAGTGCTGAATCTTTACAAAGCATGGTATCGTCAAGTCCCTTACATTGGTAAGTTATGTCATCATATTCCGCGCAAAACAATTACAATTGGATTAAAAACCTTATATGATTCATTAACGCTGTACCTGCGTATAAAATACAGGTATAATGTATACTGATTTCAACTGTAACAGTTGTTTAAGACAGCACATTAGTAGGTGTAAATTTAATTTTTCAGAACGCAGTTCAGAACGAACCTTAACATTGTGATATTCTACGTACAAATGTAAATAGATCGTATGTGTCATCAAAATACAAAAATCTTCAAAAAAAATCATAACAGCAAGTTACTATCTATAGTGACTGTTATTATTTCAAAACCCCCATCTCTTGTGTGGCTCACTTACTTTACAACACATCCGAAGCTGTATGTGGGGATAGGGTTACCATTTAGGAATTTGAAAAGTCCTGGCAAAAAGCCGGACGAATCGAAAAAAGTCCGGACTTTTTAGTCACCAAAATAGGTAGGCATGGTAGTAGGTAGACGCTCGCATTGCGAGATTTGCGAGGGGGTAGGTGCGGGGTGCGGGCGGGGTTTGCTCGAGTAGTTGTAGTTTTATTACTCATTATTCCAACTTATTTGAAAAAAGCCGGACAAATTAAAGGGCCGGACAAAGTCCGGACAAGAGTCGAAAAGTCCGGACATGTCCGGACAAATCCGGACGTATGGTAACCCTATGTGGGGATAGCTGCTTAAATTCTATATAAGGATCAAATGGTATGCACAC
This sequence comes from Apotomis betuletana, assembly GCA_932273695.1. Lineage (NCBI taxonomy): Eukaryota > Metazoa > Arthropoda > Insecta > Lepidoptera > Tortricidae > Apotomis > Apotomis betuletana. The sequence goes on along the minus strand of OW026309.1, from coordinate 10,444,719 downwards.
TCATATAAAGCTATTTCTGAGAATGAAGCCTTGTTTACTAAGGCTCAAATACATGCACAACAATTAAATTTTACCTTTTTATTTCAGTCATGTTTGTCCAGTTCATTCACCAAATTTTGTCACTGCATATGAGGATTTAAGGCATTTATTGGATTTATTATTACAAAAAACGGGACTTAATCAAATTAAAAATCATTTACCTATTTTGATGTTTTAGATGAGATGTTACGTCCATGGTCTTAACATCACATCTTCGTTAAGGGACCACAAAAAAAGGGGCAGGGGATGACTTAACTAAACAACGTTTTGAATGTGATTCAGTCCAGTTTTGTTATAATAATGTGTGAAAATCGTGTATGTTTAAAACAATATTAATATATTGTTATTTATTAACCCCGTTTCTGCCTTGTTTCAGTCAAGGACTATGACATCCCAAAGTCTGAAGAGCAATGCAGAGCAAAGTTGAGGGAACTATTCCTTGCAAACAAGGATGTCACTGATATTAGGGTCATTGACCTACTGGTTATTAAGGTATGTAGGAATACTGTTGCTGTTTCCACAATAACTAGTATTCATCATAAGAGAAAACATTATGTTTATTGGATATTGTCAGACAAATTTGAAGCAAATTTAACTCTGTCAATTACTGTGTTCATTTGAGGTTCTATAAAGTCTTATCACAGCTAGTAGTTACAGTAGAGTTCATAAACTTCTGAGATAATATATAATCTAAGATATTTAAAAAAAACCTCTACGCTGTTAACAACAGTCATGTTCACACATTTTTAGCGAAATTTTTGCTCAGAAGTTAATCTGTGTGTAATCTGTGGTCGACCAGGATTTCATTAATGTGTGGTATACGTAACATATGACACCATATAATTATAACTATATTTAGTTTATAAAATAACTAGTAATATTGTACACTAACGGATAGTTTAGGTCAGGTTAGTTTATAATTTCACTAGATAAAATTACAAACTGATGGATTTCACAATGTTACGGTGAAATATATAATTGGTTCTAAAGCTGGCAAAGGACAGCAAAAAATTCAACAATCAAAAAATACCATGTATATTTTGAAACAGATTTCTATTACCACAATGGTTACTTTCTGAAATGACTTCTTACCTCTGCTTAATTTTTAAAAATATTTGAATTTTAAATCGTATAAGTTATTTTCTTTATTCCACCTTACTAATGAAATTTCAAAGCAAAACAAATATCACCACATAAAAAAAATATAGCTATATGATTCATAATGTATGTTATTTTCAGGGACAAATGGAGTTGAAAGAAACTGTTGAAATTTGGAAGCAAAAAGGTCACATCATGTCTTATTTCAAACCAACCGAGGAGCCCAAGCCAAAGGACTTCCTCTCCAAGTTCTTCGCGAGCAATGAATAATTTAAGCATACCCATGTATATAGTCTGTTTAAGAGTACAGTGAAATACATCCTTGCTGCTTGTAAATTATCTGTTTATTTTAAAAATATACCTATGTCCCATTGAGGCATTAGAGATTTTGGTTTTATTTAAATCCTTTATTAGTTCTTAAAGACTTTGCTTTTTAATAGGAGCACTCTTACGGCTATCAAAGTCAATCTACTTAATTGGAATTTATGATAAATGTGGCACGCAAACATTCGGCGTTGGATCAAATACTCCCGAGTGGAGAAACTGCGGTGGACGACACATAACATGCTCACAAAAACAATGCAAGCTGGAGTCATATGCTGGAGCTGGTTAAGTAGACTAAAAACTTTTTAAATATTGGAACAGAACCTCCTTTCGAAATTGCAAAAAAAACAAACGTCAGCTTTGCGTAATTTTCATTTTGATGGAGTTAATCTAAATCATCACCTAAGTGTATATTACAAATTGATAACAGAGATAAAAAGCGTTATCAATGGCACAGAAAGCAGCCGGCGCCGCCTTTAAGACCGTGAGGCCCCTGATATCCACGGATTGCGCCGAGGCCCACGCGAGAGTTATAGGCCTCTATAAGGCGGTTTATCGCTACATCCCATGGATAGGTATATATTTAAACTGTTTCTTTACAAGGGGCATTCCACCAGAACGTCGAGCACGTGACGCTATTCTTTTCACACTAGCTTAGAAGTTAGAAAGTGAATTTTTGATATTGGCTTTGAATGTGAGTGTATTCTTGGACTCTGTATGTTTTAAGGTAGCTATAATAGCCGTTAAAAGCGGATGTGCTGTTGGGACGTCCCAAAGTAGTTTCTTAAATAACCGCAATCACCCGGCTTTACTAAGTAGGTATGAAAACAATACCTACCTAGTTAGAATTACATTTAGATATATTTTATACCTTCGCCTCGTTCTTCGCTGGTTGACTGGAGACCGTTCTTGGGTACTGCCGGTACTGGCTGAACATTACGGAACCTACTGTTTAAAAGCTCAGTTTCATATTGGTAGATAATATTGGCTCAGTTTCATTGGCAACAGGGTCCACATGCGGGGTGGGGGCGATTTCTATAACGTATGCCATAGGGCCTGAATGTGAATTTCACTACTCGAAGTGTTATGCCGCCTTACCGCCTGCAGGTGCAGGGAGTCACCTCACGCCGTGTACCAACCGAGTTGATGACTTATTTGTTTCAATAGTTTTACCTATTGACTTTGGGCTTTCTTTAGGCTGCCTGTCCACTGAAGTGGAGCGAAGAAAATTTACCAATCGGGCTGCGTCTTTGTATAGCCCAAAAGAAGTAGGTACATTTAAATCTGAGGACTGTGATTGGCCCATTTCATACGTCATTGCTCCAGTGGACGGGTATCCTATGGAAATCTCCAGCCTTTGCTCTGCGCCATGATGCCTATTATTACTTACAAAGGCCTATTTAAATTGTTTAAATACATTGTAGTGAAATATCACGACATGCCCAAAACTGAAGACGATATCCGCTTGAAATTAAGAGAATTGTTCTATAAGAATGCCTGCGTCACTGATATAAGAGTCATCGATCTACTGGTCATAAAGGTAAGTTCCCTCAGATTATACTGTACAGTCACCATCAGATATATCGCAGCATATAAGGCGTTCATAAATATCTGAACATGTACTGTAACGCCCAGTCAATAAGAGTCGTGTTCGGATATTTATGAACGCCTTATATGCTGCGATATATCTGATGGCGACTGTACCTACAAACTACATACCTAGATTACTTTTTGCCGGCCACCTTCAAATCTGAAAAGGTACGGTCAGCTGTGGAGAAAAATATTCAATTTATGCAGATTTGCACATTTATTCATTTGCCGACCAAACGTCGTAGTACAATCGTCTATACCTTAATAGAATAACACGTAACAAACAAATTACACGTGCTAACAGTTTTTGGATTTATGCCAGACACACAGACCTTTGGTCGCCAGGTTTCATCATATACCTATCTAGACCTCTTGACCGTTGCACGGGTTACAACCCTCAACGCTACCGTAAAAAAAATTGCAGCCGCAATTTTCCAGGGACTTTCAACACATTTATTGATACCGAAAACGTATTTTTATTTTGGCAACAAATGCACTCATTGGCCTGTGAAGTACCTACTCCTAACGCTCCATCATGACGGTGGCGTTCAACAGGTTAATGCAGTAACCTATCGATTACGAAGCGACTTCAAACAATAGCGTAGAGATACCTTATTTTGTTAACTGTACCTATAAATAATCTGAATGAGAGTTTCATGCATTAAAACAAGCAGACACAATCTTTTGAAATGTTGCGACATTTTCTGTAGGTACAAGGGTGGGTTTTCACTGTCGCAGCGGACGTTTGACCGCTCGACCGTTGAGTCAGTGGAAACAGTGGTACCTATCCTGTGGGTTTGGTTTACGTCTACTGGATTACCTACATCTACTACATTTACCGGAATGTTTACTTGTTTATATTCTCTGTTTTGTCGACTAAGTACTATATGGACCGCATGGTTTTATTGGTTCCTACGCACCCCAAGGACCCCATTACCACCGAGGAGTTCCTATCTTCATGAGCTCCATAGCCACATTCCTATAGCACACCTACATGGCTGTACTCGTAGGCTACAGTTGCTTAATTAGAAACAACGACTAGGTACTCCTAACGACGCACATTTTAGATTGAATTGAGTTTCGACAGCTAGTTAAGCTCATTATTTCTTGTAATATAATTTATAATCTAGTTTACAAAATAGATATAAACAATCAAACATTCCCGCAATTAAACAATCAGGGAAGTAGACGTAATGGACCTAACAGGGATTTATTGATCAATACACAGTTCGCTCCATTCAGTTCCGCTTCGATGGAAATGTACCTTTTTGTTGATAAACTGACCAGCGATTGACCTCAGTATCACCTGATGGTAGTAACTATGGGGTGGAAGATGTAGTTAGTTCGCTGTCCGTCTATCGTAACTGTGACATGACTTTTTGTCGAGCGCGAAATACTAGGTACCTGTCACTTTCCTTTCAATACGGTGCGAGCAAGACGGGTGATGCTGAGTCGCGCGACAAGCGAAGTCGCGGCAAGATATGCTGGTTCAGCAACAGCTTAATCACTATTGTCTTGAAAATAACTAAAATATCTAAAATGCGTATTTTGTAGGGCTGGATGGAGTTTATAGAAATAAGAAACCAGTGGCAGATGAAGGGCCTCGTCTTTTCCAACTGGAACCCCACCATAGAGCCGAAACCCTGCGACTTCCTCGGGAAGTTCATAGAAGGAATCGACTAAAATTATGCATAATTTCTTGGTTTATATAATATTGGTAAATTACAATAATTATTAAAATAAAATAACAAATTCAAAATTTATTGATCACTCATTCCACATCACACACCTTTCGGAAAGGCTTTAAATCTAACATGCTTGTGAATTAATTGCCAATATAAGAGTATCGTATAGAAATGCTCATGTTGAAGCATATTTCTAGTAAAATTAAATACCTATGTATTTGATCAACAACAAACAAATCGTGACTTAAATTACAATTTATAACTGAATTTTGTCTTATTAAAACTATCGTGACCAATCACGAATACTATCAAGGGGTCTTATCACACTTGCGATTTGCGAGCGAATTTTGTATGGAGGCGATCACGCAGCGAGATCGCCGCGATGCTTATTTGTATAGAAAACTCGCTCGCAAATCGCAAGTGTCATAAAGGCCTAAAAGTAGGTACGGTCCAAACGAGTTCGAAGCATGCCGGGTCGTTTCTCAATGGGTCAATGAAACCGCAATTTTGAATATTAGTAGCCAACTGTTGTTTTTAAACTGATAACATTGCTTTAATTATACTTTATACTGTCGCGGTTTGAACACATAATTAAAACTTACTGAACCGGGTCTATCGCGATATTTTGATTTACCTTCATTGCCTGACGTTTCAACACGGTTTCACGTACGTGCGTACGCATGAGACCACGTCACCACGGCACGTGAAACCGTGTTGAAACGTCAGGCAATGAAGGTAAATCAAAATATTGCGATAGACCCGGTTCAGTAAGTTTTAATTATACTTACACGATATTCACACATTATAATAGCAAAACGGGACGAACCGAATCGGGAACTGGGAGGACGGTTTTAAGCTTTCGTCTTCGTGGAATTCAGTGATGGGCAAAGTGTGTTGCGTACCTATCAGTCGAGAGACAACCAAGTGCGGGTAGTTCGAAATACTCGCGCGTCAAGAAGACATTGATGCCCGCGTGTACAGTCCCTTCCAGACCATGAGTATCAGTCTCATGAAACTTCATAGAAAAAACTTGATGTACTAGCAGACCGTGTCTAGTGTACCAACATAAAGGAGTAGAAAGATTTTGTTGCTATGTTTAATACAAGTGTTTTACTTAGTACAATTTTATTTTACAGGTATGACAGAAAAAAAAAGAAATCTTACATATGACGATACACACTTCCAAAATAATAATATTTGTATTATGAGTGGTCAAAAGTACATGGTTTCAGAGCTATTTAAAATATGGTAGAAATATAAAAAAAGTAAGGCCACACTAAATTTTTCTGTCATGTGTCATGGCCGCGGACTTTAAATTTTCTTTTTGAAACTGCTTAAATTGTGTTCACATGTTGTGTTTTAGTTATTCTGCTATTTAGTCATGTGAAGTGTGAAGAGATAGGACTCGTGTGTATTTTGCGACTTGTGTGAGACAGGGACTCGTATTAATTTTTTAACCTTGGACTCGTATTTATTGTGTGAACTGTGAATACGGTTTTTCTGAGATAAACTTGTATTCTGTATGTGTTTGTTATCAATATGCGTGGTAAAAGTAGAATATGTGAAGTTTGCGGTGTCAGGGAAAGACACAGAGGTGGATTTTTCGCTAATTTCCCACTGGATGAGAACCGGTAAGTGCGTCATTTCTTACCCACATCTTAAAAGTATCAGTAATATTTTATCGGCTATGATTCGTTTGCAATATTCGCCACCTATTTTTATACATTTTACATTATACCCATACGTTTGCGAACAATGTACAAGTGGCATCTAGCTAATCCATACTATCCATAGGTACTAATATTATAAATGCGAAAGTGTGTCTGTCTGTCTGTCTGTTACCTCTTCACGCTTAAACCGCTGAATCGATTTTGATGAAAGAGATAGTTTAAGATCCCAGGAAGGACATACGATAGGTTTCATCCTGGAAATTATCCCTAAAAAGATTGAAAAGTGAGTAAGTAATTCATAATGACATTCATGACCCTGTAGGAAATGTAATGATTAGATCAAAAGCACAATTGCTCTTACATTTGCTTAGGCGCTTTTAATAATCCCTTTTATTAATTAAGGTGATTAAGTGGATATCTATCGTGTTGTACGAGGGTGCTTCCATACTTCCAAGTTCCGTGCGGACGAAGTCGCAGGTCGCGGGCAAAAGCTAGTAATATTATAGATGCGAAAGTGTGTCTGTCTGTCTGTCTGTTACCTCTTCACGCTTAAACCGCTGAACCGAGTTAGATGAAATTTAGTATGGAGATAGTTTGAGACCCGGGAAAGGACATAGGATACTTTTCATCCCGAATAAATTTAGTGTTCCCGTGGGATGAGCGGGTAACACCGCGGGGCACAGCTAGTATATTATATGTAAAAATCAGCGTATACATTTTGATTTTCTTATGATTCGTGGGTAGTTATGATTTTAAACGCCTGATTTGTCTTGCTTACACTGTAATTAATGAGTCTTGATGATATAGTGATGATTGCATAATTGTTGACTGTCATAGGCATACCTCTTGTTTACAGTTTGAGTCTCAATTATTGTTATTTTGATACAGGTGCAAAGAGTGGGTCCGTATGTGTGGCAAAGAAGACCTTGTATTTTTGCCAATTGAAAAGCTTCATCGGCTGCGATATGTATGTGGAGACCACTTTGAGAAGAAGGATTTTAATAAGAAAGGCAACCGCCTTAAAAAAAGAGCTATTCCAAAACTGCAACTTTTAGCTGCTCCACTCACAGATGACACATTAGAAGGATTCCCTTTACATGTGGCAAGTAAAATAGGTATAAATTTAATTTAAACTTTATAAAATCCAAGTTGGTACCTTTTTTTGGTTGTCATTGTCAAAGTACTCCCCGTATTCTGGTTTTTTTCATTGTTAACCGACTCCAAAAAAGGAGGTTCTCAGTTTGACAAGTATGTTTGTATGGAATTGGATGAATATATGTATGTATATATGTATGTCCGCAGTTATCTTCCGTGTGATTAAACTAATTTTGATGCGGTTTGCAGAAAAGTATTTGTTACATTCAGGATAAGGTTTTGGTGAAGTGGAACACATGATAAAGACCACAGGTGGCCACTGGAGCTCGTCAACAAAGTATTTCACTGGTTGTCTTACAGTTTACTTTAGTATGGTTGCTAAGCAATTGATGCTCGTCACAATGCATATGCTGAATTGGAGCTGAGACGCAGTGTTACTTCTGCCAAGTTTTTAGTTTCTTCCGTTTGGGACATTACTTCAGGTTAAGGAGCCGTACTAACAAGGAACCCTTATATAAACCTTTCATAATTATTATTTATTATTATTATTATACTGCACAGTGCCTTATTATTATTACAGTTTTGGGTACTACCACCAATGTAGACGAGTTGCCGTCTACAACTACAAGTCAACGATTGTCTTCTACTACTGGACAGAATTTGAATGGTAAATAAATTAATACTTTTAACCAAATTCGATAGAAGTAGGAGGTTGTCAATTTAATATCTCTGAAACAACTAAGTATAAACCGCGGAACATACATGGAGATGATTCGAGTATCCCTGGAATGCTCTATCTATGAAATATTTTTTGCCAGTACTTTTTGGGACACCTGTAAACAATACCTACATAAGCAATGTATAGAATATACCTGAGGCATTCGGCCAATGTATGAAATATTACGAATTATGAATACATATTATTAACCGAGCAAACGAAGTGATTCCCCACCTCAGGAGGTTATTTAGGACCGTCCGACTCCCGTTCTCTATCTGTCCAGCTTTCCACGTGAGCAAGTTCGATAATTATAAACATTTTATCTTCGATTCGATTTTTTGGAAGAGTATGTATAGTTACATTTCTTAGGCATTATATAAAGTACCTATACTTAATGACCTGTGCATTATTATTATTATAGTTTTGGATAAAACCTCCGATGTAGACCAGCTGCCTTCTACAAGTCAACAAGGATTGTCTCCTACTTCTGGGCAAAATTTGAATGGTAAATAAATTAATACTTTCTGTTGTTTGTTTGTGTGTTTTTTTGGATTTCATTTGACAATAAAGGAATCCTTAAAAAATCACTCGCATGTCTGTCCGTCTGTCACAGCTCCAATTCTTCTGGACAGACTAAGTTGAAATTTGCTACACTCATGAATTTCCGTGGACGCGGTGGGATCCTAGAGGAATCGACTTCGTCGGAACTTCTTCACATGCAACAATTATACTAGCAATATTTTATAATTTATTTGTTGGTGTTTCTGTAAAACGGATCCTAGAGGAATCGACTTCGTCGGAACTTCTTCAAATGTAACAATTAAACTAGCAATCATTTTTAATTTATTTTTTGTGTTTTTGGAAAACGGATCTAACGATTTTGATGAAATTTACAATATAAAGGTTTAGGTTATAGGTTTCATTTCTAGAAAAAATTGTTGTCTCGAAATTTCGAGCTAAAAGCTCGGTCGCCCAGGTACTTTTCTTTATATCACGATGGTGACAACTAGGCGTACGGCCCGTAGATATGCTGTACCTGACACCCGTAGGGCAAAACTATAACTATACCTATAGCATACTAAATTTGGTGTCAATCCTCATGAGTTGCAACAACTTCAAACTTACACAAATATTTGTTTTTTAGAATCAACAACGAGGAAAAGAAAGTTCAATGAGGCTTTTCGTGGTGTTGAGTCTCGAAAACGACAAGAAATTAAACTTAGACAATTAGAAGACAATATCGGTAAGCATCATCCCACTTTTATTTATTTTCAAGATTTTGTTTTTACGGTTAGACGATAGACGATTCTATTGAGCCCAAACTCGCTAGGATTGCTTTATCTATTACTGAGTTCTTATTAGGGTCACCTTCAGTCTTCATCATCAGACCAGCTCCATGGTACCATATTATTGTATTGTCATCAAAGTTAAGTGGGTATGCAAAATTTCAGCTCAATCGGTTGAAGATAACTACTTTAAAATTGAGTCGCAAGATTCCACCAGAACAAACATACCTACATACATCGCAAGTTAAATAAGAGCTTGTTAATAACATTCCAAAACCTACAGGGTACTTCCTATCTAGAATCATGAAATTTAGCACGAAGTAAGCTCTAATACTACCGAAAAATGTTAACATGTAATTCAATCACATAAAAAAAAAAACTAATTGACCTAGTGAACGAAGTGAACGAAGTCTCTGTTTTAACTATTGGACGAAATAAAGAGCTAGTGTTGTCCTCCTCCACAGGTCGCATTTTTCTACCGATTCTCGTGTTTTTGTGAGCAAACTCGATAATTATGTAGTTATACTGTGATCCTTTGGATTTTTTTTAATAACTAAAAACCACTCGCGAGGCCTACAGCTCACCGAGCCACTATAGTTTATTGTTGATACGTCTGAAGAAGGTACGGAACTCTCGGTGCGCGAGTCTGCCTCGCTCTTGATCGCTTTTTTTATTCCTTTGAGCGCAAAACTGTAATGTGCGCCCGCCCCGGTCGCTAAAAAAATAGGTAAAAACTACACACTATACTTGGTTGCCATCCGTCTGCACGTCCGTCCGTCTGTTATTTTGTGAATGCTCAGCAAATGAAACGGTTTATATAACCGCATCGATGTCTGTCCGTCTGTCTTTATATCCGTCCGTCTGTCTTCTTGTCTAAATGCTCCGCGATTATCGTAAGAAACTACTTATAAATCCACTTTTTTGTCCGTCCGTCTGTTATTTTGTGAATGCTCAGCAAATGGAACGGTTTATATAACCGCATCGATGTCTGTCCGTCTGTCTTTATATCCGTCCGTCTGTCTTCTTGTCTTAATGCTCCGCGATTATCGTAAGAAACTACTTATAAATCCACTTTTTTGTCCGTCCGTCTGTTATTTTGTGAATGCTCAGCAAATGGAACGGTTTATATAACCGCATCGATGTCTGTCCGTCTGTCTTTATATCCGTCCGTCTGTCTTCTTGTCTTAATGCTCCGCGATTATCGTAAGAAACTACTTATAAATCCACTTTTTTGTCCGTCCGTCTGTTATTTTGTGAATGCTCAGCAAATGGAACGGTTTATATAACCGCATCGATGTCTGTCCGTCTGTCTTTATATCCGTCCGTCTGTCTTCTTGTCTTAATGCTCCGCGATTATCGTAAGAAACTACTTATAAATCCACTTTTTTGTCCGTCCGTCTGTTATTTTGTGAATGCTCAGCAAATGGAACGGTTTATATAACCGCATCGATGTCTGTCCGTCTGTCTTTACATCCGTCCGTCTGTCTTCTTGTCTTAATGCTCCGCGATTATCGTAACAAACCACTTATAAATCCACTTTTTTGTCCGTCCGTCTTTTTTTATACGACTGCCCGAAAATGTATGTCAATGTCAAGAGAGTATCTTTATTACACCACAACTTCTAACGACCTGTCAAGGCATTTAAAGATCATCAGCAGATTTACTACCTAACAAAAAGGTGTGATTTATTTGAAATTTGGTGTACTGTTACCTCTGTGTTATTTTTTAAACATTAAAACCTTGAGCTGATGCTGCAGAATCAAGTAGTCTACGAAATATCCAATTCCTCAGCAACTTACACCAGATACAGCGTGCTAGGGCTCATAATAAAGGTCTCAATGAGTAGATCTTAAATATAATATATACGATGATCGAGGCCCCTTTATGGTGAAGGAACGGTTTAAAATGTTTGAATAATTTTTCCTATTGACTCTTAAATTCTTAATATATTTTTTTAAACAAGACAGGCTTGACTGTTGGCTGGTCTGGCCTGGGTCATGGATGTTATCTATATATTTATTATGTATATCGTCGTCTAGTACCTACCCATAACACAAACCTTTTTGTGCTTAATTTGGGACTACATCGATTTGTAAGGTCGTTCGATATGTATTATATTACAATTATATAATAGGATAGACGTATCTGTGTGTGATGCGCTTTAGACTATTTAATCATGTATTTAAATATGTATTTCAGATATAACGCTATCGCCAAGAAAGAAAAAACTTGTTGCAGAACTGCAGAAAACCAAGAGCACATTGGCATCTTTAAAAAAATCTGTAAAATTGGTTGAAAAAATAGTCGCCAATTCTAAAAGACCTCGTATTAGCTGACTTAAAGAACCAAAACCGAAAACCTAGAGGCAGGCGATGGACGTTGAAGGAGAAAATCTCAGCTCTTGCCATTTTTAAAAGGTCACCAAAGACTTACAGGTATTTAAGTCACGGCGTGATGCTGCCATGCACCAAAACCTTAAATAACTTGATAAGAAAAATACCAATGGACACTGGAATAAATAAAGCAGTTCTGCAGCACCTTCAAAAAACATCTCCTACGATGAACGTCCGAAATAAGTTTTGTGCTCTTTTATTTGATGAAGTAGCACTTAAACCGCGCCTTATATACAACGAAGCAACGGATCTAGTAGATGGCTTTGAAGACAAGGATCTAAATGAAGGAGCAGGAAGAACTGAAAGGATCGCGGATCACGCCCTTGTTTTCATGATACAGGGTCTTCGTACGCGGTATAAGCAGGTCATTGCCTACTATTTCGTAAAAGGCACAGTATCTGCCCAACAGTTATCTGTATACATAAAAGAATGTATAAAATCCATAAACGACACCGGCTTTAAAATAATTGTCACAGTTTGTGATCAAGGCCCCACAAACATGGGGGCATTGAAAATTCTGAGACAACATTCAATGCCTAGGTCTGGTCAAGGTGCCCATATGACAGACACTGACAACCATTTTACGATGGATGATGGTAAAACCATCTACACGATGTACGACGTCCCACATTTATTCAAGTCCATCAGGAATAATTTTATGAACCATGGGAAAATTGAAATCGATAACAAGTCAGGACAGTGGTCATATCTTTGCGAGGCAGAGCAAAAGAATAAGTCGTTGCTGTACCTTAGTAAAATAAGTGAAGTACATGTCCGACCCAAGTACCGAGCAAAGATGAAGGTAAAGTACGCAGCACAAGCGCTGAGTAACACTGTTGCCGCAGTGTTGAAATTAATGTCGCTGGCGGAAAAGGACGCAACCAGACAACGAGACATGATGGAAACCGCTTGTGTAGTAGAAAAACTAGATAAACTATTTGATTACACAAACGGTCCGTCAAGTAAGGACGACGTTAAAAGAGGACAAAGAGAAAATGTCTCCGCAAGAACGAACCACCCTGAAGTTTGGAATGGATTAAAAAGAAGTCTGTCCACTCTTAAATTTATAAAAAGAGATGGCACCAAAGCTAACAACGTGAAATGTATAGAAGGAATGCGGATGTCACTCGAAACGTTAAAGGATGTTTGGAACGAGCTGCGCCACCAGGGATTTCGGTATCTAAATTTACGGTCGTTGAACCAGGATGGCTTAGAAAACTTTTTTGGAGTAATTCGCCAACACTGCCCTACGAATCGCAACCCAACTTGTACGGGGTTTACAGCAGCATTAAAAGCATCGGTGGTGTCAGGAATGACTGCACCGCACAGTAAAGGCAACTGTGAGAACGACCATCGAAAACTGCTGACTAATTTTGCTGATGTTCTTGATGCACCTGACGATGTAGCGGTTACAGCAAAGCCTAGTAAAAATAATGTACTGCCAGATACATCAGTTGGTATACATGATGGCGATTGTGAACAAGACTTCCCAATATTAAGAATCCCGGAGCAATCAGAAATTCACGAAGAAACGGATTTTTCTGATATAAAATACCAACCGCTGGTTTATGTCTGTGGCTACTTAGCTTCGACGTTTAAAAATATTAACTGTGAAAGCTGTCGAAGGTTATTGATTGAAAATGGCACATACAGGTATATTCAGTTACGTGAATGGTTCGCCGATAAGAATTCGCTCACCTACCCAACGATTGAGCTTTGCAAACTAATTGAGACAGCTGTTGGCGTATTTGAAGCTGATGTTATACCAAGACTGTATGAAAGGAACATATCTGAGCTATGTAAAATGCTATTTATCGCACATTGCGACACATCTTGGTATACATGCTCTCACCCAATTTTAGATAGGACATTTGGCCGCCTAAGTCATTTATTAATTAGGCGCCAGTGCCATAAAATTAATCAGGGATTAGCCGATTCTGAAGCAAAAATAAAAGACATCAGTAAAAAAGCAGAACAAATGGCGGGCTGTTAATATAGGTAACTATGCTATCCCATCAAAAACATAAATGTTAAATGAGAGCCAAGTTCAATATCGCGTGCACTTCGCCGACAAAAGAATTGAGATCTATATGGGCGCCAAGTTCTTTGCCCTAAAATTGGACACAAGGACATGCGACATACTCAATGCATTTATTTTACTTGGGGTGTAATCAATATCAAGACTTAACTTGGCTAGTTTTTACATATAAATTTATATATATTTGTCTAATCATTAACCTATTTTCGTAAAAGTAAGTACGCAAGTTAGTGTACGTCCTGTTACTTATACTGCTTGATAAAAATACTATGTTATTTTTATACAATTTAGTGAGTTTGTGAAAACTAGCCAAGTCAAATCTTGATATTGAATTACACCCCAAGTAAAATAAATGCATTGAGTATGTCGCATGTCCTTGTATCAAATTTTAGGGCAAAGAACTTGACGCCCATATAGATCTCAATTCTTTTGTCGGCGAAGTGCACGCGATATTGAACTTGGCTATCATTTAACATTTATGTTTTTGATGGGATATCATTACTTTTTGTACAGAAATTATTATGACCTGTAAATTACTTAATTATTAATTGATAATTACTTGTGTGTGTGTGCTATTCTAGTACATCTTTTAAACAAACACAGAATTTTCCAAATCGGTTAGTACGTGTTGGATTCTTGTGTGTGTGTGTGTGTGTGTGTGTGTGTGTGTGTGTGTGTGTGTGTGTGTGTGTGTGTGTGTGAGAGAGAGAGACAGAGAGAGTGTGTGTGCTATGCTAGTACATATTTAAAACAAAGAAAGAATTTTCCAAATCGGTTAATAAATGACGGAGTTCTGAGGCAAGAAGCATAAATAATACTTAACAATAATTATTAAAGTTAAAAAATCACTGTTTTCGATTTCTTTATGTGTACACACACAATTACCAAGCTGAATGCCAAATTTTACCTTTCTAGGACACCTGGAAGTGGGTTAGGTTTATGATTACTAGTCAGTCAGTTAGTGATAAAAATACAGTTTTTTGGACTTTAATATCTCAATAACAATTTCAGCTATATTTATGAAATTTGGGGTCCTAGTTGTTCTAAAAGATCTTAATTCATAAGCCAAATTTCATGTTTTTATGTTAAATAGATTTGGAGTTATTGAGGGGTCAAAAGTGGCTCCAAACGGTTCGTGTAATGTAACACACGGCTGCTGCTCGCCAGTTCCTGGGGTAAACTTGGCTGGACACGCTGCCGCGTGTCTAGATAAATAGATGACTACCGTCTATGCCATGCCAAAGAATCCATCTAGCGAGCGCACATCGCCATGCGACGCACAAGGTTGACGCCAACAGTAAAATTTCAATCCTACTAATATTACGGGAGGTCACGACATATCGTTTAACAATGTCGGATATGGATTACGATGGCTGGATAGGATAACTAACAACTCCCTGATGCTAAATATATCGGTCTGCCGGCACCAGTGCACATCATGCATGTCAGTGTCAGTGCATGTTCGTTTTCACATCTGCATTAATGTCTTAAAATATTTAATTAAAATAAACTAAAATGTCAAAGTGTAATGTAAGTGTAATGTAAAAGTCGATGGAGGAACTCAGCATGATGCTCGATGACCTCAATCGAGTTTCTCAACGAGTGGGCTTAAAAATGAACATGGACAAGACGAAACTCATGTCAAATGCCAAGGTTGTGCCCATCCCAGTCTCTGTTGAAAACTCGGTACTCGAAGTTGTTGACTCATACATCTACCTAGGACAAGTCGTCCAATTAGGTAGGTCCAACTTCGAGAAAGAGGTCAACCGCCGAATCCAACTCGGCTGGGCAGCGTTCGGGAAACTACGCAATGTCTTTTCGCCCGACATACCTCAGTGCCTCAAGACGAAAGTCTTCAACCAATGTGTGTTACCAGTGATGACTTACGGCACCGAAACGTGGTCTTTCACTATCGGCCTCATCTCAAAGCTCAAAGTCGCTCAACGAGCAATGGAGAGGGCTATGCTCGGGGTGTCTCTACGTGATCGAATCAGAAATGAGGAAATCCGTAGACGAACTAAAGTGACCGATATAGCTCACCGGATCAGCAAGTTGAAGTGGCAATGGGCAGGCCACATAGCACGCAGAGCAGATGGCCGATGGGGCCGAAAAGTGCTCGAATGGAGACCTCGGACCAGCAAGCGCAGCGTAGGACGTCCACCTACAAGGTGGACAGATGACCTTATAAAGGTCGCCGGAAGGCGCTGGATGCAGGTCGCTTCCAACCGGTATATATGGAAGTCCAAAGGGGAGGCCTATGTTCAGCAGTGGACGTCCTTTGGCTGAGATGATGAAACTAAAATGTATTTCCATGAGTCTATACCTAGGTTTAATAGCCGATCCCTGGCATTGGCTATGAGCTTGTACAGGTCCTTCAACTGTCCTGGAAAGTGCCTCTTAGGACACTCCGCCACGATATGGGCAATTTGGCCTTGTTAACCCCACTACAGATTATGGTTACATAGTAATAAATTAAAATATTTTTGGTTTTGTGATATGGTATTTGAGTGCAAGTTTTATTGATCACACTACTTCCTTTTTTTTAGTTTTTGTTTATTATAAAACCCTATACTAATAACAATTACCTAAATGCTTTGGTTTCCGTGTAATTGCGAAAGCTGGATTTAGTGAAAGTGTAAACTATTTTAACGTATATTATAGTCTAAACCCTATTTTAATATTTTTTACCAACAACGCCAAAGGATAATAATAATAAACGAAAAAAATAAAAAGTTGTTTCATTTAGTCATCTGCAGGTATTCAAATTTGTGACAATATCGGATTGTGATAACCTTTAGACCAATATTGGCAAATATTAAAGCCGTAAATTCTGTCTGAACGTCATTTAACACACACAAATCGTTGTAATATACATTTTACTTTTAAGAGGAGCGCCTGTACGGGGATATTATCGATATCGATAAAAATGCACCACATCACTACTATCGATATTTATTTTATTACATTCAACTTTTGAAATCACTAGCTATGTTTGACAGATGGCAGATTTGGTTGGTTATGTTGGTACCTCTGACCTATGTCTATTTTAAGTTGGCTATCAATGCACGGTTTTCAGATTAAATACGATGTTCTAAGTTCCAACTCTTCTTAACGTAGTGTTATATTCTCTTTGATGAGTATAACATCACGTGCGAAACGGCGAGATAATTAAATAAACACTTTTTGAATACGATTAAGTCCCGTTTCGCTATAATAATATGAAAACATGCTGTATTGGTAAGAAACGCGAATCCGGGATGCACCTTTCTCTGAAGGTGACAATACTTCTCAATCTTATTGCTTCGAAATGATGTTTGAAAATGGTAATTTAACGTTGAAACACTTATTCACATTAAATGACTATAGTAAAATATTTTAACTATTGAATCAGCAATCTGACTAGAAAATATTTAACAATGCTCGTTTTTACTAAATGTAATATATAAACTATATTTGTTCGAGGTAATAGTATAAAACATAACTACATAACATGGCAAAGGCCGATTGTTATATAAATAATGGACTATTCAGTTAAACCAAAATATTCGACATCGAATTTGTACATAAGTAAATTTTAATATTCATATAGTAAAGTACATACTTATTATTTTATTTCGTATGTGTACTTACATAAAACTCTTCAAAACCACACATTACAATTGTGGCCTCCAATTTAGTGATTTCAAGGAACTTGCGCTTTAGTTAGACCCGGCCCGAAGCACTCTAAACAACTGAATGCTCGTTTGTATCAACTGGTTCTAGAAGGTCTAAATCTTTACAAGTACCTACCTAAACAAGATTTAAATGGACGATCAGTATTATTGTACTCTGTGTAACTTTACGTGATTTATTATCTAAGGATGACCCATCACCGCGATATTTTCCTGTAATGTATGTACAAAAAACAAATGAATTTTTCATATATTTTTTTGTTACATTTACAAGCGATTGTTCGTGGTGAGGGAGCACCCTACCAATCGGTTTAGGGTTCCGCAATCATACTAGCACATTTCGAATTTATGTATTCTATCCACGCACTGCACCGTGTCGTAGCCTTTTACATTCCACCCCGGCCAGTTTGACCAACAAAATTTAAATTTGGCACGTAAGTTCTAGATGTTCACAGAAACTGCGATATTTTTAAAGCAAATGCAATTTTTATGGCCAAACTGATCGCGGAACTCCAACGCATGGCTAATATTCTTTAATTAATGTTGTATAATAAATAAGTATTATATATTTCAGCAGCAGGAACGATAGTACCTAATGAGTAATTATAATTACATAACAGGTAGGTTTATTCATGAACAATATAAAGGTCAGAAACAGAACATAAAGATACTTCCATTCCTTTTAAATATTTTGATAAATATCGTAAAGAAAATATGCTGCCAACATAATATAGAAATCATTAATATTCGTTGTCTCCTTTTCCAAGTGTCTGTATCTAATATTTATTTCTCATTACATTACATACTTATTAGAAAACCATAATCCCTTATGATGGAACTTACATATCATTCACAACCATAAAATATACTCCAAGACGACGCGCGTCGATTGGACTCACAAACCTAAATACGAATGCAAAATATAATACGTCGTAAGTACATAATTATATGATATAATATCGCTGTTGTCTTAATTTAGTCTACTCTACATTGTTAATAACTTTATTTTCTTTATACCTATTACAAAATCTATTTACAACCTTCTCAACAGTATCAAACCATTTAACATTTCTTTACAAAATGATCTATCGTATTCCAATATATAGATTTGAGGTACCGTTATATGCTTATTGCAGGCACCCTGACCTTACAAACAACAAAATACTCGATAAATATAGCTCTATATATATTAAATAAGTAATAAGTATTTTTATGGAAGATTTTTCGAGCAACCAGTTATGTCTTCACTTTAATACTAGGGCGTGAGTGTAATTCCCATTTATTATATAACTCGTCCCTAAAAAGCAACACACTTTTTTGTCAGACGCTATGAAGTGGTAATTTATTGTAATCTAATCATAATCACGCAAACAGAAAGCTGCATTTTGACAAAAAGGAGCGAACTCGTGGTAAGTAAATATACCCGTATTTAGATTTTAGTGATTTTGTTTTATAGAATAAATGGGAATTAACCAGACATAATGCACAAAGCTTAATGCGCCTGCGCCACGCTGTCTTTATATTCTACCGTAATTCCTAGTGAGGTCCTCTTCCAGGCGCCGAGTTACAAAAGCATTTTCACAAATTCTGGAACAAAAATAGGGCTCTTTTTTAAATAAGCAGTTCATTTAGTTACTTAGTTTCGTTCATGTATGATGGCGTCGATCTGACGACAAGATATTATGCTAGTGAATAAAATAATTATATTATTATAATTCCCTTTATTCGTTTTTATACTTAGGCTAGGTTTTTTTTACAATAAAGTTATATAAAAAGTAAAATATAAAACATACATTACAAATATAAACACATTCTAAAAAAAACCTAACCTAGGGTGCCGCTGGCAGCGGGGCAGGGCCCAGGCTACCAGTGGTTAGGGCTGCAGAGAGAGGAACCTCCTGACAATGCGCGCCGTGTCCAGGAGTACCGCCTTCTGAATCTGACCCTTGATCCAGCCATCTAGTTAGTCTCTTAAGATGTTTGTCGAGACTCTTCGCTATAAGACCGAAACGACTATCGGAACAATGATCGTCGAGTCAACATCCCACATGGCGGTCACCTCGTGAGCCAAGTCAAGGTACTTGCTGAGTTTGTCCTTGTCGGCCTTCACGAGGTTCTCGTCATGGGGGATGGTAATGTCTACGAGCACTGCCTGGCGCTTGGATCGATCTACCAACACGATATCAGGCTTATTGGCTACAATAGTCCTGTCCGTGATGATAGATCGATCCCAATAGAGCGTGGCACGACCATTTTCGAGAACTGGCATAATAATTATAATTATTTTTACGAAGTTTGTTTCTGCTAATTACTAGAGTAGAATTTGAAGGAAGGTTGTTGCTTTATAGGGTTCCGTAACTGAAGGTTAAAAAACCGGCCAAGAGCATGTCGTGCCACGCTCCGTAGTTGCCCATACTTCACAATATTATAAGACGGGCTTCGAGGTTTAAATTACGAGAAAGATATCAAGCTCTATGAAAAGGTCGTAAACGCTAAAGTAACTGTAAGTACTTATTACCTTCTGGAACTTATCGATTATACGCGCCAAATTGAGCGGAATGTATTAATGCAGTATGGCACTTAACTGATACGTGTAACGTTCGAAGTATAAGGACACCTGCGCGGCACTTAAAGAAATTTTAAAGAAAATTATGAAATTTTGCGATAACTCAAAAACGGCTTGACTGATTTTATTCAATATACCTAAGTAGTTTTCATTGAAAGTACTTATAATAAAATTAGGCCTATTTTCATGATTTTTTCCATAACTTTTTGACCCGTGGTTGAAAAGTTATAGGGGGGGGACGCTATTTTTTTATTTACTGAACGAATATTAACCAAACTGCTGATGACTTGATCAAAAAATAATGTTTGGAGACCCCAATTATTTTTAAAAGACCTCAACGACACCCCACATACTAGTGTTGAAACGAAAAAAAAAATCACCCCCACTTTAGGTGTTTGAGAGGTACCCGAAAAAAGTTTTTTGTTTAAGTTTTATTTTACAGTTTTGTCGGCTTGATACATACACATACTCATACCAAATTTCAGCTTTCTAGTACTAATGATCACGGAGCTAAGTCGCTGACGGACGGACAGACGGACACGGCGAAACTATAAGGGTTCCTAGTTGACTACGGAACCCTAAAAACGGGACCCTATTACAAAGTCTCCGTTGTCCGTCTGTCTGTCTGTCCGTCTGTCACCAGGGTGTATCTCTAAACCGTGATAGCTAGACAGTTGAAATTTTCACAGATGATATAATTATTTCTGTTGCCGCTATAACAACAAATACAAAAACAGAGTAAAATAAATATTTAAGTGGGGCTCCCATACAACAACCGTGATCGGTTACTTTAGACTTAACTTAACCCGGCCAGTTAAGATGGGCGAAGTGTTTTATACGGAACCCTCGGTACGCGTGTCCGACTCGTACTTCACCGGTTTTTGTATTATCACGAAACTTGTTTCTGCTAATTACTTGAGTAGAACCTGAAGGAAGCTTGTTGCTTTTTACGTACTGTTGTATGAACAGGATAGTTACCCTCGTAGTCGATCCTGCCATCATGGTCGATGTCTCCCAGCGCCAGCACCTGGTTGAGCTGCGCGTCTGTGACCGGCTCGCCGATGATCTCGAGCGCGGTCCGCAGCTCGTCCTTTGTTATGTAGCCGTTGTTGTCTCGGTCAAATACCCTGGAGAACGATCGCACTGATAATACCTATATTAAGAGGCCTTATTCCTTTTAAAATGCTGATTGTTTAGAATTTTTTTTCTATGATCAAACATGTTTCTTAAGATATTATTGATGTTACTACCTAGAACAGGGGTATTGCGATTTATCGGTATATATTTGAAACCTACAGTTTGAATTTTTCATTGATAATTTTTGTTCGAAAAACTACTCGAAATTGACAAAATTCACGTGGAAAATTCGTTTTTTCAACTTATTTTCGACTGCACGCAATAAAAGCATGAAATAGCTACGTTACTACCTAGAACTCGGGAAAAAGTATTATTCACTTCAAAAAGTTGGTTGAAATTATCAATATATATTCGTCATAATATGAAAAAAAAAATTTTTAAAAGGAATAAGGCCTCTTAATTACAGTGATCACCTACATTTATTTTTATATATTAGAGTAATCGTATTTACTAATAACCAAAAGCAAATCCTAATGTTTACTTTCACACGTTGTATCCTCTTCGATTGTTTGTGTTACGTATAGTGTATTCACGGCTTCGGCTTTTTATATTTATAAACTACTTCATTTCACCAGCTACATTTTTCTTTTAAGTCGTCAACTTTTCAGAACATTTATACTTACCTCACACAACCTGACCAAAGCAATAATAGTTATTTGTGCAACAAGAGAGCAAAGTTGTTTTTGTTGCGAGTGCTGATTTTGAGCCCCGAGCAAGCGAAGGATTCTATGTTTGAATCACGAGCGTCCCTCATAACCACCACGGTTGTCATTATTTGATTAAATTGGAAGATTTAGCAGATATATTACGTGTTTATTTATTATTACGAGATTTTTGTTTATAGTTTGATTGATAAGTATCCTGAAAGATACGAAAGTAAGGAAGAAAGAGAGTCGCGACAAAGCACGCGCCGAAAGGATTTATATAATGAGAACGATTGCACCGAAACTAAGAGTGGTGAAACATAGTGTTCGACATCAGGCGGTCACATTGCATAATAGTTTGCCTAATGAACTGAAGGTGATAAATAATGTAAATATTTTCAAGCGCCGGCTTAGGGACTATTTGCTAAAAAAGGCATATTATGATGTAGGTGAATTTATTAATGATAGTGATTCAAAAATGGCAGAACTTGAGCAGCTCCACAATTAATTTAGGTATTCATTTGTTGTTTGTAAAGTTTTGTTTAAATTAAGTATTAGTTATGTAATTAGTAAAGACTATTGTATGTTCAATTTCTATTGTTAAATTTCTTATAATTAATGCTGTGAAATAATTGTCAATTTTATTTTGATTTCTGTGCTAGTTACTTAAGTATTATTTCCAACACGATGTAAATTGTTAAGGAATAAATAAATGAATGAAATTTGATGAAATGAATGAATGAATGAATGTATTTTTACTCGTAAGGCATCAAACTAAATAAATACAAAAGAAAATAACAATTTGAACTCGATATTGTTTAAAGTACGTTTCGAAACTGCGTCTATAATAAATTGGTGAAATCATAAATTATTGGTACGGGTATTTGTATAATGTTCAAAAATCTTATCTTATTTAAACAATAATCTATATGATTTATATAAAAGAAACAATGATTTAAACATTCGGTCGACTCGGTCGTTAAAACAATATGTTTAACGTTGCGGTGTAATGAAAACTTCTTCGGGTAATTTTTTTAATGTTATGGTATAACGCGTATCGGAACGTGTTTTGATTCGAAGTCGGATTCGAAAATCGAATTTCGAAATGATTTATGTTTTTATCACTCTCTTTTTTATATTGCACCGAAATTCCAACGATTCGAATTTTATAATTAACCTTTGGCTGAGAAATGACAATTCAAGGTCAAAATTTTTAAAAATTAAAAAGCTACTTCTACTCACACTCGAAACAAAATTTAACATTTTGTTCACTGTTTTCTGACAGCGAAATCGCCATGTTTGAGCTGGTGAGGTGAGAAAAAGTTTTTGATTTTGGACGAAGCGCGCGATTTGCGAAATGAAACTACTTACTGCGAAAACTCGAAAAAATTGGTACCAATGTGGAAGTATACCTACCTCTTTCCAATTATTTTTCCTTGTTTTAAACCGTGATCCATTCGTCGTTTTACGTCGCCATCCTGTCCCTGACATCCATCCCTTGTATAACGTCTGTATCTTGGATACCCATTGCATGAAGTCATTGGACACAGTTGGACACAGTCTAGCTAGTCGGTAACTTACTTAAAAGCGGCGAGCAGATCCCTCGTGATCTCTTCTTCGGAGTCGCCGCCACTGTTACTGACGTCCATCCCTTGTATCGCCTGTATCTTTGTCACCCATTGCATGAAGTCGTTCTCATCTATTAAGCCGTTGCCTGCAAACATAAATGTAAAGGAGTTAGATTATATAAGTAAACCTATAATTTACCAACCCGAGCAATAAATGTTCACTGACATTGACTTTTAGGTATAATTTTTGGCTTGGTGGCATTTTATACGTAGCTTTTTCGATTCGATTTAACCCAGCATGCAGTTTCGAACCACCTATACATATATGGTGAGGGCCTCTATAAACTAGGTTATACAAAACATAGTTACTTAAAGTATAGTCACTTAAACACTATAGCTCTCAATCTCAATCCCGCCTAGAACATATGTAACCCGTAACCCCCTTTCTTAACAGCTAAAGATGAAAGGATATGTTGGAACAATACCCCATGGATTCACGTTTGCTTTTAGGTAGATATTTTTCTTTGGACTTTAGTGTAACAAAAACAGGCAGTAAGTATTGAATTCGTCCAGCTTAGACAAACAATCACTCTCAGAATTTTCACCGACGTAAGCGATGCTTAACCAAGTAAATACCCGCACAATGCTTTATAAATAACTATCCTAGTTCCTACACTTGTAGCGCTAAGCAACTTATCTTTCTACAGTTGCTATTTTGCATATTTTACTCCGATATTACGAGTATTGTGAAACTTTTCGTTAGGTATACAAAATAAAAGTTAATAATGAACAAATGGACTGTGTCGTTAAATCTTAATTACGTTGGCAGGGCGAGTCATTAAAATGATGACGTCAGCGGTTTACCCTCAGCCTGCCTCTTTCGTGTTTATTAGGCTCATTATTACCAATATTTAGCCATTAAACCCTGCTATATCATTATGTTTACGTTACGACGTGTGTTATGAACTACGTCATCTTTGTTTCACGCCAGCCTGTTGGATGCTATAATACCTATTTGGGCGAATCAACTTTCACCATCACAAATCTGTCCACAACATTTAAACTTCGTTGTAAAATAATATATATCATCATTAAATATTGGCTTCGACGTGGTTCAATTTATGGTGTAAGTACGTTAAAACGTTCAATGTCCCAACTGGTAAACCCAATAAACAGAAAATACTTATAGATATTAGAAGTCCCATTTCTTGGTAACTCCAGAGATATTTTGAGTAAATAACATCAAAGACAACCATCAGAAAATTTGATTCGCCTATTTGCAAATTAGATTCCGTTGTAATTTCCCAAAGTAATTAATTCGTTTTTAAGTAAATATAAGTCCATAACATTTTTTTATGTTAATTCTGGCTCTATCCGCAGACAAACCCTACGTCTAAAAACTTCTTATCTGGGTTCCTTTTTACCCTATAATTATTTAACAAAATCGTACGAAAATAAAAGTTTCGAAACGAAATCGGTCTTGGTAAGTAGTAGGTACCTAAGTATACCTAACCTATAGGTATATAATACGATAAAATTTCACATTATGATTCCATTTTCCTGAAAATACATCACGAGTCACGGCATTTCAGTAAACGTCACCCAGTCGTTTCCGGACTATTGTTACGTCACTGCAATAGTAGGAGAGCCGAAGAGGGGATTTCGGGAGTACCTAAAGCGCGGCAGATTAATATATAGGGGGATACCTTGTACCCAGCTAAGTACTTCCACCAAATATGAGCCTCATATGTATGGCCGCCCGTCAAGGATAAAAGATCAGATTAGTAAAAAAATATTGTTCATCTGAAATTCTCGAGCGCGTCAGATTAAGGTAGGGTGAGTTAGTTACATGCTAAAACGTGTATATTCTTCTAATCTGACAATTTAAAGGTGACGTAAAGAAGGCGGAGGGCTACAAAGTTGTAAAAAAAACGTCATTCTCGAGCGTGGCTAATTTTTTATTTATTTAAAAGGGAATGAATCTATGATAACGGAAAATATATAATCTGACGATTTCCACTAGCCGAAGTAACAAAAATTAATCGTAAAGTTTAATGCGTTCGTTACGTGATGCCTGTATTCCACTCTGGTTTCTGTTGCCATGACGCCATGACAGCTGATCATGTTGTTTAGAACACTAAAGTTATTAAATATTTATAGTTGCCGGCAACTTTTAGAACAAAAATGGCGGATTTGCGCATGTACATTTGTACGTAAATCGGCTACTGCACAGTCAAGATTATGCTCTAAAGGATTCCCGCAAGCTGTACTATGAGTGATATTAATTGTAGTAGGTATAGGTAAATGTAACTAGATAATAAGTATCAGGTATCACCTTGTCGGTACCATATAAGGAAAGGTATCCCAAATATGGGATAAAGTCTCAGATGTCCAACAATAACAACCATCTCATGTAACAGGTCGTCATAAGACACCTTACACGTGTAGACCTCCCCACCTAACCACGTGTAGCCTAATTACAGTTAAGACTATATAAGCCATGCATCATCTAATGAATAAACAGAGTTCTTATTTAACCGTCAGATAGCGTGTTTCACTTAACCCGTCTCGCCTCCAACCTCACAAATATAAAGTGTGTATTTTGTGGTAAAACTACTTTACAAAAAACAATTAAATTTACATTAGAAACAGAACAAAAATGTGTAAATATTTTAGAATATAGTCGGAGCGAACCGGTTCTCCGAAAATCCCGAACAACATACGATAAACTTGAACTTTCGAGAGAATCTTCATTAAATGAAGTAAATCACGCACAGTGCTATAAATTATTTATAGCAATAAAAATACCGCGAGTCTTTAAGTATTTACAACAGCGGCAAAGTATTATGGAATATGACAGTGCATCGGAAGTTTCTGGGAATAGCTCCGAATCACATGCCCCTGCTTCTGGGGAGTGCTCCGAGTCACATTTTCCTGTTTCTGGAGAGTGCTCTGAGTCACAAGTTCCTGTTAATTTTTTCTATTGTCAGATTAGGCGAACCCCGCCAGATAATCGTCAGATTATGAGACAGCACGTCTAGGGCATCAAGATGAACCATATATATCTTAATCTGACGCGCTTGAGTATTTCAAAATAGCGATTTTTTTTTGCACATTCTAATAATAACTGCGAGTTTGCGTCACATCTAAATCGTCAGATTATTATATAAGAGCTTTTTTTTAGGTTCACTTAACATCCCCTTAGAAAATCTGACGCGCCCGTTGAAAAAAATTTTTTTTTCATTTTCAACCCTCGAGTACGACCAACCCCATCATGGAAACAATCAGTTTAACATGCGTACATCTTTAAAAATGTGTAGGACATGGATGCTATCAATATCTGACGCGCTCGAGTATGTCCATGCAACAGTTTTTTTTTACATTTTTGAAACTCTGTAGCCGCTCCCCCCACCGATGAAAAGGTATATCTTATATGACATTTTTTTCTTTTTATCATCTAAGCTTCGCAACCCATTAGGTCTCTATGACGCTCGAGTGAATCCCGAGTTAGCATCGTGGCCTACCCTACTACAACTCTATCAAGGCAATTGTTCGTCCGTGAACGTCGCAATCGCGGACGCAATCGGTAAAAGCAATAGGGCGATGGTGGATAGGAGGCGTTATCACGGTTGGACAGTTAGTCCCGTCGAAATAGGTGAAAATTTACAAACTTTGATAATTTAAAAAAGCTGATGGTACCTTATGAAAGTTATTTTCAAAATATTACCCTGTACCTGTACATAATCATTTTTCTGAATCAAGTAACGTCTGCTAGCGTAAATAAAAGAATAGCTTAATTGTAAACGTCCCTAGCATACCTGAATTTATCTAAATATTATCTGTAGCAATTTAAAACATCAATCAATAAATTTACGCAAATAAGCTCAAAAACTATAAACCAGTTAACGCAGTGCAAATTGCTAATATATTTACAAAAGAAACATTGCACAGATATATATACCTACGGATATTTCATGCCTGTAACTGTTGGAATGATTTATGTTTTGTCTACCTAACACAGTTCTGCAATAATCATTCTCATTTTTATTGGACTATCAGGCATCGGACTACCATTCCACCAGGCGATAGAGGACGGAAGTCAAAAAAACGTAGGGATGGTTCGTCTAACTTTTCTAATATATCAAATAACAAATATAAAATTAAAATTAATAATGTACCTAGAGTCAGAGCACACTAACTCTTCCAAGCAAATGAACTGTCAAACCATACAAAGTGGGTCAGTTTGTTTGTATACAAAAATTGAAGAGTTACAATGCTCTGGCTATATATTCAGCAAACATCTGATACTTTAAATTTTATCAAAACTCTTAATTTTACTGGACTAAAAGGGTGGACGTTATCATGGTACCTCGACAATATCGCCAAGTTGCGTGCAAGCGGTAAGGTCACAGCGCCGTAGCTCTGGCCAGGGGCAACGGTGGCTATCTATCGATGCATTTAAACAGAGCTTAAGATCATAATACGGGTGTACGTTATCGTGGTTGGATAGTATCGCCACATTCGCCACGTTGCGTACAAGCGATAGGGTAACACCGCGGAGGCTAAATATTTACCGATCAATTTTCAGACGCGTTTCTATCAAGACAAACGCTTTTCTGTTTATAGACACTTTTTCAAGAGGCAAACCACGAATCAGATGGTGAAATCTAGAAGACTTGTTGAAATCCTAGATGTATGTAGGTCACCTGAGGCTATTGCGACTATGAGGCAAATGCGACTTTTGATGATCTCATAAATGCACAATAACTAGTTAAAGATCACCCATACGCATACCCTTGCTGCCTAAAGTGCCAACTATTAATATAAAATAGAAAGCACAGATAGCACAGTGGTAAATAAAGTGTTGCGTTTCTATAATATCATCAAAAGTCGCATTTGCCTCATAGTCGCAATAGCCTCAGGTGACCTTATGTCATTTTCTCGAGGGAAGGCCTGGAGTTCGAGTTCATTTTTTTCTGAATTTTCGTAATTGCTTAGTATTGGTTATATTTAGTGGTTCATCGCAGCAACGGATGAACGCGGAAGTAATGTAAGTACCTATACTTAGGTAGGTAATTGAATTAATCAAATACACAATATAATCAAATGTCTACGTGTTATTATTATGTAGGTATTCACAATAAAACGTAGTAGGATTAGGAACTTGCAAAAAACTTGCGTTGCGTGACGGTTCATTAGCAGAGGTAGATGGTACCTACCAAGGAAACGGTGAAGGTCGGGAAGTAACAATTTCTGAATATTTCATGCAAATTGACAATATCATCGTGAATGACGTGTGGATCGATTCTTATGCATACTACTTTATTTAAATGACTTAAAGTTTATATTTCTGAATACACTGTAAAACGACAGTCAATAGCGCTTCCTTTTTGCAATTAATAGTTTCGCTTTGGTCCATATTCAGATGAATCTCCTGCATGAAATTAAAATGACTGTCCTTGTAACCTAATTACCTAGATATATAATCATTAAACAAAAGAGTCGCTACTGAACATAGGTCCCAAAAACGCTATTATGTCCTGCAACCCGCAACAGCCTCCTTAGTACCTACGTAGCTTAGTCATTTTACCTCCCCAATAGATTGTATTGGTTTAGAAATATCATATTCATATTTCTTGTCACGTCGCGTAGGTATAGATACTTACACCCGTAGGTATCCATAACTACTATACCTAGGTAAACGAACGTAGGTTATCTAGATTAACATACGCCTCACACGTCATTCAACCCACAGCCGCACGCCCTCCATTTTGTGAAATCGCCATTAGCGAACTGTGGGCCCGCCATGCTTTCAAATCAATATCATGAACCGCTGTTTATTTAACTTCTGAAACGCAAGGAACAATTACTCGGCCACTTTTTCCTGCCAACAATAATACGGATGCCTTCGCGTTAATTATAGTAAACGTAAACACGTCTTAATTTAGCGGGCGGATGATTTTGTGTCAGTCAGTTTCAGCTACTCCTTTCAACACGATTCCATTTTCTTGAATATCAAGAAAATTACCATAGATTTATCTGGATGCGGCGTCATCTCATGACACACCGGCACGTGCTCGTGCTTGGCAAGCTGACAAACTGCAGCTATGGGGCAATGCTCACTTTTAATACAAATATACCTAACCACTTTGAAAGAATCATCAAGGACGTGTATTATTTATAAATCTAAATTCTCTCACAACAACGTCGATTTCAATCTTTTCAACGCCTGTTGTTGCCAATATGTCAGTTTTTTTAGACAAGTTTTTGGCACAAAACACTCGTAAGAGAAGCTGAAATAAAGCTAAGAACTACCAACTCAAAACTTACTTAGGCCTTCTTTAACGCAGTAATCGT
Organism: Apotomis betuletana; assembly: GCA_932273695.1. Classification (NCBI taxonomy): domain Eukaryota; kingdom Metazoa; phylum Arthropoda; class Insecta; order Lepidoptera; family Tortricidae; genus Apotomis; species Apotomis betuletana. The sequence continues at coordinate 10,414,840 of OW026309.1, read as the reverse complement.
GTCTTAAAGTTTGCGTGACCGCTCCAGGCATTAAGCGCACTGGGCCGTAAACCACGTCATCAACTTTTTAACATAACCCCCAAAATTAAAGTTGTACTTATGGGTAAAGCGCCAACGTAAAGTCGCCGACTCTAAAGTTAACGACATCACCGCGCCGTTTGTTTTTACGGCGAGCTCTATTTATTTTGGCGAGTCACTTTCTAATTCCAAACAACAGCTAAGAGTTCATTTTGACGTAATGTCTCAATTTACATTAAAGTGGCTGTTACAGGGCGTTGTGAAACAATTGTTGTGTCAATTAGACGACGTTGAAGTGTTAAACTGCGCTAGGTATCTAAGGACTTCCTTCTTGGATGTATGTTCACGTAACTCCTACGCAGGACGACCCACGATATTATTTAACGCAGTTAATGTCTGTTCAATTATCTCAACGCATTCTGTGCGACGATCACGTATTCAACTGATTCAACAATCCTGAACAACTAAACGTCATAAACATGTGTGTAATTATAAGTGTTAGAACACTATATACTTATTACTAATATAGAAAACACATCAACCGCTATCTAGAGCACTTAAAAGCAGAACCAGGAAAATCATATCATCTTTGAGAGAAATTAATCATCACGCTAAATGGAGACTCCGTCCGAACCCTTCCAAAACCGAGGTTACAGCGTTCCACCTGTCAAACAGCCTAGCAAACAGAGAGGTGAACGTCAGCTTCTGCGGCCAAAGACTCCAACACAATTCCAACCCTAAATATCTGGGTATTACCTTGGACCGATCACTGACCTACAAGGCCCACCTACATAGTCTGGCCCAAAAGGTAAAAACCAGAGTAAACCTGTTAAACAAATTGGCCGGTACCTCGTGGGGAGCCCGAGCTGATGTTCTGCGCATTTCTTCTCTAGCCCTTGTTTACGCGCCAGCAGAATACTGTGCACCAGTGTGGTACAGAAGCGTACACACAGATAAGGTCGACGTCCAGCTAAATCGTGCCATGCGAACAATCTCAGGCAGCCTGCAACCTACTCCCACCAGGTGGCTGCCTGTTCTGTCACATATCGCCCCACCAGACCTCAGGAGGACATGTGCAGCAGCACGAGAATGGGGAAAAGCGACAACGCAGCAGCTTCCCATCAGGAAAACTTTGGATCATGTGCCCCCCTCGCGATTGCAGTCTCGCAGACCTATCTGGTCCGACTACCGGCTACAGTACCAAGAAGGTTTTATAATCCACAAGGAGTGGACGGGACAGTGTCATGAGCAAGGCGGCGCCCCAACTACCGATCCTACCAAAATGCCATCTGGAATGAAGGAACACCGCAAGATCTGGGTTACCCTAAACCGCATTCGCACAGACGTGGGCCGGTGCAACCACAATCTGCACAAATGGGGAATCTCAGCAACTGCGTCTTGTGACTGCGGAGCGTCAGATCAAACCATCCGTCACATCGTCGAGGAATGCCCTAGAAGACGTTTTGCCGGGGGCATGGGAGGCCTTCTCACACTTTCACCAGGCGCTAGGGAGTGGCTACTTAATTTAGATATTAAATTATAAATTTGTAAATAACATTTTCAGGAATAAATGCCATACGATAATAATAATAATTAATCATCAATACAATAAACTACCTAAGAGCGCTTTAGCTACCTTTCGTCGGCAAGGTGCGCAAAAAATGTCCTTTTATTTGTCCCCTCCTCACATTCAAAATTTTACTCGAATTCCTTTACTTTTAAAGCCGTTTTGTTATGGAACTCGCTTCCAGTTGAATTGCGAAGTGCTAAATCGCCAGCGATCTTTGAAAATAAAATAAAGGAATACTATCTATGTCTCCATTAATTGTTTGTGTGATTTGTGAAACTGCTTTCGTTCGTTTGCCTCTGTGTATGTGTTCCTTATATGTCTTGTATTTATTTATATTTACGTAATATAATATCTATTTATGGATGTGTATATCTATCGATATGTTTACTTGCTTATCTGTTGATAATTATTTACTTCTCCCTTCCCCTTCTGCATCACCTACTCATTGTGTGATTTATACTGATCAACTCCACTGCCCAAAGGTTGTCTGGAAGATATCGCTCTTTAACGATAAGACCGTTGTCTACCGTTATTAAAATTATTGTTTCTGTGTTCAATTTGTTAACTTTTTTGTGTCCAATTTATGCATTGTGTATTGTAGTGTAAACAAACTTAATACTACTAATTGAGTACGTAGATAAATACTCTGTGGAATAGAATTACTTATGAGCCACAAATGGCCAGATCCCTTTGGAGGCGGAAATGGTTTTGATATGAATTGTAGCCCCACGGGCGTCAGCCCGTCATGTCTCCTAGAGACCGAGCACTGATCTTAGCAAGACAGACTTCGGCGGAGCGCAGTAGGAGTGACGCGAAGAGAATAGCTACTCACCAGTCCGACTGGCGTCCTTGATGAGGTCGGCTATGAGGTCATCGCTGACCTCAATGCCCAGGTTGCGCAGCATGAACTGCAGCTCCGCTGGCGTCACGTGCCCGTCGCTGTCCCGGTCGAGTAGGCCGAAGGCTGTGCGGAGATCTGGAACACAGAAGAATAATTGTGTTAATACAATACCATGATCTTTATTATTATTATTACACGTAACAGGGAAGTATCTAAAAAAAACAAACGTCATGTGTTGACTGTAGATAGGCGGTATTTCACGCCGGAAGATCTTTCCATCTTTACCAAGCTCAAGTCCAGCATGGAATACTGCTGCCATCTTCGGGATAGCTCTGTGAATTATAAGTTAGCTGCCTTGGATTCAGTAGAAGACTCATTGGTGATGCTCTGCCGGCTGGGGGCATCTTCCAGAGCCTCGAACATCGCCGCAAAGTTGCCAGCTTGTCAGTTTTCTATGATATATTTTGGAGAGTGTGCGCAGGAATTGCACGATTTAATTCCGCCATCCCTGTTTCACCATCGGAGAACCAGGCGGGGGGAGCGATTTCACCCTTATGTTGTCAGTTTACCACTTATTCGCACGAAGCGATTTGCATTCATCATTTCTAATGCGAACCGCTAAGGAATGGAACTCACTCCTATCGTGTGTATTTCCAGAAAATTATAATTTAGGTATCTTCAACTACATCCTGACCTCGTAGTCACTTTCCATCAGGTAATACTGAGGTCAATCGCCGGACAGTTTGTGATTAAAAAGAAACAAAAAGATATATCCTACCTACCTACTCGCTTATTTAGGAAAAGAACCTTAGGACAATTTAGGATAGCACTAAACGGATGGATAATTATGATAGAGCTTCTGTTACTAAATAGTTCAGATTTGGATTTGGACAATCCTTATACCTTCGACCACTACACTGAACTAAATGTCAGTATTTAGAGTTCACAAGAAAGTTTTAGTTCCTTTGAATCGTTAGGTACCTAATTATTGTATCTCTTCTGGATCGACAAGAATCATTTAATCGCAGTAAAGTCACTTGTAAACATCACATTACGATACATAAAAGCTTAAATTATGCTATGAGTTTCATATTTTTATCAGGCTTGTTTGGCCGAAGTGTCGCCTATGTTTTCAGGGAGAAAGGTCACGGCCAAGGTGTAAATAGCACGTCTTCGGGTCGTTATCTTCGCCAGGCTATTAATCATGGGCTTAAATTCAACTAAATTCATGACAACGCAAATTGCGCAAACCACTGAATTGTTGGCACCCTCAGCCCTGACTATTGGCATCACATTTCCAGCCAATTAGAAGTATTTACTGTAAACTGTAGTAATTTGGCGGGATTATCTTCTGACATAGCATATAGAGTAACTTAATTAAAGTTAGGTAGGTAGCTGAATATCAGTTATTTACGGCTTACCTAGTTGTTCTTTTAGAACATAGGGTAGGATACACAAATTTATTAACATCAATATTCTTTTGAAATAAATGTCTACCACCATAGAAATTGCCCGTAGTGTAGTGTTAAGTACCTATAGGTAGGTATATATTGCAATTTGCAACTAGTTAATACAATTTTGGCTCACGCAATAAAACCTTCATCGGACTTCTACTTTGGTAGCTGCGTGCCTCAGAGTCATGGATGGACAGACAAAACTGGGAACATTATAGGGTAAAGGCACCAGTGGTCAGCCCCCAATCGACTTTTTGAAGTTTGAACAGTTGGCAATTGTACAGTATTCGTCGGATAATGAAACATACCACATGATTGGATGAATAGTCTATTGTAGTTTTTGAGCAATATATATCAAAGACAATCATTGTTTTAATAAAATATATATTTAAGTTTAAACAAAAAATGGCACGTTTTCCCAGTGGTCAGCCTCTAAAATCCTATTAACAGCCTCGCTGAATCCAGTCCCCAGCCCTTGTAACAATTAATAAGAATGAGATCAAAATTAGCAATATTTGTATCAAAATCAACGATATTATTTATGTAAATCTTGTTTTTTATAACTATTATTCTCATAAAACAAAGAATTCCATTGATACAAAGATCAAAACGCAAAAAATGTGGTGTATCCACATTAAAATAAAAAATAATGAGACATTACGTATTCACAATTTTATAAGAGAGAACTCGTTAATTGTTTAAAATAATCGAGACTGTATTAATATATCTTATCTGAAAAATTCGGCAATACAGACGAAAAATTAATATTAACAGAAGAAATGGTCGAAAATTATTCAGTTAGGTGCCTGTATAGAAGTAAATTAGTCCAGTTTAAAGTCCAATATACATTTAATTTACTTTTAATTGGAATAATTATATTTTTTAATACTTTATATACTGTATAGTTTCTAGATTCCTATACAAATATTTACCTACCGCTTTAAAAATATCACTTAAATTGGTACCAACAAGATAGTGGCTGAATAGTGGAGCCGCAATAGCAATAATTGGGAGTACCCAATGTTCAGCCGCGTAAAAAATCATTTGAAATGCGGCTGACCACTGGGTTTTCTCACGATTACGACAAGACATGCCTAACAATTTTTTTAAATTTGAATTTAACGGTTCGAACGGTCGTTATTACTCACAATTTAAAAAAACAATTGAAATACCCAGTAAACAGCCGGGGAGGCTGACGATTGGATAATTTGCAAAAATGTAGTACCCAGTGGACAGCCCCCTCAATTTATGCATAAATCGGCGATATTTTCAATAAAATGTAATATAATTTAGTACATGAAGTAATCGTAAAGCTAATTTGTATAATTAACAATCACTCTTTTGAATAAAACATGTCTTTTCTTACCTTTTACGGGAACACTACGTGTAACACAAAATATGGCGGACATGACACTACTGCTCTTGTCGGTGGAAAGCACCTGTCTGAACGAGTTTATTTCTCATTTCTCCTCTCTGATTCCCTGCTGCTCTTGTCACGTGATATATTAACCAATGAGGAATCAGAGCATCATTTTAAGTATCCGTGATTCGTTTATTACAACCATAGCGACATTTATGACCAATAAACGACCCAAGAGGCTGTGCACTGGTTCCTGGCTGACCACTGGTGCCGTTACCCTAAGTTTCCAAGAAGTGTGTGTCAATTATATCTAAGGAATTTACAACATTATGTAGTTTTTTTATGATATTTTGAATACTACTTTAATTTACCCTTTTATTCTATTCGTGATTAAAATTACAATAGACCTTTGGGAAACCTAATGTTCTGAATTGGTTTCACAGGCTCCTTAAGTTTAACTTTATCCGAATAATTTGGCGAGGATTAAACACAAAAGCTTGAGATAAGCATCGACTGCTTTTTAAATAACAAAGTGTATCTTTTTCTTTTTACACGACCTTAAAGACATGCTCGTGAGCGGTTAGTTATCTCAGCCGTCTATCTCAGATAACAACCTCACCTCATTCCTACATTTTCCACCATGTTCGAAATTCGAAATTGGGTTGTTTTCGTTAGCTAAACCAATGTCAATATTTTAATACCAAACGTAATTACGTTTTTCAAAAGTATTTGTTTAATGTTGGTAGATTAAAAGGACATTTTTTAATTTCTATATAAATACAAACATCAACACGCAAAGAAAAAAATGTATAATCAGTTCATACGTAGTCCACACGGGGACTCAAACCCGGTATCTTTGGATTACACCGGTCCAACGTCTTAACCTTTCGACCGGTCGAAATAAAATATTAGCAACAACAACCAAACCCAACAAATAAACAAACCCTTATTTTTTCTTTGCCAGTCTGTTTCAATTGACTTCAATATTACTTGATTGTATTCAAGTTTCCGTGAATGCCATTTTCTGTAAAGGCGTATTAAAAATACGAACTGTGTTAGTTGCAACAAAGAAGCATTTTCGTTATTGCCGTCCATTTGGCGGCGCAAAAGTTCAGCTGTGAACAGTAGGTAAACAACGCCTGAGCCCTACAATGTTGGAACGTAGGTACCTATTGTAAAAGGTTACTTGCAAATGGCGGCTGGCACTATGCGAATACGACACGAAACAATGAAACAAAACGACGCATTATTTCCCCTGCCAAACTTCTCTTCGTGATTAGACCTTATTTTTCAAATTATGATAAGAAGTTTAAAATTTATAAGGGAATAGATCAACATTCATACATATACGTACCGGTCAAAATCATAACCCATTTTTATTTGCATGAAAGCGAATGACATATAATATAAATAGATGAATGAGTATGAATTGTATTTTAATGTTAATATCGGCTCCATAGCTCTCTACATTTACATTATAGGAATTACGGTCAAATATATTGCTCATTAAGTACCTAGGTATATTCAGTTAAGTTTCACCGTTTTACCGATTGAAGCTCATACGTAATATTGTTCATAGAATCCATACAAACGTTAGCTCATTAATGGTGTTACTTTATAGGTGGCACAGAACAGCATTGATTGCGTATTAGTCCGCGTAAAGCAACACAACAACCCTGAATTTATAGACACTACTACTCTAACAAATCTACACATCGCTCTGCTAAGATGTTTCTAGGGTTTCAATGAGAAGTAATAAATCAGTAATACGTTATTCTGCGCTAACGCCTTGAATGAATTAGATTGTTAGATGTTCATTTAAAATGACGTTAAATATTGTGTGACATCACACGAACAATAGTTAGTTATTGATACACCGGTTTTATGCATATACTTATATTTTAGCCCTTTTTGATACCTCAAGAGATAACTGCAAGATTATTCCATAAGGGTGGGTCCCCTCACCGCGATCATGCACCTGTAATTTTATGTCAACTTCATATAATTTTTGTTACTTTACAAGTTTACAGACTAATGCTCACGGTGAGAACGCTGCCTTATAAAATAATTGTTGCTGTTTTCTCTCCAGGTACCAATCAACCTTTCTAATTTGCAAATATCTAAATCGTGATAGGTGGTATTATACACACAAAGAAAACTGAAACGCGTCCTTTTTTAAAATCATTAAACGTAAGTGTATCAGTGTCCTTGATAGTGAGGGAAGTAGTGTCACAACGTGCAAATTTTGGTATCGGATGAATTCACTTGGCACTGATGTAGTATACGTAAAACTAAGCTAATTTAGCCCGGTAGCCAACCACCACCCCCTGGCGGGTAGAAAGGGGGGGCAGTCAAAGTTCTATTTACCCAATACCACAAGTGTGGTGTCATTTTCTGATAAATCGGGCATGAGGAATTCATTTTAGAGACATTCAATGTATAGTTTACTACAATAAAAGGAAAATATTGATGAACTTATCAAAATTGGTTTGCATTTTTTTTACTCCACTATCAGTATCTTTGAAAGTCTTACTTTACACTATCAGTATCTTTTAAGTACGTATATAACATCTGTGCCAAGTGAATTCATCCGATACCAAAATTTGCACCTTCCATACATTGGGTGACACTACTTCCCTCACTATGATTGAGAATAGTAAATTATGTTCAATGATAACATTAAATACAAACAAACACTGTTATCAGTTATCACACTCACAAAAATCGTTATCTTTCTTTTGACTATCCATAACCGTAGGTAACCGTGTATTGGCGAAACTGCTACAAGACTTGTGTCGATAGAACTTGGTAACCTAATGAAATTGTTTTACTAAACTCTTATCACGTATGCAAAGTATCTCAAGGCGTGTCATCAAAATGCCCGCCATCATTATATCGCCATATAACACGTCGCTATGTTGACAAAAGATTTCTCTATCACTCTCTTATCTCGGTTTCAGTGTTCCCGCTCTAAACGAATTACCTAAGGAATTTCCTTGCCTCGACATTTTACTTACATTAAGACGGAACAAAGTTGAGCTGCACAAAGCTTGGGAAAGAAAAACTGACAAACGAGATTAATTATTTCTTCAGCAACCTAACTAATACAGGACTTTTTATCAGTTATCTATGGAGAGGGTTGCTTATTCCAGGAAAAACCTTAAGAGGCCTTATTCTTTTTAAAATGCTGATTGTTTAGACATTTTTATCTATGATCGAACTTGTTTCTTAACATATATTATTGATGTTACTACCTAGAACAGGGCTATTGGGATGTAATGGTATATATTTGAAACCTACAGTTTGAATTTTTCATTGATAATTTCTGTTTCAAAAACTACTTGAAATTGTCAATTTTCACGCGGAAAATTAGTTTTTACAACTTATTTTCGACTGCACGCAATGAAAGCATGAAATAGCTATGTTACTACCTAGAACTCGGGAAAAAGTATTATTTACTTCGAAAAGTTGGTTGAAATTATCAATATATTTGTCATAATATGAAAAAAAACATTTTTAAAAGGAATAAGGCCTCTTAACAGCGAGATGCAGAATGAGTATGGGCACGTGAAGGCCGCCGTACTACATACATTGCGTACTACGTGCTTAGTCATACATTGCCATCTGTTGGTGATAGAATAATTGGCAATTCACCCGTCTGGCCCGGCAAGCCGCAGAAACGTGGGTTCAAATCCCGCTCAAAGTATAAAGATATTCAATTTGTCGCTTTAATAATTTGGATTATAACCAATGTTGATACAAATATGGATACCTACATTTTACCCGACTATGGCAAGGAACATTCGTTTTACGCGGACAACTTGCGGGCGCCTTCTAGAGTTCTGGAGTATAATAAACATATATAGTAGAGTTGCTAAGCCGCGAAATTGTGGGCATCGGGTTACAACCATGAAATTTCTACCAGCGTTCCACGGTGATTATTTTCAGATGTAGAGGAAAGTCAGATTTGTCCACTGCGTGGCGGGAGAGCGGGGTGAAGTACTGCTCTTTTTCTTTTTTTTTATTACTGATCAGTTAAGGCTATTAGGGCTGGTGCGGCATCGTTTTCTTGTAAAATAGATATCAGCTATTAATTTTTTATGTTGTTTAAGAATAGTTTGGTATAAAAATTTGGGTTGATTGCCGAAAAGGAAAAAATCACAAGTTTTTTTTATTCAGAACGATAAATTGGTTATATTTGATGTTTGTCTCGGAAACCGGCCTACTGGAGTTTACGGGGTACCTTAATACATTACATCATAAGGTCAAGTTCACGGTGGAGAAGGAAAGTGAAGGAAGGTTGCCGTTTTTGGATGTTTTGGTGATGCGTAGACCTTGTGGGCGGTTGATGACTACAGTGTATCGTAAACCAACTCATACTGACCGGTACCTTAGGGCGGATTCACATCATCACCCGAGTCATTTGTCTTCTGTGCCTAGGACGTTGATCAATCGAGCCTTATGTCTGTGTGATCCTCAGTTTGTGGATGGTGAACTAAGTCACGTGAAACATGTTTTGGAGCGCAACGGCTACAACTGGAGGCAGAGTAATCGGGTTGCGAACGCATCGGCTCGTCCCCGCCCAACTGCAGTAGAGAGGCTACCTTTATACTTGCCTTATCTTAAGGGCGTGACGGATAAAATCGGATACTTGTTACGCCGTAGATATTGCATCAAGACGATTTTCCGCCCTCATATACAGCTCAGACAGTTGGTGCGTTCCCCCAAAGATAAGGAACCCTTAGGTAATCCTGGCGTATATATGATTCCGTGCTCCTGTGGGAAGAACTATATAGGAGAGACTGGCCGGAACATTTCCACAAGAGTGACTGAACACATACGTAGTATGAAAAATCAGGATACCCGTGGTTCTGCAGTGACGGAACATTCACTGAATTCGGATACGTCTCACTATATTCGGTTCGATAAGGTAACTGTGCTGGCGAGAGAAAAGTTTTCCATTCCGCGGAAAGTACGGGAGGCTATCGAAATTAGTCGTCATCCGAATTTTAACCGAGATTGTGGATGGTCAGTGCCCCCTAGTTGGAGGACGGTTTTGGATACTACATCGGTGGTTAGTGTGGCCGAGACCTTAGCAAATGACGTAGTGAGTGTTGTGTGCAACCCGACAATTGGCATTGTGCGTGATGATGAGGGTAGTTTTGCGCCTCCGCCGGTGACACCCGCGTCGAGCAGCCGCGCGGACAGGGCGCATGCCCGCAGTGTTCGATTGGCCGCGACTGGTCGTCTCTCCTGATGATGAATCGCGTACCGATTCGAAACATGTCGAGCGTTATTCGACTTCTACGACGTGAGTAAACCCGTTTAAGTATATTAATTTAAAAAAATATTACTAAACAGCAAATTTAATCTTGTTTTTAAAAATGTATACTTACTGGGCACATCTGATACAAAAAATACTGATGTTAAGCTTAGCCTGCGTGCTCTAGTACATTTTGTCGCGAATTTGTGAACATCAGGATACAACCACGAAATTTCTACCACAGATAGAGTATTCTGCAGTGATTATTTTCGGATGTGGAGGGAAGCCAGATTCGTCCCCTGTGTGGCGGGAAAGCGGGGTGAATAGGACAAAGGTGTCCTCTTTTTCTTTTTATATTACTGATCAGTTAACGCTACTTGGACTTGTGTGGTATCGTTTTCGTGTAAAACAGATATGAGAAATTTATTTTTCATGTTACTTATTCATAGTACCATATAAAAATATGGGTGTATTTCCGAAATGGTAAAAATCACAACAAGTTTTTTTATGCAGGGAGATAAATTAGTTATATTTCCTGAATATTTACAACTAACAAAAATATTGCAAAATAGAAAATTTCATCTAGTTTTTAAAAATATATACATGTTTGGCACTCTTCATACAAACAGTAACTTAAATAAATTGTTGATGTTGAGAATAGCCCGTGTACTCGTGATACATTAGCAAAAAAATATTTTGTTTTAATTACATTAATTTGTTTTACTAGGACGTATATGGTAAATATTTTATGTAAAAGCATGTTAATAATCATTATTTAATGTATATGAAGCGAAATAGGATGCGTTCGGAGATTTACGTTGGTTACGCCGAGGTAAACATATATTTTAAGCTACTGTTTGTATGACAAGTGCCCAACATGCATATATTTTTAGAAACTAGATTAAATGAGCTTTTTAAAATAATAATAATAATTTGAAAATATTCACGAAATTGAACTAATTTACCTCACTGAATAAAAAAACTTGGTGTGATTTTTACCTTTTCGGCCATACACCCATATTTTGATATAGAACTATACAAAAATAACATAAATAATTAATTTCTGATATTTGTTTTACACGGAAACGATACCAAACAAGTCCTAGTCGACTTCGCTGACCAGCAATAAAGAAAGAAAAGAGGGATACTTCGTCCTATTCACTCCGCTCTCCCGCCTCACAGGGGACGAATCTGACTTCCCTCCACATCTGAAAATAATTATTATTATATAATATACACATACGTATATGTATTATATAGGTTAGGTGCACCAGACTATTTTCTAAGAAAGACGGTTATTTTACGCACTGATCTTAAAAAGTATTCGTAGGGAGCTTGTACGTAAACAATGTGTAGATGTGGAAAAGCGCAGCACGGTATACGTATTATAAAAAACCGGCCAAGAGTATGTCGGCCCACGCTCAGTGTAGGGTTCCGTAGTTGCCCATCCTCCACAATAGACGGGCTTAAAACAGCGGTTTTAGGTTTAAATTACGAGAAAGATTTCAAGCTCTATAAAAAGGTCGTAAACGCCAAAGTAACTGTAATTACTTAATACCTTCTCGAAGTCAACTTACGTCCTTTCAAGAAAATTATGAAAGTTTGCGATCACTCAAAAACGGCTCGACCGATTTTGTTCAATATAGTTTTCATTGAAAGTACTTATAAGGCCTCATGTTCATGAATTTTTCCATAATTTTTTGACCCGTGGTTGAACGGACGCTATTTTTTTTATTTTCGGAGCGAATATTTACAAAACTGCTGACTTTATCAAAATTTAATGTTTGGAGACCCCTATTATTTTCAAAATACCTATTCAGCGACACCCACACACTAGTGCTGAAACGACAAAAAAAAACACCCCCACTTTAGGTGTTCCAGAGGTACCCGAAAAAAAAATTTTTTTTAGTTTTTATTTTACCGTTTACAAGCATAGATACCAAGTTTCAGCTTTACTAATACTAATGATCACGGAGCTAAGCCGCGGACGGACAGACGGACAGACGGACATGGCGAAACTATAAGGGTTCCTAGTTGACTACGGAGCTCTAAATATGGTGGAATTTGACGGTCACGGCTCCACACTAGCAACTAGGGCTCGTCGGTCGACGCGGCACATCTCGGTCATAGCAGTCATAGAGAATTCCAAGCGTTGCCAAATGTTCGGCCGTGTGCCTCCCTACTATAATGAATGACCAGTTAAAATGTTAAGTATTATAAATATAATATATAAGCACCGTGAGTGTTATAATATAATATACCGACTTAAGGCGTCGGATTTCTGATAGCACGGTAGGACTTAAGAGAGCTATGGAGCCGATACTAATTTAAAAATACAATTCGTAATCATACTCATTCATCTATTTCATTCCATATTGCCTTTAGTGGTTAACATTCCCAAGCATTATATGACTAAAAATATAAATTAAATTTGTACAATATTACAAACTCCTAGATTTAAGTATATTAATTGCCGATTTCATGCATTTTGTAGTCATAACCTTTTAAATGTTATTCAGTTTAGATAGAAACTAATATATACCTGTTAAACCATACAAAACGTAATTATCGCCGCAAATACGTAGTTATCACCGAGAGCTGCGTTGCTGAGCTGCTGCTTGGCTGCTTCTGCACAGCAGCCACTCCACCTGCCCTCAACGACGTCATGCCCACATGGGACGGCGCTACTCAGTCATAACTGGATATTCGATCAATATAGAACCCAATTTACTCCAGGAAGCATTAAAAAAATCAAGATTAGGAAATAAACAATGCCTACACAAATCAGGTCCTAGTTTATTATTATTCTGACTTAGTCCTTGATTATAAAATTTTAATTGGCAATTAAATTTCATTATTAGTATGAGTATGCATTGTACTTTAATGTTACTGTCGGCTGCATAGCTCTCTAACGTCCTACCGTGCTACCAGAAGTCCGATGCCTCGGGCGCGAGTGTCCCGAAATATCGGTCGCGGGAAATCGCGAACTTCTTGGAACGATTTAACATTTTTTGTCACTGAATCATTGCCATCGATTTTTTTTTCATATAAAATATTTGTGCTATGAGTCAGACTTTGATAATTGGGGAACCGCTTTATTTCTTTGTAGTTTACCTACTTTTATTTATGAGTTGTTTTCATAATTACCTACCTATTCACCTTTTATCCTACTCCATAATTCCATGGAATTGAACGCGATAGATGACATTTTCTCGGATAATAAATACCTTGATATCGAATTTTAAAATACAACAGTATCACACCTCGGACAATGGCGATCAAATGTATGAAAGAAACGCGTTGCTACGCACACAGTCTAAGCTCGTGTAGGTGAACGCGTACCATGCTTGTGTGAGTGAGATAAGACATGCTAGGGTTGCTGCCATTTTGAACGCACGAGTCGGGAACACAATGTGCAGCAATATGATATCATGAGATGACCTTGTAATAGCGGCGTCGAATTAATTTTGTGTGCTTATAATTAAACTAATGTTAAACTACGATTTCTTATTCCGCCCGCGTTCAAATTCGATGACCTCAATGACTAAAAACTCATTGCGCGAATTAGGAAGAAATCAGAATCATATTACGCTGTAAGGTGGGTATCTAAGCTCGATTTATACAAATAGTTTCCTATTTTGAATCAGTATAAACGAAGTAACTAAATTTTTGTAAGGAAATTCAGGCCACCAAAATATTACGTAAGTTGAAAACCTGATTTTTTGTTCATATATATATTGTGTTGTTTTCAGTGTGATCTGATAGGTTTAGGTCGAAAACGGATAGGGCAAAAAAAATACTAAACATAAGTACCTATTGTAAGTTGGTTTTCTACAAAACATAAAACACTTTGAAAATAACTGGGTATGTACTTGCCTTGATTCATTCAATGGGAATCTGTAGAACTTTCTTTTATTTTTGTTGTTTATAGAACTTAAACAACCGTATACACAGCACAACACACGCCCATTACAAAAGTAGGTATTTGTTTAATATTTGAATATTATACGTGGCCTCCGCTCTGCGCACCGCTTCGTCGCGTCCCTGCCAGCCGGTAACTGCGAGGTAACCGAGCGCGGGTGGGCGGCACTTTCGGGGGGAGGCAGGGAGTGTCCATACTGTACGTTAGTACTCTTTATTATACTGTGACAGTATAGTATGCCCTTAAGAAGGTTTGGGAGTTTAGAAGCAACACCCGGCTAGACGTGAAAAAGCGACTTGTATTTTGTGATATAATTTGGCGATAGATAACTCCAATAAATTTTATGAATAATATACACATGTTTTCACAGGTACAGTCCACCACCAGATCTATTTCTGCATATATTTACGTTTCATTCCTGGTGCACATATTAAATACAGGCAAATAGTAAAACGATATGCAAGATTACTTCGTAAATAGGTCCTACTACGTTCGTGTTTTATTTGACATCTTGGGCCGCCTATCATCATCATCATCATCATCATCATCATCATCATCAGCCTATTCTTGTCCACTGCTGGACATACATACATATGGGCCGCCTATACATATACAATATGTACGTCATCGTTACACAAAGAGATATTCGTCATAGCCCGACCGACAACTTGCTTTTCAAACTATACGCCATATAACGGATTTTTAGTAGTAGGTAGGTACATTTTTTTACAGGAAAGTACTACTTTTTGGTTACTGACGTTGAAAGTCATCGTACCACTGATGTAAAACAAAGAGGAAACATGGTGGATTAATCTCAAATAAGTAATTTTCGCATAATAAAACCAAAACTATCCACAATGATGATGATTCTTAATCTTTTTTAAATACAATTTAATATTTATTTCTATTTAGAAGAAGAACTAATTATGGAACAGGATTCCGCTAATCCATCAATGTTTTGAAATTCATTATTGACAAATCGCTACTGACAATCTAAAATGTAGGTAAGTATCTATATGATGTATGCGCATCATTGCCATATTCATATGCGTATTTAGGGGGGTGGCCGGGTGGGCCGTGCCCACCCCTATGATCTAGTGCCCACCCCAGGATTTTGGGTTACCCGTAGAAATTCAAGACTTCAGCTCATAGGCCATGGCCAGGGCCCTACCCAGGCCCCACCTGAAAAATAATCTTAGATACGCCAATGAGCTGTTTTCCACTATCCCAGGGCTAAACCGCAACTTGTTAGGCTATTGATAAATGATAAGCACATGCTATTTGCGATCGCTTTCGAACCACTTTGTCATGGCGCCAACTATTACTAATTCTTTCATATCATAGGTATCATCTTATTTTAATACGCATGTCAGTTATGAATCTTGGCTAAATAAGTAATACAATTTCTTATCATATTATCTATCTAAGATAGCGGAAAATCAACAAACATAGCCTTCAAAAATGTTCAAAACACACCAACAACACGTGGAAAGTAATGACATAAATTAGGTTCAATTATGATTATCACAATGTTTTGGAATATTTAGATACTTCCTCAAACATACATAGATATGAATCTATTACCTGAGTATTTCTAGAAAAGTTTGTACACAATTAGGACAGAAAACTAAAGTCCAATATAATAAGTAAATTTAAAACTCAAATATGTTTTAATTTGAATAACTTCATTATTTTTCAAATAAGAAGGTTTTTCATTATTATTCCATGAGGGTCACAAAGGGCCTGAATTAAGTAAAACGCAAAGTTAATTGAGGAGGCAGGTGTTTGTTTAAATACCGTATTAAATTTGAGCTTAGTTGGGGGACATTGCTTGAAGTACCACTAAGTCGGATTATGTCTACTGACCCCTGCTTACATAAGGCCAGCTCTGATGATTTTAAAACAAAGGAAACAATTTTTTATTTTATAAGTAGATCCTCTTTGTTACTTTATTGGGCTTTATAGTTAGCATTGACACATTTCGGAATGAGATTCAAAATCAATTTGCAGCTGCTATGTAACTAACTTCGGGCGTAATGGAGCCGAGAGTTACAACTAAAAAATTGAAAATAATAGCTTTTACAAACTAATTATGTGTTCAAAGCATATTATATTAATATTATATGCAACGCATTATTTCTTTTTCAAGCTAATTCTATCATTTTTCAATGCATGGTTTTGAAGGCTCATCATTACAAATAGGACAGCTGACAGACAAAAATGCATGGCCTGAACCAGAAACCGAGTAACTGACTCCTTAGATTGTACCTGACTAGTTTAAGGGACACAGTTCTAATCTCTAGTAAGAAAGCATATCAAACGTACATAAATTGTGTTAAACCGTCATACTTTCTTGTAGTTTCTATATTTTATTCTTGCACTAGTCCTCATTTATTTCTTAGAATACACTTTTAATATGTTTTCTTCGAGAACTACGTATAGTTAAGTTCATATTACTGTAATAGTACTTATCCTTTAAGTACTTATCCTTTATGAAAAAATTACTGACTGTTGAGTTTCGGCGTTTCTTCTCAACAGTGGTCTCCCCTTGTGAAATGCCGGTAGACTCAGACATGTAAAAGTGCCCTTGTGGCCTACTTGCAGAATAAAGTTCATTATTTCATTATTTCATAATAGAATCAGATTTTAATTTAACGTGGATAACGAACATAAATCTGTCATTATCACTAAAATCTTAATTAAATCACAAGTCGCACCCACACTGTACTGCAGTTTTAAATTACGATCTATTTCAGCCACCGAGCTGCTGAAAATAAACGCCACACTTCCAACAATAGAACAATTCGAGTAAAATATATGCTCTCAGCTTAAAATTCTTTTCTCAAACACCTCTTCTCGAGTTGTTGAATGTAAACAAACCGTCAACTGGGAGTATTTTAAAACAAGTACTCTACTCATACATTGATCAACGAAGTAGTTAACATTGCTATTTATGTTAATAACTTTCGCGTTAGAATTGATTGACCATTTGGCGACCAATATTTAATTCAACATTCAGAGCAGTCAACTTCTTAATGAACTTATAAACACTATACTTACTCGTATTATCCCATTAGAAGCATTTTTTCTTTGAGCAGTTTTTATCGCGTAACTAAGCTTGGTAAATGTGTACTGCCTATGCACACTATAATCAGTTCATTCAAGGTATTGATTTGATTATCGTACTAATATTATCAGACTGGGTGCAAAGGGCACTTATATAAAGTATATAAACTCTACTCACTGTTGAGCATTGCTTCGCTGGGTGCGGGGACCACAGGCCGATCGTCCACCGGCGATTGTCTTTTCTTGCTTTTCTTCTCATCCTCTTGCTGCAAAACAAAAGACTCGTTGCCATCACACTCCATTAAATACTTGGCTATATTTTTAACACTAAACAACAATGCAACGCCACTGTTATTGGAAAACAATGAACAAATGTAAGAAATTTGCCGCTGATAGCGCAGTCTTTATCAATTTTGCTCATCTTATCACTGCTGGGCATTTTATCGGACCAACGGCTGATCAATAGAGAGTGTCATGTTTATATCAATATATTATTTGTATAGGTATAGTGGCGTTGGGATTTCCGTGATATTATCTCCATTTAATCCTCTTACAGGATAGGTTTCATAACTGCTTGCTCACAGTCGGTATTTTAATGCAAACATTCATTTTTCTATATCCCTAGTAGCATAGGTTACAATTAAATAAATAGAATAAATAGCAATATGCCTAATGCGAACTTTATATTCCCATAGACAACTACAAAGCAAAATTTCTAAAATCTTTTTTCAGTGCTTAATACCTATGTATGTATGTAGGTAATATTAACAAAGTATTGTGCAAAATTTAACCAAGAATCGTGATATGGATATTTAAAATACATGTTACTGATGACCGGAGAGCTGGCGGTTTCCTCACTCAAAGAATCAGTTTGGCGATTCAGCGAGGAAATGCCGCCAGCATCTCTGGCACTATGCCGCAGGGGCCATTTTTAGATTTAGTTTAAGTTTATTATGTTCGAGTTTAGTTAAATTTTTAGGTATAGTTTTATTGTAAGTATTTTAAGTTGTATTCCTTGGACTTTATCGTAAATACATGTTATGAATAATGCTGATAATAGGTACATGTACCTACCTACGAGATCGAGATGAAAGACGATGGCATATGCAATAAATTACACATAAAGTGGTTTCGCTAGTCTAAGAATCCGTTCAGCGTCCCCTCGCTATAAACATTCGTCTAGTCTGAAACTAGAGTAGGGTATCTAGTAAAGCGTTATGTAGTGGCTGAGAGTAATTTGTCGTAACGTAAGTGTTTGCTATGTTTCTTTCTGCAATATTACTAAAGAGTAATGGAAGAGTGGGACACCCAGTTACAGGTACTTTAGCAAGTCCCAGCTTTATTTATTTATTTATTTAAACTTTATTGCACAGATCAAGCTAGTACAAATGGTGGACTTAATGCCATGAGGCATTCTCTACCAGTTAACCATAGGGCTAAACAGAAACATTGAGTTGGTGCAGGGTCTACGAGTATAACGTTCGGAGACTATAAAAAAATACACAAATTTAAATAAAATATAATATACATACTTAAACTTACACAAATACATAATTATAATATACTACATACATATAGATTCATGTACCCAGTGATAACATCATACCAATAATAATTCATCTTGAAACAATTGTTTTAGACAGATTGTTTTTGCTTTATTGTCATTAGTGTAATAAGAAGAAAGAAATAAACTTTTATATTTTTCTTCTTTATTTATTAATTGTAATTATTTTAATCTTGGACCCGTAAGAGGGTTGTATAAAATAAAATACTACCAACTAGATGTTGAAGTTTTATATGCATCTGATGCTGTTCTTTAAAATAAACATTTGTAGGTACATCCCAAGAAATAGGATACGGATACGAAATTTAAGAAGTTGCTTTTAAGGTTAATTGTATTTAGACTATTATCATTATCATTTTGGTGACAATAGTAGACAAATTATGACAGACAGACAAGACATGAGCATATGATGGACGGTGATTATAATTTACAACGTGTACTATGTTTGCCAGTATTTAGCTCTGGGTCGCAAGGATTTGGCTCGACAACGACACTTCCTTCCTCTCATTTGTTTAATGCATGACAATGACAGACAGTAAAGCTAGTGCCAGTTCTCTCACCTATTTATACTTAGTGTAAGGAATCGCGATTACCTCGAGACCCCTCGTCAGCCAGTCTCCGGGAAACGGAAGCGAGCTTGCTCTGGCAAAGATTCCAGTACACTCCGATTCAAAAGTATTATATATGCTTCGCCTTGACATTTATTTCAAGCGTTGTGATATATATACGATAAAATAGTCACTAACGTAGCGACTGCATATCATATTTCTTTCTAGAAACGGATAATACCGGCTACATTTTACAGCCAAGTAGGTACATAACCGAATGACTTTGTTTGTTTATTTTGACGTGGATAATCGCCGTAATATATAACATTCTCAGTCATTCTTTAGGCAATTACATTGATTGCCGGACTGTTGCCAAAGAAATTATGTAAATTTATCTCTGACTGGCTACGGCGTCACAAACTAAAATGATGAGACTATTTTGGGCAAATCAGTTGGATGCTCAATACATCCTCAATTATTTCAGCCACGTGTTTAATCAAGGTTTTAAACGTAGGAAGCCGTTAGTGGTAGTATGCGCGAGTGAAGTTAGCATAGAAATAGCTGGTGTCGCGGTTGGCACGGCATCAAGTCGCGACACGGCCAGTAAACACCCGGAGCCCGCGCCGCTGCCACACTGTTTTGAGAAAAAATATGACATAGTACAGCACCGTCGGAGCATCACCTCTCGGTAAATAAACTGGAGCACAAAGCACTCCCGCCATCAAAGATAGTCCTAAATCATGCAGCATAATTGTTAGATAAACACTTCTGTCGCGAACACTTCAAGGGAGGGCTAAAATTAAACAAAACTATTTCGGGGGCCGCTATTTGTGCGAATTTATTTTGAAAATCGGAGTTGTTGATGCAGATCGCAATGCATTTATCATTATCACGAGTGCAGTGCGACAGGGATAAATTTGGATAGAGACGTGGAAAAATCATTAATTATTGTTTATAGATGACTTTTTAATGCCAGTACCTAACCGTTATCATATTTGATCTTCTTAGCGTGGACCAAGGCTGGCTAATAAAGCCACAAACCACTTATTCGATGATTTGTGGTAGCGATTTGTAATAAATAGTTGGCAACGGTACGATACGTATAGATAATTTGGGCGTGTGTGATGCGCTTCTCTAATAATTTTAATCATGATGTTCAGCTGTTATTGGCTATTACCCGGATATAGGTATATTGCCTTACGCCTGAACTACTGGCGAATCATTCGGATCGAATTGGTTAGATCCAGTAAATTAGACAAACAATTTATGTAAGTTTAAAATAAATATTTATTTGTGTGACAATGTGTTTATAATGTACCTACGTGACATGGAATGTTTACAAACACGGATTATCTTTACGTTAGAAGGTCGTTTCGTTTTTCTAGACACGTAATAGGTAGGTAATACCTACCTAATCCAGTATTTTATAAGATTAAACAAAGCACACTTTCCTATACGTGTACCAAATTAAATTAATTAGTGGACTATGCGAAGATCGTGACGTGGAACAGAAAATTATAGTTTACAGTGTAAATAATTTATATTTCGTGATTCGCATTTTGAGCGTCGAACGCTTCATCACTGTGAGTCGTCACCAATCAACTTCATATTGTCGATATGTCAAATGTACCTAATATTTAGCAAAGTATGATTATTGTTTCTCATAATCACAGAATTTCTTCCTTGACAATAATTTACAAATACACAAGTGAGATTGTCGATTTATTGGTTCATCAAACTTTCACGAGCAATCGATGCGATTGTTTGTCTATAGTACGAACCTGAGGGTGACATAAATTTCTTTTATCTACGCACATATCATTAGTGCTCTAAAATGCGTTCAGAAACCGTAGGAAATGCCAGCCATTATTACAACCAATTTTACTATGAGAACTTTTTTGTCTGTGGTAGTAGGTAAAATCTGTACTGTAATGTTATTACAGTACCGATTTTTGTAAGGTTACGAGTTTAAATTAGGAACAGCTGTCAAAACACAAGTTAGTCTCTATTCTAGTATCCATAGATATTAATATTTTTATCGATACGAAACGTCAATTTAGTATGTTTTTTTTTATAAAAACCGTACGACATTTGATCTCGAGTGACATGAGAATATGGATATACATATGATTTAGAAAATAAAACATTCGTCTTGACGGAGGTTCGAATTGCCGCCATTATTGTTGTCATTTGTTTGTTGGTTCTTTGCTGAAAGTAGAATTGTGAAGATTTGTTTGTAATTTACATTTTAGTTGAAAATATTGTTCCAATGTAAATGTCAATTACAACTATTACAATAAATAATCTGTTTATGTATTTGTTCAGATTTATTGCTTACTGAATTTTAAGTATAATGTAGTCTTTAGATATTTTACAGGTAGCACTAGTGGTGCCGGTCATTTCCTTATGGCTTCTGAACCCATCTTAGAGTACTTATGATATGTGTATAGATAAAGTAGTGTATACAACTGTACATAATTAGGCCTTAAAACACTCGTGTGATCCTATTATGAAACTCGCTAACGCTCGTTTCATAAAACCCCACTCGTGTTTTAAGGTCTCTCATTATGTATCAGTTGCATAAACTACTATTATTCATTTCATATTTCCAAGAAATAGAGAGCATTCGTGAAATATATTTACGTTTGCTATACCCTCTAAAGCCGCGGGAAATCCCTTCGATTTAGTATTCGATGTTTCGAAAGGGGTTTTTAACATCTTCGGTCGTCCCCTTTTCGGTTAGCATATCCCAGTGACACCGCAAAACATATGGAGCATACGCCACAGAGAGAAATGAATGTTACGAGGTGGGTATGATATGGCATAGTTAGCGAACACAGAGGGTCAGGGATTCGAAGTATGCCAAACGTCCTCTGCCCCTGAGGGCAGGAGGACGACGCTCTACTCGCATACCTACTCTGTACGCGAAACACAAAAAAGCAATTATAATTTCAGCATTATAAATACCCGTCCTTATGTTTTGCGTGTCTCCGTGTTTTCGAGCGTGCAAATTGTTATAAGACCAACAGCGTAAAAAGGCTAGAAAATTGAAAATTAATTTTCTTATTATTTCGACAATAGAATCGAAGACAGCCTTTTACTACTAAATGTATAAGCATATAAATATTTTTGTGCAATTAACTTTTTTCTACGACCAACCGTTGTGAATAGCTGATAACTTATCCAAGAAGGAATCGATAATATATTAACAAATTAATTTTGCAGAGCTCCCGATCCGTGTAGTTATGCCTTACCACAATTAAACATATTTAGCAACCGCCTCTTGTGTGTATACTTTAATACTGATGACCGTGGACGAGTAGCCGAAAGCTATGAAGGTTATTCAATTCGGTATCACAGCAGTTAATAAAGTCATGAAAAGTAGGATATTATTTTATTTAGAATAAATGTAAAATAAACAGTTCGCCGAGCAAAACGAATAAGATAAGTTCAAAGTAATGAGAACAATATTTACCTTTCTTCTACTTCTTGACGTAGTCGCCATGCCCTGTAACAAAAAATACCATGAAAGATATTTCCACCGCTCGAATGAAAACAACTAATGGACTAACACATGTGGGTATTATTTTTAGGGAACTGTTCCAGAGACGAATACTCATAATTTAGTTTTCGCATTAAAGTCACCGCCGGTCTGTAATATTCACAAACTTCTATACAAAATAACGGAACTGCGCAAAATGAACAGGAATGCCATCAGCTGACATTAGTAGTGAATATATCTTATATTAATACCTACATTTTAAGGAATTTCATCAACTGACCAAACTGTAAATAATATCATAATTTTGCGCTGAAATTGTGAATTATATTTGAGGATCTCTTTAAATATTTCCGTTGAGTTATTTATGCAAATTTAGTACGAAGAGAGATTTCAAACTATTCAAATATTATACTGTTTCTTGTATCTAACTACAGAGCACTCGACTCTAAACAAAGAAGAGCGCTTCAGCAAGTTTAAATGTTGAGGCTGTTATCACTTAACACGTTGCCTTAACGAAGGAACTACGTGTACCTACTATTAAAAATATTTAAGGAGGAGGATACTCAATTTTAATAATCGTACATGAATTGTAAATACGAGATAATTACTGACGACAGAACCCACGTGAAACACAAAATCTTATAGCTATAGTCTACACAGATGACATATTTTTATATGAGTAGGTAATGATAGTAAAAGTAAGGGCTTGACCACAGGGCTTGACAATGGCATGGCCTATTTGTGAATGAATTTATTCATAAATATTAGGCCATGCAATTCACAATGCAGTCCTGCGAGGCAGGAAATTTCTAGAAAAAAACACAGTTATGGGCTGCCAAATATCTAAATGGTGAGGATAAAAGAATTGTCGCGTAGAACGATGGGGGAAAGATGCGGTAGGGATCAATCCGAGCAATTCCTCAGAGCACTCCCCGTTATACATATAAGCGATAAAAGATGCAGAGAAAGGCTACATCTCTACGCAGCACCAAGGAGTCAAGCCGATCTGTAATTCGTAGGCAGCCGACGATACGAGTCGCTCTCCGTTGAATGCGGTCTACAGTCTGGAACTTGGGCGCCCCAGCCCACAGATGAGAACAGTATTCCATATATGGACGAACCTACGCCTTATTTAATTAGATTTATAGCATATCGTTAATATGCAGTAGAAACAGTGTGGGCGATAGCACACAGCTTTTAGGGATACTAGCATTCACCGACATAGGTTCAGAGCATGCACCATCAACAACGACCTTTATGCATCTGTCTGCCAGAAAGCTACTGACCCATTCGCATAATTTCCAGGAAAGCCCATAAGATGGAAGCTTCGAAAGAAGTGCTTTGTGCCAAACCCGATCTAAGACCTTCGCTACATCCAAACTAACAGCCAATGGCTCACCCTTATTTTCAATCTACCACATTTTAACTTAAGTATTAAGGTCCAAAAGTGATATACCATTTTCTTGGCTGACTGTATATTGTAGTCTTGTTAGAAAACAGAATTGAGAATAATCAAACCCTTTAGGAGTGTTTTATCATATACTGCAGAGGTGCAAAATACGCAATCGTAAGAAGTAAATATAAAAAAATTATGGTTATACTTCCTTTTCGATAGCTTACTATTTTATGATGGTTATTAATTAACAACGTAGACAAGTTTATGACAATTGAGTAAATATTTGTACAGTTTCCTCATGATCACAATTTCGTAAATATAAGTTTGTTTCTGTTAAAAAAGACTTGTATTCCCGTGCCGCTACATACGAGTATGACGAACGTTTATATCCCTCTTTTACCTTGCGCAATTGGATAAAGTAAATTAAGTTATATTAAGCTACGGCCTCCGCTACGAATCTTTACTACGCCGTAGCGGCTACGCGGCTACGAAACGCGACACCGCCGTGTGGTCAATGACCGAACGTAAACAATTACCTACTAGCAGTTAACACAACTAATTTTACCGCTTTTAAACCAATTGCTTCGGTCGTTTCCACTAAATATAAGATAAGGTACCAAACGGTCTCGTTAAATAGTTATTTTTAATGAGATGTTTTAAGTTACGTCACATGCGTATTATTTAACGCGACTGCGAGCCAAGTAAAACGAGGCGGACGTGGTCATTGTCACGGCCCTCGCGAGTTCATGCAATGAAGGTAATGGTCACTTACGAAGGTGCGTCGGAAGAAAAGCAGCAGCCAGGCGCAGGGCAGGCAGCGGGGTCGGCGCCGGCGACTCCGAGCTCTGCGCGTGCGCGAGCGGCGGCGCGTTCCCATCCTTTATCCGACTCGCGCGTTTCGATACGATGCCCCGCTACACGTAACGTCTACCCGCTGCCAATTACTTATTTATTACACGCACTAAACTACTCTGCCAAACGGTAAAACGGCGATTGTTATCTTTTATGTTAGCTTAATGAGATGAAAACTATAAATATGAAGCGATAAAACACTCACAGATCTGAATCGCAGGAAATAGTTACGTATGGTCCTCAGCATCTGACCCCAGCTACAACGCGTATACATGTAGTGACGAGGCCCCGTTAACCTGGCCGTGCTCTCGAAACGGTACAAGTTTCGATCAGAAATAGAAGGAGCAGTGGCCGACTTCCCCGATAACGTTGCCTATCTTCTATTTATAATCGTCTAACCGACCGGCCGATGCGAACCACCGTGCAATTACTATCTCTCGACACTACACAAACGACTTTGAGCGAAAAAATTGAGTCGCGCTCATGTTCCTGTTTACAAATATTCGTTTTCGTCGAAAAGCGCGTCGCCATGAATTCGCAACTATTTCAGTTCGACACACAAAGCGAGCGTCTCCCAGCTGGAGCGACCTCGCGTCAAACGAAAGGGGGTCGCGTGTAGGTGCCGATGAGTTTTTCGGAATTGATATGTGAAATTTATCATTTATTACGATTTTTGCGGAGAACAGGGTGACATGGATTTGATGAGAAATTCTTATCGCATTTGCAGACACCCTCACGCCCCACATCACATCGGGCACACAATCAAATATATTCGTGGGAACGTCGGCGAGTGGAATCTGGGCATGTACCGCAACTAGGTGGCATTCTTTCATTCGTGTCAGGCATCCTCCATTGATGCAAGTCGGGCCGTCGTCGATCACGCCTCACCGAGCGTTTCCTTGAGATGTACCGCAATTATTTTTAACCGAAGTTAAAAAAACGGACAAGGTCCTCAGTTCGTCAGGTATTTTTTTTTTTATTTATGTTCCCCGATTATTTATAAACTACTGGACCGTTTTTGTAAAATTATTTTTTGTAAAGGACTTACTACCTAGTTGGTTCATTCGTTAATGTCAGTAGGTCAGGATCTCATGATGGGATCATGGAGAAATCGAGATCGAAAATTATGGGCGATTTGGGTATTGTTTTTGTAACTTACAATCGCTAGTTGACATCGGTTATTTTATTTTAAAACTCGATGTTTTACTTCTACTTTGTATTGTGCTTCGTCATTCATTTGACTTTAAAAGATTTTATACATAATTATCTTTTGCTTCAGTGTATCAATGTTGATTGTTGATAATAAACTATGTACCTAGATTTTTTAATCCACTAAAACAACAAAACTAAACAATACTAGGTAAGTATTTCAGTTCGCTCACGTGCATGACATGCATTCTCATTCGCAGCAGTCAATTGCTGAGACATATTCGTATTCCAGCTGGCATTCACTCGGGTAAGCAATAGCCGCTCATTTAGATGTCAGGTTCAGACCCAAGTTTGTGCAGTGGGTCGGTGCGATCGATGAGCCTTGCGATGGACCTAACCTTGTCCCAGAGTCCAGCCAACCCTTGGCTACACACAACCTCACCGAACTTTCTGGAATTTATCAAACATATATTCACGATTCCCATGCATATCATTTGGGAGGTTAACATAATTGCTTTGCGGGTTGGGAGTTAAATTTTCGCGTGAAAAATGGCATGCATATCGGTATCTACTGAATTAATAGGATAGGTAGGCTTGTAGATAAACATGGAAGAAGCTTTGTATTGAAAGCTTGAATTTTAATTTTATAAAAATAAATTCTGTTAGGAGCAATTTTCATGTAGAATTTTGATATGGTTATATGTACATACATATATTGGTTTAAGTATGTTTTATAAGTTATACCAAAACTTTGAAAAAACGTTGGATTATTCAAAACTTATGTGATATTTGGACGAAGTTAAGTTATACCAAAACTTTGAAAAAACGTTGGATTATGCAAAACTTATGTGATATTTGGACGAAGTTTGTTACAGATGCTTATTCTGTAGTTTAGATGAAACCTACTAAATGGATTTAGTAAGTAGGTAGGTACAGATTTGGATGCAAATCAAGTCAAAGTTAATGATTATGAACTTATATTCTATGTTAATATAAGTTCACTCACAACTAAAAATATACTTAGGTACAATATAATGAGAATAAATCCTGTTAAATTAAAATAATGTTAGGTAGGTACCTACTTTGACTTTAAAATAATGAATTTGTGTCTCCCAACTTGTTTACTGTTTAGACTTCAGAAGCAGTTTGTTTACTTTGAAGCAAGCAGCGTAATCCGCAGCCAGCTACCCAGCTAATTACTTATTAATGGGCAAATCTGGCAAAGAAGATATCTACTTATATGTAGTTAAACATATACTTCAAACTTAGACATAACACAAGCTAATTAGAAACCTAAACGGGAAAGTCATTTTATAAATATGCCGAGATACGAATCCTCGTTGATTGCATAGCATTACTGCTACGGGGGCGCATACTCGATATCTCATTATCTTTTAAATGAATTAAAAAGCAGTTTTATTTTGTTACATTTATCCTCCAGAGATCCGCCGTAACGTTACATTTTATTTCATTCGAATTTATATCAAGTTTCACAATCCATTAACAATTATTATGATTTTATAAACATCCGTACCTAATTAACTGTAGGTACGATTGCAACTTCATATATGTTACTTTTAACAATTGTTCAAAAAAGCACCTAGAACAAGAAAATATTACCTACTCTTTGCTCTAAAGGTATTTTGACAATTATTCAAATTAGTCTAATAATAATCAGGATTATACTTATAAAGTTTTGTAAACAAATTACCTAAGTAGGTCTAATTTTTTTCTAAGTAAGTACAAGCAAATCGAAAATTAGAATTCTACGAGAGGTTATCGAGTTGAGTTATTTACTTACATAGGTGATTAATTATAGTCAGCGTCTTACTTTCCAACATTTGCAGAATTTATCCATCACAATATTTCACGCACGCATGATAATAACTACTTACTATAATGTCACAATAACTAATCACTCTACACCTACTACACTAGGTACAATATTTAGTTCCATATGAGTTGTCTCACAGTGGGCATACTTACTACTTCGTTGCAGTGGCACTTGTTCACACCAGCGCAGAAAAACAAAACTTATCGTCACAAACACTTCAAAATAAAATTTATCTTTCGTTTCCGGAGTTGGTAAACAAATCAATCGAGCGAGCACGTGGGTATCAACGCGATATGTAAATTATACAAATAAACATGGATTATCATCGATCACGATGCACTGGACACGCGGTCACTGGAGTTTGTTTTGTTGTGTATTCTAATTTATCAATGTCAAGTGACCGTAAAGGGTTGTTCTTTGTTTAGTTGTGTACCTAAGTTATCAGCCGACGGGTGTCGATTTGGTGGAGTTGGAAGTGTCTCCTCGGGGCTCAGGTGTGGAGTGGAGTGAGGTCTGCGAGTGTCGCGTGGTGTGGACGGTCGGGAGCGAGCCGGCGGTCGCGCGGCCGAGTGCGGTCTCCCGGCCTTTGTACGCGGGGGTATTTCGGTAGATCGCCACCATCGGACAATTCACGGCCGAGCTATGCGACCCAGTCTCAACCATCAGCACGCTAATAATAAACTTGTTTATATTTTTTACTACCTCCATAAATTTAATTCTGAATCCGCTCTATTTCTACCATTACGATAGCGGCGACACTAACTGGACCGGCCGGCCTCGTGGACCACGTGCTACTCGAAATAGATATATGCGGTGGCAACACGATTCATTACATGGAATTATATCGAGATGCGAGCCGAACGTTTGGAACGAGTGATGTGTCGTAAAGCACGTCCGAGTAACGGTCGCGTGGGCGGCAGAGGTCGCTGGATGCTAGATGGCGGTCAGCTGCGGCAGTTTCGAAACTACATCGTAAATCGAGAGCCGGCGATTATCACTCAAAAACAAAGTTTGGAGTTTCGGCGGGACGGTTACGTACCGTGATGGTGTCGGAGAGGGCGCTGCAGAAAGCGCCGAAGCCGGAGTGCGCGGGCGGGGGGGTTTGGGGGGGCGTGGAGCCGCCGGCGTGGTCCATGGCGCTCGAGCGCTCGCGGTCGGCTCTCGACGGAGCACTGCCGGCGCGCCCGCTGCCGCTGCCGCGCTGCCGCCCGCCCGCCTAGCCTAGGGCTGCCACCAACAGCCACGCGCCATGTGCTGCTGTCATGTGAGGCGCGAGTCACAAGTTGACGGCGAGTTGCATATGCACTGCTGTTTATTACATAAATTACTTAAATATTATACTATTGTATATATTTTGTATTCAATATATTGAATAGATAAAGAATACTTACATATAGTACCTCACGTCTAATCTGTAAAAATAGGGTACTTTTCTGCTGTTAAAATATACATATATATTTTTTTTAAATATACATAAAGCAATCAAGCAACAATTATTTAAAAGTGCTATTTCTTATTAAAATACTTAAACAGGTTTACTCACGTCGTAGAAGTCGAATAACGCTCGACATGTTTCGAATCGGTACGCGATTCATCATCAGGAGAGACGATCAGTCGCGGCGGCGGCCAAACGAACACTCAAATATGCTATTTTGGTGCAATTTCTTGTTAATAAGTAAAATTTAACAATTTGAATTATGCCAAACTGTGAAGACTGCGGGGTTTGTTTTTAATTTCACATTTATATTTTTTACTGCTACACCTACAAAACATACTCGATAAATGATATTTATCCTACTATATCGTACCTACCAGAGTTGGATACGATCTCTATAGACCATGTTTGAAGTCTTAGTATCCATAATTTGTATTTTAAATAGGTATATTAATACGGTGAATAGAGACTAAAGTACTATGTGTGACCTTACAAACGGTCCGGTAGTATTGAATTTTTGATATGTTGTCTAGGATGGTTAGTCAGTGTTTAAAATGCAAAATGCACAATTCCCCCCCCTCCGCGCCCGCCGCCATATTGAAAAAACCGGCACTTTCTTCATATTTCTGCTCATATCTTCCTTTAGGAGCATTTTAGCTAGAAGAAAGCTTCGACAATGTTATAGAGAGTTAAATTTACTACATTTTCCATTTTATATTGTTTTTCTAGGACAGATAGTTACGGAGATATCTACATTTAAAAAAACGTAAAAAATCCCAATTTCCTACTGAAAAACAAACTTCTGGATTATATCTTCGTTTAGAAGCATTTTAGCTACAACAAAGCTTGGGCAATGTTGTAGAGAATTAAATTTACTATAATTTACACTTCAAATTTTGTTTCAAGGACGGTTAGTTACGGAGATATGCACATTTAAAAAACAGGAAAAGTCGAATTTTCCGAAAATTTCTGAAAATTATTGATTTAGAACGCTGTCATTCAGTTAGGGACTAGTCTAGGACAAATTAAAACATGTAGGAAATATAATTGCTTATAAAACTCATGTCCATTTTTACATACATTTTCGGAAAATGTAACTTTATTTTTTACATATCTCCGTAATTATCTGTCCTAGAAACAAAATTTGAAATGTAAATTATAGTAAATTTAATTCTCTACAAAATTGCCCAAGCACTGTTCTAGCTAAAATGCTCCTAAACGAAGATATAATCCAGAAGTTTGTTTTTGAGTTGAAAATTGCAATTTCTTAAGTTTTTTTAAATGTGCATATCACCGTAACTATCTGTCCTAGAAACAAAATATAAAATGGAAAATGTAGTAAATTTAACTCTCTATAACATTGTCGAAGCTTTCTTCTAGCTAAAATGCTCCTAAAGGAAGATATGAGCAAAAATATGAAGAAAGTGCCGGTTTTTTCAATATGGCGGCGGGCGCGGAGGGGGGGGAATTGTGCATTTTGCATTTTAAACACTGTCTAACCATCCTAGACAATATATCAAAAATTCAAAACTACCGGACCGTTTGTAAGGTCAAAATCCTTTATTCACTGAATTATATTTTCTCTAATACTCTGCATGACCAATTTAGTACTGTTATTGTTAAGTGTTTCGACAAGCAAAAAAATAAAATAAAATTTCAAAAATAAGATTAAGTTGGAATAGAAAAACATCTTTATTTCTTGAACTCTGTATGACCAATTTACAGTATCGTTATTCAAAATAACTGTTACTTAACTAACGTTTATATTATGAATCTAAATATAAACTAATATTGCGAAGACAAGGCCCTGCTGCCGCTTAAGTGACCCTTATTGTTTCGGGCACCTCACCTGAGTTAACTACAATAATGTTATCGCACTTATCGCGCGTGCCGCACAATTATCCGCCCGAAAGGTCAACCATGGGAACCTGATAACGACCTTCAATGAAGCAGTTACGTGACCTTCGACACTTATTGGCTTCACCACGTTCCGCACTTATGAACTTGATATTTTGTTACTTTTATATTGCATATTTTAACTAAGGATTGTTATTGTGTATATACTTTATGTATATCGTCGTCTAGTACCCATAGTACAAGCTGGTCGATTCGTGTATGATTGTCCCTTAATATTTATTATTATTATTTCTGGCTATAACACATGGTAACTTTAGGTGTCTTTTCGTGTTGCTAATTTTACCACTAAGTTGTTGTAGTTTGGATCTATCTCTCTATTCTCTCTACAACAACAATAAGCAATGCCCATGGCAGTTGGTACCGCCCTGGCGGTCACGGGTCCGCGCCCTCACATTACATAACCCCGCGCTGCCTACTGACCTGTTGTCGTCCTTTTGATATATCTCACTCCCTACAACAACAAAAGGCAATAATGCACATTATTGCAGTTGCGACAACCCTGGCGGTCACGAGCCCGCGCCCTCGCGTTACATAAAGCCCGCGCCCGCTGCCCGCTACCTGTCTGTTGTCGTCGTTTTGGCATGCCCGATGCCAGCCCACAACAATAACACTAAATAATTATAGACAGGCTATTTTAAAGCACTCAACACTTAGTACGTGCCGCTACTAACAAGCGTGACCAATTTGAAGCATCCAAAGTACATGGTAATTATATTAGTAATGGCTATTAGCGCACATTAAAAGGAGTTTACAAAGTGAGTAACAATGCACTTGCATTCCTATAGCACTACATAAACAAAACACTTAATCTGTTTAAGGGTCTTATATGTATAGTCATTAAGTGTTCGGGCACTTTATTAGTTACCTTATCAGGAGTTATTAAAGTTGAACACTATAATATTTTTAACTACAGAATATAGGTACCAGAAACCCACCCTTGGTCTAGGGTACACAAATTATTTCAGCGCTCTCGTGCAGACGGTGACTTGCATTGCAACTATAAAAAAAATCACATGAAAGCAAAAATTGGCACAGACTGTCTATTACGCGACGCTCACTCGATAGTTTCAACTTTTAAACAGTTAAACCGCAGAAGGGAGGTTTTACGTGAGACTAAACATTGAATAGGATAAAAAAACTTAAATAATTGCCTGATATGTAAAAGTTGTCTAACTCAGCACCTGAACTTAATTAATATGTTAAACTTGAGCCAATTTACCAGTGTCGTCTCAGTGCGAATCGCATGCATCAGTGACTTAAATACTACCCTGATATCCGGTATAAATCGTCACAAGAGTGATTTTCAAAATACATGTACATAGTTAAGGGTTTTAAATAAAACAAAACTTAAGTATTTGATTCCTTTGTGTAACGATAGTTACCCATATCTTTTGTATGAGTAACTTTCGTAATACAAAAGAAGCGATCGTAATTTTGTTTTTATTAAGCCTTTAACTATGTACATGTTTTTTGAAAATGACTAATTTTAAGTACCTAATCCACTATCACCGACGCCAATGTAACATTAAGGAATAAAAGTGTTGTAAAGTTTGACGTGTATTAATTTTAACCTTCGACGAAATATTATTGATTCTATGAGTTTGCCGTGTCTCTGTAAGTTGGGCTGTGGCATCGTAGCTCCTAAACGGATGCACCGACTATGATTTGTTTAATCTAACACTAGAGGCTTTGCACGGATGCCATGCTGATAAATTATATTAAATTATACATGTATTATACATATAAACATTCCTCTTGAATCACTCTATCTATAAAAAAAAACTGCTTCAAAATGCGTATAGTTTTAAACAGCTAAGCATACATAGGGACAGAAGACGGACAGACAGACAGACGGCAGGAAGCGACTTTGTTTTATACTATGTAGTGAAAGTAGGTGACTGAAAAAGAGATGACGGGATGACCTATACAAATTCGAGAAGGGTTGGCATGAATATGCACTTTATCGAGACGACTGGCTAAAAAAGAGTTGAAGTCCCTGTCCAGCCAGTGGGACATTCTACGTGAAACTGTCCAATTTTGCCCTAGCGGGTAAATCCCCATTGGCCTTAAAGCACAATGGAAATATAAATGTTCAAATTATTTAATTAGCAAATAGATGATCGTACGTATTTATATTTAGCCTAAAAAGTGAATCCTTAGCCTATTTCAACATATATTTAAAACCGCGGGGACATTTACCCGATGGGGCAAAATTGGACGGTTTCACGGTAATTAATAAGTAGGTACCTATTACACGCTAAAAGCAGCTAGCTGCTTTTTTAGGGTTCCGTACCCAAAGGGTAAAAACGGGACCCTATTACTGAGACTTCGCTGTCCGTCCGTCTGTCACCAGGCTGTATCCCAAGAATGGTGATAGCTAGACAGGTGACATTTTCACTGATGATGTATTTCTAATTACCGCTATAACAACAAATACTAAAAATAAAATAAAATAAATATTTAAGGGGGGCTCCCATACAACAAACTTACAGATATTGGTACGGAACCCTTCGTGCGCGAGTCCCATTCGCACTTGGCCGATATTTTATTTTCATTGTTGTCAGCTTAATTTCGTTAATTCGCAAATACATATATAGACTGTCAACATTAAATTACGTTAAATTAATGCGCATGTAAGCATCTGATCGTACGTTGCCACTGGGACCAGGCCAAGAGCTTGTTAAAATAAACGGGCAATAATCTTAAAACAGTTTATAGTGAGTTTAATTTCTATCAAGACAGGCCAAGAACCTAATCGCCCGCCGAATTGGGCCAGTGGACAGCCTAGAAAAACAATTTGCGTTTTCCTGGAATTAAGAAACGGAACGGAGTTTAAATTACACGTTCATAGTTATCATGGATAGCACGCGTGATTTTATAACCAACGTCAAAAAAGAGGTTTCTTCAGTATATTTGATTTCGGTGAGTATTAATTTTTTTTTGGGTAATTGTGAATGGCACTATTTGCACGGCATGGTATTCTTCACTTTCAATTTATAAGCATCATTAAGGAAATAAAATAAAACAAGCGATAAAAATATAGTGCATATTCTGTCACCAGTGAATATAAATGTTTGATGAAATATTATATTCATTATTTTCCTATTTTTCTGTGACGATTTTTGGCAAAAAAAATACATTTAAAATGAATTGCCTTGATCCAGTCCAGTAAACACTGTAAGCAGTTAAACTTCGCCCTGGTTCAATATTATGTTTCACTTTTGACGAGATGAAACTTGAACATTGTCGTAATAACATGAAGTCTAATTTTAACGACTCTAAAAAGACGTTCATTAATATTCAATTCACATCTACTAAGTACTAAAATCTAAAACTTAAATATTCCTTAAAACAAATAAATAACTCTGAAAATGTAACATTATAGAACTCGCTGTAATTTTGGACCAGCGACTTGTAAATGTACGTACAAAGGAATTAAACAGCTACTAAGTCGTTAAAAAAATTGTGTTATTGTTTATTTTGTAACCACTGGTATTGTACTTAGTATTCGTTGAAAAAATCGTTTATCCTTCGTGTGGTGTTTGTTGCTCAGTATGTGTATAGGGTGAGTAGTCAAAGTAGGTCAGTGCGGTATTATGTTGTTTGAAATTTTACAAGATAGATACTGTTCTTGAAACATAATTATCGTCAGTTTTAAAAATAAAACATATTGTGCTGTAACAAATTTATTCATAAAATGTTCAGCACACAGATATTTAAGTTGATTCTTTTTATGTATTTTTCTGCTCCAGTACTTTTTTCTGTCATTTATATTATATTTTATTTATATTATATTATATATTATAGTTACTAACTCTAATATAAAGACATAAATTATGAAAGTCCGTAAAAGTCTATTCTCTACTGCCCAAAAAAACACTGTTAAACGATGTTATAATGTCGCCAAAAAAGCATCACTTAGTTCCACAGATTACAAGATAAACAGCTGCATTTGTTGCTCAGTATGTGTATAGGGTGAGTAGTCAAAGTAGGTCAGTGCGGTATTATGTTGTTTGAAATTTTACAAGATAGATACTGTTCTTGAAACATAATTATCGTCAGTTTTAAAAATAAAACATATTGTGCTGTAACAAATTTATTCATAAAATGTTCAGCACACAGATATTTAAGTTGATTCTTTTTATGTATTTTTCTGCTCCAGTACTTTTTTCTGTCATTTATATTATATTTTATTTATATTATATTATATATATTATAGTTACTAACTCTAATATAAAGACATAAATTATGAAAGTCCGTAAAAGTCTATTCTCTACTGCCCAAAAAAACACTGTTAAACGATGTTATAATGTCGCCAAAAAAGCATCACTTAGTTCCACAGATTACAAGATAAACAGCTGCATTCACACAATTTGCAATTTAAAAAAAAAACTTATTGTACTAAGGCATTGCTGCCAACTTAAAAAAGAAGTTTTATCTTCAGTGCATGGATGTTTAGTATGGTGAACGTATACCTTTATGTACCTACCTATAAGTTCATATTTTTTTGACAGATGTTTAGTATAGTGAACGTATACCTTTATGTATAAGTTCATATTTTTTGACAGATGGACGTCAATAAAAAAAATGTTTATCAGAGACAATTTCTTTTTAATTTTGTTGATTCCGAGCGAGAACATGTAATTATTTTCTTTGTTGTTTATTTGCATTTTATTTATGAAATGTCGAGTCGTAGAAAAAGTATTGTATGCAATGTCGTATAAGTAGGTCAATAAACGCTCGTGGCATCTTTCTTACGATGTTCGCTACGCTCACATCGTAACCCATGCCACTCGCGTTTTTTGCCCCCTCCGTATGCAACCGTTGTATAAACAACGGTTGCATAAAATACTATTTTAAGCAACTTAACGTAACACAAACAACAACACGTAACAAACGTAAGTCTTCACGGCATTTCGATTATTATACAGGTTGTCTGTACATTACCTATTTGTAAAAGTTGCACTAACCTTTCCCTGAGTTCTAGAAAGTAACATAGTTATATCAAAGAAAAAGTAACACGAAATAAAAAGTATATAACTAAACCTTAAGAAACTTATGATCGAATTAAACCTAACTTAAACTATTGGGACCTAACTATACATATATCCCTTAGGTCGTTACCATTGGCTAGGGTGCCCATAAGGCTGGCCGCGTTACCTCGCTGGATGGAAATGCCAATGCGTTGGGCGACGAACGAGCCAACCCTACGGTCACCGGAGGACCGGATAAGCAAATAACTCAGATTTTTGAAAAACTTAGTTGCTTCCGGTCCTTACGGTCCTAGGGTCTCCACGGCAAACGCCGCAAATACGTAGCTATCACCGAGAGCTGCGTACTTGCGGCGCTTGGCTGTCTCTGCCGCAAGCAGCCGCTCCACCTGCCCTCAACGACTGCCCACATGGGACGGCGCTAGGGTATCCACACATGTGGCGTCCCATATTAAAAGCCGTTCCTGTTGCCAGGGCACGAGGGTCATTCCGTCGACCCTCTTGCCATCGTCACGTGCCAGGCCATTTGGCTCTAAAGTGGCCGGCACGCTGACGCTGACCAGGGCCAGTCTACCAGCCCTCTTTGAACATGAAAACAGAGTCCATGGTGGGCCGACCGAGTCATGAGTGTACCACAATGGCAGCGGTGCGGTTCTACGATATTCGCCCCGAGACGTAGCCTACGATGGATCGGTTGCACTTTTTTAATAAATTAATTTTATCAATTGGCAATTTTTTTTTGTATCGCTATTCTCTGAATTACTTATTTTTTTAATTCACACGTGTCTAGGCCGATTTACTGCACGCCTAAATATGGTTAAAAGATCCAACCGAGCCTTGAACCAATAAGAGGGTAAGTATGATTTTTTTTCCGCGCGGGTGTGGGTGGTCATTATTTCAGAAAAAAAAAATAACATCACGATGCAGTAACGTGGCGCCAGGCGTACAGCGTCATCTGTTGGTAAAGTTTTATTTATCCTCTGATCACGCTGAAACGGCTTTACGGATGTGGACCAATTTTAGTACAGGGATAGCTGGATATCCAAAGATGGTTACCAAATACTTTTAACCCGACCATAGTCGAACCATAGTTAAGAAAAAAAAGCGGATGAAGTTGCGGGCAGGGGCACCTTCTAGTAGGTATCATATATTGTTTTGGGTTGTGACCTAATTTCAATATTTGTAAGAAGATTTCACATACATTAACTTGTCACCGTCAATGCACCGTTATCTAAAACAATCACCGTAGGTTGTCAAAATCTAGAGATCCGTGAAATTAAATTGTGGCAGCCATTAACATCGTTACATTGTCTATTATGCGTGCTCATAGTTGACACCTGTTTATACATATGTATTGCTGTGTTTCGTCACGATTTTCCTTACGTACCTATTGTGATTGTATTTAGGGTTCTTCCACGTTTTTTCAGAAAGTATAATATTTCTTACGATTCAGTCGGTCAAACTATAATAAGACAGGATGAGGTTCTCTTTGGTTCTCTTTATTGTTGAAGCAGCTTGGAATTTTATTTAAGCGTGCGATTGCACGTATACACTCAGAAATGCTTAATGTTAGGTATGATGTATATTACAGCCATGAAAACCTTTTGATTGTTAACACACTACAACTAAAGAAAACAATTTAAACGGATTTATATCGCGTATATTAATTATTTGAGCCTCCCTGACGTTTCGGTAGCTTTACAGTTACCATTGTAAAAGGTTGACGTTATAATTAATATACGCGATATATAATCCTTTTAAATTGTTTTATTTACACGTGTGACAGTCGCGGAAACCGAAGAAAACGTTATACTACACCTAAATTAAGTTTTAATAAGAGAAGAAATCCCTTTACGCTATAATTATAACAGATAGGTCTGTTTGTGTGTGAACCTACAGATTTTCTCCGTGAACATGGTGCGATTAAGTTTGATTTTCACCATATCGGATGGAAAATCAAGATAAGATACGCACCCGGAAGATACCCATCTAAATTATAAGCATACCCCGGGGTTTATGGTGCACGAAAAATTTTACACTATGCCGACAGCAGGCGTCAAATTATTCGTGCACCTAAAACCCCGGGGTATGCCTATGACTAGTGGCTCTGTGAGCTGGAGACATCGCGAGATTGTTCCCTAATGGCTGAAATTTGTAACTATTTAAGTTTTGCGCACCCGGACGTACGAATATTTGAGCAAGCTGAAACGAAGAAGCGCTTCGCCAGCTCTGTCAATGAATATACTTCGATAACAGAAGCATACTCGCAAAAGAGCGAAGGGACCTTTCCGTAAGTCACACCCTTGCCTTACACCATTTTACACGCAGAGAATAGAAATGCATTCGTTATTCATTGAAGCCGCGTAGAATCCGTAGATTTCCCTAAAACACACACCACCTGAAAAATCTGTAACAATCATTGCCCACCCTTACTCCATCGCATGTTGTTATTTTAAACGTTCGTCTAATAAGTACCTAAACAGCTATCTATATCGTGTTTATTGTTTACTAGAAATTATTGCGATTACAGGAACACAATGAATTCAAAATAATAAATAACAAATACTTGATAGTGCACGCATCACTCTCTCTTAATTACTTATTTGTCTGTATCCCCATCCCCACAAAAGAACAGGAAAACCATAGGTATTTCGCACAGGACTTACCAAAACTACGAGAAAAATTGTACCTATCCAAATTAGAATAATTTTCACCTGGCACAGTGCAGGTAAGGCAGAAATAAAGTCTAAGGATGCATTACTTCCGACGCGGAGATGGGCGGAGCGGACCGACGACTCACACTGTTGCCACTCACGCGGAAACACGCTGCTCTTCTCCACGTCTTTAAATACCCATTCTAAGCGCTAGCACCAATCATGTGTTTATGGCTGTGGTTTATGGTCGTTATTCGTTGTTAATATCGTTGTTAAAACACTGAAAAAATACTCAACTAGTTTAACTACTTGAGAAATAGTCAAATTGTGCTTATTAGTAACCAAAACTATGCTAATTTTACACAACTTATTTAGCCCTCAGTTTGTCAGTCCTCCGATTTATGTAACTGAGCAGTTAGCAGCTGACATTTGGGCTTTAACGAATATATTTTTTTTTTCAGTGTACAACTTAGTGGCTCTGCGAAGTACGAACTGTCCACGCTACCACGCGAGTTTGGAATTTTGATATTTTTAAGGTTTCAACACCCATATCTCCGCCATTTCGGAAAATTTCGAAAAACTGAATCGAACAATTCTATGTACTTATCGAACCTACTCATACTCACATTTTTTTATGAGAATCGGTTGGAAGTGCGATGTCTACGTATAGACAAGACCATCCGGAAAGCATCTGTGGACATACAGATATCCAAACAACCGGACATGGAAAGAATTTTGGGCCAAGCTGAAACGGAGACGCTTCGCTCTTCTTCTTCTTAGTCGGCATCTTCATTGCTGAAGGTCGTGTCTAACTTGAAATATTGACGAACATCGTCACTTGATGCACCATGCTTTTCATACTTGTTTCTATCCTCGGCGATATTGATGACCTTAGGTATTGACAGGCCAGTGAGCGTCTTTACAAGATCCGACCAACGGGTAGGCGATAGACCGCGCGATCTTTTCCCGTCTACCTGACTAACTACCATAAGCTGTTCCAGATTATCCGGGCTCCTGCGAGCGACGTGTCCGAAATAGTATAATATCTGCCGGAAGCAGATAGCGGACAGCCTTTTGGTTATTCCGAGGTCCTTGAGAATGGACACGTTGGTTTGGTGTGCAGTCCACGGGATTTGCAACATGCGCCTCCAACACCTCATTTCAAAGGCGTCAATCTTCGCTCTTTCTTCCTGTCTTGTCCAGGATTCTGCGCCGTAGGAGAAAAATTAGAAAATCGGCGCTCGCACGACGCTTCGCTCGCTCGGTCCATAATATACAGTTTACTCATATATTTTTCGCAAACAATGCAGTTATTTTACTGCATTAACGTCAATAAGAAAAGTGTCTAAGGAGATACATAAGTATTGTAGAAGGTCTCAAGAAACAATAGAAACTGTAACGGAACCCATTGCACTCATAGTGAGTTCACACTTCCTTCCGACTTCACAATAGTTATTTATTACAAAAAATACAATTTTTTCAGACACTATGTTTCAGTACAGCATGAATAACAACCTCGTTAA
This sequence comes from Apotomis betuletana, assembly GCA_932273695.1. Taxonomy (NCBI): domain Eukaryota; kingdom Metazoa; phylum Arthropoda; class Insecta; order Lepidoptera; family Tortricidae; genus Apotomis; species Apotomis betuletana. The sequence continues at coordinate 10,373,981 of OW026309.1, read as the reverse complement.
AATGCGTCAGATATTAAAGATAGTAAAATTCAGTTGTTTTATGGTGTTGATAAGTCATTGTTCGGAAACTCGAAGGGTGAAAAGGGTGGTGGGAGGGTCGACGGTCGAATGCGGTAATAAACTCACTAATTAATTACTGTTACACCTTTTAACGTCCTGAGATCCATAAACGTCCCCGTTGTTCTGAATAGTGTTTCTTTCGTAGTTACGACTTGAAGCAAGACACAAGATAAGTATCGGCTTATATCAAATCTTTAGTACCTATTAGTTAATAAATGGTAATAGAGTCGTTTTAAAAAAAAATGTTCTTAGTTAAGGGCTATAATGAAAACAAAACTTAATTGATTCCTTTGTGTAACGACAGTTACCCATATCTTTTGTACCATTCGTTACACAAAAGACGCGATCGTAATTTTGTTTTTATTAATCCTTAAATAAATACATGTCTTTTGAAAACGACTCAAATATTTCGAATATTTAGACAAATTACTAATCTAAAGTATCATCGGAAAGAAGTACCTATGTACTACTCATGATATTATTTTATTACCGGTAGATAACATACGACTGTTATCAACTTATATGTAGTGGTTTAGTAGGTATCTGAATCCGATTCCTACAGACTTGTCTATTTTAAACGCCATAGTCGTCACATCACGACATCGGCGTATTGCTACATTGACGCCCACGTCGTCATTTATTTAACGTCCAAATTTCAATGATCAAAAACTCGTAATTTAAACTGCTATAGGTATTTTTAAATCACTTTTGATTTTGGAGTACTTTTTTAGTTTTTTGCAATGATGTTGGGGGCACGGAAAATAGGGATAACGACTGGTGTTGAATTCTACAGCATACTGTAGTTATATGAATACAATTACCTAGCGCAATATTTCATGAAAAAAAAATATACGCAAATTTTATGATTCTTTTGTATGACTATGACAACCATGATAAACCCACTTTTTCAGTGAAAATGGTGAATTACTTATTGTCTCCCATATCATATAATGATTAGGTGGCCATTTGTATTGAACGTTTTTAGCGCTCCTTAGGAATGTTGAACTTTGACGGCCATTTCTGACTTTTAGAGCAATCTGAGTGTGGTTAGTCACATATAGACATTTGATCGCAATAAAAAATAGAATCGATTGACATCTTAAAAAAAACTTTTTCGATATGCCTTCTTTCTTATTACTTCACCGCTTGGCTTCAAGATTTAAGGCTTTCCAGCCAACAATTGTTTTTAAAGAGCTGTTCCGGCTTATTCCCCAAATGTTTGTGACGTACGCCACTAGTACATATATTACAGCCCAGTTCGTTTCATCCCAAATTACTGAATACATAGTTTGATCAGTAAAATGCTTGTTTGAAGTATTTTATTGCCCTAACACCTGGCGATGGTACATTTGACGTGTGTTGATCATAAAGACGCTTGAAAAACAACTTGACATCATTTTAAGAAAAATAAAACCGTCCTTTACTCACCTTGTCTGAAAAATAAAATAGGTTCGGGTAATTGATTCTCTGGATTATCGAAGATATCCACGATTCAACGGTTATTAGTTTTCAGAGTAGGTAATATTAAATTTCGCCGAATGTAATCGTAACTTTATTATATTATTTAGTTACTTCCAAGACGACTAGTTAAAGTAGATAACACGTATAAAGTCAAAAATAATCCGTTCATGTACAGATTACTTTACCTTTTGAAGTCGGTGCCAAACCACTCAATTTTATTACTCATCATCCTCCTAGCCTTTGTCCCATTTTTTTGAGAATGAATTCTCAATCGGGGTCGGCTACCTAAATCCCAAGATGTGGCGTAGGCACTAGTTTTTACGCAAGCGACTGCCATCTGACCTTCCAACCCAGAGGGGAAACTAGGCCTTATTGGGCTTAGGTGGTTTCCTCACGATGTTTTCCTTCACCGAAAAGCGAGTGGCAAATATCAAATGACATTCCGTACATAAGTTCCGAAAAACTCATTGGTACGGGCCGGGTTCGAACCCGCGACCTCCGGATTGAAAGTCGCATGCCCTAACCACTAGGCTACCACCGCTTAATCACTCAATTTTATTACTATGAAAACATATACCACGCATGAAGCCTTTATAATTATTACTATTTGGTTATAGAATAAGAATATTTTTGTTCGATAAAGAAGTTTACATAAGGTTTGGCACCGACTCCAACAGGTGATTCCACTTGTAATATGTACATGATCGGGTTATTTTTGGCTTTTCAGTTTATTTTGAAGTCGGTTGCTTAGTTATTTAATTTTAACCGTTAAGGAGTTATAGTACCTTTCATCATCAACTAAGCATCATGAGAGGATGATTGACCTTTAAAAATATATGAAAACTTTATTAGTGCCTGTAACATTTGAGGGTTCCCTCGATTTTCGGATCCCAAGAAAATCGAGGGAAAATCATCAGATCCTGACTTGGCGACGACCGATGTAACACCTCATACTAAAAAGAATACAACTAACGGTCTTAACCTACCTATAATATTTAAAGAATTATCCCCTAACTTCCAACCATTAATAATTTATTTATTTATTTTTTCATCAGCTCAGCATAATGAGATGATGACTAATAGACGCAGATAGGTACCTATATATATAAATAAAATACATGAAAAACATTGCTAGTGCTTATAACATTTGCGGGTTGTCCTTGATTTCCCTGGGATATCTCCCTGGGTCCGTCTGTCCGTCCATCCGTCCGCGGCTTAGGTCTGTGATCATTAGTCCTAGAATAAAATTGGTCGAGCCCTTTTTGAGTTGTAAGAGGATTTCCGGAGGAAATATTTACAAAACTGCTGACTTTATCAAAAAATTATGTTTGGAGAACCCTATTATTTTTTAAAAGACCTATTCAACGACACCCCACACACTATATAGTGTTGGAACGAAAAAAAACTCACCCCCACTTTAAGTGTACCAGAGGTACCCGAAAAAAAGTTTTTTTTTTTAGTTTTTATCTTACCGTTTTGTCGGCGTGATACATACACATACTCATACCAAATTTCAGCTTTCTAGTACTAATGATCACGGAGCTAAGCCGGACGGACAGACAGAGGATCGTCAATATTGCATGAGGACGTTGGGGACAGAGTAACGAGACGTTGTAAACGCTGACATAATTACCCTATTTACCCATTATTTTACCCAGGTGAACAACTTCGTGTAGCCTCGCTCCGGAACTCAACCAGCGGGCATCATCTATGCGGAGCGACACTACTTACCAAAGAATACGCCAGCACTGCTGCCCACTGCGTAGTCAGTGATGGGTATCTACTACAACTGGATAACTTCTGCGGAGAGCCGCCGAGAGTGAGGGTGCTGGAGATAATTATACACGAACTTTATGATAAGTATGTTAACCAGCTTAACATATGCAAATATGTTGTTCAGTTGTTTGCTGTCCCACTCTGAAGCTTTGGAATCCAACCATGTCCAGTACTACGGAGGAGTAGATTCGCGGGTATTGAGGCTATTTCAGAGACGTAAAAACACAACATTAACCCACTGTCAATGTAATTTAATCTACAGCGGTGGTGGCCCTGTGTTGCACTCGTGGCCACAATGAGCGTCAACGCAACGGTGGTCATAAATGTCATAATATAAAGCACTAACAATCTCATAAAAAAATTACACAGATATATTGAAAATAAGAGCCCTGTATTACTTGCCTGTCTGTCTATCCAATAAATATTCAAGTTAATATTTTCTAAACACGGGGCTATTAAGAATCAGATTATTCCAATTGTTTAGTAGTCAATGCTTAGGAATACTAATTAAACCCCATAAAGCCGGTGGTGGCACGACAGCCTTACCCTTGTACGGCGGACGTCATCAGTGTTAATATCGACCTCCTTATTCAGACTACGTGGGTTAATGTACATACTATAGCTATACTTATACTGCGCAAGGTCGCTAAGGTGAACAATGTTCTTTGTTTATGAAGCCGTCAACCTGCCAAGTTTTTAAAGTTTAATACGCGGTAAATTCTGAAAACTGTTGAATCTTGCTAAATAAGTTAGCGTACTTAACTAATTTGCGGAATCCTTAACTCATGTAAGTTTTGCAACATACTTAAGTAATTATTAAACTTTCACTTGTAACTATGTGTCTTATTTTGGATAATAACAATGTAATCAAATCTTGGAGGAAGATGGAAGGTAAGGTAAGGGTAAAGGAAGGGCCGTAAGGAACTGCTAAATATGTAGCAAAACCGTGTTTAGGCTCACTTGATTGACCAAATAACGTTTATAATACAATAAAATTAGCTGAAACTTTGGAAAAATTAAAGGACAACTTTTATCTTTCAGGATATGTAGGTTATAGAGCCAAGTTTAATTTTATCTACTCTCCCCCCCTCTCAGGGGTGAGCGTCACCCCCCCGCGGCCTCGAACGTGTCCCGGAGCGCGGTATTTTCCACTTTAAAAGAAAACCGTGTACGATAAATACAAAGTGTATAGGAACGAATTAATCCTGAATAAATTTACTATAAACCTTTCATACATACAAAAGCGATACCACTAATAGAATCAGCGCAATCTGTTACCAAATACTAACGTTTTTAATTATTGATCTTTTTTTTCACAGACAGATGGACTGACACAGACACACGAGTGATCCTACTATAATCATAGCGAATTTTCTCCGAAACTACTGGACCGATTGAGTTGAAATTTGGTACACGTATGTAAATTAATGACCCAAACATGGAAGTGTAACGTAACGTAAAGTAAATCAAGTAATTTGAAACATGAGGGCCAGATTTGGGGGGTAAATTTGAAAAAAAAAATGGCAAAGTATATCGTGTGACATGTCAAATGAAAGGGTACATTATAAACATCTCAAATATATATACTTATTACATAATTCTAAATTAAACGGTTTTGAAGTTATTTACGAATATTTATATTTCGCTCAATGGCCAAATGACTTAAATTTTAAAAATAGCATTGCAACGGTAAATGAAAGAGTAACAGAAATAAATTATACATTTTTAGAAAGAACATTTTCTATTCTTTACTTTTGTCATACATGTTTTGGCCGAACGTATTTGACGCTCACCCCTGAGAGGGGGGGAGAGTAGATAAAATTAAACGGGTGCGTCCCATGAGATATAACTACATAATATATAATTTCATATTAATAACGTTCACAAGATATAATAAACTTTTGCTATAACATCAAAATCAATATTTTTATGAGGAATAACGGTCAATTAGCATAATACTCATATTGTAGAATGATTTTTTATATGACACTCAAATACTCTAAATTCAGTTGATATAACATACATAACGTATATCGATCACAGTATATACTTTCTTTTAGTATAATGATTAGAAAATATAATAGCGTATGATATACTAAATAGGTTACAACTGCTACCCCTATGCCCCTAAAATGGAACATGGGTCAAAAACCGAAAACTGTAGGTTAGGTTAGGTTTGTTTTATGACCATGGATAGCGGAGCGAGCAAAGCGAGCGTAGCGTCAAAATGCTTGCTTGCATGGAGTTACCTACATTAAAATTTAACAGCGAACTATTGCATACGACATACGTATGTTCACAATTGATAATGGCAGATGAAATTCTGGCAAGTAAGAGTATACCGTTTGGAAGAACTGCGATAAAATGGAATATGGGTCAAAAACCGAAAACTGTAGGTTAGGTTAGGTTTGTTTTATGACCATGGATGGCGGAGTGAGCGAAGCGAGCGGAGCGTCAAAATGCTTCCTTGCATGGAGGTATATTAAATTTAACAGCGAACTATTGCATAAGTATGTAGGTACACAATTGATAATGGTAGATGAAATTCTGGCGAATACGAGTATACCGTTTGGAAGAACTGCGACAAAATGGAATATGGGTCAAAAACCGAAAACTGTAGGTTAGGTTAGGTTTGTTTTATGACCATGGATAGCGCAGCGAGCGAAGCGAGCGGAGCGTTAAAATGCTTGCTTGCATGGAGGTAGGGTCGGGTCGCCAACAGTGGCTCGGATTTTTTCGACTGCTAAAATTGTGAAGAAAAAGTCGTGGTAGCGGGCTGAAATTCACACTCAACGTGCTTTGGTTATTAAACTTTTTCCCAGAATTATCAGTTTTTTCAATCAAGGCAACAATAAAGCAGTCGGACAATGTTTATAAAAAATGGGAAATGAGCCACTGTGTACGGGTACTGGGCTATAGTGACTCGCCCCTGTAGTACACAGAGACTCTAACAGTATACAGTGGCTCAAGTATATAATATTTAACTAAAACTATAATTTACATTCAGTTTCATTTATTTGTTTGAGTAGAAATATACTCTAAGCCTCATATCTATCAATATCAGACACATAAAAATTATAAAATCAAATCTCTTAGGATATTTGAGATCAACCTCTTTTCTGACTTTGTTTCTTTGTCGTTAGAGATCTAAAAATTAAAAACGAGTTTAATTTTTGTTCTTATTCCAAGCAAATAACATAACAGTTATCAAGATACATTAAAAGGATAAAAAATCCAGAAAAATAACCAAAAAAAAGTAGGTTCTACACTAGGATAGGTTACACTCGAGTGCAAAAGTGTTTCATGCATATAGGTTTATTATTATAAAAAAAAATACAGTTTCGTTTATATGTTTTTTTTATTTTATTAATTAGTTGGCATTGAACAGTAGCATAACATAACATTATCCAATAGAAATAATAATAAAGTACACAGTGGCTCAAGAAAGTAAATAGTGACTCACGAGTCACTGTGTACTTCTTAAATTTGAGCCACTGACCACGCCGCAGCCATTTTGAATTCACCGGCGCATAACTATCACGTGGCTTGCCGAAGGACATGCGAATCTATGTCATTGCCTAGCATAATAACGTCACTTTGCATCAAAACAACAATACTTGTCTTAATGCTCAAATTTCTCTACATAAAAACAAGTGTAACTTACCTTAAAATGTAATTTTGCACCCTCGGCCACACGAAACACTTTCCTACACATGTAAACTGCGCGGGAGCGGGCGAATAAATGGTTTGTACGTGTTTGGGTGTCGAACGCTCTCGGCTAATGAAGGAGACAGATAGATATTGTTGCTCTATCTAGGAAATATAGCCGCGAGTCAGTGTACCCGACCGAGCCACTGTTGGCAACCCGACCCTACATATATTAAAATTTTACAGCGAACTATTGCGTAAGTATGTACACAATTGATGTATATGCGGTTATTCTATACGAGCATTATGCATTTTGGTGTTAGATGTATTGAGTAATATACATTATAAATCTGAGATATTATGAACGTTATACGTTATGATCGTTATATACAATGATATTATACTTAAATAACGTTATACTTAACAAAAATAGATATTTTGATGTTATATCCAACGTTCGTTATACACCTTGAACGGTATACAAAACAAGCTTATACAATATGAGCGTATATAATATGAATATTATAGCATAAGTTCTTATATCTTATATTACTTACCCAAATTAAACTTGGCTCTATAACCTACATATTCTGATAGATAAAAGTTGTCCTTTAATTTTGCCATCCATACATTTAAATCAAATTTTCTTGATCTATTAATGTTAGAAAGTACAATATCGGGTAATATCAGAGCGGGCTCCTTTTTCGCTCAAAGACTGAGCCTCGCCATTCAAAGGGGAAACGCGGCGAGCGTGCTGGGGACGATGCCTCAGACGGCTTCAGTACTGGGAGATTCTTTTTAATTTTAAGTTTTAGTATGTGTATTTTTAATTTATAATTTATAATATTGTACTAAATATATATATATCAGTACAGGCAGCTATAAAGGCGTGTCTCGAAAAAACTTTTTTTTTTTTTTACTAGCCTATAATTGTGTCCCACTGCTGGGCAAAGGCCCACCATCTTTTGCGCCACTCAAAGGAACTTAACCCTAAACTTGACAAAAAAAAACCGGCCAAAAGCATGTCGGGCCACGCTCAGTGTAGGGTTCCGTAGTTGCTCATCCTTCACAATAGACTTAAGTTACAGGAAAGATTTCAAGCTATATAAAAAGGTCGTAAACGCCAAAGTAACTGTAATTACTTATTACCTTCCGGAAGTCAACTTGCGTCCTTTTAAGAAAATTATGAAATTTTGCGATAACTCAAAACCTGCTCGACCGATTTTGTTCAATATAGTTTTCATTTAAAGTACTTATAAAGCCTCATTTTCATGAATGTTTCCATAATTTTTTGACCCGTGGTTAAAAAGTTAGAGGGGGGGGGGACGCTATTTTTTTTATTTTCGGAGCGAATATTTTCAAAACTGCTCACTTTATCAAAAAACAATGTTTGAAAACCCCTATTATTTTTAAAAGACCTATTCAACGACACCCCACACACTAGTGTTGGAACGAACAAAAAAAAACTCCCCACTTTAGGTGTTCGAGGTACCCGAAAAAAAAAGTTTTTTTTAGTTTTTATTTTACCGTTTTGTCAGCGTGATACATATTACACATACTCATACCAAATTTCAGTTTTCTAGTACCAATGATCACGGAGCTAAGCCGCGGACGGACAGACGGACAGACGGACAGACGGACAGACGGACAGACGGACATGGCGAAACTATAAGGGTTCCTAGTTGACTACGGAACCCTAAAAACGAAGGTCGATAGTTTAAGTGTCGTCAAGGTTGTACATACAGAGCAAACAATTCTCATTCGAAAAACAGTAGGAAATGATGGTCAGAGTTTGTACATCCTGGTGTAGGTATATTTAAAAAATAGGACGTTTTAACGCTCTTTGGTCAGGTACTACTGTAATTTCCTTAAATACAGATCAGTATTTAGGTTAGGACACATGACAATACGTATATCAAGCTCTTGTAACACCTGTTAGGTCGAGTTAGATTGGAGCGGTTCTGTTAAACAAGCATCATTAGTAGTATTTAGCAATCACTAAGTGATTTTAGCACAGTGTCACATAATGACGCTACGTCATCTCTCATCTACAATACAATAGGTACACGAACATTTTACTGACCGAGCGAAGCGTCACCGAACTCCAGATGGCCAAAAAAGAAAAAGAATAAATGAATTCTGGATGTTCGATGTTTCGATGTCTGCTGTCATGATTTCCAGCTGTTCTCGCCTACAAATCGCACTTCTTAACCGATTTTCGTGAAGATTTGTGAGCATATATAACTATTTGATAATTAGGTAGGTAGGTATACACCTACATATCATTATTGAGATGTGCAATGGGGTTTGAAAACATAAAAAAGAAACGTATTTCAGCAATTTCTAAACAGACTCGCGAGCCAATATAGTAACTAAACTTTTTTTAGGTACTCACGAGCACACGACATCGCGCTGCTCCGAGTAGAGCGCGTAGATTTGCCAGGACTTAATGAAAGCATACTGCCGGAACACTCGTTTGGCGCTGGAGGTACGTATTCCGACTCATCATCGTCTCAAGGATACTAGGTATACCTTCTTCGTATTTACTTGTCGTATTTAGTACCTAAACAACATTCTATATATTGTCCGTGAGCTATAGATTTCGATTCGGGTTTGGGTGAAAACTGAGATTCTTATCAGTACTCTTACTATGAGTTGACGTGGCCGTACTCGCTAGCGACAGCGTAAATGATGTGTATAATAGACATGTTGACTAATTTTTTTTGAGGATGTCAATCGATTCTATTTTTTATTGTGATCAAATGTCTATATAGGACTGACTACACTTAAACTGCTCTAAAAGTCAAAAATGACCGTCAAAGTTCGACATTCCTACGTACCGCTAAAAACGCTCCATACAAAACGCGTCAGGCTAGTGACGTCACAGGCCGGTATAGGTACCAATAATTGTATGGAGAAATTAAGAAATTTGCCATTTTCACCGTGAAAAAGTGCGTTTAAGTTCATGGTTGTCATACAATTATTGTTTTGTAAAATTATGAGGATTCTGAAAACATTTTCAAAATTTCTTTTGGATTAAAAAAAAATATCATAAAATTTGCGTACCTTTCAAGTCACATATTTCCAAAAAAGATTTATTTTTCTGGATTTTTTTCTTTGTTTCGTGAAATATTTAGCTAATTTTATTCATATAGCTACAGTACACTGTAGAATTCAACATCAGTCAACATGTCTATTATACGAAGAATAACACAGCGCCCCTAGCGATTACTTCGTAGAACTACAAATCTAGCGATATCGCTAGCGAGAGTAGCGATTACTGTCAGTCTGTCACTATAAACTCATGGTAAGGGTACTGGATCGCGTAAAAGCAAGATAGGTGTATAAAACGCGAATCCCATTCAGACAGCAAAATTTTTAGGGTTCCGTAGTCAACTAGGAACCCTTATAGTTTCGCCATGTCCGTCTGTCTGTCTGTCCGTCTATCTGTCTGTCCGTCTGTCCGTCTGTCCATCCGCGGCTTAGCTCCGTGATCATTAGTACTAGAAAGCTGAAATTTGGTGTGAGTATGTGTATGTATCACGCCGACAAAACGGTGAAATAAAAACTAAAAAAATAATTTTTCTTCGGGTTACCTCTCGAGCACCTAAAGTGGAAATGATTTTTTTTTTCGTTTCAACACTAGAATGTGGGGTGTCTTTAAATAGGTCTTTTTTAAAATAATAGGGGTCTTCCAACATTATTTTTTGATCAAGCAAGCAGTTTTGTAAATATTCGCGCCGAAAATTAAAAACAGAGCCCCCCCCTCTAACTTTTTAACCACGGGTCAAAAAATTATGGAAAAATTCATGAAAATGAGGCTTGTTATGTACTTTCAATGAAAACTATATTGAATGAAATCGGTCGAGCCGTTTCTGAGTTATCGCAAAATTTCATAATTTTCTTTAAAATGACGTAAGTGCCGCGCGGTGTCCTTTATACTTCGAACGTTACACATATTAGTTAAGTGCCATACTGCATTAAAACATTCCGCTCAATCTGGCGCGTATAATCGATAAGTTCCAGAAGGTAATAAGTAGTTACAGTTACAGTTACTTCGGCGTTTACGATCTTTTTATAGAGCTTGAAATCTTTCTCGTAATTTAAACCTCGAAAGCCGTATATTGTGAAGGATGGGCAACTACGGAACCCTACACTGAGCGTGGCCCGACATGCTCTTGGCCGGTTTTTTGTCTCATATTGCCTTTTTAGGGTTCCGTAGTCAACTAGGTCACTTCTTTAAAATGGCGTAAGTGCCGCGCGGTGTCCTTATACTTCGAACGTTATACACATATTAGTTAAGTGCCATACTGCATTAAGACATTCCACTCAATCTGGCGCGTATTTAATCGATAACTTCCAGAAGGTGATAAGTAATTACAGTTACTTTGGCGTTTACGACCTTTTTATAGAGCTTGCAATCTCTCGTAATTTAAACCAGCGGTTTTAAGCCCGTCTATTGTGAAGAATGGGCAACTACGGAACGGAACATTACCGTATATGGCTGGTTTTTTTCTTAAGTCAATATATTAGAGATCACGTCGCCAATTTTATTTATGAACTTGCTTTAAAAAAAACAGCAGTTTTTTTTCATTTATTTCAGATTAGAAAGTTGCTTACTAAATTAGGCAAGTACCTACACGAGAACGTCTAGCCTATACATATGGTTCTGTAACAGAACCATACGTATAGGCATGGAGTCCCCTGAGAACCCCTGAGTCCGGAATTCACAAACAGAACTTCTGTTTGTGAATTCCGGACTCAGGGGTTTAGGTGGGCACTTTATGAACTATCATAAGATTCATAAGCGTATAGGTAGTTGAGCGGTTTTCGATATACAAACAAAAATGTAACCTTGTGAGCCGTATTTAATGCCAACATACCACGACAAGTTTTATTTACCCAGTCGCCATACTTACCTACTTTTAATGTTTAGGTGAGTGCGCAGTATACGGTTATGGTATCACGGATGTGTCTACCAAGAAGTTGTCCGGTACCCTACTGGGGGCGGATGTGAGGATTGTATCCCTGGAGGACTGCACTGAAGCTCTCGGACCGTATATGGCTCCTGACGTCAATGCTGGGACGGTGTGCGCTGTCGGAAACATGGCAGATACTTGTGAAGTAAGTACCTAATAAGTTTTTTTAATATTAATGTCTAGGTGAATGCACGGTATACGGTTACGGCTTCAAGGATGTCTGAATGTATCCACCAACGAGCTGTCCGGTGCCATACTGTAGGTAGATGTAAGGATAGAGTATAGTCTACCTGGAAGATTGCACTGAAGCTTTGGGGCCGTATATGGCTCCTGACATAAAGGGATGGTGTGCACTGTCGGAAACGGGGAAGCTACTTATGAAGTTAGTTAATCTAAGTAGGTTACTTCACACGTACCTAGCTGCCTCCATGCCCCCAATGGAATGGCCTTCCTCTTTATTAAAGAATTGCGACCTGATCTGCTAAATCTGAATTAATTTGACTGAGCCACACTTTTTGGTAATCGCTACCCACACATTGGAAATCACTGATTTCATCAATGGAATGTCTACTCGTACTTAAGACACGTAAGTTGAATGTTGAGGTCAGAGTTCACCTCATCGATAACACTCCTCGCGCTGCCCAGTGTAGTTGTTAGATTACATTACATAACTCGTGCAATCTTTAATCAGTGCAATGCACGCACAACTCAACTCCTGTAGCTTATTGCCAAGCAGATACCTTAAGTACTTAGTGGCTATTGATTTATTTTCTTTAGAAGTTTTAGAAGTAAACCCATTAATGAAATGGCTTGGACCTACTTATTGTTTGGCTTCGGTTCATTGACAATTGAGGTATGGTGAGAATTCATTGAATAGTCAATCGCCTTAGTAGCCATTGGGCACAGAATGAAGTGTCTACAAACGTAACGCCAACATGCCTACGAATAGGTACCTGAGTCGAAATATAATTACAAAAATAAATCACTCGCTTATATCAACTTGTCCTGCTCCACACCTTATAGAAAAATGACATTGTTATCTATGTATTATTGTATTAAGCGGTTTATTATTACACTCACGTGAAATTGTCAGGAACGGCCCGACATGTTTCGAACTCGTATGGAGCTCTTCATCAGAAACTGCTACCCGTACACAGCCGCGGCAACTTTGTCACTGATTCTTTGATCGATGCTCCGCTCTAATAGCGCGCGCCGACGACGCGGGGGCGTGGGGTGCTTGCAAGCCTGCAACTGTCTTCGATCTTCGATCAAAGAATCAGTGACAAAGTTTCCGCGGCTGTGTACGAGTAGCAGTCCCTGATGAAAAGCTCCTTACGAGTTCGAAACATGCCGGGCCGTTCCTGACAATTTCACGTGAGTGTAAACCGCTTAATACAATAATTAAATATGACTCACGAAAGTTTTAATAAGATTATTGTTATGTATGTTTGAAACAAGTCATCTTTATACGTCCAGGGTGACTCCGGAGGCCCGCTAATGTGTCGCGGCCTGCTGGAGGGCATCAGCAGCCACGGGCTCGGCTGCGGCGCGCCGGGGGTTCCCGCCATGTACACCGGCACGCGTGCGCACTTGTCCTGGATACGGCACGTCATACAGAGCTGATGTAACTCCCAGGGCGACTCCGGGGGTCCGCTGATGTGCCGCGGCATGCTAGAGGGCATCAGCAACCACGGGCCTGTGCGGAAAGAGAAGAGGTAGAATTTGTGGGCGTGCCAGTGATATTTTATGGTTTTTGCTATGCTGACAACACTGTGACTCTTTTGTCAGTTGTTTTAAGATAATGCATGACCTGCATATTTATGTAAATTAATATAATTTGAATTAATATACTTACTTACCGATTTTGTGTCCGACTTAATTACTATAATTTCATATTAAATACAAATACCTGTCATAGCGGAAACACTATGGTTCTTTTTGTAACTCGATAGTGACTTTCTTTTTGTAAGTCGATAGTGGGGCTTATAGCCGCTTTTTCCCGCTAACAAAATCGAAGAATATTAAATATAATTTCCATGTGTTCCTATGTGCGGTTTTATCCCGTTGAAACACATTTTATACATAGGTAAATCTTGCTTCTTGTATAATTGTATATTATTATAACGCAATGAAATGACACATAAACGACAGAAGTTTGTTTACTTTTTATAAAACACGTGTCTAAGGTTCGATTGTCATGTAAAATTCATAATGTTAGTTCCCGTTTCTGCCAAGACTTTTTTTTCCGCACAAACTAACGGCAGTAGGTACCCACGATATACATCGTTACAGTATTACCTTGCGGGATTTCTTTTCAACTCCCTCTCTAACATTGGGCAGCAATCGGCTACAAGCCAGTTCGCTGCTACAAGCTCTTACAAGGTGACTGCGATAGTGAGCGTCGAAGCCACGGACTCAGCAGTATTTCACAGTGACTAGAAACCGCAGCGAAGGTTTTAACCTATCAGTGAGTAAAACAAATTCAAACACGTTAAGTGCATTGTGTACCTACCGGAGGTGGATATATTGGGAGAGCATGGTAAATTAAACGATGCGCATATGCATACATAAACATACGTTTATTCGTCAATTGTTTTTATAACATTAAGCACAAAAATACAGTACATAAGTACATTCAGCGTTATAATCGACAAGTCGACAGATTTACACGTCCCGGTTTACATCCGGTAAGAAGTTTGTGTAAGATATAGAGATTTCTCGTGCAGAATCCACAAAGCAAGTAAACAAAGGTATGAAAGATACTCTTCGACACCGGCTTTACACACTCGTGCGCCGAGACCAGACCACACATATTTGAGGTTCTTTTCTAACTTCTATCGTACCAAGAATACAGCACGCGTATCTCGCCCGACGTCCGCGATCAACACGTCTAGCATAACTATGACATGCGAATCTTTGCGACGTATAAAACCTGTCACTTTCCTTTCAATACTGTGGGAACAAGACAGGTGATGCTAAATCGCGCGACAAGCGAAGTCGCCGGAAGATATGTTAGCCCGACAGGAGTGAGAAAAACTTTCATTTTGACAGAATCCCATTTCAGTATTCTCTTGCTTTGAGGAATCGCACGAGATATAATATAGAGTACTAAGTAATTAGTAGCACAACAAAACAATCTTACGATATACCCGTATCTAACACTACAACTACGCACTGATACTTATTAACCTTTGAACCGCGGCACATGTCTCAACATAACTTTATCGTCTATCCGTATCCGTATGCTATTATAAACTTGTAAACTCAGCAGCTATTTGTTGTAATGGAATAAAGATAACTATTTAAACTAGTGTTTATACAAGCATGAGACAGTTACGGATAAAGGTTAATGTCATTAGAAAATATGGAACGAACAGTATCACTCTCCCCTCCATACAAACCTCCATACATTTTTTGTTTTGAGATATTGGCAGTTCGACGATAGTAACGACACAGACATTTTTAGGTGGCATTTATTTTTTAAGCAGTGGCATTGTCAGTTCCATACTATCTGATGCTATTTACAGTAGATCTAAGCATCCCTGTATCATTTGTTTTTAGTTTAGCTATACTTGCATGATGCAGCGCATGCGTGTACAATTTTACTATATATTATCTTAGGATTAGAGTTCAATTTTGATACAACCACTTTTATTTTTTTCTTTAATGGTCGTTATGGCAGGGGATCATTTACTTTGCAGCGAGCTGACATATTTATTTTCAGAAATAGCCTTCACATTTTAAATAAACGTTTTCGACATCAAATTGTTTGAATATTCTGATTGACCTGCTGCGCTTATTATATTTACCTACCTACTTTCAACTGAAACCCAATCCACAGAATCAACCGAATTTTAAATATATCTATAATTTGTATAAAATGTTATAATAACAAGTGTTTAGGAATACAAGTTGCTATAAAAGGGTATCCTAATAGTGTAGGTATCGTTTAATATAACAATTATATTTATAAATTTCTTCTTCCAGTTTTTTAATATTACATTACTTTGTATAATTATAATTTTATAAGGCATTCAAAAGTATGAGAGCTTACTTTTAGAAGCGAATTTTAGTTAAGACTACTAATATTTTATTCAGAAAGGAAATACCCAAGTAAGTCTTACGAATAGCAACTTTATTACCTAATCTAGAAGGTCCGAATATGAAACACACGCGCGGCGCTGTACTGACACTTGCAATAGCTAAAAGTGTTTTTTTTACAACCTGAATAGTAGAATACTCCTGTGAGTCTCAGACATGAAAATTCATACGAAACGGGTTTACTCACGTCGTGGAACGGGACGCGCGCGTCTAAGCCGCGCGGACAGGGCGATTGCCCGCACCGCGGACAGGGCGATTGCCCGCACCGCAGTGTTCGATTGGCCGCCGCCGCCGCGTCTGATCGGCTCTCTGATGATGAATCGCGAACCGATTCCAAGCATTTCGAGCTAAGTATATCCGATTTCTACGACGTTAGCAAACCCGTTTCGTAAGTATCTTAATATATCTGAATAGTGGTTTAGCAAGTAAATCGCATTTTGAATGTGTTCTAACATACGTGTAAACCCTGCAAAAATGGAAACATTCGGTACAAATATCCAAAGACAAGCTTTCAAATGCATCTGAATTCACTAAAATCGAACTATAATGTATACTTATTTTATATTTTAAATACTTTGGTATTAAATTCAGACATAATTACATCCTAATGAGTAATAATAATATTCAAGATTGTGTTTTGGTCATTTGAGGTCTTCTACAAATACCGCACAACCGCTTACTTAATATCAACAAGTTATAATCGAAGGCCATCGAGAAATGGAAGTTAATTTAGTAACACTTAAGTCATAAGTAACACCAATAACATCAAGTTGATAAAATTAACATATATTTTTATTATATTGTTCTATTCACACTTTTGCCTAGTAACTTTTGCTGACTAGTCGCTAGCCCAATATTATAAGTATGTTACATATTGTTATATTACTTATATTACGTTACATATTCAGGATAATTAAAATTAGACTTCGTGTCACTATGATAATTTTCAAATTTCAATTCGCTTAAACTGAAACATAAGACCCTCTAATATTGAACCAGCGTAGTGATGACAAGCATTCCGGAATGCGTTTAAGTTTATTTTTACCATTCATGCTTTACAGACATTCTGAAGTTCAATATCATTTAGACGCGATATGACGTCGTACACTGTGGAAAAGCCCCTTAGCCTTAGCAGTGGAAACGTTTAAAGCAATGTCAGGGGTTTCACACCACTATTCCCACGAGATAATAGAGTATGAGAAATAGGAATTATTTTTTCATCTAACGCACACCTAATCAAGCTACTGCAAGCCAGGGTCATCCGTAAATAAATCTAAGATATAATACTTTCCAATAAATTACTATGCCGTTAACAACACATATCAAACGTAACTCCATTGCAGTCCACAACTAAATCTCTGATGCTCTATCCTAAACTGTGACAATCAAACTAATTATTAACATTTGTACTACATGTAAACTAGTGTATTTCGAGAATAGGAACATTCAAGCATATATCAGGTTTATGTTACTGCACAGCTGTGCCAAACTGAACCCTAAAAAATGTGGTACATATAAAAATATTTTACTAGTGGTAAATTGATAATCCTGAATTCATGACCCATCATTCAAATTTTACTACTTCAACGAATATAAACATTTATTAATGATAAGAAGATATTGAACATATTCTTACCACAAAATACTACAGAAAGTTCACTCTCTAAGTGATATTATATTCACAAACTTTATATGACCTACTATTTACCGTTACTTACGATGGAACGTGATTTTTCCAAGGCATTTTCAAATTTGAGTGCTGATGGTTTATTGTATGGAGTTCTGATTTATTCTGTAGCATTACTTACTAGTCACAACGCTTAAGACCAGGTGAACCAAGATCGGGGTTCGGTCGGTGTGGACCCTGGGCTCTGGGGAGTCTTCGGCGTCTGTGGTTTGGAAGATGAAGGCGACTTCTGGGCTTCTGATGGTGTCGCAGGGGCTGCTTCTTCGGTTTTCAGCTATAATGTAGGAAAAATGCATTTGACAAAAAATACTACGTACCAAAACTGAATTCAGAAATTTCTGGATGATACTGAGAAAATTCATTTGAGTATTAGGAATACCATTCAATAATTGAGTCGTAAATTAACCATTTCAGTGCAAATCACGACGAAGGAAAAAAGCACTAGTGCCGGTAAACAGTTTACTTAATTCATTTTGGTTTATTTCTTGGCGTTTAGACCAAAGTTGAAATGTACAAATAAGAGTGAAAACGTACAGTAAAATGAATGCGTAGATGTATACAGTAAATATCGTTCTTTAGCGATAAAAATGCCTATTGTCTACTTGTTCAACTGTATTATTTCTCTTGTTAGTGTGCTATAAGTATAGATTTACATATCGTACCGAATGTTGACTTGACAGTTATTACAAATATATATGTACATGGCGTATAAACTCTGATAGTAGCATTTTATGCAAGTAGGTGCCTATTAGAATTTTAATACAGTTTTCTTTTTTATTTTATATCTTACCTTATTATTTGTTTTAGCCTGCATGTCCCGTTCGTAAGCACGCACGTCTTCTATAGTCATGGTGTACCAGTCATCCATCCAGGCAAACGCTTGTCGGTGACCCAATAAGAGAATTTCGCGTATCGCCTGCAATGAGGAAGGAAAATTATAACAGCTACACATGTATCGATATATAAAAATGTTTCAGACATTTTTTTCCTTGTATGGTCTAAATTAGTTGAGGATTATTATGTAAATAACTAGTCAATTTACAACAAACACTACGCCATGCAAGTTGGAATAATTTCGTACACAACACGCATATATTTCGTGAAATAATCCACTTTTAGTCATCCACGAGCATGAAACATCAAAATTCAGCAAAATCGACGAAAATAAAGATAAATACTTAAACCATATCGCGTTAAACCCATTAGATATAAATTTAGTCATGGATACCGGCAGGAGAGAGACAATTTACTTTTAATGGCGTAAAATTTGTAGTGTCCGAAAGATAAACAAAATACACTTTCAAAGCTGGCGGACCCGCGGTAAAATGTAGAAGTGGTATAAACTTACTCCCTGCACATACTCCTCAACTCGCGTCTGCAAGCCCCACACCTCGAACTTCACGTGAACGACTTTATAGCAGCACATGATAGGCTGCTGGGTATCCCTCCATCCCTCCACCAGCGGCCCGCGAGACGTCTTCTCGGACTTGAAGAACTTGGGGTCCTCTGCCTCCTTGTAGTGGTGTGGCTTGATCTCATCATAAGCGATATCCAGAAAATCAACTTCACGGTTTGCTAGTTCTTCATCAGTTAAACCAAGGCACTGTAAAAGGTAAATATTAGTATTTTTTATCAAGTCTGCTTTATGGCCAGGTCATTAAACTGTTATGTAAATGATTTTCTTTATCTGTAGGTAGTGGAATTTTGAAATCCTTATTGCTTTAAATCTTAGAATAAATACGCCTAGAACGAGTCCTCATACAACAGCTTTGCGAAAGATAACAACTAAGGTACACAAGCCCAGGAGAGAGACAACGACTTTGTTGTGAAAGCATACAATTATTTAGCAGAGTTAACTGATGTATGTATGTACGAATCTAGTAGTTCTAGTACATGACAGCAAGTAAAACGGTTATCATTACTCACATTGTCTGTAGTTCCATTGTTATCTTCATATCTTGTTTGGATTGATATGGAGAACTTGGGAATAAAGGAACACTGAAAAACAAAAATACATACTATAAATATATTATTAAATATATACGCAAAATTAAAGAATTAATTTCATACGAGTATACTCACTGTGTATTCTGTGCAGGAGGACCATGCAAAACAAAACAGTACATTAGTGTAAAATTCATGTTAACATTATGTACTTCTAAAAATTCACTCTCAATCCAGAACAAATTCACAGGCAATTAAATTCACTTTAAAATAATACAATCATACTCTAATTATATATTATTGTATTTGGAGAAAAATAACTTTGGGATTTTCATTGAAATAGTTTTAACTTTTAACCCACTAATGTGACTGTTTCCTTTCTCTGATGAAAATCACAACTATGCAAAGTGTACATTTATGAAACATCTAATGTCTCATTTTTTAATTCACCACAATTTTTATATTATACCCTTGATACAAAGATCTAACCTGGTGGAAGAGACCGGGAATCGAACCCGGTACCTCTGGATTGCAATCTTTGTATCAATGGTTTTATGATGATGATGATGTCCTCTTCATTGGGTCCGATGACAGCGACTTCAAGTTGTAGGGCTCGTAGGAATCCTACGACGATGGGCGCGGATATGACTCGCAAAACCCAGCTTGTTGGTGAAAATCCGGTCACAGCTCGGGCAGTGGAGCTCACCACGGACATTGTAAGTGTAGGCATAAGAAGGCTTCGGTCGCGCCTTACGCTCTTGACGTTTCATATCCAGCGCTTGGAGACGCGCCTCTTCAGCAATCTTTGTATCAATGGTTTTATACAAAGTGTGTAAAATTCAAGTGGCCCTTATTTTCTTTTAAGCAGTATATATTTCCCTAACAGACTTAATTTGCAATGGTACATCTGAGTTCAAACTGGGTAGCTCAAAATAAACACAATGATAAGCTGATAGTCAATCATTAATGGAATAAAATCATAAACATAAAAATATTCATAACATTACCAGTGATAGTGAAGGGGTAGTAGTTCCAAGCTTTCTCAGTTATATAGAATATCTTTGGTGTCATTGACTGTATCCAGTAGGGCAAATGGCTGAAAAATAATAAAATGAATTGCATTAAGAATAATTATTATAATCAAAATGTGGCAACAGTTTACATGAACCATTGATACAAAGATCAAAGTATAAAGAAAAATTAAAATGCGTAAACCCAGTACCTCTGGATTTCCGGTCCAATGTGTTAACCTTTACACCACCCTAACGCCAGGTAACCATTTGAATTTTTCCTTATGTTTGTGTGCTAATCTTTTCATTGTTTGTTTGAAAGGCTTTGATTTTTCTATCAATGGTTCAATATAAAATTGTGGTGTGTAATATAAAATTTTATATTGAACCATTGATCATGTTTCATTAATTTATAATTAACAGTTTACTTTTTAGGTTTTTGATAGGTGCTATGTGTATTAACCTCTTGTATGCTTAGGCATGGATCTGTGCGGGACCTTTGAACAGTCGATTTAAATTTTGTTAGCAAATGTTTGTGCATTCTTTAGCAATGATAAATTAAAAAGTAATGTGTATAGCCAGATATTTCTTCAGAATATACCTGATGCTGAAATGAAATTGAATATATAAATAAATAAATAATAAATATCAGACAACCTCACACAAATCGATCTAGTCCCAAATTAAGCTCAAGCAGGCTTGTGTTATGGGTACTAGAAGATGATATACATAGTTATATATTAATGAATATATATACAATGAAGGTGCACATGCTTACTAATATTTATGATTATTATTTAGGAACATATAGCTCAATATTGTATATATTGTGTAATATATTCGGTGGTCCAATTGGGAGGACGCCAGTGTTGGCCCGGAAAGCCGTTGGAAACGCAGGTTCGAATCCTGTCCGAATCATTAAATTTTTTCAATTTTCGCTTCATTTGTAAACATTTAGTTTACGTTAGCAGAAGTTACTGCTTTAATAAAAAAAAATAAAAAAATAAGCTCAATATTGCTTTGTAAAATATGCCAATTTTGCAGAAAATATAGAAATGCCCACAGTTTAACCCTATATTTTAAATTTAGAACATAGGTTTCATTGAGATATGAATAATATATGTACTAAAGCTATGATTACCTGGATAAGTGAATCCTCTTCTCTGTATACTGGCCCTGCCCATTGACTTCATCAGTCACTTGTTCATTGGCCACCACCTCTACGCCTTCCCCGTTGCTGGACTGCTCGAAACTGTGCCGAGCTATCATATACAATTGGCCGATACGATACTGCGGAATTAACATAAAATCGTAAATCATTCCACAAAGTGCATAACGGAGTCAAAACTCCGAAGTCAAGTCAGGACTCTAAATAGGTTTGTACGAATGGCTTTACGCAAATGAAATTACTGATTAACTTAATTATCTAACTGAAAAAGCACTTCTTAGTGTTTTGATTTTTTTATAAGAACGTACCTCTTCAACAGTCATGGGCATGCATATCCTGTATTCTTTGGTTAGCACCATGATGGATAAAGTCGTAAGTTATTATACAATGTATTAAGAAGATTTTCTTTCAAGGAACATGAATTGATAAATAGATAACGCTTCTACGATTCTACAGTAAAAAGTACTAGTTAACTTGACACTTGACAGTGACAGTACATTATGTATGGCAAGATGTCATAAATTTGACATGTTAACTTCCGCTGTGAAGTGTGAAGCACGAAATATGGCAACACAATAATAATTAATATTAGGGCAGGTATATACTTATGGATCAAGATCTTAGTATTGGAATCAAAAAAATCCCTTAAAATATAATGAAATAGCAGCAATTGAATTCAATATCGTATAGAGGTCATTTATTTAACGTACAAAAAAATCTTACCCGCAGGGCTAGCAGCACTTGACGCGACTTCGTTTGGCGCATGAGAATAACCTTCTCCTAGCACAGTATTGTAAAGAAAGGACAGGTAAAATTTCTTTTCAGTGCTAGAGGTGTAGATATTATAAAATCGATAGTGTGCTGAATCTACGATACATAAACCTCCAACGCATTTTCTCTCTGTACCCTCAACCTTAGGGCAAAAGATATGCTCTAGAAGCGTACCAACAAACCAAAATTTATATGTAATTTTATACCACACTGTAAAGCAGCAAATTCAGTTCTCTTGTCCGTCTTTGGGGCTCAAAGAGATAACCTGCTCTTTAGAAGTTTGTTAAATAATGAACTTAGAATAAATATTTACATACTTACATATGTATTCTAAGATACCGAATAAAATAATAACAGAATAGGTTTATAAAGAAAAAGTCCATGCTGTGTACATTTTTAAACGGTTTTATTTCATTATCATGGAATAATACTCATTTCAGATAATTACATTATTGTTTATCATCATATAGTTCATGTAATTAATAATTTCATAGAATCCTAACTGTTATTATGCTATTAAAGGTCAGATTCATTTAATCAATTAGGAGTACCTACAAAAGCATACTTATATATTATAAATATATAATAAAGTTTCCACCTGACTGATCAAACCCATGAAAATAATAAGTAATTACAAGTGAAATTATAGCTCTTGAATGCTGTATAAAATTATACAAATCTTATAACAATGCAATAACATTATCTATTAACCTAAATAAAATATGATTTTACATGTGACTGCTTAAAATACAAATACAGATGCCAAATCATCATAATTATATGTTCTCTTCAGGAACAGATCTACCAAAGCTACACCAGTGATGTTGTGCAGGCCTGTGTTCATGGGCAGAGCAGTCAGGTCTACCATCACCAACATGCCAGGCTCCAGCGGTCCCAGTTTCCTGTTAGAAATACCACACCACAGCAAACTGGAGTCAGCGTGAGAGTGCAACTTCAGAATCAGATCCAGTGTTCTTTCACTAGCATTGACTATCTTACATTTGAAATTGAAAGGCTCATCAACTGGTACTTTACTTGGTAAGTTCTCGTAGGTCAGCCTAATGTCCCCATAATCAGGGGTGACTCTCTGCAGTTGACTAGTTTGCAATCTCCCTTTTTCTCCCAAATTTGATCTCCATACAATATCTAGTTTACCAATGTTTTTAGCTGCAGCTAGAAGTTTTATTTCATTAGATATGTTCTCTTTTGGTGTTAAGCAGTACAGATACTGGCAGCTTTCTTGAGGTTGCAGCAAAGTGACATCACCAAATACAGATTCTCCTTTTTCATCCTCATTCAAAGACTTCACAGTGAATTGTTGAGAACTTTCCAATGAAACTTGATCAAGGGTGATTGGGCCTGATGTTATATTCTGTACTTGAGCTTCCAGATAAACATCATCTGACTCAGCATTGTAAAACTTTGTTTTTACATCAAGTGGTTTCATTACTTCAAACTTAAAGAACTTTCTGAAGGAGGCCAAGGTGTTATAATTTGACATATAGGTTACTTCACAAACCAGAATGTGTGTGCCCAGATCCTTGACTTCGTGGTGTATAACGTCACTAAGTGTGTCATCCACATCAAGCATGGAGGGTGTTTGGCTCTGTGGTGTGGTCAGCGGTATCCTCTGGGAGTTTGTTTGCAGATCCGCTTTGATTGAGACACTTTGAACTGGTTGATTGGTTTCATTGTGAACACAAACGTAACAAGAAAATGTTTCCCCTAAATATATGTTACCAAAACTTTGTGGTAACAACAGGAATTGCCCAGCTGCAAGCGTCTCCATTTGATTTACCGAAGTAGCATCATCTTTAAGGAAATTATTAAATATGTTACCAGGCAAGTCTTTAGAATCACATGTCACGATTTTTGGACTTATCAGAGCCGGTTTTGTAAGCCTCATTACTTTTAAGGCTACTAAATGCTCACTACCATCTTTGGTATCCATTTTGTACTTAAATATTGGGTTCTAGTACATTTATAACTAATCTATTGACATGGAGCAACAAATGTCACCAACAACAGTATTAAATACCATGAGTTATTACTAGAGATCTTAGATAAATTCTAAAATTCTCTATACGAATAAGTAACACAAGGAACCGTAATTTTTTGGATGTCAATGTCATACCATACGCGACACTGACATTTTGTAGCTGTATTTTCGTAATGAACTTTAATTTTCCATATTCATACCCAACTGTATGCGTTTTCATTTATATCTTGAACACAACGTGCGTTTGCGTTAGCAAGGCGTTAACATGCGTTCTCAAAAATATGTGCTTCAACGAACAACGAAGTGACATTATAAGATAATATATTTTAATGCTGAATGCATTCATATTGCTTTAATGTTTTCTTTCCCATTTGATGTAATGTTAATGTAGCTTTGATTTTCTTTTGCTAAATAAACGGAAAGTTTTATCGCGACGAGTAAATAAGTACCGTAATTCGAAGGATAATTAGTAACATGAAGATTATATTATCTAAAAGTGAACATTGAATTTCATAGCTTTAAGTAATCGAGTAACATTTTGTACAATTCTGATGTGGCCCAATCATGTTAAGCCCGTGACTTATCACTCAGCTAATTTCGTTTTGTAGTTTTTATAGTTAGTTTGCGTGGTTAAATTATTTTTGTGTGGAAAAATGGCTTATCAGACTTTTCTTCAAGAGTATATGCTTATACCCCCGGTGACCAGAGCGTATACAACTGCTTGTGTTGTCACCACTTTAGCAGTGGTAAGTATATCTTCACAGGATATCATATCATATGTAATTCTCATTTATATTAAACAGATATCTATATTAAATAAGCTCATAAATATTTGTTATTGACAATAATATTCATCATATGCCTTCAATGTTATGGAATATCTACATATAATACAAATTATTTCTTTAATTTTCAGCAACTGGATCTGGTGTCTCCGTTTCAACTATACTTCAACCCTATCCTCATTTTAAGGAAGTTCCAAATATGGCGGCTGGTAACCACATTCCTCTTTTTTGGCAATTTAAACTTCAATTTCTTCTTCAATATGATATTTACATATAGATACTGCAGAATGCTGGAGGAAGGGTCATTTAGAGGAAGAACGGCTGACTTTGTTGTTATGTTCATGTTTGGAGGAATTCTCATGATTGTATCCTTTTTAAAAACAAGATTTTCAGATAAGAGTGCTAACAAGAAAAGTAACCCAACATAATGTAAAATTCACCTGTTTAGAAAATAAAAAAAGATTTGGAATGAAAGGGGTTTTGATGCCTTCTATTAACAGATTGGTTGATTCATTGTAATATGCAACCTGTACTGTATTATGTAATCCACTCATATATGAGTACCTAATGGGTAATTGTCTGTGCATTTTAACGACTTTGTTGTTTAACAATGATTACCAAAATGCAGGAGCATGTGAGGTAAATGTGATCAAATTAAGATCAGCCTCAGGACGACTTTAAGTATTTATTTATTCTTTATTGCACAAAAGAAAACTTACTGTACAAAAGGTGGACTTAATGCCATGAACTATCATCTATTTTCATATTTTTTGATGACATTATGTGATCATTATAGTAAAAAATCCTTAATTCCTTTTACAGTTGTGTGCATTTTTCGTCAACCTTCTATTTTTAGGACAAGCATTCACCATTATGATTGTGTATGTATGGTCTCGTCGGAATGTATTTGTCCGAATGAACTTCTTTGGACTGATGAATTTCCAGGTTGGTTACATTTGTTTACCCTCACAGCTTTAGAATAACTCAAACTATTTGGCAGATACAATGATCTACTATAACCACTTATAAAAAAATATCAAAATTAGTAAACCTATTAACCCATTCATTGCCGACGCCTCATATTTTTACTCATCACGCAGTGCCGCCTTCCAAGCGATGACGCGAATTCGCGTCCGCGGCATTAGGTTAACCCATTTCAAGGACGCGAATACGCGTCCGCGGCATTACGTTGTCAGGGACGCGAATTCGCGTCCGCGGCATTACGTTGTCAAGGACGCAATTTCGCGTTTTCGGCATTACGATTACACATACATGGGACGCGAATTCGCGTCTTCGGCATCCGAGATAAGAATTATGAAAATTACAAATGCACGGAATCCAAAAACCAGCAACAGTATAATATTATCCTTCACAAATAAAATAACATTTTGGTATCAGCATTTAAGTACACTTGTTTTCTAGCAAAAAAAAAACAAATAACTCGAGGACGCGAAATCGCGTCCTCGGCAATGAATGGGTTCCCATTCATTGCCGACGCCTCATATTTTTACTCATCACGCAGTGCCGCCTTCCAAGCGACGACGCGAATTTGCGTCCGCGGCATTAGGTTAACCCATTTCAAGGACGCGAATTCGCGTCCGCGGCATTACGTTGTCAAGGACGCGAATTCGCGTCCGCGGCATTACGTTGTCAAGGACGCAATTTCGCGTTTTCGGCATTACGATTACACATACATGGGACGCGAATTCGCGTCTTCGGCATCCGAGATAAGAATTATGAAAGTTACAAATGCACGGAATCCAAAAACCAGCAACAGTATAATATTATCCTTCATAAGTAAAGTAACATTTTGGTATAAGCATTTAAGTACACTTGTTTTCTAGCAAAAAAAAACTAATAACTCGAGGACGCGAAATCGCGTCCTCGGCATTACGATTGCACATCCATGGGACGCGAATTCGCGTCCTCGGCAATGAATGGGTTAAGCCAGATGTATGTATGTTCCAATTTGGGGTTGTGGTTTACTGGCATTATGATCACTTAAGTGTTGTGTTGTGCAGTCCTTTTTAATACATGCGTGATTGATTAAATATTGTAACTTATATATCGCCAATGAATTACTTAAAAAAGTATTCACTTTATATATTTTTTTTATATTTTTACTTACCTCCTATAAGACTCCAGTCCGTCTAGCACAACTATTGTTCGCGACTCATATCGCGCGACTTGCATCCCATCACTCTCTTACGACACTGTACTGAAAGGGATAGGTAGCATATCTCGCGCGAGAAAGAGTCGCGTTCCACAGTTGTGCTAGATGTGCAGGTCTTAAACCTTAAAATAAAATAAGTAAACCCTGTTTTTAATTTCCAAATATTTTTACTGTATAAATTGCCAAATTAGTTACATATTTTAACATTGACATCACAGATTACTAATAAGTAAACATATGTTGACCTCGTTATAATTTGCAGGTCATTGCATTGTTATTACACAACTAATATTAAACTAAATAGAACTTATTGATTTTATAAATTTGGTACTGATAATAGTGAGGTATCATCTTATTGTGATACATTTACTCTTATGTTATTAATAGAAAAAAAGTTAACACATGAAAAATATATATCACTGCATTATATAGAAAATGTTAAGATTGCTTCTGGTCCTGAATCCTAGGAAGGACGAATATTTTCCTGCTGAGCATGAGTATATATTTCCAAGTCTTAAATCCTATTTAGGTATGAACATATCAAAAAACATTATTGTAGGAATATTTCTAGTACCCATCCCAAATCCCATGCCCATGGCACAAACCTCAAACTAATTTGATTGGTATAAATCAATCTTTATTATTATTTATTTCCAGGCCCCATATCTCCCATGGGTGCTGCTGGGTTTCTCTGTGTTGCTCGGGAACGCAATATCTGTGGACCTGGTCGGCATGGCCATTGGCCATATATACTTCTTCATGGAAGATGTGCTGCCAAGGAAAAGGGGAGGACAGAAAATACTTAAAACTCCTAGATTTTTGTGAGTATAGGGTAGTAATATAATACCCAAAGGTTGTCTGGAAGAGATCGCTCTTTAGCGATAAGACCGCCTGTTGTTTACCTCTCTTGAATGTTACTTGTAATTTGTTTGTATTTATTTCCTGTTGAGGTGTGCAATAAAGAATTCTATTCTATTCTATTCTAATATAATGTCAGAAAAATGTCTAGAAATAGCTGCATCACTAGATGGCCTTAGTATAGCCTAGAAAGCATCGGTCCGGCCCAGGGTTGTAGCGCCACTATTGGCGCTACAACTGCTTTCATATGGCAATAATGTGTATACGTCATATATTAACGTCAATACAATACAATACAAAATGCTTTACTGCACACCAAAAAAGTTTACAAATTCAATACAGAACAATAATTTTAATAACGGTAGACAACAGGCGGTCTTATCGCTAAAGAGCTATTTGTCACGGATTTTTCATTAACAAAATTTACATTAGTGGCATTCACCGACTTTTAACGTCATTTACCAAAAATTTGTCGTTGCCAGTAAAATAAATTAGTATCACTAAAAATCCGCAATATGGCGTGGGTTGTAAAACTCCCTGCGGGGCTATAGACATAGTCCGTTGTTCGCGCGACAAGCGGAGCGGCGAGCGGCAGCCATAGGAGTGAGCGAGACCTTCCGATCTGTGTGGGACCAGCCAAGGCTTGCGCGACCAGCGTCAGTGAAGAGCGGTAGAGCGAAAGGTCCGAGGGCGGCGGTCATACGAGTGAGCGAGATACGCGTATAGCAGCCACTGGTCGCGGCATGTCCGAATGGTCGATGCCCGCCGCACCGCTGGTCGCGCGATTTCGTGGCTGGGCTGTATGAATAGAGATTTTGTTTCGTCGTACCATCGCTCTTGTTCTCCTGTCACTATTATTTGAGTGAGCTGGACAGCTTGATACGAACTGCGACCACGCACCACAAGCAGGGTGAAACGTTATTTAAGCCAGTCTTGTGTGATACAATATATAAACATTTTAAACATGTTTCTTGCAGGAAGAAGCTCCTAGACCCAGCCTCCGAAGACCCCGACTACGTCCCGCTGCCTGAGTTAAACAACGTCCGTCCCGGGGGCTTCGACTGGGGGGGGAACGGTGAGGGCAATGACAACGCTAACGCCAATGCGAACGTTAACGCTAATGTTAACGACAACGCCAGATAAGATCTCATACTGTACGTGTAAATATAAGACAGTCAAGTAACACATGGCTTGTTATATTGCACAATATTTAATATAATGGCCCAAGTGATATATGCGCTTGAATAAAGGTCTCTACCCACTACACCGTATGACCGTATCATACCATGACCGTACTGTGAGCGTATCAGACACGGAATGTAACACGATACGGACTACTACGCCCACTAGAAAGTGTTTACACACTGACAAAATATCCTCGACGATAATGTTTGACGCTCTGTGCATGGCACGCCACCGTGCTGGTCGACGAAGAAACGTGCTAGTGGTATAAGATAAAACTCGTAATAGTACATTACTGCAGTCGCCGGGAAATAAGGGTTTACCGGCTGAGTAGGTTAGGTATAGACGGGCGACCGTAGGGAGGCCCGATAGTGATACAAAGCCAGCAAGCCCTTTTCACGGCTAAGGCATGTATAGTGCTTTTCTCCAACACATGCAATGAAATAAAAAAATACACCACTCAAGAAAACATAATTCAGCTGTATAGCCCGTCCAGGAACCCAGACGCTATGTTAAAAAAAAAAACTTCCCGGCCTAGGCCTTCAATTTTGTATGAAATTCCTTTACAGTTCTCTCGAATTGTTCCGCCCGAGACGTGACACTTCGAAGCCTGTTTTAAGGCACGTTATGATGATATTTCATTGCATGTTTGAAAGAGGGATTCGCCTTACATTTTTGTATAGTGTTAAATTTAAAGGGCATTAACATATAAATAATATTGCGCAATATAATAATGGTCATCTATGAGTCGCCTTAAAGAGCGTTTTAATTAAAGACATTTATATATTAAAAACCAAAGCAGATCTATTTTATTATGCTCGTGATAGCAACTTCTTAGGACGAAATTTTATTTAAGGTTTCTACTTTCTTACGCAAGAAAGGGTTCATACCCTTTTTTAGTCCCTTACATGTATTTTCTTACAAGCAGTTTTAATTTTCCTTGTATATTTCAATGAAATCTTGGAAGCTAAAATCCACCCACTTCCAGGGGTAAGATTAATACACATACCCTATGCATGCCAAAACTGACAAACAACACGCAAACCAAAACTAGAACATGACAATTACAAGCGTAAAGTGCGTGTCAAGCTGTCATAATGTGATTCGCGTTTTATAGCTGTCTCACTCGCTTTACGCGACCTAGATACGGACCTCTTAGTTTTCACCCAAACACGAATCGCAATCTGAGAGCTCATGGACTGTGTATAGATTGCTTGTAAATTACAGATCTCTCGCTCACGTCGTTAAAGTCGAGTAGGCCGCGAACTATTAAAATGGTCTTCTGGTCTACCTGTTTCGCTCGCTCTTATGAAGTAGCACTATTTTCACCTGAACTCGATGGTTTTCCTAAATATGTCGAGCGGCAGGGCTTGAAATAGGTTAATCTTTATATAGCTTTATATAGCTTCCTAAATACAGACATTTTGCGTTTTCTACTTTGTGGTCCGTATTTATTTATTGATCCAGATGCGAAATGCAGATAGTAAAGCAAGTCGACGTTAACGAGTAACCGAAATTTCTAACGGTTTGTGTGAATAAACGTTAACGGCTACAGGCCGAGAGACTTCAACGACCTAATGGGGACTCTATTTTTTTAATCTTGAAAGTTTATAGTTGAAACATAGGGTTTTGGAGAATAAATAAGTTGCGGTGAATCAGGTTAATGTACCAACTGAAAAGTACGCGTTGCTTTTAAACGACTTCAAAATAAATCTAAAAAGGATGAGGTTCTATGTTTCAATGTATGTATTTCTTAGGTTATATGGATGGTATCTGGGTAGATTTTACAAACACTGGCAAGTTTTATCAGATTGAGATATTTACAATGTTCTTTTCATACCACCATCACTCAAGATGTATATATAAAACATGATATCAATTGTCTGTACTCAGTCTGTACTGTAAATATTTTTCTGATAAGAAGATAAGATCGGTAAATGTATTTTGTATACAGTTCTGTAGGGTTTCTTATTGTGGGGGTTTTGTCTGTGAATATATTACTGTGGCCCTAAAAGGATATTCTTTTTCCATGTACTTCCCTTTTTATTCCTAACGACGAATATATTCGTTGAATATCAAATTTTGATATCATATAATACAGGGTGGGCCCTGTAACAGGAGCAATAAATTAAAACATAGATTCGTCCCTTGAAACTAAACAACATTTGTTAAGCAACTTCTGAAAATAACGTGTATTAAATGACATTTTGTAGAATAAAGTTTAGACAAAGAAGCAATGTATTGCGAAATGTCCGATATTAGTAGAGTGACAGCTATGTCAATGCTCAGGGAATGTCAACGTTGGACGACATACATTGAAAATACTATTTACTTTGTTTGAAATAATAAAATTTTGAAAACTGTTTTTTTTTTAAAGTTGCTGAACAAATGTTGTTCAGTTTAACGAGTAAAATCTATGATTTAATTTTTTGCTTATGTTGCAGGGCCCACGTTGTATAAAACTTTAATGTCACGGTGTAAGAAAGATATTCTAAATACAATAAGCGTATAGAAATTGGCCGTTGATAATAAATAAATAATAACGAGCTGAGCTACTATTAAAAGGTAGATATTTTTCGTAGGCAGTGACATTATTTAATTTAATTGGGGACCCACCATACCACCAGCTAATAGCCGTGTGGTAGACCGGGTCTCAGACCAGCACACCATCGAGTGTGTGTTGATTTTGGATATATGTTGTCATTCATAGTTTCAGATACTAGTCACATCACATGCATTTGTTGTCTCCAATTATAAAATAGATGTCTTATCTAGTGAAAAAATAATATAAGGAATCTATGTGGAGTAAGGTTGTAAAGGGATTAAGATATTAAACGATCTTTAAATTTACACTATTTATATTTTCTTCACACATTCGGAATGAACAATTCAATTGGATTTTTGTAAAATCGAGTATGAAATCAATAGGCTTTACAATTTTTACGTCACAACATGTACAGGAGTGAATTAAATAGCAACAATATATTGATCATCACATTTGCATTCAGAACTACGGAAGCTTGACTTCGAATATTTCACATTGTGATTGCGACAAGTTAATTGAATCGATCAACTGATCTCCACGTAAACATTCATAATAACATCCTCAAAAGTAAAACATTTTCACAGCTCGTATAGTTAATGATGTCGAGAAATCCTTTAGCAAAATTTTAAAATATTTACAAATGCAACATATTTTGGTTACATCTGAATTAATTACAATCAAAAATTAGGAATCATCGGGTAATACTTAATTTACAATGTACATACTAAACATATGTATAGTAAAAAGAAAAACAAACCGACAGCTGAGTTCGGTTGATGGCTTGTAACTTTTAAAATCTAGTAATAACAACAAGGACCGTAAAACTATCTCAGTCTTCATTCAAACATCAAACCATTCACTCATGATTCAGTGCTATCGCTCGTCCCACGATCTCGATGCGTTCGATATCACAAGCATCGCTCAAAATAAAAGAATTATAAAAAAGTGGTGAAAAATCTCGACAACATCCTTCTCATACCCGTCACGTAATTGCATCGCTTGTTTCAGCACACTATAAAACAATCGATTTTCTTTAGCGATTAAAGAAAATGACAGTTCCTTACACACAACACAACTCAATATCACCATAATGTGACTAGTGTTCTAGGCTGTCATCGTTTAAGTAGTATCAAATATCGACAAAATTTCAAATAGCTAATTGATCATGACGTCACAGAGTGACTCGGTTAAGATTATCTACAGATTTTCTGATTACAAGACAGTTCTAAATTGTACCTAATGATCAGACATAGGAATATTGAGAGTGACAGGTAGGGATTTCCATATCGATAAACTCATTTATCGATGTTTTACCAATATACTAGTAGTTCCTCCAAGTTTCGTTTGCAAAAAAAAAGAAAAACATTCTCATTAATAATATGAAATGTATATTTTTTTCTTTTTTAGCTTATTTTTTTTATAGCATGTTAAACAAAAAAACATTTTTTTATTACGCTTTTCTGTTTAATTATCTAAAGAAGCAATTTCGTAGTGCAATAGTACTCGTAATTTTGCGATTATTTAAAAATAATACAAAATATACACAATTATAACAAATTATGCTGGGAGCTGTTATTTATACTAGTGTAAGAGAAAGGCATCGATACGTGAGTTTGTCGATACAGATACAACTCCCTATCTGTATTAACTCGCAAAAATTTGATGTCAACTAAATAATGAACAGACACGCCTGCACAAATGCGTCACTAAGTTTAGAACAATGTCGAATTTTTGGTGTCGTTGTTTAATATAACTATAACTACTAATTTCGTAATGTTTTGAAAAAAAATATGCCTAAATCGACTGGAGACATTTTCATAGGGCTACGATCGCCAGTAGCACCGTTATGTCGTCGGGTTTGCCTCCTGAAAAGAGATAAAACAAATCATAGTCAACAATCGTATAGTGCTCTTAACTAATGCGAAAACTTATACTATTTCATCCGTGTAATTCCGCGGACCATCTCTAACATAAGGCTATGGGAGCTGAGCGGCCAAAATCCTATCGCTAAGGAGATACTTCTTCGGAAGTGGCGCTGGATAGGTCACGTATTGCGAAGACCTAACAACCATCTATCCAAACAAGGTCTGACGTGGCAAGTGTCCGGTAGAAGAAGACTCGGTCGTTCTCGCACCACTTGGAGACGCACAGTCAACAAAGAGGCGGCGTCAACCGGCCTCGACTGGAAGAAACTCGAGGAAGCAGCGCAGGATCGGCGTCAATGGAAAATCCTTCTGAGAGCCCTATGACCCTGATGAGGGATAACAGGATACCATCATCATCATCCGTGTAATTGATTGGCATTTTAACAAGAAATTATTTAATTTTGTTTTATGGATCAAAATTACATAAAATGTCACTGTTAATTTACACGCGTTGGTAACTATTCCGTTAAATAGCATCAATCTCCAAAGTGTTGTGTCCGGTCACTGCTCCAAAGTTATTAATTGAATGTATTATTTACCACTTGATTGCAGAAACAACAGTAAACAACAGCTGTTTTATTTATTATAGAAATGCAAATATTAAAATGACGTACAACTTTAAGGTTAACGATTCTTAGGTAAAATGAGACAAACCGCATTTTATAACAACAAGTAAAGTGTAAGTATATCAGCAGTCTGGAACTCCAGGATGACAAATCGTTGAAGAGGCCATCTATAATGAGAGTCACGTAATCCATGTTACCGATAAAGTAATGAGTTGAAAGGTTCGTAAGAAATGCAAGGGAAATGAACAAAACATAAAAAAAAACAAAAGTAACATTTGAGTGACAGTGACAATTAACGCCGTCGAGTCAGAGCGGCACGCCTACGAAACATAAAAACAACGAAGCGAAAACAAAGTCTCCTAACGTGCCACCCTATAATGGCATGAAATACATGACCACACGGTTTGAATAAGGTAAAAATAGACCCTCAGCATCAGCCTGTACAACTGGTCCAGCCCGAACATTCTCTAACACGCTGATTCTTATGTTGAAATTGCGGAAAAATACTTACCAATAGCATCGATCCCGTTCTGCCTCGCGCTCTTGGCGAAGGGCGACATGTAGCAGCCGTCGAAGGACAGATTACGCGCCATCCACGCAATGGAGTTGGCGACAGCCTGTAGACGCGGGGCGTCGCCGTCCAAGTCGCGGGCACGCCGCATCTCCGCGACAAGCACTGGTTCGGGGACGTTGTCGAACACGCCGTCCGTCGCGACCAGGATCACGTCGCCGCACTCCACGCTGAACTCGGACGTGTCCGCAGACTCGGGGCTGGAATATACATTTTAACAATTACTTTGTGGTAATAATATTCCTTCATTAAGAAGACTGACTGGGAAGTCATACGAGGGGCACACCGAAATGATCGGGAATAGAGTACTTTAAACTGAGTTACATTAAATCCTTTTTTGTCACATGCATACTGGCGACTTACAATCACGATGCCGTTTTTACAATTTAAAAAAAGAACGATATATTTTTTTAATTCCATTTTTAAATTGACAACTCGATGAACAAAATGGAGCTGACGCGTGAAAATTTTCGTGCAATTATTTACCATAACTTTCGTCGTGGCTTATCTCCAGATGAATGTCGCAATGAGCTTGTTACTATATACGACATTGAAGCACCTAGTCAGACGACAATATATCGGTGGTATGCTGAGTTTCGACGGGGTCGTGCCTCTCTTGGCACCGTACCTTCATCAGGTCGGCCGAAAACGGCGGTTTCGCCTGAAAACATCGCGGCTGTGGAAAAACTACTAAAAGAAGATAGACATGTGACATACGAGCAGATTCGGGCAACCATAGGCATTGGAATGACTGCAATTCACACTATTTTGCATGGTGAATTGGGTGTCAGAAAATTGATTTCCCGATGGGTACCCCATAATTTGTCTGAAGAGCAAAAGGCGGCTCGTGTTGATTGGTGCCGATCTATTCTGAAATGCTACAATGGAGGAAAGTCAAAAGCCGTTTATAATATGGTCTCGGGTGACGAATCCTGGATTTATTCTTATGAGCCTGAAAGAAAGCACCAGTCGGCAGTATGGGTCTTCGATGACGAGGTCAAACCAACGAAAGTTGTGCGTTCTCGAAGCGTGTCGAAGAAGATGGTGGCTTCGTTCGTCTCAAAAAAGGGGCATGTTGCCACAATTCCTCTAGAAGAACAAAGAACCGTTACCGCTGATTGGTATATCACAGTTTGTTTGCCGGAGGTGCTGGCCGAACTTCGCCAAGGGAACCCGAGACGCCGCGTCATCTTACACCACGACAATGCGAGCTCCCACACCGCCCACAAAACAACTAAATTTTTGAACGACGAAAACGTTGAGTTGATGTCCCATCCTCCATACAGCCCTGACCTGAGTCCAAATGATTTTTTTACGTTCCCTAGAATTAAAGATTTATTGCGTGGTCAGCGGTTTGAGAACCCAGAAGCCGCTGTGGAAGCCTATAAATCGGCCATTTTGGCAATGCCTACTTCAAACTGGAATTATTGTTTTAATGACTGGTTTAAAAGAATGCAAAAGTGCATTGAATGTAACGGAGAATACTTCGAAAAACAATAAAATATAATTTATGTATATAGTGCACATAGTTTTTTAAATTCCCGATCATTTCGGTTTGCCCCTCGTAGGAGCTACCTAAATAGATGCTTTTGCAAATTTTGTTGTTTAAACTAAGTGTTAGATGGATTCCCGAGATTGTGCTATAAAACTTGGTATTACAACGAAACAAAGTCTTCTTTATTGAAAGTTAAATTTTTACGATCGAACTATTCTTCGGTGATTTATTATTATTATTTGGTAGTTATAGCGATTGTGTTTCCTGTAACCGGAACCGTCCCATCATGTTAACCGTAAGTCATGTCATGTGCATGACTGAAATCTATGTGAAGCACATATATCATATCAATTGGAAACTACTGCACATTGTTTATTTTCTCTCAGCCATACCACGAATCAAATGAATGAAAAGTCCCCACATAAATAAACAAACAATAGCCAATAACTCGTCAGTGATACGTCTATATCAATGTAAACTCTAAATACATGAATATCTTCGCTGCTCGAACGAGTGTTTTCTGAGTCTGAGAAATTCATCGATATGTACTCTTAAAAAATGCATATTTCATTATGCCTGCCAATGTCTATTTAGTATTCCTGTTTATGGCTCATGTTACGTTAGCTACTCTGACTCAGTATACTCTGACTAAATAATGCTAAATTGAAAAACGATACGGGTTTATTTGTTAGGCACAATCAGTGCAAGTCATGGGTAGGAAGACATTTAGTTAAAGTGGCCCAGACCTGAGACCGAACAATTTAGAAGAGTTAAAACCATCTATCCATGTGCCAAATTGAACCCGATCTCCCCCGACCAGACCCGGGAAAACTGGTTCAATCCACACGTAGGTAATAAAAAGCTGAACTTGTTTGAACTACAAACATTGTAGTTTGAAAACGGTTAAAGGCACAACGAGCGCTTGTATAAATATCGAATTCTGGGAACCACTGATCCCCTTATAAATTGTGGTAAAGAGAACGTTTACCGTTACTTTCTGCGTATCGAATATGTGAATTTATAGCATACTAGCTGTGCCCCGCTGTGTTACCCGCTCATCCCACGGGAACACTACATTTATTCGGGATGAAAAGTATCCTATGTCCTTCCCCGGGACTGAAACTATCTATATACCAAATTTCATCTAAATCGGTTCAGCTGTTTAAGCGTGAAGAGGTAACTGACAGACAGACAGACAGACACACTTTCGCATTTATAATATTAGTATGGATTTTGTCCCCGAACGCTTTAAGACTACACCTGACGTCGTCGGACCAAATCGCGAGCTGTGCCTAATTACAAGCACATGAGCGTGAGTCACATGTGGTCCCTCACATCTGATGCATATTACTAGATGTAAACAAAGTCATGGGGTATTATGTACCTATTACATAAAATTTAAACTTATCACGTGAGTTCCGAATTGGCAAATGTCCAGTGAGCTAAAAATTCTAATATTAGAAGCAGAAATACAACAACACTCGATTGTGGAATGGGCACATGACTGCTTCAGCATCAGCAAAACATTCATCTATGAACAATGTTGGTTTTCTTTGTCCTGTGACTGATTACAATGTTTTATCAAAGCGGCGCTTGCTGGGTGTTGTTTATCCATAAATAATCGGTTAACTCACAGGCTGACAAATACTTCGTTGTGGCTCAACAGGCATGTGCTGGTAGCTCGATGAATATCACAGTTGATCAGTCAGTTATCTTCATAATGGGTTAGTATTACGATCAAATCTCCATATTCGGTGATAATATTTCAACAGATTTTAGGTATCATAATCATAAATATTGACACAAAGGTAAATTATGAAAGAAAAATAAAGCGCACATCCTAGGGTATGGCTAATGCGCATAATCATTTCAAAAACATGACGCAGAGGGAGCTCCAGTAGCGTAGATTTATGAAATGAAAGATTTGGTGTGATTGACGTAACTATTTAGCCACTAGATTGCTTTTGGTAACTACGGCTACCTGTCACCGCTCTTATTTTATTATATAAATAGAGTCCAACTCAAAATTCGAAGCAATTGAGTGGCTAATAACTCAGTTGGGAGAGCACTACGCCGGAAACGTAGGTGTCGCAGGTTCGAGTCCTGCTTAGATTGCTGTAGATCGAATTATTTTTTTATTTCATAATTTAACATCTATGTCAATAAAATAAAAATGCAGTATTTCCACAAAAAAGAAATCTCCATAATCATCATCATCCTCCTAGCCTTTGTCCCATTTTTTACAAGCTTTTATTTAGCTTGCATGGTATGTTTAAAGTATGTATGTTCGGGTGAAATCTTGCAACTCAATTTTGAAGCATATATCGTCAACCGATTGAGCTAAAATTTTGCATATTACTTAACTTTGATGACAATACAATAATATGGTACCATGGGGCTGATCTGATGATGGAGCCGGAAGGTGGCCATAGGAACTCTTTAATAGAAAATTGGGCAAGTGCGAGCCCGACTCGCGCATGAAGGGTTCCGTACCTATACATATATATATATATAATCTATAACAAGTTTGTTGTATGGGAGCCCCCCTTAAATATTTATTTTATTTTATTTTTAGTATTTGTTGTTATAGCGGCAATAGAAACACATCATCTGTGAAAATTTCAACTGTCTAGCTATCACCGTTGTTGAGATACAGCCTGGTGACAGACGGACGGACGGACGGACGGACGGACGGACGGACGGACGGACGGACGGACAGCGAAGTCTCAGTAATAGGGTCCCGTTTTTACCCTTTGGGTACGGAACCCTAAAAAAGCAATCCTACCGAGCTTGGGCTCTTTAGAATTGTCTCAGTGAGCATTTGATGGATATCTAAAGAAAAGTACAGTCGGCTATAAAAGCTTGCCACTAAAATGACATTTTTGACAGAAACTTATTTGAGAATGAATTCTCAATCGGGGTCGGCTACCTAAATCCCAAGATGTGGCGTAGGCACTAGTTTTTACGAAAGCGACTGCCATCTGACCTTCCAACCCAGAGGGGAAACTAGGCCTTATTGGGCTTAGGTGGTTTCCTCACGATGTTTTCCTTCACCGAAAAGCGAGTGGTAAATATCAAATGACATTCCGTACATAAGTTCCGAAAAACTCATTGGTACGGGCCGGGTTCGAACCCGCGACCTCCGGATTGAAAGTCGCATGCCCTAACCACTAGGCTACCACCGCTTATAAAAAAAGAAATCTCCATAATATTCTATAAAAAAATATCTGCGAGTTGAAGGCAGTCAGAGGATTCATATTATTTCGTATGACGCTGACCTTCTTTCTCTCCGTCTCTCTCCAGTTAAATAACATTTGGATGACCGGTACGGCACGATGTTGAGCCTGTTAAGAGTAACCGATGGGCGATGAGGCGAGTAGATGCACCGGTAGCCGCTTCGTATCCTTCCTTGCAGTGTGACGTAATTGCGGATTACGTCACAGCATTAGGTAATTCTTAAGGTTTTTACTTAATGGCGAGTCTTTTTGTACCTAAATTTAATATATTATTAGAATAACAGAATCTAAAAAAATATTCCGCAGCGGCAAGGACAAAACATTTACATGAATCACATTCGAACACAACATAAAAAGGAAAATGTTTGTTGGAATGGAACTACAACTATAGATAGTACCTACACCACACTACAACTATGGAATAGTTTGTTGTTCGTTCTAGCAAGCTTTCTCTATCAACTTTGATGAAAGAGCTGATATGAAAATCTAAAATAACCGGCCAAGAGCATGTCGGGCCACGCTCAGTGTAGGGTTCCGTAGTTGCTCATCCTTCACAATAGACTTAAGTTACGAGAAAGATTTCAAGCTCTATAAAAGGTCGTAAACGCCAAAGTAACTGTAATTACTTATTACCTTCTGGAAGTCAACTTACGTCCTTTTAAGAGTCCGCAGCAAGCTCGATTCTTCATACAAACGTAGTTACGTCCTTATTTTAATATAACGTGTCACATTATCATGAAATTCTCTAAATATAATGAGATAAGATATATCTAGGGCTAAAACTAGTTTATGACTCTTGAAATGTTAATAGAAAGAAAATAGAGCGAGTACAAGTTTTGCATTTTTAGACCCCAGAAAGTTGTTCAGTTTGGCGGCATACTACGACCAAAATATAGTTTAGATTGAAGTCAAAACCTATTTCCGGTGTCGATTAAACTATGCAGTTTGATAAGAAAAAAGATTTATCAAAATTGATCTCGTAGTTTTAAAATGAGAGCGTAACTACGAAAACCTTAAAATAAATTACAAAAAATTGTTGCGAAACTGCAGCGAATTACTCTAGCGCGGGGAACGGTCCGGGGGGGCGGCGGTAAGCACCGCCCTTATCATAGCTACTCCTAGCCAGCCTCGCGCAACTCTCAAGGTAAAAAACGAACGACAACGGCTATATGAAACGGGGGTGAATTTTTACCTATCTAAGTTTGAAAGAACGTTGAAACCTACAAAGCATTAGATAATTGGCGACAATCGAATTTAGGCGGGTTGTACTTCAGCCGCCATTTTTGTCCGCCATGCCATATTAGTTGACGTTTCTCTTTTGTTGTGTTGTCTGGTTTTGTCAAGGTTCTGCGATCTTTTAAAATAATTCAAATTTCACAAATAATCTAATAATTTGCATTCTTTGGGTGTAGTGGTCGTCTAGAAGGTACACAAGACAATCACAATTGCAAAAATGAGTGGATTGAAAAGGAAAAAGTGCGAAATATGCAGAATGAAAACGTGTCGAATGGACGGTCAAAAAAGACTATTCATGGCAAGATTTCCACCGGACGAAGATCGGTAAGTAAAAAATATAATAAATTACTGCGTGTTATAACCATGTTAATCGTAAGTTTCATTGAAAACTTGGTATTTCGGGTAAAATAATACATACCCTTATACGTATGTAAACAATAGTGCTGTATGTAAGTTTTATCGATAAATACGGAATATCTTTCTTCAAGCAAAAGCCACTACTTTTTATGCCAGTTTGAGTTAGATTATGGTCACAGAAATATTTTACGAAAAATCTTCAATGGACTATGAATGGTACGGTTTCATCTGGACAAACAGATTCATTTTACTCTGTAATTTTCTGTTTACCCTGTATTATTTGTGTTGCAGAACTTCCAACCTGGAGCACAGACTGGAGTGATGAAACGGCTTTTTTCGTCTATGTTTATCAGCAAGCCAAGCAAAGTTTGAACGAAATAAAATTATTTGCACACTTTTGTTTTTTTTTATGAAGTCAGTAACCTAAAGTAAACCAAATGTTTACATTGAAGCGAAATATTTAATGATTTAAATTACCGGAAAGCCGTTGGAGACGCGGGTGCGAATGCGAACCCCGCCTGAACCATTTTTTTTAAATACCGATATCGATATCGATAATTCGATAATTTGTGTAACATGTGACATCCCTATTTTGTTCTTGATGTTGGCATTATGTCATGAGTTGACACTGACACTGATATTGTTTGCGGCTTCATATTGGCAGTATGTTTGGTATGGCACTCCCTCCCGTCTCTTAAAACGTAGTGATTACATACTCTTTGCTCCTAGCGCGCTCTCGCTTTACTGCTAGCGCCCTGTCTTCCTCTAGGTGAAACAACAACATTTTAAAGCGTAAGCGCGCGATCTCAACGCGGAGTTGAGCGGACCTTGCTGCGGACTCTTAAGAAAATTATGAAATTTTGCGATAACTCAAAAACGGCTCGAACGATTTTGTTCAATATAGATTTCATTGAAAGTACTTATAAGGCCTCATGTTCATGAATTTTTCCATAATTTTTGACCCGTGGTTGAAAAGTTAGGGGACGCTATTTTTTTTATTTTCGGAGCGAAAATTTACAAAACTGCTGACTTTATCAAAAAATTATGTTTGGAGACCCCTATTATTTTTAAAAGGCCTATTCAACGACACCCCACACACTAGTATTGAAACGAAAAAAAAATCACCCCCACTTTAGGTGTTCGAAAGGTACCCGAAAAAAAAAATTTTTTAATTTTTATTCTACCGTTTTGTCGGCTTGATACATACATACACATACTCATACCAAATTTCAGCTTTCTAGTACAAATGATCACGGAGCTAGGCCGCGGACGGACAGACGAAACTATAAGGGTTCCTAGTTGACTACGGAACCCTAAAAACGAGCTTGCCCGACAAAATACAATGGAAAACATTATGCACTATATCTGTACTGCAATAGTATAGCATCAACAGCCGAATAGTAAGATCGCCCGGTGACAACCAAGACTCACAAAATTTTCTGTCACTACTCTTCAAACCTCGTATCTAGTTGTAGATTGATACTCAATTACTCAGACACGATCTTTGTTTTAAGTAGGTATTTGTTACTTACTGAGTTTTAGTTGTCACAGACGAGATATTATTAAATTAACCTGAAGCCTTGACGTGAGAAAACAGTGTATAATTTGAAATGTATGTCTTGCTCATTTACAATTCGGTAAGTTTGCTGAAAGACCCGCAATAATCGTCGTTATGCTTGTCATTACTGTGAGTTAGTCTAACCTTGAAGTGACATACATTACCTACTTACATGAAATGTAAACATGTGAACGAAGGATTAGGGAGGCTCACCATTTTGCTATTGGAGTCATGCATTTTATGGGCCTTAATCAACTCAGTGTTTTTGATTACAATCTCTTTCATGTGGCGTTCAACTACCCCAAGCTGTTTTTATTTTACTAATATCGAACCCCTATTAATGTTTCTGTCATAGAAATGTGCAGTTCTCGAGAACGTTTCTCGATTTGTGAGATAAGTTTCGGGAAATTCTCGGAAACAGCACATCACTAAACTGCGACCCTCAAGCTCAGGGGTCGTTGCATACACGCGTACCTAAGTCAGGAGAAGACTCCCGACTTATACCTACACTAAACTCGTTTGATAACAGGTAAGCTTTATATTATATACGTAATGCTTTTAGTGATAATGATAAAATGTAATATAGTATTCTGTGTTTAAATTTGCCCCGATTCCATAATTAGATATCATTTTCGTGTTATCTGGCATAATTCCAAAACAACACTTAAATCAACAGTGCACTAAGGATATCTAGATCCGCCAACTTTGGTAAACCAACATTAAACAATCAGTACAAGGACCACACCTTATTATTGCCTATACTATAAAATAAAAAAAGCATTACAATTACAGTCGGTTTTACAGTCTTTCTTCTCCTTGCAATTATTCCAACAATGACAAGAGGTGAAAAGAGGTCTAATTACGATTTTTTGTTGGCATTACTGCAACAGATGCATGTTTCATCCCTGGAGTTGAAAAAAGTATTCGCAGTCGGAGGTCAAAATACGTTGGTCCAAATAAGCTGTTGTTGATCGAACTTTGACCAACAAACAACTTAACCCGCG
This sequence comes from Apotomis betuletana, assembly GCA_932273695.1. Classification (NCBI taxonomy): domain Eukaryota; kingdom Metazoa; phylum Arthropoda; class Insecta; order Lepidoptera; family Tortricidae; genus Apotomis; species Apotomis betuletana. The sequence continues at coordinate 10,329,886 of OW026309.1, read as the reverse complement.
ACGAGTCTGGTGGCTGATTACATCAGGTAGAAACTCGACCACGTAAGAGGGCTTATTCCTTTTAAAATGCTGATTGTTTAGAGATGTTTCTCTATGATCAAACATGTTTCTTAACATATTATTGATGTTACTACCTAGAACAGGGCTATTGGGATTTATCGGTATATATTTGAAACCTACAGTTTGAATTTTTCATTGATAATTTTTGTTCGAAAAACTACTCGAAATTGACAAAATTCACGTGGAAAATTCGTTTTTTCAACTTATTTTCGACTGCACGCAATGAAAGCATGAAATAGCTACGTTACTGCCTAGAACTCGGGAAAAAGTATTATTCACTTCAAAAAGTTGGTTGAAATTATCGATATATTCGTCATACTTAATGTGAGAAAATTTTTTTTTAAAAGGAATAAGGCCTATTAAATTGCTAAATCTAATAAATACCAGTAGGAATAGGGTACGAAAAATTATAGTAGACGTAGTAGTTTGCTATCAGTAGGTACCTAACTCATACCCTAACTCCACATTACTCACGAAGTTGGCCGAGCTTGTGCGAACATAATAGTGTGGAGAGCCACTTCGCTGCGGAAACCCACTTCGGCCAACTTCGCCTCGGCCAACATCGGTCAACTTCGTGTAGATGCTAGGGATACATTTGGTTTTTTCAGTGTTTGATATTTAGTGGAGCTTGATTTTCTCGTCTAATTTTACGCAGTAAGCATAAATGGAGTGTAAATGTAGCGGATGCACGTGAATACCTAAATATACTTAAATTTGAACAAGTTGGCACTGTTTTCTTAAATTTTGTACATGGGCATTCGCCGCTATTTTATTTATAGTCTCGTGTGATCTTGATGACAGAGAAAATTCGCATTTAAGAGGCCTTATTCCTTTTAAAAAAATTTTTTTTCATATTATGACAAATATATTGATAATTTCAACTAACTTTTTGAAGTGAATAATACTTTTCCCCGAGTTCTAGGTAGTAACATAGCTATTTCACGCTTTCATTGCGTACAGTCGAAAATAAGTTAAAAAAACTAATTTTCCGCGTGAATTTTGTCAATTTCGAGTAGTTTTTGAAACAAAAATTATCAATGAAAAATTCAAACTGTAGGTTTCAAATATATAACAATAAATCCCAACAGCCCTGTTCTAGAAAGTAACATTAATAGTATGTTAAGAAACATGTTTGATCATAGAGAAAAATGTCTAAACAATCAGCATTTTAAAAGGAATAAGGCCTCATAATTGAATGAATATTGCGAGCTTTCCGTTTGACTCAGCTATATTTAGCTTGGTCTGTATTTGAGTTTCCTTTCGTATGTATGTATATTATCATGGCGCGTTGATCTCTGACTTATTTGTTATTAGTTGAAAGCAAATTCAGCATCTCATTACGCAAATCGGTTATACGGAACCTTGAATGCGATGTTTACAGAATTATCTCAATAACCTTTTGCTTTAGTTCTAACTGTAAAATTGATAACAACGCAAAGACATATTTAATTGATCTAATATAACATGATAAATAATAATAATTATAATGTTATGTTTTTATCATTTACTGCATGTGTTACAACAGAGTTTACGTAAGTCATTAATGTAGTATCTTAGTGTTTTAGAAAGTTACACGAAAGCTACTGATATGGACCATCATGCTTCCATGTGCTGCTTAGCTACAAGTAAGATATAAGATATAAGTAAACAAGATACCAGAGCTGACACTTATCATAAATATATGGCAGTGGATCGAACGCATGCTGTACCTATGTAAAATTACCGAATTGTGCAGTCAGCCAAAAGGAGAGATGTCCTTTGCCCAGGAATATATAACTCTAAATAAATGACTCCATTTCACTGAAATTCTAGACATTTTACTTATCAAATCTGCATGCCTAATCCATACTCCATCAGAATAAAATTGTAATAAAGTGTGTCCTGGTGACTGAGAGTAAATAGAAAGAAATAAATATAACATGTAGCAACATATAGACTATATAGAGCCATAGTTTTGCTAAAATCAGAGTTGAGAGACCGCTTGGACTGATAGCCTGGCTTTTATATGGCGTTTTTTAATGAATGACTCGCCCAGGGCGTCTGTATGACTAAGGCCCTGGTTAGAAGTACTGATTAGCAATATAAAGTTACCTGTCACTGAGCACGTTCCTGTCGTGGCCCGGCGGCGGCAGACTGAGTTGGTAGGGCGTGTTGAAGTAGTGCTGCTGCTCGTGCGAGCGATGTACGACGCGTCCGCCGCGCACCACCATGTACCCGCTATCGCCGATGTTGGCCGCGCGCATCACGCTCTCCGTCCGGTCCAGGATCATGACGCAAGCTGTGCTGCTGCCTGTTGCACAAACAATAACTTTTAAAGCAACACATCACTGAACCACAGATATGTAACATATTTTAAATTGTTATAAATAGAAAGGTTATTCTCAAACAAGTGTGTGTCCCTGTCCCTGTGCTCCACTCTCCACTGAAACGCAGATATTTATGCAATAAAATGTAAATCTCCAGCTAGCATACATAAATTACATAATAAGCATATTTCTCCCTGAGCATAACAATTGATTTGTATCAGTTTGTCCCATAATCAGTTAAAGATTTAGTAACATAATAAATCCCAATCCATCCCAATACTGGATTTATTAATCTAGATCATTATAGATCCAGGAACATTACACAATCTGTATCTGCAGCCTGTACCAGGAAGAAACATAACCATAACTCATTCTCACTTAATGACTATAGATATACAGTAAATGACACAATAAATAACAGTCTTAGTGCATTGCATACACTCATTTATAAGGAAATATTCATATGATTGAAAAACAAGCAAGCCATGCATTATTTTTCCTCATAAAAAAGAAACATACATAACTCTATTACAGGTTTACATATCAATGTCACAGACAATGTTATGAGTTTATTATTGTGTAGAGAACCTAAATTGAGTTTTTACACCGGAAGAATGACTAGTTGGTACTCATTAGGGTACAATTGCATCTGGTGTCAGCACTTTGTACCCGTTGTAACTGGAGTTGTAGTTGCCTCTCATTTAACTAATTCAAACATCAACTTGGACTTTGGACTTATATAAACACTTACCTAGTATAGGTTTCTTATGCTCCAACAGCTCATAGTATGACTTGGCCAGGAGGTCTCCAGGCTCAGATAACTTGAAATGGCCCATTTGGACCAGTCTCTCGCATGTCCTCATTAAGTAGGATGAGAATTCGCCGGGATCAATTCCGTAAGCACGCCAGCCCCCCACACCGTCTGCCACTCCTGTAGAACAATAATATTTTTTTACAATCATTTAAATAAACTTGATGCAAAAGTTGATCCAAGAATGAATAAGACCTTGGGATAGAAAGAAATACATGGTCTATAACATGAACTAAAAAGTATGGATTTTAGAAGTTTAGCATGCTTTATTGATGGTTGTGACTTAGTCTAATAACGATAGCTAAATGCTAATAGTAGATTAATTGCGATACAAGGATAACAAAATAAACAACGTACATCATGAAAGCCAAGTGCCTCGTATGAATTTAAGCGAACGTGGTTTCTCTCGCAATCTCAATAAGTGTGTCGAAATAACAATAACAAATACAAGATAAAACAATAGCAACATAGACTCACCAATAACGTCCGCATTGTTAAACTGTGTAGAGAACCATGCGTCGTCCCCAAATTGTCCTTTACGCGTTCTTCCATTGACGATGTCTTTGGGAAATCCACACACAACTGATACTAAATATGGATGTTTCTTATTTGAAAGGTTTAATTCAGCAGAGCTGGATAAGTTTGAAATCCCATTCCTTATAGCACGTGATAGCACTCTGCCTGTCCAGAAAATAGACTGCATCATTCATTAGTTGTTTTGCACTTTGACTCGTCATTTACAAACAAACATCTGGTATCAATGACACCATGGTTATGAAGGAATTTAATTGGAGACACACTAGAATAGTTAGCACGACTCGATTAAACAATAATAAAATAACTTATTTCCTATTTTGTAGTCTTGTGACCAAACAACCATAACCAACCACTCGACACACGGACTGAATTATTTTAGCTGCGCTGCGCCGCTGCCCTCTGTGCTGCGTGCGTTTCGGTTTTGGGTCCAAATCTGACAATATATGCTGTCTCTTTCGCTAACCACATAATTTAAAGAATAGAGCGAGAAATACAAATTTCGCTCAACTGCACACAAAATACAAGGAAAAATGTAAAGCTGATTAATTTTTATCTCTAACTCCTTAAGACAAGGTTGGTTTTAGTTAAATAAATTGTTGACAGCAGTTAACATCTTTTGTCTTTTTCCTCAGTACCACAGATAATGATAATGATATCCCACCAAAAACATAAATTTAAAAAAGGAGAGCCAAGTTCAATGCAAAAATTATGCTTGGCTGTGTGGGCTTCGCCGCAAAAAGAATGGAGATCTAAATGAGTGCCAAGACTATTCAAATCCAAATATGTATTTATAGGAACAAAATAACTTTACGAACAATTATTAAACTCTATTTCTTTGCTTTATTGGATACTTATAACAATTTGGGTTGGATTTGACTTGGCCAAGTCAAATCTAACCTACTTTAAGATCTCACATTTTTGAATAACAGCAATTGTTATAGGTATCCAATAAAGCAAAGAAATAGAGTTTAACACTTGTTCATAATGTTATTTTGTACCTATAAATACATATTTGGATTTTGCATAGAACTTGGCACTCATTTAGATCTCCATTCTTTTTGCGGCGAAGCCAAGCATAATTTTTGCATTGAACTTGGCTCTCCTTTTTTACATTTATGTTTTTGGTGGGATATCATTACTTTTTGTAAAGAAAACTAGGCAGGTATTGAGATTTAATGTTTTTTCTTGCGTTTTACGCTGCATGGTTTTCTTTTTTATGCTATTGTCTACATTCTCTTGAATGTTAGAGATAATAATGCGCATTGCCCATTCATTATCTGCTACCTTTTTAATACGCTTCCTGTTTATGCTTAAATTATCTAAGTCCGGGCGATATAACGATCTCAGGCGGTTATATTCTACTATAGAACTATCTTGTGCCTTAATTTGACTAGGGTCTAGATTAATAAGTTGGGGGTGCCCTTCGCTTGGTCTAAAATTTTATGTTATAAAATTATTTGGCCGAAAATGTTTGGTATAATATTGAATGGTATACTTATTCTTTAGCATAAAGATTTTTTTGCATACATATTTTTTTTCCTATAACATATTTAACCTAAAATTGTTTAGTATGTTTTTTTTTATGACTAAAAGGCTAAAAGTATAATAATGTTAGCTATGATTATTCTTTAGCCTAACATAAAACCCCCTAAAACCCATATGCTGAAGCGAGGTTAGGTTTATTTATTTTAGGTTAGGTTAGAACTGCGTCCCCAACAAAAATAAGGCGCTCCCAGAACAGTAGGTTAGGTTAGAAGTGTTAGAACTGCGTCCCTAATAAAAATAAGGCGCTCCCAGAACAGTAGGTTAGGTTAGAAGTGTTAGAACTGCGTCCCTAATAAAAATAAGGCGCTCCCAGAACAGTAGGTTAGGTTAGAACTGCGTTCCCGACAAACATAGGGATGATTAGTGACAGCAATATTCAGAATACCAATTTTATGCCTAAAATACATTCAACCAAACAATATTATTCCATACAAATGTTAAACTACATAAGGTGTACTCCTTCTAGTGTTTTAACTCTAACGTAGGCCTAGGCCTGTCCTCTGCTAAATATAGAAGTGCCTATGTCGAGAAGAGCGCCACGCGCCGCCGACGACACACCGTTGGCCAGTTGTTTAGCGCATATTACAAGTTTTTTGTATGGGGACACCACTTATTTTTTGACTTAGCTTTATTTTCATATTTCTGTTATATAGCAAATATAATAATACATATATTGGGATAGTTTCAAATATCTGCTTGTAACGGTTCCAACGCTACAATTTAAAAAAATATATTGTATCGGGACCCCCCCTATTTTTTTAATTTTTTTTATTTTTAGATTTTTGCCTACGCTTATACACAATTACTGAGCTGGATTCCAAATTTCATCCTTCTAGGTCATCTGGAAGTAGGTTAGGTTTAGGTACTATATGTCAGTCAGTCAGTGCTAAAATTTACGACTTTTTGACCTTCATATCTTTATAACCGTTTGAGCTAGCTTCATGAAATTTGGGCTTCTAGATGTCTTTATGGATATAATTAAACACACGTAGTTTTATGTGTTTACGTTAAAGAGGTTTTGAGTTATAGAAGGGTCAAAAGTGGACCAAGTGGTTCGTGTAATATTCATACGTCGTTATCGCGGGTACAATTACCAATCAGATAAAGAGCAGATAAAACAGAATGTCTATTTGGTAGAAACGGACGTATTCTGCCTACAGCTACTAAACATCTAAGAAGCTCTTTACAGGAGAGTTTTCTCTAGAAAAGATCAATAAAAAATATAGCCGTAATAGGGTATGCGTTAAACTGTTGTCATATGTTTCCATCTGTTTAGTTAACAAGTTTATACATAGGAAATAAGTAGATTTAATTATCTTTTAACATCTTTTTTTTAACAATTTTAACAATATATACGTTCTTGTGTGAAGATAACTGTTATCGTCTACTAATTAAATGCTTACCTACTTAGAAGAAAGTCTATTTAAAAAATAAGAAAACAACGTGTGTAATTTTTACTAACGTGTATTTTTCACATGTATTATTTGGTTTACGTAATTCTGTCTCAACAAACATTCCGAAGGGACCTCCACAGTTTTTTCGAACTTTCCAGAGACGCAGTCATTGATAAAATTTTCCTCTAGTAGCAGTAGTCCGGTTGTTAGTCCGGTTGACCGAACTAGTGCAACTTTTCAGTAGCAGTAGTTCGGTTGAAATATAGAACCGAACTACTGATACTCTTTAGTAGCAACAGTTCGGTTTGTATAATATTAAGAATAAAATTGTACAATACACTTTCTTACTTTATTGTTATATTAAAATGAACACGTAATCACGTTGTATAAAAATAATCATTGGTTAAAAACATTGCAATTAAGCCATGCAAAATCTTTTAGTTTTAACTATGTCGACCTCTTTCTTTAAGCTTAATTTTATTAATCATAGTGACAATGTCTGTTTTCTGTTCTGTGTCTTGAGTGCCGTCGAAAATGAATGATAAAAGAGATTTTAAAATAATTAAAAGAGGGCGAGGCAGAGTATTATTGTTCGGTGGCTATCAGTTTTACAAAAATTCTGTTTATGTTACGAAAAGCAGTTACTGGCGTTGTAAGCATTACAAGAATGAAAATATACGTTGTAAAGGCTATATTACATTAACAAAGGTAAGACCTGCCAATATATATTTGTGTACCCTTCAGACGCATAGTACCAGTAACGTAAATACCTGATACACAATAATGACCAGATTTAGCACGATATTCAGACAATTGTGTCATAGTTCTTGGCCCGACCACGACACTAAAAGAAATATATCGACATATTTACCATATTATTATGTGTGTGTAAGATTTGTTATGGTACTATACGTCTGAAGGCTCTATAGCCTTAGGTTTTGTCGGTTAGATAAAAGTATACTCTGTTTTATATTAACGGAGGATGTTAATATTTTTAAGGAAGAAGACGTAATTGGCAAAACTGGTGAACATAGTTGTAGTCCAGATGAATCGAAAAATAATATTGATGTATTAATCAATGAAAGCATAACAGAGGCTGCACAAGGAAGAGAACCTGCACCCAGAGTCTATCGCAAATGTTTGGTCGCATTACGAAATAAGGGTCTAGATTTAGCATCTTCTGATCCTATTCCAACATTTTCACAAAAGAAACATTCAATTTATCGGAAGATTCGTAAAAATGCGGGAGTACGAAAAATACGGTCAACATCGCTTTCTGATGTGGAAGTGCCATCGCTTTTTTCGATATTTTACTAGCGGATTATTATGATGGTGATATCAGAATACTGATTTTTTCTAGCACTGAGGCACAAGTCTATATGAAAAAGATTAAAGTTTACTTCATGGATGGTACGTTTAAGGCCAGCCCCAGCCCATTTGCTCAGTTATTTACCATTCATGGAGACATGGGTAGCACAAACGAGACAAATAATGTTATACCTCTGGCATTTATATTTATGTCACATAAGAGCGAAAAGGCATATAGAATAGTTTTTGAACTGATTAAGTCAAAAATCCCTGAGTGGAATCCTAAAGAAATACACCTTGATTACGAAAAAGCCACAATGAATGCACTAAAATACGAATTTAAAAATGCATCACTGATTGGATGCTACTTTCACTACCGTAATTGCTTAAAGCGTAAAGCGGCGGAATATAATCTTACAAGAAAAAACAAAAATATGTACTTAATTTAACTTCAGTGTTAGCTCTACTGCCTGAGCAACAAATAAATGCTGGTTGGCAATATATAAAATTAAATGAAATACCCTGTGACGACGAAAATTTAACCAAGTTTAAAAACTATTTCGAAAAGTTCTGGATGAGGGCAAATTTTATTCCCTTATGGTCTGTCTTTGCTAATCGCCACCGTACGAACAATGTCGTGGAAGGTTGGAACTTCAAAATAAACGGGCTAATAAAAAAAGAACCAACAATGATCCAAATTTTGCATGTACTGAGAGATGACTTTCATCTTGCAAATTTGAAAGTCGATCAGTACAGGAGATTTGGAAAGAAGACATTACCAAAAAGAAGTTTGAAGCATACTGAAAGGGATGATTTCATTAAACATGCCCAGCTACAATTAGCTTGTGGCGATATTTCAAGCGAGTTATTCATATACAAAGTGGCTCTCTTTACGTGTTCATTTTAATATAACAATAAAGTAAGAAAGTGTATTGTACAATTTTATTCTTAATATTATACAAACCAAACTGTTGCTACTAAAGAGTTATCAGTAGTTCGGTTCTATATTTCAACCGAACTACTGCTACTGAAAAGTTGCACTAGTTCGGTCAACCGGACTAACAACCGGACTACTGCTACTAGAGGAAAATTTTTGAAAATGGGATTTTCTAACTGAGACCATGGTATATTACAGCTTACCATAAATTTGGTCAATTCCACCCTAAAATCTTTTTTGACGGATGTATGCTTTTCCGAGTTGAAATGTCGTTCCATAGAAGCTTTTCTCTGGGGGAAACTAACATTGCACTTAGTGCAATATAATTTTGTATCGCGAGCCTGTAATTCAGGATAATCCTTTGTCCACAACTCCACAAATTCATCGCACGTTTTTTTCCTTCGCGGCATTTTAAAAGCACTCGGCAATAAATATATTACACACAGTTATCAGTACGGATAATTGATTATGTACTTACTAACAAATGACAATGTCAAATAGGAAAAATTATTAAAAAGAGTTTGCATTGCGACTGCATAGCTAATCTATTAAGTTGTATTGGTACTCAAGTCAAGTATGGAGGTTGGGTATGAGAAATACCTAATGTCTGATACATTTTAAACTCGTAGGAGTAGGCATAGATGTTCCTCAAAATGAGTTTCGCGTCTGTTATTGCTTGTTTTTCATAATCTTACTGTACTGTCAAATCGTTTTTGTACCCGCGATAACGACGTATGGTAATATTACACTCGGCGCTGGCTAGCCAGTTCCTTTGCTTGAACTTGGCTTGACACGCTGCCGCGTGTCTAGATTTTATGTAAGGGCACTTGTACACTTTTTGCTACCATGAAGAATATTTAAAAATGAAAGTTAACTCAAATATATCTTGATAAATTGTTTTCGAACACTGACCTTCAATCAGTATATAAAATAAGTGTACATATTTATTTATTAATTTCGTGCAAAAAGTAATGAAATACTTCAAAGTGACTTCAAATAAATATTGATCCATAAACAATGAGTTCAGTGTCTGACGTTTCAGTTTCATAGATATAGGCGTTGTAGAAGTAAGCTCGTCTTCGGTCGGTCGAAATATTTTATCGTTGATTGATGACGGCTGCTAATGCATTGATTAATCGAGATTTGGAGCCGATTCACCCCGTTTACGCCTCCTAAAGTAGTGGAAGTGCGCGGTGTCTGGTCTTTTTTCTAAAGTGTAAAGAAAAGGCATAAAACTGGTGTTCGACAAGTCACTTGGCAATATGCCTGCCGTAAGGGGAGATGGAATGCGAGGACTCGCAGTCTTCATATCGGATATAAGAAACTGTAAAAGTAAAGAAGCAGAAATAAAGAGGATCAATAAGGAACTGGCAAACATAAGAAGTAAGTTTAAAGGTGACAAAACCCTTGATGGATATCAAAAAAAGAAGTATGTATGTAAACTGTTATTCATCTTCTTGCTCGGTCACGACATCGACTTCGGACACATGGAGGCGGTTAATCTGTTGTCTTCCAACAAGTATTCTGAGAAACAGATTGGATATCTCTTTATCTCCGTACTGGTCAACACCAACAGTGACCTGATAAAACTGATCATTCAGAGCATCAAGAATGACTTGCAGTCGCGCAACCCCATTCATGTCAACCTGGCTCTCCAGTGCATCGCCAACATTGGCAGCAAGGACATGGCTGAAGCTTTCTGCACTGAGATCCCTAAACTTCTTGTCTCTGGAGACACCATGGATGTTGTCAAACAGTCGGCTGCTCTCTGTTTACTCAGACTTTTCCGCAAGTCACCAGAAATCATCCCTGGGGGGGAATGGACTTCTAGAATAATTCACCTACTAAACGACCCTCATATGGGTGTTGTAACAGCGGCCACATCTCTTATAGATGCTTTGGTGAAAAAGAATCCAGAAGAATATAAAGGCTGTGTAACCCTGGCTGTGGCGAGACTCAGTCGTATTGTAACTGCCAGTTATACTGATCTTCAAGACTATACATATTACTTTGTGCCAGCACCCTGGCTTTCTGTCAAGTTGTTGCGACTGCTACAAAACTACACACCACCTTCGGAGGAGCCAGGTGTAAGAGGCCGTCTCTCAGAATGCCTTGAAACTATCTTCAACAAAGCTCAGGAACCTCCAAAGTCTAAAAAAGTGCAGCATTCAAATGCTAAAAATGCTGTTCTATTTGAAGCCATCAGCCTCATCATTCACAATGACAGTGAACCTAACTTGTTGGTCAGGGCATGCAACCAGTTGGGGCAGTTCTTGAGCAACCGGGAAACTAATTTACGTTACCTGGCTCTGGAGTCAATGTGCCATCTCGCAACATCAGAATTCTCACATGAAGCAGTAAAGAAACACCAAGAAGTTGTCATTCTTTCAATGAAAATGGAAAAGGATGTTTCAGTTAGACAGCAAGCTGTTGATTTACTGTATGCTATGTGCGATAAGACAAATGCTGAAGAGATTGTCCAAGAGATGTTGGCTTACTTGGAAACAGCTGACTATTCTATCAGGGAAGAGATGGTGTTGAAAGTTGCCATATTGGCAGAGAAGTATGCAACAGATTTTACTTGGTATGTTGATGTAATTCTTAATCTTATTAGAATTGCTGGAGACTATGTGTCTGAAGAAGTGTGGTACAGAGTCATTCAGATTGTCATCAACAGAGAGGAAGTACAAGGCTATGCAGCTAAAACCGTGTTTGAGGCCTTGCAAGCACCAACTTGCCATGAAAATATGGTCAAAGTAGGAGGATATATTCTCGGAGAATTTGGTAATCTGATTGCAGGAGACACACGGTCCTCTCCTTTAGTCCAATTTGAATTGCTCCACTCAAAATATCATCTATGCTCAGCAGCAACTAGAGCTCTGCTACTTTCTACATACATCAAGCTTGTCAACCTGTTCCCGGAGATCAAAAATCGTGTTCAAGAAGTATTTAGAGCAGATTCTAACTTACGATCTGCAGACGTTGAGCTGCAGCAAAGAGCTTCTGAATACTTACAACTAAGTATAGTGGCCAGTTCTGATGTGCTGGCTACTGTATTGGAAGAGATGCCTGCTTTCCCTGAAAGGGAGTCATCAATACTAGCAGTACTAAAGAAGAAGAAGCCGGGACGTATTCCTGATGATATGCGAGAGTCTAAGAGCCCTCAACCTACAGCAGTAACTGCACCTGTTGTGAACTCCACAAACAACACAAATGCATCCAGTGCAGATCTCTTGGGCTTGTCTACACCACCCGGTTCTGCTGCTCCCACTGCCGGCAATGGGTTGCTTGATGTCCTAGGAGACCTGTACACTACTCCTAAAATTAGTCCAAGCACTGTTGCACAAAATAATATCAAAAAATTCTTATTTAAAAATAATGGTGTTCTCTTCGAAAATGAATTGATTCAAATTGGAGTCAAGAGTGAATTCAGACAGAACCTAGGCAGAATCGGCCTATTTTATGGCAACAAGACTCAATTTCCAATTCAAAGTGTTCATCCAGAGTTGCACTGGACTGATATGCATAAATTAAATGTTCAAATGAAGCCTATGGAACCAGTCCTGGAAGCTGGTGCCCAAATCCAACAAATGTTAACAGCTGAGTGCATTGAAGATTTCCTGGATACCCCAAGCATGTCCGTCTCCTTTATTTACAACAATGTGCCACAAAAAATTACAATGAAACTTCCTTTGACACTGAACAAATTCTTTGAGCCAACTGAAATGAATGGTGAATCCTTCTTTGCAAGATGGAAGAATTTAGGTGGTGAGCAGCAGCGCGCACAAAAAATATTCAAGGCTCAAGGGGCGATTGATATTGCAGCTACGCGCACCAAGCTGGCTGGTTTTGGGATGCAGCTGCTGGATGGCATTGATCCTAACCCAGATAACTTTGTATGTGCTGGTATTGTACACACCCGAGTCCAACAAGTGGGATGTCTCATGCGATTGGAACCAAACAAACAAGCTCAAATGTTTAGACTTACAGTAAGATCTAGTAAGGAGACAGTCTCACAGGAAATTTGCGATTTACTTGCAGACCAGTTTTAATATTGTTAAAAAATGATATCACAAACATGAACAACATTGTTAATAGCAATATTGATTGCTAATAGGTTCACATTTGCAGTAAATACACAAATGCTATAATATGAAAGCATGTTAAAGACACTTGTGAACGTTGCACTGATCTAGTAGGAATTTGTAATATCTCACATGTACAATTTTGAGATGAGTTTAAATATTTACTCTGACAAATTAGGTCTTGTGTTTTGAAAAAATGAAAACTTTTGTTTGAGTTTTTTTCATACAATTTAGGAATTAATATTTTTGAGTAGTCCATTACTATATAATTTTATACATTGAAACTATTCAACGATCTTGTAAATCAGATTCCATTGATAGATTAATAATATAATTGATATTAGAGTTTGATGGGCTATTGTATTATTTAATTTGTAATGTTAAGTAAGACTTACTGATAAGTAAGTTTAGACTTAATTTGAATGTAATTTTATTTAGACCATTAGTTTTTCTGTCTTCTGTACAATTGAAATATGGTATATTCATAGAGTATACCCCAACTAATCATTTATTTGTACATAGTTCTTTTTCTTTAAATAAGGCATGCCCAGATTTTGGATAAGTGTTATGCTGGATGTAAAATTAATATATAGTAAATTTGAATTGTATGTTTAATCTAAATTCAGTTGTAATGAGATATGATAAAATGTAAAACATGATTGTACCAAAGTAAATCGTTTTGGCTGTTATGCATCATCATAATGTAAAAACCTATTGGTTTATCTAAGGAGGGGTATGAACATCAACTCTGGGTGTTATCTGTTCGCCTGTGGGCGAACAACTCATCATTGTACTAATTATATGCATCATTTTCACACCGGCTCTATTGAAAAAATTGTAACATTGTGGCATTGTTGTCGTAAATATTTTAATTTTTTTTTATTTACTTATATAATGTTCCTGTTAATTGTTAAAATAATGTATGCCTACCAGAGATTTATTTTTGAATTACTATGATTCAAATGTCATATTGATATAGAGTATATTTTGATAGGTGTCGAAATATTTTTGTTGTCATGTATTATTCATACATTCCTCATATCTTATTTGATTAATAAGTCCAAAACTTGTAGTATCTATATATAATAAAATAATATATGCATGCAAATTAATCGGACCTATACCTATGTTAATGGAAGTATGTTAGGTAGGTATAATAATTATACGTAAAGTCTCGAGCAGAATCCCAATGGCTGACATCGTATGCGGAAGATAGGGATAAAAGAACTGAGCTCACCCAGTTATCATTTTACATGTGAATGTACTCATGTTACGAGATTATAAAAAATGTGTACAATAACGACGTGGTATGTGTTATGTCATGTTCATAGGAATCTCACCACATTGAAATATCATAATTGTACCACTAGGTGATAGTGTAGTTTCGTAGATACGATTGGTATTAGGGTAAAGCTTGGACGAAAATATCACATGTATTCATTTGTATACAGAGAAATATCAAACATGAAATGTTTAAATTTTTTAGTAGGGAGCATAGTAAACTTACTTTGCATGGTAGGTGTTTTAAGAGTAGTACAAGTAATATTCACTACAGATTGTTTATGCATTAACTTCATCTTGTTGAAACACGTGGAATGGAAATTATATGTATATTATGGTAAGAATGTTGTATACATGCTTATTTGATAAAATACCTTCAGTGTATTGTGTGTGACTCGAGTATCAAAATGTACAATATAATATCGCATGGTTAATATTTGAGCGTGATATAGATTATATAGAAGTTCGTTTCCGCGCTTGAAGCCACTTTGTAACTGTCTAACATAAATATTTATCCAATATATAATATATTTAAATTGAATCGTTTTTCATTTAAACCTTTAAAAATGTATGCAAGAAAAATGACAAATTGCTTAAATCGTTTTTAATGTGACAAAGTCAAACGACAAGTCAGCTTAAATACATTAAAATTATATTTACTTCACTTATATATTACTTATATTTAAATAAAACTAATCAAACCACTCTTCTACATTCGGAGAATTCTCTAAAACGTCGTTTGATTCACTGTAACAAAAAATAACAGTTGGTTACCAGCTGAAAAAAGGTGAGACTTAACTTATTTATAGATGGCGTCATAGCGCTAATGACCAAGATGTTATAATACCATCACCTAGTCACGTGAACTTGATTCAAAGTAGAAAATTATGAGAAGTTTTTGTTACCTACGATTAATATTGAAAATGTGGACGTAGATATGCAATGAGAACCGGTACAAATATGAGTGTGGTGGATAATATGTATGATAGGGTAGTGTAGTGGTAAATCTCGTGGTTGAATGGTTTACACTGAATCTTGTCGGTGGCAGAATCCATCTACATTTGATTGATTGATTCATTGTCTTACCTGTCCAACGAAGGATCGTTGCTGAACATCTCCGTAGGCACGGTGGGGGGCGCCCGCTCAGGCAGCAACTCCACGTACGACTGCCGAGACTGCAAATGTCGCTCCACTTCCTCTGGTGTCATATGCCCGTCGCCGGGTGATAGTCCAAAGCCGAGCGCAGGCGAGGTCTTCGACAGCATGGCGACGTTGGCTTGGTGCTGAAAATTATTTTAACGTAAATATTTATCACCGTCAGGCTCGTAGCTTTTTTTTTAAACATAATAATAACAACCACCGATTTACTGACATTATGAAACAGGCTTACTCACTTAAAGTATTGTAAGATAAAAAATAGTTCCCATACTTACAGGATGCATAGTATTCAGGGACTTTTTAGGAACAACAGCTCTTTTTCTTTTGACAGCACTGGCACTCTTGTTGGGAGTGGCAGCAGACACATTCTGATGGGCAGCAGTACTTGCTTCAATTTTTTTTCTGGAAAATATTTTTTTTAGGATATAATTTTTTAACACATAACATAACATTTGAGTCATATAAAACCAAAGTCAGCAACATCCAATTTTTCTAATGTAGCAACTTGGAAAGTAGTCTGGTATAGTTCGCATTTTATTAATTTGTATACCACGTCCCTAGTATAAGTTTTTTTTATTATTCTTATTTTAATGTCAAATTGTATACCCATAAATAGTATCTCCCAAATTGCTGCGCCCTACTTCAGGGTACATGATGTGATCTCAAATTTGTAACATTACCACCTGTTTTGCGAAACCATTATGTGCAATAAAGTATTGAATTAAAATAACTTATACGATTTTCAACCATATTGGATGTTGCTGACTTTGCTTCTATACATATGACTCAATTATACCTATATTTTATTTCACTAAACCTCATTAAAAAAATAACAATAAACCCAAATAGAAATTTCTAACCAACATTTTTTTTTTAATATTTTCATTTGTTTGAAAGTGTTTTTGCCTTTAGTAACTTCGATTCGAAATCGAACAAATTCAAACTATCGATTCTATTCTGGCCAGCAAAGGCTGCTTGGGATAATAGCTTTATTATGTGCTAATGTGGTGTTATTTAAAATTCTAATTAAATTTGATTCTGTTCAATTACTGAATGTTGGAAGAAGAAAGTTCCTTTATCATTTTAGTAACTTAATATAGAATCCAACAATTACTCAATTTAGTTCCAGTTTCTGAATATTTTAAAAGCATAACATATGATGATACCTCTTCAAAGCATCTGCCCGGTTATAGTCAGTGTCATCAGATGACTCAGTGTCCTCACTCTCAGAAGTGGAGCTGTCAGGCTTTTCATACTGCAGCAGCCGGTCGAGGAGGAAACTGCGGTCGCGGGACACCTTCAGCAACCTCTTCTGGCTGCATCTTAATGCGTCTTGGAAGCATTCATTTTCCTGAAACAGTAAAATTGTTGCACCTAGCTCAAATAAGTATTATCTGTGTGGACGGCACATTCACTTTTGTCACCAAGAGCTCCTGCTGTGTGTAGTTTAATACTGCAAATGGAAATTGGTACAAGAAATATTATTCCATATGGAATGCTTCGTTTCACAAATTTTGTTTGCAGGATTTCTCATAAGATACATGCTGAAATAATGTGACTTGGATACAATAGTCAAACAAGCAACATGATTTTGTCATTGAAAATCCTGTACCTATCCATTGAACTTAATGCTATAATCAAGAGTACCTAAGAAGCTCACATAAATGAGATATTTCAGCTTTTTCTTAAGGGTAAGATAATGTGACTTGTAATTGGTCTCTGGTTCTGGCTCGCTGCTGCTATCGCTGGAGTAGTCCTCGGGAGGCTCGGGTGCGTGCTGAGGCTCCGCAGGCACGTTGTTGCTCATGCTGGCCGCCTCGTTTGCCTGCATGTTGGCTATCGAGCGGCAATACCATCCGTCCAACATTTTCTGCAAAAATTTGCATTTCATTTTAGATGACCCATAAGGCTATTAAACATCAGGACAGATATTTGCGCGCGTTGGCGTTTTCTAAGGAAATAGAATGAGGTACTTATGACAAAAGCTTGGAATGGTCATTTTAACTGTAGCTTGCCAATTATATATTCTTAAACCTATAATTTTAGTGGCGGAATTCGATAGAATGTAACAATAATATTAAGAGAAGCAACGAATTGTCATGTAAATGTTACGATTTACTTTTCGATTTTTGGTACCTTTGTATAATTTTCGGACGCCAGCGTGTTAGCTTTATAAAACCAGGAAAATAAAATCTTTAAGTCATGAACAAACGTTGCTATTTCTTTTAATATATCAATTAATAATAGGCAGTAATAAACATATATCAGAAACTCAAACAAAAATAGTAACCTCTATCCTGTATGTTTGACAAATGAAATGACAATACAATGACAACTAAACTAATTTGTAAATTTTGACTGACATCATTTAAATCTTAAGCCCGTTCCAGACCTTCCGATCAGATTGCACTACACATTTCCTAACAATAGGCGGGGATACGCGACGGGGATCGGATCGGCGAAATGATACATGTGTGGACGCAGCCTTAACTGACCTATTTTTAACGTGACTTATGTTTTGGAACGGTACTCTAATCTTTAAAACTTCAGTACAATATTAATAAATTTGAATACAGTGTGTTCAATTGGGACAGTAGTTTTCCACGGTATATTTTTTATTTAAATTCTTGATTACTTAAATATTGTACATAAAACTTTAATTTCTGAATGCTGCCTTGATAGAGGACGTCATTGATTTAAATATTAAGGTAATTTTCCAGAAGATGTCGCTTCAGGACATGAGTAAAGAGATTATGTCATGGACGTTTATCAAAACGCAACTTCCATTACTTGCTTTGCCGATAACTTTTCAGACAGTTTCCTGTATTTATCGGCATTGTACATTGCTTTTTATTAACATTCGTCTTGCCTCCTATACGTCAGTAGGGCAGTATTATCCGCCCGAATCAAATATACGAGTTTCTAATAGGATTTGCAGTTCCGTCAACATCAATTGGAGTTTAGCTGTATAACTAAGAATACCGTGTACTGTACTGTCAGTCGAAATTGAACCTTAATTGTACCGCATGTGCTGCTGCAGCTGAGTGTGAGCCGTGCTTGTCGCGGTCAATCGGTGCCGGATTTGTTCCTCGTGTTGTGATGGCTCTCGGAAGTGAAGTGAATGAGAATTCTTCAAAAAATACTTCTCAAAAAGTGAAAAACTGCTCGGCTAGTAACAATGTGAAGGACAAGAGTGGCAGCGAGAATGTTATCAAAGGTAAGTTTTAACTTTATAAATGTTCATGCATTCAGTTATGTAACATTGAGTATGGTTATTACCAGAAACCATTATTTTAAATGTTACCTTTGCTCATACAAACTGCATACAGTCAAATTTTTTTATCATGTGACGGGCAAATTTTTTTAGTTCAGCATCATGTGATCAACCCGCTTTCATGTTCACTTCGCATGCATTTTTTCTGATACCTGAGAAACTCGCAAGTATTTTTTGCTTTAACTATACATTTAGTTCATTGAAATATTTTTTTTTTGCAACGTACAGTCGTATCTATGGACATAGCAGAACTGTAATACTACAAGAAGTTGTGTAATGATTACATATTCAAGGTAATGTCATTCATTGTCGTATTATTAGTTTTCGTATCTCTCCTGCACTTCGATATATTCTTATTAGGATGGATATTAGAAGAAAGTGTTATTGGAATGTATTGACATCTCTAGTAGGCAATGAGATTGCAGGGACTTATCTCTTATAGTCAATACTATTCAAGACTTCATTAATTGATGAGTACTCCAGGTACTTAGTAGTACTGCTAATACATGCATATCAAATATTATACTTGCCAATGCAGTGGTGGCATGACCTATGGTGCCCTTCATTTAAAGCTTTGAATAAAACCAGTTGCATGGTTTTATGTTGATGTATTAAGACCCACTTGTTCTTTTATAATTATAGTGCTAAAAGTAATGCAAAGTAAATGAGAGTGTAATAATAATAATAACCTTTATTGACAAATTTGAGGTAATCTGCAGAATCAACAAAACTTTATTCTTTCATCATATTTATAATTAGTGTAGCATACATCCTTGTAATCTTAGTGTATTTCACATTACTTTAAGGAACTTCCTTCAAAGCTGCAAAATAATTTTCTTGCTACAGGATTTTTATACTAATGTGGTGTGTCTATGATTTTTGGTATGTGTATTACAAGATAATAATTATAATCAGTCTAAAATTATTAATTTTTTACCTTAGTTTCACAGTAAAAATCTATTTTAATCTAAATGATTTACTATAATTTGGGTCTTTCACATATGAACTATTAAACATATATTTAACGAAACTTGTGTTTAGACCTGAAGAGGCTTGAGATTTTATTTTTTATGACCAACACTCCTTAAATCAATTTTAAATTTTTAAGAAATATTTATTTTTAACCAAAGTTGTTTCCTATTACGCTCTAATCTTAAACAGCAGCTTTACATTACATTTCCAGTTTTTAAGCTGGTGTAACATTATTTATTTTTCAAAATGTGTTTGTCTATGTTTCCACAACTCCTGTTGTAGATATTTTTTATTTTAATCAAATGGTAAATATTGAAGCAGTCCACTGTCCATTCTGTATATCCATCTTGTTCTTAAGGCCACTAGGTTATCATATCTCATGGCTATTATAATAATCTTATTTAGGGCTACTGATGATAACATATTTATGTCTACCAAACATACTATACCTACATTCCTATAAATACTGGCTAATAACGTTCAGTTCTCATGATTTTAGATTTTTAGGTACATTATCTCATAAACTAATTAGGTCTAGGGTTAATTAGTAGCATTAGCATTTATTTTATTATTTGGTTATTTATCATTGATGTTATTTATAATTTGTATCCTCATTAATTGTTACAATTTTCTACAGTACAAGCAGTATTTGTAAATACAAATCATAACATGTAAATATTTTAAACCTTATTACAACAGCATAAACACGTTCATTTTTGTTGCTTAAAATATCCATTCTTGACAATGGCTTGTTATTCAAACAATATTTGCACTCCTCCGCCCTTTGTATAGATATAAGGAAACAAGATAAAGATCAGGACTCATTTCATGAATATTGTCTAGGTTGTCTAGGTAGGCAAAACTTAGATACTTTGCATATCTTTACATTTAGAAAGGCATGGTCCCAATACTTGGCTCTTTTTACAATAGAGAATAACTATGTTGATTCAAATGTACAGGAAATGTTTGAAATGTAAAGTTGGTGTGAAGATTTGTTGGTTAGCACAACAAGATCAACCAAGGAATATTTATGTACCTGCTAGTCATGTTGCCCGCGACTTCGTCCATGTGGAATCTTATCTTAACATTTTACATCTTTATTAATTATTTTCAGATCTAATTACTTTTCTTTTTTTGGCAAATGGATTTTGATGTTGCTTACTGTAATTCAACAAATAATAAATAAAAATTAATATTGAAGTGCTGGTCCCATACAACAAAGGTTTTATTTTTTTTGCCATTTTTTATGTAATGGTATCGAACCCTTCGTACGCGAGTCCGACTCGCTCTTGGCCTCTTTTTTGTTTTATTTCGCTAAATTGGTCTAATTACGCGGAATCATTATGAAATCAGGGACGTCTACGAACGAATAGCTTTACTAAATACGATGAGTTTAATAATAATACGTTTATAAATTCTTGGAGTCGAATAATAATGCCTTTATACAAAGTTTCAAGTCCCGCACTCAAAAAAAAATGTTTGATATTCATACAAATTTTCAACCCCTTTTTCACCACCTTCAGAATTTTCAAAAACGCTGAAATCACTTTTCTTGTATTCTAATAATATGCCTTTATATAAATTTTCAAGTCTCGCACTAAAAAAAATGTTTGATCTTCATACAAACTTTCAACCCCTTTTTCACCACCTTCACGGCCGAATTTTCAAAAACGCTGAAATTAGTTTTCTTGTATTCTAATAATATGCCCTTATACAAAGTTTCAAGTCTGGCGCTCAAAAAATGTTTGATCTCAATACAAACTATCAACCCCTTTTTCAGCACCTTCAGGGCCGCATATTCAAAAACGCTGATATATTCTAATTACATACCTTTATACAAAGTTTAAAGTCCTGCGCTCAGAAAAAGGTTTGATCTGCATAAAAACTTTTAACCCCTTTTTTACCACAATAAAATTGAACTCCGAGACAAACTTTCATCCCCTTTTAACCATTTAGGGGACGAATTTTTGAAACGCTGAAATTACTTTTCTTGTATTCTAATAATATGCCTTGACACAAATATTCTAGTCCCGCGCTCAAAAAAATACTTGATCTCCATACAAACTTTCAACCCCTTTTTTACTACCTTCGGGGATGAATTTTCAAAAACGCGGATATTAGTTTTCTTCCATTTTATTTTAATATCTTTTTACAGTTTCAAGTTCCTAGCTTAAAAAAGAACTTGTACCCCATACAGCCTTTCATTCCCTTTTTAGGGTTCCGTACCCAAAGGGTAAAAACGGGACCCTATTACTGAGACTTCGCTGTCCGTCCGTCTGTCACCAGGCTGTATCTCAACAACGGTGATAGCTAGACAGTTGAAATTTTCACAGATGATGTATTTCTATTGCCGCTATAACAACAAATACTAAAAATAAAATAAAATAAATATTTAAGGGGGGCTCCCATACAACAAACTTGTTATAGATTATATATATATGTATAGGTACGGAACCCTTCATGCGCGAGTCGGGCTCGCACTTGCCCAATTTTTAACCCCCTTAGGGGTTGAGTTTCGGCTCTGCGTTGATAAGTCAGTCAGTCAGGACACTTGCATTTATATAGATAACTTGCAAGAGAACCACAGTTTGTCCTAAGTCACTCTTTATCATATTAGCCTACTTACTAGTTGTTGTAAAAGAATGGCTTACTTTAAAGATAAGTTTATTTTATACCAATTACACAAACACAAACATACTTAATCAAATTATGGTTTGTGGTTTGGGGTCATAGCCGCGATAAAAATACGAGACTACGAATAGTCTCAGGAATTATAATTCCTTAAATATGTAGGTAGTGTATACAAAATTATTTTCTTGACACAGGATTTTTATACCAATATGCTAATGCAAAGTAATTCTTTTAGTACGAGAGCCCACGACCAAAACCATGTCTCATAGCAATACGGCAAAAACCCTATAAAATCGTTAGATTGTATGATTCTGAACCCGACTAGGTGTGTAGTAACGGTCGAAAGTGTAGCAACTGCGTGGGAGGCCATTTCTGCTGTGTCAAAAAAAAAGACAGTCGGTATTATAGCAATACGTCTGATAGTGAAAATGTACATAGATTTTATAATTGTATTACGAAAAAGTTTGTTTTCAGACATTTTGCACGTAGCATATAGCCTGAGCGCATTTTTGAAAATGTCAACAAATTTAGCCGACCTGTATCATAGCAATACGGATAATTTTTTTTTTCAACTTTTCGTATTGGTGCCATGATTACCAAAAACCTGTTTTCAGACACTTTAAGTGTAGCATATACTCCCAAAAACGAAAATAACGTTTCGGAGTCGCCTGGCCGACGCCTCTGTTAAATGTTTTTTTTAATTTACAGCCTTCATAGATATTCAAGAATCTCCCTTGTCTATTATATGTACTTTGACAGATGACAGATGTCATTACTTATTTCTTTTGTAAAAGTTACTCAAGTGTGCTTTAAATAAAACCAAAACTATCAAATCAATCAGTATTTAATTTCAACAGCCTCAGCGCTTGTTACGCTCCTGCCCCTTTCTTACTATTATACAGCTCACTCGCCAGCTGCTCCAAACGTTGGAACCATGGTATAATAATATACTCCGCCCGGTATTCCATTCCGAGACTCGCGAACCACGTGACTGACACAAGCCTACGTCATCATGCTGTTCACAGATTCTCAAACTTTAAAATGTGGGAGAATTTTAACCAACGGTGAAAAATATTTAAACGGCATTAATTTTAAGTTATTCATGTAGAAACATAGGTAGTACAATAAAACAAATCTAATATATTAAATCAAAATTTTATTTTTCTATACAAGAGAAACTTTTGAAAACGAATCCACATCTAATCAATAAACGGTATTCGACACTTTAAGCTATTTTCGTTTTAATTTCTTCTGGAGTTGAATACTAACGATTTTTTTTATTTAATTGATATCTGAGTATCGAAAAGTTGTCTGATAGAGAAGGTGCTACACTTAATTTGTCTGATATAAATTTTTTGCACATGTGGACAACTTATTTTATCATGTCCAACAATTTTCAGACATATTGCTATGATACCGATCGGTAAAATTTGTTAACATTTTCAAAACGGTCTCAAAATTTAATGCGTTCACATTTCCGTCTGAAAATTGTTTTGTTCGCATCAAATAACCAAAATTTACTAATGAAAAAGATTTTCAGACGTATTGCTATGAGACATTTTTTTTTGTCTCATTTTTAATTTTTTTAAGGAGTTTTACGGGTTTGCGCTACACCACTTACGTCTGAAAAATATGTTTCCGGTATCTCAGAACTATCATTCAACTACAGTCTGCAAATCAGACATATTGCTATGATGCAGTTCGGTAAAATTCTTTGACAATTTTGAAAATTCGGTCAGATCAAACGCTACGCGGAAAATGTCTGATATTGGTATTTTCGAGTTCAGGATAATCGTATCTATCGATTTGATGCGGTTTTGGCCGTATTGCTATGAGACAAAAATTTTGGTCGTGGGCTCTCGTACTATTTATTGTAAGGATGTAGGTAGTACAGGATAAAGTAATCTCATTCGTTGTTAAGTTTTTTAAATATCTTAACACCCTCATATACCAGTGCATTGATGTTATATTCTGTGTCCACGATAAAAACAAAAAAAAAATTGACCAAAATGTCAGTGGCATATTAACTAGTGTTGAGGTCTGCTGGATCATCATTGGCATTTGTAATAATACACTCACTAGCAATTAAAATGAGCATTCTAGGATAACGGATACATTGTATATGCAATTTCGATGCTGCACCCGTTTATTTCTCGGCAGTGTTAAGTTGAGATGGGTTGAAGGTTATAAAAGGTGATTTAATTGGATATCTTGACTAACGTAACTTAAGTAAAACCTTGCAATTTCCGCCTACCGGAAAATATTCCTCAGCAAACGGAGCAAATTCTTTCACAGGCATTTAAAATCCCACTCTTACATTTAAAATCCCTTTATTTCTAACCAAATCCCGTCTCAAGCGTGGAGATTATGTTAATGGGTGAAATAATTTTAAGGATGATCTAATGAGAGATTTATTGACGATTTGAGCAGTAGGTATTGCTGATGGTTTAATATCTACGCGTCTGAGATACCTATGTATTTCGACGACAGTTTACTTCTTCTGATGAAACAAATATAAAGTAAATATAGCAGGTAGTCGACGTGGAATCGTGTAAAAGTAAAATTATAGTGTTTAGTTATTTAAAAGAATGTGTCGGAGAAGAGTGCGTTGATTGGCAACGATTGTGCCAAATCTATGACGTTGTGTTTATGACAAATAAGTCACTTAATAAAAGTATTCTGTTCTCTGTCAATAAGAATATTGCGAAATGTTAAGGTAACCACTTCGGAGGGGTTACTCTTAAGTTCTAAATGATGTACCTAACGTAAACTTTTATAAACTTTCAAGAATATGGCCCATTTCCTGGCTCTAAATAGACTTTTTATTAGTATTGAAAGCTTTTTTTAGCTACGCCTTTTTTCGTGATATCTATGCAACCTATTATATTTAAAAAAATTAATCTTTGTCCTTTCATCACGCCCATCTTAAACTTCTGGAGTCTGGACAGATTTCAACAATTATTGGTTTACGAAAAAAATAGAGTTATGACTTTTTCTTCGACGCGGTAGAAGTAGGGAAATTAAAAAAAAATGGGCAAGTGCGAGTCCGACTCGCGCATGAAGGGTTCCGTACCATAACATAACCTATAACAAGTTTGTTGTATAGGAAAAATATTTATTTTATTTTTAGTATTTGTTGTTATAGCGGCAATAGAAATACATTATCTGTGAAAATTTCAACTGTCTAGCTATCACCGTTCTTGAGATACAGCCTTGTGACAGACGGACGGACGGACAGCGAAGTCTCAGTAATAGGGTCCCATTTTTACCCTTTGGGTACGGAACCCTAACAATGCGCCATAAAATTGGTACCATCTACATTCTCCTAGTCATTTCATTTCCTTTTTCAAAATCGATAATCAACCGAGGACCTGTCTAGTGTAAAATATATACGAAGTTTTACTACAAACTTGGTCTCATATGAGCCATAGACTTTAAGTAACTCAACCTGAACAATGCAGCCATGCTCTTCATTTAAACACATCCAACATAATTCATATTACAGTTTTTATATGTACTTTGAGTGACACATACGACAAAAAAACAGGTTGGAATAGTCGATGTCCCCCAGGTCTTTCCTGCACGTGTTTATCATGTGTTTGCCGAAGGTATCTTTTAACACAGTGGGCCAGGCATTATCCGACCGGGAGACATGATTGATTACATAATTAAATTCCGTTTCTCGTTTTTGTTGCGATACGATGGGTGGAGGCCGCAGTATGGCGATAAGAAAGTGATCCACAAAGATACAGAACACATATAAAACAAAAATAGCTATCATTGCGTTAGGCTATTTAGGTGTGAGTTCATACAGTCATATACGCACGCTAGACATGTTGTGCTAGGTTCGCTTACTCTCTCTTCGTTTACTTGGCTCTGTGAACTCACGAGTTTTATTCGATATTGCTGATTTTCTTTTTTACGTTTTCAACCCCAATATCACCGCCATTTAGAGAAATTAAAAAAAAAAGTGAATCTACAAAAACAAAACAAAAACCTTATCAAAAGTATTGATTACATTTTTGATAACGGAAATGCCGTGTCAACAATTTTAAGAATACCTAATTGTACTAATTTGTACTGGATTCGGCTAACGAGTCGACTGCAGACTATTCGTGTTTAAAAAGAAAAAGCGCGGTTGGCAAGTTTTTACAAACTCGACCTTGTGGTAACACACAAACAAACAATATTTATAATGCGAAATTGGTAACTTGAGAAATGACTTGATAAATAATTTCAAAGCGTGAACAAAAAGATAGGTCATTTCTTAAGTTACCAATTTCGCATTATAAATATTGTTTGTTTTTTATGACATGACTGCCGGATAGTGGCCTCTCCCAAGAATCTGCATTACTACCGGTCATTTACTGCCCCCTTCCGATGCTTTGTTGCGATCTTGACGATCGTATCCAAGGTTATATTGTAGATACATGGATATAAAAAATACAGTTTCACACTTGCACAGTGGTATAAACTTCGATAGAATTCCTAAGGGATTATAATTTTTGAAGAATTAGTTTTCCCCAAGAGTTGTTTCATTATGACGATATTCCCATTCCGTGGCGTTCAGCTGTAATGTTGATTGGTGGCTATGGGAAATGTAATCGGAAACACGGCTAGTTAAGTATGAAATAACAGAAATTGCGTTATTGCGTCGCATTCGAACGTCCCTGTTTTTCGGTTCACAAGACTTATTGTGTATTGCGTGCTCCAGTTTGTCGATATGAATAGTAATATGCGTCTTGTGTGATTTCATTCATATTTATGTCAACTTCCGTTGTGACTGTGAAGCTAATTACGATGATTGTTGAAATGCTGAATGGGAGATAGCATTATGGTTGAGCAGCAAATTAGTTAATGGACGAATTTAAATTATTAGGCTGCATTTTATTGGCTTGCCTAAAATAATCCTAATTTGATGACTTCTTGGAAACGGTTCCCAAGGATAATCACGTTTGCCACGTGTGTGAAGCAGCAGATACAACTAGTGGGTAATAGAAATCTACTCAACCTCCGCCTACAGAATTATAAGCAAGAGTTAGAACTTATGTATTTATTTTAATGCCAAGAAACACGCATAAGGGGTCTCCGTTATTGCTTAGCTTCCCTAGCTTGGGTGTTATAGTTAGACGTTCTGTATTGATTGGGGGAGCCGGGGACCCTCCCGACGTGACTGCAGTTGGGCTTTCAAGACGTCCTTTGCCGATTTCTTTATTATTCTCCAACGATTTAACTGCAATACGAGATTGAGCTGATGTAACTATGCAATGCATGATAAGTTGTAACGTTTAAATATCAAAAAAAATGTGGGATAATATTTTAATACGTACAATCATCCTTATCATAAAACGTTAAACACATTTTTTATCAGATTTGGTTTGCAGGTTTGATTTAACCATCATACAAACATCAGATAAGGTTGATACGATTTCTGCCTGAATGATAAGAATAGGTGTAAAGTACCTACACCTGAACTAGATATGGATACTTTTATGCCTGGTACGTTATGCGTTCTAACAAAATGTACCCATACATGTGAACAAAAATCTCGCAGTATGAGAGCCTTATCACACTTGCGATTTGCGAGCGTATTTTGTATGAAGGCGATCGCGCAGCGTGTTCGCCGCGTCGCTTATTTGTATAGAAAATACGCTCGCAAATCGCAAGTGTGATAAGGCCCTAAGTAGGTGCCTATTGAAATTTGTCTTTAGTGTTAGTTGCTGCGTTCAATTTGTATATGAATACTGAACACTATAGTTATTTCCAATTTCCCACAATGGTGTCAAGTTACGAAATTCGTCGGAGGTCGTGAGCGACCACTTTGAGGAGACGTGTCATTTCACCTTATCCGAAATCGAAGAAGGATGTAATTGAACGCGCACAAGTCCGGTATAGCGCATCAGAAGCATTGTTAAGAGAACCAATGACAATTAATAAGTACGTTTGAATCGAACATACCCTTGAATACAGTTAATTGGCTCGTGATTTGGTGGCTGTCGAATAGTGATCGGACGTTGGCACCGACTCGCTAGTTACTCGCCCAATAGCTGCACCTTTGAATCCATTGATACATGCACGCATACATTATAGTCCAAGGCGAGTTATTAGACGCTTCGTTTCTCTTGTTCAGCACTTGGTCCGAACTCGGTTATTAATTATCGTACTATTCGTCAACGCTGACAGAGTTAATAATTTGAAACGCCAGAGTTCCTTTTCAAAATCGGGCCTCAAAATACGTAAAGGCAGTTTCATGATTTATGTTGCTACACTATGCTTGCTGGTTAGTAGATTTAAAACGGAAGTTTTTTTTTTTTAGTTCGAGTAGATCCAATGCGGTATGGACTGGTCTACGTTGGAAGCGGAGTGGTTCCAGACCGTGTCGACGGGATCAGCTAGTTGATTTTAATTTAGAATAGCCGGAAATACAGCTTGGTTACGAAAATGGAGCGCTGGGTCATTGTATTTTAACGGACTAAACTCTTGCCGCGACGGGATCGGGAAACCTTACCTATTCAGTGTCTAATGTAATGCCACAAATATGTTTAAATTGACGAGAGTACTAAGAACAAACGAAGCTGTGAGTTGAATGCTGATTGTAGTGCATAATATTGTGTATACTTTACTGACGTGCATTTTGTCTGGTCTTTGACGTTATGTTTTTCGTCTGCTCGACTGTTTCATTAATTCTCAATTGCAAATTTGACCTTGTCTAGAGTCTTGGCTCGGCAACACAACTGCAGTGTAGACATCGCTCCCTTGGATAGATGTAGGTATGCAAAAAATCACGTCATTTAAGGTAACGGTGACATCATTACTTGTATTCTAATGAACGCTTCAGATTCTATGATATGCGATTAATTACTATAGGTCTATCATTATTCATCGGAAGCGTTACACTGCCATCAAAGGCGTACAGGCATTAAAGGTGTACTAGACATGAAGTCTCTATGCTATAACCTAAACTAAAATAATAGAACAGGATTTGTTACTGCATGTTGACACGATGATGATGAATTGGGAAATTACCTTGTAATTTTCAAAAATCCTTTCTTACTCTTTTATTACACTTATGAGCTACTCCCGTGTACAATGTGGTGGTACAGTCATGCAGTCAACAATGTGGTCTAGCACCCTACGGTCGTGGTTCATTTGAACGTCATGAAACAACAAGATCGATTTTCCCTTACAATAATATCATGACAGTGACTTCTGTCAGCAAAGTCAACTTAGCGATAATTAGATCTCACAGAAACTTTTGTCAAAACTGGTAGACCACTTTCTTGGCCGACCGTACCAAAGTAACCAGTTTCATGCGTGTTGTTTGTGGGCTCTGTTAGAAGCGAGATCAAGATTTTTATTGAGTCTGATATAAGTTGATCATATTGCATGCCTACGCAATTTGCAGTCTTTGTTGATATTTACGTTGTATTGTATACAAGTACCTTGTATTGAATGAGTCGGTGCAGTACCAATGCCTGACCTATTATTGATCCTGTCGACTCTAATCATTATGCCATGCCTAACGACCATTAGTAGGTATATGTTACGATTTATTCTGGTTTAGTTGCTAGTAGGTTGGTTAAGATTTCAGTATACTATGATAATAAATTACGTTAGTCCGTGACTGGATGGTATTCGCCGGTGTTATTGATATTCGGTCAATTCTATGAATACAGGGTGTTTGGTGGCTAGATGCAAAGGTTTAAGGAGGTGATAGAGGAGGTATTTTTAAACATTTCTAGCCATATATGTCGTAGACGAAATATTTTTTTTTTTAATTGAAATTTTAAGAATTTTAGAAAAATACCCAGAATTTAGTAGAAACGAGTTTATAGTGCCCGAATACGCGTTATTTTGTACACAATATCTTTTGTTTCTGATAGTTTAATGTATGTCGGACCAAATAAAGTTTATTTACTTTTAAGTGTATTTATGGCCTCTAAAACCAAATGGCATCAACGTCAATGGCGAATACATCACTCACCTTCGGTTTGCCGACGACATCGTAGTCATGGCAAAGTCGATGGAGGAACTCAGCATGATGCTCGATGACCTCAATCGAGTTTCTCAACGGGTGGGCTTAAAAATGAACATGGACAAGACGAAACTCATGTCAAATGCCAAGGTTGTGCCCATCCCAGTCTCTGTTGAAAACTCGGTACTCGAAGTTGTTGACTCATACATCTACCTAGGACAAGTGGTCCAATTAGGTAGGTCCAACTTCGAGAAAGAGGTCAACCGCCGAATCCAACTCGGCTGGGCAGCGTTCGGGAAACTACGCAATGTCTTTTCGTCCGACATACCTCAGTGCCTCAAGACGAAGGTCTTCAACCAATGTGTGTTACCAGTGATGACTTACGGCACCGAAACGTGGTCCTTCACTATCGGCCTCATCTCAAAGCTCAAAGTCGCTCAACGAGCAATGGAGAGGGCTATGCTCGGGGTGTCTCTACGTGATCGAATCAGAAATGAGGAAATCCGTAGACGAACTAAAGTGACCGATATAGCTCACCGGTTTAGCAAGTTGAAGTGGCAATGGGCAGGCCACATAGCACGCAGAGCAGATGGCCGATGGGGCCGAAAAGTGCTCGAGTGGAGACCTCGGACCAGCAAGCGCAGCGTAGGACGTCCACCTACAAGATGGACAGATGACCTTGTAAAGGTCACCGGAAGGCGCTGGATGCAGGTCGCTTCCAACCGGTATATATGGAAGTCCAAAGGGGAGGCCTATGTTCAGCAGTGGACGTCCTATGGCTGAGATGATGATGATGATGAAAACCAAATGGAGGCATATGAAACTTTAAAAAAAATCGTAGGTTGACACGAGCATAATTTTGATGTGCCATAAAAAAATTAAAAATAAATCTTTGAATTGTTCAAACAATTTTAAAAACATGCCTATTTATTGTTCTTTCTTTAAAGGTATCAGTCATTCACATCGCTTGCCAAATCTCTGAGTTAAGAGCTAAATACCAAAGTTAGGAAGCACTTCCGAAGAATTCCAAATCCCCGTACTAGTCTTGAAATTTTACTTTATGTAGGCACCTAGGTACATTACAAAATGTAAACCGCGTCAACCGTTTGTTAAATTTTCA
Organism: Apotomis betuletana; assembly: GCA_932273695.1. Taxonomy (NCBI): domain Eukaryota; kingdom Metazoa; phylum Arthropoda; class Insecta; order Lepidoptera; family Tortricidae; genus Apotomis; species Apotomis betuletana. The sequence goes on along the minus strand of OW026309.1, from coordinate 10,298,492 downwards.
TAGAAGAACTAAATTTGCAATTGGCTATCGTGAAAACTTAAAAAAAGGCAATTCAAAACATTCCAAATTTGAAAATTCTTATTCTTAAAATAACGTGTTCCAAATTTAAAGCTATGGTATTTAGTTTAGAGCTTTTTTTATAATCCTCCTCGGACTTTGGTCTTAAATAAGATAAATACACTTAAAAGTCGCTTTATTTGGTCCGACATACATTAAACTATCAGAAACAAAAGATAGTGTGTACAAAATAACGCGTATTCGGGCACTATAAACTCGTTTCTACCAAATTCTGGGTATTTTTCTAAAATTCTTAAAATTTCAATATTTTTTTTTTTATCAAATTTCGTCTACGACATATATGGCTAGAAGTGTTTAAAAATACTTCCTCTATCACCTCCTTAAACCTTTGCATCTAGCCACCAAACACCCTGTATGTTCAAGAGACAACTTAAAAAATATGTCTTCGATACAATTGACGTCTTATAATTTTATTTTATTTTTATGCAACTCTTAACTCTTAAGTAATAGGTATAGTGTACTATTACTTAAGAGCGGGTATAAACTTTTAATATTGCTCACTGCATGTTACTTGTTACTACTAATTATTGATTAAAAAGTTTTAATTTTAGTGAACATGTAATTTCGTTCTTATGAGAATAATTTTATAAACCGAACCGGGAACAGACAGACAGTCACGTAGATACGAGACATAGCCGGTGATGATCTACTTGTGGTAATTAATTTTACCGTTGATTTCTGTTGAATGTTAATATTAAAGAATACTATAAAATTATTTTAGTCTTAAAAAGTTACGGAATTTTTAGTATTATTTCGTATCCTGTAAAATGAAGAATATTTAGGAAACACAGTAACTACATAACGTACCAACTGTTATTACTCACATAATGAGTGATTTTCTTAACGATATCTAATTAATGTATTTATTGTCCATATAATTTCTAGTTAATCCTTCCACTGGAAATAGGTATAATTCGACTATGCTATAGTGCGACCAACTTTCTGTGGACGTCTCGAACGGAGAGATAACAGATTCTGTGGCAGAAACACTGACAATAATAGTATGAAATTAGGTGGCTCACTAAAAGCTCAAGGTAGATGTCGCACTAGTCGACTGTACCTTTGTAAAAAAATGTATGTGATTTGACAGCTGTGATGTCAAAGGTGGGTACAGTCGCTCGTACGCCACCTGGCGTGAGAAAATGTCAGTTTTCCTCCCAATTAAATTTCAGCATGACATTCGTAGTTCCTAATTTCGCCGTTTCACAGATATTAAGTTGGTCGGGCTATGCTTTTTAAACGACGTCAATAAAACGGAGTAGGCTCTCGGTTCCATATCCTGTTCCCGGATTACTTGAAAACGTCTGAACCGATGGAAAAATTCATGAAAATGAGGCCTTATAAGTACTTTGAATGAAAACTATATTGAATAAAATAGGATGAGCCGTTTTTTAGTTATCGCAAAATTTCATAATTTTCTTTAAAATTACGTAAGTACCGCGCGGTGTCCTCATACTTCGGACGTTACACATGCGTTACACATATAAGTGCCATACTGCATTATAACATTCCACTCAATCTGGCGCTTAAGACTTATAGAGCTTGAAATCTTTCTCGTAATTTAATCCTCGGGCTTAAAACAACGTCCTATTGTGAAGTATGGGCAACTACGGAACCCTACACTGAGCGTGGCCCGACATGATCTTGGCCGGTTTTTTGTTTGAAAGAGTATAAGAGTATAAGGACTAACAAGAAAGCTTGTTAGGTCCATTTTTGTCATAAAACATAACTTCGTTTCGTTGACGTCGGTTATTTTTTTGTTAAAAAGTGATTCTTATTATATATTTTTTACAATAGTAGGCAATGTAACGAACTTATTATTATGTTGTAGAGCATCTAGTTAAGCCTGGCAACCCAATTTTTTAGGCATACCTATTTACTCCGTCAATCCGTCTTAAAAATGTCAATAATGAATAATATTTCGTTTATTTATACGACGCTATTCGTTCAAAATTTCCTGTCGCTTATATTATAATAATTATTGCGTATACGTAGGTGTATTCATAAGTAAATAAAGATATAGTTCAAAAGGAAAGCTAAGGTCAAGGGAAGAAATCACACAATAATCCGTAAGCTGAGGTTAAATATGCAGTGATCGTCGGCGACGACGATTGTTCGTCTTGCATTATTCATTGATCGGCGCGACGCCGAGCCTCGGCGCGCGCTAGCGGCACGCCGCGCGTCCCAGCAACACGCTCAATGTTTTTCTGAATTCGAAATCAAAGTTTTTCACCGTCCATCATGACGTCAAACCCTCCGCTAGTAGTCACTCGCCAAACCCTGCGAGGTTTCTTCAAACCAGGCCGAAATGGGAAACCTTAAAATATCGGTCGATGGAACCGTGTCAGACGTAATTTATTAGTCATCTAACATATTGCTTTGGGAAATGAATTCAGCATTTTCAGCGTTCAAGCTGGTGTAACAAATTATTTGTACAACAATGTTTAGATTTCGCTTGTTCTACCCAGCTCTATATATAAAATGGTTTATATATAATTAAGACAAACCGATACCGATCGAAATTTCATGCAGTTGAGGTTAATGTAGTTAATAGATAATTTATCAAGCTCGATTTTATTACCGAAAAGTTCACTATACCTTTTTAGAGATAGTACCTATAACAGTCATAGGAAGACAGTTTATCAAGCAATTTCTTAAGTAGGTAACGTTTATAATCAGGAGGGGCCGTCGGCGCCTCGGACTTGTTATCTCGCTCGGCAACGGGAACAAAGATAACATCATCATTTTGGCTGATAGGAAAGTTTGTCTTCTCAAGCTCCATTGAAGTATGTGATTTTTCCGGTCTAGGTAAATAAGGTAGGATAGTCTTCATTAAAACGCTTCGTATTGAGGCCATGTTTTATTGAGAGCAATAAATTGTTATGATTGCTTAGTCGTATGTCTCTCTTATCATAAAGCGTCACGACCTATATGTATAGTAGGAGAATTGTTTCGTTCTAGATAGTAATATGTACTTCGGATAACTTTGCGAAAAATAATGGAATTTTTTAAACATTTTATTTTAGTAGCTGCCTTGTTTTTATAGCAGTTTCCTCGTAGGTGGCTATCACAATAACATGCTCATAATAGTCTGCACGTGCACATCCCTTATTCTCTAGATAACACACGGACATTGTGTGGATATCATTTTGAGCGTCTGTTGCTGACTGAACAGAAAGAGAAGTTCTGCCTGACAACGACTGCCAGATCATCTCACATAGAAAATGGAAATTTGTCGTGGAGGTGTCCTGTATGGTATAGAATTCTAGACTTGACTAAATTAGGGCCGTGAACTGAATCAGTGGGAAATTAAAGAAGTCTATAGCCGATGCAACGCTGCGCTGTCGCGATGCAGGCGTCGTTGACGGCGTCTATTGTTGGCGGCATCCCGTTGCCGTCTATTATTGACTCGCCGCTGGAGATTGTTGGCGCTGCGCCAGCGGCGACCACGTGCTCCCGTCACGGGACGAGGCATGCGCGCTCGAGCGTACCCCTCTCCCCACCCGGAAAGAACCGCTAGCCTAAAAAACCGGCAATATCTATAAACATATGCGGTTACTAATATAAACTTTTAAAAATATCTTGAACTAGAATTAGTGAAATGGTATATAGCAATCTGCTGCTGCTGTTATGTACCTGCTTAGTATACACTAAGCAGATACCTATACCTACTAATCGCGTGCGAGGTCCACTTATTCAGCGACTAGGAGCATGATACTACCCTTGACATATATGTAAAGAATAGAAAGTGTTCTACCGCTTTTTGACCTTAATTAAACTCATAAAATAGATGAGTTTTTTGGCTTGCTGAACATTGCAATCTGTACCTAATGTACCTATTCAAAGAAGCGAAGGGTAAAAGCACATTTGAGTGGACCCTTGATTGACAATACCACTTCTTCCGCAGCCGATAAGGTGGAGGTCACAAAGATGAAGAAGAGCATTACAGTGAAGACGGCGGGCAGCAACGGGCACGCGCGCACTCCGAACGGGCGCGGCGACGACGAAGGGGGCGGCAGCGCACGCGTGTCGTACGCGGCCGCCGCGCGCAAGCCGCCCTCCCCCGGCACCAACGCGCCGGCACCGTTCCCCATGGCCACGGGTAACATATCAACCTGCGCAGTCTTATTAAGCTCTGGTTTCCTAGGTTAGCGGTGCCTCCAAAGGCTGCCGCTAGCCGCTGACGGTACCGCTATCCTAGGAAACCTCATCTTTACGGCCTGTAGGCTGTAGTAACCTCTGCAGTTCCACGGCGATAGTAACAACTGTAGTTCATCGTAACCTCTGCAAGCCGAATTTGCCTTTTGCCCAAACAGACGACTAATACACAAATGTTATAAAAGCAAATAAGCTTGCATTTAAGCGCAAAAATCGGCACTGTCCGACACAGAAATTTCCTTGCCATTCAGTTCCTACAATTTCATAAATATTGGTTAAGTTTTTGTAGGAGGGAACAGACGAAACTTCGATTTGTATAACACTTATAACATTTATTTTAAGTTTTATCCGACGCCATAGCTACCAGGTGCAAACTTAACGTAAACTGATAGTATGGGGAAAGTAGTAGTGATATATCCTCTTATGGACCGATCACACTAAAACAGTTTGGCGCTACTTAAATGTTGTAACGAACTAGTTCACCAGCCCGTCTAGCACAACCTGTGCTTCGCGACTCTTGTTGCGCGACATAGCGCTACCCGTCACTCTCTCACATTTCTGCACATAATAGAGACGGGTAATTATATCGCGTGAGAAATAGTCGCTTATGACAGTTGTGCTAGAGGTGCTGCGTTACGTAATTAATTCTACATACATTTGGCTGCGTAATCCAAACGCATCGTCAGCAAATTTGAATTTTGGGTTAATCGATCCTTTTCAAAATAAATTTGTGAAATCATGATCATCATATTTACTTTATTATTATATGGCTCCTCTATGATTCCTCCTTTCCAATAGAAAAATCATCAAAAGGTCTACTACGCAACGTATCTAAATAAAACGAAGGACTAATGAGAACCCCTTTTTTAACTCTGTTTTAAAATCAGGACAGACGTCACCAGTTCGTTGAAAAGTATGAAAAATTAAATGTGTGCCAATTTTTATCTGAACCATGACGTTTAAGGTTAGAAAGAGGCTGCGGCCCAATACGATTGTTTGAGTTAATCACATCTAAATAAATAGTTTTGCGTTACCGAGATTAAATTAATATAATGTATAATATGCACACAAATAGTCAGAATTTAGAGAGAGATGTCCGTTGATTTTATCTCGGTTTGTTGATAATACGATAAAATTGCAACTTTCAATTACTTTTATCTTGATGTAAGTCTTCGCAAAAATAACCCATTTGATTAGCTTTGCGATGGGTGTAAATTTTAAACCATGAAAGTAATAGCGAGGTAATCCGCCAGCGTCTTTGGTACAATGCCACGGGGGCCATTTCTAGAATTCGTTTAGATTTAGATAGATTTATTTTTCTTGGGTGATTGTTAATTTGTTGTGTTATATATATTTTGTGAAATAAATATCTAAATTTAACATCAAATAAAATAATAAACTAAAGTAATAAAATATGTAATCCACGAATTATTGTTTTGGTTCAGTGCCACGTTATCAAGTTTTAAACGCGCTGTGCAAACGCTCGTCGTCATCTCGTTTAAAAAGCGTCGTGTGCAAATGCATTTCAGTTCACAAAAGGGTAGTGTGTTTAGTACATTTATGAATGAAAACTTCATTTTCTTGAAAATTTATTCATATTTGTTTTCTATTTTTTATAGAAACCTCACAGAAATCAAAAAGTAATAACGAGAAGGCACAAGCAAAATCCAGCAAGTCCGACACAAAACTTAACGGAGAGGAAAGGATACCGAGCGACAATGATATTAAGGACGATAAGTTACGCACCAAAGAACAAATTGTTAATGGAACAGATAATTCGCACGAAAGCATCGTTAACGGTGACGCTAAAAAACAGAATTCAGATTGTGATATTAGTAGTAGTAGTGATAATGCTAAAGTAGTTTCTAATGGAATTAACAGTGATTCAGACGATTCGAAGTCCAGCAAGTCTGACGAGGGTCACGAGGTAATTTTACCTAAAGTGTGTCCTAAGAAAAGCCCTGAAAGTAAACAGGTGACTGATAAGAAAAAAGAGAAGAAGACTAAGGCAGCAGATAAGAGTAGTGAGCCTGAAAAGAAGGTAACTATTGTCGCCAATTCTTCGGATAAGAAGGAAAATGAGCCGGCAAAGGAAGCGGATTCTTCTGCAGACAAAGTTAATGGTGAATGTGATAAAATTGTTAATGGAGATAAAGATAGAGAGTCGACACCTAGTGAGGATGGTGACGAGAAGAAAAGAGATGCCGAGGTTGTGTTCATTCAAGATATGGGATTCACTGTTAAAATAGTTAGCCCTGGAGCAGAACCATTAGATATCCAGGTATGTATTATAAACAATATTGAAAATTAAGTATCTGTTTTACATATTGGGTTGTTTCTTATGTGCGATATTTTTAGGTATTGAGTATGGAGCTCGTCCAAGAAATTCACCAAGTCTTGATGGATCGCGAAGACACATGCCACAGAACCTGCTTTTCGTTACAACTCGACGGCGTTACCTTAGACAACTTCGCCGAGTTAAAGAATATCGAGGGGTTAAAGGAAGGTTCCATTATCAAGGTACGTAGTTAGATAATGCATAAACGCTCTTTCTTTGTCCCACTCCTTATCAGCGTCCTCCACACACTCTCACGACCAATGGTTAGATGTTTGTGCTCAGATGATATTTTAAAGAAATAATGCAATTTTGTATTTCTGATCATGAAAGCGGTCTGATGGTCAAACGGAAATTGAGGACGCTGTCCCGGAGGATAGCAGAGGCGTGGGTCCGATTCCTACTTAGTAGATAGCTTAATTTTTCTTAAAGTAGGTATAACTAGATCTTCGTGGCAATATCGATATAATCACTTTTTAATAAAACTGTTCAAACAGAAAAAGAATTATAAAGCAGGGTAATCAGAGGACATACGTAGAAAAATTAAAAAATACCCCGACACTCAAGTAGCTGGTCATCATGAGACCCTCATTCAATGAGTGATATAAAAAAACGCACTAAAATTTAACATAACTACAAATTTTGGGGTTCTTAGCTTCAATATTGGTAGAGATCTCACTTGTGCCAATTAAAACTGGATATCTTAGAATTTACTGGTCCTATTCCCGCCAAACATAGCTAAGAACCATTTCGACGGACAAGTCTTTCGATAAAAAGAAACATACACTCTTATTGGTCCATCCGTTCGGCAGACACACAGATACACATGTTAAACTTATAACCCCTCTTTTTTCGTCGGGGGTTAGAAAAACGTCCCGATGAACTGAGTACCTGCTCTGTATTTTGACGTCAGTTAAAAATTGTAATAGTAATCTTCCTCCCTATTGCCTTATTTGAGTTATCACCTTATTAGAATGATGACATATCTTCTTGCAGGTGGTAGAGGAGCCTTACACAATGCGAGAAGCCCGGATTCACGTGCGTCACGTCCGCGACCTGCTCAAGTCGATAGATTACACCGACGCCTACGCCGGACAAGAGTGCAGTTCCCTCGCCTTTCTCAACGTCATCACACAGGGCGATATTCTAGGTACCAATCTCATTTATAGTATAACTCCTAAGATAAATAATATGAACTACACATTTGTTGGGAGGTCCAGAGCTGGCGCTATGTACGTGAAGTCGTGAACTGCTCTTGGCAGTCTACGCCGACATAGCTTCTTCTACATTACTACTTAGTCACTTACTCTACTGATATTCATTTATCTTACTGATATTCTAGATACCAAACTCCCACTTTAATAGTAAGTTTTCAAATTAAAGTTAGGATTAGATCACGGTTATAGGACTTTTAAAGAAATATTAGGAATTCTTGTAGATGATAGTAAATCCTCTTTGTTTTATCTTATACAACTTTGTTCATGTTTATCTCGATCTTGGATTACAAACTTTACAATTTACATCAAGGATGCTTATATTTTTTTTATTAAATAGAAAAGAAGAAGTCTCGTCCCGAGAGTGTAGACTGCACTCCGCCGGACTACATCATGCCAGGCAGCACCGAGCGCCCCCTACTGCCCCTGCATCCGGGGCTAACGAAGGAGAATAAAGCTCCACAGTGTTTGAAGGTAAAATTTCATAGCCCTTGTTTTTTCTTTGCAAATGACTTATTTTTCCTGTTACATAAATAAAGAGGTCACACTTGGCCTTTATCTCATATTAATGTATTGTTATTCCTGTCCTATATTTAGTGTATTGAAAAAACGGCATTAACGTAAAATATCAAAATCGATATTTCCGTTTAGACTAAACTTAATTTATCAACAACAAAGCAACATATTTTTGTAGGTCTACGTTCTAAGGGCCTTTAAACACTGTATATTATTTCAACGCTGATTTAGCGAATACTATAACACAAAACGCACTGCATGCTTCTACTACTGAAGGCAGCATTTCCCGTTCAGCATTCTCACTTCACTGAAACATGTTGACTTGTGACAATTACCTACGCCTTTTTGAATTTGGTTGATTCCTTTGAGGCGGAACTCTGCCCAGTTTGACGCGTTCGAATAGGCTAGTAGACCCAGTTTTGAAATATATTTGAAATGGTTAATAATGATCTTACTAGCTATAAAAAAAATGTCTTGTATTTTTGTGAAAGCTAGAAAGCTAAATTTTATCACTTGAAAATTAGAAATTTCATAAACAGTCAAAAACGCCGTCCGCCGTTTTTCCCTTTTGCTAATCTGTGGCGTGACGTAGAATTACCTGTAAATATTCGAAATTCGACCGTCGTATAGTGCCATTCCGCTCACTCCAATATACTTTGACAGGAGATCGAGAGGGACGGCACTATTCGAAGTCGTCAAAGTAGACTTTCAGTTTTGTTTACATGAGCAATGACGTCACTATCATAAGTGAAAATGGCGGACAGCGTTTTAAGCATTTCAAAATACAGATTAAAAACCATATTTTCAATATCAATTTTTTCAGCCATCTTTCACTTTTATGAATTGAAAAAAAAATTTTTAGGTTTCCTTTGCTAAATACTATACGGAATAAACATTAGTTTATTACAATTTGACATGAGTCAACTAGCCTATTATACAGCGTGTGTGTGCCATACTATCACTATCAAAGAAACCCTTTTGGAAAAAGTGTGGTCACTTGTACCCGGTCAGGTGCTGACGACGTCCGGTTGGAACCCGCCGCCGGGCCCGCGCAAGATGTGCGGCGACCTGCTGTACCTGCACGTCGTCACCCTCGAGGACCGCCACTTCCACATCACGGCGTGTCCCCGCGGATTCTACCTCAATCAGTGAGTATTTCTATTCGTTTCTCGAACGTTCCGGGCTTGCTTGCCACTGGTGCACCGTCGTCAGTCAGGTGCAGGACAGTAAGTTCATCTAATTTCTCAAAGTTCAGAAGCTTAGGTCGCCATTCCATTGTCCATATGTCACAGGTTTTCTTTGCTATAAAAAGCTGCTGGCGCCACTGGACTTCAAATCCATCAATCACAGTAGAGCATTATGAGACAGTAAAATAGATCTGACGCCATAGTAGGTGATTTCTCCATGTCAGACGACCAAGATCATTGATGAGGACCCACACATATGACAGTGAAATACCGGTTTAAAGTTCGATGTTGCAATGAACTTTAACTATGTTCATTAAGAACTGACGCAATTATACTGTATCTGAAAATTACAATACTAATTAATGGCATCGCCCTCCTGCAACTGTTTGTTTTCATATCACATAATTTTACTCTATCTTTTACCTTTGGACTTAATAATTCGTACTACCATAAAGGAGAACATATCTAATAAGATTTTATTTGTTTTTCATAGTATTACCAATACCTTTGGAGTAATGAGTCATACGTGTAATGTTTGCATGGTGACTTCGATAAAATATGTAGCTGTGGACAGTAACATAACACGATATCACCGAATAAGTTTCGTACCGTGTTTACAACTCTTTTATATCATTGCTATTCTGAGTATAATAAAATATATACCAAAAAGTAGCATAGCACCTAATGAAAACAGCTCCTGCAGCATTATAATATAACATGCAAACTCTGCAACAGTTACGAATGCGTAATAATGTAATCTGTAATTACGCTGGTTACGATTATGATGGTGGAATGTATCCAGGTATTCTGTAGGTACAAATACCGAGATTTTATATAGACACATTTTTCTCAAGCTCTTACCGCTTGTATATGACGCAGGTCCACCGAAGAAGTGTTCAACCCCCGTCCATCGACGCCCTCGCTGCTGTGCCACTCGCTGATCGAGTTGCTCAGTATAGTATCTCCTGCTTTCAAGCGCAACTTCGCTCTAGTTCAGAAGAAGCGCATGCAGAAGCATCCATTTGAAAGAGTTGCAACGCCGTACCAGGTAACGTCCACTATACCCTTAACTACACAAGCACAAGCAAACAAATGCATAACTTAATTTGCTATGAGCTTTATTTTTGTCGGTGGGGTAGACAATTTTTCGTTCAGTCCTGACATAGGTTAAGCGACAACACTACTGCGGATGGGTTATTTTGACTCGCGTATTTACTTCAGTAGGTAGTCGTTTACCTAAGGGACTACGGTGTTTTAGGAATAAAAAGTGAAATTGACTACAAAATGCCCAATTATTCCCACGGAATATTCCGCCCGGTTACGTATTGAATATGCAATGAAGTCAATCACTGCATATACAAGTATACAACTATCAATTTTATTTTAATACTGTCTTCAATCTCAAATAACTGAAGACAGAAATAGAAACCATAAGAATGGAGACATATCATATTGTATTTCAATGATGCAACTGACACTTGCGCTTGGTGTTATCTGTTCGGTGTCTCTTTTCAGGTGTACCAATGGGCCTCGCCAATGCTCGACCACACTGTCGATGCGATTCGCGCCGAGGATAGTAAGTACCTATTTATAGTAATTTCTTAAGAAATTATTCCCTTGTCATGGTAAAAATAAACTGTCGAGAACTTAACGCGTACACACACTTATGATTTCAGACGTAAAGTAAACTTAATTTCTGATTTTATGACGAAATTATGCCGTACGCAGTCAATCTAATAATAATGATTAATTCTTATGCACTTAGTCATAATATATTCCAATATGATGCACTATTACATCCTTAACCGAACTCGAATTACATGTGTATTAGCAATGTAAATGCCTTTTTTGAGTAAATAATAGCGCAACGGATTGACATGTTTTTTTGCATACAGATATAATGATGACTTAAAACTGGCATATTATCTTGCATATTGCCGGGATGGTAATATCCTACATTTTGATGTAAATAAATGACTTTTTTTACTCCAGCCCTAGTAACTATTCGTTAAACGGAGATTAGACATAGAGTTTTTTTTGAGACTTTAAATAAACCCTCCCGCCTTTTGAGTTGAGTTTTATCGAAAGATTTATATCAATTTTCTTCCTCAGCGTTCTCGTCCAAGCTCGGCTATGAAGAACACATCCCAGGCCAGACCCGTGATTGGAACGAAGAGTTGCAGACCACGCGAGAACTGCCGCGCGGCACGTTGCCCGAGCGTCTGCTGCGGGAGAGAGCAATCTTTAAGGTAATGAACGTCATATATATATTTCTTACAAGTATCAATATCCAGTGTGGATGCACGGCACAGTAAGGCTGCGTTTCCACCGAGAGCGAGAAGAAGGAGGGATGTGTTTTTGGTAACCAATAAAATGACTTCATTTACTTATCCTCGCTCAGAGCAGCTGATTCTATTGGTTAACAAAAACACATCCCTAGCTACACATCTCTTTTGGAAACGCAGCCTAATACGGCCAGCGTCAAAAGTAGCTGTCAATTTTACTACTGACATATGTCAAATTGCATACTAGAATTATCTACTACTTTTGATGCTGACTGTACAACCTGCACAGTGAATAGAGATTAATTCCGAGTGCAAATAAGATTTAACCCTTAAATGCATACAATTACGCTAATTTTATTTCTGAAATGACGTAATTACCAATGAAATCCACGTCAGTTTGAGACTTCGGGACAATCTTGACAAAGTCTTTATTGACAATATTCAGGTTTTGACATGTGTCATTTCAGTAACGTGTATTTATCCACTAGATTGCTTTTGGTAACTACGGCTACCTGTCACCGCTCTTATTTTATTATATAAATAGAGTCCAACTCAAAATTCGAAGCAATTGAGTACATCATCATGCATTTAAGGGTTAATGGAACACTACGTTGCGCTTAAATCTCGTAAGTGCTCCGGGTTCAACAATTCTGGATTTGGGAACTTTACCATCTATTCGCAATCTAAAGCTTAGCTCAATAGTATGCAAACAAATAAAACTTATTTAACAATATTAAGAACATATTAAAAAGAACCTTTATTCTTTCTGTAAAAATGCCGCATTATCCAACCTCTCAGAGAGAAATAAATCGAACACAATAAATGTATCACGTGTCATAACGAAGTCTCGTCTCAGGTGCACAGCGACTTCGTGGCGGCGGCGACGCGCGGCGCCATGGCCGTGGTGGACGGCAACGTGATGGCCATCAATCCCGGGGAAGAGCCCAAGATGCAGATGTTCATCTGGAACAATATCTTCTTCTCGCTCGGCTTCGACGTGCGCGACCACTACAAGGACCTGGGAGGAGATGCCGCTGCCTTCGTTGCGCCGGTGAGCGTTCTTTTTACATTTTATTTAGCTTGCATGGTATGTTTAAAGTATGTTTGTTCGGGTGAAATCTTGCAACTCAATTTTGAAGCAGATATCGTCAACCGATTGAGCTGAAATTTTGCATACTTACTTAACTTTGATGACAATTCAATAATATGGTACAATGGGGCTGATCTGATGATGGAGCCGGAAGGTGGCCATAGGAACTCTATAATAGAAAAAGCAATCCTACCGAGCTTGGGCTCTTTAGAATCGTCTCAGTGAGCATTTGATGGATATCCAAAGAAAAGTACAGTCGGCTATAAAAGCTTGCCACTAAAATGTCAGAAAGTTATTTTATATTAAAAGGGAAGATTTTGACCTCTATTTCCGCTGGTGTAAATTCACTTAACGTAATTAGGCATAACAAGCCATCGCTAAATATAACTGGTATGTTTTGCCTGCCGTTCGCTTAATGGAAAGACTGATCGGAGGGTCTAGGTCATCACCTAGAGCTTCCGATCTGTCTTTCCGTTAAGTGAAGACTTTCTACTGGTAAGTTTTTAAAAACTAAAAAGTATTCACTCTCAATCTTATATTTCTTTCAGTAATCCACACTAGTATTATAAATGCGAAAGTGTGTCTGTCTGTCTGTCTGTCTGTTACCTCTTCACGCTTAAACCGCTGAACCGATTTAGATGAAATTTGGTATATAGATAGTTTCAGTCCCGGGGAAGGACATAGGATACTTTTCATCCCGAATAAATTTAGTGTTCCCGTGGGATGAGCGGGTAACACCGCGGGGCACAGCTAGTAGCGAATATAGCGATCTGACCCTTTACTTTGGCCCACATAAATGCGTCTAAAGGTGAATTGGTCGTATTCAGCGCAACGACCTGCAAGGAGTACGCGTGTACAGCGCAGTGGACACGCCGGGCCTGCACACGCTCGGCACCGTGGTGGTGGACTACCGCGGCTACCGCGTCACCGCGCAGTCCATCATCCCCGGCATCCTCGAGAAGGAGCAGGAGCAGAGCGTCGTCTACGGCAGCATCGACTTCGGCACCACCGTGCTCTCGCATCCCAAATATATGGACCTGGTGAGTACCACCATACCGCACGGCAACCATGTTACACTCATATCACGCTCGGCACCGTGGTGGTGGACTACCGCGGCTACCGCGTCACCGCGCAGTCCATCATCCCCGGCATCCTCGAGAAGGAGCAGGAGCAGAGCGTCGTCTACGGCAGCATCGACTTCGGCACCACCGTGCTCTCGCATCCCAAATATATGGACCTGGTGAGTACCACCATACCGCACGGCAACCATGTTACACTCATATCACGCTCGGCACCGTGGTGGTGGACTACCGCGGCTACCGCGTCACCGCGCAGTCCATCATCCCCGGCATCCTCGAGAAGGAGCAGGAGCAGAGCGTCGTCTACGGCAGCATCGACTTCGGCACCACCGTGCTCTCGCATCCCAAATATATGGACCTGGTGAGTACCACCATACCGCACGGCAACCATGTTACACTCATATCACGCTGGGCACCGTGGTGGTGGACTACCGCGGCTACCGCGTCACCGCGCAGTCCATCATCCCCGGCATCCTCGAGAAGGAGCAGGAGCAGAGCGTCGTCTACGGCAGCATCGACTTCGGCACCACCGTGCTCTCGCATCCCAAATATATGGACCTGGTGAGTACCACCATACCGCACGGCAACCATGTTACACTCATATCACGCTGGGCACCGTGGTGGTGGACTACCGCGGCTACCGCGTCACCGCGCAGTCCATCATCCCCGGCATCCTCGAGAAGGAGCAGGAGCAGAGCGTCGTCTACGGCAGCATCGACTTCGGCACCACCGTGCTCTCGCATCCCAAATATATGGACCTGGTGAGTACCACCATACCGCACGGCAACCATGTTACACTCATATCACGCTCGGCACCGTGGTGGTGGACTACCGCGGCTACCGCGTCACCGCGCAGTCCATCATCCCCGGCATCCTCGAGAAGGAGCAGGAGCAGAGCGTCGTCTACGGCAGCATCGACTTCGGCACCACCGTGCTCTCGCATCCCAAATATATGGACCTGGTGAGTACCACCATACCGCACGGCAACCATGTTACACTCATATCACGCTCGGCACCGTGGTGGTGGACTACCGCGGCTACCGCGTCACCGCGCAGTCCATCATCCCCGGCATCCTCGAGAAGGAGCAGGAGCAGAGCGTCGTCTACGGCAGCATCGACTTCGGCACCACCGTGCTCTCGCATCCCAAATATATGGACCTGGTGAGTACCACCATACCGCACGGCAACCATGTTACACTCATATCACGCTCGGCACCGTGGTGGTGGACTACCGCGGCTACCGCGTCACCGCGCAGTCCATCATCCCCGGCATCCTCGAGAAGGAGCAGGAGCAGAGCGTCGTCTACGGCAGCATCGACTTCGGCACCACCGTGCTCTCGCATCCCAAATATATGGACCTGGTGAGTACCACCATACCGCACGGCAACCATGTTACACTCATATCACGCTGGGCACCGTGGTGGTGGACTACCGCGGCTACCGCGTCACCGCGCAGTCCATCATCCCCGGCATCCTCGAGAAGGAGCAGGAGCAGAGCGTCGTCTACGGCAGCATCGACTTCGGCACCACCGTGCTCTCGCATCCCAAATATATGGACCTGGTGAGTACCACCATACCGCACGGCAACCATGTTACACTCATATCACGCTCGGCACCGTGGTGGTGGACTACCGCGGCTACCGCGTCACCGCGCAGTCCATCATCCCCGGCATCCTCGAGAAGGAGCAGGAGCAGAGCGTCGTCTACGGCAGCATCGACTTCGGCACCACCGTGCTCTCGCATCCCAAATATATGGACCTGGTGAGTACCACCATACCGCACGGCAACCATGTTACACTCATATCACGCTCGGCACCGTGGTGGTGGACTACCGCGGCTACCGCGTCACCGCGCAGTCCATCATCCCCGGCATCCTCGAGAAGGAGCAGGAGCAGAGCGTCGTCTACGGCAGCATCGACTTCGGCACCACCGTGCTCTCGCATCCCAAATATATGGACCTGGTGAGTACCACCATACCGCACGGCAACCATGTTACACTCATATCACGCTGGGCACCGTGGTGGTGGACTACCGCGGCTACCGCGTCACCGCGCAGTCCATCATCCCCGGCATCCTCGAGAAGGAGCAGGAGCAGAGCGTCGTCTACGGCAGCATCGACTTCGGCACCACCGTGCTCTCGCATCCCAAATATATGGACCTGGTGAGTACCACCATACCGCACGGCAACCATGTTACACTCATATCACGCTGGGCACCGTGGTGGTGGACTACCGCGGCTACCGCGTCACCGCGCAGTCCATCATCCCCGGCATCCTCGAGAAGGAGCAGGAGCAGAGCGTCGTCTACGGCAGCATCGACTTCGGCACCACCGTGCTCTCGCATCCCAAATATATGGACCTGGTGAGTACCACCATACCGCACGGCAACCATGTTACACTCATATCACGCTGGGCACCGTGGTGGTGGACTACCGCGGCTACCGCGTCACCGCGCAGTCCATCATCCCCGGCATCCTCGAGAAGGAGCAGGAGCAGAGCGTCGTCTACGGCAGCATCGACTTCGGCACCACCGTGCTCTCGCATCCCAAATATATGGACCTGGTGAGTACCACCATACCGCACGGCAACCATGTTACACTCATATCACGCTGGGCACCGTGGTGGTGGACTACCGCGGCTACCGCGTCACCGCGCAGTCCATCATCCCCGGCATCCTCGAGAAGGAGCAGGAGCAGAGCGTCGTCTACGGCAGCATCGACTTCGGCACCACCGTGCTCTCGCATCCCAAATATATGGACCTGGTGAGTACCACCATACCGCACGGCAACCATGTTACACTCATATCACGCTCGGCACCGTGGTGGTGGACTACCGCGGCTACCGCGTCACCGCGCAGTCCATCATCCCCGGCATCCTCGAGAAGGAGCAGGAGCAGAGCGTCGTCTACGGCAGCATCGACTTCGGCACCACCGTGCTCTCGCATCCCAAATATATGGACCTGGTGAGTACCACCATACCGCACGGCAACCATGTTACACTCATATCACGCTCGGCACCGTGGTGGTGGACTACCGCGGCTACCGCGTCACCGCGCAGTCCATCATCCCCGGCATCCTCGAGAAGGAGCAGGAGCAGAGCGACGTCTACGACAGCATCGACTTCGGCACCACCGTGCTCTCGCATCCCAAATATATGGACCTGGTGAGTGATACCCACAGACAACCCCCACTAGACGGAGCATGTAAGGCGACCCGCGCGCACCAACGATATGGTACGGCAGAACATTAAAGTATCGAGACCTCATAAACATGAACGCAACTAAACGGTGGCCGCCGTGTTGATACTTTAATGTTCTGCCGTACCATATCGTTGGTGCGCGCGGGTCGCCTACGGGTCGCCTTACATGCTCCGTCTAGTGGTGGTGGTCTGTGGTGATACCTCACCACACGGCAACCATTTTAGACTCAAGTTGAAAACCTGCATTCATGAATGCTAAAGAAAACTCGATTAACATAATAATGTCGGTTTACAAACTGCAAAATATATGATAATTTAAAACTATTACCAGTTCATCATCGTATTCAATAAAATAATAAAAACATAAACCTACTTGAGAACGTCCGTTCTAACTCTTAGGTGCATGAAGTATCCAAAACGAGACTACGAAATATCACATTGTCGAGATCAACTGAACGTCAATTGAGACTTTGTCAAACGGAGTCACAATGTCATAATTGATTGTTGTTGATATTTATTTCAGTAATTTCTGAAATAAAATCTAGTATAATTTTTGATACCGTATGCATTTAAGGGTTAAAGAAAATGTTGAATATCATACGCTAACTGACCTGCCCGTCTAGCACAACTATGCTTTCGCGCGACATAGCGTCACACGTCACTCTTACAGTACTGTACAGAAAGAGATAGGTGATAGATCTATCTCGCGCGAGAAAGAGTCGCGGGTCACAGTTGTGCTAGAGGCGCTGGTACCTCTAGAGTTTAGTTTGACAGTGTCATGTTGTTATTGTAGCTAAGCAAGGCCGGACAGCAGCTGAAGATCATGCCGCACTCCGTGACCAGCGCCAACGGCGAGACAGTGGAGTTGTGTTCGAGTGTAGAGTGCAAGGGCATCATCGGAAACGATGGCCGCCACTACATCCTCGATTTGCTACGCACTTTCCCTCCTGATGTCAACTTCTTGCAACGTACGTAGTCTGCTAGCGACCATCGCTAAGAGCGAAAAATTATACACATTGGAAACCTATATTAGAATTTATTTTACGGCGCTAAGAAAAATTGCCTTACTTTCACAATTGAAATGCTCATTGCAACCAGTTTCTAGTATTGTAATTGGTATGTGTAATTAATTGTTATTCTAATAAATAAATTGTTCTTACAGTCGAAGACGACGAGCTGAGGGAGGATATCAAAGCTATGGGCTTCCCTATTATACACAAGCACAAGTTGTGCTGTCTTAGACAGGAATTAGTTGATAGTTTCGTTGAGTAAGTATACAACTTTTTATTTTTATTTTTGCCCCTTTTCACCCAATTTTTGCACATATCAAGTATGTTCCTAATTTCTTATAAAATGTGTATTTCTTCCGTCATCAGGGCTCGTTACTTCATGTTTATCCGCTACGCCGCGTTCCACTTACAACAGCTTAGTGCCAAGCGCCAACGCGAATCCGCCGACGTCAAGTCGATTGAGGCCGCCAAAGAAAAGGAAGCCGACGTTAAAGAGCCCGTCAAGGAAGCCAAAACTAAGGAAACCGAGGCGAACGCTAAACGAGACAAGAAGAGCCAGGAGAAAGAAGCCAAAGACAAAAAGAAAGAAGCTAAGAAGGAAAAAGAAAGTGCCAAAAATGAGGAGACTAAGGAGGAAGTAAAAGAAGTGAAAGAGGTTAAAGAGGCCAAGGCTGAGAAGGGCAAAGAAGATGAGTTGCTGTTGAATGAGAACTACTCCGAGATTGACACAGATGTCGCCAAGAAGATTGTTGAGAGCATCACTGACTCCATCTGCGGTGATAAGCAGGAGGAGAGCGATAGTAAGTCCCATACTGTTATTAATGTAATTAGACTTAAATTACGTATGATGACCGTATCTCAGCTTTTTTTTCTGTCTTCTATTTTAATTTAGAACCCCAAGCTTAAGATAACTAGCCGTTACCGGTTCGTTGATGATTAAGGTTACTACGACGACATTAGTAATTTCGTGCGCCGCCCGTCTTTTATGTGAACAAAATTGAGCACCACAGCGGTCATTTGGTTTCCTCGTGACACAATGTATACTTATAAATTTATGCAACATGTAATGTCTCATTTTGTTTTAATGTGGGTACACCACAATTTGTATTTAAACTATGATTACAAAGATCAAAGCTTAAAGAAAAATTGAAAAAGGAGCTACCTGGTGGAAGGGACCGGGAATCGAACCCGGTACCTCTGGATTACCGGTCCAGCGCGTTAGCCACTTCGCTACCCTCGCTCCACGTAGACCTGACGAATTTTTTCTTATGCCTTGTGTGTCGATCTTTTTGCATTGTTTATTTGAGCGGTTTTTTTTTTTTTTACAATGTATACTTGTCCAGCAGGCGGACGCTCCCGCGCAGTGGTGGCGGCGGCGGCGCGCGCCGTGTCCTCGCTGAAGGAGTCGGAGTTCGACGTGCGCTTCAACCCCGACGTGTACTCCGCCGGCATCCGGCACGCCGCGCCGCCCGAGCAGCTCGCGCGCCAGCGCCACCTCGTCAAGGAGGCCGCCGCCTTCCTGCTCACTACGCAGATACCCGCCTTCGTGAGTCATCTATACTATCATACTATTCTGAAGGAGTCGGAGTTCGACGTGCGCTTCAACCCCGACGTGTACTCCGCCGGCATCCGGCACGCCGCGCCGCCCGAGCAGCTCGCGCGCCAGCGCCACCTCGTCAAGGAGGCCGCCGCCTTCCTGCTCACTACGCAGATACCCGCCTTCGTGAGTCATCTATACTATCATACTATTCTGAAGGAGTCGGAGTTCGACGTGCGCTTCAACCCCGACGTGTACTCCGCCGGCATCCGGCACGCCGCGCCGCCCGAGCAGCTCGCGCGCCAGCGCCACCTCGTCAAGGAGGCCGCCGCCTTCCTGCTCACTACGCAGATACCCGCCTTCGTGAGTCATCTATACTATCATACTATTCTGAAGGAGTCGGAGTTCGACGTGCGCTTCAACCCCGACGTGTACTCCGCCGGCATCCGGCACGCCGCGCCGCCCGAGCAGCTCGCGCGCCAGCGCCACCTCGTCAAGGAGGCCGCCGCCTTCCTGCTCACTACGCAGATACCCGCCTTCGTGAGTCATCTATACTATCATACTATTCTGAAGGAGTCGGAGTTCGACGTGCGCTTCAACCCCGACGTGTACTCCGCCGGCATCCGGCACGCCGCGCCGCCCGAGCAGCTCGCGCGCCAGCGCCACCTCGTCAAGGAGGCCGCCGCCTTCCTGCTCACTACGCAGATACCCGCCTTCGTGAGTCATCTATACTATCATACTATTCTGAAGGAGTCGGAGTTCGACGTGCGCTTCAACCCCGACGTGTACTCCGCCGGCATCCGGCACGCCGCGCCGCCCGAGCAGCTCGCGCGCCAGCGCCACCTCGTCAAGGAGGCCGCCGCCTTCCTGCTCACTACGCAGATACCCGCCTTCGTGAGTCATCTATACTATCATACTATTCTGAAGGAGTCGGAGTTCGACGTGCGCTTCAACCCCGACGTGTACTCCGCCGGCATCCGGCACGCCGCGCCGCCCGAGCAGCTCGCGCGCCAGCGCCACCTCGTCAAGGAGGCCGCCGCCTTCCTGCTCACTACGCAGATACCCGCCTTCGTGAGTCATCTATACTATCATACTATTCTGAAGGAGTCGGAGTTCGACGTGCGCTTCAACCCCGACGTGTACTCCGCCGGCATCCGGCACGCCGCGCCGCCCGAGCAGCTCGCGCGCCAGCGCCACCTCGTCAAGGAGGCCGCCGCCTTCCTGCTCACTACGCAGATACCCGCCTTCGTGAGTCATCTATACTATCATACTATTCTGAAGGAGTCGGAGTTCGACGTGCGCTTCAACCCCGACGTGTACTCCGCCGGCATCCGGCACGCCGCGCCGCCCGAGCAGCTCGCGCGCCAGCGCCACCTCGTCAAGGAGGCCGCCGCCTTCCTGCTCACTACGCAGATACCCGCCTTCGTGAGTCATCTATACTATCATACTATTCTGAAGGAGTCGGAGTTCGACGTGCGCTTCAACCCCGACGTGTACTCCGCCGGCATCCGGCACGCCGCGCCGCCCGAGCAGCTCGCGCGCCAGCGCCACCTCGTCAAGGAGGCAGCCGCCTTCCTGCTCACTACGCAGATACCCGCCTTCGTGAGTCATCTATACTATCATACTATTCTGAAGGAGTCGGAGTTCGACGTGCGCTTCAACCCCGACGTGTACTCCGCCGGCATCCGGCACGCCGCGCCGCCCGAGCAGCTCGCGCGCCAGCGCCACCTCGTCAAGGAGGCCGCCGCCTTCCTGCTCACTACGCAGATACCCGCCTTCGTGAGTCATCTATACTATCATACTATTCTGAAGGAGTCGGAGTTCGACGTGCGCTTCAACCCCGACGTGTACTCCGCCGGCATCCGGCACGCCGCGCCGCCCGAGCAGCTCGCGCGCCAGCGCCACCTCGTCAAGGAGGCCGCCGCCTTCCTGCTCACTACGCAGATACCCGCCTTCGTGAGTCATCTATACTATCATACTATTCTGAAGGAGTCGGAGTTCGACGTGCGCTTCAACCCCGACGTGTACTCCGCCGGCATCCGGCACGCCGCGCCGCCCGAGCAGCTCGCGCGCCAGCGCCACCTCGTCAAGGAGGCCGCCGCCTTCCTGCTCACTACGCAGATACCCGCCTTCGTGAGTCATCTATACTATCATACTATTCTGAAGGAGTCGGAGTTCGACGTGCGCTTCAACCCCGACGTGTACTCCGCCGGCATCCGGCACGCCGCGCCGCCCGAGCAGCTCGCGCGCCAGCGCCACCTCGTCAAGGAGGCCGCCGCCTTCCTGCTCACTACGCAGATACCCGCCTTCGTGAGTCATCTATACTATCATACTATTCTGAAGGAGTCGGAGTTCGACGTGCGCTTCAACCCCGACGTGTACTCCGCCGGCATCCGGCACGCCGCGCCGCCCGAGCAGCTCGCGCGCCAGCGCCACCTCGTCAAGGAGGCCGCCGCCTTCCTGCTCACTACGCAGATACCCGCCTTCGTGAGTCATCTATACTATCATACTATTCTGAAGGAGTCGGAGTTCGACGTGCGCTTCAACCCCGACGTGTACTCCGCCGGCATCCGGCACGCCGCGCCGCCCGAGCAGCTCGCGCGCCAGCGCCACCTCGTCAAGGAGGCCGCCGCCTTCCTGCTCACTACGCAGATACCCGCCTTCGTGAGTCATCTATACTATCATACTATTCTGAAGGAGTCGGAGTTCGACGTGCGCTTCAACCCCGACGTGTACTCCGCCGGCATCCGGCACGCCGCGCCGCCCGAGCAGCTCGCGCGCCAGCGCCACCTCGTCAAGGAGGCCGCCGCCTTCCTGCTCACTACGCAGATACCCGCCTTCGTGAGTCATCTATACTATCATACTATTCTGAAGGAGTCGGAGTTCGACGTGCGCTTCAACCCCGACGTGTACTCCGCCGGCATCCGGCACGCCGCGCCGCCCGAGCAGCTCGCGCGCCAGCGCCACCTCGTCAAGGAGGCCGCCGCCTTCCTGCTCACTACGCAGATACCCGCCTTCGTGAGTCATCTATACTATCATACTATTCTGAAGGAGTCGGAGTTCGACGTGCGCTTCAACCCCGACGTGTACTCCGCCGGCATCCGGCACGCCGCGCCGCCCGAGCAGCTCGCGCGCCAGCGCCACCTCGTCAAGGAGGCCGCCGCCTTCCTGCTCACTACGCAGATACCCGCCTTCGTGAGTCATCTATACTATCATACTATTCTGAAGGAGTCGGAGTTCGACGTGCGCTTCAACCCCGACGTGTACTCCGCCGGCATCCGGCACGCCGCGCCGCCCGAGCAGCTCGCGCGCCAGCGCCACCTCGTCAAGGAGGCCGCCGCCTTCCTGCTCACTACGCAGATACCCGCCTTCGTGAGTCATCTATACTATCATACTATTCTGAAGGAGTCGGAGTTCGACGTGCGCTTCAACCCCGACGTGTACTCCGCCGGCATCCGGCACGCCGCGCCGCCCGAGCAGCTCGCGCGCCAGCGCCACCTCGTCAAGGAGGCCGCCGCCTTCCTGCTCACTACGCAGATACCCGCCTTCGTGAGTCATCTATACTATCATACTATTCTGAAGGAGTCGGAGTTCGACGTGCGCTTCAACCCCGACGTGTACTCCGCCGGCATCCGGCACGCCGCGCCGCCCGAGCAGCTCGCGCGCCAGCGCCACCTCGTCAAGGAGGCCGCCGCCTTCCTGCTCACTACGCAGATACCCGCCTTCGTGAGTCATCTATACTATCATACTATTCTGAAGGAGTCGGAGTTCGACGTGCGCTTCAACCCCGACGTGTACTCCGCCGGCATCCGGCACGCCGCGCCGCCCGAGCAGCTCGCGCGCCAGCGCCACCTCGTCAAGGAGGCCGCCGCCTTCCTGCTCACTACGCAGATACCCGCCTTCGTGAGTCATCTATACTATCATACTATTCTGAAGGAGTCGGAGTTCGACGTGCGCTTCAACCCCGACGTGTACTCCGCCGGCATCCGGCACGCCGCGCCGCCCGAGCAGCTCGCGCGCCAGCGCCACCTCGTCAAGGAGGCCGCCGCCTTCCTGCTCACTACGCAGATACCCGCCTTCGTGAGTCATCTATCCTCTTAAGACCCAACGGCCTATTTTAGAGACCAGAGATCGTACTCATTGCGGCCCAATGACATGTATGAATTTATCAAATATCCACCCAAGGTCCTAGAATTATGACACAGAATAAAAACCTAAAATTAGGTCACTGGGTCGCTATTACAAATGTCCTAAAAATAGATTGGGTCTTAGGAGGCTATACTATTATACTATTCTAAAGCCTGACCAGAAATATATGAGGATGCGCCATATTGCGGAATTTCACTGGAACTAATTTCTTACACTGGCAATGATTTTATGGTCGTTTGTCAACATTGTCACTGTCATTCGTGGCGATTTCTTTAAAAAGATAAATATTTAAAACTAGCTGTACCCCGCGGTGTTACCCGCTCATCCCACGGGAACACTACATTTATTCGGGATGAAAAGTATCCTATGTCCTTCCCCGGGACTGAAACTATCTATATAGGTACCAAATTTCATCTAAATCGGTTCAGCGGTTTAAGCGTGAAGAGGTAACAGACAGACAGACAGACAGACACACTTTCGCATTTATAATATTAGTATGGATTATTAAAAGAAATTTGCCGAAAACCATTCACAATCGTGAAAGTAAGATTATAAATAAAGTGTACATGTGTTTACTACACGAAAAACAGTCAGGAAAAGAGTGCATTCCATTAAATGATATTACGAGGTTAACATAGTGGAACTGACAGGTATTTAAAACTAATGTCATTATAGTGGGTTGCGATTGGTTGGAAAATTGTTGCCATATAAATCTTATAAATAGCGCCCTCTTGACAATCCTCATATATTTCTGGTCAGGCTTTACATTTGTATTGAAAATCATTATTCTATGGACAGGGGGTCATGATATCAGGAAGAATCTTTAGCGTGATGCAGGATCATCATTTGTTTTGTATGGGCGCGCGGCGCCGTGCTGACTCGGCGCCATCTGTTTTCTTAATTTCCTTTGTCTTCGCATCACGGCTGGACACAATTTTTGGATAGGATACTTTTGGTCCGTCTCCGGTAAGGTAAAGAGAAAAAATACGCGGATGAAGTTTCGGGCACCTCCTAGTTAATAACATGAGTTTGACATTGACGTCCGTAATAGTTGATGTTAATTGTTTCCTGTGGCGGTTTTCGAACGGACTACCGCGAAAGCGTTCGACAAAATAAGAACCAAATACCTTTTTAACTAATTATATTCAATTGGGTTCTTTTCCTTGCCGGCTTATCATATGTAACGGTGCGTCAAGTTCCTATCGTACAAAGCAGTTCTTAAAAATAACACTAGGCATTTTTTTTTTTATTTTATCTATTTTATAGGTCCGCGAATGCCTCGAGCAACAAGCGGCGCCCATGGACGGCGCGGGTCTGGCCGAGGCGCTGCACGCGCGAGGCATCAACGTGCGATACTTGGGGCGAGTGGCGGCGGCGTTGAAGCCTCTTGCGTCGCTGCAGTACTTGCACGCCATTGCTGTTGGAGAGCTCGTACTGCGCGCTGCGAAGCATCTCTACACCGCTTACCTCCAGGTACACTATTGTAACACCCACAGTAATGCGTGACTCGTTATCTAGCTCATCAGAGTCGATGCGATATTGTCAGTCTCGTATCATCATCGACAGACGAATAGATTCAATTCGCAAACGTAGCTTGAAGAAGACATTTTTGCACTTTGTTTCTAGAGTATAAGCCAGCTACGATTTTTTTTTATTTGATGACGCGGGCTGCTCGGTTTTTAGTGCAGCTGCCTACTGAGCCGGCGGTCACGGGTTCGAATCCCGGCCAGGGCAAATATTTGTGTGATGAACTCGAATATTTGTTCCTGGATCATGGATGGTATCTATATATGTATTTATATATCGTGTATATCATCGTCTAGTATCCATAGTACAAGCTTTGCTTAGTTTGGGACTAGGTCGATTTGTGTAATATTGTCCCTTAATATTTATTTTCTCCAACTTGCTTGGAAATGTTCCCATTAATGTAGTAAAACTGGACCACGAAATCGTTCGTTATTATTACAAGGCGTTAATACAAATTAAAAAGAAAAAATATTATTGGCCTTAGCCGGGAAATCAATATTATTTAAATAAGACGATTAAGTAAAAAACACACCTTCCGTTTATGACGTCTCATACTAATGAAGGTACTCTTAATTTGGCCGGTTACTGCATTTTCACTTTTAATTTTTTCAAAGACTTTGATAATTCACCATACAGCCAATTGTCCACTAAATTTAAAAAATAAAAACTAGTATAAACTTTTTAATTGTTCTCTGCGTTTAGTTCTTGCACTGAACATTTTTCTGCTCTGCTACTGTCAATGTATTTTAAATGTCGACAAACTTCGAATAACGGACAAACAATTTAAATAACTAGAGGCCCGTTGCGGCGTCGAACCGCCGCTAGAATATGGAAATCCGGTAGTGTTACAGAAAATAACTACTTTATCGATAAGAAGTTTTTGGCGAACGAAGAATTAAAATGATGTTTTAAAAACGGTAAAATGGTAAGGCTAGAGCTAGGCCTGGTAGCCAACTGCCAGCTTCATCGTGCCAACTTTTTCAACTCCTGTAAAAATAAGTTGTGCATTAATGACATGTGATCTGCTGATCTGTTTCACAAATAAAATGAATGTTATTCGATTTATGGAAAAATTTAACCCATAAAAATAATTCCATATCTTAAAAAAATAATTGACATATTTTCATAGGACTATGGTCTGTGCATAGGACCGAACATAAGATTGGTAGAATTTAATTTGTTGTTCTTTCTTCAGGACATAAATTTATCGATTTGATCGATTTCTATCAATTTCCAGAAATAGCACATGAATCGAAACGACACATTTGGGCACTCACTACGCAGGTTTTAAAAAGGAAATCATGTAATGCGTAACTGTTTATGTATTCATTTATAATCGTAAATACTTAAAAATAGTGATAATAAAAAATGTTAAATAAACTCAATTGTATGAAATAGAGAGTATAAAACGTTTATAGATACACGAAAAACCACTATTATCAATGCTTGTTTTTTTAATGAAATTCAATAGATCGTCCAAATTTTCTTAATATGGGTGCTGCCATGTCATCATCATCAATCATTTATGAGTCAAAATCCATGTGTCAAATCTGCTATTCGTCATGGCTCCTATTCGTCAAGCTGTCTTTTGGTCAACTTAGATTTTAAGTCAAATTTTCTTTTCGTCAAGTTCCTCGTTCGTCAAATTACTTATTCGACATCCCCAGGTACAGTTGTTAAAATAAGAAATAAAATCCTTGATCGTATAGTAAAGTCAGACATATTTTTTTCAGTAAATTTAGAGCTGAAGGCCTAATACCCGAATTCCAAATTCAAACTTTCGTCTTTCCTCTCATTGAAATAGTGTCTGACAGAAGAGTGAGGGAGATGCTATCTATACTCTCAAGTCTATGATATAAACCTAATTTTAGGGTTCCTTACCAAAGTCGGTAAAAACGGAAGCCTTACAAAATCAATTTGTTTTGTTGATAGCAGACTTTGTCAAACTTTATTTTGAATGAGAATAAGAATGATCAGCCAGACGTCATTAATTCAAATATGATTTATCCTTGAGGGCGTCAATTTTGTGAAATTTGCATCATATGTAGGTTATTTCTACCATCAAGTTTCGCATGTTAGGGTAATATGTTAATTATTATTCCACATTGCCAACTGGTCCACAATGTCAGCTCGTCTATATTCCCATCTGGGTCACAATGCCAACTTGTCCACACACCCAACACGTCCACATTGCCAACTCGTTCATACACCCAACTCATCTGCATTGCCAACTCGTCTATATTACCAATTCGGCTCCATTGGCAACTCGTCCATATTCCCAATTTGTCCACAATGCCAAATCGTCCACATTGCCCACTCGCCCATAAACCCAACTCATCTACAATGCCAACTCGTCCATATTACCAACTCGTCTTTATTGCCAACTCGACCATATTGCTAACTCGTCCATATACCAACACCACAATTCCAACGCGTCCATATTTCCAACTCGTCCATATTTCCAACTCGTCCACATTCCCAATTCGTATACAATGCCAAATCGTCCACATTGCCCACTCGTCCATAAACCCAACTCATCTACAATGCCAACTCGTCCATATTACCAACTCGTCTTTATTGCCAACTCATCCATATTGCCAACTCGTCCACAATGCCAACTCATCCATATTCCTAACTCGTCCACATTTCCTACTCGTCCATACACCCAACTCGTCTACAATACCAACTCGTCTTTATTGTCAATCTCGTCCATATTGCTAACTCGTCCACAAATACAACTCGTCCACATTTCCAACTTGTCCATAGGCCCAACTCGTCCACAATTCCAAGTCGTCCACATTTCCAACTCGTCCATATTCCCTACTCGACGATACACCCAACTTGTCTATACAAACTCGTCCTTATTATCAGCCCGTCTTTATTGCCAACTCGTCCATATTCCCAACTTGTTCATTTAGCCAACTCATCCAAATTCCCAACTCGTCCATATTCCCAACTCGTCCACATTGACAACTCGTCCATATTACCAACTTGTCCGTATTACCAACTCGTCTTCATTGCCAACTCGTCCATAATGCGAACTCGTCCACATTGTCCCCTTGTACATGTTCCCAACTTGTCCATTTACCAACTCATCCACATTGCCAACTCATCCACATTTCCAACTCGTCCATATTCCCAACTCGACGATACACCCAACTCGTCTACAATACCAACTTTTCCTTATTATCAGCTCGTCTTTATTGCCAAATCTTCCATATCACCAACTCGTCCGTATTACAAAGTCGTCATCATTGCCAACTTATCCGTATTACCAACTCGTCCATAATGCGAACTCGGCCACATTGCCCACTTGTCCATGTTCCCAACTTGTCAATTTTACCAACTCACCCACATTGCCAACTCATCCACATTTCCAACTCGTCCATATTCCCAACTCGACGATACACCCAACTCGTCTACAATACCAACTTGTCCTTATTATCAGCTCGTCTTTATTGCCAAATCTTCCATATCACCAACTCGTCCGTATTACCAAGTCGTCTTCATTGCCAACTCGTCCATGTCCTCAACTCGTCCACATTTCCAACTCGTCCATTTTACCAACTCATCCATATTACCAATGTAGAAGATACATTCCCAACTTAGCTACATTGTCAAGTCGTCCATATTCTCAACTCAACCACATTTTCAACTCGTCCATTTTACCAACTCATCCATATTACCAATGTAGATACATTCCCAACTTAGCTACATTGTCAAGTCGTCCATATTCTCAACTCGACCACATTTCCCATCCCGTCGACATGCAAGCGGAAGGACTAAGTTTTTTCTTGTAAAATACCATTTAATTTACCATAACTCATGCCATTTCCCTTGGTTTTTTTTTTATGAACTTATATAATCATATTTATAATAATCTATCAGAAATTTACTTATTTGAATGACGTTTAAATTAGTTTTACTACATTTTTAGGGTTCCGTACCTCAAAAGGAAAAAACGGAACCCTTATAGGATCACTTTGTTGTCCGTCTGTCCGTCCGTCCGTCTGTCAAGACCCTTTTTCTCAGGAACGCGTGGAGGTATGAAGCTGAAATTTATATCAATTACTCAGGTCTACTGTCCCTTGAAGCTGTGAAAAAATCAAACTTCTAAGCCAACGCAATCAAAAGATACAGCCGTTTATGCCGCAAATTTTCGACACTTGCAAGGGAATCAAAACCTACAGGGTGCTTCCCGTGAACTCAGAATCTTGAAATTTGGTACGAAGCAACGTCTTATAGCATAGATAAAGGAATAATTACGAAAACCATAATTTTTTTTTTTAATACCTATACAGCCGTTTATGCCGCAAATTTTCGACACTTGCAAGGGAATCAAAACCTACAGGGTGCTTCCCGTGAACTCAGAATCTTGAAATTTGGTACGAAGCAACGTCTTATAGCATAGATAAAGGAATAATTACGAAAACCATATTTTTTTTTTTAATACCTAACTTTGCACCTAATTTATATGGGGCGCTATACATACCAGGTGCAAACTTAACTTAACCACTTAGGGAT
Source organism: Apotomis betuletana (assembly GCA_932273695.1). Classification (NCBI taxonomy): domain Eukaryota; kingdom Metazoa; phylum Arthropoda; class Insecta; order Lepidoptera; family Tortricidae; genus Apotomis; species Apotomis betuletana. The sequence continues at coordinate 10,268,606 of OW026309.1, read as the reverse complement.
GGAAAGTGTTTGTACGGAACCCTCGGTGCGCGAGTCCGACTCGCACTTGGCCGGTTTTTCTGCTTTGATTTATTGTAAAACTCGCCTATAAAAATAATCTATTCTTGAATGACGGTTAGTTTTAGTCTTGCGAGCGCCAGTCCAACTCGCACTTAACCGGCTTTTTCCTTCACATTTTTAAAAGCATTTTTAACAGTTATGCGAAAAAAGTTTTCATATCAACATTTTAAAAAGAAAAACAACCTGGCAATTTAGATCATTGACATAATAGCCCCCAATAAAAAATACATTAAAAGTTGTCAGAATATGGTTACTGTCATTCATTGTCAACAAACTGTAAAATTATTTTTGCATATTCGTACATGTTTTAAGTGTTGCGGTATTACGTTGCCGACTCAAAAATAATATTTCATCATGCTGAACAACTTACTACAGGTTTGTGAGCAAATCATGCTTGTTATTATTTGGTCATCTTATGTCAAAATAGGGATCACAGGTCACGTGGCCAAAGTCACGTGGTTAGCGCACAGTAGTTTTTTCAAATCCATTTTTCAGTACTTTTTCAGGAAAAAATTAAAAATCCAAGAGTTTTATGCACCTCTCCAGCATGAAACGAATCTAATGACATATCATTTATCAAAATCGGACCATAACTGTAGATCTGATGGGATGTACAAAAATCGGCCTCGCGTAATATATATATAGATAATCAATTTAAGTTATTTATTAGAGATATCTCACGAAAGTTTTAATTTTAATAATATGATGGTATTTAATGAGTGAGTTGAAAATTAATAAGTGTACCAAACGTAAACAAATAAAAAATAAAACAGAAATGATTGTGTCCAAATCAATATAAAAGTTATTTTGAACTTATGATCTTCTCCGAATGATAAATATGGTATGGTTTATAAAAAAACAGTGCGTTTAGAAGTTGTTGATTTAACTAAAATTAATAATTATGTGCATATTTTTTATTATTGTGTTTTCATATAATTTTAATTTTTATTAATATATTTTGTTTTAAATCAAACATATGATTCGGACCCGAATTTTTATTCCTATTCCTAAAAAAATAAGTACCAAACGAACAACATGGCACTGATATATTAAATTAAAATGTAGATTGGTGATTATTTCCAAGCATATTTGGAGAAAAGCACTATACAAGCCTCGGCGGGAATGTCAGTTCGCAGATTCGTATTATTGAAGGACTCGGCTACGCCTCGTCCTTCAAAATCATACTCATCCACGAACTGACTTTTCCCTGCCTCGGCAGTAATATACTATTAAAGCTTTTATTTAACTTTCATGGTATGTTTAAAGTATGTATGTTCGGGTGAAATCTTGCAACTCAATTTTGAAGCAGATATCGTTAACCGATTGAGCTGAAATTTTGCATACTTACTTAACTTTGATGACAATACAATAATATGGTACCATGGGGCTGATCTGATGATGGAGCCGGAAGGTGGCCATAGGAACTCTATAATAGAAAAAGCAATCCTACCGAGCTTGGGCTCTTTAGAATCGTCTCAGTGAGCATTTGATGGATATCCAAAGAAAAGTACAGTCGGCTATAAAAGCTTGGCACTAAAATTTAATTTTTGACAGAATAGTAGTTTTTGATGCAAGTGTGGAAAGTATGTCATTTTGAACGAGTCCCGAGGAGTCTTGGCCTGAGCCGCAAGGCGAGGGTCAAGACTCGGGACGAGTTAAAATGACACTTCCACACGTGTACCAAACAACGTTTTTTAATACATTTGCGAAAAATTGCAATAATGCAAATTTAAAACAGTAATTGAAAGGGGCAATCTATATATATATTACGCGAGGCCGATTTTTGTACATCCCATCAGATCTACAGTTATGGTCCGATTTTGATAAATGATATGTCATTAGATTCGTCTCATACTGGAGAGGTGCATAAAACTCTTGGAATTTTATTTTTTTCCTGAAAAGGTACTGAAAAATGGATTTGAAAAAACTACTGTGCGCTAACCACGTGACTTTGACCACGTGACCTGTGATCCCTATTTTGACATAAGATGACCAAATAATAATAAGCATGATTACGTAACACACCTGTAGTAAGTTGTTCAGCATGATGAAATATTATTTTTGAGTCGGCAACATAATATCCGCAACACTTAAAACATGTACGAATATGCAAAAATAATTTTACAGTTTGTTGACAATGAATGACAGTAACCATATTCTGACAACTTTTAATGTCTTTTTTATTGGGGGCTATTATGTCAATGCTCTAAATTGCCAGGTTGATTATCTTTTTAAAATGTTGATATGGAAACTTTTTTCGCATACCTGTGAAAAATGTGGAGAAAAAAGCCGGTTAAGTGCGAGTTGGACTGATGCTCAAAAGACTAGAAAAACTGACCGTCATTCAAGAATAGATTATTTCTATAGGCGAGTTTTACTAAATCTAAATTAGAAGCAGAAAAAATTTAGTAAAACTAATTTAAACGTCATTCAAATGATTTGTTAGATCGTTTTCCTGAAATCGATATTTCATTGTAGTAAATATTCCTGTAGCGTATTTTCCCGTTCAGTTTTATATTTTGTATCGTATTTTTTTGTACGTTATATTCATAATCGCTAATATTCTTGGTCGCATTTTTTACCAATCGTGTATTTCCTAAGCGCATTTATTCTTGATAGCCTATTTTCCTTAGCACTAATATTTCCAATATCTGTTTTCCCTGATAGTGCATTTTCTAGACGCCTTTATTCTCGATAGCTTATTTTCATATTCATTAATGCATAGGTACAGTGATATTATTTTTACTTTCCTTTTGCGTAGCGAGTCGTACATGAGCCTTATAATATTGTTTGAGCCCACTGTACCGACTACGGCTAAATTGGCCAATGTCTCTTCGGAATAATAGTTGCAGTTTTTTTAAGAACATTACAGCCCATCTGACGAGACCTGGCGACCTTTACCAATTCACACCACACCACCACATGGAAACACCTTCAACATATCAGTAGTCCACTTCAGGAGACCGTCCGACTACCTTCACCAGGTCATCAGTTCACCCGGGGATAGCTCCCGGTGGCCTTCATCAGGTCGTCAGTCCACATAGCTAGAGCTTCCTGTGACCTTCATCAGGTCATTAGTTCACCTGACAAGACCTTCCGGTGACCTTCATTTTGATATTATTTGGTGATTCAGTTTAGGTGATAGATCTCCTATTTTAAGAACGTATATTACATTAATATCATATAATTGATAAAGATATACCCTTTTAAGGGTTCTGTAGTCAACAAGGAACCCTTATAGTTAGCCTTATATGTCCGTCCGTTCGTCTGTCCGCAGATTAGCTCAGAGACCCGTGTTCGTCCCCTTTTTTCTACACATTAGTCACACTGACAAAGTGGTAGAATAAAATTCTGGTCTGGTGTTTTAAAAGGTCTGGTAATTTTTTTTATTTTATATTTTACTTTAAGCCGCGTCTGTTTGTAAGACTAAAAAATCATACAGAATTCTTGATAATGAAAAAAAAATACGACAAGATAAAGCGCTAAAGTGAATTTTTACGATTATGAAAACTAATCACTGCGAAAGTATACTTCAGAAAACAATTGCGATTAGGAAAAAATGCGACTAGAAACATTTACCACAATTAAAATAAAATACTGACTTTATATGCGTTTTAACAAAAAACTGAATGGGAAAATACGCTACAGGAATATTTACTACAATGAAATATCGATTTTGGGAAAACGATCTAACAAATCATTCAAATAAGTAAATTTAGGGTAGATTATTATAAATATGATTATATTATGTCCATCAAAAAAAAAAAAACCAAAGAAAATGGCATGAGTTATGGTAAATTAAATGGTATTTTACAAGAAGAAACTTAGTCCTTCCGCTTGCATGTCGACGGGATGGGAAATGTGGTAGAGTTGAGAATATGGATGACTTATTGACAATGTAGCTAAGTTGAGAATGTATGGTAATATGGATGAGTTGGTAAAATGGACGAGTTGGAAATGTGGACGAGTTGGGAATATGGACGAGTTGGGAATGTGGATGAGTTGGTAAAATTGACAAGTTGGTAATATAGACGAGTTCGGAATATGGACGAGTTGGGAATGTGGATGAGTTGGCAAAATTGACAAGTTGGTAATATAGACGAGTTCGGAATATGGACGAGTTGGGAATGTGGATGAGTTGGCAAAATAAACAAGTTGGGAACATGGACGAGTGGGCAATGTGGACGAATTGAGAATATGGACGAGTTGGCAATGAAGACGACTTGGTAATACGGACGAGTTGGTGATATGGAAGATTTGGCAATAAAGACGAGCCGATAATAAGGACAAGTTGGTATTGTAGACGAGTTGGGTGTATCGTCGAGTTGGGAATATGGACGACTTGGAAATGTGCATGAGTTGGCAATGTGGATGAGTTGGTAAAATTGACAAGTTGGGAAAATGGACAAGTGGGCACTATGAACGAGTTCGCATTATGGACGAGTTGGCAGTGAAGACGAGTTAGTAATACGGACAAGATGGTAATGAAGACGACTTGGAAATACGGACGAGTTGGTGATATGGAAGATTTGGCAATAAAGACGAGCTGATAGAACATGGACAAGGGGGCAATGTGGACGAGTTGGTATTATGGACGAGTTGGCAATGAAGACGAGTTGGTAATACGGACAAGTTGGTATTATGGACGAGTTGTCAATGTGGACGAGTTGGGAATATGGACGAGTTGGGAATGTGGATGAGTTGGCAAAATGAACAAGTTGGGAACACGGACGAGTGGGCAATGAAGACGACTTGGTAATACAGACGAGTTGTCAACGTGGACAAGTTGAGAATATGGACGAGTTGGAAACGTGGATGAGTTGGCAAAATGAACAAGTTGGGAATATGGACGAGTTGGCAATAAAGACGAGCTGATAATAAGGACGAGTTTGTATTGTAGACGAGTTGGGTGTATCGTCGAGTTGGGAATATGGACGAGTTAGAAATGTGGATGAGTTGGCAATGTAGACGACTTGGAATTGTGGACGAGTTGGGCATATGGACAAGTTGGAAATGTGGACGGGTTGTATTTGTGGACGAGTTAGCAATATGCACGAGTTGGCATTGTTGATGAGTTGGAATTGAAGACGAGTTGGCAATGTAGATGAGTTTGGTGTATGGACGAGTTGGTAATGTGGACGACATGGCATTGTGGACGAGGTGGGAACATGGACGAGTTGGAAATATGGATGAGTCGTATTTGTGGACGAGTTAGCATTGTGGACGAGCAAGTAATATGGACGCGTTGGCATTGTGGATGAGTTGGGAATATAAACGAGTTGGCAATGAAGACAACTTGGTAATACGGACGAGTTGGTGATATGGAAGATTTGGCAATAAAGACGAGCTGATAATAAGGACAAGTTGGTATTGTAGACGAGTTGGGTGTATCGTCGAGTTGGGAATATGGACGAGTTGGAAATGTGGATGAGTTGGCAATGTGAATGAGTTGGTAAAATTGACAAGTTGAGAACATGGACAAGGGGGCAATGTGGACGAGTTGGTATTATGGACGAGTTGGCAATGAAGACGAGTTGGTAATACGGACAAGTTGGTATTATAGACGAGTTGTCAATGTGGACGAGTTGTGAATATGGAGGAGTTGGGAATGTGGATGAGTTGGCAAAATGAACAAGTTGGGAACACGGACGAGTGGGCAATGAAGACGACTTGGTAATACGGACGAGTTGTCAACGTGGACAAGTTGAGAATATGGACGAGTTGGAAACGTGGATGAGTTGGCAAAATGAACAAGTTGGGAATATGGACGAGTTGGCAATAAAGACGAGCTGATAATAAGGACGAGTTTGTATTGTAGACGAGTTGGGTGTATCGTCGAGTTGGGAATATGGACGAGTTAGAAATGTGGATGAGTTAGCAATGTAGACGACTTGGAATTGTGGACGAGTTGGGCATATGGACAAGTTGGAAATGTGGACGGGTTGTATTTGTGGACGAGTTAGCAATATGCACGAGTTGGCATTGTTGATGAGTTAGAAATGAAGACGAGTTGGCAATGTAGATGAGTTTGGTGTATGGACGAGTTGGTAATGTGGACGACTTGGCATTGTGGACGAGGTGGGAACATGGACGAGTTGGAAATGTGGATGAGTCGTATTTGTGGACGAGTTAGCATTGTGGACGAGCAAGTAATATGGACGCGTTGGCATTGTGGATGAGTTGGGAATATAAACGAGTTGGCAATGAAGACGAGTTGGTAATACGTACGAGTTGATAATATGGACGAGTTGATAATATGGACGAGATTGGCAATAAAGACGAGTTAATAATAAGGACGAGTTGGTATTGTACACGAGTTGGAAATGTGGACGAGTTAGCAATATGGATTAGTTTTCATTGTGGACGAGTTGGGAATATGGATGAGTTGGCAATAAAGACAAGTTGGTAATATGAACGAGTTGGCAATGTAGATGAGTTGGGTGTATGAACGAGTGGGCAATGTGAACGATTTGGCATTGTGTACGAGTTGAGAATGTGGACGAGTTGGGAATATGGACGAGTTGGAAATGTGGACGAGTTGTATTTGTGGACGAGTTGGCATTGTGGACGAGTAAGCAATATGGACGCGTTGGAATTGTGGACGAGTTGGTAATATGGACGAGGTGGCATTGTGGACGAATTGAGAATATGGACGAGTTGCCAATGGAGACGAATTGATATCTATAAACGTTTTTTACTCTATATTTCATACAATTGCGTTTTGTAACATTTTTTATTATCGATATTGTGAAATATTTACGATTATAAATGAATACATAAACAGTTACGCACTCCATGATTTCCTTTTTAAAACCTGCGTAGTGAGAGACCAAATCTGTCGTTTCAATTCATGTGCTATTTCTGGAAATTGATAGAAATCGATCAAATCGATAAATTGATGTCCTGAAGAAAGAACAACAAATTAAAATTCACCAATCTTATGTTCGGTCCTATGAAAATATGTCAATTATTTTTTTAAGATATGGGACTATTGTAATGAATTATATTTTTCCATAAATCGAATAATATGCATTTTATTTGTGAAACAGATCAGCAGATCACATGTCATTAATGCACAAGTTATTTTTACAAAAGAGTTGAAAAAATTGTCACGATGAAGCTGGCAGTTGGCTATCAGGCCTGCCTCTAGCGTGGCATGTTTTAACGTTTTTAGGGTTCCGTACCCAAAGGGTAAAAACGGGACGGGACCGGGACTTCGCTGTCCGTCCGTCCATCCGTCCGTCCGTCCGTCTGTCACCAGGCTGTATCTCAAGAACGGTGATAGCTAGACGGTTGAAATTTTCACAGACGATGTATTTCTATTGCCGCTATAACAACAAATACTAAAAATAAAATAAATATTTAAGGGGGGCTCCCATACAACAAACAGGATTGGTTGCGTTAACTTTGCACCTCATTTGTATGGGGCGATGTACATACCAGGTGCAAACTTAACTTAACCACTTAAGGATGAAAAGTTTGTACGGAACCCTCGGTGCACGAGTCTGACTCGCACTTGACCGGTTTTTTAAAACATCATTTTAATGTGTTTTTTTACAGTATTAATTTATTCTTCGTTCCCCAAAAACTTCTTATCGATAAAGTATTTATTTTCTGTAACACTACCGGATTTCCATATTCTAGCGGCGGCGGTTCGACGCCGCAACGGGTCTCTAGTTATATTTATTACTGTCTGATAAAAATTAAGAGTGCCTACAATTTTTAGAGCAATTGTGAAGGGTCACATTTAAGGCCTTTGCTGGTAAGTTTAAAGTTTTAGTCAAGTTGTTAATAATTCTCTTTTTTCGTTTTCAGCCAATAAAATGTTCATAGACGGCAATGTAATTTTTCTTTCGATTTTGCGGGTAAAATACTCTCACTTGCAATTTTTGCCTTGGCTCGTATATAGGGCGGTGTTAAATCTATTCTGGTAGCATCAGAATCCATCATTTTCTATCAAAAACTCTTATTTTATAAATCTTACGTGTCATTTATACATAATTAAAACAATCTTGAATGAAAAAGAAAGTTTTACTTTTAATTGTAATATTTTTTTTCAAGATGGCGTCGGCAGTCATCATTCAGCCAAATCAAAAGAAATAGTTTTAATATTTCAGAAGAGATATGATAATGTTAAACAGTAATTTAATTGATTCCAAACAATAAACATCGTGAATCTGTTTTTAGGTCTTTAAATTTCATATAATTGTAAATAAATATATTATTTAATACACAAAAATAGCGATTATTCATAATTATTATGAATTTATAAAGCAGCGCGTGGGTCACGCTTAATACTGTATTTTCTAATCTGTGACAATACTTTTCTTTTTAATTTTTATAGGTCACGCATAATACTCATTTGCTCATTAAATAATAGTCACTCAGACAACTTATTAAAACAGTTTTTGAATATTTTTAATAGATAACCCTTTGATTGATCCAATATGCAATTTAAATATTTTAAGCATAATTATAAGATATACACTTGCAATGCTGTATGAGGTAATAAATAAAGTCGGAAAGTGATTGACCTTTGTTTGGATGTATGAGACATGAAGTGTTAGTACAACAGAAAATTAAAAAAAATTGAAAAGTAAATAATAATAATAATAACTTGACTTGGCTCACGAGGTGACCGCCATGTGGGATGTTGACTCGACGATCATTGTCCCGATAGTCGTTTCGGCGAACGGTCTTATAGCGAAGAGTCTCGACAAACATCTTAAGAGACTCTCGCTAGATGGCTGGATCAAGGGCCAGATACAGAAGGCGGTACTCCTGGACACGGCGCGCATTGTCAGGAGGTTCCTCTCTCTGCAGCCCTAACCACCGGTAGCCTGGGCCCTGCCCCGCTGCCGGCGGCACTCTAGGTTAGGTTTTTTATAATGTGTTTATATATTTTGTAATTTCTTTATTGTATTTTACTTTTTATATACATATATTGTAAAAACCTAACCTGAGATACGAAATAAATAAAGGAATAATAATAAAAACTGTATGTATTATGTATTAAAAACTTATTTTTTAATACAGTTGCTCAAAAAGGGGTACTTTTCGTAGCTGCAAATCGTGCGAAAAGTTGGATATTTCGAACTAGTGCTTTTTACTTTTCACATTTTTTTAATTTTCTGTTGTACTAACACTTCATGTCTCATACATCCAAACAAAGGTCAATCACTTTCCGACTTTATTTATTACGTCATACAGCATTGCAGGTGTATATCTTATAATTATGCTTAAAATATTAAAATTGCATATTGGATCAATCAAAGGGTTTCTAATAAAAATATTCAAAAACGGTATTAATAATTTGTCTGAGTGACTATTATTTAATGAGCAAATGAGTATTATGCGTGACCTATAAAAATTAAAAAGAAAAGTATTGTCACAGATTAGAAAATACAGTATTAAGCGTGACCCACGCGCTGCTTTATAAATTCATAATAATTATGAATAATCGCTATTTTTGTGTATTAAATAATATATTTATTTACTATTAAATATGAAATGTAAAGAACTAAAAACAGATTCACGATGTTTATTGTTTGGAATCAATTAAATTACTGTGTAACATTATCATATCTCTTCTGAAATATTAAAACAATTTCTTTTGATTTGGCTGAATGATGACAGCCGACGCCATCTTGAAAAAAAATATTACAATTAAAAGTAAAACTTTCTTTTTCATTCAAGATTGTTTTAATTATGTGTAAATGACACGTAAGATTTATAAAATAAGAGTTTTTGATAGAAAATGATGGATTCTGATGTTACCAGAATAGATTTAACACCGCCCTATATACGAGCCAAGGCAAAAATTGCAAGTGAGAGTATTTAACCGCAAAATCGAAAGAAAAATTACATTGCCGTCTATGAACATTTTATTGGCTGGAAACGAGAAAAATCTTGCGGCTCAGGCCAAGACTCCTCGGGACTCGTTCAAAATGACATACTTTCCACACTTGCATCAAAAACTACTATATTTATAACCTTTTATTTTCCAGGGTTGCGAGCCAATGTGCATCGGTGCAGGCGTGGCCCACTTCCTCAACTGTCTGCTGGGCGCGAGTCCGTCGCCCGCCGTCAGCGGCGCGGAGGCGGTGGGGCCGGCGCGCGGCGGGCGCGGCGGCCGCGGGCGCCGGCCCCGCCGCCCCCCGCAGCCCGCCTCGCCGCTGCCCGAGTGGCAGAGCCTCGCCCCCAAGGCGCTGTTCTCGCAGATCAAGCAGGAGCTCAAGGTGAGACACTAATCGTGTCCGGCGCCCGCCGTCAGCGGCGCGGAGGCGGTGGGGCCGGCGCGAGGCGGCCGCGGGCGCCGGCCCCGCCGCCCCCCGCAGCCCGCCTCGCCGCTGCCCGAGTGGCAGAGCCTCGCCCCCAAGGCGCTGTTCTCGCAGATCAAGCAGGAGCTCAAGGTGAGAGACACTTCCTCAACTGTCTGCTGGGCGCGAGTCCGGCGCCCGCCGTCAGCGGCGCGGAGGCGGTGGGGCCGGCGCGAGGCGGGCGAGGCGGCCGCGGGCGCCGGCCCCGCCGCCCCCCGCAGCCCGCCTCGCCGCTGCCCGAGTGGCAGAGCCTCGCCCCCAAGGCGCTGTTCTCGCAGATCAAGCAGGAGCTCAAGGTGAGACACTAATCGTGTCCGGCGCCCGCCGTCAGCGGCGCGGAGGCGGTGGGGCCGGCGCGAGGCGGGCGAGGCGGCCGCGGGCGCCGGCCCCGCCGCCCCCCGCAGCCCGCCTCGCCGCTGCCCGAGTGGCAGAGCCTCGCCCCCAAGGCGCTGTTCTCGCAGATCAAGCAGGAGCTCAAGGTGAGACACTAATCGTGTCCGGCGCCCGCCGTCAGCGGCGCGGAGGCGGTGGGGCCGGCGCGAGGCGGGCGAGGCGGCCGCGGGCGCCGGCCCCGCCGCCCCCCGCAGCCCGCCTCGCCGCTGCCCGAGTGGCAGAGCCTCGCCCCCAAGGCGCTGTTCTCGCAGATCAAGCAGGAGCTCAAGGTGAGACACTAATCGTGTCCGGCGCCCGCCGTCAGCGGCGCGGAGGCGGTGGGGCCGGCGCGAGGCGGCCGCGGGCGCCGGCCCCGCCGCCCCCCGCAGCCCGCCTCGCCGCTGCCCGAGTGGCAGAGCCTCGCCCCCAAGGCGCTGTTCTCGCAGATCAAGCAGGAGCTCAAGGTGAGACACTAATCGTGTCCGGCGCCCGCCGTCAGCGGCGCGGAGGCGGTGGGGCCGGCGCGAGGCGGCCGCGGGCGCCGGCCCCGCCGCCCCCCGCAGCCCGCCTCGCCGCTGCCCGAGTGGCAGAGCCTCGCCCCCAAGGCGCTGTTCTCGCAGATCAAGCAGGAGCTCAAGGTGAGACACTAATCGTGTCCGGCGCCCGCCGTCAGCGGCGCGGAGGCGGTGGGGCCGGCGCGAGGCGGCCGCGGGCGCCGGCCCCGCCGCCCCCCGCAGCCCGCCTCGCCGCTGCCCGAGTGGCAGAGCCTCGCCCCCAAGGCGCTGTTCTCGCAGATCAAGCAGGAGCTCAAGGTGAGACACTAATCGTGTCCGGCGCCCGCCGTCAGCGGCGCGGAGGCGGTGGGGCCGGCGCGAGGCGGCCGCGGGCGCCGGCCCCGCCGCCCCCCGCAGCCCGCCTCGCCGCTGCCCGAGTGGCAGAGCCTCGCCCCCAAGGCGCTGTTCTCGCAGATCAAGCAGGAGCTCAAGGTGAGACACTAATCGTGTCCGGCGCCCGCCGTCAGCGGCGCGGAGGCGGTGGGGCCGGCGCGAGGCGGCCGCGGGCGCCGGCCCCGCCGCCCCCCGCAGCCCGCCTCGCCGCTGCCCGAGTGGCAGAGCCTCGCCCCCAAGGCGCTGTTCTCGCAGATCAAGCAGGAGCTCAAGGTGAGACACTAATCGTGTCCGGCGCCCGCCGTCAGCGGCGCGGAGGCGGTGGGGCCGGCGCGAGGCGGCCGCGGGCGCCGGCCCCGCCGCCCCCCGCAGCCCGCCTCGCCGCTGCCCGAGTGGCAGAGCCTCGCCCCCAAGGCGCTGTTCTCACAGATCAAGCAGGAGCTCAAGGTGAGACACTAATCGTGTCCGGCGCCCGCCGTCAGCGGCGCGGAGGCGGTGGGGCCGGCGCGAGGCGGCCGCGGGCGCCGGCCCCGCCGCCCCCCGCAGCCCGCCTCGCCGCTGCCCGAGTGGCAGAGCCTCGCCCCCAAGGCGCTGTTCTCGCAGATCAAGCAGGAGCTCAAGGTGAGACACTAATCGTGTCCGGCGCCCGCCGTCAGCGGCGCGGAGGCGGTGGGGCCGGCGCGAGGCGGGCGAGGCGGCCGCGGGCGCCGGCCCCGCCGCCCCCCGCAGCCCGCCTCGCCGCTGCCCGAGTGGCAGAGCCTCGCCCCCAAGGCGCTGTTCTCGCAGATCAAGCAGGAGCTCAAGGTGAGACACTAATCGTGTCCGGCGCCCGCCGTCAGCGGCGCGGAGGCGGTGGGGCCGGCGCGAGGCGGCCGCGGGCGCCGGCCCCGCCGCCCCCCGCAGCCCGCCTCGCCGCTGCCCGAGTGGCAGAGCCTCGCCCCCAAGGCGCTGTTCTCGCAGATCAAGCAGGAGCTCAAGGTGAGACACTAATCGTGTCCGGCGCCCGCCGTCAGCGGCGCGGAGGCGGTGGGGCCGGCGCGAGGCGGCCGCGGGCGCCGGCCCCGCCGCCCCCCGCAGCCCGCCTCGCCGCTGCCCGAGTGGCAGAGCCTCGCCCCCAAGGCGCTGTTCTCGCAGATCAAGCAGGAGCTCAAGGTGAGACACTAATCGTGTCCGGCGCCCGCCGTCAGCGGCGCGGAGGCGGTGGGGCCGGCGCGAGGCGGGCGAGGCGGCCGCGGGCGCCGGCCCCGCCGCCCCCCGCAGCCCGCCTCGCCGCTGCCCGAGTGGCAGAGCCTCGCCCCCAAGGCGCTGTTCTCGCAGATCAAGCAGGAGCTCAAGGTGAGACACTAATCGTGTCCGGCGCCCGCCGTCAGCGGCGCGGAGGCGGTGGGGCCGGCGCGAGGCGGCCGCGGGCGCCGGCCCCGCCGCCCCCCGCAGCCCGCCTCGCCGCTGCCCGAGTGGCAGAGCCTCGCCCCCAAGGCGCTGTTCTCGCAGATCAAGCAGGAGCTCAAGGTGAGACACTAATCGTGTCCGGCGCCCGCCGTCAGCGGCGCGGAGGCGGTGGGGCCGGCGCGAGGCGGCCGCGGGCGCCGGCCCCGCCGCCCCCCGCAGCCCGCCTCGCCGCTGCCCGAGTGGCAGAGCCTCGCCCCCAAGGCGCTGTTCTCGCAGATCAAGCAGGAGCTCAAGGTGAGACACTAATCGTGTCCGGCGCCCGCCGTCAGCGGCGCGGAGGCGGTGGGGCCGGCGCGAGGCGGCCGCGGGCGCCGGCCCCGCCGCCCCCCGCAGCCCGCCTCGCCGCTGCCCGAGTGGCAGAGCCTCGCCCCCAAGGCGCTGTTCTCGCAGATCAAGCAGGAGCTCAAGGTGAGACACTAATCGTGTCCGGCGCCCGCCGTCAGCGGCGCGGAGGCGGTGGGGCCGGCGCGAGGCGGCCGCGGGCGCCGGCCCCGCCGCCCCCCGCAGCCCGCCTCGCCGCTGCCCGAGTGGCAGAGCCTCGCCCCCAAGGCGCTGTTCTCGCAGATCAAGCAGGAGCTCAAGGTCATCATCCTCCTAGCCTTTGTCCCATTTTTTTGAGAATGAATTCTCAATCGGGGTCGGCTACCTAAATCCCAAGATGTGGCGTAGGCACTAGTTTTTACGAAAGCGACTGCCATCTGACCTTCCAACCCAGAGGGGAAACTAGGCCTTATTGGGCTTAGGTGGTTTCCTCACGATGTTTTCCTTCACCGAAAAGCGAGTGGTAAATATCAAATGACATTCCGTACATAAGTTCCGAAAAACTCATTGGTACGGGCCGGGTTCGAACCTGCGACCTCCGGATTGAAAGTCGCATGCCCTAACCACTAGCCTACCACTAATCGTAACTAAACTCCATTGGGACCACAGACCACCTCCACTAGACGGAGCATGTAAGGCGACCCGTAGGCGAGCCGCGCGCACCAACGATATGGTACGGCAGAACATTAAAGTATCAACACGGCGGCCACCGTTTAGTTGCGTCCTTGTTTATGAGGTCTCTCTACACCACTTAACACTACAATTTACCATGTTATTTATTTAATTTCTTTTTTCGTTGACGTACGCATGGATCATAAACATGGACGCAACTAAACGGTGGCCGCCGTGTTGATACTTTAATGTTCTGCCGTACCATATCGTTGGTGCGCGCGGGTCGCCTTATATGCTCCGTCTAGTGGGGGTTGTCTGTGGACTAGCATGTAGGAGATTATGATGTGCCATTGATATATACTGGGAGAACTATGTCCCTTGTGCTTGTTACATGCCCATTTTCTACCACTGGTCGAGCCAGCCCTACCACTGTTCAGCCACTGGTAGACATGACATGATACGTGGCATCTAGTAGATTCGTTCAAACATTAGCGATACCCTGAGCGGCCGCAACTCGTGGCAATATCATCGGTAACCCTTAAAGGTTTACGGCCCGGCCACGACTTTGGCGGCAAGCGACAGCGGCGAGCGTCAGCCATACGAGTGAGCGAGACGCCGCGCTCGGCCCTTCCGCTTCCACCTATGGCCGCCGCTTGTAGCCGAAGTCGTTGCATGTCCTTTATGGTAAAGCAGATCCAACATAACACGAGATGTAAGACACTATCAGCAGTTCACTCATTATCATTAAGAAACAGATTCGAATATGTACACATTGGTCATTCGTATCTTGATGTTTAATCGTATTTTTTTTCGTTTCCAGGCATATTGGGGTTATGAACTTGTTGCTGATAACATGGAGAATGTTATTGAAAAACACGGCCTCCAGAAGATATCACTCCTCAGGTGGGTTTCACGATAATAAGAGCTTTCGTGTTATGATTTGTAATGGTTTTAATAGATTTCAACATAATATAATTACTTTTGCAGGTCGTTTGCATTGAAAGTAGGTCTTCAAATTATGCTTCGGGAATATGACTTCGACAGCAAGAACAAGGCCACGTTCTCTAGCGCCGACATCATGAATATCTTCCCCGTTGTTAAACATATCAATCCTAGGGTAAGAAATATTTTATATAAGTAAATTACCAATTTAGGCTAAAATAATAAAAATTGGTTGTCTGTTAATTCGGTTTACGGACGATAATTTTACGTGATAACGTCATAATAAATAAATAATAATCATCATCATTCTCCTAGCCTTTTTGTCCCATTTTTTTTTTGAGAATGAATTCTCAATCGGGGTCGGCTACCTAAATCCCAAGATGTGGCGTAGGCACTAATAAATAAATAATAATATAAATAAATAAATATCGGACAACCTCACACAAATCAATCTAGTCCCAAATTAAGCTAAAGAAGGCTTGTGTTATGGGTACTAGACGACGATATACGTACTTATCTAGAAAAATATATACTTAAATACATAGAACAACCATGACCCAAGCACAAATATTCGAGTACATCACACAAATATTTGCCCTGGCCGGGATTCGAACCCGGGACCGCCGGCTCAGTAGGCAGGTGTCTACAAACCGAGCCAAACGCGTCGTCAAAATAAGAAAACATTAATGAAAAATTGCATACTTTTATGAATTGAATGCCGGCCGATGGAGTGGAAGAGAGATGGATCCGTCACAAGCCGAACGCTTAGGCCGATCGTGCCTCTCTATCGCTTGTTCCGCGCTCTCGCTTGCACGCTCGGCTCAGGCGGAACGTGACAATGAGTCATGCTTTTTCGTGCGTGCAGCCGGCGTTCATCGATTTATAAGAAGTTATCACGTCAATAATGTTCAAATATAAAACGTAATCATAGCATTCGCAGTGCAAAAGTTGATTACTAATTTAAATGGGAATTCTGTCTTGAGCTTTTTTCAATACTGTCAAACTGGTTGATCAAACCAAAAAGATTTCGCCTTCGAAATATATGCCCCAATAATCCATACTTCCATACTAATATTATAAATGCGAAAGTGTGTCTGTCTGTCTGTCTGTCTGTTACCGCTTCACGCTTAAACAGCTGAACCGACTTAGATGAAATTTGGTATGGAGATAGTATGAGACCCGGGAAGGACATAGGATACTTTTCATCCCGAATAAATTTAGTGTTCCCGTGGGATGAGCGGGTTACACCGCGGGGCACAGCTAGTCTTTAATAAACCTTTCTTTTCCAGGCATCAGACGCCTACAATTTCTACACGACGGGCCAGAACAAAATCCAAGCGGGCTCCGTGTCCGAGGGCCACGAACTGATCGCCGAAGCGCTGAACCTGCTCAACAACGTGTACGGCGCCATGCACGGCGAGATCGCTCAGTGCCTGCGGATGGTCGCGCGACTCTGCTACGTCACTGGGGAACACAGAGACGCGATGGCGTACCAGCAGAAGGCCGTGCTCATGTCTGAGAGGGTCAACGGCATCGACCATCCTTACACTATCACCGAATATGTAAGTATCCTTTCGGAACGTTATTGTATACATACCTATGGAGATGAATTCGTGAATGTCCGAGATCGCAGACGTGTACGGCGCCATGCACGGGGAGATCGCTCAGTGCCTGCGGATGGTCGCGCGACTCTGCTACGTCACTGGGGAACACAGAGACGCGATGGCGTACCAGCAGAAGGCCGTGCTCATGTCTGAGAGGGTCAACGGCATCGACCATCCTTACACTATCACCGAATATGTAAGTATCCTTTCGGAACGTTATTGTATACATACCTTGGGAGATGAATTCGTGAATGTCCGAGATCGCAGACGTGTACGGCGCCATGCACGGGGAGATCGCTCAGTGCCTGCGGATGGTGGCGCGACTCTGCTACGTCACTGGCGAGCACAGAGACGCGATGGCGTATCAGCAGAAGGCCGTGCTCATGTCTGAGAGGGTCAACGGCATCGACCATCCTTACACTATCACCGAGTATGTAAGTATCCTTTCGGAACGTTATTGTATATCACATACCTAGGGAGATGAATTCGTGAATGTCCGAGATCGCAGACGTGTACGGCGCCATGCACGGAGAGATCGCTCAGTGCCTGCGGATGGTCGCGCGGCTCTGCTACGTCACTGGGGAACACAGAGACGCGATGGCGTACCAGCAGAAGGCCGTGCTCATGTCTGAGAGGGTCAACGGCATCGACCATCCTTACACTATCACCGAATATGTAAGTATCCTTTCGGAACGTTATTGTATACATACCTAGGGAGATGAATTCGTGAATGTCCGAGATCGCAGACGTGTACGGCGCCATGCACGGGGAGATCGCTCAGTGCCTGCGGATGGTCGCGCGGCTCTGCTACGTCACTGGCGAACACAGAGACGCGATGGCGTATCAGCAGAAGGCCGTGCTCATGTCTGAGAGGGTCAACGGCATCGACCATCCTTACACTATCACCGAATATGTAAGTATCCTTTCGGAACGTTATTGTATATCACATACCTAGGGAGATGAATTCGTGAATGTCCGAGATCGCAGACGTGTACGGCGCCATGCACGGGGAGATCGCTCAGTGCCTGCGGATGGTCGCGCGACTCTGCTACGTCACTGGCGAGCACAGAGACGCGATGGCGTATCAGCAGAAGGCCGTGCTCATGTCTGAGAGGGTCAACGGCATCGACCATCCTTACACTATCACCGAATATGTAAGTATACTTGAACGTTATAGTACATTACATACCTAGGGAGGTGAATTCGTGAATGTCCGAGATCGCACACGTGTACGGCGCCATGCACGGGGAGATCGCTCAGTGCCTGCGGATGGTCGCGCGGCTCTGCTACGTCACTGGCGAACACAGAGACGCGATGGCGTACCAGCAGAAGGCCGTGCTCATGTCGGAGAGGGTCAACGGCATCGACCATCCTTACACTATCACCGAATATGTAAGTATCCTTTCGGAACGTTATTGTATATCACATACCTAGGGAGATGAATTCGTGAATGTCCGAGATCGCAGACGTGTACGGCGCCATGCACGGGGAGATCGCTCAGTGCCTGCGGATGGTCGCGCGACTCTGCTACGTCACTGGCGAGCACAGAGACGCGATGGCGTATCAGCAGAAGGCCGTGCTCATGTCTGAGAGGGTCAACGGCATCGACCATCCTTACACTATCACCGAATATGTAAGTATACTTGAACGTTATAGTACATTACATACCTAGGGAGGTGAATTCGTGAATGTCCGAGATCGCACACGTGTACGGCGCCATGCACGGGGAGATCGCTCAGTGCCTGCGGATGGTCGCGCGGCTCTGCTACGTCACTGGCGAACACAGAGACGCGATGGCGTACCAGCAGAAGGCCGTGCTCATGTCGGAGAGGGTCAACGGCATCGACCATCCTTACACTATCACCGAATATGTAAGTATCCTTTCGGAACGTTATTGTATATCACATACCTAGGGAGATGAATTCGTGAATGTCCGAGATCGCAGACGTGTACGGCGCCATGCACGGGGAGATCGCTCAGTGCCTGCGGATGGTGGCGCGACTCTGCTACGTCACTGGCGAGCACAGAGACGCGATGGCGTACCAGCAGAAGGCCGTGCTCATGTCTGAGAGGGTCAACGGCATCGACCATCCTTACACTATCACCGAATATGTAAGATTTCCGGAACGTTATTGTATATCACATACCTAGGGAGATGAATACGTGAATGTCCGAGATCGCAGGTGTCATAAATATGCGATCTGGGGCTTTACGAATTACTGCCCGTGCTCTATCTAAAGTTTTACGTTTGCCTTGGCCAGGAAGCGAGATTTTCTCCCCACGCTTTCTGGTCGGCACTCTTGAATAATGTCCCAACGGGCATCGGAGCTTGCTACGAGTAATTAGTTTATAATGTGCGGTATCGTTGTTTCAGTCTCACCTAGCGCTGTACTGCTTCGCCAACGGCCAAGTGAGCACGGCGCTGAAACTGCTGTACCGTGCGCGCTACCTCGCGCTGCTCGTCTGCGGCGAGAACCACCCCGAGATGGCGCTGCTCGACGTAAGCCACTTTACTTTAGCGCTAGTTCAGACACGGCGGGAACCGCGCGATTATAGAATCGCACGGAAATCGCGCGGGTCTTATTTATATGAGTTAGTTAGTAATCGTTCAGACATAACCATAATCGCGCGGTTCCCGCCGTGTCTAAATGCGCCCTAACTAACTCATATAAATAAGACCCGCGCGATTTCCGTGCGATTCTATAATCGCGCGGTTCCCGCCGTGTCTGAACGCGCCCTAAGGGCCTTATCACACTTGCGATTTGCGAGCGTATTTTCCTATACAAATAAGCGACGCGGCGAACACGCTGCGCGATCGCCTTCATACAAAATACGCTCGCAAATCGCAAGTGTAATA
Organism: Apotomis betuletana; assembly: GCA_932273695.1. Lineage (NCBI taxonomy): Eukaryota > Metazoa > Arthropoda > Insecta > Lepidoptera > Tortricidae > Apotomis > Apotomis betuletana. Next base: position 10,249,183 of record OW026309.1, on the reverse strand, counting down.
AGGCTCTTACTGCCACTCTCAACATTGGCATTTACCGCTGTCAGTGGTACTAATTACTGTTCAGGCCCGTGGCAATATCATCGGATTCAGAGTACACGGTCCACTTGGGCTGGGAACCCTCTTCTGTTGGGGACCTGTGGCATTTTTGACTGTCTTGCCAGGCATTGACAAAGTCGCAAGTAGCACTTTTACGGGGTTCTCTATCGTTTGCCCGAATTTCATATGCCATAATCTATCACTTGCCATAATATTCATTTGCCATAAATCTATTTTTCTCTGTATGCTGTAACTTTTCGGGATTGTCATAAAACAAACCTAACCTAACCTAATGATTTCTCCATGAATACTATTAAAGAAATCCCGAAGAGTTCATGTGAAGTGTGGTAGCACGGGGATAATGATACGACGAAGCTCGGTGTTAGAATGAACTCATTTATTAGAAAAATTAGGTTCTTATATACTAAACAACATATGATCCTTGCACGTGATCTGCACAGCAAATGGCCTTGTTAGTCAAGGTTCTATCTGTTCCCTTGAACCGACACGTGTTTATCATTTATGATTTACATCAGCTGTGGGCTATACCGCATCTCTCCCCTTATTTTTGAGACAAAAATAGTAAAAATTTTGAAACTGTTTTTGGCTTATATAATACTTAATCTACTTATGTCTATGGTATACAAAATTAATATGGAGTTGTTTACTTTTTAGATGAGAATACAAACAGTGAAGTTTCTTTTGAAGTCGGTTAAAATAAGCTTCATACTAAATGGTTTACAAAGTGGTTCTTATCTTAGTGGTATTGTAATGTTTACATTCCATGTGCCCTATATGGGTATGGCTGATATTGTTACATTCATACTTGCAATACATATCATGTTTCTTAGTGGCTACTTGTGATGTGGTAGTGGTTATTATTTTATTTATACATAGAAAGGTTTAGTTCTATTTTTATGCACTATGTGCTCTTTACCTAAAACTAATATTTTTACGTTAGTACCTAGGTCTAAAATTACAGTATATGGTCCCTTATACACTGGGTCCATCTTATCTCTAACCTCCTTTCGGACTTATATTAAATCTCCTATATTATAGTTACAATAACTGATTAAAACTAAATAGTAAAAAAAAATATTGTATCTATATATCTATGTATAACTTTTAATTCATACTCCGTAAACTATCTTAATCTAAATACGCATTAACTATACTAATCGCTAATAGAATCTTATAACCTAATATTTATTTTAATAACTTGGCTTAATTGTATAACTTCTTATCATTATTTTACGAATATAAAACATTAAGTTTAATTCTAAATATCCTATTTTCTTTATGCTTTTATTTTACGTTATCTTTATAACTACTAACTTTTTTAACACTTTAATTTAATACAATCGGGGTTCCTGTTGCAGTTTTTGCAAATTGTACCTTATTCTCTCGCGAGCAAAGCTCGATTCGTACACGATAGAGACACACAGTGTCGCCAATGCGGCGCGGCAGGTATATGATTTCACTCTTATTTGTATGCGCTTATGATACATTGTATCACTGATTGGGGAAGCTAAGGTTACACAGCGCGTGGTCGGCCGACCGTATTTACATATACACCTATTTATGTGTATAGGAATTCCATAAAGGTATACAAGGATTTGAAGAGCGCGCGCGCATATAATATTAATATGTAATATATGCATTACATATGTTCAGGCGGTTCTTTTAACACTCCATGTCTTTCATAGACATTCCAGGTGTCCAAGGATCTTCACGATTGATGCTCGATCGAATCATGACCAGATTTCAAGGATTCCGCGCCTGCCTTGTATCCTGGTGTACCTTGCAATTACATGCCTACTTGCGATGTTACTCAGTGGTAACGTACTCACAAGCGACATTATTTCCCGTTACTTTGAAATCATATAACTGTGGTGTCATTTTATTTTGTTTTTTAGTATTTACACCCGAAATAAAACGTTATTACGTTTTTTTCTCTCTTGTAATGCCTTAAGTGGCTTTTATGCCGTAAAACTTCATCAAATAAGAATTTCAATAGCTCTTAGGTGATCAGGCTAATCGCTCATCGAAATACTTATCAATTTAATTTGGGTTTTCCCCGTTACGTAATATAATTGTTATTTATTTAAACACATATTCTTCATTAATTATCAGTTAATGTTATTAAAAGTAATTAATAATATAGTTCTCGAGTAAAATGTTAACACAGTATAAGTTTTTTAAATTTAATAACACACATTTTTAATTTTTGCATTATTTTTGTGAAATGCATCAATTAGGGTTTTTAAATACTTTGCATGTCTTCGTCTTTGAGTTTATTTTTTTTATTTTTCTTCTCTTTTGCAACATTTATAAGGTACGTAATTAAGTGTGCACTTTGGCTTCACTTTACTGGTTCGGAATACAACACTTTTTAGTGGTTTGTCGACCTTGTACATTTTTTTGTACATATTACAGTTTAGGGTATACTTTGTATCCCTGCAGGGTATCCCTGCCTGTCTTGTACCTTGTTATGTATGCATGCTTATCAGCTGAGCGGCGCCTCTCTCGGGTCACCGCTGATGACGACAGGTGTATCGTCATCAGAAAAATAAACTCATTCTCAAAACCCTTTAAAGTACATAAGAGTGTTATAATTTTAATGCAATAAAAAAAAAAAACAAGACATTAAAAAAAATTACGTCCATAATTTAAAGTCCATTAAGTCTTTGTACTGCGCGAATATTGTGTTTGTGTCGAGCAACTTGACACGTTATTACAGCTGAGCCTTCCATTCCTTATCTGGAGGCAGGTTGGTCATTGTGTTTACACATCAACTGACCTACTTATTAAATTCTATTTATATCCTACATAATTAATCCTATAAAAATGTAATGATCGTAACAATAACGTTATTCTACAGTAAAGTTGTACCTCCAGTCATGTTGTGATGCTGGTGCTGATGCTGCTGGTAACTGCTGCTGGACGCTCTGCTCCGGCCTGCTGTCGCTGCCTCTGGCTAGCCGCTCAAAATGTCCCGCTGACGTCACGTGATCGTGACTCTGTCGTTGAAGCTGACTTGGCGTCGTCGGAGGGCCCGTTTTAATCGGGGATGCCGTCCTCTGCATAGGTCTTCTTTTGCTTCAAAATTTTTCTTTTTCGGGTGGCACTTGGTTGTGCTGGTTCCGGCTGGCAGGCTGGCTGGTATGCTGAGACGAGCTGGGTCGGCCTCTATACTGTGCTCGCAGCTGAGTCGGGTGGCCTTTATGCTGCGCCCGCAGCGGGGGCTGCCTCGAAGCGTTGGGTTGCCTCGAGCAGCCCCACTGGCAGGGTCGCCATGAAGTGTGGTAGCACGGGGATAATGATACGACGAAGCTCGGTGTTAGAATGAACTCATTTATTAGAAAAATTAGGTTCTTATATACTAAACAACATATGATCCTTGCACGTGATCTGCACAGCAAATGGCCTTGTTAGTCAAGGTTCTATCTGTTCCCTTGAACCGACACGTGTTTATCATTTATGATTTACATCAGCTGTGGGCTATACCGCACATGGTTCATGAAATAAAAAGTTTATGGCAAATGACACATTTATGACAAATGAAATTCGGAGAAGTGAAGGTATCCGCTTTTACGGAGATGCTACGAACTCGGTCTTAGCGGCTAGCGGCGCGGCGCGCGCTTATGTGTGTTTCGCTCACTCGCATGGCCGCGGCCGGCCGCCGCGCTCGGATCTCTCGCTCAACCGCTCGCCGCGCCGCTGGTCGCGCAAAGTCGTGGCATCTCCTTATGTGTTGAACTGTATCCACTACTGTGAACGATGGCAAGTGCCAGAGAAATATGGCAGACAGACATGCTGGACCGAGCTCCCAGTAAAGGTCGAGCGAATGATGATTACTAAAATAAAAACTTTAATTTTCCAGAGCAACATCGCCTTGATACTCCACGCCGTGGGCGAGTACGAGTTATCCCTCCGCTTCGTGGAGCGCGCGCTGAGCGTGACGTCGGCGGTGCACGGCGCGCGCTCGCTGAAGGCGGCCGTGGCGCGCCACCTGCTCGCGCGCACGCTCTCCTGCCTCGGAGACTTCCGCGCCGCGCTCACCCACGAGAAGGAGACCTACTCCATATACAAGCAGTTGGTGAGTATCGCTGTACAGTCTGACTGTACATGCAGGTTTAGCTTACGTTGCGACCCAATTGGGGTCACGTTGTTTACTTGTAAAATATCGAATTATATCTAGACGAGTGCATACTTAACACGCGTACGATAAACATCAACGGAAGGAACAGCTAATTAACCTAAACCTTGTACCTATCTTTATAATAACAGAAAATAAACCAGTTTAATCTTAACTTAACATCAGTGTTCTTTCTACGCACTCCATCATCAACAAGCAAGTGTATGAGCCAATTGACTCCTACAATCGCCTGTATACTGTAAACTATCCCCTTTTGTATCCCGATGAATTTCCGTAAGCGAGGCACGAGCAATACCCAAACATTTGTATCGTTTTCAAATAAAAAGAACTGCCTACTCGTTCTTTATGGTAGGTAAGTCACAAAGCGATCACCTTTTTGCACTTTACTCTTGGTAGAAATTGTCAGTTAGCTGCCACTCAACGCCGCGTGCACATAGTGCAGTTTGTTTACGTATCTTTTCAGCGTCTTATTTTTATTGTATCTATATTAATGATAGACACTGATTATCGAGTAACAGTGCTGTCCATAAGACGTAGTGAACGTTACTGATGGCAATGATTTCGAAGCTCTCCGTATCATGTGTATAATCCTTGCTGATTATAAAGGCGGCTCATTATTGTCGTACAATTGTACCAAACCTTTATCGTTTACGGAGCTGAACAGATTGTTAATAGCGTGTCGTCCGTTTCCAGCTGGGCGAGAAGCACGAGAAGACGCGCGAGTCGTCGGAATGCCTGCGGCACCTGACGCAGCAGGCGGTGGTGCTGCAGAAGCGGCTGGCCGAGGCGTACGCGCGCGCGCCGCACGCGCCGCCGCAGCACCCGCCGCTGCACATCCAGCCGCCCGGCATGGCCTCCGTCATCGACATGCTCAACCTCATCAACGGCATCCTGTTCGTGCAGATCAGGTGAGCGCGCCGTCAACCATCCAGCCGCCCGGCATGGCCTCCGTCATCGACATGCTCAACCTCATCAACGGCATCCTGTTCGTGCAGATCAGGTGAGCGCGCCGTCAACCATCCAGCCGCCCGGCATGGCCTCCGTCATCGACATGCTCAACCTCATCAACGGCATCCTGTTCGTGCAGATCAGGTGAGCGCGCCGTGAACCATCCAGCCGCCCGGCATGGCCTCCGTCATCGACATGCTCAACCTCATCAACGGCATCCTGTTCGTGCAGATCAGGTGAGCGCGCCGTGAACCATCCAGCCGCCCGGCATGGCCTCCGTCATCGACATGCTCAACCTCATCAACGGCATCCTGTTCGTGCAGATCAGGTGAGCGCGCCGTGAACCATCCAGCCGCCCGGCATGGCCTCCGTCATCGACATGCTCAACCTCATCAACGGCATCCTGTTCGTGCAGATCAGGTGAGCGCGCCGTGAACCATCCAGCCGCCCGGCATGGCCTCCGTCATCGACATGCTCAACCTCATCAACGGCATCCTGTTCGTGCAGATCAGGTGAGCGCGCCGTGAACCATCCAGCCGCCCGGCATGGCCTCCGTCATCGACATGCTCAACCTCATCAACGGCATCCTGTTCGTGCAGATCAGGTGAGCGCGCCGTGAACCATCCAGCCGCCCGGCATGGCCTCCGTCATCGACATGCTCAACCTCATCAACGGCATCCTGTTCGTGCAGATCAGGTGAGCGCGCCGTGAACCATCCAGCCGCCCGGCATGGCCTCCGTCATCGACATGCTCAACCTCATCAACGGCATCCTGTTCGTGCAGATCAGGTGAGCGCGCCGTGAACCATCCAGCCGCCCGGCATGGCCTCCGTCATCGACATGCTCAACCTCATCAACGGCATCCTGTTCGTGCAGATCAGGTGAGCGCGCCGTCAACCATCCAGCCGCCCGGCATGGCCTCCGTCATCGACATGCTCAACCTCATCAACGGCATCCTGTTCGTGCAGATCAGGTGAGCGCGCCGTGAACCATCCAGCCGCCCGGCATGGCCTCCGTCATCGACATGCTCAACCTCATCAACGGCATCCTGTTCGTGCAGATCAGGTGAGCGCGCCGTCAACCATCCAGCCGCCGCTCTGTCCTGCTCGCTCTTTCTGTCGCTGGACCGTGAGCGGCACGTGCCTGCGCGTTCCTCTATTTATATCAACCCTTGTGCCAACACTGCACTTCTATCATAACTTTGACGACAAATACGACAGGTACTTTTCTTTCACAACCGGACGAACAAGGCGGGTGACGCCGAGTCGCGCGACATGGGAAGTCGGAAGTCAAGATATGCTAGCCCCGCTGGATGCAAATAACGGTGCCCTCTTGTGACTTAATGGGCCAATTCGGACTCAACTCTGTCACCACACTCGATCAGATCGCCGGGAAGGTTCATATTTTAAATAAGGAAACAGTTTGTGAACATCAGAAATAGTACCGTGACCAGTATTTTGATACCTTAAACGGTGATATCAATAGCTAATCAGTCATAAGATCATAATTGGGGCCTCCGGTTGAATTATTTTATAACATTTTTATCCTTCGTTGCAGCCCTCAAGACATCGAGCAGTTCAAGGCAGAGATAGAAAAAAGACAACTGAAAGACTTACCGATTCCGGGCCTCGCTGAGCTCAGCAAGCCGGACAAACCGGAGAAGACCGAGCTGAATGCGGGCGCCGAGAGTTGAAGCCCGCGACATGTTCCAACATGGACATTTATTATACACTGTTACTTTATAATTGATTGATGATATTGTTCCTTATTATCGATGACCGTAGTAGGTAGCGTGCTAAGGTTTGATGTAGATTTTTTTATTAGACAAATTTTGAAGGTAATTATTTCGATCAAATCATTATGCGTTATTTTAAGTCTCGCAGAGTGCAATAGGTTTATTTGTGCATGTGCGTACGCGATTCGCTCAAAACACGCCTGGTCGCAGTGATTTTGTGGGACCTGGAAATTTGATGCTCTTCCTTCTTTTAAAAACCTAGTGTAACAGGTATTAAGATTTCAACATGTTCTAAGTACACTAAAGACAATATTTTTCGAAAAACATATTCGGGAGCTGGTATTCCGAGAACGTTAAAATCGCAGAACAGATCATCACAGAGAGAGGTTAATTCAGAAGTCCTAAGGTGCATTTTCTAAAGTACACAAAAAATGCTCTTAGAATTAATTTTGATATAAAAGGTGTTAATCTCTAAAAGATTAAATTTATAAATGGTATATCGGAGATTTTGCTCTACCTCTGTTGCACTAAGCTTTTGTTAGAAGCATGTAGAGAAATTATAATTTTTGAGGTCCCATTATTAGTTGAGGAAATTTCAAATGGTTATTTTCATTTACAGTTTTATCTCTAATTCATCATAAATACTGTTCCATAATTCGTAAAACTAAACGCAATTCAAAATTGACACGCGCAAAAACGTTGTGTTTCTTGTATTGAACGAGATTAAGATGAAAACCGAAAATAGCCACTAGATTTTCCAACATGTATTCACTGTGAAATTTTATGCTTCCGTTTCGAATTCACAATTTGATCGTTATCCGATGTAGTGCAATTGAAAGTAGTGATATAGCAATAAGTTTCGGTTGTGAGCCCGCAGCGCGATCAGCGATCAGTGACCACTGGTGCTACGGCCGACGAGTCCGACTATACAAATGATTTTATGAATTGTTATTGTCGAGTATTATTTCTTTACATGCCCATAGTCGTAGATATTTTGTTATATTGTCATTGAAATGTAACAGGATTTGAACTTTTCTTTAGATTTTTAATTACATACTAATCTGATTTATTTTGATGTTTCCGAGTTCTGTAGTTAGTCTGTGACGACCGGAGCCGCCAGAGTAGCTTTTTCGACCAAGATAGTTGTTGGGAAAGGGCCGGACTGCCAAGTTTGACAGACGATAATGAACGCGGTAGATCTTGTATATTTTAACGAAATAAATTAACTCCGAATTATCTACCAGTAAATATAAACACTGCCTTTGATTGTTAGCTTACTTTCAGATTTTAGTGTGATTAGTGCCATATAATGTGTAGTGAGAATATTTCTGTTAGTCTGTGATATAAATGAATTGTTTAATCAACGAGCCACTTGCCGTGCTGATGTTTTTCAGTACTTATCTTCTATATTTCAAAAACTATAATCATGCCGTTATTAACTATTTCTGTGTAAATAATACTAGTTTCACGACAATAATCTTCCAATTATAATTTTATTCTTAGCTTGGCACACTATCATGTTTTTAACTCCTCCGTATGTTCAAATCTGCCGTTAAGTTTATGTTTTACATCAATTTTAACTGTTTTATGTAAACAATGAAACTGTCAATTGAAAAGCTTATACAAATCCGAATAAGAAGACCACTCTGTATATTCTTGATGATTTTTATAATGTTAACCAAATGATATCTAACTAGATAATTTTTAACGGTATCTCAATATATAGTGCATCACAATTATTGTAATAAATAAACAAGCTTATGCTTATACGAGTTTTGGACGGCGAAGTCTTACTTAAATTTAAGTAATTGATAATGCAAGTATCTTATGTACTGTATGTGTATATCCTCATTGGTAAGCTCCCCCATTACTAACACTTGAATGTTACTTTACTTTTAAGGAAGTTGTTAGATGAAGTATGTGCCTAAGCAAACAATAATAGTTGTTGTTGTTACATTTCTTTAACAATATGACGACCATGTAAATACGGCGCTGTTCGTAGTATACTAATAAAAATCGTTTTTAAAGCGTTTGTTTCATTTATTATTCTTTAGATTCCAAAACGTGCATATAAGTAAAGCCTGCCCAGAAATATATGAGGATTGTCAAGAGCGCGCTATTTATAAGATTTATATGGCAACAATTTTGCAACCAATCGCAACCCAATATAATGACATTAGTTTTAAATACCTGCCAGCAGCGTTGCCAGAGCTACGGAAAAATCCGTAGATCTACGGAATTTAAGCTTTGTGCCCAGACCTACGGAAATTATTGGGGAACCTACGGAATTTCAGACTTCTTTTATTTATCACCAAAACATGACATAAACAAAACGGAATTTAATTTTTCTGCGAAAAATTCATTGAAATCCTAGCACAGACTCGCGGACTACTCACGCACCATCAACTTAGTGGTCCGTTTTTTAAATTTCATTTTTTTACCAGCTCTAAACGATGATTAAACTAAGGACAAGGTGTTCAAAATATAAGATTTCTGTTTTTTCACCTACGTTTTTGCAAAACTTACTATCTTTTAATAACATTTTAAGCTTCAGTATAGTCAAATGAAGCATTGAAAAAAAAGTCTGTAGAACTACGGATTTTTCAAGCGACGATCTACGGAATTCTACAGACTTTTTGGTCTCACCCTACGGATTTTCATAAATGTCATCTGGCAACACTGCCTGCCAGTTCCACTATGTTAACCTCGTAATATCATTTAATGGAATTCACTCTTTTCCTCACTGTTTTTCGTGTAGTAAACACGTGTACACTTAACTTATAATCTTAAGTTCACGACTGTGAATGATTTTCGGCATTTTCTTTGGATACTTTTAAATATTTGTCTTTTAAAGAAATCACCCCGAATGACATTGACATTGTTGACAAACCATCATAAAATCATTGCTAGTTCCAGTGAAATTCCGCAATATGGCGCATCCTCATATATTTCTGGTCAGGCTTTACATTATGTTGTACATTGGCCGGTCTGAGAAGAGAGTTACTTCGGATTGTGTGTGTCACAGGTGTACTTCATATTCATATCGCTTAATTTTTCAGGATACGGTAATTTTTAATGTAATTTTAAATCACAATTTCTATACATACCTACATCAAAACAATTGGAAGATACTAAGAGCATATTTTTTAAAGTTAAAGACTATACACTGAACAGCAGGTGTACTGTAAGTATTGGGACAATTCATACAAACAGTAGTTCGAGAGAGAATGATTTATTCCAATCCTCAGAATGCACAACATAATCATAAATAAAATCCTACGCACTGCCCACTAGTAGTACGACAGCGTGCGTCGTAGACATGTCTCTCACACGGCCTTTTGTGAGTGTCAGGATGACTGGACCAAGAGAGATTTTGGAAGTTTAGATATCCTATGTTTTTGTACCTGATATGAAATAATTTGTACCTCGCTAATAAGGGAAAAATATTAAAAATAAAGTGGCCAGCCATTCTGACGTCAGGTTGACTGGACCAAGCTGGTTTAACCTAGTTGCAAGCGTTATAACTAGTTAATTTATTTGTAAAGATTTAGTACCTAATTTGTACCTTTAAGTTTGATGTACGTCTCTTCTTATAGACTCACCAAAAAAAGTTATACCTAGAATAAGATTTGCATGTGAGTATTGTAAAGCGAGTCACACACGGAACCTAAGGAACATTTATATCTTAGTTGTCTCACGTGTGACGCGCTTTACAATACTCACATGAAAATCTTATTTTAGGCAGGTATAACTTTTTTGGTGTGTCGATAGAATGTAAACGTAAATCAAACTTAAAGGTACAAATTAGGTACTAAATCTTTACAAATAAATTAACTAGTTATAACGCTTGCAACTAGGTTAAACCAGCTTGGTCCAGTCAACCTGACGTCAGAATGGCTGGCCACTTTATTTTTAATATTTTTCCCTTATTAGCGAGGTACAAATTATTTCATATCAGGTACAAAATAGTACAAAATAGGTACAAAAACATAGGATATCTAAACTTCCCAAAATCTCTCTTGGTCCAGTCATCCTGACGCTCACGGCCTTTTATTCATAGCGGCAGCACCAAACACAGCCGCGCAAGTACAGCCGTACTTGCCGAATATTGGTTGCTACTTTTGACGTTTTGATTGATGCAAGGACATTTAATACACAGAGCCTTCCATGTGAGGCATAAAAAAGAAATGGTCCAGTCAAATGTGACACTAATAAAATGACGATACTCCGGTCAACTGTACCACGGGCAAAGAGTCACTTCCTCCTCGCACTAGCCCTAACGCGAGGGCGGGGCCTCGCGCGCCGGCGCCGCACGCGCGGCGCGCGCCCGCGCTCGAGCTGCGCGGCCACCAGCTCGGCCAGCGACCCGCGCTCGGCCAGCATGGACAGGAACGTGCAGATGAACTCGTCGTAGTTGTGCGTGCGCCGGCAGTCGTCCACCTGTCGACATGAACATGGCAAATACACTACATTGATATGTTTGCGGGAGAGAACATTTTTCACCAATAATGGTAAAATTTACGATTTTAATCATAGGCAGTGGCGTCAGGGAGGGCAGAAGTGTATCTAAAGTGGGGGTGAATTTTATTTTTCGTTCCAACACTAGTGTCTGGGGTGTCGTTGAATACATCTTTTAAAAATCATAGGGGTCGGAAACATTATTTTTAATAAGGTCAGCAGTTTTGTAAATATTCGCTCCGGAAATCCAAAAAATAGCGTCCTTCCCCCCCTCGCTCGAACTTTTCAACTACGGGTCAAATAAATATGGAAAAAATCATGAAAATGAGGCCTTATAAGTACTTTCAATTGAAACTATATTGAATAAAGTGCCATACCGTATTAAAACATTTCGCTCAATCTGGCGCGTATAATCGATAACTTCCAGAAGGTAATAAGTAATTACAGTTACTTTGGCGTTTACGACCTTTTTATAGAGCTTGAAATCTTTCTCTCAATGACGCTGGTTACTCCCTGTTACAACCGCTTCCCTCTGCACACGGTGGAACTCAAATGGAGATTTTTTTTCAAACTTTTTTGTTTAAATCTATTGCTTTCGCAATAAACTTGTAATAGCAGTAACAGACGGATAAATTCAACCTGGTAGTACTGGTAGTCTGCTGTTCAAAACGGACACTTCCTTGTAAATAAGAACACATGTCCTCAAGAATTCGAATTATAAGAAAAGCCTTACCTTATACATGTCCCGCTTATCGTTTTCATCATTCAGCGCCTGCTGACACTGCTGCACCTCGGCCGCGATGCAGGTCATCATAGCGTTCAACTCAGCGTGCGTGAACAGCACCTTCCGCGGCTTAAACGGCTCCTCCGGAGCCGGCTCACAGTACGCCAGGATGGGCGTGTCGTTGCTCTTCACTATGGCGGTGATGGATGTTGGATAAATCTGGGAAACATATAAATAAATAAATAAATAAATATTAAGGGACAATCATACACAAATCGACCTAGTCCCAAACTAAGCAAAGCTTGTACTATGGGTACTAGACGACGATATACATAATATATAGATACATATATAGATAACATCCATGACCCAAGAACAAATATTTGCGGCCGGGATTCGAACCCGGGACCGCCGACTCAGTAGGCAGGTGTCTACAAACCGAGCCAAACGCGTCGTCAATATAAAAATAATATTTAAACCTATCCATCTTCTCTTCTGCAAATAAAGTTTCGAGTATCTTCTTGTATTTGAATAAAATTATGAGTATTCTTGCCACTGAAAAATGCCACTGTCACATGATTCACGCTTCGGTAACATCCAAATTTATTAGTAAACTTCTTTTAATTTTCGTTCAATCCATACTCACATCTCCAAGAATTTGACTGTCTCGATTTAAGGTGAAAAATTTCACCACTTCGCCCTGTTCAACAGGATCAGCTGAAAAAGAAGTGTTTAATTACCATTTCAAATCACATTCAGTATTTTTGTCTCACGGGAGAGCCAAGCAACAGAAATATGTGCTTTGTTGTCTTACACTTACACCACACTTTACTTTAAGGATAAAGGTTCTATAAATAAAATGTTACAAACCTAATATTAAACTAGTATCTTGATTTTGTCTTTCACTTGATCCAATCTCGATGTAAACAGGCTGAGTGTAATCTATGTCGTACAGTTGGGACTGGGCCTGCTCCAGTGCCAACAGAATGGTTCTTTCACTGAATTCTATGTCATTATCTTGCAGAGAACTTTCATTTGATTCTGGATTCATTTCAGGTTGATCTGTAATCAGTAAATAAAAAATATGAATGAACTATCTGACACGCTAACGATGTCGCAACCGCGCTAACGGTGTTGTAAGTTCAGACAAAGACAACATTTTAAGTAACCCTATTCTAATGAAATAAAGTGCAATTTTCTGTGACCTGTTTGAGCAGAATGAAATAAAAAACAGTGTGACTAATATTTGACAATGACACTAATTTACAAAAAACAGTGACAACTAAATTTGTTGCAATTAACTAATGGGTACTTACCATTACAATCTCTTTGTTTAGCAAGAAGATGCCTCAAATGCTTTCCTATTTTAGAAATGGCATCCTTTACTCTCTTCTGGTTAACTTCAAGTGCGCTCAATTTCTGTGTTATGGCAATTCTTCTATCTGGCACTACAGCCATTAAATTAAATCTAAAAAGTGAAGATTCAATTTAACAGTTGTAAATTCAAAATATTTTAAACCTAAGCTGCCTAGGTTTGTCTTCTATCACACTAATATTATTAAGGTGAATGTTTGTGAGTTTGTTTGTATGTTTGTTACTTATTCGCACTCTAATGGCTGGATCAATTTTGATAAAATTCGGTATGGAGGTAGCTGTAGCGCATCTTGCTGAGGTGGGACCTTTTCGTGGCACAGCCATAAAAATATTTGCTTATTGTTTTATTTTATTTTCTTATAATTTCTGTCACACTTTTTATGTAATTATGTTTTATGTCGTCACAAATAAATGTATTTCTTTCTTTCTTTCTTTATTAACATGTTCGCAGACAGCAAGGACGTCATGTGTCATGGCCCAAAGGAAACAAAAAACTATGTGATTGCTATAGCATTAGTGTAGAGGACAACCGCGTCCGTCGGCAATCGTCTACATGGACACTCCGAAACTCAGCGATGAGTAAGGAGCGAATGGACTGTAAAATAGAAAATAGGTAACGAACGGACGAATACGAAAACGCAAACTAAAAATCAACGGTATATATTTACACAAAATTAACAAAACACAACAAGGATCGGAAAACACTTAAATTTACTCTTAACTAATATAGTCTCTGTCTAAAATGAATTTAACACTGATCGCGGACCGATGGTACTACGCTAACACTGATAAACTAAATTCGCGGACCGATGGTACTACGCTACTGTATACAAAGATGGTTAATACTCGGAAGTAAAGTGGAGAAGTGATTCTATACAAATATGGCCGTCCTTTTATACAAAATCGACTAGAGGCCAGGGGGACGCCCGCCCTGTATGTTTATATCAAATTACAAGAGTTACATATTACTTAGCCTAAATATGACTTATATTATAGATTGACGTCTATATAATGCACAAAATGTGAGCGTGTTTACGCTGTGGGAGCTCCCGTCCGATTGTGAGGCGTGAAAATACCTAACGATTCTTTGTCCCCGGCAAGAGGCCGTCTCGCTCGCACCGTCCGAGATATACACTCGCGCGGTCACTCTTAACGCGCTGTGCGCCGCGAGACTTGTTTAGTCTTTGATTTATCGTGTTCTCGGACGGTTGCGGCCGGGACAATGTTCTACAAAATTACTTTATTTACTGAAATCTACAGTATTACAAAGTTTCATATTAATCTATGATTTTACGTCGAACGTAAACAAAGATGACTCATCTGTTTTCGACTAAGGAATGGAAATTTCCTATGAATCATCTTTATTTTGATTCTGTCTTTACTAAGACTTGACGGGAGCTCTAACATAAAAATAATTTACACAGGGAAATTAATTAATTTCAGCCGCTTATACGGGCAACGATCTTATATCTAAGTTATTAAAATATTTATTTATTATTTCTCTTAAAATTAAGCGCTCTGCAAAGCTGTCCGTAACATTCTCCCCCCGTCGAGCTGCCGCGTAGACTCGGGTTGCATGGGGAGGACAGCCAGTTTTCTCACGGGGCGCCGAAACACGCCGCCCTTGGTGCGCACGTCCGCGTTCCGCACCTCGCCGTCAGGACCCGGATGTGTTGCCTCGACGATCCCTCGAGGCCAGACGTTGCGTGGCAGCGTGTGATCGGCGATGACCACGCAGTCGCCTGGCTGGATCCGTCGCTCTGCTCCCGACGGCGATGATTGCCTGGGCGCGAGTGTAGGCAGATACTCCCGTATCCACCGCGCCCAGAATTGGTCGGCGAGTGCTTGGCTGGCCCGCCAAGTGCGGCGGTCGGCCTCCAAGCATGGCCCGATGATGGGTGTCGCCGTCGGTCCGCCCAACAAGAAGTGGTTGGGCGTAAGCGCCTCCTCGTCCCTCGGGTCCACGGAGACGTGTGTGAGCGGCCGGGCGTTGACGGTCGCCTCGGCCTCTGCGAGCAGCGTCATCAGCACCTCTTCTTTAGGCGCCTTGGTGTGCAGCGTTGTCGTCAGTGCGGTTTTGATCGACCGCACTAGCCGCTCCCAGGCGCCTCCTTGGTTCGGCGCGCCGGGCGCGATGAAGCGCCACTCCAGGCCGCGCTGTAGCCCGTAGCTCTGGAGTGCGGGCAGCCATTCTTCGTAGGCCGCCCGTAGCTCGATGTCTGCGGCCCGGAAACACGTAGCGTTGTCGCTCCATATTTGGCGCGGCCAGCCGCGCCTCGCCGCCAGCCGTCGTAGCGCCATGATCGCGGAGTCCGTCGACAGTGTGTGCACTATCTCTAAGTGCACGGCGCGGGTGGTCAGGCAGGTGAATAGCGCCACCCAGCGCTTCTCGTGGCGTCGGCCGATGGTGACCCACACGGGACCGAAGTAGTCGGTTGCCGCGTAGGTGAACGGCCGATGGTGTGGCTCGACGCGGGCTGGCGGCAGGTCCCCCAGGGCCGGTACTCGTGGTTGTGTGCGGCGCAGGATACACGTCCGGCAGGCGTTCGCGACGGCTCGTACCGTCGGCCGCAGCTTCAGCACCCAGTGTTGTTGCCGGACGTCATTCACGACGCGCTCGTTGTTGGCGTGTGCGGCCCTCTCGTGCTCACGCTGCAGCCACAGCCGCACGAACGGGTTGCGGCCGTCGAGTATGGCCGGCGTCTTGTTGATGTAGGCGGGCGCGGCGTTGATTCGCCCGCGCATTTTCAGCAGGCCGTCTTTGTCGATGAATGGGTCGAGTTTGAACAGGCGGCTGCGTCGGTTGATGGGCTCGCCTCGGGATAGCGCCCGTAGCTCCTCCGGGAAAGCTTCGCGTTGCGACTGCTGAAGCCACATGTGCTCGGCTTGCCGCATGTGTTTCAGCTGTAGTCCCGTGGGCCGCTTCGTCTTCAGGCGCTCCGCGAACTGAAGTAGTCGCGCCGTCGCGCCTATCAGCCGGTTGTATTGGGAAAACCGGCTGATGTCGGGCAGCGGTGATGTCCACACGCTCGTAGCGGCGACTTGATGCGGCTGGGCTTCCGTCGCTTCTTCTGAGGGCGGCGTCGGCGTCTCCTGTGGCCACTCCGCTTCAGGCTGCCACAGGAATTCGGGTCCGCCGTACCACCGGGCGCCTATGTCCAGGCGACGCGCGCTGTCTGCCCTCGTAGCGTCGTCGGCGGGATTTTTCTTCGTAGGCACCCATCTCCATTGCTCCGTTTCAGTGATTTCAGCGATTTCACCGAGTCGGTGCGCGACGTAGGCGCTGTAGCGGCGTGCGTCGTCGCGCACCCAGTGTAGGACGGTCCGACTGTCTGTCCATAGGACCGTCGCGTCGATGGTGACTCGGTGCTCGTGCGCGATGCTTTTTGCCAGCCTCGCCCCAATTAGCGCCGATTGTAGCTCGAGTCGTGGGATGCTCTGCTGTCGGGTCGGCGCCACTTTCGCCTTTGCTGCTACGAGGCTGACGTGTGTCTCGCCGTCGACTTCTTGGCGCCAGTAGGCGACGGCTGCGTAGGCTTGCGAGCTGGCGTCTACGAAGACGTGTAGCTCGCGTCTCGTAGCTCCCCCCGTTAGAGTGTACGGGCGGGGTAGGCGTAGCGCTGCTACGGACTCCAGTCCGCGTAGCCACGTAGCGAACTCGGCGGCTTCTTCAGGCGGCAGCGTAGAGTCCCAGTCGAGTTTGAGCTCCCACAGCCTCTGAAGTTGTATCTTCGCCGTCACGGTGTAGTGCGCCAAGAGTCCGATCGGGTCGTAGATGCTCATGACGGCGCTCAGCATTTCTCGCTTCGTCGGAGTGCGGCGTAGCTTACGCACCTCCGCCGGGACCCGAATCATTTTCGTGTTGAAGCCGAGTGTGTCTGTGTTCGGGTCCCACATCAGCCCGAGTATCTTCTGGCTCTTGTCGCCGCCTAGCTGCGCGGGCGTTGTGGCTCGGAGCTCCGTAGGTAGCGACTGTATAAGTTTAGTCGCGTTGGAGCTCCATCCGCGCAGCAAGAATCCGCCCAGTCTGTGTGAGGCGGCGACTTCTAGGGATTTTTCGCAGGCCTCTTCTTCAGTTTGAAAGCTCGAGACGAAGTCATCCATGTAGTGGTTTTCAGTGATCTCTCGTACAGCCATCGGGTGTGTCTGCGCGTTCTCTTCGGCGTTATGATCCCGCACGCTGTGGGCCAGGAACGGACTGCTCGCCGCACCGAAGAAAATCGACGTCAGCTGGTACACGGTCGGAGGTCGCGATCTGTCGGCGCCTCTCCACAAAAACATCTGTGACGGCCGGTCCTCTTCTCTCAGTTTGATCTGTAGAAACATCTCCGCGATGTCGGCCGTCACGGCGTAGGCTCCTTCTCTGAAGCGGTACAGTATGCCCAGTATTGAGCGCAGCTTGTCGGGTCCCTCCAATATGTAGTCATTCAAGCTGCGGCCTTGTGAGGTGGCCGCAGCGTCGAATACAAGCCGGATGCGTCCAGGCTTATTCGGGTTCGTAACCGCGAAGTGTGGCAGGAACCATGTAGCGCTGCTTGACGCCGGCACCGTCCGCTCGGCGTATTTCTTCTCAATTAGATTTTCAATCTCCTTGGTGTAGGCCTCAGCAAACTGCGGGTCGCGGTCCATCTTCTTCTCGATGCCTTGTAACCGCTGCAGGGCCATGTTGTACGTCGGCGGCATGTTAGGGTTGTCGTCGCGCCATAGCTGCCCGACTTCATAACGTGGGCCGTCGATTTGTCGTACTGTGTTGTTGAAGATTGTGATAGCCCGCTCGTCTCGCGGGGTAGTCTTCTTTGCTGCCGTTATCCCCAATGAGTCGATGTCGAAGTAGTTTTTCAGTTGTGCATTGAGGTCGTCGTCTCGAACGGCGTAGCAATGTTGAACGGCCTCTTCTTGATTTCGTCGAATGATTTTCGGCGCCGTTCCGAACACCACCCAGCCCAATGGAGATAGGAGGGCGGCGGGTTCGTTGATTCTGCCCACGCGGATCTCGTACGGCAGCATCAGATGCCAATTGTCGGCTCCGATGAGTATGCGTGGGCGGGCTTCGTCGTAGCAGGCGGCACCCATGTCAGCGAGATGCGGGAACTGCGTGACGTATCTTCTATCGGCTCGTTGTGCGCGGAGGCTCAGATCATCCACGGTACGCAGCATTATAGGGTGTGCTGGACCGCCTGTCTGGCTGCGCACGTGAGCGTGTATTCGACGACTCCTCTGCTCGGTAGCCATCGATCCCACGCCTTGTATGTGTAGGCGTGTGGTGGCGCCGTCGGCGCCGATCTCGTTCGCGAGGCTCTCTTCAATGAGCGAGATTGTGGAGCCCTGGTCCATCAGAGCGTAGGCCAGCGTCTCGCCGCGGGGCCCGCCGATGATGATTGGGATGATCTTCAGAAGCACGGTCGAAGTGGCACGACCGAACTCCGCAGTGCTCGCCGTAACTTCATGTGTGCACGCCGTCGTCTCGGGTGCGTCTGTAGTTGCGCGCGTAGCAGGTTGGCGCCGCGACGCCATTATATGATGCGTAGCGGCTTGATGTGGCGGAGCGGTGGGCCCGGCTCTCGGCGTCGCGACGACTTGCTCAGTCGCGTATGGGGCCGGCGCGTACGGATAGGGCGCGTACGGGACGGCGTGTTGCATCGGGATATACGGCGCTGGGGCGTTCGGCGTATATGGTTGCTTCGTTGTTGGCGGGCCCGCTTCGGAGTGTAGCAGGCGGTGATGCGGGTAAGTGCACCCGGGAACACCGCAGCCGCGGGCGCGGCACTGGTCGCGGCGATGCCGGCGGTCCAGGCACTTGAAGCAGATTTTGTTGATGCGGACCCAATCCCATCGGGCTCCGACGTTCATGTTGAGTATCTTACGACATTCTGTAGTGCGATGAGCGCCGCCACAGCATAGGCAGGCGTCGGCGTGCTCTGTGGCGTAGGTCTGCGCTCGATCTTTGAGAGGGCGTCGTACGGCTCCTCTGCCGGCGTTGGCCGCCGTGCGTTGCTCTGGGACGCGCTGCGATCCACGTTGCTCGGCGGCGGGCGTCGGTCTTCTATGCGGCGCCTTAGCGTGCGAGAATTCCATCTCGGCATCGCTTTCTTCAAGGAGGAACTCCGCCATCAACATGAGTTCGTTTTCGGCGGAGCTCAGGTGTTCCTTAGCGTAGGAACACCAGCGACTGCGCAAGTGTGGGCTCAGTCGCTCGGTGACTTCTCGGATGAGAAGTGGGTTGGCGCCGTAGCTTCGGCGGTCCAGGTCCACAAGCGTTGACACGATGTTCATGATGCGTATGGCGAATTGGTTGAGATCGTTGGCGCTCGGTCCGAGCGGCGGCATTCTTCGCAGCTCGTCGATGGCGCGATCAATGAGTAGATCGGTGCGCCCGAAATTCTTCTTGAGGACCCGTATGATTAGGTCGGGTCGAGCGGACGAGGCGATCATGTGCTGCACACATTGACGGGCTTCTCCTCGCAGGCAGTGTCGCAGGCGTGCGACATTTTCGTATGCGGAGTACTTGTAGCGTGCGGTGCTCTCGGTGTAAGAGTTGTAGAAAGTGAGCCATTCGCTTGGCTCCCCGGAGAATGGCGGCAGCTCGTAGACTTGTTTCGGAGGCGGCCGCATCATGGTTTCAATGGTGTCGGTGAGGCGGTCGATCACACGGTCTCGACTCGTTGAGCGTTCTCGACGGCTGTATGGTGTCCGGGGCTCCTCTTCGTGTCGCTTGCGTGTCTCGCGTTGCGGTGTAGGATCCCGTGTCTGCCTCGCTTGGTCCGCGTCGGCAGGTTGGACGTTGGACAGCCAATCGTTGACGCGTCGCTGTGAGTCGGCTTGTGAACCGCCGGCCCGAGATTGCTCGTCGATGCGCTCCATTTCGACGGCGAGCCTCTTTTCTACGAGCTCGCGTTCCATCCGGATTTCTTCGCAGCGAAGTTGCTTGAGCCGCTCCATGGCGGCGAGCTCCGCCTCGCGGCGGAGCACGTCCGTCGCGTTCGACGCTCGAGAGTGAAGTGATGACGGTCGGCGCGGCGCGTGGGCTTTATCACCGAACGTGACGTTGAGGTCGCGCCGCTGCGCGCGGGCCTCTGATTGGTCGGCCGGCGCGGAGTGCTGTGATTGGCCGGCCGACGCGGCCGGCGCGGTGCGCTGTGATTGGTCGAAGCGCTCGGCGTTCTTCGACATCCGTTTTTCTAGTTCGATGCGCCAAGTCGCAGCATCGGTTGGCGGCGAAACTGGAGCTTCTTCGGCGGGAGACTCGGGCGAGTCTGTCTGATACTGCAGTCCCGAAGGGCCCGGACGGGCATGAGCAGCGGGCGGTGAATGTGCGACTGCAACATTTGCAACCGCGAATCGCTGCAAGTCGACTGCAGCCTGTGTGCGCTCGCGCTGCAAGCGTGCACTCTCCTCACTTTTATTCCCGCGTGTATTAACCATTTTGTTGACGATTGGGAAAACCGCACTTTTCCCGCTACACAAAACGAACCTAAACTAAACTAACTAATTCCGATCCGGCTACTCGAAGGACCAAACAATGTAGAGGACAACCGCGTCCGTCGGCAATCGTCTACATGGACACTCCGAAACTCAGCGATGAGTAAGGAGCGAATGGACTGTAAAATAGAAAATAGGTAACGAACGGACGAATACGAAAACGCAAACTAAAAATCAACGGTATATATTTACACAAAATTAACAAAACACAACAAGGATCGGAAAACACTTAAATTTACTCTTAACTAATATAGTCTCTGTCTAAAATGAATTTAACACTGATCGCGGACCGATGGTACTACGCTAACACTGATAAACTAAATTCGCGGACCGATGGTACTACGCTACTGTATACAAAGATGGTTAATACTCGGAAGTAAAGTGGAGAAGTGATTCTATACAAATATGGCCGTCCTTTTATACAAAATCGACTAGAGGCCAGGGGGACGCCCGCCCTGTATGTTTATATCAAATTACAAGAGTTACATATTACTTAGCCTAAATATGACTTATATTATAGATTGACGTCTATATAATGCACAAAATGTGAGCGTGTTTACGCTGTGGGAGCTCCCGTCCGATTGTGAGGCGTGAAAATACCTAACGATTCTTTGTCCCCGGCAAGAGGCCGTCTCGCTCGCACCGTCCGAGATATACACTCGCGCGGTCACTCTTAACGCGCTGTGCGCCGCGAGACTTGTTTAGTCTTTGATTTATCGTGTTCTCGGACGGTTGCGGCCGGGACAATGTTCTACAAAATTACTTTATTTACTGAAATCTACAGTATTACAAAGTTTCATATTAATCTATGATTTTTCCTCAAATTTTACGTCGAACGTAAACAAAGATGACTCATCTGTTTTCGACTAAGGAATGGAAATTTCCTATGAATCATCTTTATTTTGATTCTGTCTTTACTAAGACTTGACGGGAGCTCTAACATAAAAATAATTTACACAGGGAAATTAATTAATTTCAGCCGCTTATACGGGCAACGATCTTATATCTAAGTTATTAAAATATTTATTTATTATTTCTCTTAAAATTAAGCGCTCTGCAAAGCTGTCCGTAACAATTAGTGTCCGCAAACGTGTTAAGTTAAAATTATAAAGTCATAGTTGGTACTATTATATTAGAGTGTTGTTTACCTGATATCATGAACCTGTTCACCAGCATCTCTCCCCAATCTCTCAGCCATGACTCTCCGGAACTTGTCTGTCCAGTCTTCGTCTGTGGCCCAGGGCCCATGGTCGGTGGGGAACGGCTTCAAGCCATCCAACTCAAACAGGTGCCCATTGATTGGAACAAAGCTCACAAAGTGATAAGCTTCACCTGGTGAGATATTTAAAAATATTTATTTGAATGTGTGCAAGTAACCACACATTTTTGTGATTTTTATAATAATTTGGCAGAGGAAAGAATTGTATATTTTTTTTGTCACTAAATGATAATACGAAAGGACCGCAAAAGCTCCATATGAAAAAAAATAAGAGGAAACTAATAAGGATTATGGGATTTGTCCTTAACTCCAATCAATAATCCATAACTGCAGATTAGAATTAAACAAAATGGTATAGGAATATGTATAAGATTCTTTTTCTTTCATTTCACTTAGTAAAAAAATTATAAATAATAATAGACACATATATGTATCATAATTTTTTTAATTTAGACTAATAGAAATAAAAGTAGTTGAAAAACATGTAAGATCCTTACCAGTAAAGCGTCCAGTAGGGACCACAGCATTTTTATCAGTCTTCTTGCGAGCTTGTGGAATAGCATGGGAATTATGGGCACATGCCAATTCCGGTGTGTTTCCGATAGCCCATCCCTTATTCTCGGGATTCATGCCCACCGTGTGGTGCTGTTGAAACAAAGACTCATTATTTTTGACCACACTAAGAACACAAAACCATGTGAATTATATATACCTTTAATCTGCTCAACGTCTCTCCTAAGTGTAGATTGGGGCAGTTGAGCAGTATGGATAGCAGTGCGTGTGTGGCACAACTATTGGGTACCATTTGCTGGGCGAAAAATATATTGTTAATAGTCTCTTCATCGCGGACGAAGCTTTCTATCTGTTCCACAAATTTGCGACGCGATCGCCTTTCTTCTATCCATCGGAATAAGAATATAAATCCATAGACTGGGCTCTCTAATGGTTTATGTAAATCGTATATTTCTTCCACTTGCACGCCTTTGACGCCGAAGTCTTCCAGCAGTAAAGTGAATAGCCCGGGATCGCTCTCGAGTTCGAGCCACCCTTCTGTGAGACTATTTAATTCAACAGGCATGTTTTTCATGTATAACAGTTCCTATAAGCTCTTATTTGTATTGTATTATAAGAAATTCTTTGTTTACAAGATAATGATGCGAGAACCTGACAGCTAACGATGACAGATTTGTCAAAAAAATCTTATTGACATTTTTATAATGTTTCTACAAATAAAATAATACACTAAATGTTACTGGTAGCATTTTGTTGTGATGTAAAGCGTTTCTAAAAACCGCTCCAGACCTTCCGATCCGATCCGACTTATCGGAAGAAATTTCCTAACAACTGCACTACACATTATCCGATTTCTTCCGATAAATCGGACAACTATACTACACATTATCGATTGCTTCCGATCGGTCGGATCGGATCGGAAGGTCTGGAGCGGGTTTTACACGATCCTGTTGAGGTTGCATTACCACTAGACTGGAAAACTATTTTATAAGTGGTTGCTATGATACTAAAATTGATGTGAAAAATAACAGTTGTGTCGTGAGTGTCATGATATATCGTGTGTGTAAAATAAAATAAACTTAAATATAAAAACTATATAAATAATAATCTAAATCTGTGACTGTGACTTCCGATTCCACTGCAGCTCTGTGAGTATTAACTCTATTAGGTTATGGGCCCAGCCGGAAGGATCGCAATGGATTTTTCAACAAAAATTGAAATCGGCAAGTTAGCTGGCAAGGAAAATTGGGCTACATGGAAGTATAAAATGACCATAATGCTTGAAGGTACAGAAGGTGCCATGGAGGCAGTTGAGGGGAAACTCAACAAGCCGGTCCTTGCTGCAGGAGCAAGTGACGCTGAAACCAGCGCCTATAATACTGCTATGGTGAAATATAGGTGGACTGAAACTGGCGCTTTACTCATGCTGACGACTAACATGACCGAGGAGACACTTAAGAAGGTTATGAGGTTTAGAATAGCACACGATGTTTGGCAAGAGCTACATAGGCTATTTGATGGACAATCAGACGACAGAGCGTATAATCTATGCTTGGAATTTTTCGGGTTTCGTCAGAGGAAGGAAGATGATGTTCCTACTCATATGTCGCACCTTAAGAATCTCTGGAATGATTTGAAGGCGGAGATTGCTAAAATCGACGCTACGGCTAAGCTCCCTGAGTTGTTCCTGATTTGTAAAGTCTTGGATACACTTGACGACCGTTATTTCAACTTTAAGTCAAGTTGGCTAATGCTGAAACAGTCAGAAAGGACTATTGACAGTTTGACGACACATCTCTGTACGTTCGAGAGAGAGTTAGGTAGTCAAGAGAACTCACGGCAAGAGGCACTAGTGACTACGCCTAGTGAACGTCAAAATAAAAAGAACCCGGATGAGCAGCTGATATGCAATTACTGTTCTGGAAAAGGACATAGAGTTCGCAAGTGTAAGAAGTGGATTAAGGATGGGAGGCCACCTAAGCCAACTTCGGGCACATCAGCGTCTAGCTCAAAGTCCAAGCAAGTTCAACAGATTTCCCTGATGGTAAATGCGTGTTCAATAAATCAAGTACAGGATCGTGAGAACTGGTACGTTGATAATGGAGCAACTGTGCACATTGCAGTAAGGAGGAATTTCTTCACGGAGTTTCAAGAATTCGATTCGGATCACACCGTAACTACGGCAGACGGAACTACCATATCTGCTTCTGGAATGGGTTCTGTAGTGGTAGAATCCAATGTTAATGGAAACAAGGAGAAGATAACCCTTAATGATGTGTGGCTAGTACCATCCTTAACGAAGAACTTGTTTTCGATGCTTGCGGCGCAAGATAAGATGCAAAATAGCCTCTTCACTTCTACGACTAGAGAGTGCAAGTTAGATATTGAAGGCACAACTAGAGTTGTTGGAAGCAGACTCCGTAATGGCGGATTATATAAGTTGGATTTGAAGACTGTCACTCCAACACAACATTCGACTATTGAGGTCAATGTTTTAACTGGCTCAAACATGCTACAGCTATATCATGAGCGGCTAGTGCACCAGGACAAAAGACACGTCATTCGCGTGGTAAAACGTGAGTTAGGCATACAGCTTAGTCCAGATAAAGTGACATGTGAAGGCTGCGTTTACGGAAAGTCTCATCGAACGCCGTTCGGGACCAGAGAGAGAGCTAAAGCAGTTGGAGAGCTGATTCACACAGATGTTTGTGGACCCTTTGCAAAAAGCATATCGAAGTACCAATACTACGTACTATTCAAGGACGATTATTCGAGCTATCGCTTGGTATACTTCATGAGGCTGAAGTCAGAAGTAAAGGATAAACTTCTTCAGATGCTTCAAGAAGTAAAGAACGCTGGGCATACTGTCAAAACATTATTGAGTGACAACGGTGGCGAGTTTGATAACGAAGCGGTTCGTAGCATATTGCAAAGTCATGGTATTCAGCATCGGCTAACTATGCCTTACACGCCTGAGCAAAACGGCTGTAGTGAGCGAGAAAATCGTACTTTAGTAGAAGCTGCGAGGTCGATTATGCATGGAAGAGGAGAGATGCCACAAATATTATGGGCTGAATTGATTAATACAGTAGCATATGTACTAAATAGGACAGGTCCCACGAGAGTGGACAGTAAAGTACCATATGAACTGTGGCATGGGAAAAAGCCGAAGATATCCCATCTAAAAATAATTGGAAGTGTGTGTTATGCGCATATTCCAAAACAAAAGCGTAAAAAGATGAGTAAGAAAGCTGTTAAAGGCATACTCATAGGCTACGAGAATGATGACGGCTATCGAATCTGGGATGGAGTCAAAACGTTAAAGTCGCGGGACATTACGTTTGAGTCTGACGTGGAATACAAGACTACCATCAGCATTCCTATTGCTGCAGAGGGAGTAGCAGATGGCGAACGTATTCTCGAGCAAGAGCTACCCGAAGATCTTGATCATGTTCCTGAGGGAGATGGAACTATTGTCAGAGAAGACCAAGATCAAGAAGACGAACCTAACGAACACCAGAACTTTCATGAAGGAGATGAACATTTTGTCGATGCTGATCAAGGGCAACTGGAAATAGTAGAGCCACTACCAGAACCTGTAGCTTTAGGTGAGCCCGTGGTTGAAGCACAGCCCCGTTATAGGCTGAGAGACAGAGGAACCATGAAACGTCCTGAAAAGTTCGATGATTATGTGTGTTTCGTAGGCACGGAAAAATTCCCTGAAACCTATAACGAAGCTCTCTCTAGAGAAGATAAAGCTGAGTGGCAAAAGGCCATGGCAAATGAGCTCAAGTCTCTAGAAGAAAACCAAGTTTGGACGCTATGTGATTTGCCGCCAAGCAGAAAAGCGCTTCCGTGTAAATGGGTTTTCACAATTAAACGCCAACCAGATGGCACAGTTGACAGATATAAGGCGAGGCTCGTAGCCAAAGGATTTAGGCAACAAAAGGGAATCGACTATGGTCAAACTTTTAGTCCGGTGGCCCGGATGGCTACGATACGAGCCTTATTAAGTGTCAGCGCTAAAGAAAACTTGCATCTGATGCAATTTGACGTGTCGACCGCATTCCTGAATGGCAAGATCGAAGAAGAGATCTACATGAAACAGCCTGACGGATTCAGCGATGGCACATCAAAAGTCTGTAAACTAAGGAGAAGCTTATACGGACTTAAACAGGCACCACGTTGCTGGAATTCTTGTTTCGAGGAGATCCTGTTAGCGAAAGGTTTCGTACAGAGTACTGCTGACAGCTGCCTATTCACGAAGAATGTCAACAACAAGAAAATCCTGATAACACTTTATGTGGACGATGGGCTTGTGGCGGCTACAGATGAAGCTTTAGCACACCAATTCCTGGAGGAATTAGGTCGTAACATAAAAATCACAACAAAACCGGCATCATACTACCTTGGGTTGGAAATTCAGAGAACAAAGACGGTTGTATAGGTATTAAGCAAGAAGCTTATACAAAGAAAATCCTAAGCCGCTTTGGAATGTCCGATTGTAATCCGGTTTCGACGCCTATCGAGAAAACGTCGACTACTGAAACAGGGAAAGTTACAAACGGAAAGTCTGAGAATAAATTCCCTTACCGAGAGGCAGTCGGTGCACTAGCGTACCTGATGACAGGCACACGCCCTGACATAGCGTATGCTGTTGGAGTCGTATCTAGGAAACTAGAAAATCCTACTGAAGATGACTGGCTAAGAGTCAAAAGGATATTCAGATACCTGAAAGGAACTATTTCCTACGGCATTATGTACAGTGCAAATTGTACTAGAGCCATCGTTGAAGGCTATAGTGACGCAGATCACGCTGGTGATGATATGACTGGACGTTCAACGACAGGAGTCACTTGTCTATTTGCCGAAGGAGTTGTTTCCTGGCTAAGTCAGCGACAACCATCAGTTGCGATCTCAACGACTGAAGCTGAGATAGTAGCAGCGAGCGAAGGTGCACGCGAGCTTGTCTGGCTTCAAAGGATCTTTTGTCAGCTAACAAAGTTGGATGGGATACCAACATTAAGAGTTGACAATGAGGCAGCCATACGTCTTGCCCATAATCCCGAATTTCACAAACGGACGAAACACATTCGAGTGAGGCATTTTTACGTTCGTGAGACCGTGCAAGAAGGTCTTGTTGATGTCAGGAAGACATGCTCTGCTGAGCAGTTGGCTGATCTTCTTACCAAGGCTGTCCCAAAGCCGAGGCTACTTCAACTTAGAGCCGACTTGGGACTACAGGACTTTTCCTGCTAGTGAGGGAAAGTGTTGAGGTTGCATTACCACTAGACTGGAAAACTATTTTATAAGTGGTTGCTATGATACTAAAATTGATGTGAAAAATAACAGTTGTGTCGTGAGTGTCATGATATATCGTGTGTGTAAAATAAAATAAACTTAAATATAAAAACTATATAAATAATAATCTAAATCTGTGACTGTGACTTCCGATTCCACTGCAGCTCTGTGAGTATTAACTCTATTAGATCCTGTTTGCAGGCCGACGGCCGACTACGCAGGTAGCACTAAAACCCGTTCCAGACCTTCCGATCCTACCCGATCCGATCCTACTTATCGGATAATGTGTAGCGTAATTGTTAGGAAATCGGATAATGTGTAGTGCAATAGTTAGGACCTAAAACACTACACATCATCCGATTTCTTCCGATAAATCGGATCGGATCGGAAGGTCTGGAACGGGTTTAAATTATGGTTTCATAAAACCATGGACAATCATAGGTTTAAAAAGAGCGCCGAAAGCGTTGGCCAAGTCTAGAGTCTGTCTAACGAAAGCTGAACCCATCGATTATTTGAGCGGCAACACTATTAAAATGTCATTTTGACATTGACTAGCAAAGTCGTTGTTGTTGAGGTTAGTCTTTATAAAAATTGAATTGAATTGAGGTTAGTCTGAGGCTGCATTCGAGTGTCAAATAGAAGAGATCTTTCGAAAGTTTACTGCTGAAACATGGGTAAAACAATTAAAAGTGGTGTGCGTCAGATAATTTTTACTATGATAAGCAAAAGCAAACAAAAACAAGAGGAGAGGGAAGCCTTGTTCAAACAGAAAAAAGAGTGTTTGTGGTGACTGCATTTGTAGGTTAGTAAGGCATATTAATTTTGATACTTATTATTTCTATAATTATTTTCAATCCAAAGATTCACAATATATCGTTTCCCGTCCAAACTATCTTTTTAAATTGATATTGCTTTTTAATTTTTTCATAAATGATGTATTCATTTCAGATAAACTTGACGACTCTGAAGAAAAACAACTCCTTTTGGATAATCTTGGGAAGTTGAAAGAGTTGGAGCAAAACGAATTGCTAAGTCAAAACAAGTATTTAGAGGAAATATCGTCAATAACTGATCTCAGTGTTTGAACTTTGAAGAGAATAAACAATGAAGGAAAAGTAAACAGTGGTGTCTTCAGTACCCCAGGAAAAAAGCGACCTCACAAGGCCACAGTATCCAATTTAAATAGCTTTGACATCCAAGCCATCCGAAATAAAATCAACGAATTTTATATCGTAAAGAAGCAAGTGCTTACACTCAGGTGCCTATTGGCAGAGTTGAGAGAAAGCATCAATTTTACCGGATGCCTTGAAACTTTACGCCGAATATTACATGCGAATGGATACGAATTTAAACAAAATATCAATCAGCGCTCATTGAGCGCTTTGACATTGCAGCTTGGCGACACCGTTACTTACGGACTATTGCAACAAAACGTGCTGAAGGTAAACAAATAATATACCTGGACGAGACTTACGTACACCAGAATTACAAATTAAAACGATCATGGCAAGGGCCTTCCACCAAAGGTCTAGTTGACAATATCTCGTCCGGTAAACGATATATTATTGTTCACGCTGGATCAGAAAATGGTTTTGTTTATGCGTTATTAACATTTAGCACAAAATCAATTAAAGCCGACTACCACCATGACATGAACGCCACAAATTTTAATAAGTGGTTACATGAGAAGCTTATTCCGAACTTGACTAAACCGAGTGTGATTGTCATGGACAATGCCAGCTACCATACGGTGCAAATTAATAAGCCTCCAAATACCAACACCCGCAAAGCAGAAATAAAAGAGTGGCTTCGTGTAAATCAAATTCACTATGAGGAATATCATACCATTGCAGAACTTCTTGTATTGGTACAGAAACACAAACCGGAACCAATCTACGAAGCAGATGAAATTCTAAGACAGCATGGTCATGAGGTCTTGCGACTTCCGCCCTATCATTGTGATCTGAACCCAATCGAATTAATATGGAGTTCGGCGAAGAGAAAAATCGCAAGTAAAAATATTGCCGGATCAGCAGCTGAAATGGAAAAAAATATTAAAGAGGCTTTTGAGAGCATAACATCCGAGCATTGGAAGAAAATGACTGATCATGTGCTTAATATTGAAGCTCAGTACAAAGCCAGGGATGGAATAACCGAAAACCTGGAATCATTTATTATAAGTGTGCATGATGATGAGTCTGACAGTAGTTCAGATGAATCAATGGAAGTAGAGTTTCTAGAAACCGATTTTGATTGTAGTTCTTAAAATAAATAAAACTTTTAACTTTAGTTTATGACTTTTTATTTTAACCCCGACAAAAAAAAGTGTGTATGTGTGTGTATAACATGTATACATTATAAGACTATGTTTTTATTTATTTAAGAGGCCTTATTCCTTTTAAAATTTATTTTTTTCATATTATGATAAATATATTGATAATTTCAACCAACTTTTTGAAGTGAATACTACTTTTCCCCGAGTTCTAGGAAGTAACATAGTTATTTCACGCTTTCATTGCGTACAGTCGAAAATAAGTTAAAAAAACTAATTTTCCGCGTGAATTTTGTCAATTTCGAGTAGTTTTTGAAACAAAAATTATCAATGAAAAATTCAAACTGTAGGTTTCAAATATATAACAATAAATCCCAACAGCCCTGTTCTAGAAAGTAACATTAATAGTATGTTAAGAAACATGTTTGATCATAGAGAAAAATGTCTAAACAATCAGCATTTTAAAAGGAATAAGGCCTCTTAAGTATATATCTAGTGAAACTTGTTTTTAAGTTTGTTGTAATGCACATAATTTATCTGCTTAGTTCAAAGGTTGACTGGTAGAGAATGCCTTACGGCATCAAGTCCGCCATTTGTATGATAAGTTTATTATTTGGTGCCATAAAATCAAATACATAAATAAATGTTCATGAAATATTAGGCGTTTCCTCTCCCTTAGTACCCACCAAAATAAAGAAAAGTATCAAAATCGTTTATTCCTACTTTGATGGGTAATACCATGTAATGATTTTTTAAATTTGCCGCTTTTTCGCAGGTTCAGCTTTCATTAGACAGACTCTACTTAACTAGGTAAAATCAAAATCGGTCGAGCTGTTTTTGAGTTATCGCAAAATGACATAATTTTCTTTAAAATTACGTAAGTGCCGCGAGGTGTCCTTATAATTCGAATGTTACACATATTAGTTAAGTGCCATACTGCATTAAAACATTCCACGTAATCTGGGACGTATAATCGATAACTTCCAGAAGGTAATAAATAATTACAGTTACTTTGGCTTTTACGACATTTTTATAGAGCTTGAAATCTTCCAATCAGCTTGCCATCAGCGTTACTGCTATCGTCATGAATCAGGCGCAGATCCAGCCCTAAAAAATTACCTACATAAAGAACGGTCTCTTGCGAGTCGTGCTACAGAGTCCACATACCTATATAAACCTGAATCCAGGTTTTGGGCATGCCCATATTCGCCACAATAATGGATCTGCGCCAGTCATTACTGCCATGATCTAGAGGAGCTATCTAGAGAAATTATTTCCATGACCTGAGGTCATGTTTCACTTCCCCTAACTTGCTTAGAATTTTGGGTATAAATATATGATAAAATAAGAGCGTTGCGCGTTGACAGTTAACAAAAGCAATTTGGTGGTTAGTAGGGTTTAGTAGTACCGGGAAATTTTATCATCGGGAATTTCCGGGACTGTCATAATAAAATTTCCCGGGACTTCACACCCTAGTGGTTAAGTTATAATATATTCTTTTGAAACCCACATTCAGCGTCTTATATCTTCTTATTTTTGTACTCTATCGATTGCGTGCGACTGACGCGCGCTGCTGATGCAACAATAGTCAGCAGTCAGCGGGGCTAGCATAGGTATCTTGCCTAGGCTTCGCTTGTCGTGCGACTCAGCGTCACCAGTCTTGCTCGCACGGTATTGAAAGGAATGTGACCAATGGCGTCGCTTCCGAGAGTTCCGAGGTCTGCGACTGACGTTAGCCGCATGCGGCTGTGTGTCTCACCATTATTACGGGAATTGTACCTTCAGGGCTAAGTAGAACGTATCATTTCGATTGTATGTTGGCTTACAATCAAGGCTTGATTTGGAAATTAACTTTGGATAACCATTATAGTATTGAATTTAGTAAGAAAATACTCATAAACCAAAGTAGTTATGTGAGACTGGTCGATCATCAATCGCTAAGTAGAGTATAAGTATTTACCTATGTTTATCAAATCACTTAACGACTAATTGATGTTTAAGTACCAAACCTATTTATTATACACTAGGCAACTATTCGTATGTAGACTGGTGTGGCTTCTCTTGTTTCTCAAGTGTGATATTAAATAAAACAATCATTAGAGTAACGACATTTATTTTGTATGTACACTCAACTTCCTTAACTTTGTACAATGTACAAATAATAAATGCACAACTTCAGTATCGCAAAAAACTTCAACGAGTCACAGACACACGCAATAATGATTACAAATTTCAAGGTAGGTTAACATAAGCGCACATAAACGTTAGATATTGGTCCCATTTTAAATTCATGATATCATCGTCATTTCACAAACAAAAGGTAACCTAACTATGTTTGTTACTTATCTCGAACAAATTAAATTATTGGTTTACAATTTCGGTACCTATAGGCCAAGAGGCAGTGTCTGAAATTATGGTAACTATTATAGAAAATTCGCTCGATATCGTTGGTAACTCCAAATCAACTGCAGTTAAACATATGCCAGTTACTAGTACATGGCCTTATTCCAACTGAAAACGCAACTGTGTCAGTGCCAATGATTGCAGTGGATAACTATTTTTAAAACTGTTTTATAACCTCTGCTCAGAAGCACTTGGTATTAAGTATACATCTACTATTTAGTCAGTTCGTTATATGTAAGATTTATTACAATCTGTAGAATATACAAATCCTTTCGCTATACAGAATCGAATAGAATGGTCCTTCAAGTTGTGCAATCAAAATGTGTACAAATTACAAAACACATTAAGCTTCAAACTCGTGTAAATAACACAAACCGTTAGTTTATCCGCTAATTTAAAAGACTAGATGGACATTGAAATATGATTTACTAATAGATTCCAACTCTACTCACTCCAATCACAGTTGCAACTGAACATTACATTCCTCACGTCAATAAATAAGCATTAATATTTAAAAATCTAAATGGAAGCTTCGTAAATGCTGCAGCTTTGGAAAATTCAGCGTTAGAAAACTAATAATACGAAAAAATACCGAATAGATTTTTAAGAATTAAGCTCATAAATAAACGATGTGAAAATATATCGCGAACGCTAAGCTGGTCAGAAGGTATTCACTATTACATTCGTCTTCCTTATGTGCTGTCGAACACTCGTCAGATTCACCCGGAGTATCGAAACTTTCGTCAGTGCCAGCCTGCTAACCGTCCCAGCTCGACTGGAACTACCTACACACACATTAACTGATGACTATTGATGTTATACAATGTTAACTCAAAATACTTAAGCCCACGCGACAACAGACTTCCATGATATCTACTTGAATAAGTTTAGTCTGCTTTCGCACAGGTTCAAATTGTACAGGGCGTGCACCAATATATGTATATACTATATACATATTCGTTTGTAGGAAAATATTATAGTAACAATTGGAAGAGGTTCATAACTTATCCTAAAGAAACTTTCAACAAAACTTCTTTACAAAAAATATTATGTACAGTAATTAATAATTAAGTATTTTAATAATTACATTCTTAATATCACATAAGTACGCATCGCTTCTAAGCTCGACAATCTAACGAACGATTCCATGCGCGGATATATGTACGTACAATAAATAATACCGTAGCATTGTCGGGGCTTCAATATCGACTCTAAACGAGTACTGCTTAGTCTACACTAAGTTCCATCACATGAAACAGCAGTCGATTTAAAGTAACAGTAGTGACATCCCGCGGTTCATCTAATGGCGTGCGTCGGTCTGTAGGGGGGCGGGGGGGTCTTGGGGATCTGTGCGCGGTGCACGGGCGCGAGCACGGCGTGCGGCGGCGGCGGCGGCGGCGCGTCGTCGGGCTGGCCCGGGATGATGGCGACCGGCGCGTCCACGGGCGGCAGCGTGTGCTGCGCGTGCGCGCTGCTCGTGGCGGGCAGCAGCCGCGCCGGGTTCAGCTTGATCGCGTCGTCGTATGTCGGCGGCGCGCCTGCCACCGTGTCGTAGTCCGGCGGCTTCTGCTGCATCGTCTCCTCGTCGGGCATAGATATCACGTGGATGGGGTCATCGATCTGTAACGAGAGATAAAATCGTGAGTACGCGGGAGGGACGCGTAAAAACTGTACCTAATGAATGTCAAGGTACGGGCATATTTAGACGCGACAATCAGAGCGAGGAAAACAGTCTACGTGTTGAATAGGCATTATCATCTCTTAGCTAGAGTGAAGCAAATGGGATGACGTAAATTTATTATAGGTATTCTGTGTTTGACTACTCAATACGTTGGCAATTCTCATTCAAATTTTACAAGATTGACGGTGCTATACGTAGTTTTTCCATCACCACATGCGACCCGCATACATTAGAATCGATTTAATGATCACATCTATAGATGTCATCGACAGCCTCAACGTCGTATGAAGGCGTCATTGAGAATTTGTGACAAATCTGTAACTGAATAATAAATAAATGAGCTCGAGGCCTGTGGGGAGCCTTTAGCACTGTACTTGACTTGGGTCAGCTTCCCCAAAGACTATCCAAAGCTCGTGGTCAGAGAGTAAACATTAATACTAGGTAACTTGTAGGTACCAACCTGGTGTGTATCGGGCGATGCGCGCTCATTGTGGGGTTGCCTTGCGGGGGACTGCAGCCAGCAGCACATGGCCGCACAAATGAGCAGGGCTCCAGCCACGATGCAGGCCACGCCCACGTAGCGCACGGGCTCCGCGTAGTCTTCGGCCAGGCCCAACCAGTTGATCAGGGCGCCAGCGCATAGCAGCACCATGCCGTACCGGTACGGCCGCTGCGACTGTCTGCCTTCGTCGAGAGACATGCCTGGAAACAAAAAACATGCATCATGAGTAATATATTTAACTCTTTTTTTTTATCGAAACGGCTAGAATTCAAGGCTATTGCCCAACATTGAGACATAATAATGGCGTCATCAAAATCTCTTAAAATTATAAGGACGCAATATGACAGGCGCAGGAGCCACCGTTGTGGGCAACGTGGGCATGCCCACAACTGGAATTAGGGTTTATCGGCTAATACGTATATGGTCCCTGTAGCTCGACTCTTTTTCTGTGCGGGTATTGGGTAGGTATAGGTATTCGAAATACATATACCCATTCAGCACTTAGAAGATCGAGGAGAGATTCAATGTACGGTGATGACTTCGTAATTTTGTATAACTTGTGTCTATATACAATAATATATTACCACAAGTGAATACCGAGTCGTAATAAAATATTACAGCTGTATAAATGAGACAATAAAATGGTACCTACTCGTATCGTGCAGTAGCAACTGTTTTCGAGTAGGAACTGAATGCGTAGCAAAATTATGTTATGGTAACATTATCACTTTAGCATATTTTGCACGCATTTTAAGATAACAATAAAATTAATATATGGCTAATAAAAAAAACTGATTGAAAAGTATGCTAAGACGTAAGACTTGGAAATTCAATGCTTGTTTTTAGATGACTTTTTACGGTTCAATTTTGTTTTAGGTATTTAATAACTCTTGTTAAATAACACACTTTTACTGCAACTAGATAAACTTGTCGACAAATTGCACGTTTTAGCAGCGGCTTCTTAGATTAGAACATGGAAAGTATTCACATTAAGCTCAGTGGGGCAACGTCACTAACGGGATTCGGAAACTAGCTAAATCAAAACGAAAGCTGGGAAAGTTCACAATTACACGGAATGAAATGTAAATATGAAATAGGCAAACGCATTAGCGAGTTCGCTCAAATTGGCGAGAAATCGCCTCGAAATGTAAGAGTTTGGTTACTTCGGTTCGCAATCAGAATGTCGTTAGAGTGAAGTGGGGTTCCGCGAGTGTTGAGGAAAATGTGAGGAGATGTCAAGCGGTGGGGTACGAGGCCGGGGCGAAGACAATGGTCCAAAAGATGTGGGTCAAGTTCGATTCGCGCGAGCCATCGGCGGTCACGCGTCGCGGACCACATAAATACCCGCATTAGTATGTCAACATCCGACTGCCATTATGGCTACCGTGTGTCAGCACGCGGCGCAAAAGTGAAAGCTTTCCTCTGATTGGTTCCGCCAAAATAAACGCTGGTTTCATGGTAATTTATTGAGTTACCGGGTTCATCCATTTTGCATTACAATTTCTGGACAACCCTTCTAACTGTAGGAAAGAAATATTACGATTTGATGATTTCATATTGTTTTACATTTGGTTTGATATGCATTTATTGATATAAGTATAAAATATTTGATGTGTAAATAATTACCTTAGTAGAGTTGCTAAGCCGCGAAATTGTGCGCATCGGGTTACAAGCATGAAATTTCTACCACACATAGAACGTTCCGCGGTGATTATTTTCAGATGTGGAGGGAAGTCAGATTCGTACCCTGCGTGGCGGGAGAGCGGGGTGAATAGGACCAAGTACTGCTCCTTTTCTTTTTTTGATTACTGATCAGTTAAGGCTATGAGGGCTTCACTCACTTCACTCTTTTATTTATGGCTACTGTGCATCTAGCACAATTCTGCCAATGACAAGTGTTGAGCTTAGCACGGTACATAGATAAAGCATAGCACTTTTAAATTTTGTCACTTTTCGGAGCTGGTAATTCCTGAGGACAAAAATCACATACACAGAAGCTCCTAATGTCTACCAAGCTTTTCGGAACACGAATAATACACATAGATAGCCCAATCCAGATTATAAGCAGACAGCACACAGTCTAATATTTCTTGCAGCGCATTATAGTTTAATATTATTTTTTTCTATGAATTTGCTCAATGTACAAATTACCTTTTTATTGTCTGTGTGGCATAAAAGGGAAGCCATATTCATGGGAAGTGGAAGTTTAAGTTTAGAAATAAGAATATGAAGCGGCGGAGTTTTATTATTTAGTTTACATTTAAAAAACATGTGGTCTATTGTACCAACATCTTCCCCACATTCACAAAGGGGGGAATCTTTGATTCTAAATTTGTGAAGCAGCTCAGGCGAGCAGACTCGACGTGTGGCATCGTTTTCGTGTAAAACAGATATCAGCAATTCATTTTTTATGTTATTTAAGAATAGTTTGGTATAAAAATTTGGGTACATTGCCGAAAAGGTAAAAACCACCACAAGTTTTTTTTATTCAGTACGATAAGTTAGTTATATATCCTGAATATTTACAATTTAGAAA
Organism: Apotomis betuletana; assembly: GCA_932273695.1. Taxonomy (NCBI): domain Eukaryota; kingdom Metazoa; phylum Arthropoda; class Insecta; order Lepidoptera; family Tortricidae; genus Apotomis; species Apotomis betuletana. The sequence goes on along the minus strand of OW026309.1, from coordinate 10,211,844 downwards.
AATATCACTAAATAGCAAATTTAATCTTGTTTTTAAAAATGTATACATATTGGGTACATCTCATACAAAAAGTACCTTGAAAAAAATATTGATGTTAAGCTTAGCCTGCGTGCTCTAGTACATTTTGCTAAGTCACGAAATTGTGTGCATCGGGATACAACCACGAAATTTATACCACAGATAGAGTACCTATTCTACGGTGATTACTTTAAGATGTGGAGGAAAGTCAGATTCGTCCCCTGTGCGGCGGGAAAGCGGGGTGAATAGGACAAAGGAGTCCTCTTTTTCTTTTTTTATTACTGATCAGTTAACGCTACTAGGGCTTATGTGGTATCGTTTTCGTATAAAACAGATATCAGAAATTTATTTTTTATGTTATTTATTCATAGTACCATATAAAAATATGGGTGTATTTCCGAAATGGTAAAAATCACAACAAGTTTTTTTATTCAGGGAGATAAATTAGTTATATTTCCTTAATATTTACAACTAACAAAAATATTGCAGAACAGCAAATTTAATCTAGTTTCTAAACCTATATACATGTTGGGCACTCTTCATACAAACAGTTACTTAAATAAATTGTTGATGTTGAGATTAGCCCGTGTGCTCGAGATACATTAGCAAAAAAATATTTTGTTTTAATTACATAAATTTGTTTTTCTAGGACGTATTTGGTATATATTGTATTTAAAAGCTTGTTAATAATCATTATTTAATGTATTTAATGAAGAGAAATAGGATGCGTTGCGATTTTGCTTGTAACCCGATGCGCACAATTATGTTAGAAAACAGCGGACTAACAACTCTACTACCTAGGTATTATACATATTGATTATTATTCATTATAAAACTGACGTCACTTACAAACAGCGGCACTTCCTCTATAAGAGGCAACACCAAAGCCCGGGTACATGATGTCTGGGCCGTACAATCCGTGCATGTGCTGCTGTTTTTTATGAAACTGATTTCAAAGTACGATCACTTCACCAATGTTTTCGTATTTTCGCAATCGAAATACATACACTCCTGGATAACACGTTATGCTAGTTCAGTTGCCGTATGTTGACTTACTATTGATGCTGCATACCGAACAAATGTATTTTTGAGATCTAATCTCCCGCAAAACCACCTAGCCTGATAACTGATAGTGTATCAGTCGTTGTCTATCTCCGAGCGCCAAAATCATGAGTCGACTTGAGATTAAATTGCATGTAAATACCCGAGAAACAACATGCACTTCTCAGAACTATCCGATAATGTGATTTATCTACTTGACTTATTGGGTCATATCATATTTAAAATCAAAGAGCAATACAAAAAAAAGACATTATAGTCGAAAGTTCAGCGATTTTGGCTCGTCAAGCCACATTAAGTGTCATTAACTAGTCGTCATGTAGGTACCTAAAGGGAAATTAGAACATCTTAACGTAAACACATAGCTTGCGAAATTTAGTAGTAAAGTCGTGGGTCCAGTCTTTTGCCGGATTTCAGAAATCTGTGCCAGTTTAAATACTAAGTGTAAGGGATAAAGATTAGATATATCACTGGATTTGTAGTACAGATATAGTAAAGCCGGTAGCAGCCGGGCGCAGGCGACACTTCTAAGCAGTCTGCCGCCCCCGCAGTGGGGCTTCTGTGCGACGGCTAGTTAACACGATAAGTCCTATTCGTTAACCATATTAACTCCGACTAGGCACGAGTACGCTGTTATATATACCAGGCTTAGTTACTCTTCCTCTTCGTAACCGGCAGCCCTGTAGATTCGGTAATCGTATCGCTTTAAACATTGACGTTTCAATGGTGTACTAAACGGATTCATACTGTATGTACATTGTATCTATGGTAGACATTAGTGACCATTTTAAACGACATTATGATAGCTGTATGGGCTGTATGTTTTTAAAGCAACATCAACAGGTTAATTACGATTAAGTAACAACATTTTGACAGAAACGTTGGCTTGTAATTTTCTTTTTATTGTTTAACTTAAATGATACTAATTGTGACCAGTGTTATTTAACAGTTAAAATAAGTCTACTAGACCTAATTATGGCTGTTTATTTTTATGATTTTGTAGGTCTAATGAAATGGGGTATAAGTCACCAATCACCATGTTAACCAGAAATAAAAGGGCATATTTCTATCGTAAGACTTGTGCTCCTTTGCTCGTATGTTAAATCTGACTTTTACCCCTCTTTTTTCACTAAGACCACAGGATTAAATTTCGTTTCATACAAATTTGTTAAAACAAGACATTATGACATTAATTTTCAGTATAAGTATTTTGTCATCGGACTCTTTAGAGTTTCTATTCGTACCTACTTTAATGAGTAGGTACGTTTTATTATTTTGTTAGTTCATAAATATTTAGTGCATTCCTGCACAACACTGAAATTATTTTACAGCACATTTTCACGTTACCGTTGGTTTATCATTATCAAGTTATGTAGATAGAAGTTATACATTACCTATGCAGGTGATAGGTTTTTAGTTACAAAATAAATCATTTCTAAAAATGTATAGTCGTGTCATTGCTTATCGAGCAAAACTATCTTTTCTTGACGATGGCAGGAAGTAGGTATCAAATAGGCATTTACTCATATGCACTGAAAAATGCAAATACATCATAATCAATCGTTGTTATCTAATCAAATGGGCATTGATTTTTGAAAACAAATTCTCAATAAAAAACTTGCACATTTTCATACATGAAATCGACCAAAAATTGCTAGGTACCTATGCAAGAAACCGATTTCGTATATTTATTGTACCTATTTAAAAGAACTTCTAAGCATATAGTACATCACATCAAAAACTCATTACTTCGACGTAGTTGGCTGCAAATGCTGCAATAGGTTAATACCTATACCTACATAATCACATCATTCATGTCTTATAAAGCTAAGTATAAGATATTAATTAGAACATTATGATTTGGTTTTTTTATTATCTGTACTTTTCTCCATATCCTAATTTTTTTATGGCTCAGTGTTCTCGATATGGATCGAGTCTACCCCTACTAACATGCGCTATTCAGGACATAAGTTTTCTAATTTCTAAATGTGTTTATTTGTATAGACATAGACAGTACTTTTTTGGTAATGTAATGTACAACATTTTGCTCGAATTTCTTTATATAGGTACCTACCTACAAATCGTTTGCTACGGGTTAATTTTGAGGTTAAAAATCATAGGAATTATTATATATCACAGTAAGTTAGACAACTACGGATGGACAGGCTATAGCGTTGGTACGTGAGAACCGTTAAATTTATGGGCTCTTTTACGGCCCACGAACACCCTTTTGCGGCCAGGCGATAAGGCTGCGTGCGCGTCATACCTTGGTTGCACAAATGTAATGAATGACGGAAATGGGTATTGGCTATATGCGAAGTGCATGCTGGAGGTGCAGTAAATGATTGTATGTCAAGAAAACAGTAATTTACAGGGGGAGTTAGATGGTCATCGCTTCAATTTGTTTGACATATCTTCATACGTTGAGCACATAGCCAAAAATAATTCCCTGAAAGTATTTTTTTCATAACCGCAAACTTTGAATATAATTGTTGTTAAATATCGTCCAAAGGACAGGCTAGGTTAGGTTAAGAGGCCTTATTCCTTTTAAAATGCTGATTGTTTTAGACATTTTTCTCTATGATCAAACATGTTTCTTAACATATTATTGATGTTACTACCTAGAACTGGGCTATTGGGATTTAATGGTATATATTTGAAACCTACAATTGGAATTTTTCATTGATAACTTTTGTTTCAAAAACTACTCGAAATTTACAAAATTCACACGGAAAATTAGGGTTTTCTACTTATTTTCGACTACAGCAATGTAAGCATGAAATAGCTATGTTAATACCTAGAACTCGGGGAAACGTAGTATTCACTTCAAAAAGTAATTATCAATATATTTGACATAGGTAATATGAAAAAAATAAGGCCTATTAAGTTCGATGTATAACAAATATAAAAGATGATGAGTTGTGGAAGATATGATAAAAAAAATGCATTATTATACATATCATTCTGTTATGATACGTACCTATGTGATAAGCAAATAATAGTCAATAACTTTTATTTATAAGTACATTACCGGAAAAGTTTTTGCAGATAAGTTGAACAAGGTTACGCAATAATACGCAATAAAGTTAATTCATGTTTTCTGGTGTCTATCGACCAGGCTAGAGTGCTGCATCATCACGCCCAAGGTGACGCCGCCGGCGACAGCTCCTATAGAACCATTAGAATGTTCCAGTCCACTTTTGTTCGTTTGATAATCGATTGATAGCCGATTTACTTAGGCATATCACGATCGCAACAGCTGAATCACTTGTTTTTATAGACTAACTTGCTACATAACATAATAGACGGAAGAAAAAGGAATATTTTTTTAGTGAGTTTATTTATAGTGAGACCAATCCTGGGATAATAATAAACACGTAAAATTTTCACGCACAAATTGAAGAACAGGAATATTGTATGGTTTGAACCATTGATATGACCACTACCCACATTAAATAAATAAATATCAGAAAACCTCACAACAAATTAAGCTCAAGAAGGCTTGTGTTATGGGTACTAGGCGACGATATACATACTTATATAGATAAATAAATACTTAAATACATAGAACATCCATGACCCAGGCACAAATATTCGTGTTCATCACACAAATATTTGCCCTTGCCGGGATTTGAACCCGGGACCGTCGGCTCAGTAGGCAGTTGCTTAACCACTGCGCCTACCGCGTCATTAAACATGATGTTTCACAAATGTATTGTACTTATGGTTTTTTAATTAATTTATGTCTGCAACTTCTACAATAATTGGTATACCAACTTGTGATAAACAAGCATCTTGTTGACTGAAGCGATAGGAAATCACGCACACAAAAGTTTACAGATGCTTTGTCAGGTGACCCAAGGACTACGTATCTATCTGTAAGATTATTAAAATTGGTATCGTTTTAGATGACCGTTTATTAATGTAATGATTGAAATTCGTCTTATTTACGTGTCCCCAACGCACCTATTTCCGTCATGTTTCCGCGTTGTTCGTAACTGTGAAGGTTAGTTAACTTCGCAAATACTACTGTATTAATGCGGTTTCTTTAAATAATCCGGTTTGATGCGGCGGCAAATGACTTGAAATAGCCCGTATATAGGAGCAATTGGAGATATTTTGGTCTCCGCGCGACCGAGGCTGACGCGTCGCACAGGTACAGTACTCTTTTATCTCTGACAACTCGAGTACTCCTAAAATAGAGAGAAAACGAGAGAAAATGAGTAAAGAACATTGTAACAGATGCAGAAATAGCGCCGCATAATACAAAAATATATATTGTAATCGAAAATGCACACAAAAATAAAGCGAGCCCCACTATAGATACCTGATAAGATAATAGTAATACCTAATAACCGTGTGCTTCGTGCATCTCTAGTCGTTAATTTGCGACTAGGTGCACCTCACAATAACAAATTAATTTCTCACGTAAACACGACCATTACGTTGAAGTCTCGAAATTAAATCATGCTTTGCCAAAATTGCCGATTAGTCGTGTTTTCAATTTGTAGAGTACGAGTATATACGATTTTATGTTACTAGTTCATTGAACTTTTCGACACTGCCATTACAGTTTGTTGCTCCATTTATTTCGAAAATAGATTTTCATTTTGGTATTCGGCATTTATGTCACATATATTATAGTCCAGCGGCTCTTGTACTATATTTTAGTGGCATATTTTCTCTCTAGTCGACAGTAGTGTTTTGCCACAAAATGTATTATAGCTCCTTAGATAGTGGTGATCCCTATCGACCAATAATTTACTTCCATAATCATAGTAAGTATACCCACCGTGATGTGGTGAGCAATTACGAGGTTATGTATCGGTTCTTCCGCTTTTCGAACCAGACTGACTAGCTTTCAGCTAGCATTACGTATACTTAGCAAACCTGCTAACCTGCAAACACAGCAGAGTCTCATAATGTGCCGGCTTGGACGAACTAGTATCTAGGTTCTATGTCCAAAATTTCTTAACCACTATTTCAGTAGTTTCAGTGTTATGGGATTTACATATTATAAATATTAACATATAACTGCGAAACGTCGCAGTCTTTTGATGTTGGATTATATAAAAATAGGATTGACGGTTAGGCGTGTAATGGATTCGTAGCCGGGGACTTGTGGTAATATAAACAAACCCAAATGCCAGACGTTTATTCCCCGTATGCAGTTGATGCCAAATTATCCGAGTGAAAGGGGAAGTCAAACATCAAATTTCCGATAACGTTCGGGACAAATATTATAGAGATTTCCTTCTCTTAGAATTTGGAATCCGAAATCTTGTTTACGCGCGTTATCTGGAAAAGTTTCTTACAATAACATAATTTTGTTTGTTTATTTTGAACATAATTCAATGGAAACTGCGCGTTTTGTGAGATAAGGTGAGATAACAAGGACCTGCGCTATGCATTTACGTTTACGCCTTGGCGTGATTACTGTAGAATTAATTGCTTTCTCATTACTAATAATTGCTGTAATCGATTATTCTGTTTTTTATTGTATTCAATTAAGTGCTATTACACCGTCATCACACCACATCTCGGCGGGAATATTTTATACAAATAAATCTGGATATATTTTAATACTAAATCTATGCTAAACATACTCCTTTTTACAAGTATCGACTAAGCACTTTTAAAATAAACAGACATACGTCACCTTTTCTGTTGTGAGATACATTGTTTAATCTTTAAATTTTTAATAGATATTAGTATCTACTCGTAAATTTGATATAGACACTGGGTACATCTGTCAAAGCTACATAAAACAATTTTTTTAAGCATTCCTGCCTGATAATTGTCCTCGTCGCCAATGTAGTATATTAATTAAACACCAACTTGCATAAAGTATTTATTAAAACACCTTAACCACTATTACAATCTTCTTAGTAAGAGACGCCATATTTAATCAAGCCCACCGTCATTTTTCACTCGCGTGAGTTGTAGAGGGCGCTGTACGGGTAGTGTCCTAAACGCACTATACCACATACATGACATTCAAAATACAGCTGCTAAGCGTCTTTTTGATTTGATTATTTAATCTGCCTTATATTTTTCTCTCTAGTTTATTTTAAGTAGATATAACGTACGTCTTATGAGAGGAAATGCAATGATGCTCACATTAAATTAAGGCCGATCCACTTTCGCCCAACGGGGTTTATTTATTTATCATGTTGGCCACCATGAGACCGCCCGGGATGCGGGCTTCCTGCCACTCACCGATTTTCTAATAAAAATATAATCTGACCACAAACTGTCATACTCGTTTCGCCTCGAGCGTTATAAATTCTGGATCCTTACCTGAAACAAAAAGAAGCGTTACGTTAAATTTCGAAATCAAACATACGTTTCTAACTGTTTTAATGAGACAATAAAACTATTGTGCTGGTGCGATACGGGGTCTTGTTTAGGACAATGGCGGGTGGGTAATTTGTAGGAAAGGCTAGGGATTGTTCGGAGGGCACGCTGCCCGCGCGCAGCGGCCGTGTCGGCGCATCGCGCACATCGCTCCAGCAAAACAAAAGAGCACGCAATACATCTATAGCTGCTACCATTTCAAACTTAATCCATTCGTGTGAAGATTGCAATTGCGATAGAGATTGTTTGTGAATATAATGCGTTTTGATATCGAGGGTGCATCATGTCAATGTTGTCTGGCGCACATCCAAACTTTTCAAACACAATTTGAATTGAATTAAAACAATTTAACATGTACATAAATAGTCCATACTATTATTGACTGAATACAAACGTGAATATTTTTCAAGAACTTGAGCCATCAGCTAAAATATGTGTCTTCGTGTGATAAATTTATCTTGGAATAAGCTTGACTAATTCTAAGAAGTCCGCGATTTTGTCGGGAAACCCGCGATACTATAATATCGCCAACATGAGCTCACGGGTATTCCGCGCCGCCTCGGCCTACTCTATTTTTAGGCGAAAGGTGAATCAAAATAAGTTGCTAAACTCGCTCGAAGTCGCCGACCTTTCAACGCGGAAGCGACGTGTCTGTTCTTAACCTTCAGATATGTTGTAGCCGGAGGCTTGCCGGCGACGCAGGCAGCTCGGCCGCCGGCCAGGGCCAAGCGCAAACGCCGAACTTCGGATTAGATGACGAATGATAGATAAATTATGTCATGTACGGCCAATGTCATGTCGTGGTTGTGTGTCAGATAAGGACTAATTTTAACTTCAAGTAATTTAAGTAGGGCTCACTGTCCAAAATAAAGTAGGAATATAGTAAGATTTTCAGCAAGATATTGGGAAAGTATATCATTGTAAGAGTTAACTCTTACTGACACTTGAATCCGAACATAAAACCGTATTTTTGCCACTCAGTAGATGATACCTATCTAAGAGCATTAGGGCTGGCTGGTTTAATTTGTGGTCAGAGTTTTCATAAAGGTTACCAAAAATGGTAACAAAAAGTACGAAACACGAGACATCAGACTTAGATATGCAAGTATTGAAACCAATACTTGCATATCTAAGTCTAAGAATGATATATAAAATTATTAACTTAAAAATTATAAATAAATAAAATAATATATTATAAAACATAAGTGACATGAAAGGGCGCTTCTCCATTGTGAAAGTAAAGCGCAAGTAGGTGTGCGCATTCAATTTATAGGTTAAAATCGATACGTAATGAGCGCAAATAATGGGGGTGAAAACAGGGCAAGATTGACCGCAGTTATTGTTATTCGTTCTGCCAGTGGCGGGCCACTCCGCAGTAGAATACCAATGATAGCATTACACCTAATGGATTCAGTCGGGCCATGGGTCTGTATGTAACTACCAGGTCCCACTTTCACTTGATTTGTATTGTATTGGTGTGTTTACCAAAGTGACGTACAATTTACAAGACCGAGAGAGTATAATATCATTTTGCGTGAGCCCATAGTATGGATTACATTCGTATTGAGAACAGTAGTATCTGTATGAGTATAGAAAAAAAAACTATATTTACGTCGTCTAATAACATTTATTTCTAGTAATTTTATTAACACGGTGACGACACAGCGCCATTTTCAAAATTGCATGCTGTGGCAATAAAACGAAAATCTTACAAAAAAGTTCTAGCCAAAAACGGCACAAGGCATATGCCTTTATATAATAAAAGTATGCGAAATATTCGGCTGCAGACGTTGTGGCAGTTTAGTGGAAGATAAAAGTCTCAGTCTACAGACTGGTGCCGCATCACGCAAGAGGCTCCTAATTTACGATTCTCCACGTGAAAGTATTAATTTATTTTTATTCTTATTTTTAGAATTGGAGGAAGTACCTAATTTTTGATAAAATATTCCACTCTAGACACAAATGTAATAAAAAACGGCTCTACATTTTTGTAACGTCTTGAGTGACCGCGAGACCAATGACTGGGCGACAAAAAACTGTAGCAGTTTTTGCGAGTGGAATGAGAATAAAATAAGATGAATTTATCTTGGCATAAGTATCATGGGACAAACTACGCAATAAATTGCCTAATATATACATTGTAAGGCGTTATATGGAACGATGGCACCAGCCACATTAAATACCGTTATTTCTGAACTTACTAACAAAACAATGAATGTATTTTGTTGATATTTTTTATAGAAGAATTATCAATTTATTCGCACCGTTCACAGAATAATATAGTTTCCGCTTAAACATTAAGTTGGTGCCGAGTTGTTTATATTTCATTTTACTCAAATATATACCGCCGGTTGATATTTAAACAAGTGGCAGTTTAAAGCAGATAGGTTACAATAACAGGCACATACACGCTGTATCAATATGGCAAAACAAATATAAAAATTCATTAACACAAGCCAACGACAAAGCGCTCTGTAAGAATATAAGTCAATTGAAAAACTTATGTATATATTTTGTTAAGTTATGTTATAGGAATGTTTTATAAAAAAAAATCTGCAGACTATTGCCTAGAATGCGACAACACAGACTTAATAAGTCTGTGTTTCACAACGATTTGCATCGTGATGTTGATCGCGTATACATGAACATGTGTATACCTATGTACATAAGCGTGCTTCTTTATCAATGAATAATAAGAGTTTTCCTGGTGCTACGTTTCTCGTTTTATAATTATGTGAATGGGAGTTTTGCAGCGCTCTTTTATGATTGAGGAAACGGCGCGAGAATTATTACCTATCTCTTTCTTCGCTGTACTGTAAGACAGTGACGGGCGATACTATGTCGCGCGACAAGTCGCGAAACGCAGTTGTGCTAGACGGGCTGGTAACCGTATTTGAATTGTTCAATCTGATATAGTTTCGATTTGAGGGTTTAGCAGGCAATCTGATCCTAATTCAGCAAATTCTGAATTTGTCATAAATTGCAAGTATTCAGAGAAAACATGCATACACTTCCTCGGATACTATACACTTCTACAGTAAGAAGAAGTGTTGCTAGCGCAAAAAATTAACCCTGTTTATTAGATATCAGTAATTTTCGGAATAATCTGACTCGGAATTACCCGAGTACTTACGCAGCTCTGGGTGATAGCTACGTATTTGCGGCGTTTGCCGTGGAGACTAGGACCGAGGGGACCGGAAGCAACTAAGCTTTTCAAAAAGCTGAGTTATTTGTTTATCCGGTCCTCCGGTGACCGTAGGGCTGGCTCGTTCCTCGCCCAACGCATTGTCATTACCATCCAGCGAGGTAACGCGGCCAGCCTTATGGGCACCCTACCCAATAGTAGCGACGTAGGGGATATATGGACATATAGTTTAGGTCCCAATAGTTTATGTTAGGTTTAATTAGATCATAAGTTTCTTAAGGTTAGTTATATACTTTTTATTTCGTGTTGTTTTTTCTCTAATAAAATTTTCTTACCAGTTCAATCCCCATAAATTTATTTATCTCTGAGCTGTAACTGTTCGGGAATCCTAACCTAATCTATAAAGATCGCTACATTTATAGTTATAAAAAAAAACATTACATCAAGATACATTTGTGGCAAATGAAATTCGGGCAAGTGAATGTATCCCGGAGGCCTGTTCGTTTGTAAGGATACACTTTGGTATAAAAAGTATATTTCATGATAATGCTAGCATAGCTTAGCATAGTAAATCGTATCAGGCTTCTTTCGAGTTTGTTGTCATTGTCTTACGTTATCAAGCGACATTGCGATATCAATAGGTACTAACGGTTTTTGCGCCAACGTCGTAGACAGAATGGTGACATTTTGTCTACTTTCCCCTCTTTGTTTTTTAACCTTGTACCCCTGTTTGTTACACCAAACATTTAGTGGAAAGTTTTGTATACGTTTATTTATATGTAATAGGTACGTTTGGTAATTTTGGGTTATCCTGATTCATGACTAGTAAGAGAAAGTGAAAATGACTAACAGTTCAATTGTTATCGCATTGAAAGCAGTTAAGGAAAGAGCGTCAATGGAAGATACAATACAATGGTGCATTTCCTATTTTTCGAAGTTGGTTGCGTGAAGCGCGCTCCGTTGGCAACACGTCCGCTGCACTCAAGGCGAACTTTCCATAGACAATGTCGACATTCAAAGCGATTAACTGTAGTGCTCTATCTTATGATAGTTGATAGATCTATGAGCATCCTCCGATATTATTGGTCGTCGGTCTATCACTTCAAATAATAGGTACATGAACTTTATCTTTTACTAGAAGCAACTTCGTCCACGTAATCCCTTTTTTCAACGTAGGGTAAAAAGTATTCTATAATCTGGAAGTCCCAACCATGCCGAATCAAAATTAGTTAAAATCTTTTCAGCAGTTTTGGTGTGATTGATGAGGCCGCAAATATATTTCCATTAATTAAGTAATCGGGTTGCTTATGGATTAATACGAAACCAAAAAACCCTGAATCACTACCTACCACACACAACAAATACACACAAGATGCGTTGTATAAGAAATTTTATCAACTCAAAGTGAGAAAAGATCGCCGAGTCTCAAGTGCGTACATAAAAAAAATCTCTTACGATTATAACACCTTTATCGAATCAATTACCTGGCAAACAATAGATTTTGTATTATGCACCACTTGCAAATATCCATCATAGTCACGTACCTAATAGTTAGTCGTCAGGTGGTTCAATGCCTACTGTAATCGATATCTCAAAGTGGCTCCTCGCTTACATAAGTGCGCTTGCACAATCTGCAACCCTAACGATTCATTTGACAGCTCACATTACGACCAGCAGTTCTTGCTGAATACTAAATTGAATGCGACTTTCTAGTTTACCTACTTAGAGTTATGACAATGATGGGACACATTTGAGCTACCATTTGGCCTTCCTGTCAAACAAATACAGCCCTCGGTAAACCAATCAAGCATGTCAACCCTGGCTTTATGAATATGCTATAATCGGTCGGTCTACCTACATAATGATACGCTTTCCGAACAAAGAATAATCAATAGCTTTTCGAGCAAACACCTCTCCAATTAATGCTATTGTCTTCATTTTCATGACTACAGCATGAAACATTTTGATTAATTTATAATATATAGAATAGGATCTATACCTCCTAATATTTCTTATAAAATTGATTTAGAGTTTTACGTGTATTCGATTGTCTAGCAAAATATTGTTGAGCTGCCTATTGATTTTTTTGTCGTTTGCAAGAACATTTTAGGTGACGTTTGTTCCCACGTGCCTGTACGAGTAAGCGTTGCAGGGAGGACCAATGCCTTACCTCGATCGTGCTTTATCGCAGGTACAGCTGCGTAGTACAGCCAGTTGCATAAACAGGCAACAATTATACAGTTATTAATGTTATTATTGAGTAAGACAGTATCGTTATTTGCTCCTGAGGCGTGGAAACCGCATGTCATACGATACTCTAACACTACCTATACTTCTATAGCGACAATACAGGAAAAACTTATGACTATTATATTGTTACTAATTTCTGAAGATTTACTACGTGCAATCACGTATAATTCAACTTTAGAAAGGAAGGAAATGATACCCTACTAATGATACAAAAGCAGTAATACCTAATTCAAAGCTCAATAATTATTTTTTTCTAGAAATACCGACACGTAAATGCGCATCGGAAATACAGTGTGTTTTATTGTAAACCGGTAACTTCGGTAATAAAAGAAATCCCACATCGTGACACACTTCGTAATCATTACACAATTCGCCGAAAGTCCTGCAGCTCAGATAACGATTAAGTTATTACTTGTGCTCGGCAAAAAAGGAGCCAGGTGACTCAGTACCTCAGTTTCCGTGATTCACCGGTGGCGCACTTTGGATACAAAGAATTATGATGCTGTATGAATGACAGTTTTTCTTTTTACCTAAATCCTGCGAAGCAAATTATTCATAAGTTTTCACTTTGCGTAATCATCGGTATTGATTCTTGCTTGGGCAAGGTAGATAATGTCTAACAGTAATAATGTTTTATGTATTTTCTTTTCAGGATTACAGACGAAAAGAAACCCTAGTTAGGAAAACAGGAAGGTGATAGATGTTAATAGTAGAATTGCTAGACTTACGTAAGAGAACTGGATTGGAGATCTTGAGAACGGTTAAGACCTGAATAAAGCGAAACGGTGGTATCACAGTGGAAGACAGAAGAAGAAGCAAGAGGTGGGTTAGTTAACAACTGTATACCTTGTAACTGCCAATGAGTTAGGTATAAGATACAAACATTAGTACAGACGGGGTATGCATAAAGTCAACCGTTAGGCGATACTCAATGTTTAAATTGTTTCTGTTTGTACATACGATAACCTCTCAATGTGGTTAGAGGTTATGACATAAGTTAAACGTTGTTTTTTTTTGTTTTTATACTAATAAAAGAAAACGTGATGGAATTGATACGTATGAAAAATATGTCACGTAAATAGCGATACCACATTATAAATATGACATTATTTTATACGAACTACGAGTAGCTAACATCATTCTCATTACTTAGTGTTTAATATTTTCGTTTAATTATTTATTACGTTCGTTATAATTATATTGATCCAAGATACGATACATCAGGATTTGCAGTGGAGTTCTTACAGTTTGACACCTGTGGTATATCCGATACACCAGATCGAGAGATCAAGACACCTACTTAACAACTTCAGTTACCTTCAGGAATAAGTTATCCGTCACCGTGCGAGTCTCGGTTACCTCAGCAGTTCTGTTGGTTGCTACCACTGAGTAGCGACATCTCTATTTTGCTATACCTATAGGTATATATAAACTTAAAAACGAATTATTAAATAGGTAAATAAATAAGTAACAATTAATAAACTTAAATAGGTACCTGAAGTTAGGTTCACCAAATTCCTGGAAATGTTGAATAGCGCGACACGCGCAGTCACTTGAAACTTAATTCACCGGTATAATAAATCGTCGAAAAAATTAATAAAGTGTTGACGTCAAAGGCACTTAATATTATTGTCTGTTATCAGTTGTTAGTATTAATTGTTGTGATAAGGTCGGTCGCGTGGTTGCGTCCGCTCGCAGTGGCGGATGGGATACGTGTGGGCTGGGGACCGTCGTGTGTACAACATAACACTTGTGTGACGTGTCGGCGGGTGACGTAGTAACCGCCCAGACGGTGTATTCCACTCCCGTCTATTGAACTTAGGGCAGCGCTTTCCCACATCCGACTTAGTAACAATTGTACTATACTTTTCTAGTGTCTGGGTACTACTAATTGTGTTGAGAGAGAACCCGTCAAGAGAACCCGTTACATTTCCATCACTTTACTTTTACCCTAGCTCCTGCACTAACTCGGGAAGTTGACCGAAGTTGGGCGAATATGATATTTTGGAGAGGCTGCACTGCGGCAGCAGAAACATATACTTCGTCCAAATTCGCCACAGCCAACTTCGATAGTAGTGTGCCCACAATTAAATTTAGTCCAATTTAGTAAATTCTTCACATCCACTTTATATGGAGAGCGAACATAATTTCAGGAAAAACTCAGCGCGATGCAGGATTTACATGGTCACGCGGCGCCCGCCGTACAGCGCCATCTGTTAGTAAAAAACCGGCCAAGAGCATGTCGGGCCAAGCTCAGTGTAGGGTTCCGTAGTTGCTCATCCTTCACAATAGACTTAACTTACGAGGAAGATTTCAAGCTTTATAAAAAAGTCGTAAACACCAAAGTAACTGTAATTACTTATTACCTTCTGGAAGTCAACTTACGTTCTTTTAAGAGAATTATGAAATTTCGGTTAGACCGATTTTGTTCAATATAGTTTTCATTGAAAGTACTTATAAGGTCTCATGTTCATGAATTTTTCCATAATTTTTTGACCCGTGGTTGAAAAGTTAGAGGAGGAGGACGCTATTTTTTTTATTTTCGGAGCACATATTTACAGAACTACTGACTTTATAAAAAAAAAAATGTTTGGAGACCCCTATTATTTTCAAAAGACCTATTCAACGACACCCCACACACTAAAGTTGAAACGAAAAAAAAAAACACCCCCACGTTAGGTGTTCGGTACGAAAAGATTTTTTTTTTAGTTCTTATTTTGTCGGCGTCATACATACCCATACTCATACCAAATTTCAGCTTTCAAGTACTAATGATCACGGAGCTAAGCCGCGGACGGACAGACAGACAGACGGACATGGCGAGACTATAAGGGTTCCTAGTTGACTACGGAACCCTAAAAATATGGTTATAGAATGCTTTTTACCCGAACACGGAAAAGACAAAAAGTTTTACACGGAAAAACGTTCTAGTTATGACTGAGAAATAGAGGTTTAATTAATTGCATGTTGTCTTTTCTAGAATGCTTGTTTAGTTACACAATGATTTCAGGAGATAGGGGGATTAACATCGGCTTGAATTATCAGTTCATAAATATCACCTGATCAATGTTTATTACTGTAAGTAGGTATTGTTTTGTTTCTAACGATATAAAGTTTTATTTATAAGTGTTTGTAAGCATGTATCTATATTTCCTCGTACAAACAGGATAATTCTATCTAGGTCACAAAAGATTCCTTATCCATTTTAACAGGAGCATAATGTTATCGTAGTGAATCCAATCCCGTCAGCTGTAAAACCTCCCCAAATGTTTTGTCTTACGTAGATCTCTACGTCGTTGTACCCGTAGGTTAAACATTCATAATTAACTAACGTTCTTTATTTTCGGTCAGTCACGTTGGAATTGATAATGGTGGTATTCTGGGACAAGTGGGTGGAAAATGGGTCACGTCACGATGAAAAGGTTGACCTTTTTGGCGTCACAGTGGTGTGTGTTATAGCTGTCGTCGTACCTAACTAGATATATGTATGTATATCGTTGACGCAAAGGGAATCCCTCGTATATTCAAAGATAGCATTCAGCATTCGTTTACATAGTTAAGTAAACTGAAAGTTCCAAACTCCAACCTAATCCACTTTCATTTAATTATGTATGCATATTCTCGTAGTAAATTAAAAATATACCATGAATTAGTAAGCTTAACATAATGCTCAATGACAGTGATCATACTTAATATATTCAAAAATGAGTAATTTTTAGTTTCACTCGTATGTCTCTCAGTTTACGATTGGATTTTGAAAGTAATTTTCAGTATTTGTGTTGCATTTATATTATTTAGCATTTCGTTCACATTCAGTTCTTATCTAATTATGTCACTAAAAATATGAAGTATAACGAGTTGTCAAGGTCAGAAGATGTATTAATAATAAAAATCACAAGGACGGATGATGCGTGTATTGAATCAATTCATCACATCTCGTGAGCAGCAATAATTGGCCGGCGGAATTCTCCATGTGATGTCTTCAATAAAACCACACTCTTATCACAGTTTTAGCAGGTTGAGTGACAATTAATGTATAATGTTCTGGTAATCTTAGTGTATTGCTGTTTTTATCTTTATAGGTCATTAGTAGCCTAATCGCGACTGTCTCAATTCTGTTATCTAATATATATACGAGTATATATGTATAAAAAAGTAATTACATATAGGTATGCGAATCTTTTCACGAATCTACACGTTATTCAAATCTTCACAACAAAAACCAGTATCACCATCACGTACTAAAATATCTTTCTTTGTTATCATATTAATTAGGCATAAGAAGTTAAGAATGAGTTCAATACTGAAAACCGAAAAAATGACGGCTGCTCAAATTGACCGGTCCGACCGGAAATTCCGCCCTCGTGTATGATACAGTATGGATTAAAATTTTACCTTTGATTACATAACATTTATGCATATGGCAGTGTTATTCCAACGCAATCGTGACGATAAGGCGATTAGGGATTATTTACGCTTAAATCAGTCAGCCGCTCTAATAAAATTATCGCCTTGGCTTCCGTGAGGCTGGAAATAGCCACTGAAATTGTAAATGCCGTTGTGCTAATGTACGAGCCACACCTGATTGCGTTGCATCTATTTATGCCCAGACGTGTGTTTTGGGAAGCTCGGTTGTCATGTGAAATGTTCCACGTATAGCATAAAGAAGTGCAATTGATGCAGCCAGGAGTTACTTGGTACGAGTACTAGCCGAGCTTTAGCAGCATTTTTTGTATCGGCAATAGTTATTGTTTAATTATGACAATTACTTCTACTTTGCCTGAAACTAGAATCACTTCGTTGCCAAGATAAAGAGTATTTACACACATTTTCAAAGTAAACTTTAAAAAAAAATCATCCGATGTTGGAAATAAGAATACAATTTCCATTGGCACCTCGCCGTTTTAGCTTTGGAAATATCGAGATCGTGGCCTACAATTATTTTAGTCTGTGCTGTGGACGATTTGACGCGGTCCGCAACTACGGGAAAACCGACTAACGTTTTCATTTTTATAGTCACAATGACAAATCGATTGTGAAGTAAATTTCACGCGTGTATAAATACGTGTACGGGTTCGATCACAATCAATCGGTCAACAACATCGATTGGGGCTCTGTGGGCAACTCTTTTGTATACAACCTTCTATGAATCGATTACGTTTAAATACGAGTAGAGAGCCAGTCGTTGTCACCTAATTGGCAGGCGGACTTGAGTTGGCAATTCTACTGGGTTTCTTCTTTACAACTAGAAAGCTACCGTGTGCCTCAAACATATGTATTTAGGATACCGAACGTAACACGAAAAGTCATTACTTTAATGTGTTTTATTCGGTGTTCGACATGTTTCGGTCCAATCCCTGAAGCTAAATCATGAGCGATGCATAAGCAACCAGACAGTCGTAGGAAGCAGTCCTAGGACTGCGCTCCGTTTAGCTAATATATATTTTTTTACTTTGGTTTTACATGGCACTAAGTTGTTGATCATAGACCTCTTCCACTGATCTTCCTTTCAATAGTCTCGTAAAGGTCTCTATGCTATTTTTTATGTCATTAACGTAAACTTTACCCTTAAGCACACCATATAAGTTAGCATGAGAAACCAAATATGCAAATTTACTATAGATAAGTGGTTTTTTGATCTTCCGTTAAGACACATTGTCAATACTTTGTGATTCCGTACTACGCTTAGTGTTGCGGATAGCACTGCGAAGCACTTAGTTTTTAAGTAAATAGATAAATATGAATTAGAATAATAAATAATAAGAAGGTAAAAATTATAGCCCGTAAAAACGGCAAGGCTGTAAAGTTATTTACTCTCGAAATCACTTATTTACTGTAGAGAGTTCTGTCCTAATGTAAAATCAAAACAAAGATGACTCAGCATAAACTTTCTATTCGTATACAAAAACAAATGAGTCATCTTTGTTTACATTTCATGCGAAGGATTTTACGTAACTTTATATAATCATTCCTTGTGGTAAAAGTAGTTAAATCACTTAATATTATACCGTCCGCAACCTCCTGAGAGCGCGACAAATCATAACAGTCAGACGGGAGCTCTCACAGCGTAAACACGCATATTGTCATGTTCGTCTGATAGACGTCAATCTAGTACATAAGGTAAAAAGCCAAATAAGTATTATACCTTTTATTTAAGATGATTTTATTGTGAAAGGGCGGGCGTCCCCCTAAGAATGTGTAATTTGTATATAAAAGAGACGGCCATTTTAGATCAGTATTCCAGAATAAGTTCTTGCGTAGACAGATACCCCATGGTATGTGACCAACCTGAGCCTTCACCACGACATGGGACTTCCCACCATGTTTGGTTTTTCAAAAAACGTCTAAGCGCTTCTTCGATATAGCTCCCAACAACGGGAACCCCCTTATTAGGAAGGCAGTCGACTACGTTCCTCGAGCTCCCGATCCCTCTGTGGATCCACCTCACAGATTATTATTGCAAAGAGGTCCGTTTACCCGACGTCCGATGCATGTACTATCTGACCCGGACGATGACATCACGGAAACCATTCAAGCATTGGTCGCCACGGATTCTCCGAACGGTGCCTCAGCGTAAGCCCCGCCGGCGGGGTCCTTAGTTCGCGTTTTTCTCTGCATCATAGCCCGTCTCTCATTCCCCTCTCCCGCCGCCCTAAGTCAGGCTGACCTGTTTAAGTCTATCCACGTCCATACGCCCAGTGCGCCCGCGTCACCCTCCCCCAAAATTACTCCTGTGGCACGGAAATAATCCCATTGGCGGGTTTTACTCCCACACCAAGTCCGACTTACTGGTAGTGAGGGCTAAACAGCCCTGATACAGTTCATGACATGTCAAAAAAAAGATCAAAATTCCAGTCTTATTCCAGTCTTAGTACAGTCACTATTTCAGTCTTCAGCTAAACACTTTGTTTATACTCGTAAACATCTTGTTGTTTAGCAGTTTTAGTGCCAGTTTAGCGTAGTATCATCGGTCCGCGATTTTAGTTTGTTATTGCGTAGTACCATCAGTCCGCGATTAGTTTTAACAGACAGAGACTATATTAGTTAAGTGTCAATTTTGTAAATTCTACTCCGATTCTTTGTTTTGTTAATCGTTTGTGTGTTTAATATATTCCGTTTCGTTTACTTTGTCTTTCCTTTCGTCTTTCGTTCGTTTAGTTTAGTTTCGTTCTCTTTCCCATATAGTTAACTTACAGGCCATTCGCTCTAAAGCTCATCCCTGAGCTTCGAAGTTGGCCCTTGCAGACGGCCATCGACGCGGTCGTCGTCTACACTTAGCCTTAAGTCCTAAATACGACTTATATAAGTATCTGTGTTAAATAACGGAGCGTCCAAGTTAATGAGATCCAAATGGTTTTTACCGCATAAAAGATCTTTTGTTGGTCTGTATGTCAGAGTTATTACTTGAAATGGAATAGTCAATTAAGATACCTAATCTCGAAATTGTTTGGATGCCTTATTTCCGTTTCTCTAGCATTCTACTGTTATTTCGAGTAATTAGTGGGAGTGTAGCTTTACGGTTAAGATTCTGTTTAATAGCCGTTACTGAAGAGAACACGCCAGAAATATGTCTATCGCTATTAGTTTTAATTTTTTTTCTTAAAATTATTTTTATACTAAACAAATAGCATTGACACCTTTGCTATGGTAATCTGCTGTATCCCGTTTTTTGTCTATAGACTTTGTAAATAACCACTAATAATACTCGTCATGATTTTAATCGAAATAACCTGCTGGTCATCGACCTCCCGAATAACAATCCAATAAATAAGTTCTCTAAAATTATAAGGTTTTCGAATTAGCTTTTGAACCAAAGCTCGTTTGTGATAAAGTTGTTTTATAAAGTTGACCGTTTTAATATTTAGTAGGTATATGGAAATACATGTACCTTAAATAACTTTTGCCTTTGATAAGTAACTCATTCATAATTAGGAAACTAATTATAAGAACTAACAAGTAACGACACCAGCAAACATAACATAATGGATTTTAAAAGTACATCCAATTAAAGAAAGGTTTACTTTTAGCCTTCACTGTGATGAGTTATAAATCGATCCAGTACTTGACGTCACTCATTGTGTAATGAGCATAATTACCCCACGCAAGCAATATTGTAGTGGAAATCAATCAATAACATATTGTTCCATTTTTGTGCACTAGTTGCACAAAAAGGATATTGTTTCATACAGAGGTTGTGAACCGATCCGTCCGTGATTCTCAAAGCTTGATAGCCGGGCCAGGTCAATCGATGCCCGAGTAGGTTTCATCAAAAATGTAGCCACAAAGTGGATAATCACTGCTGGGTTATCCATCCCATCCATGTTCAATTATTCAAAGGCAAGTTTTTACCAGTATTTTGATACATAACCAAACGTATTAATTATTCCCCTAATAATTTCTTTAAAATTCATCTTCCAATACTTAAGACTTTAAATACAATTTAATACTGTAAATAGGTATATTAAACTTTTCTTGTTACTGAATAAGTTATCTAGTTGTTAGCCGCCTAATTACTTCACTATGTGTTATGGATAACTATGTAAAGTTGTATGAAAACTAAAAGATGAATATTTATTATTTTAGGTCACAGCAATGGCACCCATGCTGGCTGCTCTTATATTGCGCCCATATGACAGCAACGGTTTTGTTTTCGCCTCTTTCGATAAGAAGCCAAGTTGCTGTTAAAACTACCTTCAGTCCGTGAGCCCTTAGATGGGTTTGGGTGGAATCGGAGAGATTCATCTCGATCGCTAGAGAGAGACATTCTGTCAGCTAACGGACTGTAGGTCCATTTAATGACATTAGATGTGTCAAGTCATATTCAGTCAAACATGCATCATTCTCGCTCTACAAGGATTAAGATAAAAACAGGCCAAATTTTGCACAACAGATTGAAACTACTGAGCAAATAACGTCATCTACGTGACTTTAAAAAGTCAGTATCCGTTTATAGTTTGTCTACTAATGGGAGGCGTTAACTTGCACGCCATATGTTTAAATATTAGTTTAACATGTAAGGAAAACCAGCATATAGATTACTAGCTGTGCCCCGCGGTGTTACCCGCTCATCCCACGGGAACCCTAAATTTATTCGGGATGAAAAGTATCCTATGTCCTTTCCCGGGTCTCAAACTATCTCAATGCCAAATTTCATCAAAATCGATTCAGCGGTTTAAGCGTGAAGAGGTAACAGACAGACAGACAGTCAGACAGACAGACAGACAGACACACTTTCGCATTTATAATATTAGTATGGATGTATAGGCATAGCGGCCCGGCTACGACTTCGGTCTCAGCGGCGAGCGGCAGCGGTACGGGGTACCTACGTGTGTCTCGCTCACTCGTAAGGCCGCCGCGCTCGGATCTCTCGCTCGACCGCTCACCGCACCGCTTGCCGCCGAAAGTCGTGGCATGTCCGCAGCACCTGTCTGGATAGCTCGAATGCAAGGCACCTTGGAAAGTAGGACTTTGGACACTATTTGGCATACAATCTAAACTTTTGATGTCGTCATGTCGGAAATCATTAAACAGTTACAAACATTACAAGTCTGTTTTGGAGCATAAAAAAGTGGACTTACCTAAATTGCACATTTATAGAGAGTATTTCGGCTTAACGTAACGGTGCTAACTATTATAGTGGCTCTGTGAGCAGTGGTAGACCGTATTCTTCCCAAAATTTGAAATATTTTACGTTTTCAAGCCCCGTGTCTCTAGTATTTTAAAATTATCGAGTAACAGAATCGACAAAAAACTATAGACTTATCGAACCTACTCTCAAAATTTCATGAGAATTAGTTGAGAAATGCGACCTCTAAGCGGGAACGGCCGGAAAGCATCTGGACATGCAAACATTAGGGAAACATTATAGGAATTAAATAATCAACATTTAGGAAAAAAAATTAGCTGAAAGCGGCTTAGCTGAAACGGAGACGTTTCGCTCGCTCGATCAATAATTTCCAAAAGCTATCTTAGAAACTACGGAGCAGAAAAGACAAGTGGGTCGAAAATGTGTTAAAAGACTAACACACTATGTGAATGCTTGACAACTTTGTACGTACCTGACGTACATGTGAGTGCGGATTTTATTAAAAGCTCATAAACCACTTCACAGTCATACGTTATAATGAGTCTAAACACCTGTGATAGAATTGAATACAGTTTTTTAGGTCAGTCATGAGAACTGGATGTCCGTTACTACAAACTATAAAGCTAATCCGAGATGAATGTATGTGGGTCGGTTCAATGCTGCAATGCAACTCCGCCTGTGTACCGGTTGCGATACGGCCATACGGGCCGTGACTGCGCGCGCGCTGCTATTTCTTATAGCTGGAATCTGGGTGAGTCTATTTTATAATTATTTATGAGTTTACTGCAGTTACACACGCGTTATCTTTACTCGAAGTTTAATTTATATTACTAGTAAAAATTTAGGGGATTACAAGGCAACATAGAACACTTTTCATAAGACAACTCGATATATAAAACAAGGAATACAAGCTGGGCATAAACAAATCTAGAGTATCCTAGTAGGAGATATATAATGCATAGTAAATATCATGAAGATAAACTTATTTTTCAAACATAAGTAGGGTAAGTCATGTATATAATTATAGTAGTTAAAGTATTAGGTAATATTCAACTATCAACAAAATTGTAACTATTTTCATAGTGTAACGTAGGTACCTACTGTACCTACCCTTGCATTTAGACTGCAGCGCTGCCTAGAGCAGACTGTAAATATTGTAATAGACCTTGCGGTGCCGGTGTACCACATATCCTGAGAAATATAGCCGAAAATATTAATTTGTTCACTACCAAGAAACGGCATTATTTCAAGAGTTAGGTAAACGCGATTGGAATGTTCGAAAATACAAGTCTTACAGGAAACCGGATCATCAGTGGTCGGCACGGTCGGTGCAACATCGCGCCCACCGCGGGTTTTCTATAGTAATTTGAAAATTTAAGTTATTAAAATCCCGCAAAAAAAAACATCCTATTGTGTGTTAAATTTATAATATTATAATCATGTCCGTAGCTTTTTATTACGCAAAATACCGCAGTGGCGACCACTGCTAATCACGCACAGAGATAGGCATTATTCGAATAAAAAATAATTCGCGTTTTTTTCATTCGCGAATAAATTATTCGCGGATGATTTCATTCGCGAATGATTTATTCGCGGATGATTAATCCGCGAATAAATCATTTGGTAGCTTTTCAAATGACGAATGATTTATTTATTCGTTATTTTTATTTGAATAAATTCACTAAAAATATTATAGTTTTTTTTGTTAAATATAAAGATTAATTTGTTGTCATGATCGGTTACATTAGATTACATCATATACAGTATATAAGGCCCAACCGCTTGCATATTTCGGGCATACAATAGCAAATAAATATTATTGCTCCAGTCTTAACTAGGTATCTAAGCTCCAAAAATATTCATTGACCGAGCGAGCGAAGCGTTTCCGTTTCAGCTTGATGTAAAAATCTTTTGTATGACCGGATGTTTGGATGCTCGGATTTCCGGCTATTGTCGCCTAGAATTAGTATTTTCAATTTTGCAACCGATTTTTTTAATAACCATGTTAGGTGTCCCGCTGCTGGGCAAAGGAGGCTCCTTCTTTTCTCCACTCTACCTATCTACTATACCAGTTTTGGGGCATAGTTCCGTGTTTCTGATTCGATCAGTCCTCCGAACACCCAGTTTCAACCGATACACATAGAATTTTGGGAGTAGGGTCATAAATTTCATAAAATTTGTGTCGATTCAGTTTTAATTTTTTTTACAAAATTGACGGGATATGGGAATAAAATACGTAAAAAATTACAAATTTTAACCATTACAAAATACCGATAATCGATATCAAGCGATTTGACCTCCAATTCTATTGAAATAACCAACACGCAAAATATTTAACAGGACTTTTTTACTGTATATTTAAGGATAATCACAGGTAGTATAATAAACGAGGAATTGGCGTAAGGCTCCTTAAGCTAGGTTAAATCTGACTTATACTCCTTTTTACTAGGGCCACAGAATGATTCGTGACAATTCATTCGACGAATAAATTATTCGACGAATAATCATTCGTGGTTTTCATTCGTCATTTGCGAATAATTTGGTTATTCTTATTCGTTATTCGTCATTCGAATAAATTTTGCCCGTCTTT
The DNA here is from genome assembly GCA_932273695.1 of Apotomis betuletana. Lineage (NCBI taxonomy): Eukaryota > Metazoa > Arthropoda > Insecta > Lepidoptera > Tortricidae > Apotomis > Apotomis betuletana. The sequence goes on along the minus strand of OW026309.1, from coordinate 10,186,839 downwards.
GATCACGCACATACCGACTAACGCTACTAGTTACTTATATAGTTAACATACCTTGCCTGTAAGTCCTAGATTTTGGATTTAATTCAATTTAGATGTCTGTACGAGATTGAAATATCACTTTTTGAGTGATCAATGATCATTTAAAATCATGCTAACAATGTTGAAAAAAAGTAATTCACCCACTCGCTAAAAGCATTAGATCTGGAATACCCAAATTATATTACGCAGTACTTATACCCAGCTAAACGGCCCACGCCCATGTACTTCCCCAATGTCAAGGGGCAAATTACGGTCTAGGTATGGAAAAGCGAGAGTCTGTCACGCATGATGTGTTCTTTGCACATCTAGCTAGCCAGGCATGAACATACACCTTATCACACGCCACATGGAAATCCTGAATTTGTTAATGATAATGATATTATTACACGCAAACTAAACTTTATGTGAAGGTCATATGTTGACATTGAACCTCACATACTTAGGACTTATTAGTATAGGTGTTATTATTAGTAGGTATAGGCTATGGGGAAGAACTGGCTAAGTAACATTTGCTGAATTTTACAGAACAGACAATTAAACTTATGAAATTAGCTTATGGCTGTATGGCGTAAGTAAAAATATAGCAAAAAACGTCTGTAGCACATATACCTAGACGTGTGCAAGCACTCCTGTTAACGCGCTGCAAAGTTTTGCATACGCAACGTGGTGTGTCATCTCTTACGAGGATTCATACTAGTAAAGTAAGTATGCAAACTCCACAACGACGACGCTGACGTACTGCTCACGCATCCGGTGCGACTTGGCCTTTAATTCAAAATTTTCTACATAAAGATATTAGATACGCACTTACAGTACCAATTACGTATTAATGAGTTTCTTAGTGTTAGGTACTTATTGTTCTAGGAAACAAATGACAAGTACCTCTTAGTTCTCCAATTATAGAAATTATGAAAAATTGACCATTCAAAGTTACGTAAATCATAAGTGGAAAATGTGGTCACACTCGGCGTCATGAAATTCGTTTTTACAGGTGTTTAACGTTACAAAGAATCGAATTTTTAGGGACGTATTTATGCAAAAGGGAACCAACCCACATTGAACGTTTGTACTTTATGCTATAGTTACAGGGTTCAATACAAACGGTTTTATTATGTGGACTGGTTCCCGTTTGTATAAATAATGGAGGTATCCAAAAGTAAAGTGAAGTAAAGTCAAAAACGGAAGCGCATTCACTTTAGACTTGAAGTGATCGAAATAATTAAATTGTTAAAAAACACAGCCGACGTGAACGAGTCGTTAGCGCTCTGCAGTCGTATGAGTGCTTATCACTTCGTCCGAATAAAAGATACCTATATACGTTTATAACGTAAGAATTAAATTCACTATCTACATCGGGAAATCTACAGTTAAAATAGATGTCCAGGGGCTAAATTCGACATTTCTAATTACAACGACTACTTGTATAGCAATAAGCAAACCTGATAAATTGCCTAAAAATAACCTGATGAATCTGATGATATCGATAATACTGAATTCAGCGGAGTTGCGTTGAGTTACTATGTACCGGTCCAGGTCTTTGATGACAGTGTAACCCTTCTTAAAAAAATCCTCCCTCGCTAAAGGGTAGCCGGTCAGCTCGTAAACGATAGCAGTCACGCGACGCGACGTGTTTCATGTCCCTTGGGGCAAATTAAATGAATCCCGACCTCAGAGGAGTTTAACTAGTAAACGTTACCCAGATTGCATAGAATAGACTAACTAAGCAAACGCGGTGATCTACTTGCTTTACTTTTGATATCGTTAATGTTTTAACAATTGTTGTTAGAAATTGATAATATATATCAGCCGTCTCAATGCTTTATCTCCATTATACTCGTATAGCTGATAGAATGTATATGGCTATAAATTAGTCGAATTAGACCCGATAAAATCGCTTACAACTCTGTTGCAAATACCAATGACTTGTTACTTTGACCCGGTCTCTGATGATAATGTAATGTAACCCTCCTTAACAAATATCTCCCTCTCTAAAGGGTGGCTCCGGTCAGCTCGTAACCGACAGCAGTCACGCTCACGCGACGTTTTTCATATCCCTCAGGGCACATTGAATGAATCCCGACCTTAGCGGAGTTTAACTAGTGAACGTTACTCAGATTGCATACACTAACTATAAGCAAACGCAGTGATTTACTTGCTTTACTTTTGATATCTTTATCTTTATTATATATGGCTGACACAATGTATATGACTATAAATTAATCGAATTTGACCCGATAGTATCACTTTCAGCCGCGTTGCAAATACCAATGACTTGTTACTTTGACCCGGTCTCTGATGACAATGTTCTAACATCCGTATTCCTCCTCCGCTAAAGGGTACCGGTCAGCTGGTAACTGGTAATCGACAGCAGTCACGCGATGTGTTTCATATCCCTCGGGGCAAATTAAATGAATCCCGACCTCAGCGGTGTTTAACTAGTGAACGTTACACAGATTGCTTAGACTAACTAAGCAAGCTCGGTGATTTCCCTGGCTAGGTACTTTTTTAGGACGATATTGTGGCATTATATTCGATCACGTGGTCGAAGCCCATTGAAAAAGAACAACATATCAGTATGTTAATTAAGATAAACATGTCTAATTTTAAACCAAAAATAATCGTCTCAATGCTTTATTATTTATCCTTAAAAAACCAACAAGCGATTCTTATCTGCGCACCAACAAATTAAGAAGTGGTGCTTGTCCCCTTTGGAATCTCAAGTAGTCAAACCTGATAGGTAGGCACAACACCCGTTTTAGCTCAACCGGATAGCATATTTAATTAGATCGCTATATCGACAACAGTTTAAAAATATCCAAAAATAAACGTCTTAACCATTTGATTAATTAAGTACGAATCATTCTTTGTCTGTAACATTTTTAAGAGAAACTTTGACATTGTTTTTGAGCAATTTTCGCGCTTTCGCTTCATTTAGCCGCAAATTACCCTCGTCTCATTGTTAACGGCATGTTCAATAAACTACAGTGACATTTACATTCTTCATCCGCTAAATTCTTTAGAAATTAGTAAATCTTAACACGACGTTAGCCATGACTGACAACTTGACGAACCATATATTAAATGCAATATTGGCCTGTTTTGTAGCAATACATAAAGTGAGTTGTTTCAGTTTAAATAAGTACCTACATTTAGGATATCTAATACTGTATAGGGATACATTCGAGGAATCTACGTCTGATGGTATATTTTGTTATAACAAAATTGACTTATTAAATTAAAACTATATACATATATGATCATGTTTACAGTCACGTCACGTCAAAACAGTTGATCGTTGTCCGTTATATCAAGCTCTAGTTGAGCATTCAAGGATGGTTGTCGAATAGTTATTTTTAACCGGCGACGGCGAACAAAATAAACATTTGTTTACACTCGCGGACAAAACTGCGAGTAACTTGTTGGGGAAAATATAATGATTCGCGGTAAAGGTGACTACTTTCGTAGTAAGCAAAATACGGTTTTCAGACGAGCGAAGCAACAAGCAAAATCTGAATCATACATTAATTCGGACTTCTCTAAACGCTCACTATCTATTAAGGCAATTTGATGCATTTAAATAGCTTGATTAGGTCACAGCTCACAGGCCATGCAATGTCACGATTGAGCAGTAGGTTATGTAATACCTATGTGTGCCTACGCAGACCACAACTACCTATTCTAACTGGGCCGGTAACTATTTAAGCCTCTCGTGTCCGTTACAAACATATATGGGGCTGCATTTGTAGGAAATTAATTATATTTCGCACTAACAATTTTATGCCACTGCCACAAATTATAAGTACGGAAGTTGGTGGTTTGCAAAACGAACATTGAATTTAATTTATATAAGTAACCAGACCTGCCACCTAGTTTATACAATGTATGATTAAGTATGTGGGCGTAGATGTGCTCGTAGCTAAAATGATTCAATTTAGTTCAAGCAATCAATAAGCGCTATGTCCTCACTATATGACCGTGTTTGACCGTGTCACGTGATCGTTTAAATATTATATCGCCGACTCCTATCCGACGCCGGCAAAATTCGAGAAGTTTCACTTAATAAAAGAAACGTCCGTTTTCTACGATGAATCTCATGTTATTCGGCACACCTCCAGTCGCGCGGAGTGCTTCAGCTTTCGAAGAACCTGATTATAACCGGCTTGTATATTTTAAGACATTTCTACACTTTAATTACAATTCGACATTTAAACAGACTTTGCTTCAGTTCATTCACGAATGATTTTGATGCCAGTGATAGGGCGAGATAATTAAATTAATTAATGAACTGAATCAAGACTCAGTGGATAAGAACTTTAGATTGTTCCTTTGACCTCGTATAATTTGTAAAGCGCATTGTGCAAGTAATTAGTCCTTTACCAATTTGGTTCCCCTTGTGAGGTGATTGAACTCGGAGGTAGGTTAGGGAGTGTTGAGCGCTCTAAATCTAGCTAGACTTGCAAGCGAGTCTTATTGCAAGTTAAATCACTGCCTACACTTAATCGTCGGCTAATTCATAATTATCGCGGTCGAGCCTGAAGGGCTACTTCGAAGTTCGAAATGCGATCTTCGTATCGTGTTATCCCGCTTATTCAAATATTGTTTGACACAAGACCGAGGGGGACGACATGGCATAAACTTTGGACTGACCCATCTGGTCGCTGCCGCCGAGTGAGACTAATGGATTATGTCGGCGACGATTTCGAATGGACCCATCGACTGTGACCGATTGCGCTCAATCAGAAACAATAACTGTGACGCCGTCTCAGTCTTTAACGTAATTTCGAAAATATACGTACATAAGCACAAATGACTCACCAGTTTATAAAATAAAACAACTATTTATCATACATGGTTGACAACCTGATGTAGACGCGCTGGTAATCAAATCATATGCCGTATAAATTAATTAAATCGGCAAGGCCGTAAACTGTCTCCGCGAACAATGCATATTATATAGAGACGTAAACCCCCCAAGGACTGTCAACAGCCTAATAAGAGTTTTACGAGCCCACATTCAGGATGCTCTAAAGCTGCTCGTACATTATTGCCAAGATTGCACGGATTCCCCGGCGTAGAGGCAAACGTTATCAGTCAAATACGTACCGTCGAGATACAATACAATAAAACGAACATTCTAGGACTTACCTACACGTCTGTTTTATACCGTCATGAAATAACATCGTTAAATGTTATCAGTTCGCGTATTTATCTGAAAGCATAATGTAAATAATATAGAGATAAAAACAAAATTATGTTCTTGTTTTTGAAATTTCCCACACGAGCTCAGTTTACAAAGACCTGGACGTCATGTATATACTCGTAATAATTCAGCATGATTTAAGTAAAAAGATTGTTCGTATGCGTAAAATTAATCAGACATTGCTTCGTAAATTTAGCGAGAAGGTCATGGATCCGGCATTGGAAGCACCTTGAAAATATTTGCCTAAAACGAAATGTTCTTGGTAATGCGCTTGCGCATAGTAAAGTGTTAACTATTTATTTAACGAGAAAAAATAAGCTAGGAAGCCAAGTATTCAAATCTGAGGCAGAAAACCTATGGTATATATTTATTTATTTAAACTTTATTGATGCAAAAGACAAAAAGTCAGTACAAATATTTCTTTAAATTTACACTGACAATGTCCCGATGAGTTTAACGCAAAAGGGCGCGATGAGTCCGACTAATCAAATTAATAGTGTGTGCACATCGATTGTCATGGCGAGGGCCGTACTTATTCCAGGCACGCCAGCGCCAGTGGCGGCGTCAAGCCATGCAAAGTGCAGCATTACCGCGCCGCTACCAAACAGAGCATAATGAAGATACCTTTACTTCACTTACATGGAGATTAGCTTCGGGAAATAATGGCCTTAAATTTTACGCGCGACCTACTTTCGGAGTGGACTCTGAAACGAGTATTTTACTTAGTCGGCAAGGCGCAGGCATAAAACTATACCGTGCGCGAAATATAAATCACTTCATTTGGATTTATCAAACACGTCAATCATGAACGACATTCGACGTACATACTTGATGGGTGCCGGTCACGCATAACTTTTTTCTGTTTAATACTTCATACCTTTGCCAAGTTCAAATCATCCTACTATGTTAATTATGTTACTCATTCACGCAAAAATTGTATACCTATATACGTTTTTATCACTCTAAGTTGGATAATTATCTCGGTTTATCGTAAATATAGCACGTAGTTACGTGACTGAATGAAGTAAATTAGAGTAGTTGTCATCTGACTGGAATACAGACGTCACGTCATGAGCAAACACTAGTATGCTGCCCTGTTCGCGATAACAATTTCGCATGCAAAAGGAAAGGACATTGTCTTAACTCGAGAGCGCCACTAGGCAGGCCGCGCGCAATATCGTTACTATTTCAGCATAACAACACAAGCCTATTTTTGTTTAGCTTCGTAAAATGCAAAATATATTTCACTACTCTCTTTTAATGGATGTTTAAGCCTTGCCTGGTGAAAAGTTTAGAATTCCTCACTGTTATAGCGGTTCCTTAGGCAAACGAACCACAACGCGTATCATGACCGCGTCGCATCGTGGAGCACGAAAAGAACCTTCGAATAATATTTTCTGAGGTGAGACGTGAACAAAATTAAAGCAGACTCTGGAGCGAATAATACTTTGTCCAATTTTCTGGTCTCGACTTTGAAATACCAAGACGCGGAAATGAAGGTACGTAGATACACTTTAAATGTTTATTTACAAAGATCTCGTTATTTTTGCTTGCGAAGTTGCAACCCAAATTCTAGACATTTTCTATTGACCGTGAACAGCGTCGGAAAGTGAACGAATAACCTTTGATTACCTACATTGTTCGTAAGTTGCAGATTTCATAATGCCAATGTGGGAAACACTAATCGTATTGGATTACACACGGTGGCGGTGTAGCATTAAGGATGTCAAGGCGTAATGTGATGCAGGCGGCAAGATCTAGACAAGTAGCTGAAGATCTAGCAGACAAGCAATTATACTCACTCCTAAATATGTTACGTAACCGTCCGTAATAACACCTAAGATACTACGTTTTAGTACGCTTCAAGAGTTCCTCACACAATCGTAAGAGGCAATCGATTTTCTTTGTAACAATACTCTATCCAAAAACGATTTGCATCGGCTATTAGATGAGACAACTAAACGTTGAGACAATGCAATGATTCTCGTCTTCATAATCGTAAGCTGCATCGGATATTTGCATGTTTATGTCCCGTACTGGGTGAGCGCTGAATATCTCATTGTGGAGGAAACTCGTCAGGGCCGTTCTGTTCGCAGATCTGGTTTGCGCGTCACCACCAGTGAGAGTGGAGCTCTCGCTCCAACAGGATATAAATATCTATTCATTGATATGGATGACCTTGTATTGTATGTATTATAGCGCGCTTGTGGATATTTTAAAACATCAAAACTTGGTTCGAATTTAGCACCTTTCTCTTCCATTTTGACACTTTCAATAATTCTAACGCCTGTTCGAGCGTTTATAATCGAAAGGTCTAATCGATGCTGCTGTAATTACAATATCGCCTTGACATAACAGTTTTTATACCTAGTAAGTAGTACCACGGCAGTTGTGTCAAAGCATCACTGCGCTTCTTTTTTATTCTAATTGACTTTGCAATTAACTGGAAGCGTCATAGATTTAACTACGGTTTGATCGGTAACCTTCATTTATCTCTTATTTCGATGCCAGACGCGTTGTTATCATGGCGTGATCTAGGTGGTAGGGAACCCAACTATCATGTTTATTGTTTATAATAATTAGTACGTTGTTGAATTTAGTACGATTGTATTTTACGATCCGTAATTACATGGAAGAAGTACTGAATACTCAATAATAAATAGTAAAATGGAATTAAAAAACCTATAAGTGCAGTTTCAGAAACTGTGGAAGTTTAGTAAGGCCATTAGACGTTTCCTAGCCGGCGCAAATGCTAAGTGAACTTGTAAACAGAAAGCGTAAACAAATCGCTGACGTTGAGGTGCAAACGTCACGACACTGCAGTGACTATGGCAAATAATAGGATGAATGACCCGAAACAAATGGCAAAACTAAATGTCATTGGAAAGTTGCTAATTTGAGAAGTTCAATGTTTTCTAGCTACCTGTCGCGTTTTGTTTGCTTATTTTGCGTTTCTTGTATAGAGTAAATTGTTCACGTAACGATTATGCTCAAGTCGAATTAGCCTGATATTAAAATCAGGTGTTACCAAGCAAAAGCCGAGTTAAAGAGGCCCGATAAGTTCGTGAAAGCTTAAACATACTACCGCTGAGCTAATTAGTGATTATGCACGATTCGCGGCGGGTCGCACTGCTCACTGGCACAACAGAAACTCCTGGGCTCACCTGCTCCACAAGTATTCCTCCAAAAGTCTGCAAACTTGCTGCAAGCGCTCATCTCGATCGAGCGTCACTTCGCACTAATGCCAATGTATTTTTAAACTTCACTTGTACAGTTTCGCAATGCTCCGAACGAGTTCAGGCTACGGGAAACTTTATAAAACGGGAGTTGGTTAACATCTCGGGGCAAACAAACTGTGTACCGTTGTTAGAAAGCGACCGGAGGCACTGTCATCGTACGCGCTGCGTGTTGACGGACTCGCGAGGCGGCGTGCTGCCGGCGCGACTGCCCTCTTGCGACTACTATAGTCGACACTACACTGGCTGGTGTACGGTACCCCCGCTGAGGCCGCTAACACGAGCGGCGCTTTACGGCGGGAGCGCCGCACTCGCGCGTTATTAACGTTTACCCACGGGGAAATGGACCGATTAGAGGGTGACGCGCCGGGATTGCAGGGATGTTCCCACGAGAAACACCATTGATGTTTTGCTATATGGGTGAACTCTGCGTTTCCTAATTCAAATAACGCCTATTAACAATCTAAACTCCAACTAAAGCGGACGACTGTAATGCCGGCTCAACACTAGGTACTTGTGAAGTTGACCGAATACTATTAGGTGTTAATGGGATAGAGCCATTTCTGTGGAGGAAGTAAGACGAACTGCCTTTCCATACTAGTTTATTCGCCGAACTTTTATCAACGTCGCGAGTAGTGTTAAGCCAGCATAACAGATATTAATAAACTGGTAGTTCCACGTCTAAACAAATGAATAAATCTGCCAATAAATAATTGTACCGGTTTCGATCATACCAACAGTATAATGTCACGTATTCGAATACAAGGAAGTATAGTTTAAAATTCATTCTATTATTAGAGCATTTTAATATGCACATGTAAGCTGCCGCGACCAGAACAGATGCTCGTACTGAATATATTTTCGTGATCATCCCTATAGGAAATAAGGATATTATTTTCACGGAGATGCAATCGGCGAAGCCCCCGAGGTGAAATTGGATCAAGAGCCCGCCCAAGCTCGTTACACGTTCATCTATCCTGGGCTCCTGTACATACTTATACAGTGTGACACCTGGTCTATTTTCATGAAGAATATAGGCTAAATTCTCGCTTGTCTTACTTAGTACCCAAACAAAAAATCATGGAGGTTAGAAACTTACTTTTGTACTGCTTGTTTTGTCCAAAGCTCTCAATTCCATTACAAAATTAAATCTAAAAATATATTGGCCGCGTCGGTAATATTTTTTTTCAATCTATGATTGATTTTGTACTTACTGGGCTGCGCCTCGCGGTGTTACCCTCTTATCCCACGGAAATACTAGATTTTTAGGATAAGAAGTAACCTATGTGTTAACCCAAAGAGTCATCCACCTCTATACCAAATTTTATCAAAATTGGTCCAGCCATTTGAGCGTGAAGAAGTGACAAACATACAAGCACACTCACAAACTCTCGCACTACTCTAATATTAGTGTGACTCTTCACACTTTCTAATATTACTGTGAAGTGTGATACATTTTGTGGATAGATAGTTGTTTACACTATAATACCAGTAAAAAAATGTCCTTCACGTAGGGTAAACGTAAAAACACTACGACCTCATAGCACACTTAACGTTTTTTAAGTAGGTAACCGAAGTCAAAACAACACTTCATGTATGTCGACTGTCGATTTCGATCATAATTTTATCGCCTAATTCACTCAAGGTAAATGCGGGTGTACCGTTAAATTATAATTACATTTATGTGATGCTTATCCAAATTAAGTAAGTGATGATTGCTTAGGATATTCCCATACAAAAGAGTTCAACGAACTTGATCCGCGTGTCCGGAACCACGCGGCTATTCCGCCTAAAGGTCCGGATACTTGTATTCCGAATCAGAAGCACCGTTGCTATTCACTCGTCAATTTTGATAGTTCGATAGTTTTGGATAAAGCAATTGCTTTGAATCAGAATGAGTGACATTTTTATTTGTCTACCTGTACTGTATAACCTAAATGAAAACTGGTATTAGACCCTAGGCGGCAGTGACAAGTGTAGGACTGTAGGTGTCCATAAAATCCCAACTCAACTTTTAAAAGGTATTTAAGTACCTCTTATATACTGACCCTTAATAAAAACTAACACTAGTTCCTAGCTAAACTAACAGTAGCTCCGCTTTGCTCTATGACAGTCTTTACTCCTATTGACTATAGTGTATCCGGCTCATCTTAGCTTACGGAGCTCAGTCCTGCGCTGTTTACTGACCGAAATGTAAAAGTCGAAACTCAAGTCTGCCAGCGTGCAAATGAAGCCCAGTATGCTAGCGGGTCAAGAATACCGTAGGGCTAGCATATCTTGCCGCGGCGTCGCTTGTCGCGCAACTCAGCATCTCCTGTCTTGCTCGCACGGTATCGAAAGTAAAGTGACGTGAGTGAAGGTAGTATTTGAGTTATGCTAGACGTTCTGGAATAGTTGACATTGGTTCTCAGCGCATTGTCCAAATGGACGAAGCGTGTCAGTCCCAAATCACGCAAAGGGCCCCCAAGGACCCGCAGATTAAAACAACAACAAAAAAAAAAAGTTGACATTGGTAAAAGACTGCCTTAAGAGGACATATCACTGCTCCTTTTCCCATACTATTAGTTTACATTAAGTATGCACCTGGTAACCACGGCGTAGGATACAAATAAGGTCCAAACTTAACGTAACCGGGTTATACAAATCGAGGTTTCCTTCTCGTCTGTTCCCTTCATTAAAACTTAAACAATCTTTAGGAACGGAGTAGGAAGGATAGGCAAATTATTATAGAATTTGTGTAATATAGGCGTCCGTTTGGGCGGAATTTTGCCAAAAACAGATGCCTAGAACAAAAATATTTTAACAATAAGCGCAAAAATCGAGATGGTTCGACACAGAACATTTCCTTTCCATTGAATTTCTAAAATTTTGTAAAGATTGGTTAAGTTTTGGAGGAGGAAACAGACGAGAACTAAACCTCAATATGTATGAAAAAATTAGCACTAGTATTTCGTCTTAATTGTGAAAGGGGAACTGGGCCGTCCATACTTGCCGCAGGGATCCACAAAGGTGGGTAAACTTAGCTACTTGGATGATGGCAAATGATGGTCACAGGCGGCGAAGCAGGCCCAGGGGGAGATGGCGCGGCGACCGACGACCTCGTTGCGTTCATCAATAATAACATAGCTTGACAGATGACTTGATAAGATACCTAACTTGTTTGTACGAGTACAAGTGGTAATGTAATTGCAACCGAGATAGTCAGATTTAAGAACAACTTAGTATACCTACAATAAGTATCGCGATGTGCGTAACGTCGCGGTTGCTACATACTCCGGATAAGTAGAGGTCATGGGTTCAATCCCCACCTGCCATATATGAATTTGGATCACGTAAAATTTCATATTTATATTAAGGTTAACCTCTGCATCAATATTTATAAAAAGTATAAGTATTTCACACTACGTTTCTTAGGTAACTTCATGGAAAATTTATGACAGTTCCGCAAGGGAAAACGCTTACTTTCAAATCTTGTTTGTGCCTGCGCCTGCCTCACATGTTTATCCTAATAAAGTGACAAGTTTAGTAAGCTCAAGGTGTTGAGCTACTAAAAGCTTTTTCATTACTTTTGTACTGCCCTCCGTTTATGAGTTTACTTTTCGCCCCAAGCTCAGACTCGGTTAACAAACACCGGAGCTAACATTATACATGGCTGTAGCTGCATAAATTTAATGCTTATTTAAGTCTTGACATATAGGCGAGATAAAATAAACATAGATGGATATGCTAATACATACTTTAAATGCAAACTATTGGACTTAGTTTGACATTATTACTAAAATGTAAAAATAAATTCGAAAATGTTTTTTTTTCAATGAGATACATTTGTAAATGTAAAAAATACTAGTATTGTTACATTCAATCTAGACTTAGTAAGCATTACCTTAGGTTAAAACAAGAAAATCTTCTTTTTTAGGTTGTAGGTATCTATTTTAGGATGTCTAGACTTCGGGGACAAATCTTCGGATTGTTTCGGTGGTCTCGTTTAATTACAAACGAAATATCGTGATGTCTGATCTTCTATGGCCGTAGCACATCTTCATAATTATCATATTTAAAATAAGTCCCTCCTTGAAATTGGTGCAATCACCGAGCATTATAGATTATAGTAGAGTACCTAATATACCAACAAAATAACTCAGACAGCCATGTTATTATTTTACTACATTAAATATGTATGAATAACAAACATGTGTGCGAAACATGAAAACTATTAGTAAACTTTTGTTTCTACAAGGAAAACAAACAAATTGTTTTGAAATATAAGATCAAAGAAAATAAACACGTAGCAATCGTAAGAGAAATATGAGTGGCCTTTTTGACTAGACGCTAGTTGACCGTAGTGAGTAGTCCTGATAAATAGTCGGGTAATCGTAATCGGGCAGTAGTTAATCATTTTTAGGTCTTCTATTATCGCTGCATCAAAAGTGACCGCACGATGCGGCCCCAACGTTATTCTGTGAGCTATATTGTGTTATATTATAATTATAAACCCTCATATATTAGGACTTATGTGTAATTGTGTAAGTCGTATGTACATCGTACTTTTATATCTTTCCTGGAACTCCGATACAGCAACTGGATTTTATAATTTGGTAATAGTATATATCGGTCAGTACAATAATAGAATTCTGTGTTACATGACATCCCGCATGGCACCTGTGCAAATCAGGGCTAGTGACAGCTTCATGGAATTTTTAGAAGTCCTTGCATTACTCAACAGTAAGTAAGGCCCGGTTCTTTAAACTAAGTATCTGATTAGCTTATGGAGCTTACTCGTCGGGGAGTATTGCACTTGTACTTAAATTATCGCGATCTGAAGGCTTTATGATGGCTACAGTTATCGCGTATTAGTATAGGGGTGAGAAGGTGAGAGTCACAAAAACTGACATTAACGCGTGTATGTACCGTCGTCTAGTGCCCATAACACAAACCTACTAAGCTAAGGTTCCTCAAGGACATCAGAACACGCGTGACCTCCGGCTCCATACTATGATTCTACCGAACCCTTTGTCAAAGAATACTAATCATAATCAAATTATAACTGACGACGAAGTGACCTCTGTATACTCCACCCACGACGGATTAACGATAGGGTGTACACAAAACAATTATTAAAATATTTGACTACTATATTTCTGCCAGACTAACACAATTTGACGCATGACGCGCACAATATTGAAAGAACCGGCAAAGAGCATGTCGGGCCACGCTCAGTGTAGAGTTCCGTAGTTGCCCATCCTTCACAATAGACGGGCTAAAATCAGCGGTTTTAAGCCCGTCTATTGGGAAGTTTTAAATTACGAGAAAGATTTCAACCTCTATAAAAAGGTCGTAAACGCCGGAGTAACTGTAATAACTTATTACCTTCTGGAAGTAATCGATTATACGCGCCAGGTTGAGCGGAATGTTTTAATGCAGTATGGCACTTAACTAATAATATGTGTCTCGTTCGAAGTAGGTATAGGTAAGGACACCGCGCGGCACTTACGTAATTTTAAAGAAAATGATGAAATTTTGCGATAACTCAAAAACGAGGCGACCGATTTTATTCAATATAGTTTTCATTGAAAGTACTTTTTTCTATAATTTTTTGACCAGTGGTTGTAAAGTTACAGGGGGGACACTATTTTTTGGATTTCCGGAGCGAATATTTACAAAACTGCTGACTTTATCGAAAAATAATGTTTGTAGACCCCTGTTATTTTTAAAAGACCTATTCAACGACAACCTACACACTTGAGTTGGAGCGAAAAAAAAAATCACCCCCACGTTAGGTGTACGAGAGGTATCCAAAAAATGTATTTTTTTTTCGTTTTTATTTTACCGTTTAAAGGCGTGATACAAACACATACACTTACCAAATTTCAGCTTTCTAGTACTAAATGATCACGGAGCTAAGTCGCGGACGGACGGACAGACGGACATGGCGAAACTATAAGAGCCTTATCACACTTGCGATTTGCGAGCGTATTTTGTATGAAGGCGATCGCGCAGCGTGTTCGCCGCGTCGCTTATTTGTATAGAAAATACGCTCGCAAATCGCAAGTGTGATAAGGCCCTAACAGACAGGTAATCATTGTAGCATATAAGTATCGCAGTTACAGTGCTATAGAGGTGCTGTGGTTTGAGGCAACATGTGTATGACGCGAAACTAGCGCCTCATCTGTTTTTTTTCTGATATCTTCTAATAAATGCATAAGACGTATATTAAATCACTGTATACAATTTATCGCTCTGTAGTTCCCCAAAACTAAAGTAGCCGTTTTCCGCATCACATGTTGCCTTAATCCGATTGATACGCATTTTTAAGGAATCGTTTGGTTTTCAGGATCATCATCATCATTCATTCACAAAAAAAATCTATCTCGGCGTCAGAACATAATTATGGGTTCACTAATGTTTGACCAAAAAACTATTGACAAACGATCATTTGACAAACAACGTTTCAACAAATATTCATTAGGCAAACGAGACATTTGACAAAAGTATCATCTTACAAAAACTCACTTAGCAAATTATTAATTTGCAAACACTACACTTGGTTAATGTGTTAAATAATAAAAAGTCAATTGACCTTTTTCCATTTCACCAAATAATACGTTTAGCAAATTGACAATTAGTCAAAATATCATTTAACAAAATGTTATTTCATAAAAAGTATTATGATTTAGTTTGTAATCTGTAGTTGGGTAATTTATTCCGCTACTATCTTAGAATCTATCCACTATGCTCTACAATCTGTACCTACTAATAGAGCAAATTTTACATTTTCCTCAAGTTTGCTCTACGAGTTTTACGGATAGAGCAAATTGAACTCTTTTTATTTTTGGTTCTGTCGCTTCGCGACCGCTACCGCGGTACGCTCGCTTCGCTCGCTTGGCTCGCGCGCTGTTGTGGTCGCAGTTCTAATATAACCTAACCCATTAATGAATCTATCCACTATGCTCTACGATCTAAAATAGTAAAATTAGTAGAGCAAATTGGAGAAAAAAAGTTATATTTGCTCTAAAAAAACAAAAACAAACGAACCACTTTTCAATTAATACATTGTACCAAACGTTTTTAGTCCAAGAGTAGTTTTGTCTGACAACTCAGTTGCTAAATGATCATTTTGTCAAATGATTATTTATAAAATGTAAATTTAACTTCTGACCATTTGGAGAAGTGAGTCATTTGTAAAATGACTTGTTGTAAAATAATCAATTGGCGAAACATTTTTTATGTAAAACGTTGTTTGTCAAGTGTAATTTGCGAAATGACTTTTGGTCAAACGGCAGGGTACCATAATTATGATATCTGAAAAGAAGAAAAGCTACAAGCAGCTCTAATTTTTTTAATCAAACAAATAACTTTTACTTTATGCTACAGTTAATTGCATTGGATCAGTCTTCTATCAATCTGACTCTTCTTTAGCATGCATGCAATTCATACCATCACCCGTTAATGTTAAATAGAAAAAAAACAATACATGTAAATATTTATGTTAATCGTAAAATAAGATGAATACTACAAGATTATTTATTAAATATAATTCATAACGTAGATATGGAATTCCTTTTCATGCCTTTTATATTTTTAAAACAACTAACGTTTGTTGTGTTAAAAAACCGGCCAAGTGCGAGTCGGACTCGCGCACGAAGGGTTCCGTACCAATATTGAACAAAAAACACGTTTTTTGTATGGGGTCCTCCTTTAATTTTTACTTATTTTTTATTTTTATTATTTTTTGTTATAGCGGTAACAAAAATATACATTCTGTGAAAATTTCAACTATCTACCTATAACGGTTCATGAGAAAATGCCCGTTGAACGAAACATCATGCAAAAAGCCCTATTTTTGTGTGGGAGCCCCCCTTAATTATTTATTATTGTTTTATCATGAATAGTATTTGTTGCTATAGCGGCAACAGAAATACATCATCTGTGAAAATTTCAACTGTCTAGCTATCATCGTTCTTGAGGTACAGCCTGGTGACAGACGGACGGACGGACGGACAGCGAAGTCTCAGTAATAGGGTCCCTTTTTTCCCCTTTGGGTACGGAACCCTGAAAACAACACCAACATAAACTACCTTCCTAACGTCTGTGAAAGTGGAAAGGTCATTTTAGTTATTTAAATTGTATTTTACTAATCGACCTATCGACAGCCAGATCTGTTGAAAAAATAATTCATCCAGAATATAAGTGTGAAAACAAAAAGTAGCAAAGAGCATTTTTTAGAGTTCCGTACCCACAGGGACCAGCGGAACCTTATTACTAAGTCTCTGCTGCATTATGCGTCTGTCTGTCAAAGGAATTTATTGTAAAACATGAACCGGAATAGGTCGACTAGTACGTTAACGAAGTCAACGTTTAATCGATTGACATGCACGTGACGCATAAGTCAGATTATGGATCAGTGGCTAATCGCCTTAAACTGTAACGCCTGACGCTATCAAACGGCTATGTGGATTCGGGTCTGTTACACGATGTGACGGCGATTTTCATGTTTTCATACGGTACGAGAGAAACAGATCAAAACTGTACCTTAATACTAAAGAGTCACTCCGTCTGTAAGTAACCTAAATATGTATGTACCTAAAGGTTCATATCATGATTTACAAAAGCCGTCTTTTTTAGGGTAATCAGTGTTATGTCGTCTGAAGCAAGTCTGAAACAATTACGTGACTTCGTTTAAAACCTTAACAAAATAGGCAAACTACAAGGATCAACAGTATCTCATGCTACTGAACTAAACATTTCGATATAGATATGACATATTATATCTATACTTATTGCATTGTTGTTACTATATACTTACTCACAATAACTAGTTTTGTTAGAATACTTTGAAAGGTTAAGCATAAACCAGAAAGAAAAACCTGTTACGCAGGGCTATTTTATAATAATAATCCTATTTATACTCGTAGATATCTAAATACCTACCAATAACAACTCTAATATGTATGTATCTTATTAAGACAGTAGTCATACAACATTTTATTCAATGTACATAAATTATCAATGAAAGCGAAAACAGCTTAGCGATTTTTAATATTAAAATTACAAAGAAGCAGCAAAATTACTCCCATGTTCATTTTCACACATCCCATATAACAGTGAATTATGGAAAAACATTGTCACTTCACGGACTTCTAAATATACATATTGCTAAAAATATGACTGCACAAGTGCCCAATATTAAGGTACTGGACAGTGGACGGGACAGATCTTAGGTGTCGCACGCTCTGTAGAC
This sequence comes from Apotomis betuletana, assembly GCA_932273695.1. Taxonomy (NCBI): domain Eukaryota; kingdom Metazoa; phylum Arthropoda; class Insecta; order Lepidoptera; family Tortricidae; genus Apotomis; species Apotomis betuletana. Next base: position 10,169,126 of record OW026309.1, on the reverse strand, counting down.
TATTGGGAGGCGTGCGCGGAGGCGAAGCCAAACGCGTAGAGGCCACACCACAATGACTAGATAAAAACACCACATCAAGTAGATATAATGGGAGTCGCAATACGAAGATATGCTGTCTAAATGCAAAAGTTGACTGTATAAATATTAAATCGAGAACCTCCTTTTACTTGGATACTAAGTAAGTTCTTAATTTGGATGTCGCCGGCCTTACTAAGATATGGCTCTTGCGACTCGTGGCAATTAGTACTTTTAGCATTTACTATGTTATGCTATATAAGGCTTTTTAAAGGCAAATAAAAATTGAATTTGAATGCTTGTGTTTCAATTTACAACTTCCCGTTGTTTAGGAAACAATAAATGCACGGCCTCAATTCGGTATTATATTTTGGTATTCGAATATTGAGTGACTTTATGTACTCGTATAAGTAGAAATTTTAAAGGAAATGAAGCAAAATTAGACGTATTGTATAAATTTCTTCTCGAATATCTATATCTATAATCAGTCAATCAAAGAACTACGAACAAACATTTAAATATGCATAATTTTATTAAAACTTTCGTGAGACATATTTAATTATACGTACGTATGTGTACGGGCAGCCGTCCCTGATGAAGGGCTCCATACGAGTTCGAAACATGTCGGGCCGTTCCTGACAATTTCACGTGAGTGTAAACCGCTTAATACAATAATTAAATATGCATACTTTTATTATCTACAAATGATTGATTCGTCTACGCTATACTTTTAGACTACCTGCGCTTTTTACTATTCTTTTAATTATATACCAGGTAATATCGGTGTTTAAATATAATAATGAAATATAAATGAAAGCCAAGACAAAGTTAACTTCTCTAGAATTGGGTAAGTAATTAGTGTAATAACGTATTGAACTGTTTGTGACGAATATTAATAAGTGAACAGGTTATACGACATTCAGAGCTGCGTAGGCAACGCACACGCACACACTACAGGTTTAGGTCAGTAATGTATACAAGATCGTAAAATAAAACGCGTTTGTCGTCATCGTAATAAAGGTTTTGCGGTTTCGCCATTAATTAAACAAATACATACTAAAGTATGGTAAGTATGGTTTTATGTATGTATGAGTATGGGGTTCCCAAACTTTACACCGCCGTAGACAGTTAAGAGGCGCTTCCGTTTATTCTTTTCTGCCTCCTCTCCTCAAGGGACTAGCATAGGTTGACTAGTAGAGAAAGCCACATGACGTTAAGTCTGCTTTTTTATGTTAAGTTTATCTATTGACCAATAAAGACTATCACTTGGGGAGTTTTATAATATTTTTGATCGTATTCTTTGTTCTCAGTGCGGTCTTTTTTTTTCAGAAATGTGAGTTATTTTGAAAAATGTAGGTACTTCATCATATTTCAGGAAATTTATTTTAAAAAGAGAAACACATATTTGTTAAACCATTTATATCGATCCAGACACGACCAAAGGTAAAGGTAAAAGCAAGGTGATAAAAGGGCAGAGGTTTTTGTTTTTTAAGATAATATCTTATCTCCCATTTCCTCTAGAGCCTAGAGTCTAGGTTATTTATAATTGTGCGTGTTAGATTCGCTTTAGATACCTATAATCATATAATCCATGATTTGCTGTTATAGCTATGTGCACTATGGCGGCTTATCTTACATGTATGTAGGAACATGCATGCTCGAAGGCCAGCTGTTAAAGGAAGCGGGAAGTCTGGTGACGGTGACGTAGCTGTGGCCGATGCCGTCAGCATTCTGCCACTGTTATATCGCTGCTTACCACTTACGTACATTACACGATCCGAACACGAGGAAAATTTTAACAAACTGAATGTTTGGCAATCAGATCGGCCCAAAAATAATCCAAATCCAAACCCACCATGGGTCCTTTATCACACTTTCATTTTGGCAAGTATAGAGCCATGTGATTTTGGTTCTAGCTTTCAGATAAAAAAATAATTTTCAATGAACGGCTCATAAACGACAGAGTTCCGATTTGAGTATAATAATAAACAAACGAGTCGACTTGAGAACCTCACCTTTTATGAAGTCGGTTGAAAAGCCTATGGACACTAATGGATCTGCCTCATTTTCCCTTCAAGTCAAGCGAAAGAAAAACGGTTGCTGAAAACCTCGAGACGTTTCGTTCGATTTTGGAGCCCTAATCATACTAAAACTCATAAGTTCATAACATAACTGAGGTCTGGACTCTGGAGAATACAAAATAAATCAGATGTTCAGGATCAGATAAAGCGAGTGGACTAATGAAACACCCTGAGTGTAATTTGTCTAGTCTAGACAGTTTTTGATCAAGGATCAAGATACGGTTTGCAGAGTTAGAACTTACAAGAGATTTAGTGAATTTTACCTGTGTCAATATGTACCTATAAATATCCATACTAATATTATAAATGCGAAAGTGTGTCTGTCTGTCTGTTACCTCTTCACGCTTAAACCGCTGAACCGATTTAGATGAAATTTAGTATATAGATAGTTTCAGTCCCGGGGAAGGACATAGGATACTTTTCATCCCGAATAAATTTAGTGTTCCCGTGGGATGAGCGGGTAACACCGCGGGGCACAGCTAGTATATTATATTAGCTAATTTATAAATGAATGCTACACCTAGGTTATATTTAGTGAGTAGTTTAGGTTTTCTCTGATTTACGGGGGTAAATTTGATGTGCTTTACAGAGGAAAAATAATTTCAGGTTTATTAAAGGCTAATAGTTTATTTACAAAAGAGTGACACGGAGGTGGTTTAATCGCGTTGTTTACTTCTAAGAATCGTGAAAACAAGTCCTGTATGTACTCGTACATTACGGTCAATACCTGTATATTGATTAATATCGTATATTTTCCGATAGACGTAAAACACAGGATCGATATTATACCTATGCATAATTACGCAGTACTAACTGCATGTTTAGGGTTCCGTACCAAAATAGGACACACGAAAACTTATTGTCCCTTTATAGCATCATTTCCTTGCCCATTGTTTTCTGTCAGTATGTCTGTCATTACATATTAAAAAACTATAGGGTAATTCCTGGAACTACGAGTAGAATCATGAAACTTAGTAAGTACTCACGTTAGTATTCTATGTAAAACTTAGTAAAAAGCAAGATTTTAATGAAACTCTTAATTTGTAGTTATAAAACATAAAATTAAATTATGTATAACCTGGGGCCCTATGATGGTTGAGTTTATCACGTGATAAATAAGTGACAAAGCATCTGTCACTCACACTCGCATTTTGTCAAAACGTGACGGATGCTTTGTCACTTACTTATCAGTTATCACGCTATAAAAGCAACCATCATAGGCCCACTGGTTACGTTAAGTTGTACCTCATCAGGCGCGAATGGCGCGATAGATACCAGGAACAACTTCAAACCCAACGTAACCAGGTGATGTGTTAGGTTACACTTGGAGATTTTTTAAATTTTAATTTCAAAATGTTTTAAGTAGGAATATTTCGTTGTAGTGGCAGGGACCCCTCGCAACGAGTCTGATTCGCACTTGGCTGGCATTTATTTTATCACCAGACAAATTATTCAGATACAGATAGAGATAGCACACCAGGATGCCTACATATGCGGCATAATTCAGTAAATACGCAAGCACTTGTTACGAAAACAATAGGTATATCCTGTTATATTCGGATTTCGTTTCTAGTTTAGTCTAGTCTAACCTAACTAATTTGGAGCTCTAGGTACTTGTGTGGGAGAGGATTTCATCAGAACCCGTAGTTGTACATTTTCTGGCACTTGGTCGTTGTATTATATACTAATATGACTCAAGTACTAAGTACAATTAGAAGAAGGTCACAATTGACTACCAAGATTTGATTACTTTGTTTACAAGTTTGTTATTATCAACAAGTGTGAAGCCTACCTACCTAATACCTAATAAATATGGGTATAAAATCTTATATTTTTTCAGAATACTGTCAAAATTTTATTTTGGGTTGGTAAACCCCTTAAGTTGAGTATCAAACATTAAATTAAATACCTATCTCAACTTAAATGCACTTGGGTTAAATTTAGGGCTGCCATCTCTAAATTTGTCGAACCCGGATAAAGACTTAAAAAAACCCGGACATTAGGCGTAAATCGCATTTTTTTCCCAGACGTGACCCAAAATCATATTATCAAAAAAACAGTCGCTCTATTTTTCATTCGCATAAAAAAATATTTTCCCCGGACACTTTTGTAAAACCCCCCGGACGACCTCCAAACTAGGATAAATCCGGGGAAACCCGGACGGATGGCAGCCCTAGTTAAACTGATTTAAATTTACAAGACTTTCACACGTTATTATAACAAAACGGACGGACAAAGGGACCCTTTAAGGGAAGTCCCTTCGAGACCAGGAACGTAACATCACGTCGAGGTAATTAAATAAATACTTTTTGAACGCAATTAAGTCTCATTTTGTTATAAGTACTTAGTTTATTTCATTTTATTTCTGGCTGCTCATCCTAATTTGCATTAATAAAGTTTCGATTGTGGAAAGCATGCTTAGGAAAAATACAAAACTTGTATCAATTGTGAGGATTAATGAGGATATTATGTGTCCTTTCGCAACAAACCGGTATTAGAAAGGGACATTACCATAACCTTACCAATCAGCACCTATAGTGAAAGCTTTCATCTATTGTGGGAGTGACGTGCCACGGCCAACCCACGCACGATCAGAGATATGATTCAGATCTACGTCTCTAGTTCTGATTTGATATACTAGAATTAGACACGTTTGATCTTAGAGGTCAAAATAACCGGTCAATGACGCAGATTGACAATGTTGACTGAAGAAGCCAAAGTCAAAGATAGAGATCATCGATTACGGAGAGATGATACGAGATAAGAGGTCAGAATTATAGCGGTAGAGTCCATTAGCATTGTGCTGGTAAAATTTTTAGCTTTTCTGAATACAACCACCTTCGGAGTGCGACATAGCTACGATAACCATTCATTTCATTGTCGTCACGCATCGACCTATTAATTATATTTACTTCGCATTATCTTTAAATATAAGTAAAGCATTAGGTACTTTAGATAACAACCTATTTTCATGACTCACCTTCTAACCTTGTTTGTGCCGTAATTGTAGTCAAAATTACGAAGCTACCAAAACAGTCACTAGGTTTGTTATGGCGTTACCTTGCATTCATTCACATAGTACCTACATTTCTGAGATCACTGCGTCTTTGCTTGCTCTAGCTCCCACACCGTACTGCCATAAAAGTTAACCAATGTGAACAAAGAGTTAGTTTGCGTGAAGGTTTCATTCCTTCAAAGTTTTTCGTTGTTTATACGTGAAGTGGAGAAAATCTGCTATGACACACTCCATTCATGCGTACGCTACATGATATCCTTGAAGGTTAACTAGCTGTTACTAATTATAAGCCGATAACAACAAATACTAGGAAACACGTAGACCGGAATTGCATAATTCTGACTCCATTACTATTCCGCGTCATACGCGATAAATGGAAATGGCAGTTTTTTTGATAAATTAAATCCGGGAGATCCTGATGCTAATTGTTCTGTTTGAAAAAGGGTGTTAACTTTACTTGTGCATATCTCCGTAACTAATTGCCCTTGAAACAAAATTTGAAATGTAAATTATAGTAAATTTGATTCACTACCGCATTGTTACAGCTTTTTTCTAGCCAAAATGCTCCTAGACGAAGATATAAGCAAAAATCAGAAAGAAGTGCCGGTTTTATCAATATGGCGGAGGGGGGCGAATTGCGCATTTTTAAATTTAAACACTCACTTACCATCCTAGACAACATATCAAACATTCAAAACAACCGGACCGTTTGTAAGGTAAAACCTCTTTATTCACTGGATTATTAATTCAGTGAATAAAGGATTTTGACCTTACAGACGGTCCGGTAGTTTTGAATTTTTGATATGTTGTCTAGGATGGTTAATCAGTGTTTAAAATGCACAATTCCTCCCCCTCCGCGCCCGCCGCCATATTGAAAAAACCGGCACTCTCTTCATATTTTTACTCATATCTTCCTTTAGGAGTATTTTAGCTAGAAGAAAGCTTCGACGATGTTATAGAGAGTTAAATTTACTACTTTTTCTATTTTATATTTTGTTTCTAGGACAGATAGTTACGGAGATATCCACATTTAAAAAAACGTAAAAAATCGCAATTTCCTACTGAAAAACAAACTTCTGGATTATAATATCTTCGTTTAGGAGAATTTTAGCTACAACAAAGCTGGGGCAATGTTGTAGAGAATTAAATTTACTATAATTTACACTTCAAATTTTGTTTCAAGGACGGTTAGTTACGGAGATATGCACATTTAAAAAACAGGAAAAGTAGAATTTTCTGAAAATTTCTCAAAATTCTTGGTTTAGAACGCTGTCATTCAGTTACGGACTAGTCTAGGACAAATTAAAACATGTAGGAAATATAATTGCTTATAAAACTCATGTCCATTTTTACATACATTTTCGGAAAATGTGACTTTATTTTTACATATCTCCGTAATTATCTGTCCTAGAAACAAAATTTGAAATGTAAATTATAGTAAGTTTAATTCTCTACAAAATTGCGCACGCACTGTTCTAGCTAAAATGCTCCTAAACGAAGATATAATCCAGAAGGTTGTTTTTCAGTAGGAAATTGCGATTTTTTACGTTTTTTTAAATGTGCATATCTCCGTAACTATCTGTCCTAGAAAAAAAAATATAAAATGGAACATGTAGTAAATTTAACTCTCTATAACATTGTTGAAGCACACCTCGGACAATGGCGATCAAATGTATGAAAGAAACGCGTTGCTATGCTACGCACACAGTCTAAGCTCGTGTAGGCACAGTATAATAAAGAGTACTAACGTACAGTATGGACACTCCCTGCCTCCCCCCGAAAGTGCCGCCCACCCGCGCTCGGTTACCTCGCAGTTACCGGCTGGCAGGGACGCGACGACGCGGTGCGCAGAGCGGAGGCCACGTATAATATTCAAATATTAAACAAATACTTTTGTAATGGGCGTGTGTTGTGCTGTGTACGGTTGTTTAAGTTCTATAAACAACAAAAATAAAAGAAAGTTCTACAGATTCCCATTGGATGAATCAAGGCATGTACATACCCAGTTATTTTCAAAGTGTTTTATGTTTTAGTAGAAAACCAACTTACAATAGGTACTTATGTTTAGTATTTTTTTGCCCTATCCGTTTTCGACCTAAACCTATCAGATCACACTGAAAACAACACAATATATATATGAACAAAAAATCATGTTTTCAACTTACGTAATATTTTGGTGGCCTGAATTTCCTTACAAACATTTAGTTACTTCATTTATACTGATTCAAAATAGGAAACTATTTGTATAAATCGAGCTTAGATACCCACCTTACAGCGTAATATGATTCTTAATTCTTCCTAATTTGCGCAATGAGTTTTTAGTCATTGAGGTTATCGAATTTGAACGGGGGCGGAATAATAAATCGTAGATTAACATTACTTTAATTATAAGCACACAAAATTAATTCGACGCCGCTATTACAAGGTCATCTCATATTGCTGCACATTGTGTTCCCGACTCGTGCGTTCAAAATGGCAGCAACCCTAGCATGTCTTATCTCACTCACACAAGCATGGTACGCGTTCACCTACACGAGCTTAGACTGTGTGCGTAGCAACGCGTTTCTTTCATACATTTGATCGCCATTGTCCGAGGTGTGGTGTAGGTGAACGCGTACCATGCTTGTGTGAGTGAGATAAGACATGCTAGGGTTGCTGCCATTTTGAACGCACGAGTCGGGAACACAATGTGCAGCAATATGAGATGACCTTGTAATAGCGGCGTCGAATTAATTTTTGTGTGCTTATAATTAAAGTAATGTTAATCTACGATTTCTTATTCCGCCCGCGTTCAAATTCTATAACCTCAATGACTAAAAACTCATTGCGCGAATTATGAAGAATTAAGAATCATATTACGCTGTAAGGTGGGTATCTAAGCTCTATTTATACAAATAGTTTCCTATTTTGAATCAGTATAAACGAAGTAACTAAATTTTTGTAAGGAAATTCGGGCCACCAAAATATTACGTAAGTTGAAAACATGATTTTTTGTTCATATATATATTGTGTTGTTTTCAGTGTGATCTGATAGGTTTAGGTCGAAAACGGATAGGGCAAAAAAATACTAAACATAAGTACCTATTGTAAGTTGGTTTTCTACTAAAACATAAAACACTTTGAAAATAACTGGGTATGTAGGTACATGCCTTGATTCATCCAATGGGAATCTGTAGAACTTTCTTTTATTTTTGTTGTTTATAGAGCTTAAATAACCGTACACAGCACAACACACGCCCATTACAAAAGTATTTGTTTAATATTTGAATATTATACGTGGCCTCCGCTCTGCGCACCGCGTCGTCGCGTCCCTGCCAGCCGGTAACTGCGAGGTAACCGAGCGCGGGTGGGCGGCACTTTCGGGGGGAGGCAGGGAGTGTCCATACTGTACGTTAGTACTCTTTATTATACTGTGGTTGAAGCTTTCTTCTAGCTAAAATACTCCTAAAGGAAGATATGAGCAAAAATATGAAGAAAGTGCCGGTTTTTTCAATATGGCGGCGGGCGCGGAGGGGGGGGAATTGTGCATTTTACATTTTAAGCACTGACTAACCATCCTAGACAACATATCAAAAATTCAAAACTACCGGACCGTTTGTAAGGTCACACATTGTAATTTAGTCTCTATTCACCGTATTATATATGTCTACACACAAGACCATCTTCGCGCCATAGTAGTCAGTAAGAGAAGTTCATTCACCAGCGGGCCTATCTTAACGCGACTTCGTTTGTCGCGCGACTTAGCGTATCTGTCTTGCTCGCACAGCATTGACAGGCAAGTGAAGTATTTGCCGCAGTTATGCTAGATGTGCTGTTACTATTTAATGAAATGCTTACCCATCTGGGAGACGTGGTAGCGCGCCGATTCGACTCCCCGGTGGTCGCGGTCGGACTCGCGCCGGCCTCGAGGGCGCGCCTCATTTCCTCCACTTACCTGTCGACGAAACATTCACATCAAAAACGAAATTGTTATATTTTAATGACATTATATTTTTATTATTACATAATTTTTTTTCAATAGATTTTTTCACAACTGTTTTTTTGTTCGAAATCTAAGTTTATGTATGATGGTGATTGCTAAGTTTAGAGAAGTCAAGAATTGAAATAAATTCATTATATTAGTAGTAATAAGCCTATTTTATGAATAAACTGAAATATATATGTTTGAATAAGTATAATTTTCACACAAATTGATATCAGCAATATCATCAAATTTTATTGTACGTACATTGTATTGAACGTACCTATTCATTGTATTGTACGTACTTCAAGCCACTTTATATGGTAGCGTACCTATATAAGTGACTTGAATTAAAAAATTAGAATGATTTAAAATAGATCACTTACACCAAATACTTTATAAACGAAAGACAATGTTAGTTCCTTATTACGATATCGGAATTAAACACAAAGTTGATGTTACTTCTTCACGCTCTAACGGCTGGACAATTTTGGAGCTTCTTTGACATTTTTATATCAGTTTGTTTAAAATTTTGACATGTAATTATTGTATCTGTTTTAAAATTAACTAGCGACCCGCCCCGGCTTCGCACGGGTGCAATGCTGATAAATTATGCATATAAACATTCCTCTTGAATCACTCCATCCATTAAAAAAAACCGCATCAAAATCCGTAGCGTAGTTTTAAAGATTTAAGCATTCAAAGGGACATAGGGACAGAGAAAGCGACTTTGTTTTATACTATGTAGTGATTCCGCTGTTCGTATTATGAACGTCATCATATTTTATCTCTTAGTATTAATATATGTGACTTTTGGTATGAAGGTATCCTGGATTAACACATAGCTAGGTTACTTTTATCCCGAAAAATATAGTCTTCCCGTGGGATAAGCGAGTAACACCGCGCAGCGCAGCTTGTATAAAATAAAATAGTGTACATTTATAGAAAAACTATTTAAACGGATTATATCGCGTATATTATTTGACCCTCCCTGACGTTTCTGTAAGTTTCCAGTTACCGTCGTCAAAGGTTGAAAAGAGGCTGAGAAGAACACAATTTTACTCTGTCAAAGTTTAATTAGTGCAAACTACCCTTTTTAGGGTTCCGTAGTCAACTAGGAACCCTTATAGTTTCGCCATGTCCGTCTGTCCGTCCTCGGCTTAGCTCCGTGATCATTAGTACTAGAAAGCTAAAAATTGGTATGAGTATGGGTATGTATCACGCCGACAAAACGGTAAAATAACAACTAAAAAAAAAATTTTTTTTCGGGTACCTCTGGAACACCTAAAGTGGGGGTGATTTTTTTTTTTCGTTTCAACACTAGTGTGTGGGGTGTCGTTAAATAGGTCTTTTGAAAATAATAGGGGTCTCCAAACATGATTTTTTTATAAAGTCAGCAGTTTTGTAAATATTCGCTCAGAAAATAAAAAAAATAGCGTCCCCCCCCTCTAATTTTTCAACCACGGGTCAAAAAATTATGGAAATATTCATGAACATGAGGCCTTATAAGTACTTTCAATGAAAACTATATTGAACACAATCGGTCGAGCCGTTTTTGAGTTATCGTAAAATTTCATAATTTTCTTTAAAGGACGTAACTTGACTTCCAGAAGGTAATAAGTAATTACAATTACTTTGGCGTTTACGACCTTTTTATAGAGCTTGAAATCTTTCTCGTAACTTAAGTCTATTGTGAAGGATTAGCAACTACGGAACCCTACACTGAGCGTGGCCCGACATGCTCTTGGCCGGTTTTTAAATGCGTGACAGTCGCGGAAAGTGAAGAAAATATTACCTATGTATGTATGTAAACTCTTTATTGTACATTAAAAAATATATATACACAGCAAAGACATTAAACTAATGATATTTATGTACAAAGGCGAACTTATCCCTGTAAGGGATTTCTTCCAGTTAACCTTTGAGCAAATGAGAGAGAACAGTAAAGATCCAAGAAGATAGGCAAAACTATGTACTATATAGGCAGTTGAAATTAAACTTTCTCCAAGCACAAAATTAATTGTTTATCTTGGTATGTACCTAATCCGCGCCGAGTGTTGAGTTTATTTGGATTATAGGGCAGTTTCCTGCAGAGCTTTAGGAATCGCGATATAATTATGATCTTAGGCCGATATTCTATAACAAATACTCGTAATCCCAAATAGCCATTATTTCAGTTCATTTATTAAGTCTAGCAACAAACATACATTCAGCATATTAAGTTACAGAAAAAAACATGTTTTAATAACTAAACAACTAACTAAGGGTCTTTACTTTTCCCAAAATATCCTTAATGCAGAGATGAATAATACATTATGGTATTCTCCTAAAGTCATTTGACACTAACTACTACAAAAATATAGTTCTCAAAAATATACACGGAACAATGATGTTACCATAATATTAGCTTATTTGAATATTTTAAAATTAGTCGCACGAAAGGTTGGTATTCCGCCCAATATACCTATTTTCGCTACTGTTTTCGATAGCATTATTATGCAATAGCGACTGAGAGGGCCTTAAAATAACGCAGGCAGGTGTTTTCGAATCGATTATCCCAGTTAAATCGAACAGTCGAACAGCTTTCTAACAAAAATCGGCGTGTTTGCAATAAAACGTTGTTTATTTACGAAGCTCTACGAATCGCCGCTGGTTCGTTTAATGAAATTAAACCTTGACACCATCCCCAAATAGACAACTATAAATAAGCGTTTATTGGAGCGATCATAAATCGAGCGGTACAGATAGGTATTAATTAGGTAATAAGGGTAACTAATTAATTATTTGCGATAAAATAATATTGTGGCATTTTCAGTATACTATTATTATGGTTAATCAACTCGTGTACCTAAATTTTGCAATTACATTACGTGTAATTAAAGAAAATGGCCACAAGCTAATTACTTGTATAATTTGATGCATATCTGTAATTTATCTATGCGACACGTTTTCTCTAGGTTATAGTTCACACTTTGGAGACCCTAAAAATATTGAACTTTATAAATTACTAACGACCCGCCTCGGCTTCCTCGGCACGCATGTATTATACATCCTCTTGAATAACTCTGTCGATAAAACCGCATCAAAATCCGTTGCGTAATTTTAGGAATGTAAGCATACATAGGGACAGACAGACAGCAGGAAGTAACTTTGTTTTAAACTATGTAGTGAAACAAATAACTGATGATCATAAAACCCATGTGTACCTATTTTCTTGGCTCACGATTAAGAACAATTGTGATCAAAAAAGTGCCGCAATAAAACGCTTAAATAACCCCGATTTTGTTAACCATTGGAATAAAAGAAACATACATGTGTTCAGGGTGTTTTCAGGTTGCGTTGGAACGGGAGTATAGGTATATTAGGCCTTAAAACATTTTATTTGCTTTTTACTAAATAGCCTCAAATTACGGTAACAAATCCACAAACAAATCCGATTCGTAAAGTTACAAATACACCGATCCACATACAACAGTACAAGACGCAGACAGTAAAAAAACAAATCGCATGGTGTCACTTGCATTGCAATAACATTTTAATTTACCCCTTTGTGTGGTTTGTCGGAAGCCCTGCCTGCATCTCCCTTAATTGGGTCGTCCGTTCAAACAAAGCGTTCAATTGCAATCGGACCGCGAGCACGCGGCTTATGCTCCAAGTATTCAAAGGACTTTATTGAAAATGGTTCTTTGCTCTATTTCAATCAGATTAATATTATTGAAAGGCAATCGTTCGGTTATGTTTTAATGGAAGTCGCTTGGCGTTATTATCTCCCGAATAAAGATCGTACTTAGAACCACAGATACAACGTAAATATTAATATATAACAGTCGTTTTGAATTAATATCCCTGACACACATCATCTACATCGCAGCTAGGATAAGACGTGAAAGCAATATGTGACATATGTTTAGTATAAATAACAATGAGGCATGGGCAAGAAAAACAAAGTATGGATCTGCTTTCGGATGTCAATAATTTAAGTTTAATATGAAGTTTTAAAAGTAGTAAGAAGTTAAAATTCTTTAAAATCCAGACTCCTTATACCTATATTTAATGTGGGTCCTGTAACAGGAGCAAAAAATTAAAACATAGATTTTACTCGTCAAACTGAACAACATCTGTTCAGAAACTTTTTTTTAACACTGTTTTCATATGTTCATTATTTCAAACAAAGTAAATAGCATTTTCAATGTACGCCGTCCAACATTGACATAGCTGTCACATTACTAAATATCAAATGTTTCGCAAGACATTGCTTCTTTGAATAAACTTTATTTTGCAGATTTACATTATAAATGAGTTATTTTTAAAAGTTGTTTAATTTTTTATTATGCCTCAAACTGAACAACATTTTTCAGTTTGAGGCGTAGAATCTATGTTTTAATTTATTGCTCCTGTTACAGGGCCCACCTGGTATAGAGTTTATTCGTTTATGATTATGAAGAATACTATTAATATGTCGACCCGCTGACATGACGGTGCTGACGTGAACATACACGGGAATTGAACGACCCATTTTTATAGAATTGGAATAAATCCAATCTGTACGTGAATGTGGTTTTGAAAGGCTATATAGTTCCGTTTTATACCAAAAAGCGCTTTGTCTGTGATGGAATTCACAACAAACTAAATTTAGTTTCCTAGTCTAGGCTAGAATTTCCTGCAAAGCTGACGTAGATGACGATATCTGAAAACCGGTAATTTTTCTTGATGATATGTATAAGTAAAATCACATAACGAAATACCTATTATACGAGTATTGTTAAGTTAATAAGATTTTTACATGAACAATAATTATAATTTATACGAAAATTACACTAACTGGTAATTATTGTAAATATGTTTTATTTTGTTTTTTTATAAATAAACTGGACGTAAACGGGACGTTTACCCTAGTAAATGTTTTTTCTTCAAACCATGAATGGTCGAACAGTGGCTTCGGCGAAAAAAAAATAGTCAAAATTGACTGCAAGGCTGGTATCAAACCAAACGTGTATCTTCCAGAATTAGAAGTTGTGCAAGAAGCGGAAGTTTGAGTTAGTGCCTGAATGAACCGCTTGCAGCAACAATGGAGTAGGCAGCGGTGGTTTTCTAAAATTATCCTTCGGGAAATCGATGCCTGCCGCAGTCTGCAGTCTAGACGGACATATACGAAGCGAAACGTGCAAACTTTAATTATATATTATTCCTTTTACTGATACGAGAGGTTCTCTAAAGATGCGTATTTCGAATTCGAACTCTTTGCTGTTACAAAGAAAAAAAAAAAGTTTTTACATACGCAACAAACAACTGATCAAAGGCCTGGATTTTCTTTTTAATGTATAGGTTATGGAGGGAAGCTTTAAGTCGAACGCTTGTATGATCTATAGAAAATAGAGTTTAATAAATTCGTTGCATTAGAGTACAGAACTGCATGATTTCAATATTAAATGTTGCATTGACGTAGTTATTGACTAAAAACTTCCAATAATCTCAGTATCCTGTCCTCAGTCTCCTGGGCCCATAGGTATATTGTTTAAATGGTCATAAATTTGGTATATTTTATTTTTTGACTGGCCCGTTTGAGATCAGTAAAAGAACGACCTCCGCTAGGCGTTAAGCTACTTTTCTGACCTTAGATGCTAAAAAAATGGTGTGCCGCAAATCACTTCATTTTCGTCCCTCCTGAGTAGAACCACCCATATAACCAAAAACTACAATAACATTGGCGCAAGCCGTGAGCCATATACGAAATTACGAATTTATAATATCGAATAAATGTATTTATATACTTACAAATTTCTTGTAAGTTTGGTTACTTAATTCAGAAATACCTATTATTAAAAAAAAAAATTCAGTACCTACTAATAATATTATCCCAATAGTGCGATTATTCTACAACTTTGTCAATGTGTCAATGGCAATTAATTTGCAGCATATTTATGTAATATAGAAATGGATTGTTCCAGTGACAAATGTGTTATTATTAATAACGTGATCGGTCGTTATCGAGAAGAAAACCGGGCCACAGGGCAAGGCCTTAATACCTACTTAGTTCTAGCATGCCCTAACTACATTTAAAGGAACTTTCGCACGGTGTTGCAATCGTGTCGCTTTAACCTGAAAATCGTCTAATTTACGTTTGACACATCATTTTATTAATTTCTACGTATGCCGTGGAACCCGAAATTTGGTATCTAGGTGTAGATTAAGTAGTTTGGGTCTAGACAAGGGACAGACAGACGCCCTTTATCCCTGATAATGGACGAAATTTTTCACGGGTCGGGGTGCTTCATAGCGTAAAGCTTAATGTAGGGTAAGTCCAGTCCAGTCTATTTCTACAATCACCTTTAAAAAAGTAATACGTTTGTAAGTACAACCCGATTTCGCGTAACATAAATCATATGTAAGTCAACGTTAATTAAATGCTTGTTTATTGAAAGCTAATATTAAAATGAAATTTATAATAAAATAGGATTTGATAAAAAATGTGAATACTGACCGGAAAAGTAGGTTATGACACGATTTCTTGTACTTAGTTTTATATTTATTACTCCGATTGATTGTTTAATGCTTACATTAAAGTCATTGAGTGGGCGTAGGTATAGAGATTAACATAAATATCAGTATTAAAATAACAATTTCTCCTTAACTAATAATTATCGTTTCTTCTTGTCTAGAAGTACCAGTATAACTATAAATGCAATAGCGGTCATGTTTTATCACCTCACAACTATCTCTCGTAATTAATCACAATGGCGCGACACTAAATAGCCTCATATCTGGGGCTTATCTGAAAGAGATAGCCACCAAAGCGGAAATAAACACTACATAAAATAAGTTACATCAATTTAATGGATGTAAAATACACTATTTATAAATAGACAAGGCCCGTGAATCCAAAAATAATTTTAAATTAATACTTATTTTTGAGTTTACAGGGTAAGTTAGCGATATCTGGGTATGCTTTTAGAATACTTTTTACCAAACTGTTGGTTAAAACTTCTTTCAACTAGTCAGAGCTGTGGACAATATTTATATAGGATAGATAGACCAAAAGTAAAAAGCTAAACTGCGGTGCGGCGGCACGAGTCTAAACAGACGTCACAAAGGTAATAAACATATATTTTATTGTTTATTTATGATAAACGGAAGACTTTCAGTGTTAAACTGGTAATTTATGCAAATTAAGTAGGTACCTAAATAGTCGTTCACTTGTCTGTATTGACTTCTAAGATTATGGGTGTTAATCTGATTACGTGACTTAGATATACTCCCGTACAGTAATTGCATACATATGTAAGTCTTCGGTTTTATGTGAAAATAAAAAATGTCATGACTAAATACTGACGCACGCAGGCAAAGTGTAACTCAAAAGTAAATATGAAAGTCTATACAATTTTTTAAGTTTCATAGCTACTAAGTGTTAATATGAAACTTATATGCAAATTTTCGAATCCACTTGACTTTAACAAGTACCTACTTTTATGTTGAACTTAACATTTTATGTTTATAATATTCGGAAATAATTGACTGCTGCATAGTTTTATTACAACTTAAATTTATCTAATTACCATGCACAGTGCCAAATAATGCCACATTTTTCGCCACGGACAACCTGATACAGAATTGGTTAGAACTTATCATTAGAAACCTCGGAATATACTACAACAGGTAGCTATTGTGTTTACTTTCCAACTTATTCATGTTGGTAAAGTGACGTAATTTTCGGGCAAAAGAAAATCAAAGTAATCCATCTCTTCAACTTTAAGAAATATTTTGAATTATAATATTTAAGACGTAATATTGATCGTAGCTTTATGTTTAGAAACGATTTACAACCTTCTACAGGCATTAGAAGTCAAGATATTCACTATTTTAGTTTTCTTGTTAGGGTTCCGTACCCAAAGGGTAAAAACGGGACCCTATTACTGAGACTTCGCTGTCCGTCCGTCCGTCCGTCCGTCCGTCCGTCTGTCACCAGGCTGTATCTCAACAATGGTGATAGCTAGACAGTTGAAATTTTCACAGATGATGTATTTCTATTGCCGCTATAACAACAAATACTAAAAATAAAATAAAATAAATATTTAAGGGGGGCTACCATACAACAAACTTGTTATAAATTATATATATGTATAGGTACGGAACCCTTCATGCGCGAGTCGGGCTCGCACTTGCCCAATTTTTTATTTTTTTTCTCCCAAACGTGCAAGTAGTGGCTGATAATTTTGATATGGGAAGTACCTCTGAGTGTCCTAAACATGTGATATTAAAATGGGCGCGGTAGCGGCTCGTGGGGTCTCGAAGAAATATCAACTTCGGTTTTGATAAAAATATCACCGTCTAGGGTTGATACTTTTTGGTCAATAATATTTGACTGAATAGTAATAATGTTATTAATTATTTGAATCTTACAAATTATTACCTTTGTGTATAAATCGGTATTTTAAATTGGACATTAAATAAATAAATAAATAAATATTAAGGGACAATCATACAGAAATCGACCTAGTCCCAAACTAAGTAAAGCTTGTACCATGGGTACTAGACGACGATATGCATAATGTGTAAATACTTATATAGATCTATTATAAATCTTATATTAATATGTGTCTGCAAATTCCTTTTCGTAAAATGATGGCCTGTATACATTTTGACATTATTTCGTATGATGGGTTCTTTTAATTTTGACAGTGTTTTTTATCTAACAGATTGCTGCAAAAATACGATTGAAATATAAAAAAGTATACAGTTATACATGTGCCAGAAGGGCATTAATTTTTTTATTTTAAAATATCTTCCACTGGTTCGCTATAAGGCTTACTGAGAAGAAAGAACTGCCGGGATATACTTTTAAACAAATTCTCTACATATACTTCCTTAAACAGTAATTTAATTTACACCGTTCGAGGCCCAGGGTTTCCACTCTTGTGTCTTGCTTGACCCTTGATAAGATGTAAAAGGCAAACCGTCTTCTCTTTTGAAATTAGACATTCTATGAGAATTAAATTTTCGGCTAAGTCGGCCGAGTTTATTCATAGGGAAGGTTTTTTAAAAATAGGTGTTTTAAAGGCTTTGTTTTATAATATGTAGTGATTGTAGGGAAACATCCTTACCTACATATGTTAGAAATCTGAAAATGTCTTAAATACATTTGTAACATATGGACTCCCAAATTTTGGCCGTTCTGACCTTCTTTTACTTTTTCATCTCCAATATTCACACCTCAATGATCGCATGTTTATTAGAATTTAAGTACCTAGTCATCCTGCTGATGGCGTTGTTTATTGTAAATTTGTATCTTACTTTTTGTCCATATGTTTATTGTAAATAACCAGAAAATACATAAGTGACTCATTCATTGATACATGTATTGCCCTTTTAATTTGCTCGCCGCAATGTTCAACTAATGATGTTAGTTAATAATCACTATAATCTTGCGGTCTAGTCGGTGAAGGATAAGGTTTAGGCAGCCGTCTTGTTGGTACAGCCGTGGTATGAAAAATGTTCGTCTCTTTTGAACCTTAACACCAACATTGACTCTAAGTGACTCCAAAAGTGACGAATCTTTTTAATCTTCAACATAGACATATTTGTATACATAATATGTATACTTATAGTATTATTTGTTTTGGTTTTTAGGGTTCCGTACCCAAAGGGTAAAAACGGGACCCTATTACTGAGACTTCGCTGTCCGTCCGTCCGTCCGTCCGTCCGTCCGTCCGTCCGTCCGTCCGTCCGTCTGTCACCAGGCTGTATCTCAAGAATGGTGATAGCTAGACAGTTGAAATTTTCACAGATGATGTATTTCTATTGCCGCTATAACAATCAAATACTAAAAATAAAATAAAATAAACATTTAAGGGGGGCTCCCATACAACAAACTTGTTACAGATTATATATATATATAGGTACGGAACCCTTCATGCGCGAGTCAGACTCGCACTTGCCCAATTTTTTTCTATTATATTCTATTGATGGAAGAGCGGGATTTCCGGACACCAGCATATGTAAAATTAAAGAAGTTGTTTTCGTACCTACATTTTATGAAACCCGAATAATATTTTTTGTTTTTATTATATATTTTTTTAATTAAAATGTTGTGATTATTTGTAAAGTAAGTAGAAAAGTTCCTATGAATGTTTACATAAAAATTAATTAACCGAAAATTTGATCGAATTATTTTGGCAGCCCTGACAAAAAGTTTTATTGGCACGTATCTTGAAGACCCCACGAGCTACCGCGCCCATTTTAACCCATTCACCGCGACGTCCAAACAACAGAAGCATGTACGACGCGCTACCATACATTCGAACCAGCTGCCGCAGAGTCCCGACACTGTGTCGTTACTCAGTGGCTCGGCGGTGCGCGGTCATATTGGATGGCGTTATGCATGCTTTACGTTAACCAACATAATTATTTGTACCAAATTGAATGCGTACTTTTTCTCTTGAAATGTAAATATTATTAGTTGTTTACATAGTTGGAGGTAAAAATGAAACATTTGTATACTATTATAAAAGGTATTTATTTTACTAAATGTACACACATTTAAAGCTTATGCTATACCCCTGTGATATTTTACAAAACATAACCCCTGACACAAACCTGGTTGTCCCGGACACTTCGGGCAATAGTCTCCCGTGTCTACTCTTTTACTATTCGTTTTCCAGCACACCACGCACCTTTTCCTTTTGAGTCGGTTAGTGTTAGGGTCCCGGGGTAATTTGAATGATGCGTGGCGTTCTGGAATACGTAAAGGGAGACTATTGGACCTTTGATGGCTTGAGACCAATGCCCGAATTATCATTTGCCTAAAATCGAATAAGGGCATTGGTTTCTCGCCATATCTATTATAAAGGGAGTGCGCATTACATAATATAGTGCTAAATATATGCACTCCCAATTTTTTATACCACCTTAAAGTTTTGTGTTCGGGGTTATAATAAGCCATCATTTGGTCGTGCTTATCTACTCCGCCCATATATTTGTTGTACCTTAGCACGACCTTGGGTTTGGTTTTAATTACGTCATGCTTAACGTGATCCTCCATCTCGCCGTCGTGTTCGGACGATATCATCAGTACCTCCCGGCGGTCGTTCCACTTTGTCACACATATGCCACTGCGATTAAACATATATATATGTTCTTGTTTTGATAGTTTTTTTTTTAATATTTGTGTAGGATTATCCTTTCTATTAGATCGCAAGGTCCCAGTGACATATGTGTCATTATCGACTAAAAATTCTGCCAATTCAAGGGAATTATAATAATTATCCATGTATACTGCATGTCCTACGCCTAATTTTCCCTCTAAAAGTTTTTTCACTACCTTCGTAACATGATGTTTACCTCCCAACTCAAAATCTGACTTCCCCCCATACACAACAATTTTTAATACGCAGCCAAATTGGTCTGTTAATAAATATAATTTAACTCCGTATTTATTAGCCTTTCCCTTCATGAATTGACGGAATGATAGTCTGCCACGCCAAAGTACGAGTGATTCGTCAATACAAAGTATTTTGCCGGGATAATAAATTTCATTCATTATTTTGTTAAATATGTCAACTAAACCTGAAATTTTATTTAAGCGATTTTCATCTGTTTGTTCATTGTAAAAATTCAAACATCTTAAAATTAATAAAAATCGATCACGCGCCATATTTTTTGAAAAATATTTAATGTCAAACTGCTCATCTGTAGACCAATAGTCTTCAAATCGATTGCACCTTATAGTGCCCATATGGAATAAAAGTCCTAAAAATACCTTAAGTTCTGACAATGTTATGTCCTTCCATTTTGTTATTCTAGCATGAATTTTCGTATTACATTCCAGTAGAATCTTAGCATATCTATTGATATTCCTTGCCAGGAAAACAAGTAGCGAACTACTAAATATTGAATCGAAAAAATTTATCGGGTTGTCGATTCTGCCACCGTTCATACCGCTGACTTGTGCAAACTCGACAACGCGGGCAGTTCTGCGCGCGTAACTCCAATCTGGCGAATCTTCTTCACTCAGGGTTACAGGTGGATCTTCATCTTCATCGGTATCAGACTCCGAAGAAGAATGGTAATCCAGCTCAGGATCATAATCGTTCGGAGATTCCTCCAATATGCGCCTCAATTCTTCTGCTGTCATCGCGCTGGCGCCATCTAAATAATAAAAACAAAGGTTGTTGTTTAGAAACCTAATCACGAAATAAATTGTGTCAATTTATCTTTATTAAAAATAATTTGTGTCAATTTATATTGATTATGGTATACAAATGCAAAAAATGACAGTAGAATATTACATGTGGACTCCGAATGTACCCATAGTTTATTTAATAAGCATATTATTTATTCGATATATTTTTTACATATTAAGGCGAAGTTTTCCCAGACGCTGGCGAACAAAGGAACATCCCGACTCGCGCGTCGTCGCGCTCGTAAATTTAGTAGGTATTTAGTTCTAGTGACTCAATATACCGTTTCATTCAAACATACAAGTGCGAGCCCGACTCGCGCATGAAGGGTTCCGTACCTATACATATATATAATCTATAACAAGTTTGTTGTATGGGAGCCCCCCTTAAATATTTATTTTATTTGATTTTTAGTATTTGTTGTTATAGCGGCAATAGAAATACATCATCTGTGAAAATTTCAACTGTCTAGCTATCACCGTTGTTGAGATACAGCCTGGTGACAGACGGACGGACGGACGGACGGACAGCGAAGTCTCAGTAATAGGGTCCCGTTTTTACCCTTTGGGTACGGAACCCTAAAAACTAACTATAAGTATAGATACTTAGTCCACATAATTAACGTATACTATAAAAGTAATTAAATAATAACGTATACATATAGTGTAAACACTAATTAAATATTTGTATCACTTACCATTGTAATCTGATGGATTGATTTCATCACTGCGCTCCAATCCTAGCGCAGTCAAATCAGTGTCCATGTTCAAAATCGGGTCAATCGTGGGAAGCGTGTTCGGAGTATCAGTGTTCATAGCCGGGTCAGTAGTGGAAAGCAGGTTCGAAGTCAGAGGATTCATAGCCAGGTCAATAGAAATCACAGTACAAACAACACAGTAACACGAGACGGAGATGCACAGTAGTCAACGGGCAAGCCAAGACTAACTCATATGTATAAATATTGCAATAATTATACCTGGCCTATTTTATTAAATACGAAATATGTTCAAGGGTCGACAGTCATCGTTATCAGATATCTCTATTATTTAGAGCAGTAAAGGTGACAGAAATGAATAAATACCACGCTAATTTAACGAACAAATGGTATGTCGGCAAGCTCTTTGTCAAAGCTATAATCCTTATCAGTAAAACTCCGTCACTGCAAACTATTCTGAGGATATTTATTATTGTGGTAAGTAACAGTGGCTATTAAAATGCCACGCTATTTTAACAAACAAAAGATATATTGGCTAAAAGCTCTTTGTCATAGTTCGGCAAATCATTATCAGTACAAATCATACCGTCACCGCATGTCAATACGAGGATAATCTTTATCTTCAGGTGCACGCTAAGCCTACCTTTTACCTACAAAAACGGCCGCACGTAATAACCACTCCTTTAGAATATTTTACTTGACGCAACTTTTAAAACTGTTTATTTGAAGTATCTCTATCAACATTATTTTATATTACTTAATTGGTTTATTTATGAGTCACATTTTTATTATTCAGCAAATTATTACTTAGGCAAATTTTAATTGCTGTTTACATACAAAATGGCATAAAGCCATCCATTAGTCAAATGTAACCATAATGGAGTAAGAAATAATTTTAAGGTGTACAAAATAAGCTCTGTGCGTCGGAGTCAAGGTTCAAAATAATTATAAACCTTGTTCAACGTTACGTCGTTACCAGCAATGATATAAAAGCAACTCGCCCCGCACGCTAAATCACGACACAATGTCGTGATGCTAAGATTTAACTAATAAATTGATATTTTATTTTTAAAACGTAACTATTCCATTCATTACTTATCGTGGAAGTCGCGAAATGTGGTTGGCATGAAAAAAAAAGTGTTTTAGAGGATTATAATCTCGTTCAAAAAGTATTAAAAGTTTAGAGTTCATAAATAAAGGTATTTTGTTCTAATATTCTCAAAATAAGAAACAGGTTTATTCAATAGAGTCCTTAAATATATAAAATTAATCAAACTATACTAAAAAGATATATGCTGCTGCTGAAAATGTGTTAACGACACATTGTCGTGACCGGCGCGTCAAGAGCGTTCGAGGATCACGACGACGTGTCGTGATTAGCAGTGAATGGGTTAATATCACATGTTCAAGACACTCAGAGGTACTTCCCATATTAAAATTATCAGCCACTACTTGCACGTTTGGGAGAAAAAAAATAAAAACAAAAAAACTAAAATTGTTAATATCTTGACTTCTAATGCCTGTAGAAGGTTGTAAATCATTTCTAAACATAAAGCTACGATCAATATTACGTTTTAAACTTTATAATTCAAAATATTTCTTAAAGTTTAAGAGATGGATTACTTTGATTTTCTTTTGCCCGAAAATTACGTCACTTTACCAACATGAATAAGTTGGAAAATAAACACAATAGCTACCTGTTGTAGTATATTCCGAGGTTTCTAATGATAAGTTCTAACCAATTCTGTATCAGGTTGTCTGTGGCGAAAAATGTGGCATTATTTGGCACTGTGCCTAGGCATATATAATAAACCAAGAAACCAAAACCTATTGCATACGCGTGTTAAGAAAAGCAATTGCGGTCAAGAAACTCTTACCATTAATATGTCTATCAGAAAGGTTGTCTTCCTCGTCCCATAGGGGTCGGTCATGGCGGCGCGGCCGGCGGTCAATATTCGCATAGTACTGGAACTCCATCACTCAAACCCGCGTATATTGCAACTACTAAACATTTAAAACACTGAAACGTACGTAGCCACACACCACAAGTCACAACTCGGTTATAGTTTACACGATACTGACTCTTCTCAGCGTCTCGCACGAGATAACGGTAGACGCTGCTAAATAATATGAACAAATATCCAGACCAGGGCCGTATTATCCATAAAGCAATGTAGGGGCCACGGGGAAGGGTCTCCTGGCCTGCGTATAAACCTATCTACTTAAACTTAAGAGAGCCGTGGAGACTCGCATTGCTTAGTGTGGTTTAATCGGTCCTGGTCTAGACTATACTGCCCGTTTCTCCTTCACAAGATTGCCTTCCGTCTAGCGCCTCCGGAATATTTGTTTATTTGTTCACCAACAGCGAAGCGACACCGCTGGCAGGCGCTTCGCAAACAAAATGACAAGAAATGGAGCCTGGGTGATTGTTTAGGTTTACACAGATAACATTTCGCAAGTAGGTGAAGTGGGCCAATGATTATGATGCGGGTTTGACATTATAGGTCCCTTCTATCAAAAGGTCCGTTCCATTGAGAAAATAACTGGGTCTAATAAGTATAGTTAATTGCTATTCTGGTTACTCTTAGGCTTAAGGTTTACCAGATAATTGCTTAGGTAAGGTGTTTGAAAGAAATAGAACTTGCTACAAAAAAACTACGTAAACTTTTTTAGCTAATGCCTCCAGCACCCTCCAATCCAATGTATAATTCTTTATTGCATTATCATGCGGTACCTAAGATCTAACATAATATAAAGTTTAATTCCATAACATGAACTCAGTTAATACAACTGTGGTACACCTACTTTTGAGTTCTACAATAATCTATTTACATACGTAGTTCTGACCAGTCTTCTTCGAGCAATGTTTAGCAAGGAATTGGCAACGCATAAGTATCGCACAATAATTAGCTCATTTAACACCAAGGGTCTTCACATGGAGACACACCCTTAGATCGTGCCTGGGCCGTTGAAAACACACGTACATATTTAGCAGAGTAGTAGTGGTCTACAAACGGCGAGCCACTTAGCACGCTAAAGCCGTTTTACAACAACATGCTAATCGCTCCGTTCGTCAGGCATCTATTTATTTAACCAATATACTTATTTGTCAAAAACACCTGCGAATTCTATTAAAGTTATTTTAGGCTAGAGACACACCCAAAGTTTCACATAGATATGTCTCCGTATTTATTTAGATATAAATAAATTATGTAGGTACCTACTTAAAAAACATAATAGAGGTGGGTATAAAATTGCGATATTTGTACTGGAGTTTCCCAACGAAGGGATGTTAAGTAGTAGATAAACAAAACAATATGTAATTATGTACTGCTAAAAGTTGAATTCAGTTGACGACACATCTATTTCATTAAGTACATTAGATGAATTAATTACGTATGGTTTCGGAATTTAGAAACATAGTCGATCATTAATAGATCGTCAAATAGACCGTTTGATTAGAGAGTAATTACTAGCTCACTGTGATACAAATACCAACATAATTATCCTTAAAAAAAAAGCCACTGCACAAAATGTCCGTGAAAGTTAGAGAGCACTAGAGGGAGTTTTGTTCTCCGACAAGAGCGTGGCTCTTTATTATGAATGAAGTAATATATGTATATGCGAACACATCGGTAAATATTCGTTGTTCCTAACAAACATGGAGAGTTCGTAGTTTCTCAACATAAGCAATTTAAGAAAATTTGTCGCGTACTTCCTTGACTTGAAATTGTGTACTTTCTTATAGCGGAGAGAAATGGAAGGGCCCGTACAAACTTTCAACTCCCATATAGCCCGTTTATGAATATCTTTTTGAATTGTATAGCCTATGCTCTATTCCGATAGCTTAGCTGTATTACTGAAAAGTTTTATGGAAATATGTTCCATAGTTTTTGCGTTTAAGTTGAAGGTATGGTCCTACAAACTTTCACGAATACAATATAAATACGAGATTATATAGGATATAGAATAATGTTACCAAGAAATATGTATATCATCAGTATCATCACTTATTTTATTTTATTTATATACTAGAATTTCGATTTTTTTATTTATGTACTTATATATGTACTAGAATTTCGACTCCACAGAAAATTGATATCCAATACAATTTTAGGATTTTATAATGGACTAAACGTTTCTAATTTATGCATGCACATTGTTTAGTTGGAAAGCAGACTATAGATGAATAAACTCAATAATTTTACTTCGATATAAGTCCACCTAACATCCAATTAGTAAGGTAATCCCCCTATTACAGATTTTACGTAACAAATACAATTCTTAAAAAAAATTGCATCGACTTGTTCTAACGATATCCTATCCATTACCTACTGCTTATTGATCTTGAATGTTTAAATATTACTTGGATGTTTGTTACTCAATAATATGAACCGATTTAAATGAAAATTCATACACAGATAAAACCATTGGTAATAAATGCTAGTTATTTATGTGAAGTTTATTCTTCATTTTTACGCCTGAACAGATACATTTGTTGCAGTGCATTGTATGCAGGCGATGACCTTGATATAAATTAAAACGTGTCGTTAGCCACTTCTATTATCTATTCAACCATACCATAAGTGCAGCTCAACTATTATAACAAGATGTTATGTAATCTTCGTCATTAACATAAACTGTCCTCAACTCTTCATGCCGTTGTTCATTTGATAGATTTCTGACATCAACTGATCATCCGTGACTTAAGGAGTCACGATCACGTTGTCATTCAAGAATCATGCTCATTGCAATGACTTAGAGAAATGAATAGTCTTGCAATGCAGTCATATGACTTGGAATTGTAGTTGAAGGAAATTAAAATGTATTAATTAATATTGCTTGAGAATTGAACTTCATGGGAAAACCCTCAAGTTAGGTTCTTGGAAAGAAATAATTTTGTGGATTAGCCTTATGAATGAGTCAACGGAAACAACGTAAGAGTATGGAACTCCTTGATTAGATCATAGGTGCCATATTAATTTTATTACTTCCCTTAGTGTGTGTAATGTTGAAAAGCCAAAGTTTAATAATGGAATTACTTCGAAAGATGACACAAACCAAAAGAAGCAAAGCTAAACAAACTTTACCTACTACTTATCTATAAAAACCTAATATTTATACTTCCGTGTTTTTACCAAGACTCGACTCATTCATGACTCGATACACAACGGAATTACTACAAGTTTCAGTGCCGTATATGCAACGATCTTGAAATTAATAACATAGTCATAGGAAAAGTAAACCATCATGTTTCGTTTTTGAAGTGTCGATCACCCTTCCGCGACCTTCCCCTGTGTGTCTAAGATAGTTCGTTCAACCGACATGCTGTTGCGGTGCCGGTGGGAAAAACAATTAATTTGTCCGTACACCGATAACGCCAGTGCAAAACATACATTTATCACCTTGTTGACTATCTCTTGGGACAATAACTTGTGACTGAAATATTTGAATAACCAAGTCTCCATCAAACAGAGTAGATGTGCTCGTAATGTACATATGACGTGGCAAAATATTCTATACAATCATTATGAATATATTTACCGTGACATTATTATTTGATGAAATGTAACGTTAACTTGCGAAATTAGAGTGCATATATTTGTATATTTCCAATGGAAAGTAATGCTTTCTCTCACGAGTTCTAAAAACCTGATTTTTTTATCAAATTTATGTCTGTTTGCATGATAGCGATTAACTGGTTTTATGAGCGTAAAGATAAAAAACATTCAAACGCTGAACTCGAATGCCTATTTGATCATTTATTTATGCAGCATCTGAATTTAAATCTATCTCTGTCTATAAGATTTAAGTGACTTTATCGTTGATACTAGTAATTACACAAACTACTTATTGGTGTTTTATCCTTCTAGCGCATATCCTACAGAAACCGTGCAATTCCAATCGCTTGATAGAAGAATGAACACATTCTTTCACCTAGTCAAACTAATAGATAGAGTACTTAGGTCAAAAACATATCATTCGGTGAATAGAGACTAAAGTACTATGTCTGACCTTACAAACGGTCCGGTAGTTTTGAATTTTTGATATGTTGTCTAGAATGGTTAGACAGTGTTTAAAATGCAAAATGCACAATTCCCCCCCTCCGCGCCCGCCACCATATTGAAAAAACCGGCACGTTCTTCATATTTTTGCTCATATCTTCCTTTAGGAGCATATTAGGTAGAAGAAAGCTGTGACAATGTTATAGAGAGTTAAATTTACTACATTCTCCATTTTATATTTTGTTTCTAGGACAGATAGTTAAGGAGATATGCACATTTAAAAAAACGTAAAAAATCACAATTTCCAACTCAAAAATAAACTTCTGGATTATATCTTCGTTTAGGAGCATTTTAGCTAGAACAGTGCTTGGGCAATGTTGTAGAGAATTCAATTTACTATAATTTACATTTCAAATTTTGTTTCAAGGACGGTTAGTTACGGAGATATGCACATTAAAAAAACTGGAAAAGTCGAATTTTCAAGAAATTTCTAAAAAATTTTGGTTTAGAACGCTGTGATTCAGTAACGGACTAGTCTAGGACAAATTAAAACATGATGGAAATAATATAATTGCTTATAAAACTCATGCCCATTTTTTACATAGATTTTCGGAAAATGTGACTTTATTTTTTACATATCTCCGTAATTATCTGTCCTAGAAACAAAATCTGAAATGTAAATTATAGCAAATTTAATTCTCTACAACATTGGTCAGCACTGTTCTAGCTAAAATGCTCCTAAACGAAGATATAATCCAGAAGTTTGTTTTTGAGTTGGAAATTGCGATATTTTACGTTTTTTTTAAATGTGCATATCTCCGTAACTATCTGTCCTAGAAACAAAATCTAAAATGAAAAATGTACTAAATTTAATTTATCTCTTTATAACATTGTCAAAGCTTTCTTCTAGCTAAAATGCTCCTAAAGGAAGATATGAGCAAAAATATGAAGAACGTGCCGGTTTTTTCCCTTCAGAGTCTGAAGAGAAAAAACCGGCACGTTCTTCATATTTTTGCTCATATCTTACGGGTATGGCCAGGGGTACGGTGGGTCTGAAGTTCAGACCCACCGTACCCCTGGCCATACCCCTGGGGGTACGGTGGGTCTTTTAAAGTTAAACGATACCACTGACTACTAGTGATGTGATGTCGATGTCGATGTCGATGTCATCTATAGCTGAAAGTAATAAAAACACTCAAGGTTACAGGTAGCTACTATATTTTTTGTTCTCAATTTGTTGAACATATATTTTAGCGTAATTAATAATAATATAAGCACCCTTCGGTGGAATTAAAACAAAACACACAAACTAGTGCTGAAAAATGACTAAATGAATATTTATACGTATAACCTACATAGGAACCTTCTGGAAGCCGGGTACACTACATAAATACGAAAAACTAAATTCCGATTATCGGAATCACAAATTTCATAATACCGATAATTATAATTCCGAATGTTTTAAAACTCCGACTATAAGTATTTCAATTTTTATAAATCCGAAATTTCAAAATGTCTAACGTTTACAATCACGGCTTTCAACATTCCGAATTTCAATACACCGAACGAAAGAAGTCCGAATGAATAATAATCCAAAATATCAAATATACGAATACCGATTATAAAAAAACCGATTTTCAAAACTCCGAATATCATTACACCGACCAATAATAAACCCGACTAATCAAAAGTCCGAAACATCAAAATGACGAATTGCTGTTATTAAAAACTATAAAATACAAACCTAAATATGTAAAAGTTTTTCGGGCTAACGGAGGCCTGCTTCAAGGTGAAATAGGTAATGTTAGGATTTAACCTAACCTATAGTTTTCGGGGTTCAGCAAGTCTTTTGACGCTCCGCTATAACGTCACAATACAAACCTAACCTAACCTACAGTTTTCGGGTTTTGTCCAAATCCAGTTTTCTATGTTTGTTTTAACGTAAAAAATTGGGCAAGTGCGAGCCCGACTCGCGCATGTAGGGTTCCGTACCTATACATATATATAATCTATAACAAGTTTGTTGTATGGGAGCCCCCCTTAAATATTTATTTTATTTTATTTTTAGTATTTGTTGTTATAGCGGCAATAGAAATACATCATCTGTGAAAATTTCAACTGTCTAGCTATCACCGTTGTTGAGATACAGCCTGGTGACAGACGGACGGACGGACGGACGGACGGACGGACGGACGGACGGCGAAGTCTCAGTAATAGGGTCCCGTTTTTACCCTTTGGGTACGGAACCCTAAAAATCGGTTAAGTAAGTAATCTTTACCCAAATACTCCGAAATATTTTGTTACGAATTTACCAATTCCGATTTTTAAAACTCCGAATTTCTTAATTCCTAAGAAATAAATTTCCGATTATTGAAAACACGAATGTCATTATCCCGAATATAAAATTTCCGAATAAGTAATGAAGTTTCGGAAAATTAATAATCGGACTATTGTTTTTCAGGCCAATGACACTTCGGGCTTTTCATTATTCGGAGTTATAAAAATCGGAATAATATACAATCGGAATTTTGAAATTCGGTTAAATATATTTCGTGTTTTTTAGTAATCGGAATTTTATTTCCTAGGAATTATGTAATTCGGAGTTTTATATTTTTATAAGTATTCATATGTTGATGTGTATTCACAGTGTTATTTTAATTTCCGTTAACTTGCTTAGGTAGGCTAAAACTTAGATAATCTCAATTTCTCTAAAAAGTGACCGACACTTATTTCACCATTTGTAAGTTGTGTTTGTGCAAATAAAATTCGTTGGTCGTTTGCAATAGTCATTTTGCGGCGTTTTGGTGCTGTTTTTTTTTTCAATCTTTCCGAGCGATCACATTTCAGCGAAGCAAGAGCCGACTCTTGGTGAAGAATAAGCAAGAATATGCATCAATTGTACTTCATTTTTGTTGATGTTCGTATTTATATTGTGATTCCAACCTTCAACAATGTTATTGTTATTAAAATTCCTGATGGATACATCACTCCAAAAATGGATCTTGTGAGATTTGGTTTTTCTTACTAGATCCTTTTATTATTCTAAATGGATCTACCGGTAAAAAAGGTATCATTAGATACATCACCTCGAAATTGGATCTAATGAGCAAAAAATGTCTCACTAGATCTACCGTGGATCTATCAACTGGATAGTGCAATACCGCGTAAGTAACAGCTGTCGATAAAGTTATCATTTCAATAAAATACTTGGCATTTGTTCGAATATTGGCTCGTATCTGCACTTGTTACTTACGCGGTATTGCACTATCCCCGAGGATATGTAGATAATCATGCGAGAGATATGCAGGTCACCACTAGTGACCTACACTCGGTGGTACCGTTTAACTTTAAAAGACCCACCGTACCCCCAGGGGTATGGCCAGGGGTACGGTGGGTCTGAAGGGGGTTTTTTCAATATGGTGGCGGGCGCGGAGGGGGGGTGGGGGAATTGTGCATTTTGCATTTTAAACACTGAATAACCATCCTAGACAACATATAAAAAATTCAAAACTACCGGACCGTTTGTAAGGTCAAACTCCTTTATTTACTGAATTAATACGTTACATAAGAATATTCCGCGTTCGATATCCCGGTCAAAACGAACTTATTTTACCAAATTATAGTTGATGAGTATCTATCAAAATTTTGAAAATGGAAACTATACTCTTGAGTACTTACGAGTATATCGTATGAACAAAGACAAAGAATTTGGTAGGCGACAATTCATGACATGTTTTAGTCTTCTTTATTATTGTAAGACTAAAGCAATTATATTTGATATAAATGCAGGATTTATCCATACCATTATGAGGAATAGAAAAAATACATTAGAACTTTTCATACCGTAATGAAAGGGAAAGGTACTGATGCCCTTTAAACGTCCGTTTGACCGTCATCGGTTGCCGCTATACACGATCATATGACTACAGTACACCATATGCTCGTATAAAGCCAATTACGACCATTATCAGTATAAGGGCGACCGGTCCCAGAAACCTCAATAGTTTCATAGAGCAGTTTAAATTCTAACCTTGTACTGGATTTATGTATAAGTTAAGATTGGCATAGATTTGTCAATATCTAGATTTATTCAATACAAATTAATTCTCATTTGTATAAAGAAATAGTGTTATAGGTAGAGCCGATTTCTCACTGTCACTTTACCGTTATTTACAACTAGCTGTGCCCCGCGGTGTTACCCGCACATCCCACGGGAACACTAAATTTTTTCGGGATGAAAAGTATCCTATGTCCTTTCCCGGGTCTCAAACTATCCCCGTACCAAATTTCATCTAAGTCGGTTCAGCGGTTCAAGCGTGAAGAGGTAACAGACAGACAGACAGACAGACAGACAGATAGACAGACACACTTTCGCATTTATAATATTAGTATGGATTAAGTATAAACAAGATATATTCAAGCTGCAACTGTCACACCAAATGTAAAAAAAATCGTCTTTAATTTTTAACTCCAATTTACATTTGGAGAAACGCATTAATTATTTACTCAAATCGGATAATTAATTATCCAAATATATTGTCGATCTATGAGAATCGATGATGTTGTATATCGATGGTTGAGGATGGAAACAGCTACAGCCTTTCTTCAGCTACCAACAAGAGTTTGACTTTTAGATTCCCGAATTATTTATATAAAACGGTTAAAGAAAATCATAAACAATTCTTGAATCTTGATGGCAGCTTTACTATCCGCTTTTTCACAACAAAGAAAAGTTCTTATCGCTTCTCAAAACACCGCAACAACACGACACAAATCACGAGCAAACTCTAATAATCAAGAGGAATACTCACGCTGGGACTCCTAATCCATCCGTACATATTGTCATCAATTTATTTATAAAGCTCTCATGTAAGAAGGCATTAGACGTCGGCACTAGCCGGCAAGGAGCGTGATCGCATGCACGTATACCGAAACACTGAGGCACTAGAGGGCTAATCAACACCTTACATAACACTAAAGCCTTCGTCAAACACCCCGGTGCGACTGAGCCTGATTTTTCGCGAGTTGCCGACGAGCTAAATAGGTAATCTAAATATACCGAATTGGTTAGCTCTTGTCTGCGATACGGTCATATTTGGCATAGATCTGTCGTGATGTAAATATGTTTTTTTTTAGATCAAAGTACGAAGTGTGCTAATTATGTATGTTTGTACCGAATCAACGTTATCAGATGTTTTGTAGTGAGTCGACTTTTTAGCAAACATAGCTGGTCAATTGTCGTTTTAATATGTTGGGCGGTGCCTCGGGGCCAGAATTTGATGAGGTTTGAACTATTTGTTGTCCTGCTCACAAACAAATACCGGTTAATTTTTGCTACTCGCGCCTGAAGATTATACTCGTATTTAAATGGTATGACTAATAAAATGGCTACATTTTAAATGTTACGACTATCAAAATAGAGTAGGTATACCAAAATGTTTAAGAAAATGTCTAATCAAGTAACGTTGAATAGAAGAATGTTCAGTAGAAACTGTTACCAAAGTAGAGATGTAGCGGTGAGATCTCGGGCTGATTCCGAATAGACCTGTCATTAGAACATTTAGAACCTGATTTGGACGACAGTTTGGTACACGGCAGTATCTGTGCTGGTTGATCATGAAACAGTTTCGATTTCGTCTATTATTAATACACTGTTCCTGCCTTAACAGATGACTAAAGGTCCTTTTTAACCGACAACGGAGAAGGAAATTATGTTATGGATTTTAATTTCGCGCTGATGAAGTTCGTGGGCTCCAATCACAAAATACTCCCTTAATAACAACTTTCCGTACATTATTCAATAGTGAATCATAAATACTCAACTTCTATGCCTGTATTTCTCTCAGAAGCAGAAAAGGTATAATAGGTAACAAACATTATCAAAGGCTCAAGGCATTACTAAAGACGCAAAATTTTCCTACTTGACAAACTACAACTACCTACATCATTGAAGTTATCGTGGAGACGTCACAATATACGCATTACTAGTATCATCTACCATTAACACCTGAGCTCTTTATATATATATATATATATATATATATATATATATATATATGGAGGAACTCAGCATGATGCTCGATGACCTCAATCGAGTTTCTCAACGGGTGGGCTTAAAAATGAACATGGACAAGACGAAACTCATGTCAAATGCCAAGGTTGTGCCCATCCCAGTCTCTGTTGAAAACTCGGTACTCGAAGTTGTTGACTCATACATCTACCTAGGACAAGTGGTCCAATTAGGTAGGTCCAACTTCGAGAAAGAGGTCAACCGCCGAATCCAACTCGGCTGGGCAGCGTTCGGGAAACTACGCAATGTCTTTTCGCCCGACATACCTCAGTGCCTCAAGACGAAAGTCTTCAACCAATGTGTGTTACCAGTGATGACTTACGGCACCGAAACGTGGTCTTTCACTATCGGCCTCATCTCAAAGCTCAAAGTCGCTCAACGTGCAATGGAGAGGGCTATGCTCGGGGTGTCTCTACGTGATCGAATCAGAAATGAGGAAATCCGTAGACGAACTAAAGTGACCGATATAGCTCACCGGATTAGCAAGTTGAAGTGGCAATGGGCAGGCCACATAGCACGCAGAGCAGATGGCCGATGGGGCCGAAAAGTGCTCGAGTGGAGACCTCGGACCAGCAAGCGCAGCGTAGGACGTCCACCTACAAGGTGGACAGATGACCTTATAAAGGTCGCCGGAAGGCGCTGGATGCAGGTCGCTTCCAACCGGTATATATGGAAGTCCAAAGGGGAGGCCTATGTTCAGCAGTGGACGTCCTATGGCTGAGATGATGATGATGATATATATATACACAGTTAGTAGGTACATAAGCGGATCATAACCACAAAGAAACATATAAAATAAATGTGACAATGGGTGTATCACGTTCACGTCGTCGATATCGCTTTAAACCATTAAATTGACGTAATGAAGCCACAAAATAGGCTGGACGTATTGATTGCGGCTGGTTTCATGGGCCGTGGCTCACTTGAACGTAACATGCAATTGTTTTGCGCAATAAAGCGAATTTGTATTATAATAACTTCATTCCATTTTTAATGTATAGTTAATGAAAACAAACAGGTACTATGTGATAAAATAATGTAAAAACGAACGCGCATCCACTGTGTTTCCTTAATTTTCAGCCAATGTTGCTATGATTTAACATTCATAATTAATTAATAACTAAAATTTTATTATTACTAATGAATCTTTAAGAATTCATACGGCTTTAAATCTACTAAGCAAGCAAAGCAGAATGCACGAGTACAAATGAATGAAATATTTGCAATAGGTACAAATGGATGGTTTTATGTACTAATCCTACTGTTTTCTGGAAGTGACAGCTATATAGCGATAAGACAGCCTGCTGTTTACCTCTGCCTATTATTTCATTGTAACTCTATTTATATTTCCTGTAGTTTGAGGTGTGAGACAAAAAGGTCATTATTGTCCTAAGGGTTTACACCGGCAAATATTTCGTTGACTAAGTACCTAGGTATATCAGCTAATAGGATTTTATAAAATGGGCGTTTTCACAACTCGTTGTTCTTTTTCTTGGTTTGGGCATTTGGAGAAAATGTTGGTTATCCCGACTCAGAGTCTTGAACACTATTGATGTTGTAGGTTTTTTTTCCGATTCTACTTACGCTTCTTTTTAAGCACATTAGAACAATTTTTACTCAAATGCAAAAAACTTTTGAATGAACAACGATTGGTGAAAACGCCCGAATACCTACCTCTAACCTCTAGCGCATAATATAGACTTCGTAAAGACTTAAACTAGTGATACAACGATATCAAAGCTCAAGGAAAAATTGAAATGAAAAGTTGGTTGGAGTTCGGGTAGCGAAGTGGTTAACGCACTGGACCGGCAATCCAGAGGTACCGGGTTCGATTCCCGGTCTCGTCCCCCAGGTAACGCATTTCAATTTTTCTTTGAGCTTTGATTTCTTTGTATCAATAGTTTAATATAAAAATTGTGGTGTGTACCCACATTAAAAAAATGAGACATTACCTACATGTTTCATAAACTCGTAAAGACTTGACAAAACAATGCAATTATTCAGTATTTGTTCAGCGTTTTATCATTTGCCACAGGACGAACACAAAGGGGACTTAGCGGAATTGTTTCACGTCACTCACTATTTGTATTCAATCCCTGAACAAATATTATAAATGACACCGTTAGCTATCTAAAGTACTTAATGCCCGAGAACGTTTCGGTCTGAATTTTAATCATTGTTAGAATAAACTGACGTACTTAATTTAATAGTCATGGAGAGCTAGTATTTGTTCTGTAGAACAAATACTTAAAGTAATTTAATAAAGCTATATTATCTTATTTATATCTACTATGTTACATTTATAGTATGCAATTTCCTATATTGATAAATAAATAAATATTACAGGACAATCTTACACAAATCGATCTAGTCCCAAACTAAACAATGCTTGTACTATGACAACGATACACATAATACTTAAATACACGAAAAAACATCCACGAACCGTTAGTAAATATTCAGGTTCATCACACAAATATTTGCCCACGCCGGGATTCGAACCCAGGACCGTCGGCTCAATAAGCTGATGCACTACCACTGCGCTAACCGCGCCGTCATTATTACCAGTGGCTCTCTGAACTGTAGAAAATAGCTGAAATCCATTGTAAAGCAAAAACTAAATTTTTCGAAAAACTGAATCGACAAAAAAGACTATTACAAAATTTCATGAGAAAAGAATGGCACCACCAAGCTAGAACAGCCTAAAAGATCCAAACATCCAGCCCAAACATCTGGACACACGAAATACATAATTTTGGTCCAAGCTGAAACGGAAACGCTTCGCTCGCTCGGTAAATAAAGGCAACGACTAACATGGACAACAAACGATATATTTATATTTTACATATTCATTCATAATCTATGAAGCCACGTCATTACGCGCTTATGGAGATGCCACGACTTTGAGCGACCAGCGGCGTGCCAAGCGGTTGAGCGAGAGATCCGAGCGCGGCGGCATAACGAACGAGTGAGCGAGACACACGTGCCTACAACGCTGCCGCTGCCGCTGTCGCGCAAAGTCGTGGCTTCGTTAGTCTACCTGTCAGCCTCAAGCCTCAATACAGTCACAGTATACAGTGACAGAGTACTCGTGGCTTGAGGCGCGTGCGCATTGCGAAATACGGCTGACAGTTTGACGAACGGAAAAGGTAATAGATATCTGCATATACAGGTATATAATATGAAATGTCTCTGGACTAAACTTGAAAGCTACTAGACCGATATAACGCAGTTTTCAGTTCACTAACATCGCCTTGCGCTCTTGACGTTTTATATCCAGCGCTTGGAGACGTGCTTCTCCAAACTCCTTCACTCTAACGCAGTCAGTGGAACACCATACATCCCGTTTACGGCTCATGACTTCCCAACCATATACTGCTGGCGGTAAGGTGTCTCTTAAGTACATTCTTGTAACGGAGATGCTGTCCCCCAGCTTGACGCGTACCTAACTATGATAACACTGTAAGAAAGATGTCCGCGCCCCAGAAATGACCTGACTTAATTTCGTCTACCGTCGAACATGACCAACAGTTTTAGTTTTTCAGACAGTGTTACTGGAAATTCCAGGGTTGATCAAATGCTGAGTTGTAGAACATAACATACAGCACATGTCGTAATCACATTGATAAAGTTTTAATACGTTAACTAAATTTAAAGCGAAGTGTTTTACCTACATACACCAACCTCTATTTTCATAAACCTCAAAGGTTGAATAAGAAAGCTATATTCCAATGGATAATAATTAGTACATTACATGCGTACGGCGTTGAATTCGTGA
Source organism: Apotomis betuletana (assembly GCA_932273695.1). Lineage (NCBI taxonomy): Eukaryota > Metazoa > Arthropoda > Insecta > Lepidoptera > Tortricidae > Apotomis > Apotomis betuletana. The sequence goes on along the minus strand of OW026309.1, from coordinate 10,131,312 downwards.
ATGCCCAAGATCGCAGGAGTTTGTGGCCTGAACCGAAGGCGAGGGACATAAATATGCGATCTGGGGCTTTACGAATTACCGCCCGTGGTTTGTCTAAAGTTTTACGTCTTGCCTTGGCCAGGAAGTGAGATTTTCTCCCCGCCTACTTACGGCCTAGAATGACGTCAAAATCTTTACCGTTCTTATCAAAGTAGGTACGTGTTCTGATGAGAAAATAGACGTAACGAATATCTTAGAAATTGCTATCCTTTTCTAACTACTGACATCTGAACGAAAATCACTAAGTAGCTGTTCACGATGACTTCATACCTGCGTCATTCGCTTTACATGCATCGTAATAGATTAGGCTGATTTTAGGCATTTATTCATTAATTCCAGAGTTAGATTTTTCAGGCACATCTAATGCTGAATTAATTTGTGTCTCAAACAACTTAGATGTAGGTATAGGTATTTATGTTATAATAAGTTTTCCGCAGCATCGATCACGTGACCAAGTATTAACCAAGTAATTATAAACTTACGTAAGTAGGTATATATATTTATGCAAGACTTGTTCTATTTTTCATCCACATATTTATGGTCTCGTGGATTTCATTCAATAGTTTATGTTTACGTGATGAAATAACAGAATTTCCAATACCAAAACACCAACGCAAATCTTAACCTTTCACAAAGTAATGTGATATTACTTTTACTATACATTTAATGTAAATAGCTTGGCGTTGTAAAGCCATTTGACAAGGAAATGAGGTCTGAAGGAACTGTGACCTACTTCCTATGAGGCCACGACCTAATCGTCGACACAACTTGATGAATGTTCTCTTCTAATAAGTTCCATGTTGATGGTTTTAGTTGTTGTTTTTTGAATCGCAGCACAATACAATGATATTACGGTTGTAATAATAACTGTGTTGTTTATGTGTGTGTATGTTTAATTTATACTTATCAACTCACCTTCGTCTTTTGGCTCCTCTTCATCGCCCATTGCGATCACCAGATTACTCCTCATCATACGCGCCATCTTGAATCTTACTATACTGACTTTGTGCGAAAATTTGAGTGTACCACAAAATTAACAACAACTAAACTACATAAATGAATAATAACGTGCTATAAGACACTTAAAGAAAAGATTAACAAGGGAAATGTTTACATCTAAGGCAAAAGTTACCGCACGAGTCGGCTAAGAGGCGAATCGGCTACATCTCTGCTGCGAGAGTTAGAAATTGCGAATCTCGGTAAAAGCGGCGAGTGTGGACAGGCTCGTAACCGGAGTACGAGTGGTGTAAACTGCGCGACACTGAAATTATATCAGAGTTACAGATGCGCACAGAGAAAACTATGGAGAGGTCTCTTGTAGTGTGCCTAAGAAATTTTCGTGTGGACTAATTCGGACAAACAAGTTGGTTAGCAGTGTTTTTCAAAATTAAGTTGCAATTAAATCGAATTGAATTAATAGTCAGTTTATAATTAATTCGTTTTTAAAGCGGACTTCGTGGCGTATAGAAACAAGAAGCTCATTTTATTGTGACTACAATGTTATCATAAAAATAACGCAGAATACCTGATTTGCTCAGAGGAAGAACGCTGGCTGAATAAATAAGATAAGTAATATTTATTGATATTGGCACTTTTCTACATCACATAAAATGCAAGGTACATTTGTAATAAATGTGATACACGTAGTAGCTTGTTTATTCTGCATATAAAAAAGGAAAATGTGTATGTGATTGATAAAATACAGAATTGATAAGGAAAACTCAGTTCTAACTTTTGAGTTTTTCAAGACTAGGTACATACATATTCACCAAAAATTTCGTAGCGCCCTAAGCGGTCAGCGCTACGAAGCCGTAGAGTAGAGGCTACCGACATGAAAGTTGTTGACATTAGCTAAATATATTTTTTCTTAATTCTTACGAATCTATTTAAAGTATTAAAACAAGCTCGTATCACGGATTTAAGTTAAGTAATTTAATTCAAATACAATACCACAAAAAATATATTATCGCCAATTTAGAAACTGGGGAGTTAACATACCTAATGTATATTAATCACAAAAAATACCTACCATATTGAATGTATATTCCAAATAAAATTATAGCCAGTTAACATGAATATCGTATCTTCGCAGTCCTATAGTATACGATGTTGACTTAAGGCCGTTCCCTGAGCCAGAACCCCGAGCCCCTCCTCAGGCCACCCGTCCCTGTCACATCACAGTCACATTTCAAAAGAGTGACGGAGACAGAGCTTGCGGGTCGTAAGGCGATATCTTTTTTCGTAAGAATTTGTCGATGATTATTTATTTTAAAAATATTGGCTTCAATTATTGAAATTCGGAAGCTGTAAAATTACTATTTTAGTTATGATTGATTTTTCTCCTTTTTTTGTTTCATAGTGTCACGTAGAAAAAAAACAAGTAAAGTTGGAGTAAAAATTCGAATTGGAGGTTACTTTGGGAATTAATTGTATCGAGCGAAGTGTTATGAATCGTGTATCGAATGCTGTGTTATTAAAGATAATATAATCAAGAATGATATATATTTTTCCCTCGTTTACTAATATCAACGTTTCGTAGAAAAATAGGATAATTTTTGGGGTATTTTTGCAAATCTGGCTCAGGGAACGGCCTTAACCAAGGGAACTATCAGCTATCAGCGGCGGCGCAGCAAACACGCGGTTATATAAAGCCTAACTCCAAACTAGACGCTCACGGAACCGGAGGAATATTGACAGTAATGATTAAGCGAAACGTGGGCCTGTATTATTATTCTAATCTTTACGATCTTTCAACTATCTTGCCAGAGCCTCTAGTAGGGGTATGTACCTTCTTGTACGTAGTAGGATATAACTAGAAACTAGAACTAATATGAAATTTGAGTTATTTTTTCTTAGGCACCTCAAATTGTCTATGCTTATACCACAAAGTCACTATCCTTTACAGAAGCTTTAACAATGTCATTCTTGTTGCTACAACATTACGACCATGGTAGTAATATATAGCGAAAGAAACGCTAGCTGAAAGTTTTTGCTGGTTTTCATTTCTGGCATATGATATGATTATTGATTATATGCCTAGGTACATAGATATACAATAAAATAGTTTTTTCTTATTTAGAACATCATCTTTAGTTTTTAATTAAAATAGACGCATGTTGGTATATATATATATATATGCATTGACTTCGCCAAGGGGCAGGGCAGGTATCTAGACATGCCTCTAGCTATGTAGACTGTACCCACAATTAATACTTTCCTCACCCTCCATTTAACTGCCCCTGGCCTGGGCTATCGGCTGGCGACGCCTTTGGATACATGCAGATTAGAGATTTCGATGAATGCCGAGTCTCTACTACAGAATTACAGAATTCGCAGTTGCAAGCGGAAACAAAAGAAAACAGTAGTTGAGACCCTGTGCTCCTTGAGAAGAAGAAGACCAGAAGAGTAAGTACCTATATGCAACGTCACAGTCGCCAGATACTCATACGGATAATACTATTTGCCTATTTACGTACCAATTTCTTATGTCTAAAGGCCATCACTTCAGTTTTTCTGGAATTGTTTTTTTGGCCTAAAAATCAATGTCAGAAAAACTGAAATCATGGCCCTAGACATAATAGCTAGTCCGCGAATAGACATTAAACTCGGCGAAGACTCACTTGAGCAAGTAGAGCAGTTCAAATACCTGGGCAGCACGATGACAGCTAGGTAAGCAAATAATGGTCTGATCGTGTTAGGAACACGGAGATCCTCGCCGGAATCGAGTCTTATCTGATGAGACGACAGCTGCGGTGGTGTGGACATGTCTCCCGTATGTCAGACGACAGAGTCGCAAAGCGCATCTTTTACTGCGAATTGGAGAATGACAAGCGAAAGCAGGGTGGCGAAATCCTGCGGTATAAAGATGTGCTGAAGCGTTACATTAAGAGGGCTAACATCGACCCTTCTAAATGGGAGACTCTAGCAGAAGGCCGGTCACAATGGAGGCACACTGTGAACACGCAGGTGCGTGAATTTGAAACGGGACGACGTAATGAGCTCGATTCTAAGCGCGACGAGCTCAAGACCCGACCACCAGCGGCCATTCAATAAAATTATGTCGGAGGGGTGCTGACATGCAGTGAATGTGGTCGCACGTTCACGGCTAAAATAGGATATGTCAGCTACCAGAGACCTCACCAGCGTCGCTCTCATAATTGTAGGAAAGTAGTCGCTGTAGCCGAACACGGCTTGGAAGTATATATATGTAAGTAGGTGTGGATGGAAATTGTTATATATATATATATATATATCCACACCTACTTATATTTGCGGATTCTGTAATCTATTTCTGTCCATGTTTACGTTAGAGGTGTATCTTTATTGTAATTTCGTTAGCATTTAGCACTCGTCTAATTGGGCGTGAAATGATGACAGCCGCCGGCAGCTACCTTCCAATTCCCGACAAAATGTAGGTCAATTTGCAACGGATCCTTTTAAGCCGACCCTTCCGTGTCTATATTTATGCTTTGCGGTTATATTACGCTGCGCTACGCAAATAACCTTAAGAAAATAATCCGTAGGTGTCGCGTTTCCGTATCTGTTCAGATACAGAGTTTTGATGATTCGTAATGCGCAGTATATAAGGATATGAAGAACTGAGGCCTCAAATATTTTCGAAATGAGGACTGAATTTAAGAGATGGAAGGCAAAAAGGAATTACGCTACCTTACTACAGTTTGTTGCACATTGCACTCCTAATAATCCGGTCCTCCGGCCTGTGAACTAAGAGCACAACACAACAAAATTAAATAGGGTTTGTCATACTCAGTGTAGTTATAAGTGGTAATTGAAGGCGTAAAAAATCTCCTCTTGTTACTAGTATTAACACCGTTCAGGACCAAATGGAAAGCCCTAGATTTTCTATTAGTAAATTAACGCTGGGGTCGCTCACGCATTATCATAAAGTCCCTACTTACAAAGAATCGATACGAAGATAGTAACTGTATTTAATTGGTCAGATATTTAAGTTAAATAAGTGTGTAGCTATGTATTTATGTATTATTTTTTTCTTACAGTGTGATTGATTGGATTGCATTTTTCTGCATCTCATACAGATGGGTTAATTTTCTCTTCAGTTAACTCTAGCTACATGCTATATTGACGACGGGAGTAGATATGGTAGTAGCATTTTGGAGTAGATGCAATAATATCTAAGTATCTACTTTATGCTTGTTTTATGCCAGAAGAGAGAACACTTCTAAAAGAAGGGAACGATGACGACTATACAAACGGCGATATACCTATATATTAAATATAGATTGATGATTTAATTTCATCGATTGTAATCTTGTCAAATTAACATTATAAAAGAAGAGAACGGTGACGACTATACTCACGGCGATATATATATTAAATATAGATTGATGATTTAATTTCATCGATTGTAATCTTGTCAAATTAACATTAAAAGTTACCAATAATTTATCTATCCAAAACTCTAAGATCAAATGATGTAAATTTTGCTCAAGTTACACACACACACACGGGGGGAATACTAGTTACTAAAATTAAGCTTGTTTTTCACATAATTTGATTTAAGGTTCTGAATAGACTAATATAGGTACACAGTCGTAATTTTTTTGTTTGGTATGAGTGTTAATTAGGAAGCCATCTTTTATCTCATCACGCCAAAAAGGCAAGAGGGAAAATTTTGTACTAAGATAGGTATATCTCGATAACGAAAGAGGTTTATAGGAGATTTTTCTTTTAACTCGAGTAAAGAAAAAAGGAGGGTTACGCGGACGAATGTACCTCTAGTAGGTAAGTAACATAACATTCCCGAACAAAACAAAACGCCCCCTACACCGGTGTTTGAGCAGCGTTGTCGGGGCAACCACGACCATTGCCCGCAGATCCTAAATCGACTTATGTAAATTATAAGGTCAAGGGCGATATTAACAGCAGAACGGACTAAGCTGTCGGGGAAAGAAATTTATGTGCGCTATAATAGCTACAATAAAATTAATTGGACTGCATAGGTAAGATAAGTTTATAACCGTGGTTCACGGATGTAGAAATGGAGCTTTGAATTGGGCTATTTAAAAGAGGAGGTTTTTTAAACGACGCACATATTGTTACCTCAGAACTCCGTCATTTACGAACCAATTTAGTATTTTTTCTTTTAAGCTTGAGTCCGCCAAATGGTCACATGCATGTCAGAATTGAGGCGTGATAACGATAACGGAAGCCATGGAGAATCGACAGAAACTCACTTTTTGTTACCACACGCGTGTAAGATATTTCATATAAACTCATGCTTTTGCTCTCGAAATATGGGAGAATAGATTATTTTTATGTCAAAGTCCAGTTTAAAAAAAGTTGTCATTGTCTACTTTATCCTTCTTTCACACTAGATAATACTATCGTCGGCCATTCTTAAACACAACGAAAAAGGAGAGAACTCGCCGTTAGTAATGCCATCTATGAATACATTAAGGGTCAGCTCACACCGAGACGCGACGCGACGCGACGCTGCGCGCACATTTCAATAGAGCGACTCAAAATTATATTTTATTTACTACATTAAAAGGGACACATTTGATCGTGAGAATTCAAAATACGTTGCGCCACGCAGCGCTGCGCCTCGAGATGCCTCGCGGCGTAGAGCGACGCATCGCGACGCAGCGGTGCATCGCCGGTACGCGCGGCGTGTAAGAGCGGCGCTGCGCCTCGCGAAGCCGCGCGACGCCGCGAGGCGCAGCCTGAGGCCGCCGTTCTCATGCACTTGCAATAGGTAGACTGCGGGGCGGTTGGACGCAGCGGGGCGGGTGCATGGCACGCGTCTCGCTGCGCAGCGAGGCGTCGTGCTGCCAACGATTTTACGATGCGCCTCGCTACGTTGCGATGCGTCTCGCGGCGGCGCGCGGCGCAGCGCGAAATTACCGGCCTCTTCCAGTATCGTCGCGTCGCGTCGCGTCTCGGTGTGAGCTGACCCTAATGGTGTTTCTAAAGATACGCAATTTCCTAATCTAAAAACCCGATTTGTTGAGGTGGCAAACATTTCTAAACTTTGATTATTAAGACAGGCTTGCCTTTTTTAGAGTGAAGTGAAGAAAAAGTAAGCTAAATCGATCCCGGCTTGCAGAGATTTTGTTTCACGCCACGCCTCTGGACCTACGTGGCTCAGGTTTCGAATTACAAAACTCAATTATCTGACATATTCAGTAGAGTTTAATGACAGCGAATCACGGCAGCAAAAAACTGTTCCCAAGACACGGCGACGGCATTTGTGGCGAGGGTGCAGTCCATTTCGTTTATTGTCGTCTGGGGTAAATTTGCCTTGCAATCTGCGCGCCCCAATGCATGAGGGAGAAAAATATCGTAATAAAGACATATTTAGGTACTCACGTAAAACAGGACTAGAGCAGCAAAACTTCGTCATCTTCTCAAGGCATGTCGTCTTTCAACTCATAGGTTACATGGCCGTGGTCTCTCCATATGGTCATTATTGGCACGGAGACTACTCAGCTCAAATTCAGGTTCTACAAATAAAGACCAGTCTAGTAGCGTACAGTCGCCATCAAATATATCGCAGCATATAAGGCGTCCATAAATATCTGAAAATGTACTGTAACGCCCAGTAAATAAGAGTCGTGTTGTCGCGATATATCTGATGGCGACTGTACAACATGCAGCGGCAGCAGATATTTCTGATAGTAGAAAGGACGTTTAACTAAAGCGTCGCCCGCGGTAAGAGGATCAGGAGGATTACTCCGATGTTCGAAATTCGCCGCTCATATCAGCAGGACGTTGAGGAAGTGAAAGCCGGCAAAGGACAAAAAATATGTATATAGTTTTTAACGAGATCGAGGCACGATACGGTACGAACTTCGGAGTCGACAATGGGGTATAAAAGTTAGTTGGTTAGTTCCTGCAGCGCACATACCACCTAACTGACCTAGGATCTCTCCTGTCCTGCCATGAGCGACGACCTAGTTAAATGGACTAGTGCCATGGAGACATGTTATATGGCGCATGATAAGGGATGGTCAGTTTTGCTAGGCAAATACAATAGTCACTCTGGTAAATTATGAAATGCGGAGTCGACCGGTCGGTCATTCGTATGTGCTTCGAACGCCTGCATTGTCTTACCAATACGTCGCAATAGTAGTGCATTCCGTACATTTACATTCAACTCGAGTTTGCTTTCGTGAAAAACATAATAACTGAATGCTACCTAAGTATGTATAGAAGGTTGATTATAAACATAAGCTTCTTTTAAAGATGAATATCAATATGTCCCTAAAATTATAAATAATAAACTGTTCTAGTTACTAGTTTTATTGTATAGGACTTAAACCAACTTCGGTAAATAAATAAGCAGTCGACTCCACTCGGAAATAAGTGTCAATTTCCCAGGCTGTGGCATACACCTCCAAGAGCTTTTCATCTCTGCAGTGCGCAATGTTTTCTGAAATATAAAGAAAATACAATAGGTACTTTAAGTAGCCCATAGGTAATTTAAAAACCAAACATGAAATCAGGAATATTGGAAAATATAAATAAGAGTTCTGCTTTTCAATAATCACACAATCTTATTTTTTTAAGATTTTCTTGAAATTGGTACAGATGAACCCATTAGATTTCTTTAAATTTGGTCACTGGAACTGCCTGATCTCTAAGTGGTAGAAGTGATTTGGAATTTAGCATGTAAAATATAAAACATGACACTTTATACTCTTGCGGTTTGTACACATAATTAACACAAATTATAACGGGTCTAACTAAATATCGCGTTAGACCCGTTATAATTTGTGGTAATTAAATATAAAACATGTATCTGAATGTATTTTTTAATTTACATTAAACCATACCTGTTACAACTGATTTAAGCCTATATTCCTGTTGCAGGGTGCTGTATACTTCATTGACATTGTTAGAGATATCCTTCGCTGTCCATGTCAGTATAACTGGCTGTGCAATCAGCTGTAGCTTCTCTATAGCTTGCAATTGATTATTGATCACTATTACACCTAAAGAAAATAAATTTAATTGCAATTGGTACCCAAATTTAAAAAATATATATTTCATATCCAGGCGTGCAATGAAATGAAATTATATATTCTGTAATTAGGCCACATGGACACTTTTACAAGTCAGATTGTGAATCTACAGGGATGAGCAGTGATCGGCATTAAAAGTGTAACACTGCTGGTTTCTGAGTAGTAATTTTAATATAAATGTGATTGATTTATAACAATCAATTGAATATTTTTTAATAAGATCATTGGAGCATATTTAAGATGAACTCCTTATTCAAATTTCCTCACGGAATCCCTTGGTGTTGCAGTCAGCGCCGCCCACTAATTATTTGCTTAAACCAGTAACAGTAACTATGGTCAATGCAGTGTTGCACCTTTTAGAAGCAACTGTTACTACTTATTACTAGAAAATAATGGTAAAACAGATTAAATCTTACTTTGAACTATATCATATAAGCTTTCTAAAGCTTCCATAAGACTCTCCGTGAGCGGTTGTAGCTGGCTCGGGTAGTAATTGTCAGTACACTCGTGTAGTTTTAGTGCGATCACTGCTTTACAAAGTTTGGTTCCCTTGTCACGGATTCGTATCCAATCATTGAGCAACCCATGGAGCCGAGAGACGTGTGTAAAAACTGTCTTAGAAATACCATGTGTGTCCTCACTTTGGGTAGGTAATCCTAAAATAGAAGTAAACTATAAAATAAATGTGATCTGATCTTCTAAGTTCGTCTACGAACTCTAATAATAATTAAAATGTAAAAATATGCACTTTTAGTTGGAGAATTCAGCATATTGATGCAAATAAAGAGATAAACAAGACTAGTATAACAATAAGAAAGTAAAGGAAACCCTATTTCAATTTTTTTAAACATAAACATAACCTTAATGGTAATGTCATTGTCAAATTTTAATTCTAAACATGTTTGAGCCTATTTGTTAATTGACGGTGACACGATTATTTTTCTAGCGTTATAATTTGTGGCTGAAACAATCTAATGATGCCAGCCTACAAAATATTGACTTCGAGTGATTTGATTGACTGATTGTATTGCATGGATCGAATTGGATCCAATTTTGAGCATATTTATCCGATCGTGTGATAAAAGCTTAACTCTATGTAACTGTATGTAAAAAACAACCAACTGTCATTGTTGTGTTGTCTTGTCTGTGTTTATGCCACAGAACAGAACTTCTTTAAAACGCGCCTCACAACTGACATTGGCAAAAGCCTCGAGCTGCCATTCTTGGCTTAATAATAATAACAGAACTTCTGTGACAGAACGGAGTACTTTATTAATTATTTATACGTTTATGTTTGGTTAGTGGTAAACGTCTACGGGAAACTATAAGTTAGTAAATAAGCGAAACGATTTTTTATTTTCAATTACTACTTCTTGAATAACAACTACTTAAATAATTAATACTTTTTGAATACTTCACACAACTATGGCTGGCCCGATACAAGATGTCATTGAGGAAGATGCAGCCGACTTGCGGTTTCCTAAAGGTATACAAATTAAATATTAAGTTCATTGATTTCATTTACATATTCTGTACAAAAGATCCATTTCGTTTCAAAAATACCCCATACTGTCCTGGCACAGCTCGTAATTAGGGTTAATGTCAACAAGGCATCTCTTTTTACGTGGCTCCAGTTTCAGTAAAACCCTAATAGCTTTTTTATTTATTTTTAATTGATTTCAGAATTTGAAAATGCAGAGACATTGCTAATATCAGAAGTAGATATGTTACTAGAGCATAGAAAAGCACAAAACGAGTCCGCGGAGGAGGAACAAGAATTCTCGGAAGTATTTATGAAAACACTGACTTACACCAACATGTTCAAGAAGTTCAAGAACAAAGAAACTATCACTGCAGTCAGGAAGTATGTATTTTTATATATTTACACCTGCTATCATATTTAATTCTCCAGAGAGAATTCTTGACATATTCATGTACATGGTGACTGCCTATGTCGTAGCCAAAAGAAAAAACGATGCAAATGCTTTATCTCTGGGCATCCATGTCTGCAAAAGTTTTTACCCATGACAAGTTCTGTGGACCTATGAAAGCAGTTCATAAGAATTTTGCGCCAGTAGCATCATCCCAGCGTCAATGTTGGGTGGTATTAGTATGCTACCGGCCACAATCTTTTTGCAAACGTTTTTGTAAGAGGGCAACAGGTTACACCAATTCCTGCTTATCAATCTTCACTACATATTTGTATTTAGGTGGACCCTGTACTCACCAAGTCACGTCTGTGCTCAGATTATGTTGTCAATCTAGTTCAATATCATTATGAACAGTGAATGGGTTAATTAATACTGCTTATTGTCAAAGATTTTGGCATTCTGCAGTCTACAGACAAAAATGATGATAAACTGTTTCATCATTATTCATTCCATGAGTGATGACTCGACAAGTCTTTCTTATATGAAATAGTTTACTTGTTAACTAAGTATTTATTCATTATTTTCAGCCTTTTGCAAGTGAAAAAGCTACACAAGTTTGAAATAGCAAGTTTAGCCAACTTGTGCCCAGAGACGCCCGAGGAAGCCAAAGCACTCATTCCTTCACTAGAAGGCAGAATAGAAGATGAAGAACTTAGAATATTGCTAGATGACATACAGACTAAACGCAGTTTACAATATTAGGACAATTATACACTTCATATATTTCATTTTGTAGTTTGTGTACTCAAGTTATTCTGATATTCTTTTTCAAGAACACTTTCACAACCAACAACCCATTTAGCAGACAATCAGATGCTGGCCTGGTCTGCTGGGCAGGCTGTAGCTTGTGTTTCTGTGGTGGCTTAAGTGTTAAACTATAAGTTATGCAAAATTAAGATGTTAGTTTGAAATTTGAACCAATATGTTCAGATTCTGAACAGGTTTTTTTTTTCTTTTCTCTAAATGTCTTGTATTCAAGAGTTTTCTTAGCTTATAAATAATGATTAATCTGCAGTTTGGAGATCATTCCCTCGTTTCTGCTGTCAATTCTGAAACTCTTTTGGTTTACGTTATGTTTAATATACACTGTTTGGGAGTAGAGTGCTATTTACGGGTGTCCATTAAAAATTATATCGGATCCTTGCAATCGCTAGCTAGGATGTAGCCCTTACTTAAGTCATGGCAATTATGTTCTTATAGTTTGTTTTATGGATTCTTTTTCTAATCTGTGTGCATCGTCAGGACGCGTTTACTGATCCAGGATAACAAGGGTAAATAAATGAACTAAGAAAAAATTATAAAGTGCAGTTAAATCAGTCTGTATATTGGATATGTCTGCAATACAGCGAGATACATTACAGTGAAAACAGGTAAAGTGATAAAATATTGGAAACAAAAATAGTAATTAGAATTTCTTCTCTGAAACAAAACTATAATAAAACCATTCTTATTATTAGTACTTAATGTAGACACTATTATTAATGATGTTAATTAATGCCTCTAAAAAATCAAGCCTTTTGTTGAGCACCGCATGTAAAAAAACTAAAGCAATTTTTTTTTATCAATAAACCTCAACAACTTTAGATAACTAAAACTCAACAATCGTCCGATAATTTCCTTATACCCTAATTTTGTTGCCTAAACATTATTTTTAACAAAATGCTGAACAAAAGGCTTGCTTGAATTGTAAACTTATCTCAATGGGCACTTTTGGTTTAGTTTATTTAAATGTTAGTATTTAATATCATAGTAATAAAAATTATAAACCTATCCTTCATCTAAAAGCAAACTTAAAAATAATATTAACCATCTATAAAATAACTATCAATTCTAAAGACCTAGCCAAGTTAATGTATGGTACTCTCCTCGCCAGTCCTACCCAAAACATACAAAAATATTTTTATGTACTTTAAAAACATTTCACTTTCTGGTCGAAAGCCTCCACAGCCGCTGCCGGCCTTGGGCGGCCGACGCCTGCTGTAGGGCTCCGCGGCCCAAAAGCCCATCCGCGCCTATCCATGTTACGTCAACTTGTCTGTAGGGGACTATTTGTATAGCACACTTTAACGGCTAATAATAATTCTTCGATCACTTCACTAAACCTTAACTTAGGTAACGACACTGGGAGAGGCTTACATATATCCTAAATTACAACCTGGACCTGTGACATAAGTCTAAGTATTGTATGTAAAGCATATAAGATTATTTTGGAATTAGTGTAGGGGAGTCTAGAAGCGTCACGGAAGCGTCGGGAAGCAATGAAAATATGACCACAAAGCGGGTACTATGGCGTCGAAACATTCGCGATGGATAAATCTGCAACCTAAAATACATGTATTACATTTAATGTTTCAAGACAAATGTACAAATTAAAATTTTATATACTTTTAAAATATTCGATCACTACATACTCAAATTTTACAATTATTTTATAATACATGGTTGCTAGAATATTTTCAACATTACGGCTAGATATTGCACTTATCGGGAAACATTTTACACAGAAATCCGGATTTTAAATACTGGCTCGGTTTTTTTCTTCCATGTTCATGTCTAATTTTTTTGTAAAGCAGCAGTTAATATGACGATCATATCTTTAACTACTAGAGAATATGAGAATCTATAATCGCTGCGGTATGTTATAAAACTTAGGGCGATGAGAAATATGATGAGATGAACTATAAATTCGTACATTACTTAAAGATTCGATACTCGCTCGCCTGCTCCGTTCTATGGTATCTTTGTTGTTTGGTCACATTCGTTCAGTCGGTCCAAATCTAATCCGCTGTTAGCGTAGACGAAGATTAAGTAAACCCTGCTCTCAGTCACAAATCTGTTACTCTACGCTGTACACACCGTTACACTACGAACCAAACTAACAAGTCAGCACCTTCTTAATACTTAACAACTCCTTGACAACGTTTGTGCAAGGGTCCTCCCACACGCCTCAGCGAGCTTCACCGCGTCGGAGGTTGTCAAGCCATTATCAATATTAGAACGATTCACTTACATTATCACATTCATTAACTGAATAATCAATAGGTACTATATGTACATCAGCAACTTGGAATATTACATCACATCGTTTACAATTTCAAATTCGGCAGTATGGCTCCTAATAAAAAATTTCTTTTGAGCAATGACAAGATTAAAATACTCTATATTCCAAAGGAGAGCCGTAAAAAATATATATTTGCCGTCGAAATTTACAAAATTTTACGTCGAAAAGCAGGTCTCACTATTTTTACGTGTAAGTTGTCGACATTCTACATTATCATATCAGTCTCGATGGTAACGCATTTTGGCCAAAACGAGAGATCTACCTGGCGTGGTCCATCCTTCCCTAGCCAACGATACAAAACAATACCGTGCGTACCCGACATACCTGATACAGATACGATGACGGCGCGCCCGCTGGAAACACTAGCCTAGGCACAGACAACTAGAGGCCAGTGCCTGTGCCACAACAGAATCTACACAAAGTTAACTAAGAAACAGTTCAGAAAGTAACGGAAGGTATCATAAGTTCGAGAGTTAAACATCTATACACGACGAAGAGGCACTTCGCAGTTACACGCTAGGACACAACAAAATTGTCAAGATACCTGCATCAAAGTACGAGCTTAAAGTCAGTCTATTCTCTTACAACGTTATGAATTCCCGCAATTTAAAGCTGTGCTTTAGAAAATCGATCTGGCGTCTCACCGTGACCAACATCCGTCCCTCATCCTTGGTCCTAGTTTTCCTCCTTACATTTTTTAATATTTAAATGATAAAAAAAACTTATTTTGAGAAATTGTCACTTATAACCCTACGAAACACTTTCAATCTACGCTCGCATTACAATCATGTTTATGTTCATAGTTCTCGATAATACATAAAATGAGATCAAATATTATATATCCAAAGTTATTTTCAGTACTAGCTCACGGATGACGTAAGTAATACTAAAGTAACACGAAAAACGTTAAAATAAACAGTCTAATGAAAATATACTGAGTACTGGGAAACAAGTTTGTGAAGTCTTGCACCAAAACGTAACGAGAACGATCAGAGTATACTCGGAGTTAGAAAACAAAAAATCGTGTCATCCATCTCTCCAATTTTGCATAAGAGAAGTGACATGTCATAAGTAGAACTTTCGTTTTCCAACAGAGAGTAAGTATGGCGGCGATATTGCTTGTTCTCCGACCGAAGGTGATGGATTATATGACCATGTTTCTGTCCTTTGTTGCCTGCGGTGTTTTAATTAAGTACTGAAAGTTCTTGTATTCGAGGTGACCTAAGAATAATATAAGGTCATTGAGCCCCAAGTACTTATAATGAAAACACTCATAGGCATTAATTGAATTTAGAAAGTAGCAAACTAGCAATATCCCGACCATTACTTAGTTGTGTGTCATCTAAAAGTAACTCTCGACCGTTTGACATGGTTCGTCTCGTTTCGTTATTTTATATATATTTTTGGTATTAAGAAATGGAATTTATATATTAAAACATTTAAATCAGTTCTTTTACGTTTACGAAAAAAGTTATCTACAATCTATAACCATACAACATGAATTAAATAAGAAAAAAGACCATTAAAAATATATATAAAGTAAATGCTTTGGTTGGTACGAGTGAAAACAATATCGATTTGTATGAAACTGCGAAATCAACATGAAGCAATTTCATAATATAAATAATACCTAAATACATGTGTTTAGTTATTTTTACATTAAAACTTGTTATTGTCACGACAGGCTTAATGAAATTAAATGTTAGATGATCTTTAAGTCATCGGCTGATAGGCTGAAGAAAATATGTAGTAAAAACTTGTTTTAAATGTAAACTACCCGTTTTACTATTTAATCTTAAATGAAAAGTTTTACGAAAAGACAAGAAAAGTTTCCTATGAAGATTAGACTCAGTTTCCACCTACCATCCGAAGACCATTATGTTTTCATTAACCTGTCAATCGTCATACAAAAACCTATACACATATGGTTAGAATACTCTATGGATGTGAACAAAAGTGATGACACAACATTTTATATCTAGTAATGGTCAAGTAACTCCTCGTCCAAACGAGCAAGATTCATGCTTCAGCACATAAAACTAGCACTATTAACAATGTATCGATGTACTGGTGAAAAATAGAACTTGTCAACAATCGTCGCAGCAAATGACGTATGTACGGAATCCATAACAATCACTGCCAAGTCAGAAAACGATATTTAAAAATCGTGTCATCCCGCTCAATCAAATCTTACACAACAAAAGAATGAGAGAGTTGGCATGATTTTATACTTGGTTTTCTAATATGGGTATCAAGGGTCGCTTACTCGACCGTCATCGCTTTAGTGTCCAATAAAAACGTATCCAGGTACTAGCAGAAGTTTGAAGATTAGCCCCGATTTCAACGTATTCGTTACATATAGACTCATTTACATCGCTACAGATACTTAGGCTGCCTTTACACTGGAGCGGAGCTGTGTAAAATTGACCAATCACATTAAATGCATTTATGCTTCACAGAAACGCAATCTGATTGGTTCATTTTCCCCGCTCTGCTTTAGCGGACAGGCAGTATAAAATACGAGCTTTGTTTTAAGTAGGTAGGTATTTGTTACTTATTGCGTTTTGGTTATCAACAGACGATATTGTGTGCAAACGCAGGTGATGTCGATGGTACGACGGTTCGTTCGAGAAGTTCCCGTGTTGGATAATTTAATTTGTATAACATTTTGGGTTTTCATATGGAAAGCAACGCCTGAATCAACCAGTAGTCCGTAACGACATTTGAAATTTCCTTTGTCGAATATTCGCGCAATAG
This sequence comes from Apotomis betuletana, assembly GCA_932273695.1. Taxonomy (NCBI): domain Eukaryota; kingdom Metazoa; phylum Arthropoda; class Insecta; order Lepidoptera; family Tortricidae; genus Apotomis; species Apotomis betuletana. Next base: position 10,114,519 of record OW026309.1, on the reverse strand, counting down.
TTGCAAATAGAATGATGTATCATCGCATTGTTGTGTTCCGGTGTGGGGGTAAGATAGCCGGTGAAATTACTAGCATAGAGGCATTCTATCTTCGTCCTCCGGGTAGGCAAGCACTTGTGACTCCTCTGGTGTTGCAGGTGTTTATGGGCGACGGTAATCGCTTTCCATCAGGCGATACGTTTGCTCATTTGCCCCCTATGACTTAAAAAAAAAAAAAAAAAAAAGTCGCAAGATGTGCTAGTACAGCATCTAGTTCACTACAGCGATGTAAAGTAATCTGACGTTGATACCGGGGCGGATCCCGGGGCTAGAGCGGACGGTCTCGAGTCAGTGCGGGCCCTCGGGCGTGGGCGGCGCCGGCTGCAGCGGCTGGAAGGCGGAGCCGAGCGACGGCCGCAGCGTGAAGCCGGGCACCGCGGGCTTCATCACCGAAACTTCCGCGTACGAGCTCTCGCAGCCCTTGAGGTTCACCTGACAGTAACACATATTTTCATCACACTTGCTCGTAAATAAGGGTTTACATGCTAGAAAACCGGGCGGTAAATTACGCCCTAGGGCGGTAAGTAATTTTTATCACACTTTAAGGGTTTACATACTAGAAAACCGGGCGGTAAGTCGTATATTACGCCCTCATCCCATCCTCCTAGCCTTTGTCCCATTTTTTTTTTTTGAGCATGATTTCTCAATCGGGGTCGGCTACCTAAAATCCCAAGATGTGGCGTAGGCACTAGTTTTTACGAAAGCGACTGCCATCTGACCTTCCAACCCAGAGGGGAAACTAGGCCTTATTGGGCTTAGGTGGTTTCCTCACGATGTTTTCCTTCACCGAAAAGCGAGTGGTAAATATCAAATGACATTCCGTACATAAGTTCCGAAAAACTCATTGGTACAGGCCGGGTTCGAACCCGCGATCTCCGGATTGAAAGTCGCATGCCCTAACCACTAGGCTACCACCGCTTCTATATTACGTATATTACGCCCTATGGCGGTAATTAATTTTGGTATTGACTATTATTTATTACTTTTGTTTTATTTCCTCCAAAGTGTGATGAAAAACGTCGTACGTGACTCTGGTGGTAAAGAAATTCCAAATTCGTGTCATTAAAGTCCTCGCCTTCGGCTTCGGGCTTCTAATAGACCCTCGATTGTAATTTCTCGTTTACCACCCTTGTTACGTAATGTACTATTACCATCATAACTAGGTTATTTATATTTCGCCAGGTGACAACCAAAACACACTAAAATATCTGTCAGTACTCTACAAAACCTCGTATCTAGTTTTTAGATTGATACTGAGATGAGATACGAGTTTTGTTTTAAGCAGGTATTTGTTACTTAGTGAGTTTTGGCTGTCAACAGACGATTGAACAAAAAATACTACATAGAAAATTTACGATAACCATTTTTTTTATTACTTGAGCTAGACAAGAGCCGACTAACCTATAAGCGAGTAAATTTTCAGCAAGAGCACAAACCAGAAATAAAAATGTTGTGACTGTGACAATGTATTATTGTGACAAAAAGAATACAGTATAATTGCTCCATGCTCTATTGAAGTCGGTTAACTAAAGTATAATCACATTATTATAACTAAAGGGGACTTAATCACGTTAAAAAAGCGACCGAGCTGATAATAAATACCAAGTCCTCTTCAATCCCTTCGAAACCGTGGAGATAACATCAGGTCCGAAACGTAGAGGTAATTAAATGAACCCGTTTTTGAACGCAATTAGGTCCCGTTTTTTTATAATAATGTGTGAAAATCGTGCAAGTTACTTTCTTTTAAGGATGTGGATGCGGTATGGGTGGAGACCACCACGAAAGGTCACCACCGTTGTTAACGATGGCGTCAAGCGCGTCTTTTATATGTTTAATAATAATCTGCATTTTTTCGTAGAGACCCGCGAATTCGCCACACATAGTAGACTCCACAATAGAATTACCTTTTCGCAACCATCCGGAGGTTCCCGAGCTAAGAAACGATTTATCTGCGGGGATGTGCCCAGCTTGGACCCGTCTAGATCTGGCGACGAACACACACTGCCTCCTGAAAACAATAACAAAAAATTATAACAAATTAATCATAATATTTTCTTCGGATTCCGCGACTGTCACACATTTAAATAAAACAAATTAAACGGATTATATCGCGTATATTAGTTATTTGAGCCTCCCTGACGTTTCAGTACCTTTACAGATACCGTTGTCAAAGGTTGATAATATACGCAATATAATCCGTTTAAATTAATCATAGGTCTAAAATCATCTAGTAATAAGGCCTAAACTACTGCAAGGCACTACTTTATTCACAAACTCTGAGCCCCTTGTTGAAAGTTTTCAGCACTTCGATAATGCAACAAATAATATTAATATAACAAAAAAAAATGTAAAATAGGTCAACTAAGAATTATGATTATGGCAACATTTTTTAACCAGGAGCCTGCGGTACATATCCAGCACAACGTAAACACGTTTCGTAGGGCGTCGTTTCTTTCGCACGGAACATTAATTAGTCCAGCAGGCCTAGCATATTTTGCCACTACTGTGCTTGTTGCGCGACTTGTATCGCACGGTATTGAAAGGAAAGAAACGGATAGTAAGAGTCGCGTGTCACACCTGTGCCAGAGGTACGTGTCTATTAGAACTGTAAAAAACAAGTACGTTCCTTTCGAAAGTCTAATAACAGTCTAATAAAATTTGGGATGATTAAGTTTTAAAGATATATTAATATTATATTTTTTCCCGATAGTTTGTAATACTCAGAATGACATTTCTTAAATTTTCCTTACAATTTCCAGACCAAATGTAACATCGAGGTTTTCAAAAACTATAAGAAGAATAAAAAACTATAATAGATTCTGGGTCCAAATAATGTACTATTGGAGGAAATATTATATAAAAACTTAATTAAGCGCAACTCAATTAGCTCTTTAGGCTGATTGTACGATTTTTGTTGCTTAATAGCTCCTAATCGATATTGGACCGTGCGGAAGAGACGAAGCTCTACGAAGCCGAGGCAATTAGATTGTCTCTCTTTTGCTCGACGTGCATTATTTACCACCAGGCTCAATATACGGGTCAATCAACTTTTTTCTGTTACTCGTTGCCATAGTGATATCTGTCCCCTGGGGTCACTCTTTAAAACGTAGATTTTTGCGGTTACATTTACCAAAAACTTTGAATTTTTTCATTATTATGTAGACTATCTCCTGACACTATCAGTAATATAAATTATCAACACTGTTTTATGAACTTTAATCAATATTGTACTATTTGTACCCTAAGGCACTTGACAGAAAAACAAGAAAAAGTTGATCCACCCATAATACATATTAAGTAAATGTACCTACACATTATTCACAGAAACTAATTCTCTATGTATTAATCACAAAAAAATTAGCTGTTAACAAAACCAAATGAAAAATATAAAATTAAACACATGCTTGGATCATAAGCATCTGTGTTAAGTGCGATGGCCAGACATCGGATTTTCGGGAGTGACAAGTAGGGTCTTGCTATATCGATAAACACATTTATCGATGTTTTTCCAGTATACTAGTAATCCCTCCCAGCTTCGTTTGTAAGGGCGTATTTATTTATTTTGTATTCATTACTTTGGAGATGAAAATGAAATAGGTATATCACACGGGTACACTTGTTGAAAAGTCTTTTAGCCATCTAAAACGGATTATCAGTCAAGACGGAGGTTTAACATAGGAAATTAATAATTAAAGACACAAACACACAGAAGTAAAATGCTTTGGTGACTGAAGTTCAAAGATTCCGTTAAAATAAGGAACAACAAAGAAGTTATTATTTGTTTTCATATGCAAACTTCTAATAAAAATGTACAGACCAAACATGGAGTAATCACTAGTGAGCTTATCGATATAGAAACCCGAAACCCCTACCTGTCACTCGCAACATTCCGATGTCTGTGGATGACTAATCATTGCGAGGGGTCACTATAAGCTGAGAATCGTTTGTTGACCTGCGGGGAGTAATTCCGCTGAACCACTGCTGGAGAGCGACCTGAGCGACCCCCGGGACGGTGGATCTGAGCCCACAATTTATTCATTTCACAATATGTATTTATCATCAATATCTAAGGGCTTGTGCACAAATCACGTGAGGTTCAATAGGGGGGTCACAAAAAATCACGATATATCACGTTGGGGGAGGGGTATAAGGAGACCTCACGCGTGTTTATCGAAAAGTACCCGAAAAAAACCTCACGTGATTTGTGCACAAGCCCTAAATGAGGGATAATAGTAAAAAGCATTATTCTCAAGAATAATAATATGAATACAAGAATAATGATTTTTCACAACACTGCTCGAAAATATGGCCATACACGATCTAAATGCGTACTGCGTTGTACATTCGAAACCTGTCCATCTGTAAGCTTTCACAAGATTTGAAATCTTTCTGTCGGCACATCGATAGTCATAAATAGCGTAAGTTGGTGACTATTATTTTTAACATATTCCAGCTGTTTAAAACCTTCACGGTTTTTTAAATTAATTTTTTAATTTATTATGCTAAAAAAAAATTACAAAACTGGTACACTTCATATGTTTCGCCAAACTGCAATGCAGTTTGTTGGCGAAGACTTATAATTAACCATTTCTTTCATTGTCGTTGTATTGTATGGTGATAAGTAAAGTATTTAGAACAAGAAACACGTACTTATTGTTCTGAACATTAGTTTACCTGATGAATGTGCAGTGTGGCAGAGGTCGTGCGGGGTTTGAGTGTTGACAGAGCGTCTTAAGAGCTCGGCGAGGGGCGCGCGGTGGCCTTCCGGAGTCACCTGGAAATACACAACTTCACTGTTAGACTATATTCGTTACAATCACACAAAAAACAACCCAGGGGCCACACCACGAGAGAACTAATAAGTTTCTGTCAAAAATGACATTTTAGTGGCAAGCTTTTATAGCCGACTGTACTTTTCTTTGGATATCCATCAAATGCTCACTGAGACGATTCTAAAGAGCCCAAGCTCGGTAGGATTGCTTTGAATGAATGAATGAATGATTTATTGCGTGTATGGGAATTCAGGTTTACAATAAGCAGATGTCATTTCATTACATAAAACAGTTTCACCGAACCCTACCTTTGCAGGTGTGCACGCTTAAAATTATACAGTAAAACCATAATAATATTAATAAAATTACAAAATGATTAGTTAACTATTACAAAATGACATTCATATATTCATATCTTCATATATTCTTTTTCTATTATAGAGTCCTATGGCCACCTTCCGGCTCCATCATCAGATCAGCCCCATGGTACCATATTATTGTATTGTCATCAAAGTTAAGTAAGTATGCAAAATTTCATCTCAATCGGTTAACGATATCTGCTTCAAAATTGAGTTGCAAGATTTCACCCGAACATACATACTTTAAACATACCATGCAAGTTAAATAAAAGCTTTAAAAATTATACGAATGCCAAGATTGAACCCTCAGCATCAACTTATATTCTTTGCTCAGCATGTAAGTTCTGTCATAACATAACTCAAGAAACGTCTCTGACTCTTTTGTGACAATCTAACAACGTTATTTATTTTACACAGAAAGCTCCCGTAATTCCTTCACATATTAAAATACAAATACATACTCATAAATAACAATTTATATTAAACCACAGATACAAAGATCAAACCTCAAAGAAAAGATATGTTCCAGTTCCAGCAGTTAACACATTTAATTTTTTCTTTAAGATGCATTATTCCTTTAAATTTAGCATTTTAATATTATGAAATTTATATATTGATAATTTTTAACCAACTTTTTGAAGAGAATAATACTTTTCCTCGAGTTCTAGGTAGTTAGCTATTTCATGCTTGAAATAAGTTGAAAAAACTAATATTCCGCGTGAATTTTGTAAATTTCGAGAAGTTTTTGAAAAAAAAAAAATCAATGAAAAATTCAGGTTTCAAATATATACCAATAAATCCCAATAGCCCTGGTCTAGGTAGTAACATCGATAATATGTTAAGAAACATGTTTGATCATAGATAAAATTAAAAATGTCTAAAGCAATCAACATTTTAAAAGGAACAAGGCTTCTTAGGCTTTGATCTTTATATCAATGGTTTATTATAATATATAGTTATGAAATGATACATATATAGGTACTTAAGCAAAAACTAAAAATGCAGATATATAGTGAATAAGAATATTATTATTAATATAATTGTTATGTTGGCAAAATGAGTTGTCATCCAATCATCTCATACTACTTAATCTATGTTTTTGTATCTGTGGCTCTCTCTTGCAAAAAATATGGCGTCATGTAGAAAGCGTAAAAATAATGTTTGTGAAAGTAATTAAAACTAGAAATAAAGAAAAGACAAGTAAGTGCTGTTTTAATCAAGCAAAGGAACATCCAACCCTTCACCCCATAATAGGGTTATGGGCCCAGCGCGATCAGCGTGTTATCAACATAATAACAAGCAAAGAAGAAATCCCGCAACATGTCGGCACAAGAAAGGTTCAACAGCGTGCGCCCGTTTGACGGTGAAAATTTTTCAACTTGGTTATTCAGGATAAAAAGTATTCTTAAAGAGTGTAATTGCATCGAAGCGGTAACTGATCCGAAGTTCGCCGAAAAAAGTGACAAGGCGAAATGTGAGGCTAAGGCGCAAAACATTATCGTGTCCAGCGTCGCCGATAGCCACTTAGAATACATCAAAAATGAAGAATCAGCCTATAAGATGATATGCAGACTACAGGAAAGCTTCATGAATAAAGGGATTAGAAGTAGAATGTTTTTATTACGCAGATTAAATGAGATTAGATATGATGAGAAAGGAAAGCTATCAATGCACTTCGCAGACATGGAGAAAATCTTTTCTCAGCTTAAGGATGCAGGTACCAGTTTGTCAGATGAAGAGAAAATTAATTACATATTATTGTCAATGCCAAAATCATATAGCAATGTTGTGACTGCGTTAGAAACTTTACCAGATTTAAAACTTGATTTCACCAAAGACCGTCTTCTCGGAGAGGAGGAAACGAGACTGAGAGGTATAAAGCCGGAACACTACGGAAGTGCATTTCAATGTTTCACATGTGGAAAACCAGGACACAAGAAATATCAATGCCGGTCAAACAGAGGACGAGGATACACAGGATATGACAATCAAGGACATGGAAATAGAGGACATGGATTTACAGGACATGGATTTACAGGACATGGATTTACAGGACATGGATTTACAGGACATGGATATACAGGACATGGATATACAGGTTTACATCAACAAGGACGAGGAGGTTATGGATTTACAGGATTTGACCAACAAGGACGAGGCGGAAGGTATAATTGGACAGGACAATCTTCACGTGGCAGAGGCGGTGCTCGAGGAGGCCGCGGTCTGCGCAGCCCTCCACAAGGACGAGGTGGTGCCTTCGTGACAGCTGATGCGTCAAGTGAGTGTGATTATCAAAATAATGCCTTCATATGTGATAGTAATGAGAATGACTCTATTAATTCAACATGGTATATAGATTCAGGTTGTTCAGACCATTTAACAAATAATATAAATATGTTCCAAAACTTCATAGAACTTAGAGAACCTAGATTGATATCTGCTGCAAAGAATGGTGTGACTTTAAAAGCGATAGGTATTGGTAATATAGAAGCAGTAACTTGTGTAAATGATTGTATCAAACGTCACACAATTAAGAATGTGTTATACGTACCCGATTTGAGAAAGAATTTGTTATCAGTATCCAAAATAGAAAGCGCAGGTTATGATGTAATATTTTCTAATGGACATGTTGAAATATATAACCCAAGTAAAGATTTAATTATTGTTGGTTTTCCAGAAGGTTCATTGTACTCGGTAAAAATGGAAATTAATGGTTCACATTGCAATTATTCTAACAATAAAAACAATGAAATGGTTGATCTATGGCATAGGCGCTTAGGGCATTTGTCTATGGGTAACTTAAACTTGCTAATAAAAAATGACATGGTACTCGGACTGACAGACATTAAAAATATGAAAGTAGAGAACAGTTTATGTGAGACTTGTGTGTTAGGTAAGATAAATAGACTCCCTTTTAATAAGACTGGACAAAGAGCGACTCGACCCCTGGAAGTGGTACATAGTGATGTATGTGGTCCAATCTCTCCTGTGACATGGGACAATAAAAATTACTTTGTGACATTTATAGATGACTTCACACATTTTGTTATGGTATACATGATTAAACATAAATCAGAAGTGTTTGAAAAATTTCAGGAATATTACCATTATGCTACAAAACATTTTAATACCAATTTGCTGAAGCTCAAGTGTGACAATGGAGGAGAGTATATAGGTAGCGACATGAAAAAGTTTTGTATAGAGCATGGTATAAGGATACATTATACAGTTGCATATAATCCGGAAATGAACGGTGTAGCAGAGAGGATGAACAGAACTTTGACAGAAAAAGCAAGAACTTTATTGATCGATTCTAAAATTGACAAAAGGCTGTGGGGTGAAGCAATTTTATTTTCAGCTTATGTAACAAATAGAAGTCCGACATCATTAAAAGACAGAACTCCTAGTGAACTGTGGGAAGGAAGAAAACCGAACGTGACAAATTTGAGAGTATTTGGCAGTATAGCGTACAACCATATACCAAGAGAAAGAAGAAACAAGCTAGACCCAAAAGGTAAGAAGTTGATTATGGTAGGATATAGTTTGAGTGGTTATAAGTTATGGGATGAAGAGAATGGTCAGATTGTTATTGGAAGAAATGTGATATTTGATGAAAATATGAACGGGAAAGGATATGTGAAAATACCTATAAATAATGAAGAATATGAGGAAGACGCTACAAGGGATATAATGGAAATTAATGAAACACGAGAAAGGGATAGTACGGACATGACACCAAGAAAGGAGACAGAAAGGAGTATTATTAATAACGGGACAGATATTCGGAATAGACAGATGAGAGTTGATAATAAAGAGGAAGAGATATCGAATCAAGTGAATGATCAACATGAAGGTTTAAGAAGTAAAAGAGAAAGGAAAGTACCGGAGTGGCAAAAGGATTATGTATTGGATTTTCAGGATTGTGAAGATGAAGCGTTATATGCTCTATTGACAGGAGATAGCGATGAGGTGCCTGTACACTATAATGAGTTGAAGTATAGAGAGGACAAAGAGTTATGGTTGAAAGCAATAAAGGAAGAAATACAAGTGTTAGAGGAAAGTGATACATGGGAAAAAGTAAGGAGGACAGAGGATTTGAAGTTGATAGATACGAGATGGGTATTTGCTAAAAAGGAAGGAAAGAATAATGAAAATATATACAAGGCAAGATTAGTAGTACGCGGTTACCAACAAAAGGAGGAATTTGATAATGTTTACTCACCTGTATTGAAAATGCAAACACTTCGGATATTATTATCAGTTGCAGCACAAAAGAAATATCATGTACATCAGATGGATGTCAAGGGTGCTTTCTTGTATGGAAGAATAGATGAAGATGTGTATTTAAAACCACCCACCGGATATGACATGGATGAGAGGTATGTTCTAAAACTCAAGAAATCTCTATATGGACTCAAGAAATCACCTAAATACTGGTATGAGCGTTTTAATGAGGTAATGACTGAATATGGACTTGACAGATCTGAACATGACTATTGCTTATACACGGGGAATGACATATACATACTGTTATTTGTGGATGACTTGTTAATACTGGGAAATAACTTAACTAAAATTAATGATGTAAAACAATTTCTATCTGCGCACTTTAGAATGAAAGACTTAGGATCAGAAAATTTAACTTACTTAGGAATCTCCATTAATAAGAAAGAAAACTGCATAACCATAGACCAATCAAAGTATTTGTTCAGAATATTAAAGAAATATAAAATGGAAAATTGTAAAGGCAATGACTCACCAATGGATGTTAACTTTAAATTTGAAGACGACTTTATCATTGACTATTCTTATGAAAAGCAATGTCGATCATTAATTGGCTCTCTAATGTATGCTACTGTTGGAACTAGGCCTGACTTGGCATATAGTGTGTATTATTTAGGTAGATTTCAATCAAAACCTAGCGAAGAACTCTGGAAAGCTCTCAAAAGAATCTTAAGATACGTAAAGCAAACTGTTAACTATTCATTAGTATATAAATGTGAAAATAATAATAATTTACCTGTAATTGGTTATTCAGATTCAGACTGGGCAAGAGATGTTGATAGAAAGTCTACTAGTGGGTTTCTATTTAAAATGTTTGGAAATACTGTAATTTGGAAATCTAAAAAACAATCTGTAGTGGCTCTCAGTAGTACTGAAGCTGAATATGTATCTCTCTGTGAAGCGACAATGGAAGCCTGCTGGATTTTAAAACTTTGTAAAGACATAAATGTATTGATTAATAGTGTAACAATATTTGAAGATAACCAAAGCACAATTAAGTCTGTAAAAACATTTGACCAGAAAAGGCTTAAACATATGGAAATTAAATATAATTTTATCAAACAGAAAGTTAATGATGGTATTGTGGATGTAAAATATATAAATACTAAAGAGCAATTGGCTGACATTTTAACTAAACCACTGAGTGGCAAAGTATTTAAATATTTTACACACGGAATGGGTCTAATAAATAAAACATAATGTTAAACTATTATTGTTTAATTTTTGTACTTGCTATGAGTATGTTGTAAGTAAATACGTGTATTGTTTTTCAAAATATTTGTTTAAAATTTCCAAGTTAGTTTGTTATACAGCACCATCTAGTGTTCAGTAGATGTACTAATTTAGTTTCACTTTTTGCCGTAAGATGTCATTAGTAATTCTGTTTAACTTTGTTATGTTTATAATGTTTAGTGTGTGATGTTGATGAGTATGTGATGATTGAGGGAGGGTGTTATGTTGGCAAAATGAGTTGTCATCCAATCATCTCATACTACTTAATCTATGTTTTTGTATCTGTGGCTCTCTCTTGCAAAAAATATGGCGTCATGTAGAAAGCGTAAAAATAATGTTTGTGAAAGTAATTAAAACTAGAAATAAAGAAAAGACAAGTAAGTGCTGTTTTAATCAAGCAAAGGAACATCCAACCCTTCACCCCATAATAATAATAACATAAGAAAACCTTGTCTTTTAGCCGGTCCAAGTGCGGTGTCTGGGTGCCGCTGGCCGGGTAAAGCACGAGTCTCTCGATCTCCTGGTTCAGGCCCTCCACGGACGACCGCGCCGCTCTTAATGGCACACTGCCACTACCAAAACGTGACCCTGGAGCATGTAAAGGAATATTTGATGAAACCAATATTTCATATTGTCAATAGGCGAAGCAAAAACTTAAAAAAATCTATCATTACTTTTCAAAACATTATATTCTCGGTAATAATGAAACTAAACCGAGATACGAGCATTTTGAAATACAATTTGGTACCTATTTAGTGACGTTTACTGCTCAACACAGGATTATGTTCCAGTGCATTTCACATGAAGATGGTTAACAAATACTTAGTTAAAAATGTGAAAATTTTATAGTTAATTTCAAAAGACATTTCTATGTCTTTTGAAATCAACTAAATGGAAAATTCAAGCGTATCAGAAACTACTTCTTCGTTTTGCGGAGATTTTTGGCTCGGCATTTATAGACCAGTGAAATTAGGCATTAAAAAATCAGTGTTTTTCTTAAAAAGAAACCAAATAGTGCAGCTAGTGGATAGAGACTTAGAGGCGTATAGCTGATATTATGAAGCCACTAAAAAGAAGATCAGTAAGTCGTAAATCTTGTTACATTATATTGTTGTAATGTGACATGTCATATAAGCCCACTGTACAAATATAAAACTTCTAAGGATATCTATGAACACTTACAAAATCCAGGACTCATAGAGTGTGCAGAGTCCCCTGAGGTAGCAGGTTTATGTGGCCGTTGTAGACGGCTGCGCAGAAATCTGTCCAGTTTGTCATCGTCAGATCCTCTTGAAGACCGCCCTGAGGTGCCGCCGCCTTCGTCGGTCTAAAAGGAAAGCATTATATAAAATTAATGACTTCACTACCATAATCGGATAAAAAGTAACCTATAACCCTTGGATCTGAATGACTCCCTCTCTCTATGAGACAAGCCCCAAGCAAGGTAGTTTTCAAGCGGATGCTTCATTACCATAAGCACCTCCTCGAACAAGAGCTCGAATAGTGTCCATCATCCCATGCAGTTAGACATTTCATCATATTAATTATATATAATAATACATCTTATAGTATGTAAATTTATGTATCATTGTATTTATTGTAGTTATGTTATATATATGTATTCACTTGTATCTTAGATGTTCTCCGAAAGATAAATTTTGTACTATGCACTCACATGAAGCATCTCTGTTAGGCCCTATGGTTGTACTGCTAGAGAATGCCATTCCATTAGGCATTAAGTTCGCCATTTGTACTAACTTTTGATTTGTGCAATAAAGTTTAAATAAATAAATGTTATAAAGTAAAATATTTTATATACTAGCTGTGCCCCGCGGTGTTACCCGCTCATCCCACGGGAACACTAATTTTTTTCGGGGTGAAAAGTATCCTATGTCCTTTCCCGGGTCTGAAACTATCTCCATACCAAATTTCATCTAAGTCGGTTCAGCGGTTGAAGCGTGAAGAGGTAACAGACAGACAGACAGACAGACAGACAGACACACTTTCGCATTTATAATATTATATAGTATGGATAATTTGTAATCGGGCACATAAAGCATCAATGTATAATACATACTTGAGTGGATTTGTCAACTTGCAGTTGGCCAGCATGGAGGTAGTAGTCTCGCGACCACTGGCCTTTGTGGTACAGTGTATCTAGGGAAGCTGTTCGCCTGATGACACTTGCGCCGAACCTCCCTTTGCCTGTTGATAAAATAGATGATTAGAGAGCGTATTGAGAATGGTGCCCAATCATCCTGAAGCGGGGAAACTATTGGGCATCAGGTAGTATGAATGCCAATAGTTTGATAACTCCCAGTGAAGGTGTTTGAACAATGTTTTGAAATAATTATAATCCAGTGTTTTTATTAAGACTCCATACCACTAATGTGGTATTGAAAAGAATTAAATTTCAGCCAGTTTACCTATTACTAGACTTTATATTAGCTGCATGCTCCCTCCACAAGAGAGTATTAAAAAGATGACTCAATGACAAATTGATCAAATAAACTTTCTTTACAGCACTTATAGTAGTAGATAGATGGAACTAGTACCTGATAATAGCATTATCATTTCTTAATATTTCCTGAACAGACAGCATGCAAAGACTAAGGGTTTTCAGTTGGAATTAAATTATTGTAATTGAATCATAATAATACGAATAATCACTTAAAAGTAAAACAGATTGAATAAACCTCAGCATTTTATTGATACTTCTAGATCTACTTCAATCACTTCTTTATTTTAAAGCAGTTCAATATCTGTAAATTATGGATTGTTTTCTTAGTTTTCATTTCCCAAAATATTCTTTTTAAAATCAGTCTATTGCAATCCAGTCTGGAAATGCTGCAAGCATTATGGGTTCCTATGGATCAGAAACAACAGGGAGCGGTGTTTTTTGAACCTTGATATCTTTAGTTAGTTTTAATTTATAGTACATGTTATTTAGTTTCTCAATATACTCAACAAACCCACATAACATTTTTTTATATGGCAGATCACAATCAGATCAGAATAAGAATCAGATCAGATCAGAAATTTTATTTGTCAAACATAGGTATAGAATACAGTTATTGGTGTTGAATATAGTTTGTTTTGACCTCTATGTTTTACCAATAAGTATGGATGTACAAATTTTACAATAAAACAAAAATAACATGCATTTTACTGGCACTTATAGTTATTGTGATAAATATTCACATCAAAGAGTCAACATAATGTGAGAGTAAATATAATTTCTGTCAATGCACATGAAGAGACTGATTTGTTGATGATTATATGAATAGCATTTTAGAAAATAAAAATGTCTTTCAAAATTGAGGCAAAGGCAAAACTATAATCTCTAGCAAAGCATGATATAATATTATATAGGCCCTTGCATCTATTTCAGACGATTTATGGTGTAATGTAAACTATATTTTTACTAAAACATGTAAATATTAACACACCATTTGTTCTCTCATTTCTAAATATCCACATATCTTTCTAATGACATGAAACATATGAAGTTTTATCATTGCTTAATTTTTCACCTAGTTAAATGTAAAATTTCAGTTCCTAAAACTTTTATTGTTTAATAGGTAGGTAGGTAGGACTGGCAACTCTGGTCTAGCCCTCCATTCCTCATTTCACTAATACATACTCTTGAGACTTGTAATATGTAATGAATTAAATAGTTACTGCAAAAATCATAATGACAGAGCCTGTTTTAACCCTGAACTAGAGAAAACAGAAGATCAAACCTATATAATATTTATTTGAAGTGCTAAAGGACCAGGACCATGTGCCAGTGGTATACAGGTGAAGATTTCTAAGAATGCTTCCTTTAGGATATGGTTTTTGGGAACAAACCTTTGTAGTTAACGGCACCAGGGCTGCGCTGGCCCGACAGGGCGTGATCAGGGGATATCCGCCGCCACACATTGGTGGGCGAAAGCGTGGGACTGTTGCCAGTGCTCTTCTTGAGTCCACCGCTCTGCTTCATCACCGAAGACACCGGCAACGTCGCCCTCATAGGACCCTGCTTGCCCACTGGACAGTCCGACTTGTTCCGTACGCGTCCCGACATCGTTCTTATCACTCACGAGCCTCTTTTCACGCAACGATTGCAAGCCGACAACTCCGACACTATACATAAACAACCAAGGTTGGCCTCGGACGCCGCTCGGCTTCTTTGTCGAGGAATTTTCATAGGCCTCAATAAACGATGCGTTTATGTACGGGTACCAGTTTATTATGCAATATTGTAACTTGGATTTCATGTAAAACGAACTCTGGTCATCATATATCGGTTGTAATTAATGTTCACGTAGCACTTGAGAAATAAAAACAGAGTTACAAAGCGCACAAGTCACATTTTTTCTGAACTACAATGGATGAATGAAGCTGACAGATGACACCGCGCCATTCTTTTTGTTTCTTGCAATTAAAGTTTTACGACGGGAAATATCACTAATATAACAGAAACAGTACACTGAAGTATAATTTTAAAAATATATTTGAACTTAAAATAACTACGAATAATTAAATAATTTACGAGTCTTCGTTGGCATTGCAATTAACAGCTGATTACTCCGCCATGTCAAGTTATTTTGTCTTTGGTAAATTCATTCATTCCATTCCTCCGTCCATTCTCCAGCCCATAGAGATTGTTTACGTTTCGTCAACAAGATTGTAAAATTATCCATACTTTTTATTTGCAATGGAAATTTCTGATTTATATTTATAATAAGTATAATAATTCTACATTGGTTATTGTGTTACAAATATATTTATTTTATATATTTTGCTACACCTACTATCCACAACGCCCGTGACGTGTGCATACATCTCTGTAGCCTTTGTTTAGACGCACGGCCATAGAAAAGTCCTATGTTTTTTCCACACATGTCTAGATTCGACGAAAACCCCCTTCATTTTCTTTTATTTTTTATCTTTTCTTGATACCGACTTGTGCGGCTATAATACTTTCCTTAATTAGTCATTAACGAGAGGGATGCAGCTATACGAAGGAGTGAGATGGGATATCATCATACGTGTCTTACATATTGCTGCATCCCTCTCGTTAGTGACTAATTTAGGAAATTGTAAAAGCTGCATTAGTAGATATCTTTTATCTCTTTCTGGCAACTTTAGTTTGTTGTATGGAGCTTCTAAACGAGCCATATTTTACTGCAATTTGTGGCCGGCAACTATGGCCGTCCCTCTCTGACACCCTACGCTAGAGCAAGATGCAAATAATGGCCGGCCACAAAATGCAGCAAAACATGGTCCGTTTAGAAGCCCCTGTACAGTCGACATCAGATATATCGCAGCATATAAGGCGTTCATAAATATCTGAACATCTACTGTAACGCCCAGTCAATAAAAGTCATGTTCAGATATTTATGAACGCCTTATATGCTGCGATATATATGATGGCGACTGTACTAGATCTTTGCAACTTTTAATGTTTTTATAAGAGAAGCGGCAGTTTCAGCGGTAGTTCACCGAAACAAAATAAAAAGATTATAGGCCGACAAGTTTTGAATGGTGACTACGAACCGGAAGACACAGCGTGGGAGGCCCCGGCTAGTTGGACCGTGTGAAAGTCATTGGACTCACTGGAGTTCGCGCCAGCGGTAAATTTTGGTTAAGATTTGGCTACTCATGATCTAATGACGAATAAAAGATACGGGTGTTAAATAAAAATGCAATTAATGGTTTCTAATTTATTGACATTCATCACAACACGATTCTGTGCCACATTCCCAAGTTGCTTTCGGTGGAAAATGCAAACAAATGAACACAAAGCAGAAGTTGCCACGGCAAGGGTATAGAAAGTAAGTATTACTAAATAGTAAGTAATCAATCATATACAAAAAAATACCTCATACCTATGTCCTCTGTGACTTGACGTCAATCCGAGTCATATTTTTTATCTACAGCCATATCGTAATACATCTATAACGTGCTCCAAAACCGTAGGTGTGGCCTGCATTACTACGACCAGTTAAGTAATGAAATGAGTGCATGTACCGTAACACCTTATGCGAACATTTAAATAACTAAACGTAATCGATATGAACTGTATACCGGATTTAAAATATACTTGCCTGTGTGTCAATTTTTTTTTTCGCTATTTTCGACGCAAGTCTTTACCGACGTGTTCTGAACACGTTATAGAGGATTTACAATGCGCTTGTAAATAAACAAAGCAGCAAGGTCCTTTCGCCTTAAGGTCTTGTACCGATGTAATGAAGTGAAGATGTCTTGTATACTTTTAACTGTACAGGATACAAAGTCATCTAACGAAAACATATAATGTACACATTTAAATACCACTTAATATAATTCAGTGCACTAAATTTTGATTAGTTATAAATATATAACCAAGTAAGTGATCAATAATATTAATAAAGAAACATAATAAATTTAATTTACTAACGTAATCTATATAGATATCACAAAATATATTCACCAAATTTAATTGCACCATACTCGTCGTTTCATGTTCATGAAAGTTGGATAATAATATAGGGGAATGTTGGTCGAACACAGTTATTTCATTGTCATGTAAACAAGCTACTATGTTGCGGCTTGACATGACTGTAAACATCATATTATTTATTACAAGGTTATATAGCCAATTTCCAAAGTTGCATTGGTTCGTCCACATCTTCGTGATCCCGTGTTTGCCAGAAGAATGTCTTTTACCAGATTTTTTGCCAGTATTTCGTATGAAATATTATTATCTGCAGACACAAGAGGTTCGGTTAGCTTTGTTATGTAACAACGTTCTTAAAATTTTAAGGTTGTAGGAAAACACAAGTAATGTTATATGGTACGCATATTGTGCCGAATAAATGCTTTAGCCCCGATCCAGCGCGCAGTATATTTAAGCAATGTTCATAAAAACAACATAACTGGCTAGTATGGTTGAGACATATAGCAGGAATTGCCTGTCCAAAGTATAAACCAGTTCAAGCTGTTATGTTGTTTGTAATTACCAAATTACCAACGGTTTCTCGTTGAACTTGTGGACGAGCGATTATTTACAGTAAAGCAGCTATTACATTATCATTTATACAGTCATATTTCCAAAACCTATCGTTGATAAGAAAAAAATAACTTCGCCATCATCAAAGGAACCTTACTTCAGCTTTATTTTTCAATCTTTATGTTTGGTGGCAAGATCAATTTTACTAATTCTACCGTCATTACAATGTAAAGCTTGCCATACATGCTACGGGCAATCAGAGAGGTTTTCCTTGGATCTTTGGATGTCCAGCTATTCCTGTACCAAAATTGGTCAAAATCTGTCCAGTCATTTCGGTGTGACGACCGGACAAAGATTTTTTTAACTAACAAATGGTTGCTGTACGGCTAGCGTCACCCGTTCATACAAATCCTACAAAACGCTGTTAAGATGTTCCCTGAAATAATGATTACAATACAATTTTAGAATTTTATAATAGTAACGATGATAGTGGAATAGCTCCTAACCTAACCCAAGCTTACAGTTACACAATGTACTCGAGGGCGGATTCTTTTCGTTTCCAAATATCGCAAAGAAATTCTACACACAACCAACTTACAGACTTTATAAATAAGCGTCAATATTCCAAGGTTGTGGTACAAAAATGTATGCAACAGACTACTGCATTCCTTATAAACTCCCCCACGGTAACACTAATGGCGACGATACTGGCTCGTCTATACTGCATTCCAGATAACATTAGACTCTAGACGGTAACAGAACATTGTACAATTATTTTGACATATAAATGCTATTTTATTATCATTATTAATCCGGGAATGGCAGCTCGCGGCTTGTGCCAAAATCAGTTTTTAATAATATGTAGTAACTTTATACCTTTGTTTTTTTTTCACAAAAAGTAATATAAATATATATTCTTCTAGCAAATGGTTACTATGGTTGCCAACCATACACAAAAGTAGAAAAAACAAATTACATTTTATAATATATTATATCATTTTACTGCCTCCTGTCATCGAGCGGAGCTAAACGTACTGCCTCTGCCTCTGCATTTTATACGGAAACTTACAAATTACGATCTAAAATTTGCAAAAATAATGGGTAGATTGGGTGAAAGTATTTTCATTTTCGTTATTTTATTTAGAACTAGGTCTGGAGCATACAATTTAGAAACATTACTTATTAATTGACATTTTAAATATTGCACTATAAAAAACCATTATTCCTTCTGTCTAATCCTATCTGGATTGCAGTACATTATATTGAAATATTATTATAAGTGTATAAAATTATAAAATCTAGGTGTCACTGGTTCTGGGTTGAGCAATCTTTTGTCTCTGTTCGGCGATCCACGCGTGTATCCTTTCCTTGAGTTCGACGTTGGACTTCACTTGGTCCATCGACAGCGGGGAGCGGTTGAAGGGATCCGACTGGTCGCTTAGTAAGTGTCTGAAATGGATGATGTACGTTGAACATGTGTTATAAATAAATGTGTAACTTGTAAGAAATATTTCAAACCGGTTTAGTTGGAATCCTCGATTCAGCTAGACAGGATTTCACTTAGAACAAATAAAGTCACGGTCAATCCTGTCAGGTAAGGGCGAAGGTAGGAAGGAAGGGATAGGTACAATTAATTTGTAAAATTGCGGTCACAAGACAATTTTTAACCGATTCCCAAAACGGAGCAGGTTCTTAGTTCGCCGGGATGTTTTTTATATGTATGTTTTCCCGAAAGCTCCAAAACGGTGAACCGATTTGGAAAAATCTTGAAATGATATACTTTCTAGTTGATCCAATTTTCATATAACATAACTTCGTTTCGTTGATGTCGGTTATTCTTTGTTAAAAAGTTATAATTTTGATGATGGCTGGGATATGATGAATTGATGATGGTTACCTGGCGATGGTAGTACGATCGAGGGTGGTGCGCGAAGAAGGCAACAGGACAGGATCCAGCATGAGTGTGCTCATGATAGGGTCGAGGAATTCCTCAGGCGCGTTCGCGAGGATTTCTTCGTCGCGTTGCCGCTGTTCCGCTAGGGCTGCCACGCGACCAGCCACCTCTTGTAGGGATCCAATCAGCGAGCCGCCGCCGATACGGACTATGGAAAATGGTGTATTAAGTTAACATCTCTCAACACAAATACTGTAATTATTCTAACTACCCATACTTGGAATTTAGTGTGGTGACATTATTTTTATCTTTGAATCCAATTTGAATCTATAGAGCAATGACTTATAGACATTTACAGTAAATTAGTGAATGATATCCATCGGAATTTTCATAGGAACCAAGCTGGTCCAGGCAGATATTTAATACTCGCTGTGCCCCGCGGTGTCATCCGCTCATCCCACGGGAACACTAAATTTATTCGGGATGAAAAGTATCCTATGTCCTTCCCCTTCAAACTATCTCCATACCAAATTTCATCTAAGTAGGTTCAGCGGTTTAAGCGTGAAGAGGTAAAAGACAGACAGACAGACACTTTTTCGCATTTATGATATTAGTATGGATAGTGCTGGCGGGGTCGAACTCGAACTCCTTCATGTGTTTAGTATAGCGTCCACTCACCCAGCACGGCTTCAGCGAGCGTGAACAGCTGCGGCGAGTACGAGCGGCCGTCGTCCGACACTGCGGCGCAGAACCGCTCGTTGTTGCTCAGCTCCACGTACATGCGGCAGATGTCTAGCACTGTGCTCGTGGGGTCGTCGAACTCCTTCATGTGTTCACTATAGCGTCCACTCACCCAGCACGGCTTCAGCGAGCGTGAACAGCTGCGGCGAGTACGAGCGGCCGTCGTCCGACACTGCGGCGCAGAACCGCTCGTTGTTGCTCAGCTCCACGTACATGCGGCAGATGTCTAGCACTGTGCTCGTGGGGTCGTCGAACTCCTTCATGTGTTCACTATAGCGTCCACTCACCCAGCACGGCTTCAGCGAGCGTGAACAGCTGCGGCGAGTACGAGCGGCCGTCGTCCGACACTGCGGCGCAGAACCGCTCGTTGTTGCTCAGCTCCACGTACATGCGGCAGATGTCTAGCACTGTGCTCGTGGGGTCGCCGAACTCCTTCATGTGTTCACTATAGCGTCCACTCACCCAGCACGGCTTCAGCGAGCGTGAACAGCTGCGGCGAGTACGAGCGGCCGTCGTCCGACACTGCGGCGCAGAACCGCTCGTTGTTGCTCAGCTCCACGTACATGCGGCAGATGTCTAGCACTGTGGTCGCGGGGTCGTCGAACTCTTTCATGTGTTTACTATAGCGTCCACTCACCCAGCACGGCTTCAGCGAGTGTGAACAGCTGCGGCGAGTACGAGCGGCCGTCGTCCGACACTGCGGCGCAGAACCGCTCGTTGTTGCTCAGCTCCACGTACATGCGGCAGATGTCTAGCACAGTGGTCGCGGGGTCGAACTCGAACTCCTTCATGTCTTTTACCTGGAATGTATACACTTATTTAATAGAAGTTACACTGAGGATACATGGTGCTGTATATAATACAATATTATATGCCATGTTAATAGTTTGCAAAGTATATGAATCTTCAAATTAATCTTAGTGTGATCTGATCGCACGAAATAATTCAGTATAGATGCGATCCTTTTCAACAACGTAGGATGGGAGTCAGGGGAGAATACGAAAGGCCCACGAACATGCGCATGGTGTCACAGTTGAGAATCCATCACAATAATATGTTAGCAAAGTAATAGAACTATACACCTCTTTTCGTTGGTGTTCAGACTATCGTACAAACTTTTCTTAGTAGGCCAAACCAAATGCAGGAGGAAATAATTCAGCATATAGAAGCGATCCACCAACGTGGAAGACGCACAGAAGTACGAATGCTGTCTCTTCCTTCAGAACGATGTCGTACGTTTAGACGCAATCTATTTGCAATAATAGATAATTATGTACCATCAGATTCTACTTAATAGGCCAGACCAAATGCAGTAAGAAATAGTTCAGCATAGAGGCATGGCAGAACACGTAAAGAACTTGGGCAGTCAGAACCAGAGTGCGGATGATGTCTCGGTCGAGGATGTTGTCGAAGTGAGCCAGCATGCCGATGCGAGACAGCTTGCCGAGGTTCTGTTTATTTATTTGATCTTTATTGCACAAAAGTAAAACAGATCGTACAAAAGGCGGACTTAATGCCATAGGGCATTCTCTACCAATCAACCATCGGGCAAAGCAGATAAGTTGTGGGCGGTGCAACTAACTTAAATAGGTTTTAATAGATAAATACTTAGATAAATACATATATTTATTATATATACATAATATAAATATATATGGACTAAAAATCAAAACAGATATGCTAAGATTTCTCCATTCTGCTAAAGAAGAGGTCACGCAAGGATTTTTTAAAATTTCTGTTCGCGCTCATGAGGCGTGAAGTTCTATTCTGGCGCCGTATCAAACGTACGGTGATAAGTGATGCTGTTTAGAAGTATCGTACGCACCTTTAAATTCTTCTGAGTAGGACCAACCAAATGCAGCAGGAAATAATTCAGCATAGAGGCAATCCTTTCCACCAGCGTGGGATGGCAGAACACGTAAGGAGCGTGGGCCGTAAGACGAACTAACGTCCGGATGGTGTCTCGTCCGAGGATGTTGTCGAAGCGCGCCAGCATGCCGATGTGGGAGAGGTTGCCGAGGTTCTGTTCGCGCTCTTGTGGCGTTAGGTTTGCCCAGGCGCCGGATTCCCTGTAACAAGAGAATTTAGTTGTAATCTATCCGGAACTCTAATCAATTATGTCAAACGGGTGAAAAACTATCATAATATTCATAATTTTACAAACATACGGTCATTTGTAACATGTGCCAAATTATCATAATTAGTTCTTAAGAGTCCGCAGCAAGGTCCGCTCAACTCCGCCGCGTTGAGATCGCGCGCTTACGCTTTAATGTTGTTGTTTCACCTAGAGGAAGACAGGGCGCTAGCAGTAAAGCGAGAGCGCGCTAGCGGGGGGCGGTGCTTACCGCCGCCCCCCCGGACCGTTCCCCGCGCTTGAGTAATTCGCTGCAGTTTCGTAACAATTTTTTGTAATTTATTTTAAGGTTTTCGTAGTTACGCTCTCATTTTAAAACTACGAGATCAATTTTGATAAATCTTTTTTCTTATCAAACTGCATAGTTTAATCGACACCGGAAATAGGTTTTGACTTCAATCTAAACTATATTTTGGTCGTAGTATGCCGCCAAACTGAACAACTTTCTGGGGTCTAAAAATGCAAAACTTGTACTCGCTCTATTTTCTTTCAATTAACATTTCAAGAGTCATAAACTAGTTTTAGCCCTAGATATATCTTATCTCATTATATTTAGAGAATTTCATGATAATGTGACATGTTATATTAAAATAAGGACGTAACTACGTTTGTATGAAGAATCGAGCTTGCTGCGGACTCTTAAGGTTTCGGATAGACTATACAAGTGGATATTATTTATTTATTCAAATATCAAGTACACAACATTAGGTAAATCGTCCCACAAAACTGTTTTGACTGTGGGGCATTTAGTCAAGCCAATTCATTTAATTCTCCTGTTCATTGTAATGTCGCTGAAATTATGTTAGCAAGTTTTTGTCCCAATAAACCTTTTCATATTACAAGGAGCTGCGGAAGAATAAAAACACATGGCACACCTACTTCAACAGCATCAAAAGTGCGAAGTATGTGAAGCTTGTATGAGATTTTAACATTTTGAGCAACCTTCAAAAGTACTAAGCTAAATGTAAAACATCAAATGACATCGTGACATGGGGCACGGGTCTAGTGAAAAAAGGTTAAAGGGTAAGTTCTAGGGTAAAAGGGTAAGGTTGGGTACAAACTGTGCGGTCTGCATAGTGCGTATCTGCGCCATGTTCCCCAGCGCCTCGTCCAGAAGGTAGATGGCGTCGTTGATGAGCAGGTTCACGAACCGCAGGAATATGGGCGGATGTACCGCCTCCATGTTGGCCTCGGCTTCCTTTGCCAATCGCCTGTAATTAACACAGCGATTCGTATTATACGAAGCGTAAGCGTCTATTTGAAGAAGGGTGGTAGTGGTAGACGATCATGTAAGGTTTACCCGGTGACATTGATTTTTAGGGTTCCGTACCCAAAGGGTAAAAAACGGGACCCTATTACTAAGACTCCGCTGTCCGTCCGTCTGTCTGTCTGTCTGTCTGAACGTATGTCACCAGGCTGTATCTCATGAACCGTGATAGCTTGATAGTTGAAATTTTCACAGATGATGTATTTCTGTCGCCGCTATAACAACAAATACTAAAAACAAAATAAAATAAATATTTAAGTGGGGTGGATCCCCTACAACAAACGTGATCGGTTGCATTAACTTTGCACCTCATTCGTATGCGGCGCCATACAGGTGCAAACTTAACTTAACCCGGCCAGTTAAGATGGGAAGTGTTTGTACGGACCCCTCGGTCCGACTCACAATTGGCCGGTTTTTTAATTTATGATTACTGTTTTCTACCCTCTAAAACTCTGAAAGCATCATTCTTTGGCTATCTAAATTTTAATTATGCGGTATGGTATTGTGGTAAGGTTTTATCCAAAAAGAATACTTACGTGAAGACATCTCGATGTTCTTCCATGGTCCACAAGAAGTCCATCACGAGATACATCGGGCGGCGATAGTTGAACTTCTGTTCGAACTGAACGCTCTGCCCCGTCATTTCAATCCCAACGAATACATCCAGTAAGCACGGCACCAACTGGGAAAGTTAATCATTAATATATTACAACGAAATAAAATTAATACAAGTAGAAAAGACGGTACGGGACGGCAAATAATACACATTGACAGTCAGACAGAATGGGCTTCTACTTCATGGGGTCTAATATCTATTAGAAGTCCTTCAATATTAAGAAATATGTAATTGTTTTAACATTAACAGTATCCACGAATTTATCACAACAATGACCGGGAAATTGCTTACATGCTCTCGGAAAAATATACTCTCAAAAAATAAGTTAGTTCTGGTTAGATGTAGTAGCATCTGGCCATCGAATGCAGCACGTTTTTTCGTTTTCGATGCATGAAATAATTAATAGTAATATAGAAAAGTAGAAAACATATATAAAGGCTCGTAATAAGACCTCGATATAACCACATCATCAAATTAAATTATTGATGAACCGACTACCAACTTGTAATCTGTGTGGATGTTCCTTGAAGAGCTGTTCGCGGTAGAACGAGGCCAGACTGTTCAACGGCTGCTGGTCGTCGGGATGGTTGGGTAACATTGCCTCCAAACATTCCGCTAGACGGGCCCTGTAACATTCCTTACAATAAACACTAATCTCTGCTGTAAAATATTGCTAATTTTGTTATGTATGTATGCGGCGATTCTTTCGTTAGCGCAAAAGAATCGCCCATAACGAATTAGGTAAGTTGTTTTTCCATAAACGCTAGCACCAGTAAGAGGATCGGCTGCAATCCGGTAGCGTACACATCAGCGGAGGAGTCGCTTTAACGCTACTGTTTAGGAATGGATCGGTTTTCTACAGGATACACTTTGGTGAGTGTGCACAGGATTGCATGAACAAATTTTACCGTCTCCATTCCTACATCACTGTACTCTGCGTGGACTTGGGTTTCACCCTTATGTTGTCGATTTACCACTGATTCGTACGAAGCGCTTCGTGTCTACTTTTCTTATCTTTACAGCAAAAGAGTAGCATCCTGCGCATTTTTTTACTGAAAAATATAACTTGGATCCCTTCAAGTCGAGAGTGAATAGGCATATTTCCAAGCATGCTCCATCTTAGGTCTTATTGTCACATAACATCAGTGCGATCGAGATTAAATACTTGGCTACCTAGAGTTTGAAAAAATGGTGTGATATCGTCACTTAATTTACATGTATCCAATAGCCCTGCCATGTCGGCCTCCTCAGTGAAACTTCTATATCAGGGTCCTCTTACTTTTCACGAAGAGCCCCGGATTTTTACCTGAGGTGAGGGTTGTAGGTTCTCCCAGAATCGCCCATGAATGTGAGCACCAACGTGAACGCTGGCTGCAGTAGCCCTGCGATGTCAGCCTCCTCAGTTATAGCGCCGACTGTTCGTCGCGCCATTGTGATTAGCACCACTATGTTCTCTAGCACGAATTCGGGGACGCACCTGTGAAACAAGTTTATGGGTGGATCAACTTTTCTTGCTGTTATTCTGTCCCGTGACCCAGGGGACAATAGTGATTAAACTTCTGAGAAAAGTGTTGATAATTTATATTACTGGTATTGTCAGGAGATAGTCTACATAAGAACGGGCTTATAACTGCTTGAAGTACAAAGCTTTTGCTAAATATAACCACGGAAAATCGTAGTTTTAAAAAGTGACCCAGGGGACATCGCCACGGCAACGAGTGGCAGAAAATAGTTGATTGATTAGATTAGATTAGATTAGATTATATTTATTTCACGGTTCCATATTGGGTTGCATAAATTTTTAAGCCATAATGTCGGTGTGCATAACCACTTTTGTCATAAAAATCTTTCCGCATAAGTGTGTTACGCATTAATTGATCCGCATACATTTTATGACCATAATGTCTGTATGCATAAGTAAGGAATGCCATATACTTTTGGAGCATATGAACCTAAATCATAATCTTTTAACGCCATAATGTTTTTATGCATATCATATTTTGGCGCATAATACTGAACAACATACAGTGAGTACCTACTAATTATAACATTTTACATGTGAGCAGTGTTATCACTTCTATTTTACGATGCGTATGTATATGTCATTTATAAATAAAGCATGTTGATTAATTGTTTTTTCCCTGATCAATCTACATATCATGCGCTTTTTTAACCTAACCTAACCTAACCTACTTTTCTGGCCGATGTTCGTATTCATAGGTTCACAGTTCTAACCTAACCTAACCTACAACTAACCTAACCTAACCTAACGTACTTTTCTGGCCGATGTTCGTATTTATAGGTTCACAATTCTAACCTAACCTAACCTACAACTAAGAGGTCAGTGTGGAGAAGGATTTCTTAATGCGGGGGGCTTCGCCCCCCCGTCCCCCCTTTTTGTTTTTCTGCTTGTGTAAGTTTTGTATCATTATTTCAAATGTTATGTTTTTGGTACATGTGATATAACTTATACTAAATATATAATGTCTATTTCCATTAATAATTATGAAAGCCATAATTTATGCGTTGCTCTTCTTCGTACTATCAATTATTATGACATTCAATAATATGATTTGAAATTTTGTGCCATACTAAATTATGCTTATGAACAGCCTGCCGAACAACAATTATGAGGTAAATTTTTTATGCAATTAACAATTTATGACAAATAACATGTATGAGGAAAGCCATTATGCGAAATGAGTTATGACAATCGAATTTATGACAAGAATTTTTATTCCACTAGAGGTGATCCCTTATTTCACACATATAGGGATACATTATAAAGCCTGACCAGAAATATATGAGGATTGTCAAGAGGGCGCTATTTATAAGATTTACATGGCAACAATTTTGCAACCAATCGGAACCGCACTACAATAACATTAGTTTAAATACCTGTCAGTTTCTATGGTAACCTCGTAATATCGTTTTATGGAATGCACTCTTTTCCTGACTGTTTTTCGTGTAGTAAACACGTGTACACTTTATTTATAATATTACGTTCACGACTGTGAATGGTTTTCAGCATTTTCTTTGGATATCTTCAAATATTTGTCTTTTCAAAAAACCACAACGAATGACATTGACAATGTTGACAAACCATCATAAAATCATTGCTAGTGTAAGAAATTAGTTCCAGTGAAATTCCGCAATATGGCGCATCTATATATATATTACGCGAGGCCGATTTTTGTACATCCCATCAGATCTACAGTTATGGTCCGATTTTTATAAATGATATGTCATTAGATTCGTCTCATGCTGGAGAGGTGCATAAAACTCTTGGATTTTTATTTTTTTCCTGAAAAGGTACTGAAAAATGGATTTGAAAAAACTACTGTGCGCTAACCACGTGACATTGACCACGTGACCTGTGATCCCTATTTCGACATAAGATGACCAAATAATAATAAGCATGATTTGCTCACAAACCTGTAGTAAGTTGTTCAGCATGATGAAATATTATTTTTGAGTCGGCAACATAATATCCGCAGCACTTAAAACATGTACGAATATGCAAAAATAATTTTACAGTTTGTTGACAATGAATGACAATAACCATATTCTGCCAACTTTTAATATATTTTTTATTGGGGGCTATTATGTCAATGATCTAAATTGCCAGGTTGCTTTTCTTTTTAAAATGTTGATATGGAAACTTTTTTCGCATATCTGTTAAAAATGTGGAGGAAAAAGCCGGTTAAGTGCGAGTTGGACTGGTGCTCGCAAGACTAGAAAAACTGACCGTCATTCAAGAATAGATTATTTTTATAGGCGAGTTTTACAATAAATCAAAGCAGAAAAAATGTAGTAAAACTAATTCAACCGTCATTCAAATAAGTAAATTTATATAAGTCAAAAATGGCATGAGTTATGGTAAATTAAATGGTATTTTACAAGAAAAAACTTAGTCATTCCGCTTGCATGTCGACGGGATGGGAAATGTGGTCAAGTTGAGAATATGGACGACTTGACAATGTAGCTAAGTTGGGAATGTATCTACATTGGTAATATGGATGAGTTGGTAAAATGGACGAGTTGGAAATGTGGACGAGTTGAGAATATGGACGAGTTGGCAATGAAGACGACTTGGTAATACGGACGAGTTGGTGATATGGAAGATTTGGCAATAAAGACGAGCTGATAATAAGGACAAGTTGGTATTGTAGACGAGTTGGGTGTATCGTCGAGTTGGGAATATGGACGAGTTGGAAATGTGGATGAGTTGGCAATGTGGATGAGTTGGTAAAATTGACAAGTTGGGAACATGGACAAGTGGGCAATGTGGACGAGTTTGCAATGAAGATGAGTTGGTAATACGGACAAGTTGGTAATATGGACGAGTTGTCAATGTGGACGAGTTGGGAATGTGGATGAGTTGGCAAAATAAACAAGTTGGGAACACGAACGAGTGGGCAATAAAGATGACTTGGTAATACGGACGAGTTGTCAACGTGGACGAGTTGAGAATATGGACGAGTTGGAAATGTGGATGAGTTGGCAAAATGAACAAGTTGGGAATATGGACGAGTTGGCAATAAAGACGGGCTGATAATAAGGACGAGTTTGTATAGACGAGTTGGGTGTATCGTCGAGTTGGGAATATGGACGAGTTGGAAATGTGGACGACTTGGAATTGTGGACGAGTTGGGCTTATGGACAAGTTGGAAATGCGGACGAGTTGCATTTGTGGACGAGTTAGCAATATGGACGAGTTGGCATTGTTGATGAGTTGGAAATGAAGACGAGTTGGCAATGTAGATGAGTTGGTAAAATTGACAAGTTGGGAACATGGACAAGTGGGCAATGTGGACGAGTTCGCATTATGGACGAGTTGGCAATGAAGACGAGTTGGTAATACGGACAAGTTGATAATATGGACGAGTTGGGAATATGGACGAGTTGGGAATGTGGATGAGTTGGCAAAATGAACAAGTGGGGAATATGGACAAGTTGGCAATAAAGACGACTTGGTAATACGGACGAGTTGTCAACGTGGACGAGTAGAGAATATGGACGAGTTGGGAATGTGAATGAGTTGGCATTGTTGATGAGTTGGAAATGAAGATGAGTTGGAAATGAAGACGAGTTGGCAATGTAGATGAGTTGGAATTGTGGACGAGGTGGGAATATGGACGAGTTCGAAATGCGGCCGAGTTGGCATTGTGGACGAGCAAGTAATATGGACGCGTTGGCATTGTGGATGAGTTGGGAATATAAACGAGTTGGCAATGAAGACGAGTTGGTAATACGGACGAGTTATATGGACGAGATTCGCAATAAAGACGAGTTGGTACTGTAGCGAGTTGGGTGTATGGACGAGTAGGAAATGTGGACGAGTTCTAGCAATATGGATGAGTTGGCATTGTAGACGAGTTGGGAATATGGATGAGTTGGCAATAAAGACGAGTTGGTAATATGGACGAGTTAGCATTGTAGATGAGTTGGGTTTATGGACGAGTGGGCAATGTGGACAATTTGGCATTGTGTACGAGTTGGCAATGTGGACGATTTGGCATTGTGTACGAGTTGGGAATTTGGACGATTTGGAAATATGGACGAGTTGGAAATGTAGACGAGTTGTATTTGTGAACGTGTTGGCATTGTGGACGAGTAAGCAATATGGACGCGTTGGAATTGTGGACGAGTTGGGTATATGGACGAGTTAGCAATATGGTCGAGTTGGCATTGTGGACAAATTAGGAATATGGACGAGTTGCCAATGGAGACGAATTGGTTATATAGACGAGTTGGCGATGCAGATGAGTTGGGCGTATGAACGAGTTGGCAAAGTGGACGTGTTGGGTGTGTGGACAAGTTGGCATTGTGACCCAGATGGGAATATAGACGAGCTGACATTGTGGACGAGTTGGCAATGTGGAATAATTAACATGTTACCCTAACATGCGAAACTTGATGGTAGAAATGACCTACATAAAATGCAAATTTAAAAAAATCGACGCGCTCAAAAATAAATCATATTTCAAATAATGACGTCTGGCTGATCATTCTTATTTTCATCCAAAATAAAATTTGACAAATTCTGCTGCCAACAAAATAAATTTACTTATAAGGCTTCCGTTTTTACCGACTATGGTAAGGAACCCTAAAATTAGGTTTATATCATAGACTTCAGAGTATAGATATCATCTCCCTCACTCTTCTGTCAGACACTATTTCAATGAGAGGAAAGACAAAAGTTTAAATTTGGAATTCGGGTATTAGGCCTTCGGCTCTAAATTTATTGAAAAAAAAATGTCTTAATATTCTTTTTTCAAACATTTTTAGCTGTTTTATATATTGGATTTTATTTATTACACATATTTGACACATTCTTTTTTTTATGGTGGAGTATTGTTGGTCAGTTATTTATTTAGATTAGTAAATAGGGTTTGATTAAGTATACCTAGCGTAAGAATTTCAAACACAATGTGTAATTGTTATTGAATAAATGATTGATGATGATGACATGGCAGCACCCATATTAAGAAAATCTATTGAATTTCATTAAAAAAACAAGCATTGATAATAGTGGTATTTCGTGTATCTATAAACGTTTTATACTCTCTATTTCATACAATTGAGTTAATGTAACATTTTCTTATTATCGCTATTTTTAAGTATTTACGATTATAAATGAATACAGAACAGAACAGTTACGCACTACATGATTTCCTTTTTAAAACCTGCGTAGTGAGTGCCCAAATCTGTCCTTTCGATTCATGTGCTATTTCTGGAAATTGATAGAAATCGATCAAATCGATAAATTTATGCCCTGAAGAAAGAACAAAAAATTAAAATTCTACCAATCTTATGTCCGGTCCTATGAAAATATGTCAATTATATTTTTAAGATACCTATGGGATTATTTTTATGAATATTTTTTTTCCTTAAATCGAATAATATGCGTTTTATTTGTGAAACAGATCAGCAGATCACATGTCATTAATGCACAAGTTATTTTTACAAAAGAGTTGAAAAAGTTGGCACGCTGAAGCTGGCAGTTGGCTATCAGGCCTGGCTCTAGCCTGGCATGTTTTAACGTTTTTAAAACATCATTTTAACGTGTTTTTTACAGTATTTATTCTTCGTTCGCCAAAAACTTCTTATCGATAAAGTAGTTATTTTCTGTAACACTCTATCGGATTTCCATATTCTAGCGGCGGTTCGACGCCGCAACGGGCCTCTAGTCCTCATATATTTCTGGTCAGGCAATTACACATAGTCAATTTACACGAATCTATACGGTGAACCTTATTATCAGATGAGCAAGCACCATCTGCCGCGCCACTAACATTTTCCACCATGGTTTGCCTATATTCTTTGATACCAATTATATAATTGATTTGAAGATACGATCATTCTGTCAATATAGTAATCTCGACGGATGAGAGCTCCCAGGAGGCGTAACCGGGCTGGGCTGTGGTGTAACAGTTCCTATGACATACTGTATCGACTATGTTAACTTCAGCTCAGCCTAGTAGAATTAGTTCAGTTAGTAGGTAAGGTCAGAATCAGTTCGCCGTTGGACTTGGACGTGTCATCTGCAAGTCAACGGGTCCGGGTTAAGGTCAGTTTGACTATCAAGCCAGGCTTAAAGGTTATATATCGGCTGGAGACAATTCTGTCACTGCTATTCAAAACCTCGTATCTATAGTTAGTAAATTGAGACTGAGATACGAGTTTTGTTTCAAGTAGGTATTTGTTACTGAGTGAGTTTTGGTTGTCAACCGACGACATGAACGTAAAGTGTCAGGTGGCGGGGTTTTGATAGACATTTCAACCGACACGAGGGGCTCAGGTGCGTTATTGGCTTGTGAGGGATCAGTTCATACGGCAGCGTAGGACAGCGGCAGCGCCATCAATCATCACTCGCAGACGGTTCAGATTAGTTGATAAGGTCAGTCTGACATCTGGCGAAAATTGGAGCATATGTGACTGTGTCTAGTAAAAGGGACCACTTTGACGATTCTAGTTTCCGAGTTATATGCATTTTTACAAAATTTGCCGAAAATATGTAAAATGGATTTTTGTTACTAATCGGTTATTAATAGCTTAAATATCATTTTGTGTAAAATAATACCTGTATAATTACAATATTTCAATATCCTAATAAGTCACGAAGTTTAGTACCAAGGGTACCACTTTAAGGTAATATTTTACAGGCGAAATATTTTGACTTATTTCGATCGCTGTTATGCAGGGAAGCGAAATAATAAGTTGAGGGTAGGATAAGGGGGGCGGGGGGCGAAGATTGGGCAGTGACCGTGGTGCTATAGAAGATCCGTTACTTGACGTCGAAATGCCGCTCATAAATACTGAATCAGCCACCCCGTCGACGTCGGCGCTCACAGTAGTGGAAAGCCAAAAACGAAAAACACCCAAATGCGGCTACTGTGGTCAAATGGGCCACAGAAATCAAAAAAGGAATAATGTATATTTTTGTAAAAAAAGGGAACTTGATGAGCGCCTTGAATCCAGTTAACTGTATTTACCAAGTAAAAAAATGTGATTTATTTTGATTATAGTAAGTACTTTAATTTGACAAGTTGTTGTGTGTGATTTTTTTATTTTTGTAAACAAGTAAAGTTTAGTGACAAAGTGGTACCTGACTTAGTATATTAATTATTTTTTCCTTAGAAATGTATAAAATGTAGAAGAAACTTACTTGAATGTTGAAAAATATTTACTTTACTATTTATCATAGTGATTACACGTTATTTTTTATTATAAAAACATGTTAAATAGTAGTTATTTTACTTGTGACACTAAACTTTACTAAGCCCCCCAAGTGGTACCCTAATTATTCTTCCATAGGAAAATGATCGTCAAACCACTAAACTTAAAACACGATAATTTCTCTAAATATTGCATTAAGTATCGTTAATTATGTTTGGATCTCTGTGCTAAAGTATATTTTGGCTGATTTTGTGATATAACTTAAAAAAATTATATTATTTAGTTAATTTTTGTTTATGAGACTGATTAGAACTGATTTATAGAAATGTTAGTATTTTCGATTAAAAACATAGAAAATACTGGTCTTTTTTTATTTTTTCTCTTCTATTTTTGCCTAAAATATATTACCATAATTAATAATTCATTGTTTAAAAGGTATTTTCTTAAGATTATGAGTAATTAAGATACTTGATTTTTTTCCCACTCCTGCAAGTTCTTCTTTGACTACCTTCCACATCATTATAGTTATTGAGACCATTGATGCCTGAATTTAATCTTTGATAATACTAGATTAGCTTGGTACCAATCATTCCATAACTTCCTAGTAGAAGTGTATTTTTCACGAGCATAAACTTTAAAATCAATTTTCTCGACTCGTACATTTTGCCTACTGCATGTTTAAAAATTTATAAAAAAATAATTATTGCACCTAGGAAAACGATTCTTTTTTTACTGAATAGCTCGTTTTACCTAGTTTAAGGAGATATTAATAACTCCATACCGGTAAAGTGGTCCCTTTTCCCAGACACAGTCACATATACGTACCGTAAAGTGTCAGGCGGCGGGGTTTTGATGGGCATCTCGACTGGCACCATATGTCCAGGAGCGTAGTTGGGCTGCGGCGTGGCGGGATCAGTTCGTAAGGCTACTTGCACCAACCAAGTGCAAGTCATCGCTTGCAGACGGTTGAGGTTGGCCAGCGTCTCGCTTTCAAGGAGAGCGCAGCGGAGACTGACGAATCTGGAGACAAATTAAAACAATCATCACATATTCAGTTATTTTATTATATACGTGGCGCAAATTGTTTTTGCATATACTATAAAAGAACCAATATGATTCCCAAATAAACTCTTTTATTCTCATCATATAAATCAAAAGATATCCACTGCTCAACGAGGATAAAAGCCTCCCCAAGGATCTCACAGATTGCTCGTGCGCCACCCTCATCCAACGGATCCCCTAGATTCTGACCAGATCATCGATCTATTTTGTTGGGGGGCATTCTCGAGCTGCGTTGTCTGGTTTATTGTTGCCTCGACGGCCATGAAGGAGACCTGGTTCTACGAGTAATGTGACTTGCTCTCTACCCGCGGCCACTTAAGTCATAGTTTAGACATGATGCGACCGGTTCCAGATTTCGGAGGATGGTGGGCGGTGCCGCCCAAGTCAGCCATAGCCAGCTGTGCGTAGCCCAGGTCAACTCTACACCCTGAACACATTATAATGTGGAGACTGATCTTACTTAGTCATGAGATGATGCGTCCTCTGGCGCATAGGTTCTAGAAGATGATGGGCGGCGCCCCCGACGTCGGCCATGGCCCGCTGCGCGCGGCCCAGGTCAACTCTACACCCTGAACACATTATAATGTGGAGACTGATCTTACTTAGTCATGAGATGATGCGTCCTCTGGCGCATAGGTTCCAGAAGATGATGGGCGGCGCCCCCGACGTCAGCCATGGCCCGCTGCGCGCGGCCCAGGTCAACTCTACACCCTGAACACATTATAATGTGGAGACTGATCTTACTTAGTCATGAGATGATGCGTCCTCTGGCGCATAGGTTCCAGAAGATGATGGGCGGCGCCCCCGACGTCGGCCATGGCCCGCTGCGCGCGGCCCAGGTCAACTCTACACCCTGAACACATTATAATGTGGAGACTGATCTTACTTAGTCATGAGATGATGCGTCCTCTGGCGCATAGGTTCCAGAAGATGATGGGCGGCGCCTCCGACGTCGGCCATGGCCCGCTGCGCGCGGCCCAGGTCAACTCTACACCCTGAACACATTATAATGTGAAGACTGATCTTACTTAGTCATGAGATGATGCGTCCTCTGGCGCATAGGTTCCAGAAGATGATGGGCGGTGCCTCCGACGTCGGCCATGGCCCGCTGCGCGCGGCCCAGGTCAACTCTACACCCTGAACACATTATAATGTGGAGACTGATCTTACTTAGTCATGAGATGATGCGTCCTCTGGCGCATAGGTTCCAGAAGATGATGGGCGGCGCCTCCGACGTCGGCCATGGCCCGCTGCGCGCGGCCCAGGTCAACTCTACACCCTGAACACATTATAATGTGGAGACTGATCTTACTTAGTCATGAGATGATGCGTCCTCTGGCGCATAGGTTCCAGAAGATGATGGGCGGCGCCCCCGACGTCGGCCATGGCCCGCTGCGCGCGGCCCAGGTCAACTCTACACCCTGAACACATTATAATGTGGAGACTGATCTTACTTAGTCATGAGATGATGCGTCCTCTGGCGCATAGGTTCCAGAAGATGATGGGCGGCGCCCCCGACGTCGGCCATGGCCCGCTGCGCGCGGCCCAGGTCTTGCCCGCATCGGTACAGCTTTTCGGCGCAAACACGGACCCCTGAAAGCATTATGGTAAAACTAGCGACCCGCCCCGGCTTCGCACGGGTGCAATGCTGATAAATTATGCATGTATTATATATATAAACCTCCCTCTTGAATCACTCTATCTATTAAAAAAAACGCATCAAAATCCGTTGCGTAGTTGTAAAGATTTAAGCATACAAAGGGACATAGGGACAGAGAAAGCGACTTTGTTTTATACTATGTAGTGATTATGGTCTATGTACCGGTGTAATTAAGTACTACACTACACCACCCCCACCGCACACCGTACATCGTAGTGGATTGGCGTTCGTAACTCGAATGAGCAGAAGAAGAATACATAATAATATTGATAATTGTAATTAAATACCAAAACTTATCTTCATAGCTGTTTGCTATGCCATACCAATGATGACGGTCATAACATCATTCTGAGAATGTGCAAGAACACAATAAATTATTAAAGAATGTCAAATAGATTTCCTTAAACAAGTTTTAATCAAATATTATGCATTTAAAGCTGGTCCAAATAATTAATTATTTGAAGATTGAGTAGATTTAATTACTCGATGCATTTAGTTGTCTACCTGTAACCTAGTAATCTACTATACATTTCATTGTCATTAAGTAAAGTCAATTACAGTAGCGGAAAAAAATCTATCATATTGAAAAATTGGATCCGAATGAATATTGCCCATAGCGTAATAAGTAACTTGTAGTATAGTAAGTGTGTAACGAATAAAATCACATGTATTTTATTAGCGTAGTTGCAAATATTAACTTGTAATTACAGTAAAAACGTGTTTTTTTTTAATAAGACGCAGAATGTGGACAACGTTTTTAAAAGGACAATTTGTATATCATTTTTTTTTTATTGGTTAAAAAAGAAATCTCAGGTCAGTACTTTGTTATATCACCGCGTTTGCAAGTGTAAAAGTTAGGCAACTTTCGTACAAAATACACCAATATGATAGATTTTTTCCGCTACTGTAACTTTTTAAATATTTTAAAAATTAAGGATTTATTTTAGCTTCTGAATAGTGTACCAAATGTCAAATGTAATTGTAAGCAAATTTCGTCTCCAATGCATGTTATGTTTGCCTGTAATTGAGTAAATAAAGAAACTAACATCTTAAGTAACTGCTTTTTTTAATGTGTATTAAATAGTAGTCGTTGCTTCAAGGCCAGGGATTCTCGCGGAAGTTGAGAACTTCTACAGCCTGTTATACGCTTCACACGCAACTCAACCTGATCCCGGAAATGAGGATTCCAGAGCCACACTTACGCGCCACTTTACTGAAGACTTGCCAGAAATCAGCGTAGGCGAAATCGAGATAGCTCTAAAACAGCTTAAAAATGGAAAAGCCCCTGGAGAGGACGGTATTACGACTGAGCTCCTGAAATCTGGTAGTAAACCGGTAATGAAGGAGCTCCAAAACATCTTTAATACTGTCCTCTTTGATGGGAGAACTCCGGAGGCGTGGAGTAGGAGTATTGTCGTGCTGTTTTTCAAAAAGGGTGATAAAACTCTTTTGAAAAACTACCGACCCATTTCGCTCCTAAGTCACGTCTACAAGCTGTTTTCGAGAGTTATCACGAACCGTCTTGCACGAAGACTCGACGAGTTTCAGCCCCCGGAACAGGCGGGGTTTCGATCAGGATACAGCACCGTAGACCACATTCATACAGTGAGGCAGATTATACAGAAGACGGAAGAGTATAATCGGCCCCTGTGCTTAGCGTTCGTGGACTACGAGAAGGCTTTTGACTCCATCGAAACCTGGTCGGTTTTGGAATCTCTGCAGCGATGCCAAGTCGATTGGCGATACATCCAAGTGTTGAAAGGTCTTTACAATGCCGCTAGCATGGCCGTCCAAATACAGAACCGGCAGTCTGAACCTATCCCCATGCATCGTGGTGTGAGACAAGGGGATGTTATATCCCCCAAATTGTTCACAAATGCATTGGAGGATATGTTCAAGACGTTGGACTGGAAAGGACAAGGCATTAACATAAACGGTGAGTACCTTTCACACTTGCGATTTGCAGACGACATTGTCATCCTGGCGGAAACGCTGCAAGACTTGCAATTTATGCTGAACGGCCTAGCTGAGTCTTCAAAACGCATTGGCCTCCGGATGAACTTGGACAAAACCAAGGTTATGTTCAATGAACATGTTAGTCCGGAACCAATTGCGGTACAGGGCAGCTTTCTCGAGGTTGTTAAAGAGTACGTCTACCTTGGGCAAATATTGCAGTTGGGTAAAAACAACTTCGAGAGAGAGGCTAATAGAAGAATACAGCTGGGCTGGGCAGCATATGGCAAACTTCGTCGGGTCTTCACATCGCC
The DNA here is from genome assembly GCA_932273695.1 of Apotomis betuletana. NCBI lineage: Eukaryota > Metazoa > Arthropoda > Insecta > Lepidoptera > Tortricidae > Apotomis > Apotomis betuletana. Next base: position 10,076,530 of record OW026309.1, on the reverse strand, counting down.
AATTCCACAATGTCTGAAGACGAAAGTTTTCAACCAGTGCGTCCTACCCATAATGACATACGGTGCCGAGACGTGGACACTCACGGTTGGGCTGGTCCACAAATTTAAAGTCGCTCAGAGAGCTATGGAAAGGGCAATGCTCGGAGTTTCTTTGAAGGATCGAATTCGGAACGAAGTGATCCGTCAGAGAACCAAAGTTACCGACATAGCTCACCGTATTAGCAATTTGAAGTGGCAGTGGGCCGGCCATATTATCCGAAGAACCGATAACCGGTGGGGTAAACGTGTTCTTGAGTGGAGACCGCGGATCGGCAAGCGTAGTGTGGGACGCCCTCAGACTAGGTGGAGCGATGATCTGTGCAGAGTGGCTGGCAAAAGCTGGATGAGAGTAGCCGAGGATCGCTTACAATGGCGTGCAGTTGGAGAGGCCTATGTCCAGCAGTGGACAAGAATAGGCTGATGATGATGATGATGATGATGATTAAATAGTAGGTACTGTACCTGTTGGGAACCTAATAAATAAATAAATAACATAAATAAAATACCAATGTCACAGTCAGAGTCAACTACAAAGAAATATACTTACTTTTTTTACTTTATAGCGTCTTATCCTTGTAGCGGACTGTATAATTTATATAGTAGGTATATGTATTTATAAAAGAGTCCCTTTTACAGCTAGCGACCTATGCTTAAAGCTTTCATAAATCGTAAGATTCAAATGTAATCCGACTTACCCAAATCTATACATTTTTGCGTCATGAAAAAGCATTCAGTTACAAAATTATATGTTTCAGCTGTGGGCCTCTTCAGTGATTGATTGTTTTCGTCCTCCCGTGCTGGCAACAAGCTGGTCTCGCTATGTAGACAGTCGAGATGGACTGATTTAGCTGCACATTCCTCCGGCTGAAATTTACAATAAGTCGAGTTTAATCCCTCCTCAATTTATCTATAAATATCTACCTTCATAATGAATGAAATTTAAACCCAAATATCATTATTTCTTTCTCATGTAAATGTTGACGGCGCGGTTGGCGCAGTTTGTTGTGCACCTGCCTACTGAGCCGGCCGTTCTGGGTTCGAATCCCGGCAAGTGCAAGTATTTGTGAGATGAAGATAAACTCGAATATTTGTGCCTGGGTCATGGATGTTATTTGTATTTGGGTGGAACAACTTTTTCTTGTTGTTATTCTGTCCCGTCACCCGACAATGGCGATAAAACTTCTTAGGAAAGTGTTGATAATTTATAATATTGGTATGTTCAAGAGATATTCTAAATAAGAATGGGCTTATAACTGCTGCAATTACAACATTTTTGTTGAATATTGCCGCCGAAAATCGTAGTTTTAAAGAGTAACCCAGGGAACATCACCATGGCAACAAGCAACAGAAAAAAGTTGATTGACCCATTTAAGTATGTAGTTATATTTATTAATATACATATAAGTATGCTTACATATCGTCGTCTAGTGTCCATAACACAAGCCTAATAGAGCTTACAGTGGGACTAGATTGATTATAGAAATAGCTGTAAAGATAGCTGATAACTGATAAGTGTGGCCAAAAAAAAAAATATTTCACGTGCTAGGTACCGCATCCACTTACTGGTACTGCACCATATGTGGGGTCAATTTTGAGCGATTTGGGGTCATCGGCAGTGGTGCAGAACGGTTGGCACAGCTGTAGCAGCACTGCGCCTAAGTTTAACATGAAGCCGTCTGAGACACAATTCAGTGTTGCTGCGCTAATTTCACCAGCCTGAAAACAGTGATGGATTACATACAGTACAGTTTGAGTGAGAATTACAGAACAACTCTGACACAATAACTGTTTTTATGAAACCAAAATGCATTCTAAATTTCAGAAGTAGATAATTCCAAGTTCGGTAGAATAGTTTAAAAAAAAATTGCAATGTGTTGCCATTGGTCGAAAATGATTGTCATCTGGGGTGAGATTACTTGGCACCAGTGGCGGGGCGTCCATAGAAACCGATTCTAACTGGCTTGCTTATTTTAGAAAATGATGCAGTTTATTTTTGAACCAAAATTTAAATCAGTCCCGGCTTGCCCAAAGATTTTGTCTTACACCAGGCAATTGACTCTACTGATTTTGAATAAAATTCTATGATCGAGATTCATCATTATCAGAAGCCGTTTCGTCTGTTACTGACGTTCTTATGCCGTGCGATGGAATGAAGACTCCTTTTTATATCACTATAAACATAACATTGACAAGTTATCATTTTATATAGGTATCATAGATTCCCTCTACCTAGATTTAAGTAATACTTATAATCACGGCCTAATTTACCTGAACATTCCAAAGTTTGCCTTTAGCAACATTCATCTTCAAACAATTTCCAATCCATGTCAATATGCGATTTCTCATCTGGGGACCCCCTTTGAGCAATGTCAGAAATATTTTGTGCAGATTGCTTGTGAGATGTGAAGATGCATTCCAAATTGAAGTTTCCATCAATGATATTGCAGACTGGAATTTAAAATGAGAAAGTTAGGAAAACAAAATCATTATGAATAATATAAATATGAATGATTAAGTTTGATGTGTAAACTCTTAAATGGATTCAGATACAACTTGGTATAGCAAACTATGTAATTAAATAGCCGTTGCCCATGACGCTTTTTAAACGAGGTGACGATGCGGATTCCTTTGTAATTTGACATATGGAATCTCATCTGTGGGCTGAGGCTCCCGAGTACCAGCTTATCCCTCTGGATTTTTGGGCTTCTCCCTCTGGACATTCAACGAAAAGCGACTCGTATCGTAGGTTACCATCGAATTTAGGAGTCGGCTTCTATCGCTTATACGACGGAGAGTCCTCTGAAGAATTGTTCAGATTGATCCCTGCCGCATCTTTACGCCATCGCTCTACGCGACGATTCTTTTATCCAGTCATAAGTGGTGACAATTAGATTTAGAAATCTGCCTTGCACAAAGGCATTGTGGAATAAACTGTCGCTTGCGGTATTTCCAAACCGATACGCCTTCGACACTTCAAGAAAAGAGCGTACTCCCATTAGAAAGGCCAGCAATGCTTTCCATCATGCGATCCGTTTGCTCGTCTGCCCCCGTAGTAAAATTGTCAGCTACTTTTGATGCAGACCGTACGTGCGTCATCTGAGCGCCTAAAAAATGTCGTGCGCAGAGCCCCAACATCAATGCCGTTAACGTTTGGCCACGACGTGCATATCCTGGACTTATTTATAAAAGCAAACTTCAGATATTTAGAAATCATTCTTTCTTTGCTTCTGGCTTCTGTAACATATATCCAGAAAGTACTATCCCAGATTTAAAAAGTCATTTCAATGGGCTAAAGCTGCACACAGCAGAAAATTAGTAGCTTGGGAGTCCATGACCTACTCATGGATGCTGAGCATGGTAAGTATAATTTCAGACCTGGTCCATAGGGTTATCAAAGAATTGATGCGCAGAGGATGAAGTTTTTGGCAGTGCTGAGAGGCTCAATAGTGCGCCTATCACAGAATCTTGATAAACCCGTCCACTCGTTTGATTCCTTGGTTCACATGTTTCCATTAAAATTGGAGCCAGATGTGGATGGCCTGTAATGAGAAAGATGTTACTCTATTTGTTTCCAAAAACTACTTCATCATCGTCATCGTATATAAATATCACAAGTAATAGTAAGTACGACTTGAGCAACAGCTGCAGTAGTGAGCGTGAGATACAGCTTAAATTAGAAATTTAATGGCTGCCTAGGCTCTTATTCAGTCTGTTTGCTGCTTGAAAATACTTTTACTAGGTTTTAAGATTTTGCACAGCATGGATAAAAAAATGGCCAAATGCAGATCTGACTCCCGCACAAAGGGTTCTGTAGCAACAAATAAATATTTTTCTAAATTTCAATCTTCTTTACATTCAGTATTCGTTGTTACAGTGGCCTTTAATACACAATGCGAAATATTCTAGTCTGCCTATTATGGTTGGAAAGATACAACTTCTAGAGACACTTACTGGCAAAAATTTGTATTGATGGCAGGATGTAGATGGGTAAGTTGATGATGTTTGATTTGTTAATGTCGATGTATAGTGCATGCAGAACTGGCACCATTGTGTCTCGCAGTTGCTCCTGTACTCCTTCTTCACCTGAGGAAAAATTTATATAGATGTTATTATATTTATCTATCTATCAAACTAAGTGAATGGATTGTATAGTTCATTTCATATACCACAACCCAAATTCAACTTGAGAATGTCATTAAGTGGTAACAATGGAACAAAGGGAATGATGACATGTGAAAAGCCTTGGTTTATGAAATGAACCATAACTTTAAACGAAAACTTACCATCAGAAACAAATGCTCTAACAATGTCAACAAAAAATGCATGACTTTGAGGGTCAACATGTTTCAATAATTCTACTAGCTGCGAGGTAAAATCCTGTCCATCGAATAGGGCTGGTTGTTTCAGTGCCGTTACAGCATTTCTAAATATTAGTTCTTGCATCTTTTGTACCCCATTCTTCACAACATTTGAACTATGATTTTCATAACTTTGAAGATTTTGAATGGAACTAAATAAATATGAAAATACCAGCTTCTGTACCACATGATCTTGAAATACTTTGTTTGTCTTAGGTATAACACACATTTCAATGTCTGGCAAAAGTAATCTTTCAAATAGTGCCTGCTCCAAAGCCTCTAAATCTATATGAATGCGAGGTTTCATAGCTTCAGCAAGTTCTTCAAGGTAGACCAGCTGCCCATTGCTTTGGGATCCATCCAGCGCATTTGGGTTTATGGTGAAATGAAAAACATTTTCAACAATATTATTAATTATTTCCACATCTTCCTCTTCTTGTGACTTCTTGGGATTTCCTTGTAACGACGTATTAGGGTCAACATAATTTGTATTACTTGCTGGTTTCACCTCTGAGACTCCTAGTAATCCCGCAAATGGATTATTTGGCTCGGACATGGTTAATTTTCGCAGAAGGAAAAATGTTATCAAATAAATTATTATGCATAAGTTTCACTAATCTTATTTCATTTCTGATATATAAATTTTATGATCTCCACGCACAGCTGCATGCATAAAAACTCAATGTAATGATAAAATGATTCATCAAATTTTGCATTTGAAACTATGACAAAATTTCATTATCACACAAATTGATAAATGTGACATTTCATTGTTGTTTTGAAATAAAACTTGATTAGAAAATTGTAATAACAATCTAAGTAATCAGATTTTCTTCTTCATAATTTTGTACTTGATTAGTGATAATTTTTAAATATATCATTTAAAATTATGTTGTAAAAAAAATATTGAGCCATGAATAAGTAATAGGATCAAAATTGTAATAATATATTTACGAACGAAAGCTTTCTCAATAATTCTATTGGCAACACTCACGATGTTTTTTATCATACTAGTTTCTTTTTAAATAAATATTGTTGACGTATCTAATAAGATACAAATTGCTTGATGTTTTTAATTGTGTGTATTTTGTAAAGACCTAAAATGTATAACAAATAATTACTTGCATAATATATGCAAATTAAAGTACGCTTACCGGATACTGCGTCATTGCATTTGTCCCGTCAGTTGACCGGTAGTTAGGCTACATTAGCGCTACAACTGGAAACGTGTACAAAAATGGTACTAAATATTAGCCACTACACTTCCTTTGTCCGCTGCAGTCGCCGTCCGAAATCATTATTGCGTACCCGATCGTTACGTCTCTATGCAGCAATGCTATGAAATAATTCCATTTTACATGGCGTATAGTAGTCGCACATAGTGAATCGTTCATTAATGTAAGATTGGTAACACTTACTAATATTATTTACTTCTTAGGTCGTAATGAATGCGTGTCCCCTCTTTAAATATATAGTGCTTTTGCAGCTAAGATTTTGGCATATACACGTGCAACATTCATTCTTACACACCACTTATCATGTAACTATTTTTTTATACTGTGATTCGTAAATATTTCAATAAATCCTGTTAAGCGCACTTGAGAGTTCATCTAGTTATTGCGTATGCGTATTGCGTCCATCTGCCAAAATGGCGGACAATGATCGTGATAACTTAAATTTATAATTTCTGCGTAACTTTCTCGCTGTAGGTTTGTATAAAATATAAATTCCATTATTACTATTTTATGTGCATGAAATCATCTATTATCTTGACCTTCATCCACGATGCTTATGCATTGTTGGGTGTGATATATATTTTATATAAATAATTGCTTTAGTGGTGTCGGTTTTTGTATTCAGTTTTCTTATATGTAAACGTACTACTCCTCTGTACCAAGTCATAAATATCATTATAGATTAAGTGTGTTTTCTCACTTGTTTTGACGAAATGGAATATTATTCATTTAGGTTATAATTAGGTGGTAGGTATAATACGATCAGATTATGATGGTAGGTAGGCAATCTAGCTTACTACGTCAGAATAGGTAGAATGCTATACGCCAGTAGAATGTCTTGCGGCAAAGTGTGAGTGAGCGTTGTACGCTATGTGACCTCGAATAAAGATACAACACATAGAAACGCTGTTCTAGAGAAGGCTGGCGCGTCATTCATTCCGTCGTGAGAGCGCGGCGCATAGCAAGACATTGTGAAATGTGAACGGCCGCCCACTGCTTGCCGTAGCCAGATCTATCTACTAATTTACTTGAAAGTAGTGGCTATGAACAGTTACAGTACTGACTTCTGCCATTCAATGTTATAACTTACTGCGCAACTACTCATATTGTGAATTTTGGAGATTAATTTCCAATGCTTATTGTCTCGGCGAATATTAGGTATAGTATTTAAGAGGAAAGACAGTTGTTTCAGAGCATAAAATGTAACAAAAGGTTCAAAATATTTTTCTAATCTATTTCCGTATCAAGATTTTATTTAAATAAAACAAGAGATATTATGTTCATGAAGGTAATTGAAATCATTGCTTTAGTGATTGCTTGTGCGGCACTAGAAAACATTTTTATTTTATTTTCCATAAATGTATATATATGCGGATTTTTTTTATTATCTTATCGTAGTTCCCGTGTCGTTCTTTTCATAAAAAATCAATATCCATGCGCTACGCGCGTGCTGTACCTTTTAACTTGGTCGGGTTATAGGTACGAACAAAAATGGCGGCGTACGTTGCTAAGTTTAACTATCTAATTAAATGACGTGTTGATTTTCTATTTACATCAAAGGGCTTCACAGTGGACTAAAATAACTAATACTAATTTGCATATGTTTTTATCGTTCCATTTGTTAGTGTCTGTTTTAAAATTTGATACGTATTTTTTACTTTGGTTGATGTCGAGTTATTATATCCAAGAGTATGACGTGACATCATAGATGTGTATATGTACAACTGCGTGACATGACGCATTACTGAGGTCACATACGCTTGCTAGAAATTGATTATTTGTAGGAAACTCGATATCTAATTAGATAAGTTTGATAAGATAAGAAAGTACTTAATGCTTTAAATGCTTGAATTTATAAATTTAAACATAAAATGAAAAATTTTAGTTTTCCAAAATGCTAGTGCACGAGCTAGCATTTGGAAACAAAAAAAATCATTTCACTTTTCCCCTTTTCTTAATGTTCACGTACCAACATTCTGTACTACACCCCTATACAAATTTTTTTTCACCATATCTAGTCTTCCATAATTATGCTCAGTTTACCTACTTATTATTTTCTATAGTAGTTTTTCTATTTATTTATTGAATTAATTGGGGGTAGATAATTCGATACTCTATTTTATTTATATGTATACATGTGTTTGAATATAAAAAGTACTTAAGTGATAAGTTGAATAATACTTTCTCACTGTACCGAGTACATGCGCATCGAGTTTAGTACATAGTTGCATTCATTTCATTCGACTATAGGAAATTGTTATGCTTTATTCCCTAAGATAGTTTAAACAATGTTTTCATGCTTATGGTTTACGCATATTATCTATATCTCTATGATAAATTTATGACTGCCTTCAGCCCATGGCAGTGTTTCAGGCTATTTGATGTCGACTGTACAAGACACAGTCGGCGTCAAATAGTCTGAAACTGCGTGTGGCCTCCGCTATGGATAGCCAGCCTACTCGGGTCGCAAAGCGTTTTTTTGCATTTTTATCCAGTTACTTTTTTACGCAATACGGCGCAAATGAGACTTGAACGCGCATTTTTTTCGTAATAATGATGTAATTGGCCGTTTGTATGTTTGATATATATGATGCTGATGACTATACCTACAATCAAAAAAGTATAAAATACCAAGATGAGTTTTTGTTATATTTCAGGGATATCAACATTATCAACTTAGCCTAATTTGACGAGTTATTTTTTTAAAATTTAATTATGTATAATGCACGACACAACGACGAGACTTGTTTGTTTTATCGGGCTTTTAAGATCAATTTACCTAATATGTATAGTAACTTACAGTTTCAGAACTACGTTAATATAACTAGCCATTTTTCTACAAGAAATTTTAAATTAACACACATATAAGTAAAATATTTCGAAATAAATTCTCCGTTTTCACCTCTACTTTATCTCAATTTCAGGGACACAATTACAATGGCTGAAAGTGCGGCGAATATAGACGATTTAGAAGATGGAGAGATCGAGAGCGACGGAGAGGGTGTTCCAGAAGTAACAAATGAAGTTAAAAAAGATGATCAATTGGACGACGGAAAAAAATCGGACGAACTTGAGCAACAAGACGTGTATTATCCAAAAGGTAAGAAAAAGAAAAAATCGCGTAAAGGTGAACAGAAGTTCAAAGATAAAAATAAAAAGAGCCGTAAATATGCCGCTTTAAACGAAGAAGATTTTGCTGGAGATGTAGAAAAAGCTATTAGAAAGGCGATGAACAAAAATGACGACGAAGAAATGAATATCGAAGAAGTAGAAGATAGAAAAAAACATAAGAAAAGAAAAAAATACGATGGCGTCGATGGACCTAATAAGAAACGTAAAAAACAAACATATCCTGATGAAATGGACGAGAGTGAGATGATGTGTGTAAGAGGAGCTTCCCCTGTTCGAAGAGATTCTCCTATGGGTTCATATGCTGAAGATGACAGAGATTCTTATGCTTCTGATAGTAGCCACGAAGATTCGCGGGGTCATCAGCATCCACAACAGAGAAGAAGACCTCCTCAGAGAGATCGAAATAAGAATAACAAAAACGATAGAAGAAGAGGCGCGCATCCCATGCAGGACCCTGATGGAGTGTGTGTATACTTTATGCAAGGAAAATGCCACAAGGGGGATGACTGTATATTTTCACATGATGCGCAACCCCCTCGCAAAATGGAATTGTGCAAGTTTTATTTAATGGATTGTTGCGCAAAGAGAGACAAGTGTCTTTACATGCACGCTGATTTTCCTTGCAAATATTACCATACAGGTCTTCCATGTATTTACAAAGATGAATGTAAATTTGCACACGGGAAACCGTTGAATGAAGGTCTGAAGAATATTCTTTTAAAACACATAGAGTCCGCACCTAAAGAAATATTGGGCGATTTCCCCAGACTCAATAGAGAAGGTGCTCTTAAAATGATGCAGCAAACTCAGGCAAAACTTATGCAACAGTATTCAGAAAATAATGATGGCCAAGAAAAAAATATTCCATCTCTATTTGAAATTAACGTACCAAATCCGCAAACTACGCCTGATTCTTCTCAATTTCACCAAGGTAATGACAGGCAAAGCAAAGTTTCGCCTAAAGTTCGGCAGTCAAGGTGGCAAAATGACAAGTCTAACCAAAATTATAATTTAAATGTTTCACCTAACAGCAATTCAACCTCCGGCACTAATGTCCTCAGTATTAAAAATTTAACCGGCGTTTTAACACCTAGACAGATTTCTGATCTAACGAAAATGGGCGTTGATACCTTAGATCAATTAGGGCAATTAACTGTTATGCACTTAAACAGTATTGGAATTTCACTAAAACAAATAACAGAAATACAGTTAAACACAATGAGTATTCAAAAACTAGGGCTCATAAATTCAACTACGGAACAACAACCGCCGCCCTTTTTGGGAACTGTTTCAAGTAATAAGGACCTGGATTTAAGAGTCCCGCCTGTCGCTCCACCTGTGAATAATTTACCTGTACCAGACCTACCCGGGAAAGACATAGACATGCGTTTTCAGCCATCAGTCTCGTTGCCGGTAAGTGAAGATAATTCAAGTAATAAAACTGAAACGAAAACTGATTTCAAACCGAATAAGGATATGATTGATATAGATCAATACACAAAAGATGCCTTAAAATTTGCTGTCAAGGACAAGGAAAACGTCGACGTTTCAAATGAAACCTATGAAAGTGAAAAGCCTGTAGTACCAATTGAATCAAAGGACGTGGATCATAGAGTGCTACCTTTTTCAGATGAAAGTACAAGAAATAATTTTGAAGAACATTCTGTCACAAAAGAAAGCGACGTTGACATTAGATTCCTTCAGCCCGAACCAATTTTTAAATATCCCGAAAAAAGGCATCGTCGGTCAACTACGGACGACGAGGATAATAATTTATTAATTGATGAAAAGTGGTATTCTAGTGATGAAGAAAAAGGCCCTAAAAAGAAGTCCCCGGCTTCGTCACCTCAGACATCGCTTTCACCACAACATCCTGCGCCCCGTGTTATAGAACCATCCGCTGTTTTAAGTAAACTTGGTGACCTATCCAAGATTGACATAAGTGAAGACGTAACCAAATTACTGAACACTATGAGAAATAATTTACAAGAAAATAAAACAGAACCTCCTGCTAACATCGAAGCTATTGCTTCTCCAAAATCTAGGGACCCTCGATCCCGGCGATCTCCGGATAAAGTAAATGATGTTATTAAGCCTGCAAAGAAAGTCCCACGTATATCCATATACGAATGTGTCGACGGCGAACCAACCGATGGACGGCGTAGGTCAGATGTTGATTTGCGGCAAAATGATTATAGTAAACTTCCTGCTTTCGGAGATACAGATTTACGACAGAGCACTAGTGGGGATATTGATTTCCGCTTAGGTTTACCTTTTAAAGCAATACCTAACTATACTCCGGCATCCGAAATAGACGGCTCAATTAATAGTCACCCGCATATACCATATAAATTAGTACAGATAGATATACCAAGGCCAGATTACACGGATATTAGAAATAGTACTGCTAAATCTCAAGCTTTAGTAGATCCTAGGTTAAGAAAAGTATTTAGGCTATCTTTGGAAGAGTCTAATAGTGATAGTGAAAAATCAATTAAAGCAGCGCCGGTCACTACGGGCCCGAGGGTTGACCCTCGAAGAAAACCCAAAGAAACCAACGAGAGCGTTGCTTTGGAACAAAAACCTAATGCTCTAGATATGCAAACTATATTACAAAATTCTAATTGGTATAAAGAAATGAGTACTACTCAAAAAATATTTGTTAATCAAAATTTAGCACCTGTTACACAAATGGTAAAACAATATCAACAGGATAAAAGTAGTGGTAAGAAGTTTGATCTTACTATAGTACAAGGCAATAGTATTTTATGTAATATTTTTACGAATTTGGGAATTACTTTAGGTGAAAACGGCGAGTTTTCGTACTTACCTAAACCTAAAGAAGCGTTGCTTAAGACTCCAATGAATTATAACCAGAATTCGAATCCATTTGGCATGAACACTAATATGCCGGGCAGTGGCATTGACCCTAATAGTATGAACTTAATGAATCTACCACCCATGAATATGGGAGGGGGGATGAACAATATGAACGTTGGTCATATGCAGAATTATAATCAGCCATTTTCGGATCCACGAGGAGGGCCTGGACCTGCGCCGGGTCTCTTAGGTATAGCTCCTAATATTCCGCATAACTTTAATAATAACTTTGCAAATATGGGCTTCAACGGCCCAGGGCCTGGTAATGATTATAATAATTACGATGGAGAACCAAATTACCAGAGGTTTCAAAATAGAGGAGGTCACAGAGGTCGCGGCAATGATCGATGGAACCGCGGCGGCGGGTCGGGACGAGGGCACCGAGAACGTAAGAATTACAGCGATAGGGGTAGTTGGAAACATTAAGTATAACAGACAGTCATTAAACAGTGAAGGTAGTATGGCAATTAAATTATTTTTAACGAATAGGTAACCCACCCTTCCACAGAATACGAATTGTGATTACGGTGATTATAATGACAGACTTATTGTACAGTTTATTTTTATATTTTTATGATCGCAAGTTAGGTATAATTCTGTTTCTAAGGTTTTTGTAGGAATTGTAAATATAATACTAGTAGTGTAGGTTATTAACTAGATGACAGTAACATATTGTAAATTATGTCTTAACAAATCATTTAATTAAGGTTTCTTAATGTAGCAAATACTCGTTGCTTAAGAGCCAAATTGTTTAAGACTGAGTGAGTGCATAATTGTTTTGTTGTTTATGTTTTGAGAGAATAATTCCATGAAGTCAAGCCTGTAATCGTTATTATACACTGATGAACGTTCTTAGCTGTTAGGGTTCTGATGTTAGACGTTTATATAATATATATAGATACGGCGCGGGTGTTTTTTGTTATTGGTTAAATTTTAGTATCTTCGGAATATCTTCCACTCACGGAGACGCATCCACCCACCCCAATGTCCCATCCGCGCCCTTTCTGTATGAACAACTCCTTTAATTTATACCTAATTTGTATTTTAGTGTGAATTGTTTCTTGTAACCACCATAAATACTTTACCATTTCTGTAATACTAGGATTTGGAATGAAGGAAGACCTATTTACAATAGTTATGACAAACAAGCAATAATCGAATGTGCTTAAACATACTTACATATATCATCTAAAACTATATACTATACTTAGGTAAAATTTTGGCATATTTTGTAAATTAAGTGTAGTGATGGGAAAGAAGAGCCTACTCAAAATAAATTGTTTATATTTGAGAGAGTATTCCTTTTGTTACCTTGAAACTTGGTTATGGTGGAAATACCTGGAGTCAAATACCGTAGGTACATACATTAATACATATTTTTTACAGACAGATGGTACTATGAAAATGAATGGATGATTTTCAGTGAACTCAAGCCACCCACCACGGGTTGGAAGCTCTGCAGTCCTTTATTTGCAGCAGAAATGGTGCCAAAAGGTATGAACTGGTACTTAAAGAATGTTTTAATTATATTAGCAGTGAAAAATCGGTGAGACCATTTACCGCAATAAGATTGGGGATGAGAATCGGCAAATAATTCAGGAATAAATTGTCTATACACATTGAATGGAAACAAACATACTTTCAATTAGACTTGTTTATTGATTGCAAAATCGAAACAATAAAATTTGAAAAGTCTATTTTTAAACGATTGCCTCCAGTCTTTAGATTTATAGCAACTTGAGATACCTTCGAGAAAGTGGGAGCTGAAACGAACAATAAATTAGTCACACCGGGTATAATCAAGCGCAATAATATAATAACTACACAAAATATAAGTAATAAGTAGGTCAACTTTATTGCCTAAGTAATGAAATCACTGTTAACGCTCTAACAGCATTTTAGGAATTACACATTTTGACAATAAATTTTCAACATTTTAGGTTAAACAATATTGTGGGCAACCAGAAAAGGGTAGATATTATTTCTTAGTGCCCTTGGCTATACTTTTATAACTTCATTGGATTTGAACATGAACACACAAATTCTAAAACTTACACAGATTTAATGATTCCAAGTCATCCTGATCTTCGGTGCAGTTGTAAAATAGAACACACTGCTTAGTGGACAATTTAGGCTGCGACACGAAGTAGTTATAAAGAAGTTCCATTTCTCTAGCAGCTGCATTTGCTGTGCTGGGTGAACATACCAGTATAACACCTTGTACTCCAACCCGAAGAGCTGGCCAACATGATTCAAATCTAAAATTAAAAGCAGGTAAATGTAATTCTTAGTCAGCATTCAACCAAAGTTTTACTCCGAGAATAACGCTTACTCTCGGATAGTAATGTCCAAGTAGTATAGATTTCTGACATTACGAGAGTAAGAGTTAATCTTGGATTAAAAAAACGGTTAAATCCAGTCTAAATAATATAAAGATAAACCCAGTAGAATTATTCTTTACAAAGACTTTAAATTAAAGTGGAAGACAGGCTTCAATGTTCACTAGTTTCCTTTCTTATCGATAGATGGCGCAGTAAATGGAAAATAGTGTCTATTGAAATAACGCAGATCCCTAAAATTGTTTTATTTGTATTCTTCTACTTACCTATGATCACCGCTGCAATCCCATAATTCTATGTCATTGTTGTAGATCTTGTCGTTGACGTTAATATTTGATAGCTCGAATTCTACAATTCGCACACCTTGTGTTGGCTTCGGTGTCCCAGCTTCCTCGATATTCATAGATTCAGATATGAAATTCGCTATTGACGTTTTTCCACTCTGAAAATTAAGGATTTTAATAGCTGGTGATTGTTAGTGATTTTAATACTTTTCAATGTGACATAGTCGAGTGATGATTTTTACTGTCTAACAATTAATTTTACCCCAGAGGGTCCGATCATCAAGATTTTGATTTTATTAAGGTGCATTGTAAGCTGTGCTTTCACTCCGAATTATACTTATGATAATACTGATCAAGCGGTAAACCACGAACAACTATCAATGCTGTATTGTTGTCGTAAGCATTACTCATTGCCTAGCAACGCCTTTGATGAATGATTTTATACTTCTACAGTTTGGAATGTCAATGATAGTAGGCGCCACTGTCGATTGAAAAGTGGGGCGGTTGTATCTTAGGGTGCTTCATGGGTGGTTCTCAAAGCGAGCCTTCGCTTGTACTGTAAAACTGTAACAAAAAAATTATAAACATCTCATTGGATTTTTCTGACATTAATAAAGGCGGATGCAAAGTGTGAATGGTATAAATTATAAAAAAAAAACAGTCTAGCTATAATACTGAAGATGTCATAAATTCAGAAGTAATAATTCATAATAAACATGCAAGTATGTGAAGTATGAATTGTTTTATTATAGTTCGTTGACATATTGGAGGCGACGTGAAGGCCGAGGAGTTTAAATGGGTAATTATTTAATAATGTTCAATACAAATCCTCATTCGCATTCGCAATGAGAAAATAAAACAAAAAACCGAATGCCACAAGCAAATAATTTAACCATATTTTTGTTTTTTTTTTTGTTGTGTAAGAACAAGCGTATACGTCGAATTAATTATCGGTCTTCATTTGTTTTAATAATTTTCCCATCCGTCAACGACGTAACATTCGTATGCTTTGCATTCTCTATTCGATTCTTAACGATCCACAATCTCCTGAATACCTCAAGACTTTCTTCTGTTATATCGAATCCACTCGTAACCGTCATTTTCGCTCTTCTGGCAATCTCGCCCTTTCTATCCCTCTTCACCGCACTGGTTTCATGTCCAATTCATTCTCAATTCAAGTGGCTCGCCTCTGGAACGGTCTTCCTCTCTCAATTAAACAGGCACCGAGTAAGCTAGCGTTTAAAAAGTCCGTGTGCAGCTTCTTTGCTGGCAGAAATGAAGTCTCGTAGTCTATCTGCTTAGTATGTTTCATCGCTGTATATATTTATGTATATATTTATTTATATTATATATGTTTATATTATATTAGATGTATGTATATATTTACATGTATAGCAAATTATGTATAAGTATTATAATTTTGTTTTGTTACTTATGTGTAAGTTAGTTGCACCGCCTACAATTTTTCCGCTTTGCCCTAAGGTTGACTGGTAGAGAATGCCTCATGGCATTAAGTCCGCCTTTTGTACGATAAGTTTTCTTTTGTGCAATAAAGATTAAATAAATAAATAAAATAAAATAATTAAATAGTATCTTATTATTCAAACCAATCGTGTTATACTGCGACACCTGATATTACACTTGTTTGAATAATGGAATGAAAAAGTAAAACAAGTTTTTATAACATTATCTTTAGATTAAATAATACATAAAATACGAAAACTTGATAAAAATGTACCTAATTGAAAAATGCCAAAAGACAGGTTCCACCGAGATTTGAACTCGGATCGCTGGATTCAGAGTCCAGAGTGCTAACCATTACACCATGGAACCGGTGAGAAATGTGTTGAATTTTTAGATTAGGTACTACACCACTGATATTTAGTAATAATATTATTTATGGAGCTATATTTTTATGGATGATATCTATCATGAGGCTATATAAAAAAATGTATTCACGGGACTACAAGTCACGTGTTTACTAGAATATATTCTAAGTTCCAAGTATTTCATAAAATGATTTAGCATTTCTGATTTAGGTTCAATTCCTACTAGTTACTAATTATAATGTAAAGTATCTGTCTTATCATTATCATTAACTTATTTATTTTCAAAAATGGTCAACTTGCGTCGAAACTGAAAATTAGTCGAATTACTCATGCTTAGCGTCAGACGATAGGTAAGTACATCAGTCGCCTTCCTAAAAACTGGTCTAGGAAAGGAAGTGTGCAACGGTTCTGTCGTGCCGGGACGTGGCTACTTACTAACTGTTTCCAACTACTCAGTTACTGCCATCTGCAATAACCGCTATAGGTAGTCCTTGTACGGGGATTTTATTCATTGCTTGAAGCCTCCTGCGGGTTGTTACGTAATCTCATTTGTAAACACATTTCTTAGGTTATACAGATCTTTTTAGAATTGTAGGGTTTTACTAATTTGTCTGTTCGGGCAGTGTGGTGGCGCTAATCTAATAGCGTCGGCCAGCATTGACTTCATTTTGTGTAAGATGTAGCTTCGGATATCATCATTTATCTCATCATCATCATCATCATCTCAGCCATAGGACGTCCACTGCTGAACATAGGCCTCCCCTTTGGACTTCCATATATACCGGTTGGATGGAGGATTTGTATTGGTCATTTATCTAATAATAATAATATACTTTTCCGCTGAACGATAATTATTGAGTTCGTGATCGACAGTTTACGGCATGATATTAGTTTGTCCTTAAGAA
This sequence comes from Apotomis betuletana, assembly GCA_932273695.1. Taxonomy (NCBI): domain Eukaryota; kingdom Metazoa; phylum Arthropoda; class Insecta; order Lepidoptera; family Tortricidae; genus Apotomis; species Apotomis betuletana. Next base: position 10,059,529 of record OW026309.1, on the reverse strand, counting down.
ATGTTCATATAAATATAGGTAGGTACTTTCAAAATATTAGCCCGATTAGATGGTGTTACTATCACGTGATAATTATGACCGCCGATGTTGGTGCTATCTGGTTAAGCAGTTATTTTGAAGGCACACATTTTTATATTTAGTACAATACGACTATTTTCCGCTCTACCTAATAGTAACAATTTATAGCGGCTAAGTATAAGGCATAAATTAAACAGAGTTTCTTACTAGGTAAACTAATTGCAAGTGACCTTGCGGTCTAGCGTAGCTTGCGAAGGTCCATCCACATTCTACTCACATTCAGATAAGGTACAATATTTACTGCAAAAATATCGTACTAAAAAGCTAATTCCGCAAATTGGCCCCACGCTGCACTAACTAATTTGAATTTACCAGGCGCTTTGGAAAAAGAACGTGTGAACAACTGAAGAGAATAACCGATGTCCGTACTATTTAAGGATACAGTTGCAGTATGACAAGTGCATTGCGTTTTTTTTGGAATATTAAGTAATCTCGGAAAGGCGACTGTTTTTTTTTGTAAATTTAAAAGTAACTTATATAATGATTTATGTGATCATCATCATCCTCCTAGCCTTTGTCCCATATCTTTGTCGTATGTCATATAATGGTTGACTTTGTAGAGAATGAATTCTCAATCGGGGTGGGCTACCTAAATCCCAAGATGTGGCGTAGGCACTAAGTTTTTACGCAAGCGACTGCCATCTGACCTTCCAACCCAGAGGGAAAACTAGGCCTTATTGGGCTTAGGTGGTTTCCTCACGATGTTTTCCTTCACCGAAAAGCGAGTGGTAAATATCAAATGACATTCCGTACATAAGTTCCGAAAAACTCATTGGTACGGGCCGGGTTCGAATCCGGATTGAAAGTCGCATGCCCTAACCACTAGGCTACCACCGCTTTTATGATTTATGTGATGTGATACCAGCATTAAATCAAAAGTTCCCTGCAGTCAAAAGAGTACTGTCCGCATGAACTAAGTAGACCTGAACTAAATCTGCTAGAAATTAGAAGAAACCTTCATCTCGGTAGATCTTTGCATAATCCTGTTACGCAGTGCTCCGTCATTAATGTCCCGCTACGTGTTTACTATGCCTAAGCATTCATTGCTTGCTAACGGACGGTTTAAACGCGGCTTAAGCACTTGCGGCTTACCACATAACGTCGTCGGCACAATGAAGCGGGGCAGTTTAAGCGTATTCATTTGGCCGAATCGTGTTAAATTGTTGGTTTATGTTGTATCACATAATGCCGGTCACCCATATGCGCAGACGTTCGCGAAATAGTACGAGAAGACAGTCGTACATTATGAGTAGGTACTTAGGTACTTATACTCCGAGTATTGCCAAAATGTTAATCAATAGAACAAACCTATTGATGAAATTAGGCTTGGAATAATGAATTTCGTTCTGGGGGGATTACCTTTACGTGCGTTCTTTCACGAGAATCGTGATATAGCAATTTGACAGTTTTCTAATATGTAGCGCACTGGAAGTACTTAAGTGTTCTCACTTCAGCTGGTCAGACCGCATGTATGTACAATAAGTTGCAGAATTGCATGGCCCATTTATGAATGAAGTCATTCATATTCATTAATGCATGCATTTGTGCAGCCCATAGTACATGGTACCTGCTCGTCATGTTCTTTCGATGTGCACTACACCTAGTAAGTACCTGCCCACCTATAGGTAGATACCTTTGAGAACCGTGTAGCTTCTATAATTATAACGACCTCTAACACTATTCGCATAAATTGTTGTTGATTGCCGCCTGAGGCGACGTTTATTTAGGCTTTTTATGTAGCTTTCTCATCACAGGGGATGAGTTATAAATGGAAAGTAAAGTAACAATATACCAGTATATTGACTTGACTAATGTTATGACCGCTCGCAGTTATGATTCGCGGGTACTGGTCATGGTGACGCACAGGGATATTGTCCGTGTTCTAGAACAAGTTCAAAACAAAACCAGAAGTAAAAAATTTAAATCAGTTGATATTATAATCATTATATAATTCCCCCCCGGATTCATCGATTGTATACATATAATCCGTTTTATCGTTATGATTTGTTGAGAAGTGAGACAATGGTAAAGACGATTGGCAAAAAGTTGAGTTTTGCTTATGTTGTACACTGCAACTTAAGCTGTTGTTGCCTAATTGTCGGTAACTAAACTAAATACTGATTAATTCCTACTTTACAGTACCCTTACCATGACTATACAGTGACTGTACTTATACTAGCGACGGCGTAAATGATTTGTTTGGAGAATAGTACAGTGTGGAACTACGAATTCTCCATAAAAATCGGTTACGCAGTCGCTAGTGAGTAGGGTCACGTTAACTCATGGTAAAGGTACTGATTCTTGGCCATTTATCGGATAATGTTCACTTCATAATTACTAGTTTCATGAGAACCTAACATTGTAAGATTGTATTAAATGGGGGTCAGAAAGTCAAATTACCAACATAAGTATAACTACATGATATTGATTCAAGGAAGTTCCTTAAGTATCGCTGGTTGGAAAATTATCGCTAACGTTTGGATTGCATTTGATAGCTATTTATATGCCGTCGTCAAACTTTATGTAATACCTTTACCGTTTACCTAACTTTATAAATAACCGGTTAATAGGTAATTGATATTTTTTAAGTCGTTTTTAGGGTTCCGTACCCAAAGGGTAAAAACGGGACCCTATTACTGAGACTTCGCTCTCCATCCTTCCGTGCGTCTGTCACCAGGCTGTATCTCAAGAACGGTGACATTTGATATTTTCACAGATGATGTATTTCTATTGCCGCTATAACAACAAATACTAAAAATAAAATAAAATAAATATTTAAGGGGGGCTCCCATACAACAAGCTTGTTATAGATTATGGTACGGAACCCTTCATGCGCGATTCGGACTCCACTTGCCCAATTTTTTTATGTTACTTACCTTAGCCTTAGCCTAATTAATATTAAAAAAAAATGGCATTTGTTGGAGAGATGTCTAGTATCGCTACATAGTGCAAAACAAAGTCGCTTCCTGCTGTCTGTCTGTGTGTCTGACTCTACGTATGATCTTTAAAACTACGCAACGGATTTTTTTAATAGACAAAGTAAGAAAGGTTTATATGTATAGTCCATGCAGAATTTATCAGAATTGCACCCGGTGGTGCGAAGCCATGGCGGGTCGCTAGTTTAGTATAAATCTCAAGTCGATGTTGATACTCCAATCGGTTTCTCAGAAATAGACGCAATTAACAAGGTGACAATTGATATTATGTATACCTAAAGGTTGCGAGGTCGCGACTACGATAGGTACATAACTCTTAAAAATAGCAAAAATCTTCACAATTAATGTCAAGTAGCTATGTAATTTAGTCACTTAAACTCCAATTATGTCTCATTCCGGTTTGGTCAAATCCTGTCTTAGTACAAGTAGGTATTAGCAAAATGCTGATAAGCGGCTAGTCCGGAGTGTCCGGCCAAGGTTGTCCCGGAAGCATTCTTGCGCATCGTTAACCATCCTAACTGTCCGACTGGTCCAGAACTGGACTTCTAAATGCGTCTAATCATTGACAAATATTTATTTATAAGGCTGGCCGCCATGATTCATGATCTTGGATCTGGTAATATCGGCCGTAATAAATAGAGCCGTCGATATTTATTGCATAGTCGAGCTGTAAAACAAGTGGCCTCTATTGCCGCGGTACTTACCGTAATATGCTGTGGCTTTACTTGTGGCGAGTGATGATATTTATGGAGCGAATCAACAAATCACACATCTTAGATGTGCTAGAAGTGCAGGGTATATTATCATATCAATCACTTCATACTAAGTGTATGTTTCTACGTTAAAAAAATAAGAATGACCGCTTGTGTGGGAAGTAAAATAGTAACTAAACCGTTGATACAAATATCAAAGCTCAAAGAAAAATTTAAATGTATAACCTGAGTGGTGGAAGAGACCGGGAATCGAACCCGGTACCTCCGGATTGCCGGTTCGGCGCGTTTGCGGTATCCGTATCAATGGCTTAAGATAAAAATTTTGGTGTCTACCCACATTTAAAATGAGGCATTACATGTTTCATAAATTAATAGTAAATTAAAGTTTAAGTAGGTACTTAGACCATTTGAATTCCACGAATATCCTCCCTGATTTCCCGAACTTTTGTTGGTAATATAAATCATAAAAATTGCACTCGACACATTCTCTGATCGTGGATAGCAGAAAGCTTACACGATACTTAGGTATTGGTAAATACTTTGTGTATACAATATTGATTGTAATTACTTTACCAACAAAAAGTCATACCATTGTGTCATGTGAAATTCTTTACCATAATGCAGATTTGTAAAGGATTCTTGCCACTATAAAATGTTTATTAGTCACACTCACATTAAATCAGGCACTTATTGTAAGCATTTATATTTATAACTCATAAACCATGTCTGGAGGATAAAAAGGGTTCATATTAAAATGGCTCTCAATAGAACAAGCCCCGTACAAGTGCAACGAGATTTGAAATGGCAAAGGCTTTAAAATAAATTGCAGCGAGCGTGTTAGATCGACCGATGAGCGCATTTCACCCGTGCCTGGGCGCAGCTGCCATGAGAAACTTAATTGAAATAAGACGAAAATAATTATAGTGCCTTCGCTGTGCGCAAGCGTCAAATCTAGTGAAGAAAGCGCCCTAGTCCCATTTGATCTTACTTTCGTATAGTCCTTAGAGAAATGTATGCGGAGCAGTTACTCTAGTACTCTAGTAACCTTTTATTTTGTTCCGTACTTAAGCAATTTTATGTTCTTTTCATGTTACTTTTTCTCGACTCGTGCATGCAGGAATAGTGGTGCTATTAAAATGCAATGTCACGTTATTACGTACAAAGAATCAAAATGGAGTCTGTCATTATAGGGAGCGAGGGCTCGTACTTTAATGCCGTGTTTATGGAAATCTCCTAAGTGTATTCTCGTTGAATTTTGAGTACCGATGCAACGGTGGTGTTGACTCACCACCGTTGCATTGTCTTCGATGTAACATTGTAACGTTAAATCTATTACTTAGATTGGCTCCTTAAATGATACCAAATGGAACAGAAATATAGTCAAAATAATATATTGTATATCTTTCCTATAATGTCCGTATTTATTGCTTCGTATTTTGAAAAGAAAGACGGAATCCTTCTAGGATTACTTCAATTTTCATTTGTATGTTTGTTAGCTTCGTAAAATTTGGACAGAAGCAAGGCCTCGTTATACAGATTAGGGAAAAACTAAAAACTCGTAATTTATTCACTGCATACCCTGGCCTGGTAGCCTATCTATAGATGTACAAAATATAGGTATCTGGTTTATATATAACTACTTAGTCACGTGTAGATTTACGTTCACATATCAAAAAAGGGGCTTGATTACATGATTAGGTTGATCGAATGCATCGAGACGGTTATAAAACTTTATAAACCCTTCAGTAACGTGGAGTCGAAGGAAGGCGATTCCCACCTACTTGCCCACTTCAAGGCGACTATTCCCCCACGTCAATATTCTCTATTGTTCCGAAGAAAAGGCAAGAAAAATCTATCCCAGCTTGCCCTGAGTTTTTATTTGACGCTACGCCTCTGTTGAGCTTGTTATAAACGTTGGTTCATATAATAAGTATACCTTGTTAAGTTGTATCTACGAGTAGGTACACGGAAAGACCAGTATACCTAATCGTATTTATCAATGAAATCCTTTATTCCTTTTCCCTGTTCTTTGTCATACTTCATCTCATTGAACGTTAGCCGGCCGGCGTCATATGATGCACGGGATTACTGTCATTATGCCGTGCATTAATGGCCGTGCATTGTGAAATATTGTGCACCATTATCTGTTGCCCCATTAGGCTTCATCATTAATGTTGGGATTTGTTAACGTTCTGATGAAGTGCATGCAATTGCTAATGTTTCATTTATTATTAGCGATGAACGATAACATAATGCATTGTTATGTTTGTTTGGTTAACTTGGAGGTGCCCGCTTTATCCGTGTACCTATCTATTTTTTCTGTATTCGAGTAAGAAGTATCCTTGGAAGTATCCGGCTCGGCTATCCCTGTACTAAAATTCGTCCAGCCGTTTCGGCGTGATGAAATAACAAATAAATTATTAGGTACCAACATATTATGGACCCAGACTGGTATAGCGTCGCACGCAGGCACTTACATTTTAAGACTTAGTAAAAGTACCTACGTACTTTTACTAAGTCTTAAAATGTAAGTGTTTTCCCCAAATGCGAGAAAGAAAAAAATGTTCACTGATTTTTTTACAACGAAAGGGACCTAGTTTCTGATAATATTTAAAAGGTGATCAGATCACTTTAGGTGAAAATACGCCATTACATATAACGGTATTCAGAATAATAGGAAGTCAAAATTACACGAGACATGATATGCGATCATGTAATCTATGCTTCATATTCTCGTGAAAACATACAAGTTTGTATAGTACTTGTATAGATACTTTTACTAATTATCGCCTCTCCCGAAGAAAACTAACTTAGATCTAAAACAGTGATTTACCCGCTTTGTGCTGAACGCTCTAGAAATAACATGATGGTAATGTTTTAACTTTTACTCAAGTTAATCGTAGGTTGCCCTTCGGAGGAATCAGAACCCCTTTTTCCGCATGTTGTTATTTTTAGGACTTATTCTTCCTTATATATATATATGATGGGATCTTAAGGAAATCGAGGGTGACCCTCAAATGTTACAGGCACTAATAATGATTTTCATATGTTTTCTAAACTTCAATCGTCCTCTCATGACGCTGAGCTGATGATAAACTCGTTAACGGTTAGGAGTTAAGGGATCGGATTATTCAAACGAAATACATGCGAACAAGAACTCCACGATCACCCCGCTATATGTTTTTTTATTTAAATCATAAACAGCAAAAAGAAAAAAACAAAAAAAGGAACCAGCTTCAAAATAAACTGAAAAGCCAAAAATAACCCGTTCATGTTCAGAATACATTTAATTCACCTTTTGAATTCGGTGCCAAATTATTCAATTATTACTATGAAAAAAGATGCCAAGCAAGAAGCCTTTAAATGATTTGGTATTTATGAGTATGTTTGTTCGATAAAGAAGTTTGCGTGAGGTTTGGCACCGACTTCAAAAGGGGGTTACCCTCATCTGGCAGAACAATATTGGTCAGAAATACACTTCGCATAACACGTTTCGCAGAAACACTTTCGGTCGAATTGTAAGATGGCATAAAGGTATAGTTGGCATTACTACTACCTCGCATACGACACATTTTGCAGCACATTGTTTTGTAGAATATCTCTTTGGCCGACTTTGGTTTAGCATAATTTTATGTACCATAATAATCCTATTGCATACGATTACAATAGCATAATTATTTTCTACTAGCAGAAAAGTGCGTTACGTAAACTTTACGTAGTAGACTGTAAGTACCGTTAGGTACGACGACGAGCGGTTCGAGGAGCAGTGTTAGGTATCTTGCCGCCGCGGGGCAACTGCCACTAAATTTTTAATCACAACAATTGTAATGCATAAATTAGGTCCTGATTCCACCTTAGGGCAGGTCCGACTTGGATTAGGTTAGGTACGACGACGAGCGAAGCGAGGAGGAGTGTTAGGTTGAACTGAGACCCTAACGAGCGAGCAAGCCGCGCGGCATCGGCCGGCTACTATACCACTCCATGGACAAAATGTGTAATCACAACAATTTGTAATGCATAAATTTGGTACTGATTGCACCTTAGGGCAGGTCCGACTTGAATTAGGTTAGGTATTCCGCATATGTCCTGTACAACAAGATAAGACAATGAAGTCTATCTTGGAATCAAATGGTATTATTCGGCTTGACAACTTTATGCCGCCTAAAATATTATGCAAAAAAATTATCTGCGAAAGTACTATTCGTTTAGAAGACTGTTATGCTCATCAACATTATGCCAATATAAGATTCGGTATTATAAAAATCTGCGAAATGATTTATGCCAAAGCATACTCTGCGTAAGATGTTTCTGCCAAACGTTACTTCTGCCAAGTATCGTTATGCAAAACAAATATATGTCAAAAAAGTTTCTACAAGATAATAGTGAACCTTCAAAAGGTGATTCAAATGTAATCTGTGACGACATGGACGGATTATTTTTGGCTTTTTAATTTATTTTGAAGTCGGTTCTTTCTTTGTTTGCTCACTGCTGTCGTTTAAACAGAACCCTTAACCGGGTTCCCTTTATCTTGCATAATATCGATTCTCCGAAATACATTTCGAATAGCAGCTATCACCGAAACATTTTTAGCCGAATGATTCTTTAGCATAATCATATATGTATCATAATTGTCAGTTAGCATACTATTAATTTAGCATAATTTTAAATGGCAGAACACTAGTATCACCGACTTTTATTTCACATAATTTTATATGGCAGAACATTAATATCGCCGAATTTATTATGGCATAAAGACATAGTTTACGGATTAGACGGGTGCTAGGAAACTAGTTTAGGTTAGATTAGGCGATTATTAACTAAACTGATACCAGTAAAATAGGTTAGGTTAGAACGGCTCAGGCTCGTTCGGTCCGTTTCCTAACATGTCTGTTTCTCAAACTGGTCTTCTTCCAAGAAATGACCCTTTCCTATAATGTCAGCAAATGGTTTCCTATCATGCCACTGTCCTAGAATGATCGTTTCCTATTATGTCCGTTTCGAAAATTGATCTGCTTCCTATAATGTCCGTTCCTTGTGATGTCCTATGCCTACGATGTATGCTTCCTATAATGCCCACTATTTGTGTTCAAAAGCCCGTTTCCTACAATGTCCGCTTAAGTAAAAACAGTCTGCCTCTTCTCATTCCGTTTTTGCCATTTTTAGCTACGGAACCTTCCGGAATAATAATTGAAAATGAGACATTTTGAGAAGTAGACAACATAGGAAACTGACACTGTGGGAAGAAGACAATTATAGGAAACGGACCGAACGAGCCTGAGGCAAGACAATGTGGGAAGAAGGTCATTTTGAAAAGCAGACATTTTCGGAAACAGACATTTTCAAAAGTAGACATCATAGGAAACGGTCAATGTGGGAAGAAGGCCACTTTAGGAAGCAGACATGTTAGGAAACGGACCGAACGAGCCTGAGCCGTTAGAACTGCGACCACAACAGAACCGAACTGCTGCCAGTAAAGTAGGTTAGGTTAAAACCGAACTTAATGGGTTAGGTTAGGTTAGAACTGCCACCACAACAGAACCGAATTGCTGCCAGTAAAGTAGGTTAGGTTAGAACCGAACTTAATGGGTTAGGTTAGGTTAGAACTGCGACCATAACAGAACCGAACTGCTGCCAGTTTAGTAGGTTAGGTTAGAACCGAACTTAATGGGTTAGGTTAGGTTAGAACTGCGGCCAAAACAGAACCGAACTGCGGCCAGTAAAGTAGGTTAGGTTAGAACCGAACTTAATGGGTTAGGTAAGGTTAGAACTGCGACCATAACAGAATCGAACTTCTACAAGTCATGTGGTAATTAGAAATAAAAAAGCAATAGTTATCGTATTTCATTTATTTGAGACATGAAAAATACATTAAGGTTTTAAATACACCAAATTGTAAACAGAACGATGCACCCGACATGTCAATAATACCACATATAATACATAATTATCTTAGGTACCTACCCACAACAACACTATCATCGCCTACCGATAATGTATGAGCAATTCCACTACAACAAGTTTTCTGGTTCGAACAATTTTTATGCAATCTAAATATTATAAGATATAAATTTCTTCGGAATAGGTAACTATTCGGACATGTAAATATCATGCTTATTCATATTCGGAGAAATGATGTTTGTCGAAGGTTGTTATACAAAATGAATTTATGAGTATCAATTTTATGCAACATATTAGTGAACCCCCTTAACCCCCCTTTTTCGATTACCCATCAGTTACCTATTTTATAGTATAAATTACTTTCAATGAACAGACATTTAATTTTGTAACAGTAGGAACCTATACATAAAAGAAATTAGAAAGCAATGTTCGATGGCCATTAACACTCAACTGAGCCTTATTATAACTGCAATTACACCCGTCTATAAAAGTGAAGTCAGGAATTTCCCTTTACAGCGTTCTTAACTGTAAAATCTGTTCGTAAACATTTATAGCTTCTCTGATACAGTTACCTGAAGATCAACTATGGGTAAACCAATAAAGTAACTGCGTCTCGAGAGATCGGCTATGACTTAACGCTATACCTTAAAGTGGATACTAGTGGTTTATTACTGCAACCGATGACTGGTTGTTTTGAAACTTCCATTCTGAACGTAATAAGTCTAAGTAAATGTGATAGGGTGGATTGGCTTTGGAAAGAATTAAAACGTAGAAATACAAAACATTATGTTTATATTTGTATATGAGAAAAATAGAATAAATTACATGACACTGTACATCAATCAGTTTTTAAATAATTCCTAAAACAAATTCAAAATGTATCATAGACAAACATGGACAGCATCACGACCTTCCAACACCTTCTCCTGATGTTCGTTCATGTTGCTGAGACACGTCTCTATACATGCATTAATCTTGCACAGTGTCTTTCAAACTTTACTTTTGACAGTGGTTTTGTCATTACGTCCGCTAACTGAATCTCAGTTGGACAGTAGCTGATATTGATCAGTCCGTTCACGAAGTGTTCGTGTATAAAATGGTATCGCACATCTATGTGCTTCGACCTTTTGTTGAATGATCCAGATTTCACAAGTTGAATCGAACTTTGGTTATCAACGTGTAAATTTATCTTTATATCCATATCGGTTATTTCCTTCAATAAAGATTTCAGATGAAATGCCTCTTTGCAACAGTCAGCGGCGGCTATGTACTCGGCTTCGGTCGACGATAACGCCACTATAGGCTGTCTCTTGGATGCCCATACGATTGGTCCATCTGCTATCATGAGCACGGAGCCAGAAGTGCTTCTTCGCGTCAATGGATCTCCAGCATAGTCCGAGTCGCTGTATGCATCGATATTCTCTATCGGCGTGTTTCTTTTGAACAAAATGCCTTTGTCTTTGGTTCCAACCAAATACTTAAATATTTTCTTCAGTTTTGTGACATCTTCTCTAGTGGGATTTTCGACCTTTCTGCTAACTTGATTGACCGCTTGTGCGATGTCTGGTCTAGTTCTGGTAGACAGGTACAGTAAACTTCCCACTGCCTCCCTGTAGGGATATTCCTTCTCCTGGGCAGTTTCCTGTATCGACTTCGAATCGCTACTTGTACTTGCGGGCGTGTCACAAGGTTTGGCATTTTTCATATTATATTTTTCTAGTACGTCATTTATATAAGATCTCTGAGTAAGAATTATTCCTTCTTTTGAGTTTCTTATTTCCATACCCAGATAAGTACATGGATTTTGATTCTTTTTCATTTCAAATTTCGTTTCAAGTTTCTTCAAAATAACTTCGATCTTTTTCATGTCTTTTCCTATGACAAGTCCGTCATCGACAAATAATCCGATTATTATTGACATATCTTCGTTTATGAAAACGCATCGATCGGTCTTTATGGTCTTGAAACCCAACTCAAACATCGCTTGGGTAAAAGTTTTGTTCCAAGTGAATGGAGCTTGTTTTAATCCATATAACGACTTTTTTACTACTTCAGTAGTGTTGTAGTCAGTTTTATAGCCAACAGGTAATTTCATATAAACTTCATCTGTCAACTCTCCGTACAAGAATGCTGTCTTTACGTCAAATGTCATGAAGTGGTAAGATTTGGATGCGGCAACAGCTAGTAAAGTTTTCAGTGCAGATTGAGCCACGACTGGACTATATACGTCTTCAAAATCCAGGTTTCCCTTCTGTTCGCAGCCACGTACGACTAATCTGGCCTTGTACGTACCGTCGTCTTTAATCCGAAATACCCATTTGTTCGACAAAATTTTGTGTCCTTTGGCTTCTGACCTGTCAACTAGTACCCAGGTGTTATTTTTCTGTAATGAATCCATTTCAGACTGTATTGCCTTCTCCCAATTTTGTCTGTCGGTGCCCGTCACTGCATCTTGATATGTAAGAAATGAATAGTCATAATCATCATTACTATCTGAAGTAAACATGTTGGTGGTCTCACTTCTCTTTGTGGTCTTCCACTTGAGGGAGGTGGGTCAATTGGATCTTGACTGGAGCTGGAAGAAGGAAAATTTGTAGGTTCCTGAAAAGGTAAGTTATTATTAATTTTGTTTTTAATTTCAGGTTCTTCAATCTCAATTAATTCGTCCGATTTTGGTCCTAGATTAGAGTCTTCATTTTTCTCAGCAGAAGTATTGCCATAATGCATCTTTTCGATTACTTTTACGTCTCTGCTGATAACAACGTCATTCTTTTCCGGTATGTAGATTCTAAAGCCTTTGGTATTATTCGCGTATCCCAAAAATACTCCTTCTGTCGCTTTGGCTGTGAATTTTCCTCTTCGGTTCTTCTTCATCACAAATGCTCTATTTCCAAACACGTGTAAATGATTTCCCGATGGTGTTCTTCCTACCCACTTCTCATATGGGGAGTTTCCTTTGAGAGCTTTTGCTGGGCTTCTATTTATCAAATAGTTTGCAGTATTCACTGCTTCTGCCCATAGATTTGCAGGAATATTGGAATCCAGCATCAGACATCTTGCTTTATCCATCAGCGACCGATTTTTCCTTTCACTCATGCCATTTTGCTGCGGTGTATAGGGTGCAGATAGTCTTCGGCTTATACCGTTATCTTTGAGGAATTTGTCAAACGCCTTCGACCTATATTCGCCTCCATTGTCAGATTGTAGGTTTTGAATTTTCTTCTTATGAAACAGTTCTACATAGTTTTTATACTCCTTGAATTTTTCGATTACTTCGCTCTTTTCTTTTAAGAAGTAAACACAGCAGTATCTTGTATAGTCGTCAATAAATGTAACGAAATACTTTGATCCGGCCATTGATTTATGCTCAAAGGGGCCACATACATCGCTGTGAATTATCTGGAGCACTTCGGTAGAGATTATTTGTTCATGGCTTTGGAATGGTAGAGTGGTAAATTTACTCTTGATACAAGTCTCGCAGGTACCCAAAGTTTTTTCTTTAAAGTCAAGTCCTCGCATCATTTTATTTTTAACCATTTCCTTTAGGTCTCTTTCATTGACATGACCTAATTTCTTGTGCCATTTCATAATTTCGCTTTCAGCACTGGGCGTGAAATTTGCTGTCTCTTCCGGCTTATCGAATTCAATAAAATATAATCCATTTCTTCTTTTAGCTTTTAAGCTAACACTTCCGTCTTTTATGACGCTGGCTTGTTCCTTTTCAAATAAAACTTTATAGCCATGATCTGTAATTTTGCTTACTGATATCAAGTTGTTTGACAAATCTGGTACATATAATGTGTCAGTTATATTATGCTTGCAATCTTCTGTATAGAGTTCAGCTTTTCCTTTCCCTTTAACTTGGGTCGTATGCTTTTCTGAAGCTAGTCTTAGAGTGTCAGACGCAGGGATTAAGTTACAGAGTATACTTTTGTCACCCGTCATATGTGACGTACAGCCACTATCCAGACACCATAAATTGCTTATACATTTCGACGTTTCTGTTGTTAGACAGATGTTGTATGTCTTTTCTGGACTGGATTAGTTTTATTAGGGTTCTTCTTTGACCAGCAGGTTTCTGTGGAATGCCCTTTCTTCTTACAATTGTTGCAATATAGTCCTTTTTTCTTTGTCTTAGCATAAAATGCTTCTGAAGTTTGAGGTTCACTTGTTTCGCTTTGCCTTCTTGCTTCGTATTCCTCTATGATTTTTACTTTTAACATGTCAGGACTTGGTAAAACATCTCTCGACTCAATTGCCGTTCTGAAGCTATCGAAATTTGTAGGTAAACTGTATAGCATCATAATGCTTAATAATTCTGGATGAATTTTGACATCCATGTCTTCTAATTTACCCACTACATCCATAAAGTTACTGAGATGGTCTCTCACATCTTCTTGTGAAGTCATTTTCTTTAATACTAGCTGCTTTAGTAGCGTAGCCTTTCTCGCGGGTCCTGAACTTTGGTGTACAGATTTTAGTTTATCCCACACCTCCTTGGATGTGTTACATCCCTTTATTTGCTTAAGTTCTGGTGGAGATATAAGTAAAAGTAGCTCTGACCTTGCCTTTACGTCTTCCTTTAGGAACGCACTCTTTTGTTCGGCAGTCGCAGTTGCCGCTAACGTTTTTTCACCACTAGCGTACTCCCACAAATCGTATCTTATGAGAATCGCCTGTGCTTGTAAGCACCAGGTATCGTAATTTGATTTTGTCAGCGATTCTATGCTTCTTAGACTTGAGCTCATTTTTGAAAATTTTATTATCTCATTTACTCACGGTTTTATTAATTTTTCTTCCATTTGCCACTAATTATTCAACGCTCTGCTACCACTGATAGGGTGGATTGGCTTTGGAAAGAATTAAAACGTAGAAATACAAAACATTATGTTTATATTTGTATATGAGAAAAATAGAATAAATTACATGACACTGTACATCAATCAGTTTTTAAATAATTCCTAAAACAAATTCAAAATGTATCATAGACAAACATGGACAGCATCACGACCTTCCAACAAAATGTATATTTTTAATAGGGAAAGCTATCAATCAACAACTCTTTATGTTATGTCCTAATGCCATTTGTTGTAAAGGACTACGTGCGAGTTGCATCGGCTTTATTATACCGATACTAAGTATACTATTTTATTTTGCAAGGTGGATGCGTGGAATTTGATATAACAAACGTTCTTATCACATCACACTAATATTATAAAGGCGAAAGTTTGTGAGTGTGTTTGTGTATGTTTGTTACTTCTTCATGCTCAAACGGCTGGACCAGTTTTGATACATTTTGTTAGGAACATCAGGCTACTTTTACCTTACCTTTTACTTTTCATCCCGAGAAAAAAATAGTTTTCCCGTGGGATAAGCGGGGAACACTGCGCGGTGCAGCTAGTAATTTATAAACCTATTTATAGACGCACGCATACATACACACACATTGGGTGACTCTTTTGTTTGGTATTAAGTGTGTATCACCGCACCTTACTTAAATATGCTTAAAATGTATATTATGCGAGGTTTCAATCTGATTTCATTACCTTCTATGGCTTCGTTAACTGTATGTCTGTGGACATTTGGTCTTGGCTTTATATATTAGCTATAAGCACTGTTATAATATTCCGCTGTTGATGTTCCAAATAAATAATAAGTAATAACAATTGAAGGAAGTCGGATTTATTGCAATTGTAGAAATTTAATTTATGACAGGACTTTCTTCCGTCTGACGATCACGTACTGTGCAGTCAATGCACTATTGAAATTTATCGTATCCCGCAAATCTACCGCCTCCCAGGCTGGGAGCGTCGACCTGGGACCGCGGCAGGACCTAGGGTACCTACCTAGACTAGCTCACTATGGCTAAAAGTGCCAGCGAACCCGGATGCATATGCTAAATATACAGGTCTGCTATTGTAATATACGCGATTGTACGGTGTCGCTATTGCAATGTACATGTACGCATTACCATGTGACCTTTGGCACCGATTTTGCTTTGCGAGCTATCTGTGCTGTGTTTAATATCGCGGGATCGAATTATATTTGAATTTGTGTTTAATATGAGTTAGTTTAACGTCGTTTATAGCATTCATTCATTAAAGCAGTAACAATTTTTTTTATAATACAATTCATATAAAAAAAAACAGTGGAGATAAACACATAAATCTTTTACAAACGACAAAATATGCTCAATCATAAATTGTGTGGCTTATGAATTTGGTGAGGTTTTCCGGTTAGGTTAGATTTTGTACTTAAAACTTGCTTGTACCGAAGGTGGAAAACAAAATAATTTCAAAAATACTATAAATAATTACATAATCATTATATTTTGCTTATACAGGGCGCTCCGGAGCAATCCAAATATTTTTCCCAGCGGATTCTTGAGGTCGTACGGAGCAAAAAATGCTATAATATGAACCCATGTCGATATATGTCTTTTTTTTATGTTTTCATACATAATAAATAAATTAAGTACCTTTACTTCACCAGTAAAACAATACTTTAGAATGAGTTGGCAACGTTTGTTATTGTTATCTCTTTTCGTTAAAAGAGAAGTCAATGTCGTAAATAAATTTTCTTAAGGGGCATTTTTTTTCCAAAGCAGGCTTTACTTAAATATCATGATTTATCTGATGGCGGTTCTACACTCTCTTCTAACAAATTAGCTATCAAACTCCATGGATTATGATTATGATACAGCCTGGCCACTTAGAAATACCCTTCGACTCGTTTTTACAACAACTTTAGACAATGACTTCAGTCATATGACACGTCATTGTTGTGATTGATTTTAACGATGTGACGAATGTAATCTCATTAAAAATAATAATTGCACTAGCCATTGAAGAAATTGCGGCGTCTACCTCAGGCAGACAACCTTTATAACAGTTGAAGAAAAGTATGTTTTTGAGTACTACACGGTGCAAGTAAAAGTGCACGGCCCAAGGGTCCTGTAAAAACTGAAAATGATGTTGTAGATTCTAGTTCAACCGCCACGGATTTCAATGAAGAGCACGTAGTTGATACAGTGAGAAGCTGAGAAGCATATACAGCAATTGTTGAGAATAATCATACTGCTTGTCGTGTATTAAATCAAAATATGATTGATGATTGTATTTGTTTATTTAGGGAATTAATAACAAGACACTTATTGTAAACTTTAATCAAATCAATTAGGCAATAACAAAATAAACATTACATTATGACCATTAAAAAACACTACGTTTATTATTGCGAACTACTTGATTTTATTAAATACACCTAGAAACCTAGTCAGCGCTTGAAAGTGAAGCCAGTTTTAGTGAGCGACGGCCTGTCACGAGCGCAGTTTCGTCCGCACATAAAACCAAAACCGGCTTCATCCTTCGCAAATCTGTTGTATGAAGACTATCGTTCTAGGCGTATTTACACTAAGATTCTACATAATTAATTTCTTAACTGAATCAACCATTTGTAACGATTGATACATAAACACTGATTGTGACAGAAACGGTATTCAATAGTCAACGTATGTCAGATAATGTGTCGGTTTCGCAACATCGCAATGATAAGGATGATTTACACTGGAGATACTAATATCTCAAAAACTAAGCAGAGTTCACCTTACTTTATACGACATTTTATTTTCTAAACATACTTAATCAGGCATGCGCTGGTAAAATTATTTGGATTGGTCCCGAGCGCCCTGTATAATGTTTATAAACATCGTTTTCCTAGATTTCCTATTTGCATAGTATTAAAAGCATATAGTGTTGGGAGCAAGGCTGTGTAAAAAGGTCCTTGAATCGCTGCACTTCAAACCAGAGAGTTGCTTATTCTGGTGCGACTCTATGATTGTCATCGGGTGGCTTAAATCTTCTCCAGCCTGTCTACGGCCGTTCGTAAAAAACCGCGTATCCGAGATACAAGAAAGCTTTCCGCAGGAATCTTGGCGTTATGTTCCTTCCAAGGAAAATCCTGCTGATTTTGTATCTCGTGGTCTTGATGCAGATCTTATACAAAATTCTTTGTTGTGGTGGTCAGGGCCGTCCTTTTTAACGTCTGATTCTTCATGTTGGCCGACCGCACCGAACTCACAAAGGGAAATCGTATTGCCAGATACCGTATCACATAAGGCGTTAGTAATTTGCTCTAATTCATCAACTTCGGAAGAATTTAATGCTATTCAAACCTTAATCAACAATTGTTCAGATTTTGCAAAAATAGAACGTATAATAGCTTACATAAAAAGATTCATCTATAATTGTCAAAATGCCAATCATAAAAGGTATGGTTTCCTTACCTCTTCCGAATTGTCTTCAACGACGACTCTGCTTCTTAGCATAGCTCAGCAAAGTGCATTTCCTGAAGAGTACAAATTGTTGAAACTGGGCAAGGACTTACCAAAACAAAGTCGCCTTACCTCTTTATGCCCTTTTTACGATTCTGAGCTCATTAGAGTTGGTGGACGACTCTCTAATTCGTTTTATGATTATGGGGTTAAGCACCCTATAATTGTTTGTTGTAAGCAACCCATTATCAAACTTCTTTTTAGAATGTTGCATTTACGTGCCCTCCATGCAGGTCCTCAGCTACTTATGTCTGTAATACGTCAAAAATACTGGGCTCTTGGAGGTCGCAATTTAGTGAAAAATACAGTTCATAAATGTATCCGCTGTATTAGGCTTAGGGCTGAAACAGTACATCCTGTAATGGGTAATTTACCCAAAGAACGGGTACATCTTGAGTATCCATTTCTGGAGACAGGGACTGATTATGCAGGACCAATTTTGATAGCCGATCGCAAGGGTAGGGGCTGCAGACTTGTGAAATCTTACATATGTATTTTTGTATGCTTAGCTACAAGGGCACTTCATCTGGAACTTGTTTCAGATCTCACTAAAGAAGCTTTTATTGCAGCTCTCGATCGGTTTGTGGCTCGTCGGGGGAAACCAAGAACCATTTTTTCGGATAATGGTACTACCTTTATCGGTGCTGCCAATGAGATCGCTAACGTACTGAAGCAAGAAGTTGCCAAAGATAAGGCGACAGAAGGTATTCATTTCTCATTTATTCCCGCGTATACACCACATTTTGGTGGCTTGTGGGAGTCTGCGGTTAAATCAGTAAAATATCACTTGCGCCGAGTATTAGGTCTTACTCACCTTACTTATGAAGAAATGGCAACATGTCTTATTCAGATAGAGGCAATTTTAAATTCACGCCCTCTCACTCCCTTGTCCGACGATCCTACTGACCTTACCCCCCTTACTCCTGCACACTTTCTGATTGGAAGATCGCTCACGTTAGTGCCGCATCTTCAAGTCTCCGACCAGAATATTTCAAGTCTTCAAAGGTTCCATCGCATAGAAGTTCTCAAGAAGCACTTTTGGGGCCGGTTTTCCAGTGAATACATCTTCAGCCTGCAGCAGCGTACAAAGTGGCATAAATCCAAAGGAAAACTGGAAGTTGGAACAATGGTGGTGATCAAAGAGAACAATCTTCCTCCTCTTATGTGGTTGATGGGCCGCATCGTAAACGTCATACCCGGCAGAGACGGAGTCGCTAGAGTAGCCGACATTAAAACAAAGAAAGGGATCATACGACGTGCTTTCAACACGATATGCCCTCTTCCCGTTTACAGTTTTGAAGACACAAGGTCTTCAACGCCGGCAGGATATGGTGCGACCAGTACCAATACAGCATGCTAAGCGCGGAACCCGCTCCCGCGCTGCGTCCGCCCCCGCATGACTCACTTACCTTTGAACTGCGACACTCGAAGCACCGCGGCTCGCGTTGCCCCGCTCGCGATATTTTGTACTCACCTGCGCACCCGTTATATTTGTAACGTTGTAAATAGTTATTATAGTTATTCTTCTTGTATACAGTCTGCTCTCATTTCTCTCCACTTGGCTAGACCCGAACATATAGTAATATGGTAACATCTTTAAATAGTAGTGAGGGGTTTGTCAATTTGTTTTCAGACAGATACGTATTGGCACAATTTTGTTGTACAACTGCACCAAACGAGTGCGCGTAATAAAATCAGGCATCAGTATTCGTGTACCTACACACAATGAAACTATACGATGTTTACTTATTCCAGTCGAACTCAAACTGCTCAGTATGGGGGGTCGGAGTCGGAGATGACGCGGTGCATTCTGAGGTGCTCCAACAACGCAGCCCACATACAGTGCCACCAATGCTCAGGCGGACAATACACTAACTAACTACGATACGACCTTATAAAAGAGAAGTGGACGAAGATGCTAGCGATGCCGCTGATAGAGATTGCTATCCGGATCCGGCCGAATCCGGCATCATTTAGTAGCCTCTCGCTAAAGTGGGTGTTGTTGCTATAACCTCTAGGAGTGCTATTTTCGGGTGTATAGATTCGGAGGCGTTCGGGTCCACCGAATCCGGTATAATTTAATTGCTTCTGGATCGTGTAGGTACGCCCGGAAATAACACTCCACTCTAAAACAGAATTGACATCATTTCATATTTCTAACAGGTGACAATTAATTAGAGATCGAGAGAGCTTTGCGTCGTGTACAGCCTAAAACATATTTGAATTTATTTTTCTGTATGGTAATAAGAAATATAAGAAAATACATAAAATAACCGAAATTTACGAGAACCTATGCCTGAGAGTTGTAGTCTTCGACTTACCCGCAAAAAAAAACTGTCAATAATGTCAAGCTCAACGTCATTGCTTTATTTAGGGTTCCGTACCCAAAGGGTAAAAACGGGACCCTATTACTGAGACTTTGCTGTCCGTCCGTCCGTCCGTCCGTCTGTCTCCAGGCTGTATCTCAAGAACGGTGATAGCTCGACAGTTGAAATTTTCACAGATGATGTATTTCTATAGCCGCTACGCAACAACAAATACTAAACATAAAATAAAATAAATATTTAAGGGGGGCTCCCATACAACAAACTTACAGATAATGATACGGAACCCTTCGGGCGCGAGTCCCACTCGCACTTGGCCGGTAATTTTTTAATAGACACCAGACTAAATGAGTAGATTTTAATAAATTAATAATAATGCAATTAGTAGGTAATCTCAGGAAAAATAGAAAAACAGTAATGTCTTAAAATTATGAAATCTTGTCAATTCTGTACTATGTCCATTTTGAAGAAACTCTCCACTTTTGCGAGAGGCTCCCAAATGTTGCGAGATCCCGGTCGCATTACCGGATCCGGTGTAACAGATAGCTATCCCTAGACGCTGTTCGACCACACCGAATGTATGTGTAGTACAATACGCGTCCGAGCAGTGTACCTAGGGTTGGCTCAAAAAAAATTTTTAACAAAAAAAAGAACCGACTTCAGTAAAACTAAAAATCCAAAAATAACCTGTTCAAGTACAGATTACATTTGACTCACCCTTTGAAGTCGGTGCCAAACCTCACGTAAACTGTAATATATAAATATAATAACAGTGGTTTGGGATCGACTTCAACTTACTGAAGTCGGTTCTTTTTTTTGTTAAAATTTTTTTTTTTCGCTTTTTAGTGATTCATATGAAATACTTATGGCGGGGTGATCAGGGAGGTCTTGAAGGCATGCATCTCGTTTTAATTATCTCCTAACTCCTAACCGTTAAGGAGTTGTACCTTCCATCATCAGTTCAGCATTGGAAGATGATGACTACCATATGCAAATACTTAAATAGTTTTAGAAAATATATGAAAAATATTATGACTGCCTATAAAATTTCAGGAATTCCTTCGATTCCTCATGGATCTCGTCATCCGATCTTCACCAAAATTTTATGGGACCAACCTTGAGATGTCTATTCATGAACCTAAAAAGAATTTTCCAAATCGACTCATAAATGACGGAGTTATGAGGTAACAAACATAAAAAAAAAAAAAAAAAAAAACATACAACCGAACTGAGAACCCCCTCCTTTTTTTGAAGTCGGTTAAAAATAAAATAACATTCACGACGAAAAAATAAACATCAGAGAAAAATAATAATATATATATGATCAAGCTAATAATAATATGCTTAATACTATTAGAGAGCCTTGAGGTACTCTTCGGCGCGTAAAACATCAGTCACGATTCAATGTATATTTAACCGACTTCCAAAAAAGGAGGAGGTTCTTTGTTCGACTGTATGTACTTACTTATTTTTTTGTCCACCGGTTACTTCTCCAATTGAGGACCGATTTAAAAAAAAAACTTTTTTTTATTTTAAAGAATATACCACTCCTGGGGGCCTATGATGGTTGCGTTTATCACGTGATAAATAAGTGACAAAGCATCTGTCCCTTGCACTCGCAATTGGTCAAAACGTGACGGATGCTTTGACACTTATTTATCACGTGATAAACGCAACCATCATAGGCCTAATGAGGTGGTCCCATTATAACCGAGTTGGGATCTGATGATGGGTTCCTAGGGAAATCGAGGGCAACCTTCAAATTTTAAATTAGGCACTCATAATGTTTTTCATATATTTTCTAAAGCTATTTAAGTATTTGCATATGGTAGTCATCATCTTCCTATGCTGAGCTGATGATGGAAGGTATAACTCCTTAACGGTTAAGAGTTAGGGGATAATTCAATCGAGATGCATGCAAACAAGACCTCTCCGATCACCTCGCCATAAGTATTTTATTAGGATCAAAACAGAAAAAAAAAATTAACAAAAAAAAAGAACTGACTCCAAAAAAACTGAAAAGCCAAAAATAACCCGTTCATGTACAGATTACATTTGAATCACTTTTTGAAGTCGGTGCCATAAATATCGGACAAAAATACTCGTAAATACCAAATGGTAAGTAATCATTAAAGGCTTAATGCGCCATCTTTTTTCATAGTAATAATTTAGTGGTTTGGCACCGACTTCGAAAGGCGATTCAAATGTAATCTGTACCTACATGAACGGGTTATTTTTGGCTTCTCAGTTTTTAGGGTTCCGTACCCAAAGGGTAAAAACGGGACCCTATTACTGAGACTTCGCTGTCCGTCCGTCCGTCCGTCCGTCCGTCCGTCCGTCCGTCCGTCCGTCCGTCCGTCCGTCTGTCACCAGGCTGTATCTCAACAACGGTGATAGCTAGACAGTTGAAATTTTCACAGATGATGTATTTCTATTGCCGCTATAACAACAAATACTAAAAATAAAATAAAATAAATATTTAAGGGGGGCTCCCATACAACAAACTTGTTATAGATTATATATATGTATACTTGTATAGGTACGGAACCCTTCATGCGCGAGTCGGGCTCGCACTTGCCCAATTTTTTTTTCAAGTCGGTTATTTTTTTGTTAAAATGTTTTTATTTATTCTAGAAACTAGTGTTAGAATTAGCCTGTATCGGAATAATTGCTAAATTTAAATAGTAGGCGCGATTTTGTTACAAACTGTGAAGCAAGTACCTAAGTGAAGCACTTTAGTGATATTGTTTAATGCAGAAATAGTATAGAAGTTACTGACTTTCTCACAAATGTAAGAGATAAGCACGCAGTGTATGTTTTTCACCATACGATAAATAAATAAGAAATATATTTTTTGGTATATGTAACGATACAAGCGTAGCCCAGTGTAGGATCACTGATTAATTATAAGGTTTTAATTTGTGTTTTTAATTAAGTAAATTCTTAGATGACGCTGCTTTTAAATCTTTTATATTTTCATAGCTAGTCGGTACCTACAATCAAATAAAAATAATTATTAAGTAAATTAATTTTACTATTTATTTATTGAAGTTCAGTATGTATTGTACATACATACTAGTCATTGATATTATGAGCACACATTATTGTTGATGTTTTAAATGTGTTGATATTTCCTTTAGGTTGTTCTGAAAACCAGGACAACAATATAATTGAAAGATGTAGTGCTTGATTCTGTGGATAGCTTAAGATCCCACAGCAAACCCTGCACCTTTATCAACCAAACGGCATACATTAACGCTTACGCAAACCTTTAGAATATCGCGTTGGTTTGCCAGTTATAATTCGGTCGCAATCCTTGACAATTGGCTGCAGTATCAAATTAACCGAACAAGAAATTGTAGTTATGTGCTCTTTATAGGCGTTATTTATCTGTTAAAACTTTATTCGTTATGTTATGGTCTTGAAGGGACTCAGGGAAGGAAGTACCTTCGTGATCATTAACGTAACACCACGTTCGAAACTTCGTAAATAAACACTTTTTTAATGCGAGTAAGTCCTGTTTTCTATAATAATGAGTGAAAACAGTATAAGATTAGTTTTATTTTTTTGTGTAAAGATTGGGAGCACATTGTTCTGATCTATTCAATACTACCTACGCCATCTTCCGGCATGAAATCAGGAATAGACTAGAAAGACAGGTCTAAGCTTCATCCGTTCAACATTCATTCAATCTTTCCATAACCTTATTGAGTGGGTCGTTAACTTGTTATAGAACCTGTGAGCCTTATCTTTGGAACCGTTGCTCGGTCGTTTATGGATGCAATGCAAGTGACTGCATCCATCCTACGCCTTAGATTTATCCTAAGGCTTAATTTGCATCAAAATGTAGGCAATGTTATAACAGAAAAACATAGAGAAAAAAAGAAAACATAAATAAAGAAAAACCTAGAATATAATGTCTAGGTATAATCACCAATCAATAAATGTCAACGTAGTAGCTGACTAACTGGCTAAGTTCGCACTTTATTCAGTCGTATTTGCCAAATCGACTCTTCAACTAGACTCTTACCAATTTTCTTATCCAAATCTATTGCAGCCTCATAACTACAAAACGACTGGATAGATTTGACCAATCTTGGTACAAGGATAGCTGTGATTATCCAGATATGGTTATAGGATACTTGTTCTCGAATAAGGTTATTGAAAATAGGAGGATTACGAGAATAAAATTGTGGGCATATACTAGTTTACTATATGACTCGATCGCTCAGCCCTTTCCTAAAGTATTTTTTATTTCAAAGGGCACTCCTCCGCTGAACTGGCGGTCTATAACTTAATTATGGGGCAGTAGATTTACGATACCGTCGTCAGGCGGGTGCGAGCTTCGTCCCATTAGCATCATTACCAATCATGGTTTCGTCATAAATGGATTACTTTATTTCCGTCTAGTTTTAATGACCACGAGACGGCTTTAAGTATGTGCAAGGAAAAGGTGTTAGAATGTTATTCTATACTATGTGTCACTATCTAGCAATTCGAGTGTTTCTGTTATCTTTCTCCTAAAATGATCTATATTTACTTAGGTACCGTAAGGTAAGGCTATTAGGAACCCAAGGGGTTATTTGGTTATAACTAATTAAAGGTTTCTAGTCCTAATTAATGGAGTTGCCCCAATATACATATATGTAAGTATTCCCATCGCATTGGTTGGAACAAATGACTTATACCTGACCTGGCAACATGTATATACCTAATATTCCAATTGTAAAAGAAATGGGCAGGGCATTGTGATGTTTAATACAAAAAATAATAATTGGGTTGCAAATAAAATAACATCACTTTTTCTAATAGTGATCGATGTTCTAACAATATAGCGATATTATAGCCATATGAGATTGATGAAAAATATATACTATATATCTTTCTAGAATTCTAGATGTCTGAATATGAAGTACCTAACTATGCCGCGGGAATACCAGAGTATTACACTTTTCGACCAAAATTCATTAATTGCAAGCTGTGCTTTCTGCTAATTACTATTCTGCTCATTTCTGTCTTTACGCATGAAAACGACCTCGGGAATAGTGCCAATCAGATGTGGGATGCAATCTAACTTATTCTGCGACCTCGTGCTTTGATTGCGTTAGTTGGTACCTACCTAAGATAGAAATTACCTAAGAGCGTCAGCGACCGCGCAGCACGAAAAGCGTGCTGTTGCCGTAAATGAATGCTAATCTTGTGGAAACTACCATTTGGAATCAGATCTACTTCAATTTAAACCTTTGTGCCAACTTGTGTGAGTACTGCCACAATGAGATCTGGTAAAAGGGTAAATAAACCAAATGAAGAAATAGGTCAAAATGTGATTACTTTTAAAGTGGTTCCAGACACCCTGTTTTTATTTTACCACCTTAAGAGTTATCTTTATAAATTTAATATTTTACTTTAATAATGCTATTTTGACTGGGACTGAATGCATCCAAATTATCATCCAAATAGGAAAAACCATATTCGCCAATAATTTTCTGGCTAAAAGTTAAAGTACAAATATCAGTCATACCTTCCTTACGGCCTTAGATTGCGAAGACAGAGCAGGAATTCTATAGTAAGCAAGGTTTCACAACCAACCTCCCCCTCCGCCCCACCTTGTTTTGTTTTCTCCCCTATTGCCGTCGTCACCCATTTGTAACGATTAAAATACCACCTTAAGATAGTTGTTTTTATAAACAGTAGGTAGGTAAATCCATACTTATACTTATATACTTATATACTTATACTTATATATTATAAATGCGAAAGTGTGTCTGTCTGTCTGTCTGTCTGTCTGTTACCTCTTCACGCTTCAACCGCTGAACCGACTTAGATGAAATTTGGTATGGAGATAGTTTGAGACCCGGGAAAGGACATAGGATACTTTTCATCCCGAATAAATTTAGTGTTCCCGTGGGATGAGCGGGTAACACCGCGGGGCACAGCTAGTTTTAAATATTTGCTTCTGTCTGTACCATTATTTGAATTTAAATGTTCTGGGGGAAAAATAATATAAACGTTCTAGCGGTTCCTATACGATACACATGTTTTTAGTTATGGCTTTTTTGGTTTTTGTTAATATTTAGGTAATCCTAAATTAATAAAAACCGGCCAAGAGCATGTCGGGCCACGCTCAGTGTAGGGTTCCGTAGTTGCTCATCCTTCACAACAGACTTAAGTTATGAGAAAGATTTCAAGCTCTATAAAAAGGTCGTGAACGCTAAAGTAACTGTAGTTACCTATTACCTTCTGGACGTCAACTTACGTCCTTTTAAGAAAATTATGAAATTTTGCGACAACTCAAAAACGGCTCAACCGATTTAGTTCAATATAGTTTTAATTGAAAGTACTTATAAGGCCTCATTTTCATGAATTTTTCCATAATTTTTTGATCTGTGGTTGAAATTTTAGGGGGGGGGACGCTATTTTTTTTATTTTCAGAACGAATATTTACAAAACTGCAGACTTTATCAAAAAATAATGTTTCGAGACCCCTATTATTTTTAAAAGACCTATTCAACGACACCCCACACACTAGTGTTGAAACGAAAAGAAAAATAGTGTGTGTGAGCTCCGACGCACGACTGGAGTTTACTCTTCAGGCCAGGCGCGCACTACGATTGTTTTTTAGTCGCGCCATAATTTTGTCGCAGAAAAGCGTACTTATGGGTTTATGAAAATCGTGGTGCGCGCACTCTCATATAAACCCATATCTTGCATTTAGGCGACAAAATTATCGCGCGAATAAAATCGTGGTGCGCGCCTGGCCTTAAGAACGATTATAAAATATATATATCTACTCAATACGTTTATTGCACATAATGGTTATACAGGTGGAAGTAAATAGTTTAAGTATCACATTATGTACCCTGTTGGGCGCTGCAAACAAGAACGAGAAGGTAGGTACTTACATAATATTAATATATACAGTAAAACTTATAATAATGTTAAATTTTTTTTTTACCCATATGCCTATCTTCCAAATATTTGGTTGGCTTGTAGAGAATGCCATTTGGCATCAAGCCCGCCATTTGTACAATTTGTGTATTTTGTGCAATAAAGTTTAAATAAATAAATTAGCTTTTAAATTATTTGATCTCTTTGTGATCTAGAAACTATTGCTTTGCCTAAGACTTGTTTTTAAATTGTAAATTAACTTTTAAGTTATTGGATATTCTTAGTCATGCCGATGCCGTATCGCCTGACTCAAATAAAAATCATAAAAAATTAGCTGTTAAGTTATTGGATCTCTTTAGGATGTTTTTATGTGATCTCACTTATTTTTGTAGGTAAATGTGTCAATACAAATTTATGAATGCATCTAGAACTAAAAACTTTTCATATATGCAGGAACTACAAAGTATAACTTTGTATTGTATGTATTTGTATAGGATTACAAACTAATAAACTAAATAAATAAAATGTTTATTCATTAGACTGCCGACACATTTTTTTATACTTCAATTACATCACACACATCACTTTTTTTATATTTTACTGGCAACAATGACAGTTTGCTTGCATGTAAATTTGTTTATTTCAAATGATTTTTACGTGTTATGCCAATATTTGAATTCAGTTTAATTCTGCCCAGATTTAACGTATTTTTTCAGCAGAAAGAAATTGTGACTGCAGTGAAGGGATTTTATCACCCATATATCTACAAGAGTGCCAAACAATGACAATGTTAAATAAGAGATCCACAGTGTTTAAGTATCGCCCCCGCTGTCCTTCCGAGATGAAGACCTATGAAATCGGGCTTATAGTATTCACCCCACGATATCAATATTATCCACTGCATAAAGAGATCTATTTTAGGTTCAACGCGAATGTTAGTAACATCTTCACTCCAGTTATTTGTTGTACAATTACTATTAAATGCTTACAAAATAAAATAGTTTATTCATTTACTTACTTGTTTTATTCAATCTATTAAAAACCAGACTGTGGTTTAGGAACTTAAATATTTTACAAGGAAAATTTACTTCCGATTCATTTTTAACAAATTGGAGAGATTATGAGTAGTAACTAAATAAGGAAGCGTGATGTAAAGCGCCCTCGAGCGGCTAGTTTAGAATAGAATAGAATAGAATACCTACTCTTTATTGCACACCTCAAGAAGAAAGAAATACAAATACAAATGAATACAAATGTTTAGTTACTACCCAACCAGCAAAAATGTCATATAAGCTAGGCCTTATATGTCTATTTAGTCGGGAAAAGGTAATGTTACAGTAGTCGTCGTGACGACATGTCGTATAGAAGCTGATTATATTACAATATGGCCTATATAGCAATTTTGTCAAATAGTCATGTCAAATAAACGTTTACACGACCTCGTAATGCGATAATTATGATACAGCACTGTAGAAATCACGAGATTACTTTTATACAGCTAATTGATGCTGTAGTAGTTTATTATATGTCTCCTTCATAACTAGAAGTAGTGTATACGTTTTTGATTATGCCATTTTACGACTAGTCATATTGTCAGCGCAATGGCAACGTTTATACAAAATATTCTGGTATAAAAGGAATTTAAATGACTTTTACTCTACAAAAAGTTGTGTAAATGCACTTTATCTTACTATTATTAGACTATCGACTAATAGATTTTATAATGATTTCTATAGAACAAATATTGATGTTAAAAGTTGCTTATACGATATCTATTTCAGCGAAGCCTGTTTTAGCGATAACTATGCGACTCATTATTTATTATGTCGTGTAAAAGTAGTTTATAGCTCTTGTATTAAACTATACGCTTTATTAAAATTTTAAAATTACTTTTACTTGTCTATAACTCTTAAAATAATATTATTGTGACTTTTAGAAAGCAGTCTTGGCGGTCATCATAGACCTACTTAAATTAATAAACATTGACTTATGAAATAATGATATGCACATCTACAATCCTACATACTTAACACAAAACAAATTAGAGTGCTTTTGTCTTTTTTACTAAGAACCCTAAAGCTTGCATCATGGCGGTAACTAGTCGAGTAATATAAGTAAGTTGTTATCCGAACAAGACTTTATGTCGCATACTGGTTGTGTTAGTGAAACGAGGGTGCTTAATGGCGCTTGCTGATCAATTTATTTGGTCGAAAAAAAAAATATTTACATAAATTATCACTTAAAACTCAAAATCACGAAGGGGCATTAAAAATTTATATACCAATTAGTATATGATTTGTCACTAAAATAAATTTGCAGGGAACTACCCAGTACTATTTCTATACACACAACATGGCACAAATTTCGTATATTTAACAAGTCTTAGGAAAACTACACTTTTTTGGAGTAGTAGGGCCTCGTGCAGGGTCCGTCCGGATTGTTACTACCGTCTTGCCTGCTAACCCACCGCCAAACAGCAATGTTCGCATTGTTGTGTTCCGGTGTGGGGGTAAGATAGCCGGTGAAATTACTAGCATAGAGGCATTCTATCTTCGTCCTCCGGGTAGGCAAGCACTTGTGACTCCTCTGGTGTTGCAGGTGTTTATGGGCGACGGTAATCGCTTTCCATCAGGCGATACGTTTGCTCGTTTGCCCCCTTTGACATAAAAAAAAATAAAAAAAAAAAACTTTAGTTTCCTCGACATTATATTTTTTTGATAAATTCTTTAAGCTTCTTTATGAGTTCAAAAAATTGAAAAAGTCGTATAAAGGCTGCCCCAACTCCGCTTTAGAACCAAATAATCGCTTAGTGATATATTCTAATAACAGTAAGTCGGCTATTAAGTCGAGTAATCGTCGTGAAAGAGATCACTATGATGCCAAATCAGAAATAGCGCCACTGTTATATCACTTCTACACAACATACCTGTTCTATAAGCCCTGTTTCGGTTGACTTTTACTCGACTTAATTACACTATAATTGTGCCCAAACCCCGTCGTATAAACTAGGACTCGACTGTTATACGACTATATGCTACGACTAACAGGTCACGCAGATACGTTGTCATGATGTTTATATGACCTGATTTTGCTGGTTGGGTACAGTCTGCAGTGCTACGGAAAAAAACCGTATCTTACTATGAAATCCATACAAAGATACGACCTTTCTACCGTAGTATCGCAATACCAATAATTGGACCAAAAACCACGTGAAACATACCCTGGACTAAAATTTGTTAGGCAACCCATATGCAATATATTTATTGACATATTAAATTAAATATAAAATACATTTCATCAAATAAACATCTCGATGAAGGTAATTTTATATCGGGATCTTAGTCTATAACGCTTAACGCACTGCTAAATTAAGAAGTCGTATTTTTACCCCGATCGTATACTGATATACGACTTTTTAAATTAGCACGGCAGATACGTTCGATTTTATACCCCATATTTTGCATACCCCGGGCTTATATATGAAAATCGATTCTTAAGGAGTAAACTCCAAAAAATTCACCCCCACTTTAGGTGTTCGAGAGGACCCGAAAAAAAAATTTTTTTTTATTGTACCGTTTTGTCGGCGTGGTACATACACATACTCATACCAAATTTCAGCTTTCTAGTACTAATGATCACGGAGCTAAGCCGCGGACGGACAGACGGACAGACGGACAGACGGACATGGCGAAACTATAAGGGTTCCTAGTTGACTACGGAACCCTAAAAATAGGGGATAAAACAGTCTACAATTTATTCTTCTAATAAAGCAGCCGGCATACCATAAATACGAGATTATGCGGAATTACCCCAGGTACCCTGAGAGCTAACGAGAAGTGCACAAATTATGCCATTATTACGTACGTATACTAATTGAGTGGGTCAAATTAGTGGATTTCTGCGTAATGCCGTCCAGATGAGAGACGTAGGCGCACCCGACGCCGCTGTCAGACGCGCGAGCTCCTTGCGTCACTCACCCGTGTTTTTGCCATTTAATATAAATGCTCTAGTCCTTTGACCTTTAAGTGTTTTATCTTAACAAGTATCTGCATGAAAATCTGACATATAGGTACTATTGCAAATGTCACATAATTCAGCGGAGTAATCTTTGGAATGGATGAATGCGACCGTCAAGTATTTTGAAAGTAAATATTTCTGTAGCAAATACTTTGCGAGGCTTTGCAAGAAGCAGGAGGTAACTTTACTCCACTCTACTTGTTGGCATTTTGTTATCGTTGTGTAACGCGGTATTGCTTTTCAAAAGGAATATTTAAAATCTTAACAGTCAATACATTTTAAATCCCAACGACATCCGATTCGAAGAAGATTACTTCGACGTGTTAAAGTTCTCACAACAGCCAGGCCTGTTTATGTAGATTTTATGTATCGGCTCGCTCTATAAAATAAATGCAAGTAAACAATCGAAGTGTGTTGTCGCTATTTGCACGTGGCAATAGCCTTATGCATTTATGCAGTGCTTTAGAATAAAATATGCAGTAATATCTGTAAGTGTACCTATGCTTGGGAAGTACCTATACTGATAGAGCAACCGGCATTTTCGTTGAAGTTCTTTGGTATAAATATAAATTAAGAAGAATGATATCTTTACTATTATAACATTCTATAATTGTATTGAAAATCACTTTACCTATAAAGCCCGACTACGGTAAATAAATGTTTGACGTGGACAAAGTTGCAGGCTTTTTGCATAATAAATACGTAATACAAAGGTTTTCTACCAATACTATGTTATTGTTGGAGTTAACAGCCCTATTATGAAAATAGGCTTATGGTCACGTCTACAAATGGTGCACAATGCTATTACACACTTTCATACAAAGGCTTTGTGTTAAGTCAATATAAGTATATTAAATCCAAAGAGCTATACTGTCATCTATGCCGTTTTTAAGGTTTACGGTATGATATATACCTAATAATAATACAATACAACATACCAGCCCGCTGCAGCGGGCCTATGATGGTTGCTTTTATCACACGATAAATAAGTGACAAAGCATCCATAACGTTTTCACAAGATGCGAGTGTGAGTGACAGATGCTTTGTCACTTATTTATCCCGTGATAAACGCAACCATCATAGGCCCCCAGTTAGGTACTCTTCCATGTTGCTACGCCGTTTACTTTGTACACGTGATACTGGCACCTCTGTCAGTGGCGTGGTGTCTGAAATATTCTTTGGCGAGCCGGAGCGGATTGGGCTTACTTTTCCATTAAGAGCAAGTAGTACAAAGGTGCTCAAGAGTGCCTCTAAATAGGCAAGCCGGTGGGAATTGAGTTCTATGGACGCCACGCCACTGGCACCTGTTGTGTACACACACGGCTTAAAGTCAACTTGTTAAGGTTGCTCGAGCAAGCTCGGGATTAGTCAGGATAGTCCTTTTCAATGTACACCAAGTTACTGCTAATATAATAATTATACTTGTCGGAACAATTATTGTACCTAACGGTTAGGTAACTACTGAATCACAAGGGCTTGCGATCTGTCAAAATGTTTAACGAGTACTTTTTTTATCAGTTTTTATTGACAAGTCTTGGTTACAAAATCAGGTGATTGTAAATGACGCATTTCTTGGATTTTCTAAATTTATGCACGCCCAGTCTATTTCGCTCAGTCTTAATCATCAAGGAAGGAGCATAGAAAATTTTGTGTAGATCTCGGGGATGTTCTAAACACATTAAGGTCAGGTTTCCACGGAAGCAAGGGTGCAAGCAATACATATTGTAGTATTTAATAATTCAAATGTCAAAAAACAAAGCTAGCAGGGCAAATAGATTACAAAGTAGACAGTTCTAATTTAAAATGTAGGTCTCATAATGTAGAAAATCCACCACAGTTCCAAGAGTGATTGTCCCATTGTGCTCGGCAGTATGATTTATGGGTGACGTGGGTTAGACCGATACAAAATGCTCCTTTTATCATACATTTATCTGTGCGTAATCCTGCGAGCTGCAGCCCGTGCCACTCTTTGTCCGGCGAATGTCATTTACTTATAATTTACTACTTGTCCCTTTGAAACGTCGCGTCGGTCTTGTACAGACCGTACCGCAGATTCTCTATGTTCGTGAGATGAAAAAATATTCGAATAATTTGATGATGTATTCGTGTGAAGACTTAGAAATCTTACCACTTATCGTAAATGATATAAGTATAAAAAAGTTACTGGCTGACCTGAATGTTGAGCAGTGCAGTTTTTCTTCCAGACAGTGTTCCCCTGTTAGAAAATGAAGCCCTGACTGTAATAAAAAGTTAATTTATTATACTCAGGGGGTCTATGATGGTTGCGTTTATCACGTGGTAAATAATTGACAAAGCATCTGTCACTAACACTCGCATTCAAAAGGTGACAGATGCTTTGTCGCTTATTTATCGCGTAATAAAAGCAACCATCATAGGCTCGGAGTTCTGAATAATTATTGTAACATTATCAGGTTTGGTGTAAGTTTTGCTTGACAGACTGAACTAATTTTATTCATTTACGAGTATTGGCTCTTAATAGTACCTATCCTAAAAGAACAAAATAGGCCCTGTGCATACCTATTTGCCTTTTGAAATATTTCAAAGGAAATATAGCATAACAAAGATTAAATTGACTTGGGATTAAGTTTTCAATCTGCTGCGCATTTTCAAAAGGCATTGAACGTAATGGCCATTCTTCGCGATCCAATGTTCAGAACACTGTGGGAGGTTGT
This sequence comes from Apotomis betuletana, assembly GCA_932273695.1. Classification (NCBI taxonomy): domain Eukaryota; kingdom Metazoa; phylum Arthropoda; class Insecta; order Lepidoptera; family Tortricidae; genus Apotomis; species Apotomis betuletana. The sequence continues at coordinate 10,025,650 of OW026309.1, read as the reverse complement.
ACAAATAACTGGCATGACTTAGCATTTGGTGCAAGCGTAGGCTGTGATCTCAAATATTAATTATATTTGCAGAAATCTCGCTGCGCAGGCCCATGTTGCAGGTCGCCCCAGATAAGGCGGCACGATAATGGGAAATGTTGGGATTAATCTTGATGTCTGTATGACGGATTTGCATCGCACATTTTATTAAGTAGTTGAGGTTGAGTTAGCTTACAAAACAATTTATTTTGTTTATTGAAGAACGGGCTGGTTATTTACCAACATCCTTTATTTCCCAAATGTTTCATTTAGTCAACTATGTTTGTCTTGAAACCGTAATTTATCTCTTACTTTTATAAGACAAGCCTTACCGAACGTATAGAGTTGTACACGAAGATAATGGTAAAATAAGATTCGGATACGTTTTTAATTTCAGAGAAACCCGTGAGTTGGAAAATTAAACAGGTTGCAAAAACCTTTGGGAAAAACAACAACACTTAAATGCAGTTATGTGCCTGTACTGTGAAACATAAATATAACCTGCTTTTTTTGAAAAGGAAGGAATGAAGTACAGCTGAATGCAGTTATGTGCCATGATAATTAGGATAGACCAAAGATAATTAGGTTAAGACCAAATAGTGACAGCTGATGATGAGAAACTTTAAGGTGTTATTAATGTCAAGCGTGGTTCTCCGGCGCATCCATCAAGTTGTAATCAGGCAGCCATCTCACTTCCTATATTCAAAGTGCAAAACAGCAATGAAGACTTTGGTATATTAATCATAAGCAAAGTGGGGTCAGCCAGGTGAACCTGCCGGCTCGCGCGCCTCTTCAACGTCGTCAAAGACGTCAGGCTAATGGGATTTCTGACGTATTTTAATTATAATTAAACAGGCACGCTTGATTATATGTACCTACGTGTAGGCATGTGTCTTATTTTTATGTCTATAGATCAGTGTCGACTAATTCAGGAACCTGGGAAGCAAGAGAGCCTACTCACGCGGTTAACGACCCTAGAAGCTGGCGAACATCAAATCGCCCCGGGATGATTTCTTCACGCGCATGGCGCGAATTATCTAGTGCGTTCATTATTATGATATTCAGACGTCCTCCGCATTTTGAAAGCACCGCGAAGTTTTAAATTAAATTAAATTAAAATTATTTATACTGTAACAAATAGTAAGTACAATATTACAAATGGCCGGCGTCTCCTTGTAAGTTATTAAATAACTTATTTATTTATTTATTTATTTAAACTTTATTGCACAAAATACATAAGTAAAAGTACAAATGGCGGACTTAATGCCATGAGGCATTCTCTACCAGTCAACCACAAGGTCAAACAGAGACATTATAGGTGCGGGAAGGGTGTACAACAATAGGTGTATACACACGATGCAAATGTAGACAAAAAAAAAAAAACACTAGTTACGTTGACAATAACTTGTGCCAGGAGTCCACCGCTCTTCCGTGTATACAAGTTAACAAGTACTATACAATTTTTAGTTATTAGGTCTAAATCTATACAATTTTATATTCTACTTAGCAAGTCTTTTACGGTAAGCGCAGTGAAGTTGTGGAATGAGTTGCCTTTGTCCCTTAGGAAGTCTCCATCTGTTGCATCACTTAAGATTAACTTGAAGAAATTGTGGCTATCCGATAACGTGTGAATTCATTGAATACTATATTTATTTACGCATTTATATGTATTATATGTATATATAATATATATCTTATAAATAGTAAAAATATATGTGTATTATTACTTACTTAGTTTATGTACTTATTATAGTTTTATTAAGTATAATATAGATATCTTGGTTGTACGCAGTGTAGTTTGCCTATTTTCTTCGAATACCCATTCCTTCAATTGCTCAAAGGTTAACTGGAAGAGATCCCTAATAGGGATAAGTTCGCCTTTGTACATATTTCATTTGTTATCAATCGTATTTATAACCAGTTGTTGTGTACAATAAAGCGTTTACATACATACATACATACATAATTATCATTTAAATTTTGTATATATGTATCTAAATGCGGGTGCGTGTGTGCGTGTGAGTATGTGTGTGTGCGTGTATGTGTATTTCTGTCTAGCCTGCGTATACCAGCAATTCCTCTATCTGATCATAATTTTTATCTTCCAACCATGTAGTTAATTTGATTTTTACCTCTCGCTGTAACAGTGGGTAAATATCAAGTTATTTATTTATAGTGTTGTATAGATGTGATGATTGTTTGTTATATTGTCTGCTAGCAAAAATGGTGTTTGTTTTTGGCAGATTCACGGCAATGTCTCTTCTTCGCTTTGTCATACGTATACGGTCAAAGGTTGTTGTTTTATGTTTTTTAAGAACAGAGGTCAATATATTATATATTAGTTTTCTCACTGAAAGCAGCTTGCAATTTTGGTATAACTTATCAGTTGAAAACAACATATTCTTAAAATACATTATTTTAAGTAGATTTCGCTGAGCTCTCTCTATGTCAATGAACCGAGTTTTAGCAGCACCTCCCCAAACCGGCAAACAGTAGGTCAAAACGGACTGCACCAGTGATATATATATCTCTTTTAACAAGTCTCTACTATGCCCTTGAGGACCTGTGACCACCCTTGGCACAACATGTCTCAAGTTTTTGAAAATCCATTTAAGTTTCCGTAGCCTTAGAATAACATATTCGACATGCTGGTACCAAGAGAGTCCCCGGTCTACAAAGACTCCCAGATACTTGGTACTATCAACTTTCAAAATAATGGGACAGGTGTTATTAGAGCAATTGCGTAAATTAGTGCAACAATTATGTATTTTGATGGCAAAGTCTTTATCAGGTTGATTATTGATGTATATACTGTGGCATATATAGTTTGTTTTAGAAGTGTTTAAGGTAAGAATATTGTTTCTAAGCCATTCACTGATCTTTGCCAGTCCAGCCTCCGTAGATTTCTGGACATCTTCCCAAGAGGTACCAGTGAAGACGATGGCAGTGTCATCGGCATACGAAAATATATTTGCATGAGGAATCTTCAGGTTGCAAAGGTCATTAATGTAAACCAAGAATAGCGTTGGACCCAGTACAGAACCTTGGGGTACTCCATACGTCACATCCATGTCCTCACTGATACGTCCATGATCTCCCAATTTTACCCTTTGCCTCCTATTAGTTAGATAGTCCCGGAATAGACGGAGTGGGGTATCTCTTATTCCCATTCTTTCCAGTTTGTGTAGCAGTATGGGGACAGAGACGGTGTCAAAAGCTTTTTTGATGTCTAGAAACACTGCGATGCATTTGGACCCATTATCAAGATGTTCAACTATGAGTGAGGTTAGCGCAGATACAGCATCTTCGGTGGATTTACCGGATCTAAAGCCGTACTGAGATGGAGATAATAGATTGTATTTATTTAAATAGTTTAGTAGTCTGGTATTTAATACTTTCTCCAATATCTTTGAAATTGCAGGTAGTACTGATATAGGCCTGTAATTATTGACATCGTCTCTGTCCCCACTTTTATAGACAGGTGTAATGATTGATTGTTTGAGTGGAGCCGGGAATATACCTGTGTCAAAACAAACATTTACAAAGTGTGTAATTATAGGAATGACCAATGGTTTTACACGTTTCAGGAAACTGGTCGAGATATTATCCCAGCCCGGTGCACTGTTACTCTTAAGATTCGATATTATAGTATGAATTTCGTCATGGTAAGTATGGGACAGCATAAAGGAGTTTGGCTGGGACTGAAGGTTCTGTAGGTATATAAGTTGTTCGTTTGTATCCGGTATAATATTCATCGCAAGCTGCTTGCCAATATTGGAGAAGTAATGGTTAATGTAGTTTGCGGAAGCAGAAGGAGATGATTTTATATATAGGAGTTCAGAGTTCAGACTTTTGTTTTTATTCGTGTATGTAATGTTTTTAATATTTTTCCATAATTGTTTACTGTTTGTAGAAGATTTACTTAAAAGCTCTCTTTCATAATTTCTTTTTAATTTTTTTATTAGTTTGGTGCAGTAATTTCTATATCTCTTGTACGTTACAATTAGTATTTCATTGAGTGGATCTTTATTTAATTGCTTTTGCATGTTATTACGATTTCGTATGCAGCGAAGAATTCCTGGTGTAATCCAGGGTTTTATGTTTCTGTATCGTTTAGGTATTGTTTTAATAGTTGTGTGGTTGTTTAACACTGTCGTTAACTCGTATATTAGACTATCTAAAATTGTGTTTGGGTCGGTACTGAACAAGAGGTTTCCCAGATTTTTATTTTTTAAATCCTCTAGAGCTGCTAAATATATATACCTACCATATATCCTACCATATTATAATCTATTTTTTCTCCAAAGTCCGGGTACTAGTCCGCAGGTTGTTTAAAAAAAAACAAAAGTGTTTGTTTATGACACCTATCTTTTAATATTATTATTCTGCCGTTCTCAGTTCAAAAACATAATATGTTTGTTTATTGATATAACCCGCATAACGATATGGTTTTCTGCGACGTAATATTGTTGTTAAACTCGGATTTCTAATTCAAGACCAAAAAAACTGCGACAGATACGTCACTGTCAAAATTGACAACATTTAAATGACATCTGAGTCTGTTTCTTAGCTTGCACAAAATGTTATGAATACCTCAAGTGTTACAAGTACAATACCAGATTTTGTACCAAACATCTCCGATGTTTAAGTTTTTATTGTCTCCTGTCATATTTATGTAATAATAAATATATTTAGTTATTTTGTTAAAACAAGGAGTTAAAGTTACCAATAAATAAATTATCTTAGTGTGCTTAAAAAAGAAAAAGGAACTTACTATTGTAAAAATATTTTATTGTATTGGCAACCTTGTGGTAGTTTTTTTGGTCTAGAATTAGAAATTGTAGTATAGTCTAGTCCTTGTTTGCTCAGCGAGCTGAACTAAAAGCATATGTTTATGGGCTCTTTTATGAAAATTAAATATAATGCAAATGCATGAAATGCCACTTTAATATGCAGCATCGTAATTGTAATGGTCCCGTCGTCGCTGACGCCTTATCGAGGATCGGTGCACAAACTATCCGATGCTATCTGCCTTGAACAATAAGCTATCCGTGACTACCGGCTACTTTTGGATTGCGCTCATTGAAATTTAATTTAAAATTTTTATCGATTATTTATAGATAATTGATTGTGCTGCGTTCTCAGTTCACCAAGTCGGGAGTTAACGTTTTGTTTGTGAAGTGACTTGACCTAGTGATAAATAAATAACAAAGCGCCTATAATTTTCCAACAATTGAGTGACTGCGAGAATGACTTTATGCCTTATCATTAAGCCCGTAGGAGATATATAGCATTTGTAAATGTTGTATCCGGATAAAGTCGTACTTTTAATGAGTTGAGATATACCGACCCGCGGACGACTGCGGACTAACCTGATAATGGTCACTTTATCACTAGATGTTAACGATTAGATACGCAGTTTATCCGTCGTTGCGATAGATCTGCTGAAGAAGAAGCCACAATTTGTAATTAGCTGAGCAAGCGAAGCGAGCGATGAGTCTCCGTGTTAGTTTGGCCAAAATGACTTTCGTATGTCCGGAGTTTTGGATGTCCATGTTTTAAAGTATTTATGCCCCTTTTCGACAGATATATGTGTGCGAGCGTGGCGACAGCTTCATCGTTTATCTATAATAGTGAGATGAACACGCCCATCATGAGCCGTTTTGTTCCCGAAATATCCTCGGATCTTCTCTCTCGATCGCGAACTGTATTACAACGGCACCGACAAAAGATATCTCTGGATATATCGACTTTTACATATTTATGACAGCCCCCAAGATATATTAGGTCCTAAAATTATGATCCCCTATTAAGGCGGTTCAAATATGCAAATTATAGATCGTAAAAGTTGCAACTTATGCTACTTTTTGATCACATGATGTACTTAAATGATGTAAAACAGCTTGATACTGTAGAATAACTTGTGCTAAGAGACACTTCGTTATGAGAATGTAATGCTTCAACTTCGACTTTCACAAGGAAATTAAGGCGTCATTTTGTAGCACTGTTTATGTTACAATTGTTACAATTGTGACCCAAAATGTGTAGGTATATTTCGTGACATGCGGCGCGGAGTGATTCGCCCTTGGTTATATTAGTACTGACAAAGTAAATCATCCGTTATACTCAATTATTTTGACTTACAGTCAAATGGTTAAAGCTGCCTGTCCACTGGAGCAGAGATGTGTAAAATGGACCAATTACATTCCTGAAATTTAAATACACTTCTTTCGGGCTTCACAATTAACGCAACCTGATTGGTTCATGGTCTCCTTTCCGGAGGCATGTCGGGACATAATTTTATTAGAAGCATGGATTTCAGTCCCATCCCAGGTTTGTTTTGCCGACTACCTCAGGTAATGCTAAACCCAGCCAAATGTGTATCACAGATAATTAACTACCGTCGTATACCTCGTCAGCACTTTCGAACAATCGTAGATAAGTGCAATAAAATGGTTCCATTGAATGGGCCGGTAGGTAGCATTAATTGATTCCCTCTGCAACGATAAGCGGCCAAATTCAACGTTTCTAATAGCATGTGTTCGAGAACTTGCTAATAAATGTTTACAGCGATGTATTTTATGATATTTCCTACCTCATTAAGATTAATGTACCTACTTTATTTTGATAGGCGTAAAAATTAAGAGGGCAAGTCACATCGCTTCAAGGTCAAAAAGCGCAAAACAAATATCAAAATTGAAGATATTGAGCCATACATCTCCTTTAAATTACTTACTGGTTTATGCAATCAAATGCAGTTTGAATAGTAAAAATCGATAATGGCCGTCAAATGGCCAGATAAAATCAAGTCATTGCTGCATTGGGGATATCGTATTCCCTCTTCGAATTAGGAGAAAGAGTTATCTGCGATCGACGCGTACGCACAATGTCCAATAAACCAGGCGATGCTATCTGTCGTTGTAAATGAATCAGAGCAGGTTGCGAGCTCATAGTCCTTGTAGACCGAGATCTAACGTCGGGAACCTTACTTGGTTGAGTGATAGCGGGAGTCTGCTGCTAGATACCGCTATGTAAAAAAAATATTTGTGAGAAGTTAATCGACAAGGGAAAAGTGTGCCAAATATATTTCGAAGCATACGGAAACACCAACTCCAATCATATAAAAAATATCCCATAAGGTCAGGTTGGGTAAGAGAAACACATTGGGGTAAGCGAAACACTTAAAATAAATCACATGTGGTAAATCCGATTTTTAGAAACAGTTCTAGGTAAAAAATAAATAAATGTCACTGTGGTTGGTCGTTTTATGTCTATTAAAGCTATAATATAATATAGAAATTATTCCAAAGTGTTGCACTTCCCCCATGTGTTTCTCTTACCCCCCCTGACCTTAATAATGTTTGAATGTCCAGCTATCCCTCTTTCAAAGATTGTCAAAATTCGTCCAGCGGTTTCGGCGTGATGAGCGGACAAAGATTTTTTACCAACAGATGGCGCTATATTAAGATTTTCCTGAAATAATGACCCGGATTTCCGGAAAACTGATTCTCAATACAATTTTAGAATTGTATATGTACTTGTATAGAAGTTTAAGTTAATATTTGTCATGGCCTAGTTCTTGTATAATTGGTTACATCCCTCCATAGTTAAGAATCAAGTAGCGGTATGGTATGGGTATAGGGTTACCAGATACAAATTTCAAAAGTCCTGACAAAATTCCTGATTTTCGGCCAAAATTCCTGACACGAAGTCCTGAAATTGTTTGATTTGTCAACGTTTGATTTATGTTTATATTGTAAAAAGATAATTACGATTATTTATAACTTACAATTTATAAAACTCCAAAGTACTTGTGGCTTTATCTTTTTTGTTGTTGTGATAAAAGTTTACAGTGTATAAAATTTTATGATTTCATTTCTTTGCCGAAAATTCCTGACATTTCCCTTTTCCGGCCGCATTCCTGACATATGTCTAAAATTCCTGACATGTCAGGAAAATTCCTGACATCTGGTCACCCTATATGGGTATGGCTAGTAGGTAGTTTGAATATTTACATATTGAGGATACTACTACCTATACAAAGGTATTTATTTACGTTAAAATTAGTATACAATTTGTGACCGCTTACAAATGTAAACTGTCGAGGTGCAGCGCTTGCGATGCGAGTCAAACATATGCAAAGGAAAACTTAATTGACACTAAGAACCCGGATCTCTTGGTATATTTAACCAGTAGTAGTAGCCAGTTAGTCGTTAGCAATGGGTAAAGACTAACTGGCTATTACTGCCTAGGCTAGGCTAGGTAACCTAATGAGGTTACATATATACTCGTATTTTCCTGGTTAATGTCGTCATATTTTGCCTATTTTCCTGAAGTTTGACAGATGTCCAAGTGTAAAAGAGCTGATTTCGCCATGTTTTGTTGATTCTTTCTTTTATAGTAATATCTTGCAGCGTGTCTCTCCTGTTTGTGTTATGAGATATAAAGGTATTAATTTTTTTTCTAGTATTACCTATACGTTATTTGGATTCAGAATCTACGATTAAGTAGTTTATTTTTACGTCATATAGTTTTTTAGAAATATTTTTTAAAACCCTCGATTGACATTTGGTTACATTCCGTATACCTTCGGAATTACACAACATTACTTTGGTCTATACCACGTGGGTCCTGTAACAGGAGCAAAAAATTAAAACATAGATTTTACTCGTCAAACTGAAAAACAGCTGTTCAGAAACTTAAAAAAATACTGTTTTCATATGTTCATTATTTCAAACAAAGTAAATAGCATTTTCAATGTACGCCGTCCAACATCGACATCGCCTTAGCATTGACATAGCTGTCACTTAATACATTATTTAATATACTCTATGGCTGTCACTTTACTCAATATCAAATGTTTCGCAATACATTGCTTCTTTGAATAAACTTTATTTTACAGGTTTAAAGTTATTTTTAAAAGTTGTTTAATAAATGTTGTTCAGTTTGAGGAGTAGGATCAATTTTTTTATTTATTGCTCCTGTTACAGGGCCCATCTTGTATATTGCATTAGTAACCTAACCAATCATCTTAAGAGATAAGTTTTTAATCGATTCGAAGCTTGTTTTCCGTATTTTGTTTATATTATGATGATAATTAAAGCAAAAATAGGTATACATTTACTTGTGAAATATTATGCTATCATTTTGTAAACTAGACATATCATAACGTATTTTACTCTCAGAAACATCGGTACATAAACGCAATTTTCCGTATAAATGCGTACCTATTAATCGATTTTAGAAAATAGTTTTTAATAAAAAGAGACAAGATATTTCTCCTAATCATTTTGGCAGAGTGGAAATAGTACGAAAGGCTTCTCCAGTGATATGCTAAGTCGCATCGGCATAAACATGGTAATAGCCCAGTAAAGCAATTTGCTGGCAGTAGCTTTCGGAGCACGTAAAAAGTAATCACTGACACAGATGGGTCATTTTCATTTTAGGTTACCATTTGGTTATTTTTTCTTGTCCCAACTCGAAAAGATTAAAAAAAAAAACTACGTATTACAGTATCGTAGATGTTAAGTGTTAATTATATTATTAACACATTTACCTACAGGTTGGAATAGGTTTTAATTGAGATATCTTTTATTTTGTACTCAAAATAATTAAATAAAAATACTACTTTTTTGGCGTTCCATACAAAAGAGCAATGTCCCACTTCCATTTTTACATGTAAAAATATCAATAAAAAATTATTTTTCTATGTAAGCATACATATATTTACCACTATCCATATCAGCATCGATGGTACTTTATTTTAATAATGTTATTAACAACGAAACAATAACAAACCAGGAGAAAATCGAATTTAACTACATGTCCCGCGTTTTTCGTCTTCTGTGTAACGTGTGTAACGCGAGCCAATAATTCGAAATTTTGAAGTAATTTCAACGCATCGTTAATTTATTTTGGTCTAGCAACATTGTAGGCTTCTACCAATCGACGAATGACAGCGTCGCCATATTGTTTTAGTTTGAGAACGGTGCAAACAGGTCGCACACGTGATTTTTCTTTCTGTTTTTTATAAGTGTAACGTGAATTTAAGAAGTAAGTACACATAAATAACATAAAAACTTTTGTGAATCGCATAGTCATATTATTAACGATAAAATACAAATGGCAGTATTCGTAAAATGTCGTACAATGTCTCTGTAATTTGGCGAAGGTTATGTTGATACCGCGAAATTTGAATGTTCAGTGTAACGTTGCTGTTACACACAATTCTGTGTTACAGTGTGTTACGTAACAAAAAACGGTAAAGCTGCATGCACGACGGACAAAACTATTATTGCAAGCTTTTATTTTTTTGACAGATTTAACGAAAAATACGTTTATTGAATTAAAATTTTATCGCAGCGTATGTACTCGTCCTTCCGGTTAATATTTGCTCATTTTACGATGTCTACGATTTATTGCTTACGTTACGAGAAGAAAATACAACAGTGTGAACAACCCTTTATTAATATTTGTTACACACGAAATTTATTCTACGTAACGGAACGATTTTTTTTTGTGTGTAACTTTTGTGTTACGTACACCTAAAATGAAAATGACCCAGATACGAGCACGGTATTTGTAGTTGGTGACGTTTTGTCAGGTCTGGACGGGTTAACAGGCACACAACTGGGACAAAATTCGACGGGAATAATGACATTTGTCTGAGAGATTTCAACTCTAGTATAATGTCATCTGTCTTGAGTGATGTGTTGTATTCGAAGTAGCCGTAATGATATTTTCGGACGTATTTAATTAAAATAAAATGCTTTCTAATTACAGTGCGTGAGCTGTCAGAATGAAATTCACGTTTTATATCTGTCTCGCTCGTTCTAACGCGATCAGATAAGAATATTAGGTATCTCAGTTTTCACCCAAACTGTCTGTTCAGCAATATGTCGAATTTTGATGTTTTGAATTTGGAGCAATTGAACAAAGGAGATATAATGCAGCTCAATTAGCAAAACACTCTGTCCATTACTCGTGTAATATTACAATACTCGTTTGTGATATCTGTCTGTTACCCGTAAAAGCTATACTTATCGGTAAATTGGCGATATCGCAAAAGCCTCCTCATCGAATTGGGGCATTTAGACCCATGCCGCCTAGCCTAACGAACGGTTACAAAGCATCGTCGCTGGCAAATGATCCCCATAAATGTCATAAAAAAGTATATATCGTCGGTCGAGCTTTAAAAATAAAAACAAGCGAAATGATAGATCGACTTACAATGTTGCCGTAAACATTACGAAATTGCATCTAAATAACCTAATCGGAATAAACTCGACGTTTTATTCCTTCTTTTGCAGACGTCCGTAATCATTTGAAGCCGGCTGATGAGGAATGAGATAAATTCTCGACTGTCGTGTCCGTAATATATGGAAGCGTAATTTCCTCGCGCACGGTGGGTATACTGGGCATTAAATAATATGTACCAATGGTACCAGATCGGTCAGTTGCGGTACGTGGGAGCGTGGAAGGGTACCCCATCACCGCGACATTAGGTACCGATTTACTTCGTCACGCACGATTACGACCGCACCTGGGAACCTGGCATTAGATGCAGGCTAGGAGTAAATAAAAAATACGTAATTAGGGTTGCCGTGCGATAATTATTTACGCAGCTGCCTGTATTGTGTATAAAGATGAGAATGTTTGAAGAGTCTAGGGGAAAACGATGCTGAGAGTCAATTGTTTTTTACCGTGGATACTTACATATTTGACACTGACCAAACAAAAATTTTGAAATCGGTACTGCCGTTTGGCATGACGAGGTCGCAAATAAACAAAAAAAAATGATATAAGGCTATTTAAGGGTTATGGTCATATAGCTATTCCTCCTTCCTATTAACTTTTATACATGTAATAGTAAAAATTATATATTTTTTATATCCTTATCAAAGTTCTGGCAGTTCTGGTGACGTTAATTTTACGTAAACTGTTTAGACGTAGGCACTTGTGGAGATTTACATCTATCATAAAATTTTCATTTTAACCTGATGACAAATGTAAGGGGTAAGTGAAACAGGTGAAGCGCCGTTGTTACTATTGGTACCTAAAAACGATGCTAAATAAAGGTTTGTATTGTTGACAACCCGATATAAACAGCGGACGAGTGCATTAAACAAGAGCGATCGGAAACCGTCCGCCACCGCGGTGGCGACTTGTTTACGATCCTATGGACAGTGATAAATAAAGATGGGTTCCTTCCCTCGGAGATCGCCGGGAAACGTGCACGTTGAGACAAATCATCCGACGTGCCACTATGCTGCTAGGTTACTTAGCTTTGACTATTTAAGGCTAATGGTCATAAACCTAAACCTCCTTACTTCTATATTCACTTTGTAAATAAATAAGCAAAGTCAATCAAACGAATTTATTAAGGTTATATGACTGAGACTAACTAGAAAGTACGCCCTTTCAAACAAAAAATGCTTTTTCCAAATCTGTTCTTCCGTTTTTGAGTAATCGGGAATAATACGTAGAATAGACACTTTTTTACAAGAAATAATCGACCTCAATGATCGAAATGGGTATGTATTATTATTTTGTTATATCTTCTCAAAAAGCGCTAAATTAATTTTCATAACATTCATATAGGACCACCTCTGAAGTAGGTATGATCTTCCAAACTATACCGAATAATAGGTCTATACGTTATAGATAGGTTAGGTAGATTAAAATGTAGATTTAAAGTATATAGATTTAACAAAAATAAAATGAAGTAAAAAAAATAGGTCCGGCTAGGTCGTGGGTAATTTAGTTTTTAGATCCGAGCTGAGTATACTTTAGAAGAAACAAGTCCTTGTTAGGAGCCACTTCCCTGCACCGTCGTCTTCGTCGCAGCAGTCGCAGTAGAACGCGGCGAACATGCGCAGCAGGCTGAAGGGTCTAATACCCTTCTAGGTTCGGGCTAGGTTAGATCTAGCCGTCCTGGTAGTCTGGGTAGGGCAGACTAGCTTCAGCTTGGTCTTGACGTAGTCTTGTAACGTCAGAATAGGACTCGGTAGACTCGGGATAGATATTGCGGGCCCCGGGATAGGCATCGGTGGCCCTAGGATTGGTCTTGCAGGCCCCGGTATTGATAAAATTGGCGGAATGATCGCATAACATGCATACAAAATAAAACCGGCTAAGAGCATGTCGGGCCACGCTCAGTGTAGGGTTCCGTAGTTGCCCATCCTTCACAGGTTTAAATCACGAGAAAGATTTCAAGCTCTATAAAAAAGGTCGTAAACGCCAATGTAACTGTAATGTAATTGCTTATTACCTTCTGGATGTTATCGATTATACGCGCCAGATTGAGCGGAATGTTTTAATGCAGTATATGGCACTTAAGTAATATGTATATAACGTTCGAATTATAAGGACACCCCCCGACAATTAGGTACGTCCTTTTAAAGACAATTATGAAATTTTGCGATACTCAAAAACGGCTCAACCGATTTTATTCAATATAGTTTTAATTCAAAGTACTCAAACGAACACTGCAGGATCCTGCTCCCAAAATCTCCATAACGACCGGTTATGAGCCGTCGTCATCCAACGGCTCCCGCTATCCAGATCAGATCCTCGGCCTTCTCTCGGTACGTAGTCACCACTCAAAACCTTTAAGAAACAACGGTCATCGGCTCTAGGAGCAACATGCCCCGCCTACCTGGATTCGTTGTTCCTCACTCTATGGAGCTAATTTAAGTCTAAGTGTCATTACCATGTTAATACACAAGGGTGCATTGCATTTATTGCCCTATTACCTCTGATAATCGACTGAGGCCACCTCTCCATAGGTAATTATTCTTTAGCCTTAGCCGCGGCGTTAGTAAAGTCTTAATTAAGTTTCTTAGCTATATGTGCGTCTACATCGATTGGTCCATTGACGTTGTGAAGGTTTATTTCTTTCGTAAGTTCCTTAGCAAGATGCGTATCCTTTAAGTTACAACGACTGATTTTAAGGAGATAGGTTAATGCCAAGAGGATTTTATTTAATGAATTTTACGTACCTACCCATAAGACCTTGTGTAATAAGATTCATATTCCCTTTAACTGATTTTAATAACAATCGTTCGTGTTATATTGAGAAAGTTTAGAGTAAGGTTTTATATAGGTATACGTTTTACTTCTAGGTTATTAATATTATCATTCGTTTTAGTTATTAGTTAAATAACTGAATTCTTTTACAGCCATAATTATTGAAAGGTATAATGTAATAAGTATTTGTCAGGTAATCATTAATTTTATAGGATTTTTGGAAAACTCACCCGCCACATTAGTTTAGTTTTACGATAATTCCGAAAGTACTCAAACTGTTCATGGAAAAAATAAATTATTGCAACATCATCGTTTCCCATTACAATAAATAAATAATTTGGCTGTAGATTTTATGGTAAATAAAATCAAACTAAAATAAAAATTGTTTCGAAAAAATTGCCGGTTGTTTTAGTTACTTGCACTGAAGAGACGCGCCATACAAAGTATGAAGATGAAGTAGTTATACGTTAACATCTTGGATGTCTGCCTTCACATTCTCATTAAATATTCTGAGATAGCCTTTGGTCAGATTCATCAATCATTATAGGTACTCAATATTGATGGGCGTAGACATCTCCCGGCTTATACATATTTAAATTTCACGTCCGGCACAAAGCACGTGCCTTCGGTCATTTTTATGGACATGTAAAGATTCGTTTCTTCTTTATTTTTGAATAACATATTTCGATATTCCTGATACGGTATGACTGTTTATTTTGTAGCAAAACGGCTTTTTAAATGAGGCTTTAGGAACTACTCGTATAAGTACATTTAATAGTTCAAGTTTACAGAAAGTTATTATTCTCATCTCATTGTTCAAGATATTTCTCAAAACTTATACTTATTTTATGCATTACAGAAAAATCCTCTTATAGGTACTCCATTAATTTAAGTGTTCTAGTTAAATGCGTGTTTATGTTTGTATATCTTATTAAATTTTATTTTGAAATTAAATATCTCGTTTTATCATAAGTACTTTAATAAGCATCTTCGTTTCACCTGTCCTCGAGTCTTGTGTATCTGCCCGTACTTAATGAAATATTTATTTACATAACACTGAAAACTGAGTCGCATTGAATGGTCTCGCGGCCCGTTTGTTGTCGACCGCTGGTTTGTTGTAGTGCAGTACCCTTGCCATGAGTTTACAGTGACCGTTCTCGTTAGCGACTGCGTAAACGATTTGTATGGAGAATTGCAGTTCTACAAAGTAACCGCTAGGGGCGCTGTACTATTCTCCATACAAATCCTCTTCGCAGTCGCTAGCGAGTACGGTCACGTTATCTCATGGTAAGGGTACAGAATGCTCGGGCTTGGGTGCTTGTGAGCAGCGAGCGGCGGTGCCTACGCGCACTAAGCCACCACCGTCGTCGTGTTGCACGACTTCTGCTACCACGAGTCAGTTATCAGTTACAATGGGGAACGTGGGCCAAGACCAAGACCCCGCTTTAGAGGGATTCCGTGACAAATTTAATAAATGGCTTTGCGACGTCGTAAATTTCAAAGGCGTGCTGTAGATAAAAGATAGACTTAGGAACGTTTGTGCTCTGCGAGAAGACGACAACGACATTCTGAATCTACAACGTTTGTAAACTGCCGTATTCAAATGAACTTAGTTTGATATATAATGATTACGATAGCATAATTATTCTCGGGCACACTCTGTTTCCGGCTGTTACTTTTAAATATCCGGAGAAGCAAATCTGAGAGGAACAGGAATTTTGCGAAATGCAAGTTTAGAAGACTCTCACATCGAACTAACTCCTGTCATTTAGTTTTTCTTCGAACTTGTAGGTGTGATATGTCTCTTGAAAGTTAAATAAAAATACAGTGTGCATGTCACGATCGGTTTATTGCATCGCAGAATGCTTGAGAGAGCGCGCGTGTGAGTGGCGCGCGCAATCGGAGCGCGGCGGTATCGACGCGCGCTCGCCGGCCGTAGCGCGCGCACTCCGCCACCACCGTCGTGTTGCACGATTCCTGCAACCACGAGCAAGTAAGATAGGTACATGGAACTGACAGAGATTAAGAAGAAGGAGATTCCATGACAAATTGAAATGGCTTTCTGAGGAAGTGATTTCGACGGCGTGCGGCAAAAGATTGACCTAATAAAATTAGGTCAATCAGGTCCTTACAAACTGTGAATTCTATGAAAGTTTGCGCATTTATTTATTTATTTATTTATTAAACTTATTTACACAGCATAACAGATAACCAAGGCACTGTGAAATTATAAATAATAATAATAATAATATAACAATGATCTACAAACATTTGAAAAACATACATTAACGAAATCAATTATACATTACAAATTCAAACTGAAGACAGACGGACATCCATCCTCTCACAGAACTTCAAACATTCATCACACAATAATGCCCATCTGCTCACAAATACGTCACACTCACACTCCGGGGCTGATGCGAGGAGATTGTTCAAGAGGCGTAAAGCGCGGACTAGCGGAGATTCTCTTCGAGACACCGTGCGCGACGTCGGCACCGCCAGCAAGGCGGCAGCAATAACAATAGCGCGAGGGTTTGAACTCCAAATCTTATGAAAAATTAATATTCAAAAGTGTGTTACCTTGTAATGATTAAGCTGAACTTCACTGAAGGGCGCAGGCCAGCCCAGAAAGCTAGCAGAACCAATGCTAGCCAGGGGATAGTGGTTGAACGCCGTAAGCACCCTCCTCGTCAACATGAAGCTCTTGCTATATGACCCCGTCGGACTAATAATAGCTGATCTCACTATATGCCGCACTAATTTCGGCACTGCCAAATCTTTACCACATCTTCGTTTATAAATCTCATTCCATTCTTTATCAGTATTCTTAAAATCTATGACTTCGTTATTTATCCTATTTTCATCGTCAACTAATTCTATTTCATCTAAATATTCTGCTTCTTGAATCCGTACGTCATCTCGTTTGATATAAATTTTGCTCTTATCAGAGCTTAGTTTCTTAGCTTTATATTTCTCCACTCCTTGCATGTAGTCGAAGAAAAATGCATTTTGTATCAAAATCGCTGAGTTTTGAGATGGATCCCAACCGTAAATAACTAGACGACTAAGAAGTTCAGACCACGTAAAGGCCTGTTTCGGTAATACTATTTCGTCCACATCTAATGGAACGATATATTCCGATTCTCTTATATTTCTGTACAAACAATCATTATAAGTAATGATATGATCCCTTCTTCGCTGCCACAATGATCTCTCCAGCTTATGTTTAATAGGAACATGGAATAATCTAATGTAACCTTGGTCTCGGTAGTAGAAGAGGACATTTTCACATTCTTTAGTTATGCTGTCTACATACATGTCTATCATGTCGACGCCAAGTATTTTGTTGGTTTCAATCCACTCGATTAAATTATGTGATACGTCCGTCTCAAATTTCATATCTTTTACACAAATAGTGAAAGTTCTGTTATACCTTACTTTGTTAAAATTTCCGGGATGAGAGGGTTTTAATGCAAATGCATTGGTGGGATCATCACAGGGCTGAGTCACGATGGACACGGTCGATGGACCGTTCAGGAGTTCTGTCAGAGGACAGGATAAGAGCAAAGGTGTCTCGATGTCAGATGTCGTTGAATCCCATTCATGCCACCATATTTCCAATGGCTTGGCAGCAACGACTTCTACAGATTCTTCATATGGATCCAGAGAACGTGTTTGGCAGAATAGTGGCACCTCCGTAGAAATATTCCGACCTGTCGACAAACAAACAAGACTATAATTATTGTCTTGACAATTATAGTCTCATATTTATATCTTAGCTTAATATTAAAGTTTAATAAAAACGACTCAGACTGGTCTAGCAAAGCCAAACCAATGCATAAATAAAACCAAAGCGGAAACATTACAGTACCGGTGGAGCAGATAGCCTGCTATTATTTATTTCCTATTGAGAAAGCTATTACTGATATAATAGTGATTTAGTCGTGTCGAGTCATTTCCTAAGGCAAACGGCGCAGCGGTGCTTTCAAGGAACTGTCATTACAACGGTGCTTCAATTGCAGCCTTTTCTGAACAGGATGGGATGGCATGCTTCCCACTCGGGGCGAGTAGAATTTCAAATCAATTTTACCCATTAAAATGTCTTTTTGCTTTCCCTTGTAGCTTGAACACCTACGTGCGCTCGTCGTCGTTAGTTAAGGCTCATAATTTACAAGTGAAGTGGGATGTTATCTCTAAACCTAAACATAACGAGTGCGTGCGGAGTAAGTGTGAATTTCACCTACGCAAAGAACGATTTAGTTAAATAGCAGGGTTGCACATTTGTTGACTGACAGTTCGTGAAAAGTAGCTGTATAAGTTATTTTGGTCATACTATCGAATGGAGTTACTAAGTTGTAAGCAACTTTTGTCTAATAATTACGAAATAAAATAAACCGATACAATTTTAATGAAGGTGGCATGTTCTGCTATCATTCACAACCTGATTGCCGATATGAAGAACCCATTGCTGTTGCATTTATAGCGTCTTCGATGGAACACATATTGATGGGAATAAGGAAAATTAATAGACAAGACCATGGATAAAGAAATTTAATCTTTATTAATCGATCTGATCTGCTAAAATGGTCATCAGGGAGAAAGAGAGAGTATGAATCTGTCCTCTTTCAATAAACGAGAGGCGGTTATCTCGGGAAGGAATGTACACGACGTTCGCGCCCGTCCCGGCTGACAAATGACCGCGCGC
Source organism: Apotomis betuletana (assembly GCA_932273695.1). Classification (NCBI taxonomy): domain Eukaryota; kingdom Metazoa; phylum Arthropoda; class Insecta; order Lepidoptera; family Tortricidae; genus Apotomis; species Apotomis betuletana. Next base: position 10,006,896 of record OW026309.1, on the reverse strand, counting down.
TTATCGCCCTCACCGCGTGCTGTGTCGTGTACTCGCACTTTTACCCGACACTTTGTTCTCTATACAGATGCATTTACTCACTTGAACAAACAGTAAACTATATACCCATCCAGAAGAGAAACGCACGAAGTCGAAAAACGGACGCATCCGAATTCGATCTTGGCACGTTTCTTATGAAACAGAATTTAGACCCAACCAGAATTGAACATGATTTTCTTTTGTTGTGGGACGATGTATGCCGGCTAAAGAAATGCACTTACGCAAATACTATTGCGATGTTTCAGACACCATTTAAATTGTAGCATATTCTCTGACCTTTTTAAGAGCGTCGATAAAATTAAAAGACGTTTATTGAGATTTAAATGTGCACTTAGCGGCAACAGATTTAAATGAGATCGGCAGTCATTGAGCGAACGCCGTGAGGGCTAACTAGTTTTAAAGTAGTGTTTATATTAACAAGCTTAGCAGTGATTAAGTTATAAAATAAAATTAATCGTAATTTTTACAAGCCTCAGATTAATTAGTTGTTTTTTTTTGTCCCTGTTAAGTTTACGTTGAGTTTAACCAGGTTACGCGACAGTAGCGACAGCAAATAACACTAATGTTTTTAAGCGTTTAGAGTAAAACAAATAATAATAAGTATATTTAGTGCTGTTTACCTATTAAAAAGACGTCTAAAAGTAACATGTTTACCTTAGTTATATTATTTTTATTTTTGCACAGGATTTCGCTGGTTTCAGCGAAAAAAGACAATTACTTAGTCACGATAAACTCCCGTGGCCTTATCTCGGAAGGAATAATTATGGCGTCGTTTTATCAACCGTCGAGATTTAGCCGATGTCTTTATTAGTGTAGATTGTGCACTTGTTCAAGGAACACATTATTTAAAGGCTTTATCTAGATACTGCTTGTTTACACGCCTTATTTAAGCCAGTTACGCGTAGGCTTGGGGTAAAATTTTCGACCATAAACTTTTATATAGTTACAACATAATAGTTTAAAGAGTATACATTTTGTAACAACTTTCACTCTTATTATACTATGCACACACGGTTTAGTAACCTATAAAAATCAAGTAAGTATATTATTACACGGTAAAAATATTACATGAGGACGTTATTATATCAGGATTATCGGGGTTGGTACCTACTTAATGCAAATATGTCTATCGATAGGATACTTAAGTCTTTTAAAAGGTAAAAAGATGAGCGTGCGCGATAGTTCAGCAGTAGCTTAAAATTTGCAAAAAGACGTCCATTCGAATACTATAGGTAAAGCCTGACCAGAAATATATGAGGATTGTCAAAAGGGCGCTATTTATAAGATTTATATGGCAACAATTTTGCAACCAATCGAAACCGCACTATAATGACGATAGTTTAAATACCTGTCAGTTCCTCCCCATAACCTCGTAATATCATTTAATGGAATGCACTCTTTTCCTGGCTGTTTTTCGTGTAGTAAACACATGTACACTTTATTTATAATCTTACGTTCACGATTGTGAATGGTTTTCGGCATTTTCTTTGGTTAATTTTCAATATTTGTCTTTTAAAGAGATCACCACGAATGACAGTGACATTGTTGACAAACGATCATAAAATCATTGCTAGTGTAAGAAATTAGTTCCAGTAAAATTCCGCAATATGGCGCATCCTCATATATTTCTGGTCAGGCTTTACATGTTTTTTATCTCTGAGCTTCTACAGCGTGTAAAGTCGCCGTCAATGGAACTTGCTAACTATGTAAACAAACCACCATATTGAAATTGTCTCTGAATGATGAATTTACTAGTGATGAGCAAGACTCTTACTTACTCCTTTACTTATGTCAAACTATATCGAATAATAAAATAGAGAAATCAAAAACTTTACGGGGTCTTAGTATAGGCATTTATTAATTAATATATTGCACCGTAAATTATTAAAAAAATCAAACTTTTTCCATATAAAATAATTCAGCACGCAATGTATTTGTTTGTTGACACTTAACATCGTGGTGTGACAACTGTCACTAGTAATAACTACGCCACATGGTATAATAATATTAGACCATGCTACGCCATACATTGCTGCTCAGATTTGTTTTTTAAATTAATTACGCTATAGCAGTTAGCGCTAAATTAATAATTGTTATAAATATCAGATTGTAGCACCAAAATCTCCGTCTGGCTTCAATTTGCGGTTATATCAAATATACACGCTGTATATTCAATCCATATTGGTATTATCGTTAAGTCTATTCCTTATTTTTTTATTTCTAGTTTCACTATAGTCGGACAAAAGTATTCGCAATAAGGTTGAAATCCGTCTAGCAGGTCTGACGTGATGCGTCTACGAATAGTTTTTCCAGCCATCTAACGTCTCACCATACCATCTAACCTTACGAATTCCGACCATTTTTGACCTTCGGCGGCTCGCCCAAAAGGGCGAGCCGCGACAGTCACCAGCAGTGCAAAGGGTCCCTCGGGGCCCGCAAGCAAAGAGGTATAAAAAAAAAAAAAAAAAACCATTTTTGACACTTAAATACTTGGATATGTAGTTATGACCATCACTGAGGGTTATAAGTTACCTACTTTATATTACTCGCCAACAGTTAGGGTATAAGAATAGGATAGATTTATTATGCAGTAAACATTACAAAATTACTTTTTAGGGTTCCGTACCTCAAAAGGAAAAAACGGAACCCTTATAGGATCACTTTGTTGTCCGTCTGTCCGTCCGTCTGTCAAGACCCTTTTTCTCAGGAACGCGTGGAGGTATGAAGCTGAAATTTATATCAATTACTCAGGTCTACTGTCCCTTGAAGCTGTGAAAAAATCAAACTTCTAAGCCAACGCAATCAAAAGATACAGCCGTTTATGCCGCAAATTTTCGACACTTGCAAGGGAATCAAAACCTACAGGGTGCTTCCCGTGAACTCAGAATCTTGAAATTTGGTACGAAGCAACGTCTTATAGCATAGATAAAGGAATAATTACGAAAACCATAAATTTTTTTTTTAATACCTATACAGCCGTTTATGCCGCAAATTTTCGACACTTGCAAGGGAATCAAAACCTACAGGGTGCTTCCCGTGAACTCAGAATCTTGAAATTTGGTACGAAGCAACGTCTTATAGCATAGATAAAGGAATAATTACGAAAACCATAATATTTTTTTTTAATACCTAACTTTGCACCTAATTTATATGGGGCGCTATACATACCAGGTGCAAACTTAACTTAACCACTTAGGGATGGAAAGTGTTTGTACGGAACCCTCGGTGCGCGAGTCCGACTCGCACTTGGCCGGTTTTTTCTTCTTGGCAAAGTTATCTTCTAGTCTATGTATACGGTAATAATGTTCTAAAGTTGTATACGTAAGTAACCAATTTTATATTTCCAATGACCGATTCAGGAAAACTGTTATCGCGCTCTCCTGCACTCACAATCACGTTTTCCTGATATACAATCACTACATATTATAAAGCAAAGTCGCTTCCAGCTGTCTGTCTGTCTATCTGTCCCTATGTATGCTTAGATCTTTAAAACTACGGAACGGATTTTGATGTTTTTTTTAATAGATAGAGTGATTCCAGCGGAAGGTTTAATGTATTTCATGCATGATTTTTATCAGCATTGGACCCGTGCGAAGCCGGGGCGGGTCGCTAGTTTATTATATAGAAATCTCTTATTAATAGTACGTCGGAGTATTGGCGCGTGTCCTCGCCGCCCAAAATGTATGTATGTAAACACTTTATTGTACATAAAAACAAGAAAAACACATTATAAAAGAATAAGCATGTACAAAGGCGAACTTATCCCTTTAAGGGATCAAGATGATTGGACGGTTTAAAAAAAATGGTACAGGGAGCTGCTGATCATTCAAAGATGGTTAAGAAGGTTTAGATATTTTCACCAGACTACGGTAAAGTAAAAAAATGCAGGCTCCTTCTAGTTTACAATAAATATGCAAAAGCAATATGTTGAAGCCGTCACCCCGCGGAAAGTAATTGTGGCGAGAGCTCGGGGCGGCGCGTGCGCTGCGCTCCATAATTGCTGAATTTGCTTTTAATTATTTTCTTTCGCTTGACGTTTTGCTGCGTTTAAAAGCGGTGTTTACATTAACTTACGTACTCGTAAATTGTTTATTTCGTTTACTTGAGTCATGCGTTGTAATTTATTTGTACCATGTTACGCTCTAGGTACTTTATTTTTTGAACAAATGAGCTAGCCGTATATTTTACTGTGCCCATCCAAGAGATGATGGACCCATAAAGAATCGAAGAAACTCGTAATTTTTTGTAAGCTCACGTATGTATTCAAAGAAATTTTGATGTTTATTCTATACATTTTTGCAATTGCTCCTAAAATTTAGGCATTCGTTTCCTGCTTGTAAAAGTCGTTTTTTTTTTCTGTAAAAAGAGTGGTTTTATGTTAAAAACATATGAGATCTATTAATAAATTGTAAGTATGTAGTTATTTTCATTCCTTTTTTAGGGTTCCGTACCCAAAGGGTAAAAACGGGACCCTATTACTGAGACTTCGCTGCCCGTCCGTCCGTCCGTCCGTCCGTCCGTCCGTCCGTCCATCCGTCTGTCACTAGGCTGTATCTCAAGAACGGTGATAGCTAGACAGTTGAAATTTTCACAGATGATGATGAAATAAAATAAGATAAATATTTAAGGGGGGCTCCCATACAACAAACTTGTTTTAGAACCCTTCATGCGTGAGTCGGACTCGCACTTGCCCAATTTTTATGTCATAGGGGGCAAACGAGCAAACGAATCGTCTGATGGAAAGCGATTACCGTCGCCCATAGACACCTGCAACACTAGAGGAGTCACAAGTGCGGCGCCGACCTTTCAGGTGGGAGTTTTCTTGAAGGTTTGAAGGTCGTATCGGTCCGGAAATACGGCAAGCGACAAATTCATTCCACAATGCAGTCGTGCGGAGCAGGAATTTTCTAGAAAAACGCACAGTTGTGGACTGCCAACTATCTAAATGTTGAGGATGAAGGATTGTCGCGTACAAAGATGGCGGAAAGAGGCGGCAGGAATCAATCCGACAATTCCTCGGGGCACTCCTCGTTATATAAGCGATAAACGAGAGAGGCTACATCTTTACGCAGCGCCAAGGAGTCAAGCCGATTTGAAATTCGCTGGCAGCCGACGATACGAGTCGCTCTCCATTGAATGCGGTCTAGAGGGAGAAACTGGTACTTGGGCGCCCTAGCCCACAGGTGAAATCAGTATTCCATGTTCATCGAATGTAATTCAATTATTCACCCACTTCTCGATAAAGCGTTGATATTCTGCAGTTATAATATGATTATCATGGCTACGGTACGAATTAACTGCAAACAAAATTGCATTGTTACTTTGTAACCTTTTGTAACAAATTACAATTCAAATATGGCAGCAGAGAAAGAACAAGACCATAAGAAAATCCGGCCAAATACGAGTCTGACGCGCATACGAAGGGTTCTGTATAAAAATAGACTTTGTAAATGCCGTCTTATATAGCATCACATTCCTTGGATGCGATCATTTTTTACTTTAAATTATTTTGTTTTTATTGTTTGTTCTATATAATAGCAGTTAAAGTACCTAATGCAGGTTGTGAAAAAAATTAAAGAATATTTCTTACGCTTAACACGTCAATATGCAAGATTTTATGCCTATCTAATTTGTACCCTTACATTTGATAAATAAGTTATATAATGAAAAAGCTTATCTCTCATATAATACTAGTATTACATGAGTATTACGATTACGCTTTTCTTCTTTTCGCTTGATGGGTTAAACAAAATGAAGGGCCCCGTAACAGACGGACGAACGGATAGATTGATAGCGAAACCTTATTGACACTACTCGGCATAGTAGTTTCAAAGTTTGTAGTGCACCTGCCTATTAAGCCGGCGGTCCTGGGGTCGAATCCCGGCCGGGGCAAATATTTGTGTGAAAAACTCGAATATTTGTTCCTGGGTCATGGATGATATCTATATAAGATTTATATTTAATGTATATCGTCGTCTAGTACCCATAGTACAAGGTTTGCTCAGTCTAGGACTAGGTTGATTTGTGTAAGATTGTCCCATAAAAAAATAAGAATAAAAATCACAATGACACACTGTGGTTACAGAACTCTAAAAAGGGCGCAGGTGGTTGATTACATAATTATGAGATTTTTTATTCTTCTTGGTTTGGTCGTTAAATATGGTAGAACAAAGGTGAAAAACGTCCAGTATGCTGATGTCTAAGCTTTGAATTATTCATGGCTAAATGGGCATTCGTTTCAATTAAGTTTCGCTAGATAAGTGTGGGCAAGTGTACAACGCTAATAATGCTACAGTAGAAGTATGGTCAGTATATTCACTTCTCTCTACGATTTTGTATTCTTATGTACATCGTTTGCTTGCTATGGATATATTGAATAATTAAGACAATGTTAAATTGAATGAAGTTTTAAACTTTTAATCCCACTAAACAAAAAGCTGCTTTCAACTGTTGCTCTATTATGAAGGAAAGGGGAGGGAAACATAAAATAAAGATGACTATGGAAACCTTATCATTAATTAGTGTAAGATTTATATTATTCTGGTCTGTGCTAACTTTAGTACCGTAAAACTACCCAACTTTAGTCTAGTCCTCACAACTATGTAACTCGTTAATATTATGTCTATTATTACGAATAAACTCTAAGGTGAACACCATAATTAAACAAACTTAAATAAAAGCATATAAAATCACTGATAGAATATGGATTTTGATAAAAATAAAAGAGTTTTGTTTTGGACCATAGTTGGATGATTGGACTACAGTTGGGTAGTTTTACGCTACTTACCTAAGTATTACTAGATAAGTATTGGAAAACTTTACTGCTTTACTACTGGATACTGCTAAAAATAAACGAATATTTATACTTTAATGTGTACTAGCAGTTACCCCGTAAGGTAGCAAGCACACTTAATGAATTCGCAACTTTCGTGTGAGCAAATATACTGACTATAATATTTGTATTGTGCCAAAGCCCTGTCAACTGCGGCATCTTGGCATGTTAACGAGGCTCAAGAAAAAAATTATATTCATGTTACCTACCCACTTAATTATTGTAATAGAATATTTGTTACTAGCTAACATTTTTTATGGACCTATTTAGATGTTTTATTAATACAGGTTCTACATTGTTAAAATTCGTAATAAGATACGCATATTTCCAACCAACGCCAATTGGATATCTTATTAACCATTTCTTGTTTTATAGTGAGACGAATTTATAATATAGTAATTATGGACTGCTAAGTTTAATTGGGATGGGATACGCTTAAGTAGCTTACTCTTAGTTTTAGTGCTTATACTTGGAATCCAATTAAATAATGCAATCATCAGCATTGCAGTGCATTGCATATATGCGTGGGCATTTACGCGTTTTATTACAGTTATAAACTTTACTAGAAAGGTGTAGCTTTCATCTGCGTTTTTTTTTAACCGTAGTCTTATAAAACGTGTCTAATAACCATCTATCCGTGCACCATAATCGGCTAAAATCCGTCCAGTCGTTTTGTCGTGATGAGAACTAGAAATATCTACCAAGATACAAACCGTCGTATCGCATGCATCGCACTGTTAAGATTTTTCATGAAATAATGACCCCCTCCATAGAAAACTGATTTTCGATTCAATTTTATAATGATATTAAGATGTGTCGAATAATTTGACTTAACACGTTGAACGCCACGTGGCCCACATGTGGGCCTTCTGAGTCCACCCATTTGGGCCCCTTGTAAACACGAAAATCGTCAAAAATCGCTTTATGGTTTTATGTTACTAATTGATTAGAAATATGATATTTGGTACTCCTAGTTTAAAACTCTAGGTATTTTAGACCAGGAACAGGTGATAATTAAACATGGCACACATGTGACCTCCGTGGCCTTAACGGAAAGAAATACGTGATTCCTTCCGCGGCGGCCGCGTTGTCAGTCGGGCGGCTCACCCCGCGTCCCGCGTACTTTACCTACTCGGATTGTTCCAAATTCGCTACGATGATCTTAAAATCCAAGAAATTATCTAAATACGAAGTTTGAGTCAAATCATTAAAAGCCGTTTTGGAGATATCGATGGCAAATATATATATAGAAATATACAAGAATTGGTCGCTTAAAGTAATAGGATATCCGTAAATAGGTTCAAGCGAATTTCCAAAACTACTGAATAGATGTTTTACTGTCTTCACAAAATACATTAAGCTTAGCCTGGAGCAATATACATATAAACTTATCTCCATAATAGTTGTATGTCGGAAACAAAAGTTATCGTCAAATAACAAAAGTAACTGCGGACGAAGTCAAGAGCACCAGCCAGTAGTTAATATAATTATGTATAAACAACACAAAAATGCTCGTAGGTGAGTTTAATCAGGACTAATTAGGAATAAAAAGGTTAAAAAACATACTACTAGCTGAGTTATATAGTCGGAATATTTACTTAATTTGGTCAACTTCAGCACAATTGTACCATAGTGGCGAAAATCGTAAAAAAAATCCAAGTATTTTGCATTACGCGACAACCAAGTCGACTAAATTGTTCTGCAGGGCCGCGCGGCTCACCGCTATCGTTTTTGCACGGTATCTGTACTGTGTGGCCTGTAAAAAATGTTTGAAGTCTGAACGGGCGAAGGTTCACCTGTGACCCCGTGGCCTGAACAGTACAGTACACGATCACTCACATGTGTCCCCAGCGGCTTGAATGGAACATCAGGCTTTTTTTGGCGTTCAACGTGTTACGGGCATACACTTCCGACTCGCGCGTGTGTTTTCTAGATGAATTATATCGATATAATTTGCGGCAAACTCGCTCCGTGATCGCCTTGTGCGTGATCGCAAGTTGCAAGTGTCAGTCTCTAACAATATCGAAGAACATACAATACAACGAACGTGCCAAAACAATTTTGGAGAGTGTAGCGAGATGTGAGTTTCTCGCTACCAATAAAGTTGTAAAACATTTAGCGTAGATGCTAAACCCTCCTTGTTTTGCCAGGAAAGTATCTGAGAAGCGGTAAGGAAATGCGATTATAATGTGTTAGTTTAATCCGTACGAGTACAGTTACCTCGCTGTTTCTTGCCAAACAACACATGGTGCCAAAACATTGTGGATACATGTTCTAATAGTTAGCACGATATTCTAATAAGGTAACCTTACCTATGCTAAAAGGGTCGATTGCAAAAAAATTGTACATGCATATTAGTTAAGGGCTTTAATTAAAACAAAACTTAATTGATTCCTTTGCGTGACGAAAGTTACCCATACATTTTGTATGACTAACTTTCGTCATGTCATCGTGATTTTTTGTTAACTAAGCTTTTAACTATACATTTTTTTTGCAATCGACCCAAAAATAAACCGACGATCAGTCAGCCTGGTGATGTTCGCGTTAATCACAGATAAGTGACAAGGCATCTGTCACGTTCTGATAGGTATGGAAGTGCCAGACTGAAGCATACTTTATCTTTTATTTGTCGCTCGAACGCAATAATAATAGGCTAGCTGGTCAAAATCGAAAGAAACCGATAAACGGATTTAGGATAATTTATGTCCAGTCCACGTCGGTATGCTGACACGATGATGTCATATATCCATTCGCAACCGACAGCCCTATTGTGAAACAACGTACGTATTTGATTTTGTTAGAGTAGAACACTTGTACGTAATGTACCTACAGATAGAATAGAATAGAATAGAATAGAATAGAATAGAATAGAATAGAATAGAATAGAATAGAATAGAATAGAATAGAATAGAATAGAATAGAATAGAATAGAATAGAATAGAATAGAATAGAATAGAATAGAATAGAATAGAATAGAATAGAATAGAATAGAATAGAATAGAATATCTTTATTTGTGCATAAAATGTGGTACAATAGATGATAATATACATTTAGAGGTTTCACACAATTTACCAGTATCTGGCATGCATCAAAATTAAAAATCAACATGGGTAACCACTTTAAATTTTATTACAATAACAAATACCCAAATCAACGGCAAGTAACTGGACAACAGTAGGTCTTTGGATACAACATGCTAAGCAGCCTGTATAACGAAAAGGTTTCTTGTACAAAGAGAGGTAGAATTATTTTTCACTATAATAGTTAAGTACAAGAATAAAAACCTCGAAAAATATACACAGCGTCTTTGATGAGCTTCCATTAGGGTAGGATATGTTGTAATGTAGGTATTGCAGGTATAGCGAACACATACCTCGGAAAATAGCCAGTATCCGCACGTACGGTTGCGACGCTCGCTGATCGTAGTACGCCGAGTACAGCGACACTCCGGTGCCTTCCACCCGCTGCCAAGAGCCCTCTTGTGAAGTGTTTTGAGGCCAAGTTCGATTCTGAAAAGAAAAAAACAAAACTTACTGTAGTATCTTTGAATAGAGTAAGTAAGTAACTAGTATGTCCAATACTTTAATTTATTATGGATACTAATTGTGTCGTAAGAATGTCACAACTGTCTGAAGTGTTTTTCTCTGTTTAAATACCTAAAGGGAAAAGCTGTGTTAATGGCGCTGCTTTCGTTGACCATTTGTTAATACGATGAATTTATACATATTATCTTTCACAGGCGATACTGGTCTATAAACTCCATTCCACATTCTCTACTAAAAATAAACCGAAGACAAAAACTCATGATGGATAGCATATATCTTAGAATGCTAATATTTCCCATTTATATCTAGCGCTGGTAACAAAACCGGGTTAAATATAACAATTTGTACATAAAGTATCGTTAGCTACCATTATGGTTAATGATTCCAGAGCATTCATTTTTTGCGTTCAATTCTATGTTAACCCATAAAAACGGAATAGCAGTAATCGGTTTATAATGCGAATAAAGTGTAGCAATTAAATATAGCCAGCCGACAATCTTTATGAATATTGAACGAACCTTTGCTTTTTAATTGTAAATTACAAAAGTTCACAAGGCTATTTTGGTGCACTTATAAGACTAATCTATATATATAAATGCAAGTGTCCTGACTGACTGACTGACTCATCAACGCAGAGCCGAAACTACAAATGCTAGAGAGTTGAAATTTGCACAGTAGGTTGCATTTATAAAGTGTACAAGAGATAAGAAGCGATTTTGAAAAATTCAACCCCTAAGGGGGTTAAAAAGGGGATGAAAGGTTGTATGGGGTACAAGTTTTTTTTTAAGCTAGGAACTTGAAACTTCGTAAAAAGGTATCAAAATAAAATGGAAGAAAAGTAATTTCAGCGATTTTGAAAATTCATCCCCCAAGGTGGTAAAATAGGGGTTGAAAGTTTGTATGGAGATCAAATATTTTTTTGAGTGCGGGACTTGAATCTTTGTATAAAGGCATACTATTAGAATACAAGAAAAGTAATTTCAGCGTTTTCAAAAATTCATCCCCTAAAAGGGTTAAAAAGGGGTTGAAAGTTTAAATCCATTACAAATTTTTTGAAACTTCTTATAAAGGCATATATAAGGATAAAAAAATTACATTAATTGATTGTTATTAAAAATTCAACCTCTAAGGGGGTTAAAAAGGGGATGAAAGTTTGTCTTGGGGTTCAAATTTAATTTTAAGCTAGGAACTTGAAACTTCGTAAAAAGGTATCAAAATAAAATGGAAGAAAAGTAATTTCAGCGATTTTGAAAATTCATCCCCCAAGGTGGTAAAATAGGGGTTGAAAGTTTGTATGGAGATCAAATATTTTTTTGAGTGCGGGACTTGAATCTTTGTATAAAGGCATACTATTAGAATACAAGAAAAGTAATTTCAGCGTTTTCAAAAATTCATCCCCTAAAAGGGTTAAAAAGGGGTTGAAAGTATGTATGACGATCAAAAACTTTTATGAGTGCGGGACTTGAAACTTTACATAAAAGCATATTATAAAAATACAAGAAAAGTAATTTCAGCGTTTTTGAAAATTCAGCCCAGAAGGTGGTGAAAAAGGGGTTGAAAATTAGTATGAAAATCAATTTTTTTTTTTATTGCGGGTTTTTAAACTTTGTTTACAGGCATTTAATTAAAATACAAGAAAAGGAATTTAAGCGTTTTCGAAAATTCTACCCCTGAGGGGGTTAAAAAGGGGTTGAAAGTTTGTATAAAGATCAAAAAAAAATTTATAGTGCGGGATTTGAAACTTTATATAAAAGCATATTAATAAAAAAGTTTCTTAGTCATTTCAGCGTTTTTGAAAATTCAGCCCCGAAGGTGGTGAAAAAGGGGTTGAAAGTTTGTATGAAGATCAAACATTTTTTTGAGTGCGGGACTTGAAACTTTATATAAAAGCATATTATAAAAATACAAGAAAAATAATTTCAGCGTTTTTGAAAATTCAGCCCCGAAGGTGGTGAAAAAGGGGTTGAAAGTTTGTATGAAGATCAAACATTTTTTTGAGTGCGGGACTTGAAACTTTATATAAAAGCATATTATAAAAATACAAGAAAAATAATTTCAGCGTTTTTGAAAATTCAGCCCAGAAGGTGGTGAAAAAGGGGTTGAAAAGTAGTATGAAGATCAAATTTTTTTTTAATTGCGGGTTTTTAAACTTTGTTTACAGGCATTTAATTAAAATACAAGAAAAGGAATTTAAGCGTTTTCGAAAATTCTACCCCTGAGGGGGTTAAAAAGGGGTTGAAAGTTTGTATAAAGATCAATTTTTTTTTTGAGTGCGGGATTTGAAACTTTGTATAAAGGCATATAATTAGAATACAAGAAAAAATATTTCAGCGTTTTTGAAAATTCTACCCCTAAGGGGGTTAAAAAGAGGATGAAAGGTTGTATCGGGTATAAATTGTATTTTAAGTTAGGAATAAGAAACTTTGTAAAAAGGTAATTTTATTAAAAGATAAGAAAACTCATTACAGCGTTTTTGAAAATTAAGCCCTGAAGGTGGTGAAAAAGGGGTTGAAAATTTGTATGTAGATCAAACATTTTTTTGAGTGCGGTACTTGAAACTTTGTGTAAAGGCATTATTATTTGAATCAAAGAATTTATAAACGTCGTTCTTATACTCATCGAATTTAGTAAAGCTATTCGTTCGTAGATGTACCTGATTTTATAATGATACCGCGTAATAAGAGCAAATTAGCCGAATAAAAAGGCCAAGAGCGAGTCGGACTCGCGTACGAAGGGTTCGTTACTATTTCGTAAACAATTGCAAAAAAAGCACGTTAAGCAATTTCAACATTACTTAGATCTGAAAATAATAAAGATGTAAAATTTTCAAGATAAAGGTTCCACGCGGACGAAGTCGCGGGCAACAGCTAGTTAGGTTATAATTTACCGTTTGGTATATTTTATAGAATCATAGATAAAGTTATATGGATAAATTTAGTCAACGAAATAACATAAGTTTACACAATAAATAAAAGAGAAACAAAATGACATTCATTGCTAAAAAGAATTCAACAATCGTTAAGTACGACAAAATTTTCAATTATAAAAAATGTGTTAAAGGTAGAGTGGCAAATTGTCAATGCAATAATTGGTACCGATGCCAATTTGATAAAACGTAATTGGCAATTTTTTGCGGTACTCGCCTCCGGCTCCAAATAACGAGACCCCTCGAACAAGAAAATTCGTTAAAAACGTTTCTTTTCTGTCCAAGTTAAAATTGCATACATCAAGGATCAGGTTATAATGGTCGTCTGGATTTGTGGAAACATTAATTGCGTGACATCACGCAGTTTTCGGCGTATCGAGTTGATACTTGTTTTATTTTTGTTTCGCTTCGTACATTAAGTTTTTTTTGCTGCTATTATAATTGACGATATAATTTGTTCACACGGCCCCAAATTGCGTTGCATTATGTTTTCGCAAAACATGAACTGGGTTCATTAACTCTAAGCGATTATCGTGAATTTAATGTGATTCTGGATAGGTTTATAAGTGTCGTCCTCATATTAGAATAAGTATTTCATTTCATAAAATATTATTTTCGTAGAAAACTTACATCATGAAGCAGAAACTTTTTCAAGACTTATGAGAAAATCATTGAGAAAAAGTCGATAATAATTATCATGTACATGCAGATTTCATTCAGATTCAGAACCTATGACGGAGGGGAGGGTCATGACAATTATGACCACCATGATGAATGCTAGTGCTGGGTTTAGGTCAAACGTCTTTTTCGTGACCCTTGACTTGACTTGTATCCCCTTAAATGATCGATATTGAAAATAATAAATAACAGTTTACAGGTTCTCAAATTAACTGTATGTTTTATTTTCTTGTTTTTTGTACGATGTTACAGACGACAGTTACGATACGTATTGATTTTGATGATTCTTTTTTTGTTTCAAGAATCATCTTCAGAGGTCCATCCATATAAATTATATCGACAAAAACAAAATATACTCATTTCGTCCGTAGATATCGGTTATTTTTTGTGAAAAAGTAATTATTTCTAAACTTTATCGCCCTGCCGAGTCAAGTTTCCGCGTGGGGCACCAACTTCGTGGGAATGCAGCGAACGAATCGACTTATGCAAATTGCGAGGGATACCATGCGCTCGGGCGCTTTAAATCAGGGCTTTACAACCTTTGGCTCTTCCTAGACCATTAATAACCATCTACGAGGTTACTAATACTAGTAAATCTTCGTTTAACGTTAAGTACCGCATAAATACTAATAATAGGCATGCATGGAAGAAGAGAAGCTGTCGTAAAATTCTGTAAGTGCGTAATAATATTCCGCTTCAGCAATGCTGCAAAACTAATATTTTCTTTTGGCGCATTCTGATTGGTTATTTGAATGTCATTGTGTGGCGATTCACATGATCTCGTCATGTGCCCGCCATCATATAAACATATATCATCATCGTGATACTCACATCATCATTATCATCATCGAATTTAAGACATATTAGCATCATACGTCATCAAGCTCATACTAAAATTATCATTTACTAGATATAGGCAATACAAATGCAAAATATGAGTAATAGTGTGAATGTTTGCGGAAGCAAATAAAACCATTCCTATAACTAAAACATGCTACCACTTTAAAAATAGCAAGTTGATATTCACAAATTGACAACAGAGGAGTTGAGCTTTATTTAGACCAAATAAGAATCAAAATCCCATATACAACGCTTGGAGGGCGGGGGCTAGGTCACGTGACGTGTCGGGAATGTCGCGAATGACGCGAAAGTCGTTGAAGTCTGGAAAGTCTGGATAGTCTGAAAAGTCTAGAATATCTGGAATGTCGGGAGATATTGGTTATAAATAGGCAACGGCTTAATGGACGGGGATTCTTTTTGTTTGGGACTTCGTCCGAGTAACATTGTTTTCTGGCAGTTAAGGTATTAAAATTAATTCTAAGGGGAATTTCTATTGGGGTTTTGATTGTCTTTGAAACTATATTTGCCTATTGAAATTTAGTGGGGTTTCTGTTGTTTTAAAGGATATTAAGCTTAGTCACATGCCAGAAATAGTGTTTTGGTACATGGTTACCAGGTGAAAGATATTTAACCTTGCGGCTGTTAAACGAATATCTTTCGGACTCTTCTAGTTTTATCCGAATTAGGCGATTCGGACACTAGCCATATATAAGTGCAGTGAATAGCCTACGAGTGTGGATAGTTTTGTTTGGTGAAAGCGAGGACCACACGTGATGGACATGCGGGCCTTTCCGCGCTCGCTGAAGCCAAACGGACCTCCAGGCTCGGTCTCATAAACTATATATTTATATATCTGCTTATATACACATATTAGGGCAAGCTACTCCATGTTTCCGGCGTCTCATTAGCCACATGGGGGGGGCTTAATTACACTGATGATAGTCACATCCTCGGGTTAATCTCCCGAACTTACAGTTTAGCTTAGTTAGGCCCCATACACGTTTAAATATAAATATGAGACCTAGGTCTCTAGTGTTCTTTGTATTAGCTAGGGAACAGGGTTTAGCGATAGGTACACCTTAATAGGAACATTAGGACGGGGATCTTTACCTACTGAGCAATCGGTCAATCGTCATTAACTAGCATAACATTTATTCAAATTATTTTAACCTTGTTAGGTATAGTGGTTAAGAGGTTGAACTATTAAATTCTTAAGTGGTTATGACCCGGGAAGTTAGTAGGGGAAGAACAGAGTCTAGTGGCGGTTTGTAAAGATTGGGAATAGGGAACCAGTTATTTAGGCCAACCAGATATTTAACACCTAAATTAAAGGAATAATTAATTAGAACTTACCGATTATGATTTAAAGTAATGAACCTTTGGTATAGCTTAAGCGATAGAATGGCATCACTGAGGTAAAGTTGAGTCAGTTGGCAGTAGATAATCGCTTTTTCAATGAACAGAAGTAATTTTAAACTTTATTATAATTTTGATAAGGAAATTGTGGATCGTTGTATAGTGTGGAAATACAAAGCATTCCTAAGACTGGATGTGGAGAATCTGAAGTGTAAATTGCTAAGAAAAGCCGGGGACTTATGGATAGCAATAATGAAAGTTATTCGTTCCCGTATTTACATCACAGATTCCAGAATTGAATTAATTTATATCACAGGGCGTAAAAGAATTCCCTTATCAGAATAAGTCAGTCGAAAGTTGAAAGATACTTCGAACAGGTACAATAGTCTTCATGATTTCAAGGATATACTACAATTATGAATATGGTCAAACGAAAACCCAGTTCTAGAACTCATTAGAAGGGTTCAAACCTACTAGGAAGGAGTAGTGTATTAGACTTCTTACAAATACAATTATAACTTTATTTTTCTGAATTATAATAGTTTTACAACCATCACATATGTTTATCTAGTTAAATAGGTAGGTAAAATCCTTAAAATAGGCCTTGTGTAGTTAACGTAAAGAAGCCTGCGCCAAAAGGCTTCCCCAAAAAGATGGATCCTTGACACTATGCCGTAGGCTAGGACGTCATGCATAGATGTGATGAGATCCCACAGTGGTTTGTTCAGTTTAGAATAGGTGCGGAGTTCCCCATCCTCTAGCTGAACGCTTTAATTCGATTTGCTTCTCAGGAATAGATAGGTAGAGCGTTCAGTGACACTCTCCGCGCACTCAGGGTGGTAGGGGATAATTAACAAAAATTTATATTTATTTCTTTTCACAATAGAGATACCTTCTCCGTTATACTATAATCTAGTCCTTACTAGTTTTTTTTTATTGTGGTGATTATAGCAACTTACTACTTATTGTATAGGTCTAATCCACCTCAGATTGTCCTACTATAACTTATTTAAGGGATGTATACCATCTTCCCAGATTAGATTATAATAACAAAAATTACTTAATTTTTGTCAAGTATGAAAACTTAAGATTAATTAAAGTCATAATAAAATCTCATAGGTTCTGTAACTTCCATCTATATATAGATTGGTAATGAAGTATAGTTTCATATTGTACTTAGACATTTGATTTCTAATCATCCTGGAGTAAGAACAAGCAATTTTAAAAACTAAATTACCCTTCATTTCGGAATCCTAATAATATTTGGTTTGATTCACATACTGATCTTTATTGTTACATGGAGTAATCTAGTAAAACTATACCTAACTATGGATTAGATGAATTTTATAGAATTAAATAATATTTTTATAAGAGTATTTATAATATTTCATATTGAATCTTGCTATAGGAACTATGGATATTCTTGTTGGCTGGACTTCTTGGGAAGTAATAAGTTTATATTATGAGGATAGATACAATTAAATTAAGTTAGAAATTTAATTAGTATAAGGAACCTAGGTAGCAGTAGGATACGAGAAGCTTGCATTAAATAATTAAGAGAATACACATTTATTTGGAAATACATAGTAGCATAGCACAGTATATAGGTACGGAAGCACTTAGCGACACATCACGGTTAAATTTCCCTTTAAAGAAACTGAGTTACTACTTCAACGTAGGTTCCTACCATCTAGACTTTCACACGGTTTTACTGATCACATTTGGCCATTAGTTAATAAGAAATGTTCAAGCTCAATTGTTATGAAGATCTTTTCATATCTAGGTTTGGTTAGTTGTAGGTTCTGGAAGGCTAGGTAGTCGTTGTAGGAGTAGAGTTTAGTGGCGAGGGTGAAGCGGGTGTAGAACCTGTATCTTTAGTTTAGGCGTAGATACATTTCAGTAGGTGCATTTTCATAGTATTTAATAGGTAGCTCGTCGTTGATACATTACAAGTTGGTGCTCGTTCCCAGGATGTATTTATTTAGCAGATGGTCTTGATAATCATTACGATTGGTGGTCCCGTGACTCAGGATAGCTCTAAAGTAAAGTAGGCTTCAGATGCAGCATTACAATTGGTGCCGTGACCAGGATAGGATCAGTCCGGGACTGTTGAGGTCGTGCCGATGTAGTTCGGCGTGTCGTTGCCGTAGCGGATCGCCGTGCTGCCTCTTTGTGCTTTGTATATCGACAATTGTTATTTGTTTTGGAATTTTAGTGGAGTCGCTGCTGGCGGTTTTATTGAAGGGATCTTGAACACTTGAGCTTTGAACTATGAGACCCTCAAGGGTACAATTGTTGACGTGAGAATGGAAAGGAGAATTTAGCCGTGATGGGTTGTGTTGTGCACATCGTCAAGAAACACATTTTGTTGCATATTTATACACAAACTATAGTGAATAGAGTAGCTTCTTGATATAACACACGATATTTTTCTTATTTCACATAGTAATAGTACCTGAAACAAAAGACTTTTATTAGAACAACGTGATTATTTTATCAATCAATATTTTGCAAACAGTAATCAATTGACAGTTCATTCATTGAGTCATTTTATTATTTTATCTGTATCTATACTGGATTATTTGAGATATGATTAAATTCGTTGCGATTGGTTTTATGGTTCAAAAAGTTATTTTTAATACTGATTAATAATTAAATAGGTGGTTTATTTAAGTTTTAGATAATAATTTACGTTACATAGAATAATAATATCAAGTAATAATATACTTACTTTAGTTTCAATCAGATACGTAGGCAATTTTACTCAATATGTTCGTATTATTAATATAACATAATATTCAGATATTTAGGGATATTATATTTAATATTATTTAAGCATAATTGAAAAAAAAAAGGTAATTCACTTTTAAATTAAATACGTAAGCAAGGCAGAGTGAAAAGAAACGTCCTCGAGTTGGTTGATTTGACAAGTGACAGGTGTCATCGCTTATCTTATCAGTAAATGATTATGATATCGAGATGGAATGATTATTTAAATAAATTTAATTTTAATATAGATATAAAGTTGGAATTTTGTAGGAAATTAGTTAAGTGAGGTAGAATAGAGATGTCATTGTTCTTGACTACAGGAAATATGAGTTTGTGAAGACTTATTTTTACATCAGTTATTAGTTCAAGCTGTGTTGTAAATTTGTTATGAAATTAAGGATAGACTATGAGGATACTAAGGACTTATTATTTCGGGGGGCGCGGGTTTATTTATAGGCTTTAGCTCAATCTAGGAAAGGTTTCAGAATAAGATCCGATAAACATGACTAACTACAATGTTAAACTGTGTATAAGGCTCCTAGCCACAATATTGAGTATTAATCTTTTAGCTTATTATAAGACCTGTTAGAATCATTAAATATAGTAATTATAAGGAAAGTAGGAGTGTTAGTGATTTCCTAAATGGGGGGGCGGTCTCTTTTGAGTTTTCTTTTAACACATAATGAAACAAATGAAATGAAAGTAATTTTAATACAATAATTTTGGTACATTTATGGCTTATAGATTACCAATAGGATGACTTACATATATGTTCACATTTAGTATAAGAGTATAACCACAGAATCAGAAAGAAAAGGAAAGCAGTTTAACTTTAATTTATTTTTGAAGCGAAGTAAGTATGTCGGTATTGTTGCCATTAGATTTTATTACGGTATTCAGTTCTGTCAAATATCCTTATAAATAAGTAGAAATATCTTCAGTCAGATTCTTAATTCATATTAGTTCATGATACTCGGGTTACAGTTAAGATACATAGTAGATTTGGTCCAGAGCTTGCCGTTGAAATCCAAAAATCTGGAAAGTAAAATAAATAATTATTGAAACAAGTTAGAATAAATATTAATTGTTATAAAACAAAGTTAGAAAGCTATACAGTATATCTACATACTTTAATTTGAGATATAAACATTTATAACAGTTGTTTGAGGGAAATAAATTTAGGTCATAAATAAACTGCTCGACTTCAACTGGAATGAAAATTGTAATCAGACGATGGAAACAGACTTGAGAAAACAATAGGATGAAGACAAGAAGAGAATTAGCAGTAATAATAGGAAGAAATTAATAAAATTTCGACCCCGAAGAAGTACCTACTGTTTTTGATCGAAGTCATTTCCATGAACATTAGCATGAAGATATTTTTAAACAACTATGTTCTTCAGAACTGAAACAATAAGATAAATAATATTACCTTGTGAAGAAGTTCCAATAAGCTGCAGCAGTAGATGTGGGGGGTTCAAGCCATCCTTCCTAACTTTTGCTCCATTCAAGATTAGTTTGCACTGAAGAAGTTGTCAAGATTTACGAGCAGAGTCTGGAAATAGAAAACAGAAGATATTAGAATCAAGAAAAGAGCATAAATTGGCGTACAGAAGAATCAAGAATTACTTTATGAACAAACGCATTTAAAACTTTTGTTAACTTACGTTTTGATAGTATGATGTTTCAGGTGGCGCTGGCGCGGTTCGACTACATTGGTTCTTGTCCGGGTTCCATTAATGTTTTTGCATAGATTTTGAGATATAACTTATAACCGTTGCGCGAAGGTTAACGTAACTGTTTTGATTCTGTAACAAAAACAAATTTTGATTGTAAACATACAACACGATTTTTCTTAGCTCAATATTTTAGTCAGGACATAGTAACAAGCGTAGAAAATAGTTACCTTATTATCGTAGACCCATTTTATCACAGTTTTCTTCATAACAATCCGTTTTCTTGTTCATTATTCTTCTATTCGTAATTTCATTCCCATTTCGTAGAAAGATAGGTTATGAAAAAATTTTGACATTTGACATGTCATAAGACAGTGTTGCCAGATTAAAGAGATAAGATGACATAAATAGTAGGCTATTATTAAGGCATAGATTCACTTACCTAGTTCGTAAGATTAACGTAACATTTATAGAATAGTCAAATATATATTTATATAAATTATTTAATTAGACAACGCACTAGTATTTCAGTAATTTATTAATTAAAATCTAACACTCAATAGGGATATTAAGTTAAGATCGATTAAGGAATCGATTACAGACGAAATTTTTTTTAAGACATTAGTGATGTAATATTATACGCTGTACCACAGTATAGATATTGTAAGTTAAGGTTCGAAGAAGGTTGTACGCAAATTTCATTAGAGGTCGTTAGTAGTATATTTCATCGAATAATTTGCGTAATGGTTCGATTCCATTAATACGTATTTTGAGGTTCTTTAATAAGTTGAAATTTGATAAGTTACATGGATGATTACGTAATGGTTCGATTCCATTAATACGTATTTTGAGTTTCTTTAATAAATTGAAATTTGATAATTTTCAAAAGGGTAGTTAGAGGTGAATTGAACCAGGTGTATAAAATAATTGCGAGTTTTAATTATAGTATAAAAAAAAATGAAATGTGTGAAGTGGATGGTCAATTTTATTATTTATATTAGAGAAAATCTTTATTTTGATTTTGATGAAAGAAGTAAAGGGGAATTTGGGATATTATAGGAAAGTAAAGTAGTATGGATTTTGAATACATAGTGGGTGATGTTCTTCTGACTAAGTCAATGCGAAAAAATGAATGTAGGAGCCTGTTAGTGTGACGTATGGAAATGTTTTAGTGCGCGATGTATGCTTGTGTGATGGATGAAAGATATGATAAGAATGAACAGGAGTGAGTGGACCTTTTGAGTTGGATGTTGTCTATATGTATTCAAGCTAAGTTCGAAAGTATTCGGGTCCGAAACGGGGGGGTCTACTATCTTTAGAGGTACGAACGGGAGTATTTTCTAAAGACATCAATTGGTTTGCACATACTTAGAAGTTAGGCTTAGTAAATCGAAGTTTCGATTTAAGACCGATTGTGCGGTAGTTTGTGCGAAACAATACTTTACATGGCCTACGGGCTAACCTTCTACGAGCACGGGCAGGAACGTGCAGGTTTCACACACACCCATGTCAACGAATAGATTGGTCAACTGTATATTTTTAAATAAAAGGAATTGTGGATTGGTTTATCCGTAAAGGCAGGATAAAACTGAATTGATATATTTGTATGAACCTCTGGTATAATAATATTATTTAGCATAATTTTGAAATGAAACATTATTTCACAATTCGACTAGTAAGTCTATAGTCTTACGAGAAAAAAAAAAAAAAACACAATTGTATGATTATAGAGCTGAAATTGGCTTGTTTATTCTTGATGTGATACACGCACCAATAAGGAGAGTCGCATGTGATTTTGGAGAAGAATTTGAAATCGGAATCAGTTATTGAATTGAAGTAAGGATGAATATTCAGTATCTATACCAAAGATCTTGCTATGTTGTCTGAGGAGAGTTTTGTCAATTCATCGAAGAATTCGTACAATGTGAATTCGCAAATGAGGCTGAGCAATGGGCAGGTCAAGTTTGAGGTGTTTAGGCAAAATCGAGCTAATAGGGCTTGTTTGACTCACAACCAAACACTTCTTACGATGTGGTCGAGATTTGGAGAAATATATTCACGATTCAATGATATTATTCTATGGTTTGAATTCTGATTTAATACACAAGTGACTTTCCAAATATTGGTTTAAACACACACACACTTAAGGGTACGAATACTAACGGATTTAGAATATCCAAGATTATCACAAAATGTTATTTGCTTTAAGAATAATTGTCATATATAAATATACATATTGTTTTTTTAATTATTTTACAATTTAATAAGGGGAATGCGAAGTTCTACGTTATTTGACGATGTCAATCCACTTCAAACTTTCGCAGGGGGGCGATTGTGGCGATTCACATGATCTCGTCATGTGCCCGCCATCATATAAACATATATCATCATCGTGATACTCACATCATCATTATCATCATCGAATTTAAGACATATTAGCATCATACGTCATCAAGCTCATACTAAAATTATCATTTACTAGATATAGGCAATACAAATGCAAAATATGAGTAATAGTGTGAATGTTTGCGGAAGCAAATAAAACCATTCCTATAACTAAAACATGCTACCACTTTAAAAATAGCAAGTTGATATTCACAAATTGACAACAGAGGAGTTGAGCTTTATTTAGACCAAATAAGAATCAAAATCCCATATACAACGCTTGGAGGGCGGGGGCTAGGTCACGTGACGTGTCGGGAATGTCGCGAATGACGCGAAAGTCGTTGAAGTCTGGAAAGTCTGGATAGTCTGAAAAGTCTAGAATATCTGGAATGTCGGGAGATATTGGTTATAAATAGGCAACGGCTTAATGGACGGGGATTCTTTTTGTTTGGGACTTCGTCCGAGTAACATTGTTTTCTGGCAGTTAAGGTATTAAAATTAATTCTAAGGGGAATTTCTATTGGGGTTTTGATTGTCTTTGAAACTATATTTGCCTATTGAAATTTAGTGGGGTTTCTGTTGTTTTAAAGGATATTAAGCTTAGTCACATGCCAGAAATAGTGTTTTGGTACATGGTTACCAGGTGAAAGATATTTAACCTTGCGGCTGTTAAACGAATATCTTTCGGACTCTTCTAGTTTTATCCGAATTAGGCGATTCGGACACTAGCCATATATAAGTGCAGTGAATAGCCTACGAGTGTGGATAGTTTTGTTTGGTGAAAGCGAGGACCACACGTGATGGACATGCGGGCCTTTCCGCGCTCGCTGAAGCCAAACGGACCTCCAGGCTCGGTCTCATAAACTATATATTTATATATCTGCTTATATACACATATTAGGGCAAGCTACTCCATGTTTCCGGCGTCTCATTAGCCACATGGGGGGGGCTTAATTACACTGATGATAGTCACATCCTCGGGTTAATCTCCCGAACTTACAGTTTAGCTTAGTTAGGCCCCATACACGTTTAAATATAAATATGAGACCTAGGTCTCTAGTGTTCTTTGTATTAGCTAGGGAACAGGGTTTAGCGATAGGTACACCTTAATAGGAACATTAGGACGGGGATCTTTACCTACTGAGCAATCGGTCAATCGTCATTAACTAGCATAACATTTATTCAAATTATTTTAACCTTGTTAGGTATAGTGGTTAAGAGGTTGAACTATTAAATTCTTAAGTGGTTATGACCCGGGAAGTTAGTAGGGGAAGAACAGAGTCTAGTGGCGGTTTGTAAAGATTGGGAATAGGGAACCAGTTATTTAGGCCAACCAGATATTTAACACCTAAATTAAAGGAATAATTAATTAGAACTTACCGATTATGATTTAAAGTAATGAACCTTTGGTATAGCTTAAGCGATAGAATGGCATCACTGAGGTAAAGTTGAGTCAGTTGGCAGTAGATAATCGCTTTTTCAATGAACAGAAGTAATTTTAAACTTTATTATAATTTTGATAAGGAAATTGTGGATCGTTGTATAGTGTGGAAATACAAAGCATTCCTAAGACTGGATGTGGAGAATCTGAAGTGTAAATTGCTAAGAAAAGCCGGGGACTTATGGATAGCAATAATGAAAGTTATTCGTTCCCGTATTTACATCACAGATTCCAGAATTGAATTAATTTATATCACAGGGCGTAAAAGAATTCCCTTATCAGAATAAGTCAGTCGAAAGTTGAAAGATACTTCGAACAGGTACAATAGTCTTCATGATTTCAAGGATATACTACAATTATGAATATGGTCAAACGAAAACCCAGTTCTAGAACTCATTAGAAGGGTTCAAACCTACTAGGAAGGAGTAGTGTATTAGACTTCTTACAAATACAATTATAACTTTATTTTTCTGAATTATAATAGTTTTACAACCATCACATATGTTTATCTAGTTAAATAGGTAGGTAAAATCCTTAAAATAGGCCTTGTGT
Organism: Apotomis betuletana; assembly: GCA_932273695.1. NCBI lineage: Eukaryota > Metazoa > Arthropoda > Insecta > Lepidoptera > Tortricidae > Apotomis > Apotomis betuletana. The sequence continues at coordinate 9,981,856 of OW026309.1, read as the reverse complement.
AGTTAACGTAAAGAAGCCTGCGCCAAAAGGCTTCCCCAAAAAGATGGATCCTTGACACTATGCCGTAGGCTAGGACGTCATGCATAGATGTGATGAGATCCCACAGTGGTTTGTTCAGTTTAGAATAGGTGCGGAGTTCCCCATCCTCTAGCTGAACGCTTTAATTCGATTTGCTTCTCAGGAATAGATAGGTAGAGCGTTCAGTGACACTCTCCGCGCACTCAGGGTGGTAGGGGATAATTAACAAAAATTTATATTTATTTCTTTTCACAATAGAGATACCTTCTCCGTTATACTATAATCTAGTCCTTACTAGTTTTTTTTTATTGTGGTGATTATAGCAACTTACTACTTATTGTATAGGTCTAATCCACCTCAGATTGTCCTACTATAACTTATTTAAGGGATGTATACCATCTTCCCAGATTAGATTATAATAACAAAAATTACTTAATTTTTGTCAAGTATGAAAACTTAAGATTAATTAAAGTCATAATAAAATCTCATAGGTTCTGTAACTTCCATCTATATATAGATTGGTAATGAAGTATAGTTTCATATTGTACTTAGACATTTGATTTCTAATCATCCTGGAGTAAGAACAAGCAATTTTAAAAACTAAATTACCCTTCATTTCGGAATCCTAATAATATTTGGTTTGATTCACATACTGATCTTTATTGTTACATGGAGTAATCTAGTAAAACTATACCTAACTATGGATTAGATGAATTTTATAGAATTAAATAATATTTTTATAAGAGTATTTATAATATTTCATATTGAATCTTGCTATAGGAACTATGGATATTCTTGTTGGCTGGACTTCTTGGGAAGTAATAAGTTTATATTATGAGGATAGATACAATTAAATTAAGTTAGAAATTTAATTAGTATAAGGAACCTAGGTAGCAGTAGGATACGAGAAGCTTGCATTAAATAATTAAGAGAATACACATTTATTTGGAAATACATAGTAGCATAGCACAGTATATAGGTACGGAAGCACTTAGCGACACATCACGGTTAAATTTCCCTTTAAAGAAACTGAGTTACTACTTCAACGTAGGTTCCTACCATCTAGACTTTCACACGGTTTTACTGATCACATTTGGCCATTAGTTAATAAGAAATGTTCAAGCTCAATTGTTATGAAGATCTTTTCATATCTAGGTTTGGTTAGTTGTAGGTTCTGGAAGGCTAGGTAGTCGTTGTAGGAGTAGAGTTTAGTGGCGAGGGTGAAGCGGGTGTAGAACCTGTATCTTTAGTTTAGGCGTAGATACATTTCAGTAGGTGCATTTTCATAGTATTTAATAGGTAGCTCGTCGTTGATACATTACAAGTTGGTGCTCGTTCCCAGGATGTATTTATTTAGCAGATGGTCTTGATAATCATTACGATTGGTGGTCCCGTGACTCAGGATAGCTCTAAAGTAAAGTAGGCTTCAGATGCAGCATTACAATTGGAACACATCCAAATTGGCTATGAACATATGATAGCAATAACGAGCAACTGTAGATGATGGGCGTTCTTAAGTAGCGAAAGACTGCTACCTCTTCCAGACAAATTTTGGGTGAGCGGAGTGTTTATAAAATAAATAGTTGGTTTCGAGTAAGTAGTATTAAAACACACAAATAAAAACGTGCAACCATAACACAATAATTATACGGTCTAGATAGAAGAACAACAGTGTCAGCCGTAAAGTTAAGGAAGCGATTTCCATATCAATATTGTGTTAAGGGAATTTGATGTCAATCTCGAAATGTTGTAAGAAATTAGCAATGCGTGAAGTCAAGAGGTAGATAATGGAATGAGAATGAACTATTGCTATTGCGGAGGTCAAGAGGGTTCAGTAGGAAGAAAACTTTCATGTAAGGCTGCCTGTCCACTGGAGCGGAGCTGTGTAGAAAGGACGACACATTCCTCAGATTTCAATGCATTTATTTTGGACTTCACAACGATGCAGCCTGATTGGTTCGTTTTCTCCGCATCGCTTTAGTGGAATGGTATCCTAACTAAACCCTCCTTGAGGAAGCGGGGTATGATATTTCCCGCTCTTACTTATATTTTTATGAAAGTGTGTGGAAGCCTAATTATGAAAATTTTACTGGTGCTTTTAATCATATTACCAATAAAATTTCAGTCTACTAATTCTTTTTTTGGGTCATGGAGCTGGAGTGAATGGGATACTGGGGAGGGTCACACTGAGCAACTTTCACTATGGGGACAACCACGGAATCTCGGAAAAAATACTATAAATTAACTATTAATTGATACTTAACTATCAATTAAGTGTCAATTAACTCTTAATTAGGAGATTTCTTTCGAGATTTCGTGGTTGTTCCCGTAGTGAAAGTTGCTCAGTTTGGCCCCTTCTCAGTACCCCGTTCACTCCTGCTCCATGACCCAAAAAACACCCTGTATAGTAATTACTAAAATAGAAGCAAGAGAAATGCTGCAGTTAATGTTCCTCGCACTAGTAGGTAACCAATGCTTTAAATCAATTACGGCTTAGAAAAGGTGGGTGTATCAATAGGATGAGTGGGAGTCCAGACTCTAGATACCATGAGCTTAGTCTAAATCAAACATGCGCTGCTACCGAAAAGTAGTATGCGTCATGCGAAGGAGAAAATGTTGTAGTGCTACAGTAAAAGGTCGTATCATTATATGAATTTCATAGTATGTTATGGCTTTTCTACTGTAGCGCGGCGAAATGATCTTAGACCATTTTGGCTTAGCATAGCAGCTAAGCTGGGCATAGTTCGTTCGTTACACAAACAGATTGTATCGTCGAGAGAGGTAATCAATTCTCCCGCGTGCTTAGTTCAATTGTACTTATTTTCATAGCTTTGGTTTATAGAACTTCTTCACGCTTTGTTGTTTCTTTTTTCTCTAGTGGATTCGGTTGCACGTTTATGGGGCAGAGTAAGGAATAAGCGTTTAGCAAATGAGTTGTGAAACAATGAGACTCCTATAACACAAATAGATAAAGAAATATGTTATAATGTGACTAACTGTTATTTTTTATATGCGTATGTATTTAAAGGGATAGGGACAAATGGCGGAACTCGTGTTGAATGGGCATAAGGCCTTAGATGAGGCATGGTTTAGGACTCGAGCTCGAGAACCGAAGGTGCCAAAAGATATCCTCGGCCCTTGCTCACAGGCCTCGCAGGCCACCCTTACACCTGCCAAGCCTGTGGTCGTGTGTGGCTTGCAATTCCGGAATTGGTTAGTCCATACTAACAGCAGGATTGGAAATTTCGGAATTTTCGATACTACCCATACAAGCCAATTCCGGAATTGCTAAAGCCGTAGTCGAGTGTGCCGTTCTCGTATTGGCTTGCATAACCATGAAAAGCGTTGTTTTCTTACATGACACTGTTTGTATAGTCTGTAAAAGACTGAAAGGCTTTTGATGATGATATATTTATATGTATATTATACGTATATTATTGTATACATTATGAGTTGTATGTGTAGGTATATTTTATTTATGTATGTGTTGATTGAATTTTTTAACCAGTTCTTGCACTACATTTTCGACGACGTCAGTTTGTAAGCACCTGCCTACTGAGCCGGCGGTCCCGGGTTCAAATCCCGGCCAGGGCAAATATTTGTGTGATGAACTCGAATATTTGTGCTTAGGTCATGGTTGTTCTATGTATTTAAGTCTGTATTTATCTACATAAGTAGGTATATCGTCTTCTAGTACCCATAACACAAGCCTTCTCGAGCCTAATTGGGGACTAGATTGATTTGTGCGAGGTTGTCTGATATTTATTTATTTATTATTAATTTTAAAAATGTTTCCTTCGAATTCTTCGGAAAATTCTTGGGAGAGAGAAGAGAGAATCTGTGAGAGAGTTAATGGCCTGATCTGAGTGTCTTTAACTTTAACTAGTTATTGAACAACAGGCACAATATTAAAATTGTATCATTCAGTTACTCATAATTTTATTTTATTTTCAAAAACAATTTGATTAATAGTAACAATACCAACTCGTCATGTTTTAAGAGTAATCTCGTAGCATTTATATTGAAACTTATATGATAAAGAAGAGGATATGAAAATTACGTAAGGGGTAATTTTAGCAGGTTAAATTTAGAAGCTGTGAGGATTACCTCAATCTTGTACTACAAAGTGTTAATAAGGGTAGGATCACGTATATTCCTTTAAAAATGCCCGGCGTGGAGATCACGTACTATTACAAAAATACCTACAATCATTGCATACAATCGGGCATGATTGCCGGTCGCCGAATTCGCGAAATTGGCCACGTACGGCGATAATACATACGTTCTATTCGACGTATCCACGAAAACCTCGTACCTATATTAAGTATTGTATCTTTCGAACTATAAATATAATAATGTGGAACGATTATGTAACACGGCACGATGTTCAAAACGAGGAAGAAAAATAATATACTTACACGAAGTAGTAAAAACAGTTCTGTCTAAATTGGTTAATGAATGAACTGATATGAAGAGTTATTGTTAACTGTACTTTCTTACACACTATTTAATTGCTCATCAAGACCAATCAAATGAGCTCACACGCGGTGGGTTTATCTTCTGCTGCTTAGGAGGTCGGAGGTCCTACGGCTACCTTCCGTCTCCTTCATCAGAACAGCACCAGGATAAATAAATTATTTTATTGTCACGTAAACTTCACATACACGCAAAGTTTAATTTCCATACAAAAATTATTAGAAGTAGGTTAAAAATGTACTTCAAACATTTGATTACTTTGTTAGTTACTTACAAATTTAGTTCCAACTGAAGCTAATAAAAGTGTGTTAAATTAAAATGCGCGTTAAAAATCAGCTTTTAAATGCCTAATTCCGTTGGTCTTGACAGTTTCAAATATGCTAATCATATACAATTGTACACTTCGTTACGTCTCGGTGCTTACAATTATGGAGAATCAGTAAAGTAATTCGTCTTCGTGACGTAAATATGTTTGTACTCAGCATTGATCCTAATCTTTCGCTGTTAACCAGCAGCGTGTAAATTCGCACCACGTAATTTGCTATGAAAATAAAAAAGTCCTGAGATTTTCATATAATATTTTGTTAGATGACTCATGGTGAGGGACACGCTATGATTGAGTTATTGAAGTAAACCACATTTTTTAGGAGAAACTGTTGAAGTTACAAAAACTTTCGTAAGTAACACAAATTGCAATTAATGAATGTATTCCTAGCACTTATAAATACGCATGCATATTGCATATAGGTAACATTTTTTTACCAATTTTTTAAGGTGACTGAGTTGTCTTCAGATCAACCCTATTTCAATTTAAAATTTTCACATATACCTACTTGTAAGGAGATATTCCCAGTTCTATCGCAAAAGATAGCAGATGATATCTTGAACTATTTAGATGGAATATTATAATTAACCCTATAAACATATTTATAACTTATGTCATCGGTCATAATTAATTTTAATCGAAAAAGTCATACATAAATACATTTGTAATGGCAGATATGTCATTACGTTGCTGTATGTAGGCAGGAGATTAATTATGCAGCATGCGTACCACAACTTAGAGAAGAGGAAAGCCGAACGGAAATGATAGCAATCGCAGGGATGTGCGGCCTTATTAGCGGAAACTTAGGCTTCATAAGGTATCAGTCAGCCAAATAATTGCTCTACCACGTTTCGACTCTGTTTCATGAGTATTAAGGTCCAAAAGTGGCAGGCCGCTTGCTTAGCTGACTGTACCGCATCCGATACGTACACCATTTTGTATCGTATTGCTTAGACCTTAGTTGTAACAGCCGCGTTACTATGCTACATTATAGCTATGGGATGCATTATGAGTAATCATGTGCGGCGATTCGCCGCTAGGAAATGATTATATGTGTCATCATAATGGTAATCAGGTAAGTATAAGATTATTAATGTATTTTTGTTTTGAACTTTGGGCGTGAGCATTGGGTGCATACGTTTTGTTGTACACCAATCCTGTACCATTAATGACTGTTTGGATTTATGGTTGGTTAGTAGAGAATGCCTCATGGCTTTAAATCCGCTATGTGTACATTAGTTTAAATATATAAATAAGATTATGATCCTTAACTATAAATACTTTCTTCATAATGGGGTTTTGAAAGAAGAATCCTTTGCCCTTGTTGTATCGTTTCTACAGTTTCTTGAACCACCACTTCATCGTAAGACCAGATCTAAACGATAATAACATTAAAAAAATGAGGGTCACTTAAATTTTACATGCATTACAAATTCATTTTCATATTACAATCTTCTCCATAACAGTGAAATGGAGCATTACAATAATAGCCAGTTAAAACTACGGCGTTTCAAATCCCAAATTAATGTGTTTTATTATTTAAGGTTATTCAAATCATCATCAAAAGTTACTTAATATTTTTTGAGCAGTAGCCTATATATATAAAACTTCAGAACAATCAGAACCGGGAAGTTGGCAAAATCGATTAAACAGGATAGGCAAATATATATTAGGTTGGTATAAAAGTTTGTCAATATACAGTGATTTTGTTTAGCGCAAGTTTTACTTTTAAGGTTTGTTTGTGGCTCTATTACGGTCTTTATACTCGTAATACACGTCAACGTGTAATTTCGAAATAGCTTCGATTGTAGTAGATCGCATTCAATTTTTCTTTCTTAATTTACCTTTGTGTCATTATTTATAAAAATAAAAATGTGGTATTACCACATAAAAAAATATAGAATCGATAAAAAAGATTCTATACAAATATTTAGCATCATTAAAGTTTCAAATCACGTCACTTTAGTATCAAAATTAGCGGTGAAGTCACGCGCGACCCCTGACTTCCCGTGATGCATAAAAACGGACGTGACATCAAAATGACAGGCGTTTACACTTACAGTTAGCCAGCACACTGACACATTTAAAGTTGACATTAGTTGGCAATACCTTCATATTCCTGTAATTGACACTTTTGTATGAGTGATCAAAATTTCCGGAACAGGTCAAACCTTATTTTACTTCTATTTAGACAACTTGCCCCTGCCTGCGTTACCACTGCTCCAACCACGTTAAATATTTGTGCCTTTAGAGCACGCTATAGTAGATATATGTATAGTGGCGAGATTTCGGACATACAGGGTGTCCCAGATGTACCACGTCACAGTGACACTGGAGGTAGATCAGCTCAAGAGGAACCCAACCAACCTAACATGACCTCAGTAAAAGTTGCACGGTTTTCAAGTTATTACCGAAATAAAAACTTTTGAGAATTTTCCCCTTTGTTTTACATTTTTAGTACCAGCATCGACACGGAAAGCTCTTAATGACAGTTTTTTGTGTGTATCAAATCATGAATAGCTAATTCAAAAGTGTAAAGTGTTATTTTGTCAGTAACTATTGTAAAATGCTGAAGAAAACTTGATTAATCTTGATTTAATTTGTCACAAAAACACGAATTTCAACTTTGACCATCTGCCATGTTCTTTTTTTATTTGAAACGAAACAAACAAATGACGTCAATTAATTAGGCATGTTATGCAGATTCAAAAATGGTATAACACATGTATCTTACTGTGATAAAATTGGGTATTCTTATCACTTAAGCGATGCCCTATCGAGCCAACTTAAAACTTGAACTCCGAAAGCAGTCACTGTTATGTGCTACAAAGATGCTGGTACAGCGATGACTCTTCTGTTATCTGATCCGATTATTTTGCCAAATGCACGAGGGCTAAAAACCAATGTTTTTCTCCCTTTTGGAGGCTAGCTTATTCTAAAGGACTGGATAAAATCATAAAATGTCAATGACAATAAAAAACAGGTTATTTTTGATTCATTTATTGGAATAAATTTAGGTCACAATAAATGTTCGAATTTTCTCCCGTGGACTAATGCACAAAAAACATCGTTCAATAAAATTTCGGCTCAATTTTCTTAAACTGACTTCCGATATGGTACGGGTTTCGCGTAAACTTAGTCTTTTAAATATCCCCAATAAAAAAATCTAGTGGGTTTAGATCTGGGAAACGCGATGGTCATAAAATTGGTCCCAATTGACCAATCCATCTCTCGGGGAATGTTTCGTTGAGGTGCTCACGGACTAGCCGGGCGTAGTGGGCTGGGCAACCATCTTGTTGGTACCACATCCTTCGTCTCTGTGCCAACGGCACATCTTCTAATAAACCAGGCAGGCACGTTTTGCAAAAATTGAAAATAATTTCTACCATCAAGAATTGGAGGCAACTCGACCGGTCTCGCAATTCCATTAAGAATTTCACTCCACAAATTAATTTTGAATTGGTGTTGGGACCGATTTTCTCGTTCTTCAGATGATTTGATACACACAAAAAACGGTCATTAAGAGCTTTCCGTGTCGATGCTGGTACTAAAAATGTAAAACAAAGGGGAAAATTCTCAAAAGTTTTTGTTTCGGTAATAACTCGAAAACCGTGCAACTTTTACTGAGGTCATGTTAGGTTGGTTGGGTTCCTCTTGAGCTGATCTACCCCCAGTGTCACTGTGACGTGGTACATCTGGGACACCCTTTATATCATCTTAAACATCGAATTTTGCCCACGTAAATGCAGTCGCGTTTGACGCCGCGCCCGGGATTGAACCTAGCACCTCTCCCTCGCGGGACGCGGACGTGACTTATTTCTTGGTTCGATTGGCGTTGTTTTTTGATATTTGTTCCCAGCGCGGCTAGCACGATATTGTTCCTATGAACGCGAACGCGTGTTAAGAACTGCGCGTAATATGGCGACACGCGCGAATATTTACACGACTAGAAGAGTTCTTATATTGATTGAAATTTAGACGATTTTCACACATTATCATAACAACAAGTCCGCCATAGCCGAACATTTGCTAGAATCAGGACCACATCATTGAATTGAGCTTCATAGTCCCAGGATCCTTTCTTGTGAACGTCATCTCTATAGGACTGTACATGTTACGTGAAGCCGTTGAATTTTGAAATAAGAAAACAACAATTTTAACCGGGAGAAAAATGGCCTTTCCGTCCAGGCCTTTTGGCGTAACGAGGCCGCAAAGAATTTCAATAAAATGATAGTAAGAAAAGGCGTAGTAAAGTAATCAATACTCAAAAGAAACTAAAGAAAGTGTGCATCGCGCTGTTAAGTTTTATCCAGATAAATTACCCCTCCTAATAGAAAAGGTACCATTTCTACAATTCTGCAATAAAACACTATATCCTGAACTTGTATAAAAATGTCTATATTGTAATTATGTGCTGCTTATAAAGTGTGGAACGATTTTATTGCAAGGAGTACCACAAGCCGCCCGCGCATGTAGTTACAGAAAGAGCACGTAGTTTTGCCATTATTGCACTTCATTGCTGTTATTACTGTTTTATGAGTTCCTTTACAAATCATTAAAATGGAAAAGCGACTACATTACTTTATTCCTATTCGTTACCTTTAACTAGCGTGTACCTATGATTGGCTATAAAGACAACCTAAATGATACGACATCATACGACAACAGCAGATATCGGAATATTGAGAGTGACAGGTAGGGTTTGGTATATCGACAAATTCACTTATCGATGCTTTTAAAAATATAATTTAATTGAAAGCATGAAAATGAGGCAAAATAATTTATTTAATTAATCTTTATTGCATATAAGAAATCTTATCGAACATAAAAGGCAGACTATCTCTAATATGTATTTTTCTTCCGTGTTTATTTCTGAATTATTATTCTATTTAACATGTTAAATATCGAAATTTGTTTAAATTTTTCGAATTTTGATGTTTACGTAGTGCCATAGTACCTACTTATAAGTATAGTGGTTCTATAGCGATAATTTAACTATGTTTTTTGTAACCTTTTTTAAATAATATTTACAAAAGAATTAATATACTTACAAAATTAAGATGGGAGCCATCAGTGCCATCACTAGTAAAGGGGAAACATAGATAAGTGAGTTTATCGATATACTATTCCCGAAATTCTGATGGCTAAACATCAGTAGGTATCACAAATATCACGACAACTAGGTACAAATACTTCTCTTCGCTGATGAAGATAAGAGCGGATTCCTGGCTTCCAATTAGAAAAGTTTAGTCATCGTTTTGCAAAACTTTAAGATAGGCTCCAATTTACATAACTCGCAATGCGATATTTTAGAAAACATTTAAATGCTTTTATGTTACAAGGCTTCCAAGAAAAGAAATGATTAACTCGTTAGCCAAGCATAAAAGAAGACTAGATACCAAAGGAATCAAGAAGCTAACCTTATTTAATACTATTAATGTAACTACGCGTAGTAAACCTATCTATCGTTGATAGCCTTGAAACGGAATCAACTCAGGATGAAAATTCAAAGCAAATTTACCGAAATTATAAGCTATTAGGCCGGTTTTTGCGAAGGCAGCCATAAATCTTGGTCTAAACATCATTTTAATAGACAGAATGATTGGGTAGACTGAGCGTTTTTATGAAACTCCATAATATAGGCTGAATGCAAAATCGAGTCGAATCATATTTGAAATACTTGCGGAGGAAAATGGATTCCAACGCATGCGAATAAGAATATTCCGGTAGAAATAATCCAATAAAAAATGGACACACCTCGAATGTATTGAAGTAATTTTCTAAAGGACCTTAGCACATTGGCGATTTGCGAGAGATTTGAAACCGAGATAAGTTGCGAGCGAATTCGCCGCAAGCACGCAGCGAGTTCGCTGAGTGACCAATTGGTCCCCGCGAGGCCGCGACGAACTCCCTGCGCGCTCTCTTCGCTTTTAAGTCACCCAAAAATCATCAGTGTGATTTGGCAAAATTGGGTAGGTACCTGGTATATAGAGAAATTATTAATGTAGGTACATGTGTCAAAATTTGTAATTTAAAGAAAATCTCAAAACAGTAATTTCGAATATATATCTCTTTGCCAAAGTAGACTAGAAGCGGCAAACCTCGAATTGAGGCTCAATACATCGTGGGAAAAAAAAACCGATCCCGATATATTTCTCAATTTACAAGGAGGTGGAAATACGAGGAGTAGAAGTCACAATAAAACTTTGAAAAGTAAGATGCCAGTGCTAGATTCTTTTAGCAAATAAAAGTAATAAATCCCGAGATAGAGATCAATTATCGAATTTTGGCCTAGCAGTTCGTGATTGTTGCTGATTTTGACGAGAAATCGTCCGACCCAGATAGTTTCAATTCACAATGACTTCAGAGAGACGAGGAGTACCATGGCCGCAATCGCAAACACGATAACCCGGTGGCTATATTCTATTACAAATCAATATCTCAGAAGATATTGATTTCGATTTATTCTGCGTTCGTGACTAGCATCACAAAGATTATCGTATTACAATAGGCAAGTGCGAGCCCGACTCGCGCATGAAGGGTTCCGTACCTATACATATATATAATCTATAATAAGTTTATTGTATGGGAGCCCCCCTTAAATATTTATTTTATTTTATTTTTAGTATTTGTTGTTATAGCGGCAATAGAAATACATCATCTGTGAAAATTTCAACTGTCTAGCTATCACCGTTGTTGAGATACAGCCTGGTGACAGACGGACGGACGGACGGACGGACAGCGAAGTCTCAGTAATAGGGTCCCGTTTTTACCCTTTGGGTACGGAACCCTAAAAACCGGCTAAGCACGAAAAGGGAAATCGCGAGCGATCCATTTTGGAGTTATTTCGCGCTTCGAACTCGCACGAAACTGACGAAACTTATAAGTACAAGTACTAAATGTATTTCTAGATGGTTCTAGAATTTAAATTTCGGTAATATGTTGAAAAAAATCCTTATCGTTTATTTAATTATTGCGTTTTTTGCTATATAAAATTATTGTACGTTGAAATGAAAAATGTAAATAAATTATGACCAATGATTTCTTTAGAATTAATTTGAGAATAGATTGCATACCCCATGCGATGCGTCATCATCTGAAATCCCACTTCAAGCGTTTTACGGTTGGGACTACAGATACCTAACCTATTTGAGTTGCCTATTTAGGAATTTTAACTGAAACACACTCTTTTATCCTATTGGGTAAACTTTGAAAACTACTTTTCCTTCGGGAGGGATCTTCTATAAATGCGAGTGCGTACTACTGGTTATAAGAGAAAGGTAATGAGGTGCAGTTGTCCCCAAGGACTGACTTGCTGTTTTTCAGTCAGCGCAGCGGTCTTAAAGACACGGAACCCTAAAAGAGGAAGCGCGATGCCACGCGGCGGGCAGCGAGCGGCCTGTACCGTACCGACTGATCCTTATCTCCGCCAATTTGTTATACTTTAGCCTTAATAAACTTGTGCCAATGTCAGGGAAGGGATTTTATTTAAACAGTACACTTTTAGAGTTCAGGCTCCAACAAAAGTTTATTTAAATCGCGATTAAGGGAATGTGAATGCGAAAAGACGAAGAGAGATTTCATGAATCATGAGTTTTCGTTATATTGTAAGGTTTATGGAAAATTATGTTTAGACGTTTTCTATTTGATATTGCTTTCAACTGAAAATATATAAAAATAAAGGATGAAAACGACTTTGCTAATATCAACTAATATTTATATTCATATCGGTACAGTAAAAAAAAACCTCTTATTTCTGTAAAATTTGTAAGCTTACCTAGTTATTGAATACCTATGCGAAAAGAGTGAGTTTGATTAATTGGTTTGTTCGTTTATGTACGAAAAAATGAATCGAAAATATTATGGACGTAAATAGAATAAGAATATATAAAACAGAGCATACGAAAAAGAAACCTGTTTACCTTATTGACCACGATAAGCAAAAAAATACGCTAGCCTCGCGGCCCGCGGAAATATCTAGTTATAAACAATAAATCATTATATGTAAATCAAGGGCAATAATTCGTATTTTTGCCATAAGAGGCGTAAAAAATAATCGAAATGTAATGAAGATAAATTTCGTGGCAAAAAATAACTGGTTTAATTTAGGGAGCCATCAAACTACGTAACACGTGTGTCGTATATCATCGGACAACAAGGAATAATATAACCAAAAAATTTAATGTTGGCCTAAGGCATCGCTTCTGGATAGCATTACAGATAGTTTATATATTAGTTTTTCGAAATGTAAAGTGATAAAATTATGTTTCGTGTTAAATTCTTTCTTATTTATCATTACTTACTGGTTTATTACTTACAACACATTTAAATTAAAAAAATCAGAGCCAGACCTAGACTCCATATAAAAATTTTAGTAATTTCAAAATTTTGAATTTTGCTAAGTAATAATTATAAAAACAGTTTAAACTCACGTAAAAATTGTCAGGAACGGCCCGACATGTTTCGAACTCATTTGGAGCTCTTCATCAGGGGTAGCTATCCGTGCTGCTATACGCGACTCACGAGTCTCACGACCCACTGTATTTATTTGCTAAGTACCTATATTACTTATGTCAATTGAATGCCACCTGGACAAATGTGATGCTGGCAACATGAACATGAAGGAATGCGTTGTTTCCGAGGACAACCTCATGGATAGGGCGAAGTCGAGGAAGACGGTAGGGAAAGCTGACCCCACTACCATGTGAGATACATAGGAAGGGAAAGATAACACTCCTAAGATGTTCAAAAAGTTATCATAAGACCTAGTCCTAGCCTACCTCAAATTTCCAGTTCGTTTGTCGGTATTGAATTAATATTCAAACTCACTAACAATTCTGTAGAATTTACATAAGATTATGTTAAAATAAGATAACTGTTAATATAACAATGCACAATATTTCCTTCAAGTAAACTTGAAGTTTTCTCACCGCTTCTGCACATTAATGTAACATTTACATATCCCATGGGAAACCGTGGATATATCTAATCATTGCCACCAGTTCTAGATCGAAACCGGTCATATAATTTCTAAGCACAATTTTCTCGATAGAACTCGTTTTCCTTAGTATGGAGTATGGCTGCATGATCGTCAATCTGTAAGCTTTTAATAAGTTAAAGTCATTGCTCTTTAAACACCCTCTGTTGGCGCCCGATACTGCAATTAGATCTAATGCTAGAACAGCTAGAACTATAGCAGAATCTTTTTTAGGTTGTTTTATTTTATTAAGTAAAATTTTTGTTTGAATTTCATTGATTATTTTTTGGTCAAAGGTTAATCATGGAGGCAAAAATCATGTTGTTTTTAGTTTTTACTCAAATTGCATACTAAAATGTACTGTTCGGCCATAATTCTAACTATACTGTGTAAACGCTTAAATGTGTCTTGAAAAGATTACGCTTCTCTTAAGAACAAACTTTTCCGTCAAGCCCACTTGGAAATCTCTCTAACGTCTCAAATAAAATAGTCAGTCATTAATGGTTTCACATATGGAGCAAGGAATATAAGTATATGGAGTTATGGAGTGTAGATATAGATATAAAAGGAGCACAATCTTATTTGGGAGAATATTTGAAAAATTGTCTATTGGTAATAAAAAAAAATACTTCCAATGTCGTCACCAGTAGGCACCCAGTAGGTGACCATATAACGCTAGCTGGAGTAGCGAGGTTACTATGAAAAAATTGAGTGAAGTATGCCACGTTGAAAATAGGATAAAATTTTAGGTGACCTAAGTAGGTCTTACTTAGTTCGTTTTAAGTACGCATAATGATGTTTACATTTATCAAACATTTATCAAACCACCCAAATGTAGTCCTATTTAAATAAATAATCATATTTTAATCCTTGAAAACATTTAGACTTGTTATTCTTTTTGAATTTTATTTTACTTGTAGTAATGGAAACATTCCAAAATAAAACTCATTACAAACCCTTGATGAGTTTTGCTCCGGAATGTTGAGGAAATGAAGAAAATATCAACGTCTTTTTTTCTTCAAATTAGAATTGTAAATAGGAAAGTTACGTGAAATTTCTGCTCGGCACCATCTTAGTTTTTATTATTTTTATTAGTTATTAGACTTTTCTGTTTGACCCTATGATTGATTGGTAGAGAATGCCCTCTGTCCATCATTTGTACTGACGCTTTTTTTGTGCACAGAGAATCTGACTTTATAATTTGTGTTATTCAAACTGATATTTCTGATTCTTTAGCATATAACGGTATTCCAAAATGGATAAATAAAAATAAAAACGTTAATTGTTTTTGTATTATCAATAAAATTCTGAATGTTAATATTGAATGTTTTATAAGAAGATAAAACGTTTTTATTACAAATTTTACTACTACTTCACCGGTTCTGTCCACTAAGATTGTAATCTAGTTCTACATATTTTGCATTCTTAATTAATTGATTACAAATTGTTTATTAACTTTATCTTTTGGGTTTGAGAATGCTTATTACATCATTTTATGTCATTTTTATCTTTGATTTTAATATAAATGACCGGCGCACAACATCTTATATTTTGAAATGAAATATTTTTTAATATCCATACCAAATGATGTGTTCAATACACGTTCCGTTGAACATCAATTCCACACCAATAATGTCTCTCTTTGGCATAATGGTTGACTGGTAGAGAATGCCTCATGGGACTAATTCCGCCATTTTTACATATCTATTAAGAAATATAAATAGCACAAGTACAAACTTAGACAATTATTTAAATTTTATTTTTTGATCGTGTTAAAAAAATCACTTCTCATTTGATAATACTTTAACTAGCAAATTCTTTGAGAAAATGACTTTACAATCGTGACCTAAAAATACTGCTGACAAGTTAATTTAGGACACTGTCTATATATATATACGTGGATTATCTAATATATAGCCACACGTATCAAATAATTTATTGTTTATCAAACATGTCAGCATTTCTAGAATCGATCATCCATAGAAAAATGCCGCTGTGTCATTCTCCACTAATTGCGTACAAATGTTACAAGTGGTATAACTTACAATCAAGCCCATTTATGGAGTATGCACTCCTTGAAAAACCGAGTAAACAGCAGGACACGGTGTATGACTTTCAGTTTCCCATGAAAATGCATCGGTGTTATACACATATTATTAAAATAAGGTAATAGTAATAGCTAACAATGTGCGGTATCTCTGGGAAGGCCGGAAGCCGGTCGCAGGTGACGGGCGAGGGCCGGTCCATCTCCGCCTGCTTGCCCTCCGAGTACGCCACGATGGTCCTCATCGTGGACAACCCAGCGCCTCGTCCGCGCCTGCCGCCCCATGCCACCCCTCCGTGCCACTCATTCACACAAACTACCCAACTGAAGAAAAATACAGTCACCGCCGCCAACAAGAACTTGGTCACACGCACCACCTTCCTGACGTTAGACGGCATAGTCAATTTGACATTGCTTTAAATGCTAAAAATTACAGTCACTTCTGACAACTTCACTCGCACCGCTTTTGGCATTGTTGCATAGTTCATGGATCAAATTTTCATTAGACGGCGTTAGATGCGCCGGCGACGGTCGCTCGCGGCACTCGGCGGAGCGCTGGATGCGCGCATGCGCTCTGTGCGCGGTACCATGGCGGACTGCGCCGGATCAGCTGATAGCGTATCAACAATGCGTCCCTCGCGGCTAATCGTTCTAAACGCTCGCGGACGTGAAAATCTAGTTTTCTATACCAGTTTTTGCTCGTGATTCTTCCTTTGCGCGACGTGAACGCACTTCTAACTTAAATGCGACTATAAAAAGCTAGATAGTGGCAATCTCACGCGGAACAAGATATTTTATAGCGAGCTGACTAAAGCCTGCCAGGTCCCCATTTGTTATATTGCGCACAATGGATAATAGAAAAGTTAAAACTCTATAAGGCGACCATTAAAACAATTTATAATAGACCTGGTCCGTGCAGCACCATTTATTGCAATCTTTGATCTTTAAGCAAGTCAATAAAATTTGTCTTTGCAATGTCTTAATTAATGCAAAAGGCTGCGTAGAGATGATTCGTGTGCCTTCACAGCGGGGAGTCGTACGGACGTACATGTGAATGCGGGTATTCTTGGAAATTAATACTGACATTGTTGACTTAAGAGCTGTAGTAGAAATTGGGACAAGTCACGTGTTCGTTTTAGCTGTCAATTTTTACTGTTTTTTTTAATACATTATCCTACCGATATAGTATTAAAGGAGGACGTACCTAAGTATAGGTATTATGTACATCTGCGATATGAATTAGACTATTTGATTGTCTATCAAATTCTAATCAATTTAAACACACAAATTAAATTCAGTTTATTCGTTGCCGATGGGAATGGAAATGTCAATTTTGTTAAAAATATCTAAAAAGTAATTGTAAAAGGCCACGAATCCTACAAGACAACTGAAAATGGCGCCACAATTCATACGGAGTTCGTCAATACTAAGGACAGAGTAATAATAATAATTATAAGACGGTCAAAACGCTCAAATAATCACCTACTTTCCTAACTTATTACGGCTCTATTTTTAAAGACGATTTTGCTCATATACTGTATTATAATTGCTTTCCTTAAAATAACGTAATAGATTCGACGGTGCTATATTAATAAACAAAAATGGTTAAGGTTTTCACTTGCTATTTTACGTGTGTAATATAATCAAAGTACGATATAAATATAATATACAAAAGGTTAGCCTAGATTTCTGACGAAACTGACGAAACGATCATTTTTGAAACTAGTTTGCTCACTTATCTCATCAACAGTTAGTGCAAAGGCTACAAGTAAATAATAGCGGCCACCGATGGTTCGATTGACAGCTATCCACACCTACTGCAACATTAAAGCACGTTGTGTAGAGAAGACATGCACAAATGTACCATGGAGGACGAGTATAGAATACATGAATGAGAGAGCGGCAATGTAGTATATATATATATAACCTGACAAGTTGCAGTTTAACCCTCGGCTAATGGCGCTATAAACAGCTTTATGTATATGACATGTATATGTATTGTAAAATGCTAGTGTCAGCAACCAATTTCAAAATATTAATAATCGGAGTAGGTACTAGTTAATCCTACGTTCTTATTTTGAAATACATATTTAATCGTATTGAGAATAACTTTCCTTGCATCGCCGTGGGATTTAATTCTCTTTGCACACATCAGTGACATATTCGATGGCTTTTAATGTCAGTTGCACTAGCATATTCCGTTCCGCAAAAATCCGCAATGTGGCGAGGGCCGAAAAGTAACTTGTCGCCCTATTATTAAGGGACGGAATTCGATTATTACTTAGCCGTTATGTATTTAACGACTTTTCGCTGTTTGAAGTAGGTACATTATGTTATATTGACTAGTTTGGTAACTTGTTTAAAGGTTGAGCGTTATATACTCATAAGATATTTTTCACAAACATGGTAATGAAATGTCATAAGTCATAACAGTGCGTTATAACAGGCTTCGAAGTATCACGTTTCGGGCGGAACAACTCGAGATAACTGTAAAGGAATTTCATACAAAATTGAAGACCTAAGCCTGAAAGTATTTTTTTTAAACATGGCGTCTGTGTTCTTGAGCAGGCTAAACAGCTGAATCATATATTTTTTTGAGAGGTGTATAGATAGTATGCTGTATTAGTAAGCATATAAAACTAAATGAGGCTCAATTTGGCTTTAGACCAGGACTATCGACTGAAACTGCAATACTGCGACTCAAGCACACCGTTCAGTACTATGTTACGAGAAAAACACCGGTCTATGCGTGCTTTTTGGACCTGTCGAAGGCATTCGACCTGGTATCGTACGATGTACTTTGGTCTAAGATGAGGACTGAAACTAGCACACCTACAGAAATCATCAACCTATTTGAATATTGGTACAACAATCAAACCAACTATGTTAGGTGGGCTGGTGTCAGGTCAAAGGAGTATGGTTTGGAATGTGGGGTGAGGCAAGGGGGCTTGTCCTCGCCTCGCCTTTTTAATCTGTACATGAATGGTCTTATCGAGGCGCTCAGCGGTGCCGGCGTCGGCTGTTCAATTGATGGCAAATTTGTCAATAACATTAGCTATGCCGATGATATGGTGCTGCTGTGCCCATCGGTAAGAGCTCTCGAGATCCTTTTGGATATATGCGAGAGGTACGCAGTGACTCATGGACTGAGGTATAACATAAAGAAAAGTGAGCTTCTTGTTTTCAAGGCTGGGAATAAGAAACCAAAAACAGTTCCTCCGGTTAGACTGTTTGGAGCCCCCTTGAAAAGGGTGTCGGAATTTAAATACCTTGGTCACTGGGTCACTGAGGATCTGTCAGATAACCTTGACATTGAGCGTGAGCGAAGGGCCCTAGCGATTAGAGCAAATATGTTGGTCCGCAGGTTTGCAAGGTGCTCACGTGATGTCAAAATCACACTCTTCAAGGCTTACTGCCAGAGCTTTTATACCTGCAGCTTGTGGACCAAGTACACTCAAAAGTCACTGAATAGCTTGCGTGTCCAGTATAACAATGCTTTCAGGATGCTGTTGGGGCTGCCTCGCTGGTGCAGTGCGTCAGGAATGTTTTTAGAGGCCAACACGGATGGTTTTAAGACAATAGTCCGAAAACGTGTGGCATCCCTGATGAGCAGAGTGCGAGACAGTACCAACGGCCTCCTGAGTTCTGTGCTGGATAAGTTTGATTGTTCAGTGGTGCGGCACTGGAACTTTGTGCACTTGGGTGACAGACCAGTAATTTTTGATGTTAAGTAGCCAAAAAAACCTAGTCAAATAAATTTCTGTAGGACTATTATGTTTTTTTTTTTTTGTTGTCACTGGAATTATTATTATTTTTAATGATTATACTCTTTTAATTTTTCTTATTATTATTTTATTGGAATTTTTTGACTATGTTTTTGAATTTTACTATGTTATAATTTTGATTTTTGATATTTGTGTTGTGTTACTAATCCCTAGACAAAAAGATCTTTTGTATTACTAACAATCTATGGACTCTGGTCTGAAATAAAGATTTGAATTGAATTGAAAAAAAAAAATATTTTATTTCATTGCATATGTTTGAGAAAAGCACTATACATGCCTAGTCATGAACAGGGCTCACCGGCTTCGTATCACTATCCGTCTAAACCTACTCACCCGGCAATCCCTTCTTTGCCGGCGTCTGCAGTAATGTACTATGTTTGAATTGCACGTTATTCACCGCGTTTTATCCTGTGGTTATTTCATATTAATTACCATCCTAGATTTTAATAAATCAAACACTGCTACTATTTTCAAAAACCAACCTAAATAGATACCTAACTTACAAACTCTTCCCGAGCATAAATTAATGGAGAACCTACTTAAGCACATACATATGTACTTACACGTATTAAATATATAGTTCAATATAAAAGGACGAGTATATTTATTGGTTAGTTTTAGATTGCTTAAGATTATCTAATACGAGTATAAGAGACCTTTACATAGATATAAAGTAGGTAAGTCTTACGTGATTATGGATAATCACGTATCCGACTTCCTTGATATTAGAAACTTTAACTACTCCACACGCATTAAACTCCATGATATCTAAGAGCAAAACAAATGTATCAATAATAAAGGTCGCCGACGGTGTTCTTCGCTCGTAAATTACTTACGACAATTTAATAAACACATCAAGCTATAAACG
This sequence comes from Apotomis betuletana, assembly GCA_932273695.1. NCBI lineage: Eukaryota > Metazoa > Arthropoda > Insecta > Lepidoptera > Tortricidae > Apotomis > Apotomis betuletana. Next base: position 9,961,363 of record OW026309.1, on the reverse strand, counting down.
TTTTTTCAATAGCTACAGATTACTTCCAAGGGTATTAATTTGATCTGGCGAGTACAGCTACTGTTCCGAGTAATTGTAGGGGATACCTGCATGCGGACTGTTCGCTTGGCGTTTAAAACTGGAATGTTGGTTTAACAATGGATAATCCATTGAGAGAATGATAGGAGTTGAGGAGCCGTAGAATCTTTATTTCTCGAATTAATTGAAAAAGCTAACTGAAAAGCAAATTGCACGTAACAAACCTATGATTTCGTTATAATACGAAATCTAGCTCGTTAACAGAGAGATGATCCGAGTTCTCTCGGTGTATTGGTTTCAATGTTTCGCAAGGGACCCTGAAAACTTGTCACAGGCAGACTTATTGCCTCGACATTTATGACGGAATAATTGTTTATCCTATTATAAGCCTACATTTAGATAAGTAGGGTGCTTAAGTTAAGTACGGCTTGGACATAAAACTAATTTGTTATAGTTATTATTGAGTGGTGAAGCGTAAAATTGCTTCCTGTGGGACGGAATCAGATCGTCCCGTTCCCACAACTAGTCAATTGAACGAGTTTCGAGAGATAATGTAGCATTTTGTGGTTTCCGTTGAGATTCAGCGGATGAATATAATTAGGTAGCCGCGAAAAAACGGCACGTTTCGTGTTTTTACTTATTATCGTAAACAGGACTCTCTGTCGATATTTAAACCGACAATATAATGAATGATAATATAAACGCGAAGGAAATTGGATCGAGCCTCTGCGTGGAATGATATTTATAATGATATTTTTCTTCGTTTGTTATAGAACGTTCGATCCGATAGCTCCATAAAAGGCCGGTGAAACATTTACTATAATAACAAACGCGGATCGTGTGAGGTGCCAGTGTGCGGAATTTATTTTCAATTGTGTTTTTCTTGTTGGTTTTATTTTAAAGGCATTTGAACTAAGGTAGAGGTCCGGTGTCGCACGACATGCACTATTGAAATGCAGGCTTTATCGTAATGTGCGCATCTCGTTCGTTAGCCGCACGGCCGGCGCACGCGCTCCAGCCGAGTATTGAACTCACTATCAGCGTTAGAGAGGCAATAGCCCACTCCTTAAGAGCAAATACCATCGATTATTTTTCCATACATCTCTCGGTGTTGTTCTCGTCTGTTTTTTCCTCCAAAATGTAACCAATTGTTACGAAATTTTAGGAACTAAATGGGAAGGAAATATTCTGTTTTTGGCCAAAATTCCGTCACAAATGGACGTCTAGTACAGAAATATTATAATAATTTGTGCAAAAATATAAAGGGTCCAACACAGAATATACTATTACTATTCATTTTCAAAATTTTGATACGATTGGTTTAGTTTTGGAGGAGGAACCAGCCACCCAAGCAGCACGCAAGCTCCATAAGCGCTTATATACAGCCCTTATACAACTAATTTAAGTACTCAATTGCTCAAAGGTTAACTGGAAGAGATCCCTTATAGGGATAAGTTCGCCTTTGTACCTATGTTATTTGTAATAGATGTATTTTTAACTGTTTTTGTGTACAATAAAGTGTTTATTTACTTACTTACTTACTTAAGCTGAATAAAGGCTGTATAAGCGTTCATGCAACCTCAGTGCTACATGGTATACACGTTTAGTTTGGACCTCATTTGTATCTGACGCCGTAGTTACCAGGTGCAAACATAACGTAAACTGATAAAATGGAAATATGAGCAGTGGTATAATCCTCTTAAGGATCCTCGTACCGCGCATTCAGAAAGTTCGAATATCGAAACTCAAATCTCGCCTTCCTTACGCTCCTTGTTCATTTAACTGCAGAGTGAGAGGGATAGGATGGATTAAGTTTACATTTTTTTATTTTCTAAGACTTGCGCTTTATTTTGTTTTAATTCCCAGCGGAATCCTTTAACTCATTTGACTTGAAGATACAAGAGTTAGTATTATCGCAGTTGGCTGTTTAATAGGGATTAGAGATAGGACCTGAGTTACGTCCAGTCCAGGAGCACTGGAATTTATAGTGGATTAGCTTTATCCCGCATAAGCGAGAAAAAGTATTTTGCCCTTTCTAAGCGGGAAATTGGCTTGAATCCGGGGGAAAAAGGTGGTTTCATCTCCATATTAATGTCTATAATACCTGCTGGTATGTATGCAAATTGAAGAATGTTCAAATGTTTAAACATTGCTTGCTGTTTGAACATTCTTCAATTTGCATGCAGTTAACCCAGATTCTGTGCCTCGGTGATAAAAATGGGTAAGGGAAGAATTTAAACTGTTAAGAGGCCTTATTCCATTTAAAATTAGTTTTTTCATATTATGACGAATATATTGATAATTTCAACCAACTTTTTGAAGTGAATAATACTTTTTCCCGATTGATAATTTCAACCAACTTTTTGAAGTGAATAATACTTTTTCCCGAGTTCTAGCAACTCAACTCGTTGCTGGTAACTTATGCTCATGCCTCCGGTAATGGGCAGTATCATTGAGAAATGGTCAATATTGTACCATCGCAGGGCTAATACTATAAATTCAGCAAGTTTATGTATAATGAGGATACAATACAGGTACTCTTTATTGTACACATCGTAAAAGATAATAAGAAATGCGAAAAAAAGAAGTTTGTCGAGTAGACAAAGAAAGTGAATATAATTTTAGATGTTTATTATGACACGGTTTGTTGTGGGTTTCTTATTACGTGAGTACCTATTTGCAGGTTTACTTACAACTTGGTTTACTTTACAGCATATTTTATTTTTCGTCGCGATTTTTATTTCCCATGGATGAATTTCACTCTAAAATATAGTTATTAAGATTATACCCAAACTAATTTCTTCTCCACACCTATTAACAAGTTGACAAACAGGATTTCCTTCATATGACGGCTCTCAAAAGAGAAGGTATATAGTAATTCAATTCTTACAATAAAAGTTCTCAAATTATTATATATGGAAAGCTTTAGGAAGTTTCGAAGACCTTTCGCAAGAATGTACAAGTAACAAGTCTCCAATAGGAGCTTAGATTTCCTCTAAATTCCCAGAAGTTACCAGTAATCCTTTGCTTGGAAATCGCAATCAAGGAAATTTGTCGGTGCGTTTCTAGCGTCGGCAAACTCTAATAGTTATACGAACGGTCTGCGTAAGCGATCGCTTATAAGTTCTAGCCAGCCAGAGCAAGCAATGGAGCAGGAACTGCCTGGAGTGTTATAATGCGGTTTAATTGGACAGTCGTGTTCGGCAAATTGGTTGCGCGTGCTTCGGGATCTATGCGTATGTATCAACACACACAGCCTTAACTGTGTATGGTTTTTATGCGTACTTAAGGCGTTTTTCTTTCGAACTGCGGTAAACACGGTCGAAAGGATTTTGAGTGCTGGAATTTGTAACATTTATAGGCTATTTCGATTTAATGAAGTTTCCTTTCGGACAGGATAGCACTCGGAGACTAAAGGATGCGGCGGGAAGTTACGTTTATAAGCTACTGGGGACCCGCACCGGTTTCGCACGGGTGCAATGCTGATAAATTACCTATGCATGCATTAGGTATATATATATATATATATATATAAACCTTCCTTTTAAATTAGTATATCTATTAGAAAAACCGCATCAGAATCCGTTGCGTAGTTTTAAAGATCTAAGCATACATAGGGACAGACAGCAGGAAGCGACTTTGTTTTATATTATATGTACCTAGTGATTTCAGTTTGACGCACTTTGGCGCGAAGCCACACTAACAGCTTCATCTTATTTATTGTACCTAATTGCGCAAAGAAATTTTGGCAAAGGCAGGCGTTTTATTAGAAAGAGTTATCCCTCTGAATGGACCTTGTTAGGATTGTTGTTGTTGTTCTTGTTAGGATGATGTGATCCATGAAAAATAGACGGTCATTCTCAATAGCAATAGGTATATGTAGCAGTTTGGTTATCAGTTTTAACTCATGCGATTCTTCAAAGAATGTGCAGTATTTTTTGTTAAAAAGAGATCATTAATGTATTTTATGTAACTATTACATAATGGGAGGTCTTAAAAGTAAAACACGAGTGTGGTTTTAGGAAACAAGCTGAAGGCAAGTTGAGGAACGTTCGTTACGTTTAGTTATGAACATAACTGCTTGCCCCTCTGGCCCGTGTTGTGTTTGTGTGTACAATACGCATGTGTGTAAATAAAAGTAAAATAAAGAGGGTTCCGTATAAACTATGAAAGCACTGCATATTGCACTAACAAAAAGATAAAGTGTACTCAGCGACAAACTTTTATTTACTGTTGGAAAACTGTTTTAAAGATATTTATTAGGATTTAATAAGGATTTAATTAGGTACAAATGTATAGTTTCAGATTTCTGCCTATACATGTATAAGACGGAATTACTTGCCAAATCTTCTTATTCTAGGTCAACGGAAAATACTCTGTAAATTTTGATTCCCTTTTCAGTATTGAAATAATACGTGTTTTTCGGCATAAACGGCCGTACCTATCTTTTTTTTAACGTTAACTTAGAAGTTTGATTTTTCACAGCTTCAAGGGACTGTAGTCTACAACCTCAATATATGATTTTTATTTTAACTAGATATCGAGCGTTTCCGAGATAAAGGCTCTTGGCAGACAGACGGACGGACAACAAAGTGATCCTACAAAGGTTCCGTTTTTCGTATTGAGGTACGGAACCCTAATAAAAAACTCTAGTACCAGTTAGGGTAGGGCACGGTAGGGCGACCGCCCAGGGCGCTTATGAGCGAGGCCTTCTTACTCGTAAATTCCCAAAATTTTGCGAAAAACTCGTTATGTTTAGGGGGCGAAGTAGAAATCTCGCCCAGGGCGCTGGTAGTGCTCAAACCGGCACTGTCTTAGTACTTACACGCAGGGGACAAGTCATACAGCCTAGCATCCATCGACCCGGACGGGAATATTCGTCTAAGGCGCAGTAGTTAAGCGCTAACTGGACGGAGTGGTTATTAACATAACATCGTCGGACATTCACACGGACTGCGCTCGGGATCTAACTGCACTTGAATATTTGTCATTTTTAACCGACTTTACTAAAAGATAATGTCGAGTTATTTTGTTTTATTTAAAAAAAAATACCTATGTTACACGTTATAATAATAATGGGAGTTTTGTTATTTATTATCATCATCCAGCTTTTGGAGCAGGAAGCGGTAGAAGTTATATATAAAAAAAAACGAATCCATTGTGCCTAGACAAAAATGTCCACGCCGTCCTAAGAAAGTAAACTGCAAAGGGGCGGGCAAAGGCAGAAAAACAACTAAGAAGAAAAAATTGAAGAAGTAAATCCATGTTTTTCCGGGATTGGGAATAGATGTGTTCTTTTTTTGTTAAATAACATATTTTTGAAGTTGGTGTAGTATACCGTTCTATTATACCGTTCTTTATAAAGAAACCTTCCATTTTATACTCTTCATTCTTTTTTTAATGTAAGTAAACCAAAATTACTACTTAAATTATACGTCAAAAATCTGTGCACAGGTCTTTAGTAAATTCTGTTATATTTAAAATCGTGCGCCATTTCGCTTGGCAAAAAGAAAGCGTCGCTGCGTAAATCCATATCGGGTATTTTATTTTTACACACAATTTCAGAAATGGCCCCGTAAATAGTATCTGAGTAACATTATCTGTTGGATGTTGGCCGTTAAGAGAGAAAATGCCCTGTGGTCAGTATAAATTGAATGTACAATGCGGTATTGAGCGGTCGTTACCGTGATATGTGAGGGCAGGAGAGACTTTAGTTAAGTATTGCTCCTTGTGGCACTGACGAATCTGGCGCAAGATCTCAAGCACTTTGTAAATAAGGTAGTATTGTATAATTTCGTATGTGGGTTGGTTTCTATTAAGATCACATTCTTTCACCAAACATAACATACTAAAGGCTCAGTGTTACCTACTTAAATGTCTAACTGTCTGTCTAGAATTTGGTGACCCTTTTTATGGCCTGGCCTATGGCCTGCTCAGGGCGGCTGTGACTACATGATTGTCTTCTTTGGTCGTGTTACAGTTGCGTCGGCTATAGCTTATGGGAACTAAACTAAAACGGGACTACTTTTAAATGCATTATATCGAAACTGGGTCGTAATCGTAACGCAAAATGTAAATCTGTTTCATGTATATATATATATATATATATATTATGTATATAATAATTCATCTCGAATCGAAACACTTGGATGCATTGAAGTATTTTGTCTTAAACATTTACTTTTTTTCAAATGTCGATATTAAGTTGTTTATAACGTATAGATATTGATATAAGGGGAAGTTTGAAACTAGCACCCGTGACGGAATAAATGAGGAGCAGTAGGTTAGCGTGGAATAGGCATGTGATGAGGAGGGATGAACGTCGTATTGGTAAAAGATTGTAAGGGATGAATGTCAAAGGACGAAGGACGTAGGCCAAAAAAGCGATGGATGGATTGTGTGAGAGAGTACATGAGAAAGAAAGGAGTAAGCGCTGAAATGTCGAATAAATAATAGAGATGAATGGAAGAAGAAAACATGTTGTGCTGACCCTACATAAGATAAGGGCAGGGAGATGATGAACGTATAGTATAGATATCGCTCTCATAAATATATTGCTTTTATACATAACCAAAGATAATATCTTTAATTAATTATTTCTTTAAAAATGTTTTTTAACGTTATAACTACTTAATAACACTAAAAGTTTATAATTTTGAGTTGAGCGCCCGCAACATATATACTAAATTTAGATATACTTGATGTTTTAAATAATTCTTTCCAGTAGCATATTCTCTGCCGACGGCGGAAAGCTATTTGTTCTTATCCACATAGCGGTCGCGATCTCAATAAACCAATTTGAGAGCGCTTACGATGGCCGGCGATACGATACTGTGACGCTACTTTATGTTCCTTTGTTTCGGCGATTGTCGGACGACAAGATAGACCCCAGCCCCACTAATGGACGTGTATTTACGTCGTGAATGTTCGATGAGAGCAGTTTATCGCCGTTTTGTGTAGTGGAGCGTTTATCGTGAGTTTCATGATATGGTGAATCTGATGCGAATATCTTTTGCTAATATTTTAAAGGTTTGTTATCTTATTGTATTGTTAGACAAAGATGGTTTATGGGACGAAAAGGGGTTTAGAAGTGATCTAACGATGGAGACGGGAAGTGGCCATAGGAACTTTTTAAACTTCATAAGATAAAAGCTATCGTGTTTGGGCTTATTTGATTTGTCTTGTCGATTGCTATTGACGTGTGCACAGGAAAGTGCAGTTGACAATAAAAGCGTGTCTATTTCATTAAATATACACTTACTACGTATAGATAGGCTTATGTCCACTTCGCATTTAAATTTAAATAATTCAATATATCAGTATTGTTATCTTGAAGTTTGTAGCAAATATTTTCTATATATTGTATCTAACTACGAGTTATCAACTTATCATATACACATAATTTGATTCCGGAAGAAAATTCTCTCGATTGCCTTTAAGAAAAAAATATAGGTCGCTCTGTATTCCTTTAAGAAAGTTTGACCATTTTTATTATATGACTAAGCGGCATGCAGCAATATGTGAGACACGTATTGAGATAACTCCATCTCACTCCTTCGTATTGTTGCATCCCTCTCGTCAGAGACTGTTTTAGCACCGTCAGCTGTCAGAGAAATGACGTCGCCTACAGAAAATCTTCCACCCACCACACTCGATCCCGTTCTTGCTAAGTGTCGTATACCGATACCGGGCAAGTTGCATAAGTTAAGCAAATATTGGGAACGAGGGCCATTTGCAAAGTGCGTGGGAGCATAACAGTCCTCATTGTTATCCTCCTCTATTACTCGAGGAGTACAGTTACGTCTCTTTATGTGCCATTTTACAGTTTTTAGTGAGCCATTTGACTACAATGTGGCCACGGTGTCAAACGTGCACGAACATTTTATGGTCGGTAGTTGCAATGAGCTATTTTACTGTTCCGTTAATGTGGGAAGTAAATTGCCCTTTAAATTTTAAACGACGATTACGATAATAAAAAGCATGGAGTCATAGCCGTTTTACGTGCGTTTAACGCTAAAAAACAATGTATCAAACACTTTTTAGGGCATCATAAAGACATTATAAAAAAAAATTCAACCCGATTTTTTTTTGATTCACTGTACAATTATTTATTTTTACTTTAGGACTTTGTTTAACAATTTTGTTAGAGCATCCGTGGAAGAAATTAAAAGCTCCTTTTTTGTTACAAAGGTAATCTTAAAAAAGATCGTGAAAAAAGAACCCTAGCAAAATAGAATTAAGTATATCAAAATAGTAGATATAGTGATCTGATTAAGTATAGGTATTAAAACTGTTGATTGATAAAATAATTATACTAATGCTCACTCACAGGCGGAAATAGAATTATTCTATGAAAAGAAAAGAAAAAAAGAAAATCAATAATACAAAAAGGTCCGTGAAACTGCATACCTACTTTATAATATAACGCACCTATTACTCTGTCGTTAAGAGTTAAGCAATTTAAATGAAGTACTTAAAGAGCTATGTAATGTTTACAACACTATATTCACGCTCCCAGCTTCTCAAGATCACACAGTCATTACGCAAACCAGGGTTGTCGAACCGCACATGCTAAGTACCTGTCAAAACAAATCACTTGTAATTACTATTTAATTCAGAGCCACAATCTTAGCGCTGTATCAAAATAATAACGTGAGATTCTTTGCTAAAAACTTGATTGAAGTTTTTTTGCAATTTGAAGGAAGTGCGCATGAGGAGGTAGTTAAAATAATTGTTGAGTGCTTAATGTATTTTGTCCATTAATGAGTATTGGTTTTTATTTGAGGCAATCTCACTTTTTATAGGAAGTAGGTATACTGTTTCGGAAGATTATAAAAATGCGGAGTGCTTTTACTATATTGAACATTGTAACATACATGTCAATATGTGTCTAGTCTACATCATAATTCATAACTAACCAAAAGCTCTTTTTTGTAAGTAGTTCCAAGTTAAGATTTCAAAATTGGAACTTTTTGAGTTATGCAAGTATTACAACTTTTTGATCGAAACTGAGAATTTAGTTCCCTTTTTACTAGGTTTTATTTACCTATTTAGGAAGCGGTCGTGGAAATAAAGAAAACAAACAACGTCCATCTATGATTGTCACAAAGAGCATTGACGTTAGTGCAAAAAACTAAATAAGTGCAGTCGGCATTAAAAGCTAGTTAAAAAGATACATATTTTTGACAAACCCTAGCTTACTCTTATTTTTTAAAGAGTATTTCATACAAGAGCATCTAGAAATAGGCCGAATAATGCCATTTAATACTCAATCTGCATCGTATTTATTAAATTTGTAATTGAATACGTCGCGAGCCGCAGGGGTCTGTGCACCCGAATCTACACCGGTCAATGAGGAATATTTTCATAGAGTTAAACTTGAATATAATTTTCTGATATAATGTTCTGCGGTATAATAAAGCAGGACATACTATTCTACAAATAATATTTGGGTGAAGACCAAAAAGTTTGCAACGTTAACTCACCCTTAACTCACTCAATAATAACCCAAGTAGCACAACTGGGTCTAAATAGCTCGTATATCATATCTAATTAGATGCTTAAGTGAAATTTACCACCATGACTAAGTGCTATATAGGTGGCAAGAACCCTTATGCCACCAGTATAGAACCAAAAGGAGAAAAATTGCAGCCTATTTTTGGTGCTAAATAGAATCCATAAGAGATCTCACAATTACCTTAAGTGGCAATTAGAACTAAGGGTATAAGTTATGCGCAGTGAACGAATGAAAACATTTCAGTTCGGTCAATGAGTGATAAATGAGTCGCCAAAATTATCTTTGAGTGGCGAGGTAACTGTCAAATTGGGTTTATTAAAAGTAATACGTGATCTGCCATATTCATTTTGGATTTATACGTCTGTTTGGTTTTGATTAAAACTTTACGTTATACAAGCACGAAATTCTTGCGATTTTTTTGTTACTGTGAAACTATAGTATGTTTTCTTTGTAAATTTCGACGCGCCTTTCATTTGATCAGGAATATTAAAAAAGAGAGTGCTAAATTAAATAAGGAAAAGATACTGATAAGAAATAAAACTGTTAAAAACCTGACCTAATGATTGTAGGTTACGTACAATGTTAAAGTAACATCGTCACAACTATCAAAAGTCTGTGATTATGCGTGAGTGTGATAAAATTCTGGTTAAAATAATCAATTTTCATAGGCTTCCATTAAACATGGCGAAGCAAAAAAGATCCTACAGTGTTTATTTTCACTTATTTGTTCCTTATTTGGAACTATCAAGTCTAATAATCACTTATTTGTATCTTGCGAGTGGCAAAGCAGTAAATGATAATACCAATAGTAATTATTTGCTCTTTTGTAGACTATTAAACAAGCAAGACTATTAAATATATTTTGACAAGGCGCAAATAGGAACAATAATAGAACTTTTAGTTCGTTAGTGGTTTGAAATAAGTGAAAATAACTGCTTTTGGTTCCAAGAACCTCCTATTGAGACCTATTTATGCGTTGGAGTGGCAATAAGGTACTTCTTAGGCCTTAAAGTTGCAATATTTTTTGGTTCCAAAAGAGCCGTAAAATTATCCCTTTAGCCACTATGGGTGATATAATTCGCTATTGTACTAGTCATTTGGAACTTTTAGTTCCAAATAAGGTTATGTTCCCACTTATATGTAAAAGTTGCTTATAAGTGATTTTAAGGCCTTATATAGCACTATTGCTTCTTATTGAGTGACAATTTGAACCTGCATGCAACTTTAAGTAGCAAAATCGACTTTATCCCACTTATGGTGGGTTAGTCGGTAATAAAGTAGAAACAAAAAACGTTCCTATGCAACTACAAGTGATAGGATGAACTCATATACAGTTTTGAGTTGTGTTTAAAGCTATAAGTTGTATCAAACACTGTTAAACCACTAATTTAGAACTTAAAGCTATAAGATAAGCTGCAAAATTCACTAATGTGCTGCTTGGGAACTCAATAATATTTGTGTCAAAGTCTCCATTGTGCGACGACAGTTAACCTTTCAATAACGTACCTTTAATGTTCTATTTTAAGGTTCCTTATTGTATCGTTATTTTTTGTCGCACAACGGAACTTTCTCAATTGTTTTTAATTCCTCGCTAACTACGACTTAATTTCATCCAAATTTTTGGTCCTGACCCAATTGCCTATTCACAAAAATAACCGACTTCAACGAGAAGAAATTGTATTCCCCAGAACAACTCTGGTTACTATAGGTAATAAAACTAACGGTCTTAAAATAAATTTATGAAACATGTAATGTCTAATTTTTTTAAATGTGGGTACACACCACAATTTTTATATTAAACTATTGATACAAAGATACCAAAGCTCAAAGAAAAATTGAAATGAGTTACCTAGGGGACGAGACCGGGAATCGAACCCGGTACCTCTGGATTGCCGGTCCAGTGCGTTAACCACTTCGCAACCCGAACTCTAACCAACATTTCGATTTTTTCCTTATGCTTCGTGTGTCGATCTTTGCATTGATTAGGTATTTGAAAGGTTTTTATACCTTAAGCGACCATCATCAGATCCTGACGTGGTGACAATGGGACTACCTCAGGAGTCTACTTAAAATAATACAACTAACGGTCTTAATCTAGTACCTATAATATTTAAAGAATTATGCCCTTACTCCTAAAAATCTATATTCATCAATTTTTCCCCTTCTGGCAAATTTATTATCTACGTGTTATCACTAAATGGGAAAAGTTTTGTTGAAATGCCTTCCTTCAATGACCGGTGTATTCTGCACACACGCATGGGTTGGCCATGGTGATAAATTACAAAAAGACTTCCACCACCATCCCTTACAGAAATGATTTAGATGACACCAAAACTCAATTACTTATCCATTGACTCGGTTGCCGACTGTATTAAAAACTTAATTGATTTCAATGGTAATAATTCTGCCGGTGCGAACGAAGTTTTTCTTGTATTCAGTCGTGCGTTGATTTATTTTATGGCGTCGCTGTGATACGTGGTCGCGGATGCTGTACTGTCTACGAGTGTGGTATGTCTAATGTACAGGGCTCGTAAAATGCGAGCAAAATTCATGAAACTAGCACTTCAATGGCCGCCATACGTCATTTCAATCGATTTCGCTGACATTTTACGATCCCTTTTAATGTAACAATACACATAAATTAGTATACCACACTCCTCCTAATCTACGAGCAAGGCGCAATCTCTACGCGTCGCCAGCCATGTTACCTAATAGCCTCCACAGCAAACGAGCTCCGCCTTTCATGTTCGTTCGGCTCGTATTCCTACCCAGTCAGTTCCTAGCCGCAAACAACCAATAAAATAACTTACATTTCTCAGGCGGCTTTTGCAAAGATCAAAAGAGATAACCTTCTCAGTTCTATAGTGTCTTATTTTGTGGATAAGCTACGGTATGAACGAGCATTTTAATATTACGTGTAGGAAAGTGACGGATAATTTGTCACGTGTGTTATACACGACAAAGGTGACAGGGCAAAGTGAAATAAATATACATTAAATAGAAGTGTCGTAACTTTAAGTGGAAATAGTTTTAAGGCGACGCGTAATGCAAAACTAATAGTGCCATTACCGATTATTATTTTTTTCAAAATCAGATATATTAGTAGCACTAGTTTCCCATTAATGCGCCTTAAAGAAACCTCTTTCTACTTTATTACCAAGTTACGACACTTCTATTTAATGTATATTCACTTTGCACTAAGTTATCGGCGATGTGCGAACAACATGGTAGGCGTTGGTACAACGAACGATCGCAGCGCGCGCGTCTAAGTTAATTTTACATTCTTCCACGTTTTTTCTTTATTTTGTTTGATACTCAACTTAGTCCCTAGTGATAAACGGTAATTCAGTGAATAAAGGATTTTGACCTTACAAACGGTCCGGTAGTTTTGGATTTTTGATATGTTGTCTAGGATGGTTAGTCAGTGTTTAAAATGCAAAATGCACAATTCCCCCCACTCCGCGCCCGCCGCCATATTGAAAAAATCGGCACTCTCTTCATATTTTTGCTCATATCTTCCTTTAGCAGCATTTTAGCTAGAAGAAAGCTTCGACAATGTTATAGAGAGTTAAATTTACTACATTTTCCATTTTATATTTTGTTTCTAGGACAGATAGTTACGGAGATATGCACATTTAAAAAAACTTAAGAAATTGCAATTTCCAACTCAAAAACAAACTTCTGGATTATATCTTCGTTTAGGAGCATTTTAGCTAGAACAGTGCTTAGGCAATTTTGTAGAGAATTAAATTTACTATAATTTACATTTCAAATTTTGTTTCTAGGACAGATAATTACGGAGATATGTAAAAAATAAAGTCACATTTTCCGAAAATATATGTAAAAATGGACATGAGTTTTATAAGCAATTATATTTCCTACATGTTTTAATTTGTCCTAGACTAGTCCGTAACTGAATGACAGCGTTCTAAACCAAGAATTTTGAGAAATTTTCGGAAAATTCGACTTTTCCTGTTTTTTAAATGTGCATACCTCCGTAACTAACCTTCCTTGAAACAAAATTTGAAGTGTAAATTATAGTAAATTTAATTCTCTACAACATTGCTCGAGCTTTGTTGTAGCTTAAATGCTCCTAAACGAAGATATAATCCAGAAGTTTGTTTTTCAGTAGGAAATTGCGATTTTTTACGTTTTTTTAAATGTGGATATCTCCGTAATTATCTGTGTTAGAAAAAAAATATAAAATGGAGAATGTAATAAATTTAACTCTCTATAACATTGTCGTAGCTATCTTCTAGCTAAAATGCTCCTAAAGGAAGATATGAGCAAAAATATGAAGAAAGTGCCGGTTTTTTCAGTATGGTGGCGGGCGCGGAGGGGGGGGAATTGTGCATTTTGCATTTTAAGCACTGACTAACCATCCTAGACAACATATCAAAAATTCAAAACTACCGGACCGTTTGTAAGGTCACACATAGTACTTTAGTCTTTATTCACCGTGTTACGGTAGGCGGCGCTACAATCGTGCACATACCCAATATTGGGTATGGTATGTTGTGATATATTTATGGGTATTTCCAACATCCCAAATAAGGTTTTACTATCGTTTGCTAGTTTGGGATGTGAACATCACTCGTATCATCTAACAGAAAGTGCCGCTCCTATGCCAGAAATTCTTGTTCTGTACCTACGTTGATTTTGTTTGGAGTCCGTAGTCAAACTAGAAACTTTTAACTTTCTCATATTTACCTTTTGTATGTCAATATTCAGCTACAGATCTGATATCAAGATTGTAATAGGTAATTCATATATTTTAGGATTCAAACCTTCATTCGTGCTTTATCCTTCCATTTATTACCTAAGCTTCCGCTATCTGTCTGCCCGTTTGTGTTACATGTAATGTAGACGCTAAATCATAAAAATAAAAAATCTAAAAATTAAAGGACTCAGAACCGTTTTTTTTTTGCGTAATCTATCATTTGATCCGTTACAGGTGGATATACACTTAATTTTTTTAGAATAGTCAGTCGCTACAGTACGCAAAATTCAAAGGGAATACAAGACACTTGTTCAGTAGCCCGCAATTTCGTATATAGATTAAGAGGCCTTATTCCTTTTAAAATTATTATTTTTCATATTATGACAAATATATTGATAATTTCAACCAACTTTTTGAAGTAAATAATAGTTTTCCTCGAGTTCTAGGTAGTAACGTGGCTATTTCATGCATTGTATTTGCGTGTAGTCGAAAATAAGTTAAAAAAAACTAATTTTCCGCGTGAATATTGTCAATTTCGAGTAGTTTTTGAAACAAAAATTATCAATGAAAAATTCAAACCGCAGTTTTTAAATATATACCAATAAATCCCAATAGGCCTGTTCTAGGTAGTAACATCAATAATATGTTAAGAAACATTGTTTAATCATAGAGAAAAATGACTAAAACAATCAGCATTTTAAAAGGAATAAGGCCTCTTAAGATATTATCGTATTAGGATTTATGATATCGTACTTTCATCATAGTAATTTCTGTAACTGCTTATTATTATTTTATTTATTAATTTGACAACAATCGAATCTAGTAAGTATATTGACACTGAGATACGGTTGTTGTACGGTAGTAGTAGAAAGGGATGTGTTTTTTTGCTACGAAACTCTTCGTGCGCGAGTCCGTTTCGCACTTATCCGGCTTCTTATGTCACTACTGGAAAACTATTCCTAGACATACCTCTGTTGCGGTAAACACTATAAATAAAATAAATGCAGTGTTTGTGTTTCCTGTTGCGCTTTTTACTTATGTAAGTTTTTAAAAGGAATATCACCTTATGCGGCGAGTTTTTCTACTATTATATTTAATTTCACCAAGACCAATCATCCCCATGTACGAAGCACCTCTATTTGCGATCACCAGGGATTCAATGGCATATATATGAGTCGGCTTGGAGTGTTTGCTCAAAAGAAAACAAGGGCCATATAATTTTCATATACACTCTTCTAAATAACAGTGAAAAGGAACATCACAATTTTCCTTATTTCCTTATTTATTTATATTTTATTACGGTCAGGCTGTATTTAAAACTAAGAATTATTTGGCCAGGCTAGTTGAAATCGAGCAACGAACGGAATTTAGGTTTAAATGTCGATTACGATTTTTCTACAATTTTTTATGAATTTTTAACAATAATCAACATTGACTTTGAATTTTTCTACCGAAGTTTTTTACCGATAATATTAAAAGGAATATGATTGGTTCTTAGTTCAGTCTACATAGTTCACACAAAATTGCTCTTAAATGTGATAGAATGTGCTGAGGTGAAAGTAATTTGCATCTCATACCGTTAAATCCCTCGTTACGCCCAGTCCCTCTAGCACAATTGTGACTCGCGTCTCTTTGTCGTACGACAAATACTACCCGTATCTTGCCTTGCCTTTCCTATACCGTGAGAGCAGGACAGGTGATGCTAAGTCGCGCGACAAGCACAGTCGCGGCAAGATATGCCAGCTCTGCAGGATTCAAACGCATTTAGCTCGGTTGACAACGCAGCGGAACCTGGGTTGCTTCGGGATTCAAAATCAGCACACGCAACAAAAATCTGGTATTATGTTTTACAAGTAATAACTATTTCTCACAATTTTGTTTATGGTGTTACTCGCAGCCGCCATTAAAGAGTTTGCCGGTGGTCGCAGTCTCATCACGTGCATCAAAGATCTTCAACTTTGTCGCCATAATGTCACATGTGAATATGTATGAATATGCGCATGTGGCATTGTTCCAGCGAAGGCGCGAATTGAAATGATTGGCGCATACTCGGCCATCACGGTTAGCTTTATTCTCGTATGGAAAGTGCTGGCCCATTCAAATGTCCCGCACTGATAAATTGCCCTGGATTTGCATATAAAAGGCAGGAGAAAAAGACCTAGTCTTCCTAACTTTGTCTTTATTGAAGCCCTTTATGGGACGTCGAATGTACGTCGACGCTGACAAGGAACGGACGGACCGTGGACTACGGAAAATAGTAATGTGCTGCCTACATTCTCTAGAAGTTTATGAGAAACAAGAAATCCTGTATTGTGCAATTTATGAAAATGTTCGTTACTGAAATGTTTGTAATATTGGCATCCATGTATCGTATTTTAGATTATAATTATGTTTATGTTTAGAATGTAATACAAAAAATATATCTTTATTACATAATAATATATCTCGACAAGAAAGAAATACAAACTCAGGGAACAGGTAAGAACTCGTAAGAGTTAATGGTTAATAAATAATGATACTATTATATGTAGGTACAAAGACAAATTTTAAATGAACTATTCCTTTGTTAATATGTACCGAAAATACAATAGTGATATCTATTGTGCGATTCAGTGACACCTCTATGCGTAACACATTCAATACTTTTTTTTTGACCAGATATAAACAAAATTATGGACTTGCAAGGTTGATTTAATAGAGGATGTATACAAGTCCACATTTTAGTTTATCTCCGAACAAGGACTGTAAAAAGTATTGAATGCCGCGTATAGAGGTGTCACTGGCTCGCACGGAATATAGAGTATAGAAAAGGAGCACTATCTTTTGTGAGAGACTATTCTGAAGATTGCCCCGCGGTAAACAGTAGGTATACTTATGATAGTTTAAATGCCGTCTATAATACCACCACAATGGGGCCAAGGTAGGGAGATGATATTATTATGTAACAATTTGGAGTTGAACCAAACGGTTTCCGTCTAAACTAAACCTCGAAAAAAGTTGTGCGTCCAGATGAAAAAAAATTTTTTTTGGTGATCGATCAGAGACTGCTACTTATTTCCTTTAAATATATACAGGTAAAGCGCATACTTTCGTTAACGATGAGTTTTCTTAAAATATAATAACAGGTTCCATGTAACATAACTACTGTTTACTACAGTAGCGTCACTGATTTGACGCATTTCAGGGGATACTTTTAGATATATAAAGGTAGTGCTCCTCCTTTCTACACTCCATAGCACGGAAGACAGGCCTTGATATCGGCTTTTATGGACAAAAATAACCGCGCTATGCTAATGCGTGACATCGCCCCGCGATCGCGACAGCTTGTAGGCGTCCGCGACGGGAAATGGGCCTCCTGTGTCGCTATTCTTTAAGGTGACATCAGCGGGCGGTGGTATATTTTGTGCGTGAGAGATATACTAAAACGGATGATAATAGGACGTCGAAGAACACATCAGCCTCGTAACGCAAAAGGGCATAGGCTAGTTTTTTTACTTATAGGTTATAGGTACGTAATGTAATACTTAAAATGGATTTTTACGGGATGCGAGAAATGCACTTTTATTGAGGTTTAAGATTATTTTTCGATTAATAAGACATTTTTATTCTACCTATGTATGTATATAAGTTAAGGTACCTATAAAATTTAAGTTCATGCACTGCACAAGCCGTTATGTTATAGCCCTTTATAGTCTGTGTGGCACTGATTCCTCAAGTGGATAAATACACATGAACTTATTAAAACTCTCGTTCCTTGAGACATCTCTAATAATTTGCAAAAAAACATTTATTAAAATAACAAAACGTAAATAGTATAAGTAATAACGAAATCTAATTAAATATTTACACAAAAAGGTAGTCTTCTTTCGCTAATAATTATCATACACGGTTTATAACTCCCGTAAAAATAGCAGGAGCTTCCCCTTTGACAATTTTTACGCGAGTTTTACACCGTTTATAATAATTATCATATATATGCATAAATATGCGAAAATAGGTAACTTTCTTTCATGGCTAAGCCACACAACTGATTTTGATCTGATTTGTAGAGTAAAAAAGGTAAATCTTCTAGCGAGGTCTCAGAAATTTTAAAAATACGTCCCACGGCGAATGTGAAATTTTCTACGAAGGTTTATTATTTTGATCTTTGTGAATCTTAGAAAATATGTATGTACGGGCTCGGGAAATATGTACCTAGTAGCTAAACATAATTGTACGTTTTCATAAATACTAATTCTTCACAACGAATGCCGCGGGTACAGCTAGTTATACACATTTATCAATATGCACTTTATTATGCTGAGCGCATAGAATCCAGGAATATGCAAGCAATCTAGTGAGTAAGCGAACGCTGTGCTATAAGTAGTATATCATTTATTAGTCCGGTTTGCAGACTGTTGAACTTCCTATGCGAAAGGGAAATCACTTCTTATTCAGTCCCACTCTTGCGTAACTCAGTGCCCGATAGCCCAAGTTTTTGTCTCTATACCGACGTAAACTAGTTTCTAGTTACCCTAACTAGGATTTTTTGCAAGTCTCTAGTGCAATGTAATAAGAACTATGCACTGGTAATTGGAATGCCTAGGTACTTTGCGTGTGCAGGGCAATTATTGCCCTACACACGCCCCTAAGAAAGGGTATAAAAAATGCGATTAACATACACGTCTAACATGTGTTAGCAGCTTTATGTTTGAATCATTTGCATCAAAACAGTAATCAGGGAATGACGAGTTGAGTGTGGGATCACCAATCTGTAAATAACAGGCTTTTTTCTTCTTTTACGTACAATCGTAAAGTCTATCTGTTTTAATTAGAAAGGGGTTTAGTTTTGTTACGGACATTAGTATATTAAAATATAAATAACAATGTAAATCTCTTTGACCTTTCCAAGAAAAAAATTTAATATCTTTAAATAAAAGTAGGATGTATTTCATCAACAACAAGTCAAACAACAGACAACTAAAAAGTCGCGATAAGCCGTAGCCACTGATGTTCCGTTTAGTCTGTTTGGGACCTATGCCATATTTTATGGCCCATTTAACTTTTTTTAAAGTTTGTATCTCTACAAATAAAATAATTTCATACTTTCAACATTATCGTCGAGCAAACCGAGCCTGCAAGGTTTTTTATTTTTAATTTTTGACAGCATCAATTATGCACTTCGCGTCCTGATTTTTTTATCAATAAAGTCAACATTCCCCAAGCATACTTATTTGAGAAAATTGTATTTAGTTGGAGGAAAGTTTATTTACATGGAGGAACAGCTAGTTGTGGTATTAAATGTCAACTTTGAGGTACGAATGTTTTTTATTAAATAGGCCAAGTAAAAACAAATTTAGTTTATAGTACTACAATGCTATTAAGGTGACTCGGGGGCTATTGTAGCTATGGGGTTATTGTATCTTATTACCATTATAATGGCCTGTGACCATTATAATGGTCTGTGTATATATAGGATACACAAGACAATACAATGGTCTACAGGATACACCCTATATATACGCAGACCATTATAATGGTCACAGGCCATTATAATGGTAATAAGATACAATAACCCCATAGCTACAATAGCCCCGAGTCACCTTATATGCTTATTTTATCTACTTAATACATCGTAACATGCTTAGATATGTAAAAAAATACAGAAAGCTAATCATAATCGCATACTTATGTATGATCTTTAAAATCAATCCGGAAATTTTAAAATGCAAATGTTCAATCGCTTTGATCGCGAGGCTCGTGAATAAGCAAATAGATAACCATAGACCACATGTTCCCAAACTGTTGACTGGGGCGTCCTTCCCGTCTAGCACAACCAACTATAGTTGATGCATATATGCATCACCCTTGTCGTGCGACATGGCGTCGCCTGTCACTCTCTCACAGTACTCGTACTGCACCGAAGGAGATAAATAAATATTTTGCGTGAAAAAGAGGCGCGTATCTCAGTTATTATGCTACACGTGCTGGTGCGCCCCGGAGAATAACGCGCTGTGAGTTTCGCAATGAGTTCTTGTTGACATCAGTTTTCTCCGGAATTAACTTATATCATCGTATTTGGACTAGCTTGTGGGCATCGAGATACGGGCAAATCAACTTTTTGACGGACACTTGACTGTCTCCAGCGTTACTCAAAATTTCTCTGGAGTTACCAAGAAATCGGGCTTTTAATAAGGATACCTTCGGTTTATTAGGTTTACCTGTTGGGACTGAATATTTTAAACCATAAATCTAAACATAAGTAAGCCATCGCCAGTAAAAATCGTTTAAAGATGTTCAACTGTAGGTAGATATTTTATGGGCTGAATTGATAATGATTTAAGCTCCACATCTGCCGAGCATTTAAAAATATATTTTCAATATTCGAAAAAATTAAATGTACCTACAATAAAAAAAAAAAAAAAGAAAAAAAAATGAATCGGCGTTTGTTTACACTGGAAATTTGAAAATATTCGCGACTAATTTATACAAAAAAAAACTTCGTCATTTAAATTCAAAAGTAAGCCATTATATAAAGATGAAATTTTACAACGAAATTTACAAAGTTGTGGACAGATTTGTGTTGGTCTCAAAGTTGATTCGCCTATAAAAGACAAAGGAGCGACCACACTGCTGCTTTGAAGAGGATAACAGTGGCGAGTAGTATACGGCACGTTTTCAACGCATACTGTCTCCAAACATAATATGAGGAGCGGTGTGGCTGCTCAAAGGCTTTGAAACCGATAATTCTTAATAATCGACATGTGTATGTATGTAGGTATAGTATGGACCTACATTGACTGATAATAAAGATATTAATTTTTTATTGTTTCATTTATTTGATAAATGCATCGTCAACGTTTCATAATCGGTGGTGTGGTAATTCCTTACCTGTTAGTGCCCAGCAAATCGAAACAGTTTGGAAATCTCTGCCATAGGCCGAACACCAATAACTCTTTCTATTGTGTGGTACTGAATGCTAGGTATTAGCTGAGATTGAATCAGTGGTTTTAATAGTTTTGCTTCGGGGCTATACGTTCGCACTCGTGTAATCGCGGCTTTTATTATACGGGAATACTTACAGGTAAGCTGTTATTTGATATCAATTACCTTAGTGCCATTTTTACATATGTACATGTGAGGCGCGTGCGTATTTATCTATTCTGTAATATTTCAGTACAGTATTTTGTTTGTTGCCTGTGGGCATTGTTTAGAAGTACATCACTATCTATCGGTTGAAATATTTTTGCGTCTTAAACACGCCAAATTGGCCTGACTGATTTTTACCACCTTCGGGACTTAGTAGAATTATTAAAAAAGATGTATCATAAATTTGACATCATCGTATTTGAACTAGCTTGTGGGCATCGAGATAAGGGCAAATCAACGTTTTGACGGATACTCTCGACTGTCTCAAGCGTTACTCAAAATTTCTCTGGGCATGGAAAAGTCAGAGCGTAGGAATTGCCGGGACGAAAGTGAGGGCACCTGGTTTTGTTTTCGTAGAATCGTAGCAATATTTAACTTTCTGATTTTTTTTTTTCTATTTTTTTTTAAGTACCTGGATAGTGATACTATTACGATGAACATATCGATCGAGTGTCCACATATCGCAATTTGTGTAAACAATGAAAATTTCCCAATGTTGGCGCCTAAAAAATCATAATAAGGGATAGAACATTTTGCAAAATAACGGTGAAAACTAACGAATCATCGTAAACATAAAATTTAATTGCATATAAAATAACATACTTATGTCTGAACGTACAAAAGTTAAAATTGTAAACACTTATACCTATAAGTAATAAGGTTAATACATCCTAAAAATGTATGTACAGATTATTTGGAATACCTACTTAGAATAATAAATAATTAAGAATTAATTCTATATATAAATAAATCTACGTCTAGCAATAACGGAATAATGTAAAACGTGCCGACTGCAGAGTAGTTTACACACAGTAGTATAGGTACTTTTTTTTCATATGCCACCGATTGTTTGCACTAATAATGGAGTACTTCCAAAACAAACAAAACCTCACGCCACCTCATTACCCATTTCTAACTTAAAAACAAAAACCGCCAAGTATCGTACATTTATTTTTCATTTTGTCGGCGAGACGCGAAATGCTTTAGGCGATGCGCGGCGCGGGCGCTTGGGCGTTCGTCATTGAAATACGCTGCCATTGTGAGGCTCGGGCTGAATAAATATTTTCGTTAGCGTGCCACCCAGGGTGGCCATGATTGATCCTTGAAGGGCTGCATCTGACCGAGATAAGACCAGACCGCTTTCGGCTAAATGCTTTTTTAACCTTTTTTATGTATTTTGTTTGATGTTTGTACATAATATGCATTACGTGACAAAGGAAGGAAGATGTTTTAAAAATCGATTATATTTTATTATTTTTGTACATGTTTACTTACTAATTTTCGCAAGCTTTCATTTCAAAACCTAGCTAACTTTTTATAAATAGAAACTTTTTTATAAATAGAATTTAATACGATAGACAGAGTCACTCTATAACACTCATACTCTTTGGCATGTGTATTGTACCTACGTTTTGGTCGGTAGCCGTCTTGTCCCGAGTAGCCGGTCTCTGTGATGTCAATCAACCGTTTTTACCGGCATCGGCAATGCGTATAATTGCTCTTCATAAATCCCCGTTGACACGACATGATGAATGCAAAACGTTCCGCTCGGACAGGGGTTAGGTAGTAATGAGGAGATGTTTATATTATTACCATGGACCAGTAAAAGAAGACTGCTAATGCCTGTACGAAGTACGTGCGACTTAGTGCCGCCTCTTTCCTAAAACGCTAGAAATTAGTTTACGCACGTCGTTCAAGACTGAGACTCACGAGAGTTTATTGTGTAAAATTCACTAGTGTTATCTCTTTTTATATGTCATGTTATACATGTTGTTCGCTCCTGTCGTTTGTACTTTAGTGATTACTAGCGACCCGCCCCGGCTTCGCACGGGTGTAATGCTGATAAATGATGCATGTATTATACATATAAACCTTCCTCTTGAATCACTCTATCTATTTAAAAAAACCGCATCAAAATCCGTTGCATAGTTTTAAAGATTTGAGCATACAAAGGGACATAGGGACAGAGAAAGCGACTTTGTTTTATACTATGTAGCGAAGCGAAGTGATATGACGCGTAGTATCAGTATTATACCCCTATAAAAATGACAAGAATAGACGTCGGTGTCAAACTGAGCTCTCTTTGAGGTTCTAAACGAGAATTTGTATAGTTGTGCAAAGAAAAGGTTCGTAAATATTTGACTTTATGTGATGGGGTTGAGATCCATACCCTAAAATCAAAATTTAAAAACCCCCGATAAAATTAGCTGGTCATTATGAGGCCTTCATTCAATCAGTGGTATAAAAATGCTACTAAACCTGAACTGTAGCTTAGCTTCAATATTGGCTGAGATCCTGTCACTTGTTCCATTCCAATCATAAATGAATATCTTGGAAAAGGCCGCAGGTATTTTTACCAAACATCGCTAAAAACCATGTATGTTTCATCAAACATAGCTAAGAACCGTCTCTGTTTACCAAACATAGCTTTCAAGGCTTTTGATAAAAAAAAACCGCTTTAGAATCGGTCCATCCGTTTGGGAGCTACTATGCCACATAGAGACACAAAAGTTGGGGGTTAAACAGTGACGAACCCTTTCGTTCCACTACTGTACAGGCATTGGCAGTCTCCTTGAATTATCAGTCCATGATATTACGTTTAATTTGCAAGCTGTCTGTTGTTAATCAAATAAGCATTAGAACGAGCCGTATGCTTTGTAAAGTAATGGATAAGTACTTATTTATTTATGAGCTCCAGGCGGCTGTCAAGTTATCTGAAGTCGGGCCTGTTGCACCATGTTTTCGTGTTTTTGTTAACTAAGTACATGTTATACAATCTCGGTGATTAAATATGTTAGAGAATGATGTTGGGCTTGGAGGAAACCCAATTATGCACACTAATATGGCCATTTTGCAGATAATATCGGTGGTTAACTAAAACTTGGAACGCGCTAGTGTGTACGCGGGTGTGTGTTTGTTTGTGTTTTTTTGGGGTTCCGTAGTCAACAAGAAACCCTTATGGTTTCGCCATATCCGTCCGTCTGACGGACGGAGAAGATATGTTTTCGACAAGATTTGTAACTTCGATTATGGAATGGACCCCCTGCATTTCTTGTAACTATCTTGGAACAGTACACTTTAAGAAACGTAATCTTTGTTTCCATGATAAGAATGTCAGTGGTTTTCTTTCGTCTAATCAGAGGCGGAGTTCATTCTTTGTTCCACATAAGCATTGATATGACTTGCCTACAAAACATTATTTGTTTTTTATGCGATAGACAAACATTTGACTTAGAACGTACCTGATGTTAAAGTAACGATATGAGGCCTAAGATGAAGCATGCTTGTCTAGAAGATCCCTATTCACTCAACTTGAAGAGATCTAAGTAATATTTATCAGGGAAAAGGTGCGCAGGAAGAGAGTTCCTCTCCTTTGCGGTCCTGATGAGAAAAGTAGACGCAAAGTGCATTATTTAGGCCATTCTCTGCTGGCAGGGCCTCATATCATACCTACAGGAGCACATTGTGTTTCAGCTAACTTTAAGACACATATTATGATCTTCTATAATCACCAGCAGCTTGAGTCCTGCACCGCTGCGAGCAAATGTTTGCAAGGTAAAACTATCACCGGGAGAACATTGCCACAGCCTTTACCTTATCTTAAACTAACTAACTGTTACTTTAAGATAAGGTAAGCCTTATCCCATACGACAATTATTATATTATTATAATCTATGTTTAGTCTTACCCCATCTTACCTTATTTTACTTTTTATACTCACTTAGCCTAAGTTTGTAAATAAATACAGGAGAATAAGCGGTGACAGACGTACTTACTGGTTATTCACAATGTACCTATCTAATGAAGGTCTGTGAGGGCGGACAAGTTAAAGGGGTTTGCAGGGAGACTCGCTCCATATTGTAGCGTGACTGGAGAAATTATGTCTCGATGCATAACATGGATAGACTGTGTATAGGATTGTATTGTTCTAATAGTTCAACCCTACAAACACGAAAGTTAATTCATAGCATGTTGATTTAAACTCTGACGATTTTTGCACATTTGACAAAAAAAACTTTTTAGCATAGATCTTGCTCTAGTAATTTTTCGGTTAAGTAAGTGTTGAGTCGAAATAAGACGACAAGTAATTTTTGTTTTACTTGTGGCAAATGTGAGAAAATTGTGAAAGTTTTAGTTATGATACATAGTCAAGCTCAAAAGTAAGTAAGTTCAAATGAAAACGATCAAGTAGTTATTGAATTAGCTTATCAGCTAACTATAAGGGCAAGTTAGCAGTAAACTGAAACTCTAATGTAATACTATGAGATATGCTATTGTGTAGAAAATAAAACGTTTGTCGCGGCTTTAAATAATCTTACCTAACCTTACATGAAGATAAAATTGCGTGTTATTTTAACAGTCAACAAAATACTAGTCTTATGAAACGTATATCAATTAAAGTTGTGACAAAAAATAAGGTTAAGGTTTCATATGCAGTAAAGAAAAAGTAAATAAATTCACATACAATGGTATTTACCTTTCCCGACCTAGACAACGTTATTTCGCTCTCATCGTGTTTTTTAAAGTACTTGTTGTAAAGTATTCGTTTCGCGCAAAAACTCGCCGAGACTGTACATAATTGCAGTGAACTGACACCATTCAGGTGTTGCCGTTGCTTACCTTTTTTACTTTCGCACGTTCTATTTTCTTGGTTATTACTATTAGAAAAAGTTGACACTAAGCTGGCAAAGTGGCACGTCGGAGATTACAACGGTCACGTATATAAAGAAGCTATTTTCACTCATGATGAGATTCTTATTTATAACAAAACTTAGCGATACGACCCGATTTTATTATATTATACTTACTTGGAAGTGCTCGTAATTTCACCGCACAGTAAGAAAAAGTCATGAGTTTTTATGGTTCCGTACCACAGAAGGAAAAAACGGAACCCTTATAGGATCACTTCTGTCTCTCCGGACAGACGGGGTCTGTTTGTCTCTATCAAGACCTTACATCTCGGGAACGCGCCGAGGAGTTGAAATGAAATCCATATACGCATGTGTAGTCTCTTGAAGCTGTGAAAAAATCATAATTCTAACTTAACGTAAAAAAAAGATGCAGCCGTTATAGGGTATTTCCATTGACCTAAGATCCATGGAATTTCCCACGGTAATACCGTCCTATTACTACAAGTATAGGAAAAAAATCTGAAAACTATACATTTATAATTAAATCATTTAAAATATAGTCTTTATTTAATGTATGTAATCAAACACCGAGGTTAACAACGCTAAAACGAGCAAAGCCGCGGGAACGAGTTGACTAAATAAATATTGTAAGCCTCTTTAAGGGACTTAACTTCAGAAGCCGATGTAAGTAATGTCCTTTGAGATTTACATCCAATTTAATGCAAAGGTTAAGCGCGCTAAGGCATAAGTTTCAGAAGAAATATAGGTATCTGTGGATTATAACGATATATCAGATGCAAGGGAAGCAAAGCAACTCTGGCTTAATTTTGATCTGTGTTGGGCTCGGAACGAGCCAAAGTATATAATAAATTGAGCTCATTCCACCTACGTACTTGTTACTAAAAGTGGTTACGCAACAATTATTGGTGCTGGTGCACATATCCATCCTCCTTGCTCGGCGAGCGACCTAACCGTGTTGGCCGCTAGAAACAAACTATAAGTGTCACGTCACATTAACAATTTTCTGTGCTCTCGTGTCAACATACTTATTTATAATTTACGCATAAAATAATACAAATACACAAGAAAACCCGGGTTTAAACTATTCTATTGCGATAAGTGAAGTGCTAGCAAAACAGTTGTGGCGTACGTCGGCGGCAGCGGCGCGTCGCAAAGCGAATAAGGACGAAGGGACGAAGGTGAGTGCACCAGTGACTATCGAAGAATCCCCAACAAAATAGTTATTTACGATACAAGTGTGGAAGGTAGGTGATTTCAGAAGAGTGTGATTTTTAGTCACGAGCGAGGTACGAGCGAGTGATTAAACAAACACGAGTCGGAAATCATCTTACACACGAGTTCCGTACAAAACTTTACTATGCATGTACGAGAAAATAGAAAATACTTTAATACTCACAAAGACTGTTTACATTGGAAAAAAAGTGTTTTGATTTGATTTATCCAACAAGAAGCCGTCGTTCACATTTTTTACTTCTTCAATAACATTTTACGGGTTTAAACTCATGATTCGTCCCTTTATCTCGCCATTATTTCAGCAGATTTGCACAAAACAACTTCAAAATAAACTAGACATCAATAAAAAATGGCGGAGTTATTTGAAAACCGCGCTCGACATATCTACTACTGCGCATGTGCAAAAGTATTTTTTTAATATTCGTCTTATAATATTTTCTTCGGTTTCCGCGACTGTCACACATTTAAATAAAACAATTTAAACGGATTATATCGCGTATATTAATTATTTGAGCCTCCCTGACGTTTCAGTACCTTTACAGATACCGTTGTCAAAGGTTGACTGAGAAAAACACAATTTTTCTCTGTCAAAGTTACATTTGTGCAAACTACCCATTTTGTAAATATTAATTTAAAATAAAGGTGTTCATACATGCCAGATGGGCCTAATGTGTAAAGACAGTTACACATGTGCCAGAAGGGCATTTATTATTTTATTTAAAATATCTACCAGCGGTTCACTAAAGGCTTACTGAGGATAAAGAACCGCCAAAGAAAACTCCCAGATTGCCTTATTTATTATTATGAAATACTTTTAAACAAAAACTCTACATATCGTCACCTGTAATATGAATTAATGTAACCGCCAAAATGACGAAATTGAGTTAAGTATACAGTTCGTCTGTAAATTTGACGATCTATCCATTGCTGTTATTAAAATTACGATATCTTGAAAAAAATGTTGGTTACATTAAACAAAAATTGACCATATTTTTTAGTTTTCTGTATTTATTTTGGTGTATGGCACATTGTTTGCAAATAACTTAATATCAGATTAACGTAACCACAAGTATTGGCGAAAGTTGAACAAAAGTCATTAATGTAAGACTCATCGGTAAATAAATGACTCTTACATTACTCAATTTATAGCACTTTATTACCGATTGACTGTTGCGTTAGCTTCAAAGCTAGATAAAAATTATAAAATGGTTCTTACATTAAATGGGTTATACTTTTAGTTTTTAAATCAAATCATGTAAATAATAAGGTACATAAATAATTTACATGCTCGGATTAGATAGGTGAAAAAAAATTAAACGAGATTATAAGAAAGCAACCATTTAAAGTCAATTATAGTCTTATCTTGTCACAAATTGTGCTTACTGCAAGCTGGGTGAATATATAATTTAGTCAGTAACATTAAAGTTTTCGTAGTTTTTAAAGCAATTAATGCCTCTTACATTATTATTTGTCTTCCCAAGCCTCGAGTGATGACGGTTACATTAAAATTATGTACTTAATTTAGACGGACCTGGTGCTTAAGTTATTTTGGTTACCAGGAACTTTGCGACCATCTCTTTCCTTTGCAGCGTTAATGAGTAGATACCGGTGAGACGACCATACATTTGCCTGTAGGAAGCAATTACAAACACTACCGCGTGCGTCTGTTTACGATTTGGTGTTGTGATGGATATGATAGCCACTTTAGTTTGTACCGAACAGCGATCGGATGCCGGTATTCGACTCCATACAAATACCGGTATTCAATTTCGGTATTTCGCTTATTATTACACATTTCTTTATTTTACTGAGCTAATTTCAAAGTTCTGTACCAATACTTTAATTATATATATACTTTTTAATACTTTGATGGCATTTGAAATAAAATCTGTAATATTTTTTTTGTAATTTTTATGAATACCGGTAACGATCCCTGGTTCCAACAATTTGTGATAAGGACAGTATTGTGCCATTGCGTTGTTATACATCAATAAGTATAGGTAAAAATTACGAGTTAAGTACATTAATCGCTTTACATCAGGCGATCCGTTTGCTCGTTTGCCCTCGTAATAAATAAATAATAATATTACGCAAAAAAAACTTTTAAAAATAAAGGGAAACTTGAAAAAGATAAGTACTAAGTAAGTACTATGGAAATTGTTATCACCTCAAAAGGGAGTCGTATTTCTAAGGCGGAATGAAGATCATCGGGATTTCCAGCATCAAATAGAAGTTGATGTTTTAAAGTTTTTAAAGTTAAGTTATTTATTAATTAGCTATTATGCCTATTTATACCATGTCTAATTCTCGAATTAGGTACTTTTAATTGAAACAATCTGGCTTAATGCATTTCGTTTTTAGGCAATCTCTTAAATATCTGGTTAAACGGACTGTGAAAACTTTTTCTGTGTAAATCAGTCACTGCCACTACCATGTAGCAACACGTAGGCATAATAAAATGTATATACTTGTATATAATTTTTAGAAAACAAGAGACAGGAATGAATGATGGTAGTAATAGTGATATGGTGGAGGTTAGTGACATTGAGATACTCCCAATGATTTTTTTCAGTAGCCTACGTATCCAACGTAATGTCATTGTATTGAAGCGATGATTCAGTAAAATACGTTAACTATTTGGTTGCCCCTTGACATTTTTTTTTTTCAGCCAGAGAAAGGCGTTGAGCTGGGCCATACATTCTACTAATAACGGGACACCAATGATGCTTGAAGTAGTTCGCGAGAAAACAGCAGCTTACAAGATATAAGAAAATCTCTAAATCCGTTTCAGCTCTATAAGAAAGATGTCCAAGCCCAATAGCGATGGTATTCGAAGCATTTCAGTCGTAAATTTACGTCAAGAACGTTCAAGTTTATGATAGTGATGTGAGAGTGAGTTACTAATTATGTGACGAAACATTTAGTCACCAGTTTGCCAGGAAATGATCAAATTACTAATGAAGAATCAAATAAAGATCATTCGGCTAGTTTCAGACAGGGACAAGCCTTTCACTGAAAATAGGACTTAGGCTTTGTAAAGACAACATTGATTATTTAAACGAAATTATACAACGTAAAGCTGAAGTTTAAACTTAAGTCACTAAAATCAAAAGGAGGGAGTTGATGAATGGAACAG
The DNA here is from genome assembly GCA_932273695.1 of Apotomis betuletana. Taxonomy (NCBI): domain Eukaryota; kingdom Metazoa; phylum Arthropoda; class Insecta; order Lepidoptera; family Tortricidae; genus Apotomis; species Apotomis betuletana. The sequence goes on along the minus strand of OW026309.1, from coordinate 9,930,959 downwards.
AAAGAAGGTAATAAATACGTAGAAAACTATATAGAAAGAAATAAAAAAGAAAGAGAAAAAGGGAAAGCAGAATGTGCAGTAAAAGTCGTAGGTAAAAAAAGGTACATAAATATTGTAGGAAAGGGAGAAAGAAAAGCAAAATGAGGAAAAACAGTACGGAAAAGTATCAGATTGGAAAGAAAATTAAGTGTATTTTTAATACTCTTTAAATCGAAAGGTGCCTTTACCAATTTTGGTTTTTATAAACAAAAAAGAAACTGTTTCCCGCTTATAAACCGGTTTTTATCACGACTTAATATCCTGCCACTAATTAACTGAAAAACAAGAAATAACTTTATGTTAAACCTTATTACAATTGGATAAGTTTAAAAATTCCATAGCTGAATTCCGCTAATGTAAGTCCACGTTTTGAAAATGTGTGTCCCTTACGTTAGATTTTTTTACCTTTTTGTGACTTACTTTAAATAGTTTTTCATTTTTTGAAATCAATGTTGTGTTGTGTTAACGTAACTCCTATTTTTTGGAAAAAAATTAACGTAAGAGCCACGCTATTTTCTAAACTATAATAGCAGCCTTTTTGAGACCATTATCAACAGAAAGATCTTACAAAATTAAGCTATAACTACTATACATCATTTTAATCGGATTAGGAAATAAAATGTTACTGCACTTTTTTTAATTTGCAATTTCGTTTTTGGCTTCTCCTGAAAAATCGTCATTTGGCGGTTACCTTAATTCATATTACAACCGACGATATACTACTTTTAACACTAATTTGTTTTACACCGTTCGAGGCCCAGGGTTTCCAGTCTTGTGTCTTGCTTGATCCTTGATAAGATGTACAACAGGATCCCAAGCCGGTTGAAGTGTGGTAGGTACGGAGATAATAATACGACCAAGCTCGGTGTTAGAATGAATATTTTATTAGGAAAATCAGGTTCTTATATACTAATCAACATATGATAATTTCCTTAGTCTACACGTGTTGTAGCAGCAAATGGCCTTGTTGGTCAAGGTTCTATTTGTTCCCTTGAACCGACACGTGTTTATCTATTATGATTCATGTCAGCTGTGGGCTATACTGCATCTCTCCCCTTATTTTTGAGACAAAAATAGTAAAATTTTTAAACTGTTTTTGGCTTAATCTACTTATGTATACAAAATTAATATGGAGTTGTTTACTTTCTAGATCAAAATACAAACAATGAAGTTTCTTTTGAAGTCGGTTAAAATAAGCTTCATACTAAATGGTTTACAAAGTGGTTCTTATCTTAGTGGTATTGTAATGTTTACATTCCATGTGCCCTATATGGGTATGGCTGATATTGTTACATTCATACTTGCAATACATATCATGTTTCTTAGTGGCTACTTGTGATGTGGTAGTGGTTATTATTTTATTTATACATAGAAAGGTTTAGTTCTATTTTTATGCACTATGTGCTCTTTACCTAAAACTAATATTTTTACGTTAGTACCTAGGTCTAAAATTACAGTATATGGTCCCTTATACACTGGGTCCATCTTACCTCTATCCTCCTTTCGGACTAATATTAAATCTCCTATATTATAGGTTACTGGGTTAGTTTTTAAATCATAACTTACTTTTCTATTAATTTTAGTTTTAATTAAATTATTTCTAGCATCCTCTTGGGATTTTTGTAATCTATACTTAAATTCTATAGGATAAGAGTCATAATTATACATTGGCTCTACCTGTTTAATAATATTACTTGGTATGTTACATAATTTACCAAATACTAGTTCATATGGGGTATACTTAGTTGCTGAATGCACTGTCGTATTATACGAAAAACACCAATATTGTAACCAATCTGACCACAGATGAGCTTGGTTATTTGTTTGTATCCTTAAAAATGCTCCTAAAGCTTTATGTGAATTTTCTAAGGAACCAAGACTTTCATGGTGGTAAGCAGTTGATTGCAATTGTTTTACACCTAAAATATTACATATTTCGCGCATAGTTGATGAAATGAATTCACTCCCCCGGTCTGTTCCGATTTCCTTAGGAATTCCATATCGCAAAATAAAATTATCAACTAACGCTTTTGCTACTGTGTTCGTTTCCTTATTTGGAAGCGGGTAAGCTTCTACATACTTCGTGAGTTCGCACTGCAACGTAAGTATATAGCAATAATCATTTTCGTCCTTAGCTAGGGGTCCGCATAAATCTAAGAAGATCTTATCGAACGACGATGTAGCCGTACTAGTTATACATAGTGGCTGTTTCACATGTTGATGGAATTTTTGTTTTTGACATTGATTACATCTTTTTACAAATTCCATAATGTCATTATCCATTCCTGGCCAGTAGTAGTAACGTTTCACGTTATTGGTCATTCTTCGAATGCCTGCATGCCCACTGGTAGGTAATAAATGGAAGTCATTTAGGATGACACGTCTGTCATCTTTATTTGTTATTTTTGTGACACCTTTAATTATACATAATCGGGGTCCGGACCCTGTATCATATTTGTTTATACAATGAGCTAGCTCTGTAATCATACTCTTGGTGTCATCGGTATAGAGTATGCATATTTCTTTCAACTGTAGTGCCTTGCAAAAAATACCTAATTCGCTCGCGAGAGAAGCTCGTTCCGTACGCGATAGCGTCTCGGGCGTGACACACAGTGTCGCCAAGGATGGCGAGTAAACGATTCCGTCATTCTGACTTTTGACGTGATCTTTTTCTTTGAGTATTCTATAATAGTCTCTTTTATCGAAACTTAACTCTGGTAAGTTCTCTGGTTTTTTAAGGAGTTCTACCATTTTTGGTTGGCCAAACCTGTCATGGTGAGAAACCTTATTTTCTGAGCCATTTTGTCGTTTCTGCTCTTCCATTCGTTTCGTTTGTGCTCTAGTCATTACTGATATTACTTGCTTTGTCATACTTTTGAGTTCTTCACTAGTAATTTCTATCCTAGATAACGCGTCTGCAGCTGCATTATCTTTTCCTTTCAAGTATTCTACTGTAAAATCGTATTCTTCTAGACACAAACGGAACTTTGTGAGTCGGCTCGATGGATTTGTCATTCCGAATAAGTAAATTAACGGACGGTGATCCGTGACGATTTTGAACCTTCGTCCATATATATAAGGTCTAAAATATTTCACTGCCCACACTATAGCTAGTAATTCTTTTTCTGTTGTGGGATACCTTTTTTCTGCTTCGTTTAACGGTCTACTTGCATAAGCTACTGGTAGTCCATTTTGATTTGATAATATACATCCAACGGCTGTTCCTGATGCGTCTGTGTGTATCACGAACGTATTGTTATCTGAGAAGTCGGGATATTGTAGTAGCGGCGGGCTACTTATTGCTATTTTTAACTTTTTGAATGCGTCTTCGCATTGTTTAGTCCAATTGAAGTCTACATTTTTCTTTAATAATTTTGTTAATGGTAGAGTTATTTCGGAAAAGTTTTTAATGAATTTTCTATAATAGTTTACAAATGCTACAAAGCGTCTGACCTCGTCAGCGTTTTTTGGCTGTGGGTAATTTTGTACAATAGTAATTTTCTTTGGATCGGGTTTTATTCCATTTGGGGTAACTACATGTCCCAGATACAGAATTTCTTTTTGTAGAAAGTTACATTTTAGAGGGTTCAATTTAAAGTTTACTTTCCGTAATCTTTTGAATACATCCATTAAATTTTTATTATGTTGTTGCAAATTTCGACCCATGACAATGATGTCATCTAAATATACTATGCATTGTATGTAGTTTAGTCCAGACATAGCTATGGTCATCGCTCTGCTGAAAGCATTTGGGGAATTTTTTAACCCCATGGGCAATCTTTTCATTTGATAGTGTTTATCTGCTATAAAGGCAGTATATTTTCTACTTTCAGGGTCAAGTTTTATTTGGTAATAACCTTGGTTTAAGTCTAAGGTGCTGAAATACATAGCTCCGGTTAAAGAGTCTAGGATTTCGGTGATGTTGGGTAAGGGAAATTTATCATTTTCGATTACTTCATTGACTTTTCTGTAATCTATCACTAATCTCCATTTTTTTTCTCCACTTGAATCTGTCTTTTTGGGAACGAGGAGTAATGGACTCGCCCATTCCGACTGTGATTCTTCTATGATGTCATTTTCTAACATTTGTTTTATTTGTTTATCTATCTCGGATTTTTGTGATTGCGGTAAACGATAAGGTTTACTATATACTGGTGACGCGTTTGGTTTTAATCTTAATTTTTGTTCATATAGGTTTGTAGTGTTTAATGAGTCACCTGGCAGTTGAAAAATGTCAGCATATTTTGCACAAATATTAGCAATTGAGTTGCTCTCCTCTTTATTTAGGTTTTCTAATTTTAAAAGTGAAAACAGTAATTTTACTCTTTCCGCATTATTTTCGCATTTTTCAAAAGAAAAACAATTATAGTCTTGTAATGGTGTTATTTCCGGTGTGAATTTTTTTAAAGTTACGTTTTCTTGACGCGTGTTCAATATTTTTACTGTGATTTTCCCATTTTTGCTAGTGGTTATGGTATTTGCCACAAAAATTCCTTCTCCAATTTCGCTTGATAAGATGACGCAATCTCCTGTGCAATTTGTAGGTAATCTTATGATGGATTCACTCCTGGCTGGTAAATTAATCTGATTCGAACTGTTTATTCCGGTATTGTCATTTTCTAAAGTTAAGGGTATTGTAAATAATTCGTTATTATGATTTAACGTGATTGTCCCTTTTTCATAGTTTATGACACATTTATATTTTAACAAAAAATCCTGTCCGATGATTCCGTCAACTTGTAATGGTAATTTTTGGAATACATGAAATTCATGCTCAAATGTTTTGTTTTCATTTTGCAAGTTTAACGTAATCGTATTGTACGATGTTATTTTTCCTCCGACTCCGTTTATGTGAGTCATCTTAGGTGTCATGACGGCGCGCGATAATAAAGCTGCATCTCGGGTTACGGCGCTAAGGCTCGCGCCTGTATCAATAAGCCATAAGTGTGTTGTGCCATTTATTTCGAACTGAACTGAGTTCATATGACTATACGTTAGAATATAGTTTTTAGGCACGAAAAAATTCTAACTCTGATGGTGGCTGGTCATCGTTTTGTGTATTTTCTATCGCCGTGTTTACCTGATGTCGCCAGTTAGATGTATTTTGACGACGATCCTGGTAATTTTTTTGGGTACGCGTGTGTCGGGCACTCGCGTTTCGCGTAAATACTCGTGGTGACTTATATTGCACCGATTGGGTACGCTGTGGGTATTTTCCCATAGGTCCACTGTAATGACCTGTGTAGGGTCTGTAAGTTTTAAAGCCTTTGTTCTTAATATAGAACATTTGTTCTGGGCCAGGGGTAGGTGTAGCGGACACCTCCTGGTCCTTAGCACCCTGTATAGCGTCTTTAAGCGAAGTGTAATTTCGGGACGCTATAATGGTACTTAGTTTGTCATTTCGTAGCCCTTCGGCGAATTTCGTAATTGCCATTTTTTCGTTTAAGGGCTTTAATACGCCATATGCCTCGGATTGTCCGTTGGCTTGCGTTATAGTGAGGTTTACGAATAAATCCTCTAATTCTTGTCCGTATCGTTCGATAGTCCTATTCCCTTGCCGCGACGACATAAGCTTACTCTGTATCGCGGTTGCCGATTTTACGGGCAAAAGGTGAATTTTCATCTCATCAATTAAGTCGCTTACCTTGGTATGCTTGTCAGATATACGTAGCTTAGCGCTTTGCGTTAATCTGGTCTTAACCACAAAATTTATCAATAATTTAGAGTCAGTCTCCTTAATCATTGAGGAGTATAATTCTATGGCGTCGATCAGCTGACTAGTGACGGCTTCCGAGCCGTCCATAACGGGTAACAGTGATACCGCTGTTTTTAAATTAAAGCTGTTATCTGACGCCATTGTGTCTGACTCTTGTTTATCTTGTTCGTAAGTAGATGAAATTTTATTATAAATAATTTCTATTTTTGTGAGATAAGACTGGATTAATTCGCTGTCTTGTACAGAAATTTCAGAGTTTTCTAGTTTAGAACTATATTCGATTATATATGTTTCGTATTGATTATATAGTAATTCGACTCGTTCGCGTTTACTTCGGCCAATAGCCTCTGCGCGGCGTTTTGGTCCTAACTTTCTGATATCTTCCTGTAATGCTTTTAAGTTTTCATACAATGTTTGAATTTCAGACATTACTCACAAAAAGTTTTTTTTTTCCGTATACTAGGCACATAATTAGTTAGTTCAAAATTGTACCTCCAGTCATGTTGTGATGCTGGTGCTGATGCTGCTGATGGATGGCGCTAGTACTTGCTGCTAGACGCTCTGCTCCGGTCTGCTGCGCATTGTGACCGCAACTGCTTGTCGCTGGATCTTCTTAGTTAGACATTCGTTGCCTTTTTTCCACAATATGTAGATCGCGAAAATGACGAGTATGACGAGCACCGTAGTTGTTAAGTATACCGTCACTCTGCCACTGTTGGACTGGCTGATGACTGCTTCGTTGGAGGGTCCGTTTTGGGCGATTATAACTTCTTCTTTGGTTTCGTCCCGTGAGGATTGGCCTCCCATTCTGGATCTTTGGTGCAGTGAGCTATTATGAGGTCACGGCGCTGGTGACCATGGTCACGATGGGCTGGTCTTGGCTGGCAGGCTGGCTGGTCGGCTGGCTCGGGCTGGCTGGCTGGTGCGAGCTGAGCCTAGGCTGTGGCTGTAGCTGGGGCTGCCTCATGCAGCCCGACTGGCAGGGTCGCCATGAAGTGTGGTAGGTACGGAGATAATAATACGACCAAGCTCGGTGTTAGAATGAATATTTTATTAGGAAAATCAGGTTCTTATATACTAATCAACATATGATAATTTCCTTAGTCTACACGTGTTGTAGCAGCAAATGGCCTTGTTGGTCAAGGTTCTATTTGTTCCCTTGAACCGACACGTGTTTATCTATTATGATTCATGTCAGCTGTGGGCTATACTGCACGGTGGTAATGACAAACCATCTTCTCTATTGAAATTGGGATATTTTTTGATTTCAATAGCCTCGCGCAACATTCTGGGAAAACGTCGTTTCTCTCTCGCAAGGATTGAAGTGTTGTCAAACTTAATTGAATGGTTTGGTTTGTCCATGACATGCTCGCAGACTGCAGACCTGTTGCAACGACGGTGCTTGACATCAGCTACATGCTCCTTAACCCGTGTAGCTATACTACGTTTCGTTTGGCCAATGTATGACAGACCACACTCGCAGTCCAGCTTGTAAACACCAGCACTCTGCAGAGGGATGCTGCACTTCACGGGCCTCAGGTATTGAGACATCTTCTTCATCGGCTTGAAATATGTTTTAATGGAAGCCCGTCTCAAGATGTTTCCAATCCTATCCGTGACCCCTTTCACATATGGCAGGACCGCAGGTTTACGCTCGACTGTAGGAGTCTTCACACGGGGTTTCTGGTTAAGGCGTGGTATCTTGAGCCCATTGGCCCAAAGCGCACGCTTGACATGCTGTAGTTCATCAGTCAAATGTTGGTCGTCACAGATTCCCTTGGCTCTCTGAAACAAAGATTTACCCACTGTAGCAAGTTGACTAGGATGGTGATGTGATTTGCCATTTAAATACCTATCAGTGTGAGTAGGTTTCCTATAAACAGTATGACCTATTGTATTATCAGACCTTCTCAACACACTGACATCTAAGAAGGCTAGTGAATTGTCATTTTCTAACTCCATTGTAAACTTTATTTTCTCATGAATGGAGTTTAAATGGCCTAGGAAAACTGAAACACTAGATTTAGGTAAAATAGTAAAGGTATCATCTACGTATCTTTTAAAGATCCTCGGCTTGACAGGTGACGATGAGAGTGCTTTCTCCTCGAAGTCCTCCATGAAGATATCGGCGACCACAGGAGATACTGGAGACCCCATAGCCACACCATCCACTTGCACGTAGAATTCACCGTTCCATAGCATATAGCCAGATGTAAGGCAGTGTTCTAATAATTCAGCATATTCCATTGGCATATTCTGTTCACGTAGCCTCCTCCTCACAATATTGATGCAATCCTGTACTGGTAGGCATGTAAAGAGGGACTGGACATCAAAACTAACCATAATTTCATCATCAGTTAGTATAATCCGTTTAAATTGTTTTATTTAAATATTCGTCTTATGTCAAAATGGCACAAGCGCGTGTACATTCAGCCAAATTTATTTAATGAATAACGATTTAAAGTTCGTTTATTAATCAAATTTTATATCTAATGTAATTAATGACGTGTTAAATGAATTAATTAATGAAATATTGGTTTTATTGTACTTTTATACGTGATAATAATTGGTATTTGACTTATTTATCACACTTTTTGTAAATAATAAAACCTCTTTGTGTCAGGCTGTCAGATACGGGTATAAATTAAAAAAAAATTGAAAAGTAAAAAACACTAGTGCGGAAAAGTAGTACTTTCCGCACAGTTTGAATGCCTAGAATACGCTCTTTTCGAGCACATGCATTGTAAAGAATTAAAAAATACGAATTATTTCGGTCATATGTACTAGGCACTTTTTTTTATACGTATGCTTATCAAAAAATACCACATATTTCTGTCCTATCATTTTCGGTATAATTTTTTGTTACAAAAAAAGTTAAGAACAACATTATTACCTACTTTGTCAATTGCTACAATATTTGGGACATACCGAAAAAATAAAGGCCCCAGCTTTTTATTAAATTGTAAAATATAGTTAGAGGCTTATCACACTTGCGATTTGCGAGCGTATTTTGTATGAAGGCGATCGCGCAGCGTGTTCGCCGCGTCGCTTATTTGTATAGAAAATACGCTCGCAAAACGCAAGTGTGATAAGGCCCTTATATACCTACTTTAAAATAATAGTTTTATCTGTTTGCCAATTACACATGTTTTGATTTTTTTCCTCCTTTAGTTAAGTATTTTGTCCTTACGTCACTATTGACTTCACTTGTACTTGTACCACAAGTCATAAAGGACAAGTAAAAGTTGGAAAATTAAATATGAATAAGATTTCACAGGTGTCCTATTGTCACAATGTACTTGTTTATTGCGGTATAAATCTCAATTCCCAGAAATAAATGGTTTCTGAATTAACATGACATAGGTCGTTAAAAAAGGTAAGTATATCCCAATGTTCCCAATTGAGAACTGTGTCGCCATGTTGTTAGTCCTCTGCAGAGATAGGCGCTCATGGGTAAATACCCGATAAATACCGGGTAAATACCCAATCTACTACTACTACTGCCCGATAGATCTCTAGTCCTCTGTAATTTTTGTCAAACATGGTGCTAGAGTCAAACCACCGGCAGGCACTAGCATAGCAGAATATCATAAATGTAAGCAGTTGAACACTGTCAAACCATACAACCTGACTCACTTTGTGTGGTTTGACAGTTCATTTGCTTGGAAGAGTTAGCGTGGTTTGACTCTACCCCAGAAGCGTGTTTCAATAATTTTCTGAAAAATAGTGGTTTTTTTTCTGTGAACACTTACTGGATAAGTAGTATATTTTTATGACATGGTGAATACTCATCAAATGCGTTGCCGAAAAACTAGGATGAACGCTAAGATCACTTCAACACATACTTAGTTTTAATAAGTATTACGTCATAAAGCAATATTTCGTGGATATACTTTACACTTAAATCGGTCAATGTTATTATACTTAAGTAAGTATCCAATCTAACCGCAATAAGAATGCTATAAGACGGCGTAATAAAACGCTAAGTTGGTGTTAAACAAAACCACAACAAAGCTATTTGTTTACCATACTCGTTCAACTGCTTACATTTATGATATTCTGCTATACTAGTGCCTGCTGGCGGTGAACATTCGTTTATTAAGAGGTCCCTCAAACAAAATACTGTATGTACAAGTTAAATATCACTTGTATTTAAGTACAATTTAACACGTTTACAGATAATTTGAAAATTGCATGCTGCGACACAGACAAAACTCATACAAAAGTTCTAGCCAAAAACGGCACATAGTTCGGTGAATATAGACAGAAGTAGGTTTCGAATTTTTGATATGTTGTCAAAGATGGTTAGTGACAACGAGGCATTTGCTTTTATACATAAAAAGCCATGAGAAAAAATGTTCGGCTGTGTACGGAGTAGCAGTTTAGCGAAAGGTATAAGTGGCCGTCCGTCACGACGGGCACGTGGTTCCGTAACACGGGTATCGCTTTCGACGTACCGTCTCGTCTGGGTGTGTGCCCTTACCATGAGTTTACAGTGACCGTACTCGCCAGCGACATCGTAAATGATTTGTATGAAGAATTGTAGTTGTACAAAGTAACCGCTAGGGGCGCTGTACTATTCTCCATATAAATAGTTTACGCTGTCGCTAGCGAGGACGGTCACATTAATGCCTTGATCACACGTACCGAGACAGTGGGCGAGACAGTGCTCTCGTCCCTGTCACACACAAGACAAACGGGCGAGATAGAGCACTGTCTCGCCCGTTTACTCGGTACGTGTGATCAAGGCATAACTCATGGTAAGGGTACAGGTGGTACAGTAGCCGGGGTAGCGAAACTTGTCGCAACTTCGCTTGTCGCGCGACCCTTTATCACCCGGTTTTGAAAGGTATGAGAGCGTTTTCCAAAAAAGTGCATATCAACATTTTTAGTAAATTGTTCTTATAAGCTTATACTTTGTACATTCAAACATCATAGAAGAAAAAAGGGTACATCTCTGTAAACATTACAGCGCTAAACACAGTTTTAAAATAAAATGCATTCTATTCTAGTTTTGTTTCGTATGACATCTGAAATCTCAGTACCTATATTTTATTTAATGTGTCACTCGCAAAAAGGTGTGTGTTAAACTATAGGCGCGACGATACGTGTCAATTTGTGAAAATCAGTCTTGTTAGATAACGCATCCAAAACGAGGTCGTGTCCAGGTCCACTCTCCAGTTCGACCCTACCATGAGTTAACGTGACCGTACTTGCTAGCGTCTGCGAAAACGATTTGTATGAAGAATAGTACGGTCACTGTTAACTCGTGGCAAGGGTACAGTGGCTCTGTGAGCTGTAGAACTCGTGCGTTTGTTTCGCGATACGTTACGTTACGTTTTGTTTGAAATACGTTATTTACTACGTTTTCAACATCTATAACTACGCTTTTTTAAGGCTTTTAAAAAATTGAATCGACATATAAATGATGTAAACTAACTACTTACCTACAAAATTTATTGTTGAGAAATGGAAATCCGAACATCCGGACATGCGAAAGAATTTTTATCTAAGGTGGAACGAACACGCGTCGCTCGCTCAGTCAATGAATGCACTCCCGCACTCTGTGGACAATCGCTTTAATGCGGTTTCGCGGGGGCAGAGATCGGGAGACCGCGACTAACCGGTCATATTGCATTAATCTCCGATGACAGCTCAATTACCTTAGACCTGATTTCTGATTCGAAGGGGCATTGCGATATGGCCAAAGGCTTTAGCAGGAACATAAGTATGTGGATTTTAATTTGCCTTAATTCTACGATAGTGTATTCACTTAATCAGTTCAGTAACACAGCAATGTCAGTAATTACACTTTTGTAATAAACTAAAACTATCTATTAAACTAACATTAATAATAAGTAACGTTCTGGAAGGTACCTGGCTTAAAGGTGCCCCCTAGCATATTATGTGGACTTTTGTCGACACATTTGGAATTGACAAGTTAACATTTAAAAAAATATTTGACAATAACTTGATCATGATCAGATAAATTGCTCGCTTTGTCATTGTGCTTACGCAACATGATTGGAAAGAAAATGTCATCACGGTTACTTCAGATAAATAATACTTAATAGAGCGACCACGAGTGGCGATATCTCAGGGAGATCATTGCCGACGTCCAATTTAGTCTCCGAAGAAAACTTGAGCACTATTATCCCTGCCTCAAATCACAGAATCGCTAACTTTCAAAAAGGTATCTTACATGTTTGAAATGTAGTCGATTTTGAAGTCAAGATTTCAAGAAGATGCGATATAATTTAAAGTTATCTGTTGGAATGTGATTTGTGCTTTATTCCGTTGCATTGCAATAATTCGTGAGAAGGCTTCATGTCATATTGTCTTAATTTAACACGCTCTAAGGAGCCAGGACGTGTATGAGGCGTGGTGAATTGATTTGGGTGGAGGTTTGAATTCTTCAATTCTTCTTTTACTCTCTTTAGAGAGAAGTAATGGATGATTACGAAAATGCGGCCATTGGAGCAGAACTGTTCTTGAAAGATTACGTACTGGAATGGAACACGCAGCGTGGGAAGCCCCACTACAAGGTGAACCGACGATATTGTGCGAGTAGCGGCACTTATTAGCATTGGACTTCATGGGCTGAGGTGATAAAGACGATGACGACGTTTTTTTACAAATGTCTTCGGACGGAGCTTTAATAGCTTCACTAAAATGATACTAGTGAATAACCAAAAAAATATATATTAAAGAATCAAAAACTCAAAACTAGTTATACCTAGCACTGGTGTGTACCGTCTACTTGTTTTATAATTCACAGTATTTTTTTTGTATAATATACAGTTTTGAAACGTACGCACAGTATTTATTCTACTTTTTATACCCTAATTTTCTAGATACAATTAAATAGGTATAAATTTTTATTTGCCAGTATTAGTTTGGTTATATTGAAAGTATTAGTTAATTATCGTAAGAAAAAATATAGGTAAATAAAATAAAAGATAGTAAAAATCTCGTTTTAATGATACTGACATCTAGCGGGAACGTAAAGAATTATGCATCTTACTTTGGTTACTTAAAGCTATTGAGTACCTTACTGGTTTGGACGAGCTTATGTGGATGTTCAAGCGCTTCCTGAGCAATCTTACAGATGGCGCTATTTGCAATCCGAAATACAAAGAATAGGAAAATGTGTATTGTTTTGTTTGTAACATTATGTAAATATATAAAATATAGTTTACGAGTACCTGAGTACAAGAACTCAAGTTTTTCACCTAACCAGAAATCTAAAAATCACCGAATTCCTGTTTTTCGGGCACCATTGACCTTAATAAAAATCACCGAATTCCTATTTTTCGGGCACTTAAGACTGCACCGAGCGAAACGTGAAAAAATAGGCAGTTGCCGTTAAGTAGATAACGTCAACACTAATTGTTTAATCCATTTCTAAACTATATATTTAGCATTACGAAGAATGTGTTAACAACTTCTCCTTGGAAAAAATATAAGATTATTAATATTTTAGCCTAGAGAACTAAGTAAAGTTGGACGAAAATTGTAAAATCGTAAGCAGGCGTTAAGTGTTTTTTTATACTTTAACAATGGAAATCTCTTCTGATTTTCAGTTCAAAAAAAAGATGAATGTTTACATTACAATTTGACCGCATCAAATATTTCAATTATTGTTTGGTATTAAAGGTCCAGATTTATTAAAAAGTGCTTTTAATTCTCCATACATTTTTACTATGGCGGCCGCGCGCCGATCTAAATACGCATTCCCCGCGCTCTATGGTTCAGTCGCAAACGCTTTACGCTCGGCGCCTCCTTGTGAGTATTATATTCCTTGCTCGGCGCCCTCTTAAGGTCTGCCCTCGTGGAATATTCGAGCATGAGTAAAGTAAGTAATAAGTGTATTGTAAGAAATGAACAGAAGAATGCACATAATATTTAATATCGAAACCCGCTTTATCGAAAAATAATCCAAGGACCCAGCTACTTAACAAATTAATGAGATATTATGATAACGTTAATGCTAAATCCTGGAAGTTGTTTCATAGTTAATTTATTAAGTCAGTCCAGCTTCCGCTTCTATAAAAATATAATAAGGTTACTTTTTCCACATTTTAAGCGTGGTGAATCTGCTATTGTGAGGTTGAACTGATGATGAATGGGGCTAACAGAAATAGGATGCGATCTGCATTTAAAGGAATTAGTTATATTTTGTCGATCGATACTAACGCAATCGTATTGCCCGGTTTTTTAAAGGTATCATATTTATTAAGAGGCCTTATTTCTTTTAAAAAAATTTTTTTTCATGTTATGATAAATTTATTAATAATTTCAACCAACTTTTTGAAGTGAATAATAATTTTCTCCGAGTTCTATTTCATGCTTTAATTGCGTGCAGTCGAAAATAAGTTGAAAAAAACAATTTTCCGCGTGAGTTTTGTCAATTTCGAGTAGTTTTTGAAACAAAAATTATCAATGAAAAATTCAAACTGAAGGTTTCAAAAATATACAAATAAATCCTAATAGCCCTGTTCTAGGTATTAACATCAATAATATGTTAAGAAACATGTTTGATCATAGAGAAAAAATGTCTAAAACAATCAGCATTTTAAAAGGAATAAGGCCTCTTAATGTTAGCAATATTTATAAGTAAGTTTGTTTTCTAAAGAATTTGAGCAACATTGTATAAAAATTATTCGACTGCAGCCAGTATAAACAACAGGACCCTAGCCACGATTGCTATGATGCCACTTTCAGGCATGTAGAAGCAACTGGTTGAAAAATTCAATGGGTCTCGCGTCAGGTTCGGTCCAATAGGTAGGACCGTGTTGGCCCGGAAAGCCGTTGGAGTGGAGACGAAGGTTCGAACCCTGCCTGAACCATTAAAATTGTTGGTTTCATTGTAAACATTTTGTTTACGTTAGCAGACGTTACTGCTTGAATAAAAATAATTAACAGGACCTTGGGTTTTTTTTGCGCGGAGGACCTTAGGTTTGATGTAAGGGTAAAAGCTCTTTGCTTGGGTTATCTACTCAGTTAGTTTCCTTTGGTTAGTAATCTATTTGATGACCGGTTTCATGCTTTGAACTTTGAACAACGAGGGACATAAACTTGAAGATACAGCTGTATACTTTAAGAAATAATTAAGAGGCCGTTCTACGTAAAGTATTTTTGACGGAATTTTTGTAGTAAATAATGGCTATAATATTATCAAACTGGCTAAAATGGCTACCTAACTTATTAACTCACGCCTGACAATTAGCCTATATCACTACATAGTATAAAACAAAGTCGCTTTGCTAATTGAAGAGGAAGGTTTATACATATGTATAATACATGCATAATTTATTAGTATTGCACCCGTGCGAGGGGGGGGGGGCGCTACTTAAAAATATAAAAAAAACCCCAACCTACGCGTAGTTGGTCATGAATGATTTGACCTTGGGCGTCAAATCATTCCTGCACCAATAATCCCGGGCATGATTTACGGGGTATTGTTTGACTTATTTAGTAAGTGGCATACAAATACTAATAACATTCGTTTGAATCAAAACTGAATATCTTGGAAACGACTGCGGTTATTTTCACCGAATATAGCTAATTGTAAGAACCATCTCGACAGAAAAGGCTTTCAATTTAAAGTAATTCGAATCAAACCATCTTTGGGACTAGTTACGATGCCACAGAAAGACATACAGATACACATGTTAAACTTATAACATCCCTCTTTTTTGTCGGGGGCTAATTAAATACATTGGAATTTCCTATGGAAATCAATAAAAGGGCAGGCCATTACTATGATAGCGTTATTATTCAGTTGTATGGAAGCTTTGAATCGGGCAGTCGAAATTAAAACTGCCCGTTCGCAAACCATGAATCTGGATTCGTTTTCCCTTTTCAATGCTTTGGCCGCTTGTTGCACTCCGACTGCAAAATAAACGTCACTTTTCAGGGCAAAGGGATTTTATCCCGGGGCTCAATTCGACGTCTGAAATCTACCCATTATAGGTATTTCCAAATTATAAGGGCATTTTCGGGTTATCTAGAAAATATTACTCTTTAGCTATATACTATCAATAGTTTCAGGAAAAATCTTAACAGTGCGATGCAGCATTTGTAGGGGAACGCGGCGCCAGCTGTACAGTGCCATCTTTTGGTTAAAATGTATTTATCATCATCGTCCCGAAACGGCTGAACGGATTTTAATTTAACCAATTTAGGTACAGGCTTCAGGGATAGCTGGACATCCGAAGATTATAGGATACATTTACCCGGCTATGGACATCATCTAACCACACAGGGGACGAATTGTTCCCTCCACATCTGAAAATAATCACCGCGGAACACTTTATTTGTGGTAGAAATTTCATGCTTCACAATTGTGTTAGAAATATTAAAGATTATCTATCTATAATAATGAGGAGATATTGGAAAATTGGGTCACGTAAAGTCTTTTTAAATTCGGCTCTATGTTACGGATGAAAGTTTCTCGTCACTGTGCTCTTTTTGATTTTGATTTGTTCGCTATGCAGATGCAGGTGCAACTTTAGTAACAAAGTATTAACACGGGTATATTCTCCGTGTGCGACATATTTCTATTTTTGCAGCTGTTCAAACTCGAAACGAACATCTCTTTTTTTATTGCTGGCGGCAAAAGCCCTGCGCGCTCAGCGGCTCGAGTGAAAAGTTGTTCGATGTAGGTATGATTTTTACAGGCAATCGCCGGTTTCCCGCTGTGAAATTAGTTATTCCTTCAGCAAGAGCAACGTGATTTTGGGGTTGGGGAAAATAATGAATCAGCCTGTAAATATCGACGGTTTCTTTCACACAGATATGAAACTACATTGCAAATTCCAAATAGCCAATATCCCTTTTTCGATCTTCAACGCAGTGACATTTCATTTTCCAGTTTTATAATTTTGTTGTTGTTGTCTTAAGGCATCCCTTCATAAGCTCGCGCCACGGCTTTCTATCTTCAGCTCAGCTACTGCTTTAGCCTCTCGGTCCAATCAGTCCGATAGCTTGCAACTCGCTTTCAGTGGTACGCCGCCAAGAGTGTGCTGGACGTCCACAGCTACGCCTTCCATCCGGCGGCTTCCACTCGAATGCGATGCTTGCATTGATCCTCCACAGGCCTTAGTTTCGTTTTATCTTTGGCCAGAATACGCGGAGAATAGACCTCAGGGACTCGTTGACAAAGACTTGCATTACAACTTGTTCGTCAGGCCCTGTGGTCAGGCCTTTTGTCACTCCACGTCTCACAGGCAAACAGTACCTAAAACTGACTTGACAGAGAGGGAAACTCTTACGCGTCGTGTGAGCACATTGGACTCCCAAACAGGCT
This sequence comes from Apotomis betuletana, assembly GCA_932273695.1. Taxonomy (NCBI): domain Eukaryota; kingdom Metazoa; phylum Arthropoda; class Insecta; order Lepidoptera; family Tortricidae; genus Apotomis; species Apotomis betuletana. Next base: position 9,913,893 of record OW026309.1, on the reverse strand, counting down.
CTACTTGGGCAAACACAGTCTCTTCTTTTTTGATTCTGTTGTCGACATAATCATATATTCAAGGTTGGTATTACAGAAATTAGTGGATTCTTCTTTCTATTTATAATATGTACACCCACAAACATCCAAGTAAATGGTTTTCCCTCGGAAAACCGAATCCAATTCCATTTCACTTCAATAACGATTGAAGAGTACACTCTACTTAATTAAAGAGATTAGTGGTTGGAAAGATTCTTTACTGTACAGCAATTTTCTTTCATACTGCTGTACAAATTAATGAAGCAGCATAAATGTTAATAAATTCTCTTAATTAGAGAAAAAATGGAAGTTGGTAACGGTTGATTTCCCGGCTGGATACAGTCCAAGTAGAGGTGACCGAGAAGTGTGTTTTAGTTATTCTATTTTGGTAAATTTATAATGATTCGGCATTGAGGTAAATTATTACGTCAATGTGATTCGGACGCGACGACAGCGGAATTCAACCAAACTGAAATAATACGGCTTAGTCGTAGATGATGTGACAAAATGAGATAGAAATTTGACGGAAGGTCTAGGAAATAAGATGATGGCCTAGTCAACTCGTCTGTGTTAATACTTCAAGACAACGGCACTGAATTCGATTCTGGTTATTTAAAAATGTTTTGCTCCATGTTGGACTACAGGCGGAGTTTAACTATACTGCAATAAGGCTTACGGAGATAAGGTAACCAAGTGAGTTAGACAGGAGTTAATTTGCAGGTAGTGAAAAAGACATATTGAAATGTATGTAAACACAAATTATAATAAATGAATGAGTCACTAGGTATAATAGTCTAGTACAAAAAAATATGGGGACAGAACACCTAGTGGAACGAAACGAGGGGTCTCTCCTGAAAAAGTGGCGTTAAGCTTTAGAGGTTAAGAGCATTACTTTCTCTAAATATTTAGAGAATATTAAACTCCAGGCCGTCAACATCTCCTGGTGATGCCTCGTAGAGGGGCGAAACATGTGTCGAGTAAGTTTTGTTATTTTGGTAGTGTTTTGTTATATATATTTGCGTAGTATATATATTTATTTAGCTTTTCGCGGTGGGAGGGTGAGACCTGAAGAAATACGCAAATAAGTATAACGGGTTAGCACTATTTGACTGGCACGTTATTATATTGCGGATTAGCACAGCAATATTATTCGTTTCGTTATTTTTGTATCCTGTTGTTACATGCGTCATTATTGCAAGTTGATTCTACATTAAATTAATGATATCAAGAAAGACCATGTTTACGTAAATCAATTGTTTAAGACAACTGCACATACGAGTACTCTCTCTCAATGAAAGTTAAATGTCGAGGACCTTTTTAGTATTAATAGACATTTAGACGTAGATTCTAGACCTGAAATTTCATCATTTTCATGAAATTGGGTCAACCAATGAGAGCGCGATCCTATGATCGGTTAGTTCCCTAGTTTTAAAATAAGTTTCATCCATTCCCCATTACAATAATAGTATTGTAGTCATACTAGGGTTCCGTGTCTCAAATAGCAAACCTAATATTTTTGACCATCTCCATTATAATCCGATTTGGTAGAGAAGGCTTCATGGCATTAAGTCCGCTTATTGTTCTTTTTAAACGTGCAATAAAGTATATATAAATAAATAACCAAGTACCTAAGCTGAATAAAAATTGTAAGGTGTTGGTATAATTAGCCGGAAAGATATAAGCAACACCTAATTTCCCAGGCGACTAGAGACAAAGTGAGCCGCGATCCCCAGGGAGAGAGTTCTTGGAACTAGTGCCCCGGATACCTCTACCGAGAAACGGTATAAGGTCGTACCTTTGTATGGATTTCATATTAAGATACGGCGTTTTACAGTACCACAGGATACCAGCGGCAGCGGTCTCAGTAACTCAGTAGTAATATATCCGAAGAGATATAAAAATCTTAATTTCTACGGTTCATGTATTTTATAGTATTATAAGCTGCTCGAAGGTAGATGAGGCTTTGACCGTGATTCATACTTTGGTTGTGTTTGATTTTCTAAATTGAATCGTAGGTATGATATTGGAATTGATAAGGCAGATTTACACTAGGTACTGTAAAATGTTAGTAACCCCTCGTGTAAGTTCCTCTCTAGATCACATATTTTATTTTTTGCATTTTTTTACGGATGTGTATGTGTAAGTAGGTATTTTGTAGGTATTTTTACTCATTACGCCACAAATGAGTCTAGAAATCGCGATTATTTAGTGATCTCGCATACGAAGGGTCAACAACGCAATGTAACGTTTAAGTGGTCGATGTCAATTAATTAATTAGATCGATGTTAATTAGGTAATTACCTACGACCGTACTATCTCACAAAATTCAAACAATTAACATTCCTTAATTCTTTATGCCCCATGTGACGAAATACTGTGTAAAGTATTCTGTGTACTGTGTAGACTCATTGTGAATAATATGAAATGTTCAAGTAAATCATTAAACCATCGTATAAGAGTTTGTAAAACGTTTGTATTCTGCCGCTTTGTGTAATGTAATTGCACGTTCTTACTATACAATACACCCGTTGGGCCAGGTTAATAAGAGATTGATATAAAAGGGTTAAATTACAAACGAAACGGGTGCTCGTTCCAATAACGAAATTAGGTCAACCCCTGAAATGTAATCATAAATTAGCGAATTCGTAAATAGGTACCTACTCTTACGGGTCCCAATGTGTAAAAGTGGCAGTAAAATGCGGGACACTTAATTATGCACAAGTAAGGGCTTCAAAATAATTCAAATGTCTGACTGAAAGAGAAAGGACCATTCCCTTTTAAATAATTCATAAAGGTTTTGGGTTTCGTCACAACTGGTTCGATGGCAAATATCGAGTGCAGCAGATCTGATTTCATTTATGCTTCGGTGCTGATGCTTCCGTCTGACAAGCTTTCTGAAATATCTCAAGCGGAGAAATAAACTAACCGAGACATAGGTAACTAATTTATAAGTTATTTGAAGAAATAAATAGTTTTATAGCAGAGGGAAATAATTACGTTCGGAATACGATTTTACACATCAATTTGGTTTAACTATAAAGTTCTGCCGTTGCCGTCTGAGATAGTTTATGGTCTCAGTTTACGGGTGTGTTAACAAGACCTTACGCAGTAGCGCAATAAAATGCGAAGCACCGACTTAACGGCACTGTAATGAATTGGAGGCCCATTGATATTCCGATGGAGGGCTGCTGCTTTACTTAATTATGTACAAGTAGGGAATGCAAACCGGTAATTTTTGTAAGGAAATTACCAGATTACCGGCAAATGACCGGTAATTACCATATAAAAAATTACCGGTTTACATTCCCTATGTACAAGTTTGAGAAGCTGGTCATGGTCGGAAGCATCCAAGGGTTCAGATCACGAAGTAAATCGCGTTAGGTGAACAGTTACAACAGTTACAATGGGAATGGCGTGCCGGGCTACCAACAGATTTCGACATTGAGAATGAGAAAGTATTGGCAAAGAAGCGACATCAAACTGAATAGGATTGACTAATAATTTTGTGACCTGCCAGGTCTGCCAATTTCGTAACGGTCTATTCAGCCACCGAAAATGGTGTCTTGACACCGAATTGTCCGACCGAGGTGTCTTGAAACTGTACATTCTTGTAAAATAGATTATAATGACGCATTAAGTAAAGGCATGGTACGTAACCATCACTCTCTAATAAAAGGATGGTAGGCCTCGGTACCTACGAGTACACAACTGAGTTCCTATGAATGTAAACTGTATGTCTTCAAATCGATACCGAACTATATACTACCTATGTAAACAGACTTCTTTCTCGAAGTTGACGTCGTGTCGAAGGCGAAAAAGTAGTGGGGGATATTTTTTTGATGATAACTATGACGATAAATAGATAGTAACATTTACAAAGCGCAATCTTTTTAATAAATCCTTTCTTTAATATCGTGGTAACTAACGATTTTTTTGGTATCAGGATGCAATTTATTTCCACTCTTATTTTCCAAAAACATAATAACGTATATGTAAACGTACTTACGTAAACCAAATAAATATAAACAATAAAATACGGCTTACCCAATAAGTATTCAGAATGTGAATGTCGGTTAGCAATAAATTTATACGGAGTACGAGTATACGTACCGTACGCTATTTGTACGGTTAAAGGTTATAGCGCACCTAACCTCCGGCATCAGCATCGCCTGAACTCATCAGCTCGCCACCCACCGCGACGGCGGGGTGACGACGCGCTTGCGACGAGACATCCACTTTTTGCGGTTCATTTCACAAAATCGCATTCACGCGCGTTTCCCTCGTCGCTTACAAGTGCGACGCGCACTTGACGTAAACGCGGTGACGGCACGTTGTCCACACGCCGTTAACGTGTGCCAAGGCGGACCGACGCCGTTAACGGAGTTGATAGCTTAGTTAGGATCCGAGCGGTTAGGTGTGCGATAACCTTAAGGATAACCTACTTCTAAGCAATGGATATCGTAGCGCGCTTTCGCATAAAATTACATCACGTGGCGTGATAAAATTAGTACATACAAATTCCACCAAGCGTAATTCTACTCGCTTTACAACACTCTACGGTATTACTCACTTAGGGAGGGTAATACATGTACAATATATTATATATACGTAAACGTAGAAGCGTATGAGTTTTATGTTAATAGGATTTACTCGGCGCTATTTTATGACTGGGTTCCTTGTGCTACTGTATAATTATCTTAGTAGTTTTATGTGGGTGGTATTTGAGTTAGAAACAGTCTTAATATACGATGAATATCATCGATAATTATAATTACTTACTCGTACCATGCTAGTGTCACAGTACTTACTACTCCTTATCAAAGAATACACACAATATTTATTTATTTATTTATTTATTTATTTATTAAACTTAATTACACGGCATAACAGATAACCAAGGCACTGTGAAATTATAAATAATAATAATAATAATATAACAATGATATACAAACATTTGAAAAACACATTAACGAAATCAATTACACATTACAAATTCAAACTGAAGACAGACGGACATCCATCCTCTCACAGAACTTCAAACATTCATCACACAATAATGCCCATCTGCTCACAAATACGTCACACTCCGGGGCTGATGCGAGGAGATTGTTCAAGAGGCGTAAAGCGCGGACTAGCGGAGATTCTCTTCGAGACACCGTGCGCGACGTCGGCACCGCCAGCAAGGGGCGGTCACGAGGTCTGAACCTAAATTTGGTCAACGACGGCACGTGTAGTCGCACTATCTTATCTTATCTTATTAGGAAGGGGTCCTTGCGGATACACTTCGACCCAATGGGATCTTTTGTGTAGTTACCCCCATCGCGCCTACTCAAAGGATTGTTCCACCACCTTCATATATCGGATGATGGAACCAGTTGGTAGTGCCTGGAATTCCTTCGGTTCTGGGTAACCAATACCGAATTCCTTCATTCTGAGTCTGGCGAGGGCATGACATCCACACAGTATGTGCTTCATTGTCTCTGCCTCCTCGCCACACATTCTACAATCTGTATTGTCAGACAGTCCCAACTTGGCCAATAGTCCTTTGACCCCAAAGTGACCGGTAAACACCCCCGTTATGATTCGGAGCTGTCTTTTGCTGTATTCCCATAATTTCTTGGTCCAGCCTGATTCTATACATTCCATGAATAGCTTTGAGTGCCTCAAGCCTGCCATTTTCCTCCACTCTTGTTGGTGCTGGTTTTTGGCATAGTCCTTGATGGCTGTTGCTATGGTTCCCTGCGAGAGACCCACACATGGTTCAGGTCCTATGAAACTTGTCGCAGACCCTTTTCTAGCAAGTTCATCTGCAATTTCATTACCGATGAAGCCTTCATGCCCTGGGATCCATACCAGTTGCACCTTATTGTGCCTTCCAAGCTTGTTCAAAGCTAGGACGCCATTATACACAAGTCTAGAATCCACTTTAGGCGCACCTAGCGCTTTAAGTGCCGCTTGACTGTCACTGAGTATATAGATGTGCTTCCCTCTGGTAAGTCTATCTATGTTCTCCTGGGCACAGGCGATTATAGCGTATGTCTCCGCTTGGAAGACAGTCGCATAACCTCCCATACTTGTACTTGCATTGAAGTCGTTTGCATGAATGCCTGCTCCCGTACCTGATCCCATTTTTGATCCATCAGTGTACCAAATAATGTCCTCACCATCCGCTGTAGGTGGCTCGCGACCCTCGGCCCATTCCGCCCTCGTTGGAACTTGTACCTTGAAGTTCCTATTGAATACAAACTTAGGCTGCATTTTATCGCAGCTCATGGTTGTTATTCTGTCAAGAAAATTGTTGCTTTCCATGTTAGTGTGCTTAGTCTTCGGCGTGCAATAACTCCACAGGTCCATTGTTTTTAACCTGTGCAGCGATTTGCGCGCTTCGGACTGTATCACTATATGTAGCGGTGGTAGATCTAGCAATATTTCTAGCGCCGCGGTTGGCGTAGTTCTAAACGCCCCTGTTATAGCCATGCACGCCGTTCTTTGCACCTTCGTCAAGGCGTCTCTGCATGTGCTCCTCAACGTCCTTGGCCACCATACGAGGCTGCCATATAGGATGATCGGTCGTACCATCATGGTATAAATCCACTTTAGTACCTTTGGGCTTAATCCCCACGTCTTACCATACGCTGATCTACACATCCCAAATACTCTGAGAGCCTTTGTTATGGTGTGATCGACATGCTTTTTCCAATTGAGTTCCTTATCTAGTATGACACCAAGATATTTCACCTCACTGGACATTTCGAGTACCTGCCCATACAGTTTTAGTTCCTGCATGTCCTTAAGAATCCTCTTTCTCGTGAATGGTATTACCACTGTTTTGCCTGGGTTAATGGATAGTTGGTGATTGTTACACCATTTCTCCACTTTCCTCAGTGCTTCACTCATAATTGCTGATACCGTACTGGGAAATTTCCCATTTACGAGAATCACCAGATCATCTGCATATCCTACCGTATAGATAGGACCACTGTTGAGTTCCTCCATTAGGGAGTTTACCACCAGACTCCATAGAGTAGGTGAGAGTACTCCTCCCTGGGGACACCCTTTTGTAGCCGTAGCTAGTATTTCATCTCCCATCAGAGACGACTTTATTAGCCTGGCGTTTAACATGTTGCCTATCCATTTGCAGATGGTCGGTTCTATGCCATGTCTTGCAGCTGCTTCACTGATAGCTTGGTACGTGGTGCGATCAAACGCTCCTTCCACGTCTAGAAAAGCCGCCAGGCATAGTTCCTGATTTTCTATGGCCCGTTCGGCTCTGGTTGTTACCAGGTGCAACGCGGTATCGGTTGACTTTCCAGGTTGGTACGCACATTGTAGTTTGTGCAACGGACGTCTTTTTAATGGACCATCCCTTATATGTCTGTCCACCAATTTTTCCAATGTTTTTAGGAAAAATGAAGACAGACTTATAGGCCTGTACGATTTGGCTTCTCCGTAGTCTGCCTTGCCTGGTTTAGGCAGGTATATTACTTTTACCATTCTCCATACTCGTGGTATGTGTCCAAATGCTATAGACGCTCTGTACAGTCTACTCAGATGAGGAATGAGTACGGTTGCGCCTTCTTGTAGTAGTACTGGGTAGATTCCATCTGGTCCCGGAGCCTTGAACGGTTGGAACGTTGAAATTGCCCATTTCAATTTGTTATGGTCTACTACCTTTTTCGACGTGTCCCAATTGTGTCTGGTTGTGCTTGCGCTTTGTTCCAATACACTAATTGCAACATCGTCTAATTCGCTCTCGTGTATCACTGAGCCTGGAAAGTGTGTGCTACACATAATTTTTAAGGTTTCTAGCCCTGTCTCCGTCATTTTCCCGTCCCTACCCTTAATGGTTGTGAGCGGGACTGACTTTGACGCAGCTAGTGCTTTTGTTAGTCTCATACCTTCTGGTATAGACCCTATTTGGTCGCAGTGACCCCTCCACGCGCTTCTTTTTGCCTTTCTCACAGCATTGTGTGCATAACTCTCAAAGTTGTTTGAGGCTTTTGCGTCGTTGAATATAGCCCTGGTCTCTTTCCTGAGTTTTGCTATCTCTGGGTTCCACCAGGGTATTCTTTTTGCCAGAGTTTTCTTTTCCGGGCAGTTATTGGTCCAAGCTGTGTATACCGCTTGAACTATTTTGTCAGCTTCAAACTCTATATCAATAATGGAATTGAGCTTACCTTTCGGATCACCCAGTTCCACTTTCAGGTCAGCCTTGTACGCTTCCCAGTCAGTGTTCCTAGGGTTCCTTTTGAGTACAGTTTTTACATCTATCTTCGTATTGTACCTAAAGCATATGTATCTGTGATCTGATAGAGAAATTTCCTTAGAAACATGCCATGAGTTGATGCTTTTGCTAGTGCACTAACTGCCCTACTAATTCTGTGGAATCAGACTCACCGCGCAAAATTTTGCTGGTAATCGTAAGAAGAGCCAAATTACGTCTGACCTCTAGAGAGTTAAAACCCAAGGCTCCCAGTAAATATTTGGTTGGGTATAAGTATGGGTAGTACCCATACATTTTTTTGTACAAGAACCGCAGGAACACTTTCTGTACTCTCTCCAGAAGTAAGACATAAGTTACTTCGTGGGGATTCCAGATGACAGAAGCCGTCTCTAGCTTACTTCGCACTAAAGTGGTGTATAGGAGTTTTATGGTTCTAACATCTTGGAAGTCCCGAGCATTCCTGACAACAAACCCCAACCTCTTATAGCAATCGCGAGTCAATGCATATATATGCTCGTGGAAATTTAGATGGCTGTCGAGGGTGACGCCTAAGTCCCGAATGGAGTCGACATGGGCTATTTCTTCAGAGTCCAAGAGGTACTTATAGTGAAATGGATTCCGAGCTCTACTGAAGGAGATAACCGCACATTTTGCGACATTAAATACAAGCCTGTTCCGTAGACTCCTCTGATTCACTATGTCGATGTCCTTCTGAAGTGATTCACAGTCAGAAAACTCTTGGACCCCGTAAATCAGTTTCAGGTCATCGGCATAAAGTAGGCACCTAGCAGACCAGAGAACCGAAGCGAGATCGTCAATCATTACTCCAAAGAGCAGCGGACCTAGTATCGACCCCTGACTAACTCCTGATCGAGTGTGGAAATTTTTCGAGACAAAGCATCCGTGTTGTACATATTGCTGTCTACCGCGCTGGCAAAGAACCGAAGCAGTTGTGGGGAAAAACCAATGTTACACAACTTGCCCAATAGCACATCGTTATCTACGCGGTCAAATGCTTTTTTTAAATCAAAATACAACACGTCTACTTGTATGGACTTATCTAAATGGTCTGAGATGGAGTCAACCAGTGTTAGGAGGTTCCTACCAACATAAGTACAATATACCTACATAAGTTGTGTGTATGCAGTTATTTTATGTATTTAAGTTTAATAGCAGGATGCAATAATCCATTACATAGGGAGTTTTGTAATAGCTTATTTAATGGAAAAATTAGGTATAACAAATTTTCATAGATACATATTTTCAACATCAATTCAATCATAATTTCACATATCTAATGCTTTATGACTATGAGACTTAGGCATCGAGTCTTACCTATTAAATTTTCTTCCAATTACATTTCCTGATATCCCGTGGGAACCTAAACCCTGAGCGTTATGTATTAATTATCTTAATAGTGCAGTATTGGGCAGTATCTGGCAGTTCACTAGACAACGAGACAAATGAGCATCATTTAAATATACTGCTGTGCTGCCGTAAAAGACGTAGCTTACTATGAAATTCATACAGAGATACGACCTTTTACTGTAGCAGTCTACTCCCTCTGCACTGAGCAATAACCGCATTCAGTTCGTCATTATAATTTATCGAAATGTATGCGATCCGAATTCTAATCAATCGGCATCCGAGCTCCTAATACCTAATCGCCTGCCAAATTGCGACTGTTGTTGTGAGAGTATTCGCTGGATATATATTAGGAATTTACCGCGGAAGTACTTACACTGTTTCCATTTCCCACTGTTAGTGTAAGACATAGAGAAGCCAACTAGCAAAGTAGTCAAATAAGCAAACAGCTATACTTACGATAAATGATCGAGAAATAGTCGTAAGAAAGTGTGAAATGTATGAAATCATTATATAAATTAAATATTCTCGACTGTTTTGCTTTTTCGCTATTTAGACGTAAACTGCCTACAAGCGATCCGCTATCAGCGTAGTCCTTTTTAATATGTCTTTGTATGCTGAGGAAACTAAATCCTCCGCGTTTCGTATTAATTATCCTAATAGTGCACCACTAAGCAGTATCTAACAGATCCCTAAGCAAGCAGATGGATATCATTAAAATATACACTGATGCTACACTAAAAATCCATATCTTGCTATGAGATCCATATAAGGATACGGCCTTTTACCGTACCAGGGCAATATAGCCCACTTCGTGGCGGCAACCGCATTCAGATCTTCATTATAATTTATTAAAATGTATGCGATCCGAATTCTAATCAATCGCCATCCGAGAGCTCCTAATACGTAATCGCCTGTCAAATTGCGACCGTTGTCAGAGTAAAGCTGGATGTATATCAGGTACACCTGGCATATATCGCTGCGGTATGCAGAATTCGTCTCCTGTTTCGATATGCCTACAGAAGTAGCTAGCTACTTCTGGGAGTTTAGTTTACTATCTAAGGGAGAATGAGAAACAATACTTAGCTGTGGCTCCGCTCTGCTTAAGGTGTACAGTATCAGGACATTTTTGTACGATTCTCGGGACTTTGTAAGTATAATTTTTAGTATTATAGTAAACTGACATCCTGTCAAATATTGCACTGCCCTACAGGGTTTCATAGCGGAAACAATGTAAGATGTAGGTACCATCTGTAAATGTACCTATGAAAGCAATAGATAAACTGATAATTTTTATTCTTAAATAAGTAAGTATACTAGAAATCCTGTACGTATCAACACAGTCTGTATTATCACGAAATATTCAAGACTTAAGAAGCGACTAACTGAACCGGGAATATTTCAAACATTTATAACTAAAACTGAGTTAATACACAATAGAAACTAGTATATTTATACCGACATTACCAGGAATCCCGCAGATGGTTGACCTGGATCCGGGACGGCGGACGTTGCCGCCTGAATAAATGAAACGTTTCCGTCGGTTGCCGATTCACTCACTGTCCGACTGCATCTCAAGATATGTTTAAATTGACTTAGTTTTTGTGGGAGAAAGTTGTGCAAGTTAGCGATAACGATTCAATTTGGGAACATTAAGTTCCTCAGAAATGTGCACGTAATACGTTACGTGGGCTCTAAATCTGGGTGATAAAGTTATATGATTGCGACAGTTCTCGGCCACCTAATTATATTTTTTGCAAATAATTAAGTAGGCGAATTTTAGTACGCACCTACAAAATGTTCTTCCTTTTTAAACGTTAAATGCTTATTTAATAGGTAGCATTAAGGAGTATTTGTACTGTTATCGCCCAAGAAACATTTGAACACATAGCAAATATTTTCTGTAATTCAGTGATGCTGTTATGAGAGCTCGTCTGTTCATTTTTAAATAATATATATTTCTTGGATGGTTAATCCAAGAAATATATATTCTACGCTCTTCAAGCTTACCCTTTCTCTCCTTATCAAGTGTCTTTTTTTCTGTAAGTATGTGATTTTTATATTATAAACTTTACCGATACTTTTTTATCACCATGACAATTTAAATTCTTAATTTGGTCTATAAAAATAATGCAGAAAGCGTTTTTACCTTTTTCTTTTAACCAACAACGGAGTCCAACGGTTACCAGAATATCGGGGCAGAAAATTCAATTGCCACGTCAATCACGGTGGCCGGCGGAATCCCCCGAATTCCAATCTTCCAATCAATAGGATTATCACATTGTAACTGCACAGCTTAATACAGGTGACGTGCCACGGTTCGCAAACGCCCACTAATCGAGATACCTGTTTATGATAAGCCTTTTACATGATCATGAGTTTAATGGAACACTAATGAATGACTTATTTACATGTATAAAACTAGGAAAGCTTTCGTCTTTGTGGAATCCAGTGATCAACTAATTGTAAATAACATAAAATAAGTCGTTCTCAAGCTACGTCGGTAGAATGGCCGCCTCTTCAGTCCCATCGAGACCATAAACATCTCGTTCGAAAGGTCGAGGTAATTAAAAAAACACTTTTGAACATGATTGAGTCCCGTTTAGATATAATAAATACAAGGAAAATCGTTAATTGTTTACCGTCCTCACTCGCTGTACGCACGTGCTGGGATAGGGTGACGTAAATGCTTTGAATGCTGAGGTGTTCTAGGTCCAAAACAAACGAAACATTGCGATTTACCAATTAAATAATGTCTCGGCTTTGTCACGGACACTTTTTGCTTTTCGAATAGTTCGAGCTACATAAGTGACATTGGCCAGTTCGCATTTTGACTTTCTTTCCACCGAAGCAAAGATACGCTGCTAAATTGTATGCGAATGATTGAATTTAATTTTCCCCGGGGTTTTTTTTTACTTTTTTCCGGTCAAAATAATAGTATGAAACTCTAGTTTCAGTGTTAAATAATTCAATTGTACAAATACTCGTATGTCACTGTGGGACAAGTAGTATTTATACTAGACATTACGTTGGGAGTTTTTAAATTTTTTGTAAGTTACATTTTCCTGAGGCGTGAGATGTGTCGAAACGTTTAATAATAAAGGTAAAAGGTAAACAAAATCGCACGAGACCCGGGTTTTAGACTTATTAATATAGACCAAAACACAACTGTAGAAAATATAGAAACATCGATACCAGCGATCATTAAGGCTTCGGTTACACAGCACGTATTAAAAGCACAAAGGAAAACATAAATCAAGCCTTCCAAGGGCTTCCAGCGAGCTTTATTCGCTATTCCAAGTTTACGGTCAATTAAATGAAAGAACTTATCCCCAACTTTGATGTACTGCCGACCTGAACTAATTACAATTAGTCGAGAACGGCTTTTCGCGCCGATGTCGGAGAATTTGTAATTTCTTATCTTTTACAAGCTTTTATTTACCTTGTTTTGTTAGTATTTTATTTTTTGGTAGTTCAGTTCATGAGATAAAACATTTCAATAATAAATATTAAGTAAGGATAGCTAGTAATCGGCACCGCCAGAACATGATTGTAAACATTATCATTAAAAATATTTCTTTACAAAAAATGAAACGACTTTTTTAAAAAACTGAAAAGACAAAAATAACCCGATCATGTACAGATTACATTTGAGAAGTCGGTGCCAAACCAATCAATTATTACTATGAAAACAGATGCCGCGCATGTTTACGTTACGTGAGGTTTGCCACCGATCTCAAAAGGTGATTCAAATGTAATCTGTACATGATCGGGTTATTTTTGGCCTTTCAGTTTTTTTTGAAGTCGTTTATTTTTTTGTTAAATTATTTTTTGTTTTTAGTGATTCGAATACAATCACTTTTTCACAAAAAAATAACCGACTTCAATGAGCGAAATGGAACATACAATATGATTTTCTCATGGATGTCTTTGTCAGAACTGGAAAATTTGATCACACGGGTAGCACCCAGCGTTCAAATAAAAAAAGAATCATCAAAATCGGTGCACCCAGTCGAAAGTCTCCAACTTTTTTTTTAAGTCGGTTCAAAAGTATTTATTACGTCTTCGCCGATGACTGTTGACGGCGATAGTGGTGACGAGGTGGCCATAACTAACAACTATATTCGTTTGCTGCGCTTACCGCCGTGCCGTCAATTCAGACTGTTGTTTTTAGGGTTCCGTACCCAAAGGGTAAAAACGGGACCCTATTACTGAGACTTCGCCGTCCGTCCGTCCGTCTGTCACCATGCGGTATAGCCCACAGCTGATGTAAATCATAAATGATAAACACGTGTCGGTTCAAGGGAGCAGATAGAACCTTGACTAACAAGGCCATTTGCTGTGCAGATCACGTGCAAGGATCATATGTTGTTTAGTATATAAGAACCTAATTTTTCTAATAAACGAGTTCATTCTAACACCGAGCTTCGTCGTATCACTATCCCCGTGCTACCACACTTCATGGCGACCCTGCCAGTGGGGCTGCTCGAGGCAACCCAACGCTTCGAGGCAGCCCCCGCTGCGGGCGCAGCATAAAGGCCGCCCGACCCAGCTGCGAGCACAGTATAGAGGCCGCCCGACCCAGCTCGTCTCAGCATACCAGCCAGCCTGCCAGCCGGAACCAGCACAACCAAGTGCCACCCGAAAAAGTGAAATTTTGAAGCAAAAGAAGACCTATGCAGAGGACGGCATCCCCGATTAAAACGGGCCCTCCGACGACGCCAAGTCAGCTTCAACGGCAGAGTCACGATCACGTGACGTCAGCGGGACATTTTGAGCGGCTAGCCAGAGGCAGCGGCAACGATGCGCAGCAGACCGGAGCAGAGCGTCCAGCAGCAGTTACCAGCAGCATCAGCACCAGCATCACAACATGACTGGAGGTACAACTTTAATGTAGAATAACGTTACTATTATTATCATTATATTTTTATAGGATTAATTATGTAGGATATAAATAGAATATAATAAGTAGGTCAGTTGATGTGTAAACACAATGACCAACCTGCCTCGAGATAAGGAATGGAAGGCTCAGCTGTAATAACGTGTCAAGTTGCTCGACACAAACACAATACTCGCGCAGTACAATGACTTAATGAACTTTAAATTATGGACGTAATTTTTTTTTAATGTCTTGATTTTTTTTGCATTAAAATTATAACACACTCTTATGTACTTTAAAGGGTTTTGAGAATGAGTTTATTTTTCCTGATGACGATACACCTGTCGTCATCAGCGGTGACCCGAGAGGCGCCGCTCAGCTGATAGGCATGCATACATAACAAGGTACAAGACAGGCAGGGATACCCTGCAGGGATACAAAGTATACCCTAAACTGTAATATGTACAAAAAAATGTACAAGGTCGGCAAGCCACTAAAAAGTGTTGTATTCCGAACCAGTAAAGTGAAGCCAAAGTGCACACTTAGTTAAGTACCTTATAAATTTTGCAAAAGAGAGGAAGAATAAGAAAAATAAACTCATGGACGAAGACCTGCAAAGTATTTAAAAAGCCTAATTGACGCATTTCACAAAAATAATGCAAAAATTAAAAATGAGTGTTACTAAATTTAAAAAACTTATTACTGTGTTAACATTTTACTCAATTAATGAAGAAAATATGTTTAAATAAATAACAATTATAGTACGAAACGGGGAAAACCCAAATTAAATTGATAAGTATTTCGATGAGCGATTAGCCTGATCACCTAAGAGCTATTGAAATTCTTATTTGATGAAGTTTTACGGCATAAAGACAAAATAAAATTACACCACAGTTATATGATTTCAAAGTAAAGGGAAATAATGTCACTTGTGAGTACGTTACCACTTAGTAACATCGCAAGTAGGCATGTAATTGCAAGGTACACCAGGATACAAGGTAGGCGCGGAATCCTTGAAATCTGGTCATGATTCGATCGAGCATCAATCGTGAAGATCCTTGGACACCTGGAATGTCTATGAAAGACATAGAGTGTTAAAAGAACCGCCTGAACATATGTAATGCATATATTACATATTAATATTATATGCGCGCGCGCACTTCAAATCCTTTTATGCCTGTATGGAATTCCTATACACATAAATAGGTGTATATGTAAATACGGTCGGCCGACCACGCGCTGTGTAACCTTAGCTTCCCCAATCAGTGATACAATGTATCATAAGCGCATACAAATAAGAGTGAAATCATATACCTGCCGCATTGGCGACACTGTGTGTCTCTATCGCGTACGAAACGAGCTTTGCTCGCGAGAGAATAAGGTACAATTTGCAAAAACTGCAACAAGAACCCCGATTGTATTAAATTAAAAGTGTTAAAAAAGTTAGTAGTTATAAAGATAACGTAAAATAAAAGCATAAAGAAAATAGGATATTTAGAATTAAACTTAATGTTTTATATTCGTAAAATAATGATAAGAAGTTATACAATTAAGCCAAGTTATTAAAATAAATATTAGGTTATAAGATTCTATTAGCGATTAGTATAGTTAATGCGTATTTAGATTAAGATAGTTTACGGAGTATGAATTAAAAGTTATACATAGATATATAGATACAATATTTTTTTTTACTATTTTATACATATTTAGTTTTAATCAGTTATTGTAACTATAATATAGGAGATTTAATATAAGTCCGAAAGGAGGTTAGAGATAAGATGGACCCAGTGTATAAGGGACCATATACTGTAATTTTAGACCTAGGTACTAACGTAAAAATATTAGTTTTAGGTAAAGAGCACATAGTGCATAAAAATAGAACTAAACCTTTCTATGTATAAATAAAATAATAACCACTACCACATCACAAGTAGCCACTAAGAAACATGATATGTATTGCAAGTATGAATGTAACAATATCAGCCATACCCATATAGGGCACATGGAATGTAAACATTACAATACCACTAAGATAAGAACCACTTTGTAAACCATTTAGTATGAAGCTTATTTTAACCGACTTCAAAAGAAACTTCACTGTTTGTATTCTCATCTAAAAAGTAAACAACTCCATATTAATTTTGTATACCATAGACATAAGTAGATTAAGTATTATATAAGCCAAAAACGGTTTCAAAATTTTTACTATTTTTGTCTCAAAAATAAGGGGAGAGATGCGGTATAGCCCACAGCTGATGTAAATCATAAATGATAAACACGTGTCGGTTCAAGGGAACAGATAGAACCTTGACTAACAAGGCCATTTGCTGTGCAGATCACGTGCAAGGATCATATGTTGTTTAGTATATAAGAACCTAATTTTTCTAATAAACGAGTTCATTCTAACACCGAGCTTCGTCGTATCACTATCCCCGTGCTACCACACTTCAACCAGGCTGTATCTAGTGTATCTCAACAACGGTGATAGCTAGTTGAAATTTTCACAGATGATGTATTTCTATTGCCGCTATAACAACAAATACTAAAAATAAAATAAAATAAATATTTAAGGGGGGCTCCCATACAACAAACTTGTTATAGATTATATATATGTATAGGTATGGAACCCTTCATGCGCGAGTCGGGCTCGCACTTGCCCAATTTTTTTTATATACATATATTAATCTGGGTTTGATTTTGACTGAATAGCATATCAATTGTTTAATGATATCTCTAAATGTATATTAACGTACAATCAAAAAATTTGTCCGATACTTCCGTGTCTTTAATTTACAGAAATCTATAGTAGGTAAGCATATATGGGTCAAATCTTGCAAGCTATGTAAATGAGAACCACTTTGAAAACTCATATTTTATTGGGAAAGTTCGTAATTTAACTTTCTTTCTCAATTACCTACAGTAAATAATATTGAGATAAAATTATATGTTATCCGACAAAATATTATTAACTAAATATAACTCTCTTC
Organism: Apotomis betuletana; assembly: GCA_932273695.1. NCBI lineage: Eukaryota > Metazoa > Arthropoda > Insecta > Lepidoptera > Tortricidae > Apotomis > Apotomis betuletana. Next base: position 9,896,420 of record OW026309.1, on the reverse strand, counting down.
TCGTTAATATTTAGGATTTCACATCTTTAAGCAGTTCATGATTTAAAAATGTGACACCCAAAATCTAAATATTTCTTGCGAGACTATGATATGATTCTGAAACATTAAGATATCAAAACATAAGTAAACAAAAACTACCTTCACTTTGTCACAACACTGCCAATGTTTCAAATCAGTGCCACCAAGATTACACCGCACATCCAATGTATCTGATTCATGAGATAGACCGGACAGTCGGAAATATTTCACTTATTCACTGATGCTATGCATGGCATTTCGGGTTAGGTCAGTCCCCAGGTCAGCCAGACGCGGCTCGGTGCACTGAAATGCGGGGATTCCTGTCGATTTTGGGTTACAAGGTATGACTACATGATTGTTTAATTCTGGAAAGAGAATAACCACCATCACTACCAAACCAAACGCATGATTTTCGCATCATATTGTTAGGCAATAAAATTAATTTACATTATACATGTTACTTTCGATCTATTATGTTTACTATTTTAATCCCTGTTGCTGGTTATGTGCTTTATAAAGTGTTTTGTTATTAAGATCACTGTCTACTGTATATTACACAATTCAAATTGTGTTGAAAAGTAATTGTTTTTCCTCCATGGTTTTCCCAAAATATTATTTTCAAAAGAACTAGAAATTCAATTTACAATTTATTATAATACTACAAACTTCGAGTGATAGCAAATTACATTACAATAACAGCAGCGTCAGGATTTGTTTTTTTTTCCATGAGTACTTGCCAGTAGCTATGCGTGAAGCTAACATGGCATAACAAGGGGAAACATTGGTTAAAACTAGAGGCACTTACATTAAATAACAGATTCTGGGTAGGTAGCTTTATTTGAGAGATGTGAGCTCAGTTACAGTGTAAATGTGATGAATTACAAAAAGTTTGATGTTTGGTGTGTAATTTATTTTCTATCATGTACAATAATAAAACAATATGGACACTTAAATCTTATGTCAGTAGAAAACTAGCAATTTGCGAGTTGTTTACGCCGTCAGATCTTCGGCGCATTTTCATGAAGTGTCGGTTGTGATTGAATACGAAATTTGTTTGCTCATCCCGAACTCATTCCGCGGCGGGCGTTGCCAGTGACATGTAAATGCTAGCTCATAAAATCTGTTTCAGCGAGGGAAACGCCTTGGGCGGTGGCATACTTTTATTGAATATTACTCTATCATAGCTATGTAGGGAATAAGTATTTCTGCCTGTTTCTGTATGGCTAGTTTGAGATTTGGTAAATAGTTCTCAATAATTTGTTGTTTAGTTAAACTATATAAAAAAATGCTTAAATTCGAAAACATTAATTGTAGCCAAGAACCGGGGCTCGTTAAAAGCGGGCAAAATTCAATGGAGTACTAGGGGTCGTCGATGGTTGTCAAACGTCATTTCAATCGATTTTCTTCGCAATTTACGATCCTAGCCAGGAACAATATACTAGATGCTCTCTGTACAATTAAATTTCTGATATGCACCAATTTCTAGCACTTATCTCTGTTTGGCCCTGTACAGAATGCCATTTGGCATTAAGTCCGCCATTTGTACTGACTATTGTTTCGTGCAATAAAGTTCGAATAAATAGATTAATTAAAAATAAAACAATACAGTTCTTATATACGAGTATTTGCCAGTAGCTATGCGTGGAGTTAACATGGCATAGCAAGGGGAAAACATTTGTTAAAACTAGAGGCACTTAAATTAAATAACAAATTCTGGGTAGGTACCTTTATTTGAGATGTGCAGAGCTCAGTTACAGTGTAAGTGTGATGAATTACAAGAAGTTACCAGGTGCACATGGAGATAGCTAAGTTCTGTGATGTAGAACTTTATTCGCGTGTGTTAAGGGAAAACAAAGAGAGAGTTTAACGTTTGGTGTTAAGAGTATTTTCATATAAAATATGAAAGTCAGTTAGGTCGGCTCACAGCGGGCGCGAATGATTTATGGCATTTCCACGAAAACTCCCTGAACAGTGCTCGATGTAAATAAACTGTTGCAATCATTCGTAGTACATGATCCAGTTCCAGCCTTTAAAATACATGATAATTTATGCGCACCAGTTATACTGCCTTCTCGTTTTCAGAGAATGATATTTCGTTTTCTTTATTTAATATCAATTTCAATTACTTACCTACACTACATATTATATTAAGTTGCCCTAGGTAAGATTTTCTGCCAGGAAGAGGAAATCTCTCTTCTTGGCCAAGGCAAGACGTAAACTTTACACAAACCACGGGCGGTAATTCGTAAAGCCCCAGATTGCATATTTATGGCCCTCACCTTCGGTTCGAGCCACAAAACCCTGCGATGTTCACGAATTCACCGGTAGGTATATAATGTACTAAGTATAATTTGAGGGTTTTGATTCTATTGAATAAAATTGATCGTAATGTAGTTTAGTGCCAAACAGCAGTCTAGTCGTAATCAAATAAAAGCTTGTAAATTATATGAATTACAGATTCTACAACAATATTTTCGACACGAAAAGCCGTTCTTGTCTTATTATAATTATATCAGGGCGACAGTACATCAAAGTTGGGGATAAGTACTTTCATTTAATTGATCGTTCAGTTCGAATAAAGCTCGCTGGAAGCCCTTGGAAAGCAATCGTAGGCTTGACTTAAATGCTTTCCCTTTGTGTTTTAATACCTGCTCTATAACCAAAGGCTTAATGATTGCCGGTATTGATGTTTGTGTTTACACCCACTTTAGCTGTATTTTGGGCTATTTTTTAACGACTCTTCCGTCAAAAAAAGGTCTGATATGTCGTATACATTAATCGATATCACACCTGCACAAAATAAAAGACTTTAAGAAAGTACTCTAATGTATTTTGTTGATTGTTTGTGTAAAACGCAATGTGATTAGATTAGGGTGTGGCAGCGCGACTGGACTGACTAATACGTGCCCGAAATGTGAACACATGCGGAGGCCGGAGCCAAGCACCATGGTGCGCGCCGGTGCGTGGACTATAAATTAATAGATAAATATAAATATCAGACAACCTCATACAAATCGATCTAATCCCAAATTAAGCTGAAGAAGGCTTGTGTTATGGGTACTAGACGACGATATACATACTTATAAAGATAAAATGTACTTACATACATAGAACAACTATGACCCAAGCACAAATATTCGAGTTCATCACACTAATATTTGCCCTGGCCGGGATTCGAACCCGGGACCGCCGGCTCAGTAGGCAGGTGCTTACAAACTGAGCCAACCGTATCGTCTACTATCAGTATAAATGGTCTAAATGTGACCTAGTTTAGTTACTTATGTTTATTATTATTTTAATATTTAATATGTATGTTAGATTGTAAGGTATTTATCTAAGGGCCTTTGATGCCTGAAATAAATAAATTAATATATTATATAAGTGCGGTTCGTGATGCGTAGTGAATAAGCACACCTATTGGACTTGGTGAATGTTTCGTATTTAGTAGACATTAACTCATAAGTCATAACAAAACTTCGACGACGCGGTTGGCGCAGTGGGAGTGCAGGGTCGATATCGGGTTCGAATCCCGGCAAGGGAAAATATTTGTGTGATGGACCCGAATATTTGTTCCTGGGTCATGCATGTTTTCTATATATTTAAATATGTATCTATTTATATAAATGTAAGTATCGTCTACCGTATGTGTATATAACACACGCCTACTTGATTTCTGTGAGATTGTCCGATATTCCTTATAAAAAAAAAACTTTTTGAGTGTAACATAATTGTGCTACGAAGTACGAATCAATATGAAAATGAGGTAATTCTATAATAGCTCAGTGTAATGTTACTAACTGATCATCGGAACGAGGAACTACATTTAATAATGCTCTGCACTCCCAACTTCGAGTGGCCCCGCACTTGTAACTCTTGGGCGTGGCTCGGCCATTAGGCGGTGATAAATATTTCTAATAGACGTACGCTACAAGAGCTTAGGAAATTGTTGCAAGATTGAGTTTAGTTAACGTACGGGCTGAAGTGCTACAATTAGTGGAAACTGTGCTTTATAAAGACAAAGAATGAATATATAAATTCGTCGGTTTCATCCGCCTCACTTTCGTGGACACATTTTCGCAGAAGTGTCTCAAAATGTTTGTATCATTTTAATATATGTAACGTATTTGTTATTTCTTTATTGATTATTTTATTGATATCAAAACTTACTTTAACGAGAGATTGATCATTACTTTATATAAGTATTATGAGTCTTTGTTGCTCGAAATAAGTGAATTGTATTTTATTTTATTTTAGCTATTTAGTAAAGATACAGGACTTACTTAGTTTAAAATTACACTAAAATCTACAGGCATTTTGACAAATAGGTGTCCATAAAAGTGACGTGGAACTAGGGCCTAAATAATGACTCATACTTTGTGATATTTTTAACCATCTGAAAAAGCTAAATGTATGTAATGTTAGTAAATAAAATAGCCGGACAGTTTTGAGTATTCGGTGCGGCTGCGATTGTCCGTCATGTTCATGTCCCGTGACCGTGACAGACCATCCCTATGCAGATTGGTTCTGTCGCCGCGTTCAGTCGCTGTCTGGGCGCTTAATCACGTTTATAACCGATGGTTTATATGAATATGAGTACTAAACAACTTGCATCATAGTCCATTAATGATGCTTTATCTGTGTGTATACCGATATTGTTAAATTACTATAACAATAAATTTATGAAACATGTAATGTCTCATTAGGGTTCCGTAGTCAACTAGGAACCCTTATAGTTTCGCCATGTCCGTCTGTCTGTCCGTCTGTCCAACCGTGGCTTAGCTCCGTGATCATTAGTACTAGAAAGCTGAAATTTGGTATGAGTATGTGTATGTATCACACCGACAAACGGTAAAATAAAAACTAATTTTTTTTTTCGTTTCAACACTAGTGTGTGGGGTGTCGTTGAATAGGTCTTTTAAAAATAATAGGGGACTTCAAACATTGTTTTTTAATAAAGACAGCAGTTTTGTAAATATTCGCTCCGAAAATAAAAAAAATAGCGTCCCCCCCTCTAACTTTTCAACCACGGGTCAAAAAATTATGGAAACATTCACGAAAATGAGGCCTTATAAGTTCTTTCAATGAAAACTATATTGAATAAAATCGGTCAAGCCGTTTTTGAGTTATTGCAAAATTTCATAATTTTCTTTAAAATGACGTAAGTGCCGCGCGGTGTCCCTACACTTCGAACGTTACACATATTGGTTAAGTGCCAAACTATATTAAAACATTTCGCTCAATCTGGCGCGTATAATCGATAACTTCCAAAAGGTAATAAGTAATTACTGTTTCTTTGCGTTTACGACCTTTTTATAGAGCTTGAAATCTTTCTCGTAATTTTCGTCTTTTGTGAACAAACTACGGAACCCTACACTGAGCGTGGCCCGACATGCTCCTGGCCGGTTTTTTTTAACAATTTGTACCTATTTCTATCAATGGTTTAATACAAGTTCAGATACGAAACATTCGTGTTATCCTATTATGAATGAACTCGTGTTTTAAGACCTCTCACATTATGTATCTAATTGCGGGCCTATGCTGGTTTCGTTTATCACGCAATAAGTAAATGAGAAAGTTTTCGTCATTCTCGAAGTTACAACCTTGTCTGTTTTTAATTTATGTATCACACGGTAAACGCAACCATCATTCTATCAATCTGCACGTCTAGCATAACTGTGAAACGCGACTTTTTGTCGCGCGACAAATACCACCTGTTACTTCCCTGTCAATACTTCGAAAAAGACAGGTGACGCTAAGTCGCGTCAAGATATGCTAGCCCCGCATAATGTATGTGAAGATGTGTAGGTACCTCATACGAAGCAGGAAGAGGAGTGGGAAACACAAAATTGCAAAACTTATTTTTTGGTTAACCGACTTCTTTTTAATTGGCATCTACATCACTACGATGCCAATTTTTTTTTAAACAAGAAATGTCAGAAATTAATGCTTTTGAGCTCGTGATTCATTGATAGGATAGTATAAAAAATAAAGCAGAATTTAAAAAACAAACAAAATTTTATTGTATAAACCGAAACTACTGCGCTGAAAACCTACACTGATGGTGAAGTTGTGTTGTATAAGTATTGAACAAAGTAAGATTAAATATTCAAATCGCTACCGACGGAACAAATACTTTGTCTATGATACTTTTTCTGTCATTAATTCATCGGGGCGAGCGAAGCTGGTTGGTGATGTGTTAGGGTAAAGTCACCAGAAGTCATTCAGGGACCTATAGTCAGGATTAAAACATAATAATATGTAGGAATAAATAATTATACACAGTTCATTTGCTTACATCCATGGTATAAGAAAACAAGGTATCCTACTCCGAAGTGACAGGTGAGACCTGCGGCGTCAATCCGTTTCTGTGTTCACAGTGGTGTATCATAATATTCCCCGATTCCTTTGTTACCTGTATTAATCTCATAAAATCGTGAGTTTTTTAAATGAATTATTACGACAAAATAAAATTTAGTCTAAGAAAATGACACTCGTAATGCATAATATATATTTTTTGTATTAGTGACGTAAAAAAATATTTTCCTTATATTCATTTTTTTGTTACAATAAATCAGCACCTAACCAGTGACGTAAGCAAATGTCTCTAGCCGGAGTGCCATACAAACAAAACAAGGTATTGGCACTCTTATACCATGTTTACATCCTTTTTGTGACATTACCATTATGATTGCTAATTTGCAGTATAACAGCTGATTACTTGGAACTCTAAGGCCGATTTAAATTCGTATGGGGCTGACTACTAGGGCAAAGTATTTTTTTTGTCTTTTCTTAATTTACTCGTGGTTAATGAGATTATTAAGTATTTTTCTTCATAGTAATCGAATTTGAATAGTACATTATGAATACTAAAAATGTGTCTTGGTTTATGTCAATCGGTTCGCGAAAGTATATTTTTGTTTATTGATCGCGTAACTTTTGTTAAAAGTCTGACTATTGGTGCCCTTACCCCATCACAGCTGTGAATAAGAAACGACAATTTTCCTTTTTTTATTTTCAGCTTACTGTATACCGCAAGCTTAGTGCTTGTTAGAATTCAGAGTACGCTGGGTTTCAAGTAGTAAATAAAATGTTTACGCGAGGCGTCTAGTCTATACTCATAGGGGATGTACATGACAGGAAGTAGGTAGTAAGCAAGCAAAGTACGTAAATGGAAAATTCAACTATACATTCGTATGGTTGTACAAACACGAAAGTAAATAAGAGAAAGGGTGGGTGTGTTAGTAATTTTATTTTTAAACTTGTATGTACCTACGTAATATTTATTGTCTGAGCACATGGTAAGAAATTACCTACTGCCTTTTTTTCTTATCACCTTCAAGAACAAAACGTAAACATTTTTTTGATAAAAATATTATAATATTTCATAAGTGTAAGTATTATTATTACCGATAAACTATTGTAAATTGTAGATGTTTTTAGGGTTCCGTAGTCAACTAGGAACCCTTATAGTTTCGCCATGTCCGTCTATCCGTCTGTCTGTCCGTCTGTCCATCCGCGGCTTAGCTCTGTGATCATTAGTACTAGAAAGCTGAAATTTGGTATATATGTGTATGTATCACGCCGACAAAACGGTCAAATAAAAGCTAAAAAAAAATTTTTTTCGTTCCAACTCTAGTGTGTGGGGTGTCGTTGAATAGGTCTTTTAAAAATAGTATGGGTCTCTAAGCATCATTTCTTGATAAAGTTAGCAGTTTTGTAAATATTGGCTCCGAAAATAAAAATAAATATTGCCCCCCCCCCCCCCCCCCCTCTAACTTTTCAACCACGGGTCAAAAAAATATAGAAATATTCATGAAAATGAGGCCTTTCAATGAAAACTATATTGAATAAAATCGGTCGAGCCGTTTTTGAGTTATCGCAAAAATTCATAATTTTCTTTAAAATTACGTAAGTGCCGCGCGGTGTCCCTACACTTCGAACGTTACACATATTGGTTAAGTGCCATACTATATTAAAATATTTCGCTCAATCTGGCGCGTATAATCGATAACTTCCAGAAGCTAATAAGTAATTACTGTTACTTTGGCGTTTACGACCTTTTTATAGAGCTTGAAATCTTTTTTTTTACATGTAACTTAGAATCTGAAATGTAAAAGACCTCTTGTAGCCTACTTGCAGAATAAAGTTTTGAATTATGAATTTTGAAGTTTTGAGGCCTTTGTCCGGCAACAGGAGTTTTTTTCGATGATGATGATATCAATGATTTAGTTTGCGGTTTCATTACTTATTTAGGCAGTCCCGTCTAGCTGTGTGTTGTAAAGTGCCAGTCAGCGGGATTGTTCCCGGGCGGCTTGCTGAATAGTTCAACTTACCTAATGAACTCACCGGAATGCTGACTACTCCTCCGTCGTTTTGAGAAGAATAGGTTCAAAACTTGATATTGCCTCGTCACTGCGCCAGAAGAAAAGGAAAATAATAGGCTAATAATTGACATATTTGGATAGTTTTGTGCCTAGGATCGGCGATTTGAGTTATGTATGCCATATCAGGAACGTATGGGTCCACATTGTCCACTGTGTCCGAACGTGTACTATATGACATTCTACTCTACACTTCACTATGTAACCTTGATCTTGAAATGTTCACAAATTTGTATAATTATATTATACGTATAGAATTCGTGGACATTTCAAGGTCAATTACAGGTTTTTTCTAAGTAACTAAAAGTAGGTAAGTATATATTTTGTTTTTAGGTTATAATCGACTTGTCTTCAAATTACTGTATAAAAAAGCGCAAAAAAGTGAACACACGAAACTATATTCTTACTTTCACGATACGATTCTACGTTAAGAGCAAAACTCATATAAATTGTTAAAGAAATATTCAATGCAGAGGTCCGATGTCTCGTCGCCATTACAGAAGCGTTGCACTAAAGTGCGTTTTTACTTCATACTCACGCCGCCTTCACGAAGCGAGAACACATAAAAAAACATTCAGATCTTTTCACAGTCCGTACGTACGTCGCATGAAGTGACATCGCCCGTAAATGAATAAAAAAAGTGATATCTCCTCCCTAAAGGCAGTATCTAGACAGGAGTGTGTCAAGCCAAGTTCGGAAAAATAAATTGGCGACCAGCACCCCTCACCTTGTGTTATATTACAGGAGCCTTTTCAGCCACTTTTGCCGCCTTCATAACTGAAACTATTAAAGTCTACCTAACACACTAAATTTTGTTTATGTATTGAGATCTCCTCTGTATCTCCAAGATAAACTAGTCTAAATTTAATAAAACACTGCTTAAACTATTAAATACTTAGATAATAATATCTAGAATTCAAGTTTAAAAAGTTATATTTTTAAATAGCAATCATTGTTGTAATAGACAGAAAAACAAGACATTGTATTTGAAATAAACGTAAAAAAATTATTCGTTCTAATAAATAAGTTTCAGGATTTTCTACAGAGCTTGGCACCCATTTAGATCTCAAGTCTTTTGTTGGTAAAGTCGACAACCACAGCATAATTATTGCGACGCGGGTGGTGCAGTTTTGTAGTACAGCTTTCTACTGAGCCGGTGGTCCTTAGGTTCGAATCCCGGCGAGGGCAAGTATTTCTGTGATTAATTCGAATATTTGTTCCTGGGTCATGGATGTTATCTACAATTACATACACCTATTTATTATCATATTATTCGTACATTGCTTACTTTGGGACTAGGTCGATATATGTAAGATTGTCTCTCAATATTTATTTATTTATTATCATTATGATATTGAACTTGGCTCACATTTTCACACATGTTTTTGGTGGATCCCTCCCAAAGGGCCGACGAAATTAACAACGAGATTGCATTTTAAAATTCGGGAATCGCGAGGTTGACATTGTGAGGGGAAGCCTTTGAAAATTTCAACTTTCAGCTCTGCGATGCACTTTAATGTTTCAAATTTTTGTACCTGTGTTTACAGACTTTTTGTTGGAATTTGTACTTAAGTTTGTTTTTGTTTTTGTTTTTATAAATAAATTGTCGCGTTGTAGTCGTTGACAGTTCAACTTGAGTTCTTAGCCTTTGAAAATTTCAACATTCAGCTCTCTGCGATGCACTTTAATGTTTCAAATATTTGTACCTGTGTTTACAGACTTTTTGATGGAATTTGTACTTCAGTTTGTTGGTTTGTTTTTGTTTTTATAAATAAATTGTCACGTTGTAGTCGTTGACAGTTCAACTTGAGTTCTTATTTTGTTTTACATACTAACATCAATTGAATAAGATACGGAAGGGATATGAATATAAATCATCCCTACACCTACATAGTAGGTATAAAAAAAGTTCCTTCCTGCTGTTTGTCTGTCCCTATACTGTATGCTTAGATCTTTAAAACTACGCAACGGAATTGATGCGGTTTTTTAATAGATAGAGTGATTCAAGAGGATGGTTTATATGTATAATACATGCATATTTAATATAGCATTGCACCCGTGCGAAGCCGGGGTGGGTCGCTAGTAATTAATAAATTAGTAAGGCTTCTCCCATGTTACCGGTAATGTGTGCTTTATTTTAATTTTAATTTTTAACCTTAGAGATATGTGACCGTTAATAACAACAGTTTAACTGTTATTAATAGTTTTAATTTATTGTTGTACGCGGTTATAATCTTAATAATGAGAATTTTACATTATTTACATCTATTAATGGCGTAGATAGGTTACCAAGTAACGAAGTGATGTTGGTGTTACATGCAAAGGTTTTTTTGCTTTTCTTATTTATAATGTATTTTTTTTTTCATTTTTATTACTCGCTATATAGGTATTGGTAAACAGACATCTCATTAAAGATGTTTAGTATATTTGTTGCAATGTTAAATAATGTATAGTAGTTGCATGATGAAGCAAAACGGCAGACAACTATTAAATGACCTTTACAAGTCAACTTTCAAATTTAAGTACGATTATTCTATGTATTTTAAAATAAATTTAGTGAAAAGCACGCCTTTAAACAATTGGAGTAACGACTAAAATTTATTTGGTTATTTGGCTACACACTAGAGGTCTTCCATGTAAAATTCAAGCCCCTACAGTTTTAACTACACAGTAAATCGAATATTTGCACGAGTTCTTTAAAAACAGAACTGAAAATTTTAATTTAATTAAGTTAACCAGCACACGGCGCACTGGCATAAAGAGAACTCTCGAAGGCTCGGAGGGGAAACACACTGTGTGCTAAAGCACGTTATTTTATGAAATATACGCCAGTTGTCGCCGCCTTTGATTGGATCTGTGGTGATTTGTTTGTCGGAATGGAATTCATTTTGCGTCGGCAAAAAAATCTCCGACGTGACTGACATGAAAATCCGACACGGAGGAAATTTTGTTTTCTTCTTGTCAGCCATTTGCAAAGTACCTCCCGGTATTTACTTTGACGTTCCTCGCGGGTTTGTAATATGCAGCGTCTTTGGGATGTCTTGTTATTGATACAGATGTAATTTAATTTGGGGGGAATTATGATAAAACTGCAAATCATACTTTGTTTACGAATACCAATGATGTCGGCTTCCTGTTCTTAAACAAATTATTTAATTTGTCATGTAATTGTAGTTTATTATTTATTTAAGAAACCAACTAATGGTACATCATATGATTGCAATACTTATAAAAAACAAAATTTTAAAATAAAATGTAATATTTGTATTTTTATAATAAATTCATTCATAATTATTTGTTCATGTTTGCACTTCGTCACCTATCTTTTTTTTTTTTTTATTCAAAATAGCCATGCATTTAACCTCGATTGCACCTGATGTTAAGTGACAATAAGGCCTAAGATGGAGCATGCTTGCACCTATCGATGTTGTCTACCTATGTAAGCCTACTATTTAAAATTGTAAGCATGAAATGTCTACATTTTAATATATCATTTTCAGATACAAATATAAATGAAATAGACTACTTGGATTTGGAGGTCACAGAATTTTTAAATTAAAATATTTTATTACGTGTCGTCGAAGAAATCCTCAGGGTACGCCGTTCTCTTAATTTTTCTTTAGTGGCAACAGAGAATCCTGCGCAATCGTACTGAAATGGGCAAGCCTGTGGGAATCGGGTCATATGGACCCCACACCCGTGATATATCCGTGGTATGAAAGTACGTGTCTTTGTGCCCGCATCACGCGGCGTGATTTTTGCTGGATCGGTATCAGAATATTTTGACACATAGATGATTCTTAATCGGTGATCAGGAGTAGAAAAATATTAATATCCAACTAAAATCCCCAACAGGCGAGGTCTCACGCAATTACCTCACTGATTCATTGATTAAAAGTTAAAACATAATTAAAAGTAATAACAACGTATCTAGACGTGGTCATCCTACATAAATAATTGAAGTAAGATACCTAAGTCAAGTGCCATTGCTTTGGCGGGAAATTTTACGTAATTGTCTACGACTTTGTTTATGTAAATAAATGACAAGTTATTACTCATAAATTGTCATTGCCATTAAATTATAAAGAGGTTGTAAGCTCACAGATACAGATTGGTAGGGTGACAAGGAATTTAAGAAAAAAATGGTTTCAAAATAAAAATTATCATAGAAAAATAAAAGTTTGCTTTCTCGTTATTAAGACCTCGACGTGACCGCCATCAATTACTCAGTGAGAAAAGTTGGTACCCGATCACCGATTAAAAATCATCGTGTATATGTTTTTTACAGGTTCAAGGGACCGTAGACCTAAGTATATATTATGGTGTTAATTTCAACTCGATACGCGTTCTCGAGATAAAGCGTCTTGAACTCTTGATAGACAGACAGACGGACGGACGGACAACAATGTGATCCTATAAGGGTTCCGTTTTTTCGATTGAGGTACGGAACCCTAAAAATAGTGAATGGTTTTTCTTCCACGCAGACGAAGTTCGGTTTGCTGTGGTTAAGTGCTATATAATCCTGCAAAACATGTGCTATTCCTTTTAGTTCGAAGACGAGGCGTGCAGCAAAGATGTCTCCGCAGACGGTATCAAAAGTAAGTAATAAATGTTTCAGTTTACGACCACTGGCGGAAGCACGTCATTTTCTCCAGACGCCACAGATGCTCTCGTAATAAACTTAGAATAGCCAGGTGTTACGTGCTAAATTTCTTCTACGTGAGTTTACTTTTTAAAAACGAATTACTATGTATTTAGTCCTCAACTAAAGGCTTGTTCGGACTAGGCTAGTATTTTAGTCTAGTACCGAGTAATTTAGTAGCTAAACGTGTCTGAACACCAAAAAATTAGTCGAGTAGATTAGTAAGTAATTTAGTCGAGTCAATCCATTTTATTCTATTTTTTTTAGTAGTTTAGTAGTGAGTAGCATCCCCCACCACGCGTCCGGGCTTACTCGGCCGCCGGCTAAACAAGTCAGAACTAGACATGGGGAAATGCGTTACTTTTTGATATCAGTGACTGGCGATCCCGTTCCAAAAATGTCACAGTGAAAAGTCATCGTGACTTTGTCACGCCTGTTACTCGTTTCACTGTATGATATTTATGACAAGTCACGGTGCTGTAATTCACGTTATTTTTTTCACACTGTTATTTCAACGTGACTATGTCACGCCTGTTACTCATATCACCTAATGATATTGTCGCGGTGCTCTAGCTGGTTTTTAACTATAAGAAATGAGGTTGGAATCAGTTAGATTCTGTTTTTTTAGTCAATACGTACACTTTGGCTAATTAATATCAAACATTCCCGTACCGAAAACCCCGAGGTATGAATACTTAGGTATTACATATATGACCGTGTTTTTGTCACACCGTTATCACTATCATACAAGTAGGTAATTGATCCAAAATAACCTTCACACTTTTTTTACATGCCTGTCGACATTTTGGACTGTCGCACATTATAAGTAAAAAGATGTACTTATGGGAACATTATTTAGGAATATGCGGCGTGTTATTATTTTGGATCAACTTTATACAACGATTTGTATGTACATTATTAACATGGAACCTATTTACACATTGATACCTTTCACGCTATTTCACTCGCTCTCAAGCAGCAGACGTCATCCGATTTTCGCTACTTCCGAACACTCCCGACTGAGCCCGATTAGAGCCGAGTTGAGTCACAGTCACAGTACTCGCGCGCCACGCCACGCTCACGGCGTTTGTCGTGATCGTGATTTGAGTAACAGACTGCGCTAGGAACAGTAGGAACGTATGTGATTTTGTCACGTTGTTACTTTGTGAAAAGTCACAGTGACAACTTTTGACGGCGACTCACTGTGACTTTGTCATCGTGACGTTATTTTTCCCCCATCTCTAGTCAGAACCTGTCGATTTAGTCGAGTTCATTAGTTGGCGTGAAAATGTCGTTTCGCTGGAGCGAGGAAACCACTTCAAAATTGCAGAATACCACTGACTTGTGAACTTTACTCGACTGGTAATGCGAACGATTTTTAGGCAGTAGCGAATAGCTTAGCTACTAAATTACTCGCTACTAGACTAAAATACTAGCCTAGTCCGAACAAGCCTTAAGGAAACAAAACAAGAACTGTGCATAAAATGCTAACGGTAAATGAAAATCAAATACTTTCTTAATAATCTCCTGTATCATCTCCTAAAGTTCCTACATCGTTATTCCAAACACGCTGTATATGACTTTTTGTGATGAAGTTTCTTACTCAGTGACTCAAAACAAAGTATTATATTTGGCTAGGTAGCAAAGATTTGACGCCTACTGTTGCCCAAGTGTTAATAAAATAAAAATAAATATGAAACCTCACACAAATCGATCTAGTCCCAAATTTAAGCTCAAGAAGGCTTGTGTTATTTGTACTAGACAACGATATACATACTTATTTATAAAATTACAATAAATACATAGAACAACCATGACCCAAGCACAAATATTCGAGTTCATCACACAAATATTTGCCCTGGCCGGGATTCGAACCCGGGACCGCCGGCTCAGTAGGAATGTCTCTACAAACGTAGCCAACCGCGTCCTCAGTGTTAAATCACTCCTACACCGAAAACCCCAGGGTATGATCATCACTACATAGTATAAAACAAAGTCGCTTCGTTCTGTCTGTCCCTATTTATGTTTAGATCTTTAAAACTACGCAACGGATTTTGATGCGGGTTTTTTTAATGGATAGAATGATTCAAGAGGAAGGGATATATATGTATAACGCATGCATAATATAGCATTGCAGCCGTGCGAAGCCGGGGCGGTTCGCTAGTAAACTATATTCAAGTCTATCGCATTACTGATAACGCTGACATCGCCGACTTCAATGGGAATCAAATCAATAGTATCAGTATTCAGTACCTATAGTTGTCGGCTGATTGAGCCTCAGTGCAGGTATTACTCGCGGATTAAATTACTTGGTAAATTAGATACCGGTAAATCTTGTTAATGGCATGATTGGAATCTATTCTAGTCTAGCTACATCATCTCGTGAAAATTATACGTGTACATATGTACATATTGTACATTGTTTTGCAATTAAGTATGATAATTAGAATTAATACTAACAAACGTGTTGTTAGATTCTCCGTCGAACTTGTTGAACAGACCTGTTGGGGTGGCAGTCTTCCCGTGTTGTTGTCTGTTCATACGCGGCCGGAGAGTTTACAATGAAAATGTATACAAATAAATCAAGCTATATTTAAATACGAGTATACATGACGCTTAATAATTTCTAGTAACGAAGACTTAATCAAGAGTAAAAGCTTGTTCATTATACAATAATTCGGACTTCCGTCGTAGTTGAGTAAAAATAATCATGTAAAGCAAAAAAAAAAAAAACAACTTAAAGTACTTCTAAAATATACTATACTATTGTAATAAAGATTAGATATTGAACTGTGCTAAGGTTATTTTCGTCATATGAAACGTCAGTTTGTCTATATCACCCTGTTACAACTATATACTACGACGAGTAGGTAGTAAGCTTTCCGTAGGTTATTTTACGTCCAAAAACGAGTTCCATCGTAACAATTTTTAAAATGTTTCAAAATGGCATTATATCATGCTCGTAAAAAGGAAGCTATCCGGCTAAAATGCATGGAAATTTAATAAGAGAATATTTTGCTTAAGTTACTGTCATTCTTGGAAGATAATTTAATTATAGTAGGTATAAGTCTAAAGGTCGATGTTGTAGAAGGGTTATGGTTTAGTTATTGACTTGTGATGCAGACAGTTTGAGGTGATACGGCACGTCTAGCGACGATGAGGCTGTCCCAAAGGAGGTTTTCGGTGAAAATATTGATGTCATAACGACTCGTCCTTACTTATATGCTCCCATGACGGGTTGGATTAGACTGTGTGGGCGTACGTGAAAATTATTAATCATCCCTTATTATAGAGTACTAAGTTTAATAGTTGTGCCTACGGCTCCAGCGAAGCGACATCTCCTATCTTACCCCATTAGAAGAATTGCCAGAAACATCTCTAACAGAAGGTTGTCAGTTATCTAGGGTTTACGCATACTACATGCCAAAATTTACCGAAATTGATCTGGTAGTTTAGTTTTTAATAAGTATTAGAAAGACACACTTCTATACTATTATAAAATTGTGTTGATAATATTTGTTTATGCAGAGATGTCCTTATTTCAGGAAAAATCATAAAGGCGCCATGCAGGATATGTGTGTGGGCGCGCGACGCCAGCCGTACAACGCAACGTGCTTGAAAGGAATTTAGTGATAAAACCGCCTATTATTTACATCGCCGAGGTGCAATAAAGGCTTCTATTTGATTATGAGTATGATTTTAAGTAATAAAAATAAAATCCTCTTAAAGGTCTAGTATGTTAAACACAGCTGCAGAAAATTCGGTGGCAGAGATCCGAAACAAAGCGCTGGTTTTTATAAGGTTGATAAAACTCGTATGCTCCGTATCGTATCGGCCAATCAAAAATCGGTTTGGCCACGTATTTCACGTAGGTAACCAGTAAAACGATTTTCGAATACCTATCCGGTCTATTTGCTGGTGCTCCTTCGCAAACAAGTCGAAATTGATTTTGAAGCTCGAATATGCCGACGGCCCACAACACTGTAATTTTAACGTTTCGGGAATATACCCTGGCTGGAAAACTTAGTGTATAATCTACGAAACTGAATAAACATCGAAGGACTTAGTCATTATCTTCCGGTGTTTCATAACACACACCCAGATGTTACGTCGCACGTCGCCGAACTAACGTGTTTAGGTACGTTTATTTTATATTATTGTTTTATTTGCTAAGTATGTTAGTTTTAAGGTATTTATCTAAGGGGCCACAGTTGCCTGAAAATAGATGATAGTGATTGATTGATTGATAATTTTTACGGAAAGGCCTTCAAAAAGGAAGACTGATAATCAACTCGACTGATCTTCGTTTACTTCTTTAATCTGAACTTTTTAAGTAATGTTATACGTGCTATCTTTACTCGGATTTCTTTCTTGTATGAAGTGGTTAACTTGTAGTAAATAAGAATATTCTCTCTTCTATAATCAGTAGAAATGTACCTTTACAGTCTTAGTAAATTTTAAATATCTAGTTGTAAAAAGCTGGTAAATATTAACGTATTCACAAGAGGTCGCTAAGGTGCAAAGGCTTACAAATAAACAATGCAAAGATCGACACGCGAAGCATAAGAAAAAATTTGAAAGGTTTCTTGGCGTAAGGGTAGCGAAGTGGTTAACGCGCTGGACCAGCAATTCAGTACCGGGTTCGATTCCCGGTCTCTTTCACCAGGTTACGCATTTAAATTTTTCTTTAAGCTTTGATCAGCTTTGATAAGCTTTAAGCGTGACAAGCTTTTATGATCGTACAAATTGTGAATAATGAGATTAATGAGGTTATAAGTTATAATAGTAAAAATTTTAAAGGAACATTTTATTTTCTTCTTTTAAGAGCATATAAATAAAAGCTTTTTTTTAAAAGGCTTTTTTGCTTTTAATTTATTTTTTCTTTTTAGTTATCGCTACTAGAAATAACAAAGTATTAATTAAAAATAACTATTCCGCCATCTTGGATGTTCCGCCATATTGGATTTAGAATGACGCCACACAGCTTATCGTGTATTGTCATCCAAACTAAACGTGTATACAAAATTTCAGCTCAATCGGTTAAAGATAACTGCTTCAAAATTCAGTAGCAAGATTCCACCCAAACAAACATTACATACATACATAATTACATACATTGCAAGTTAAATAAAAGCTTTTAAAAATAGGTTTGGCCACGTATTTCACGTATGTAAGTACCTAACCTGTGAAACGATTTTTGAATACCTATCCACTATCCAGTCTACTTGCTGGTAATGCTGGTGCTTCTTCGCGAACAAGTTGAAACTAATTTTGAAGCTCGACTATTGCGATGCGAGCCACAACACTGTAATTTTAACGTTGCGGGGATATACTCTTGCTCGGAAACTTAGTCTATAATCTACTGAAACTGAGTACTTAAGTATAAAAGATCTAATTACATATTTTTCATGGCAAAGTCTCCAACAAGCATATCGATGATCCAGTAAAAGATTGCGGGAACCTTTGGATTTCAATATACTCGGCCTTCAAAATATAATCTAACTATACTTATACCTTATCTATATCTATACTATTATAATTATAAAGTTCTAGATTTGTATTGAAAATTATCTAGGTATGGAGAGGGTCATGATTTCAGGAAAAATCTTAATAACGTGATGCAGGATCGTCTTTTGTTTTGTATAGGAGCGAGGCGCCATGCCAGCCTGGCGCCATCTGTTTTGGTAATTTTCTTTGTCCTCGCATCACGCCGTAACGCCTGCATAAATTTTATGCACCTTCTAGTTATACAATACAATACAAGTACTCTTTAATTATTTTTTATTAAAGCAGTAACGTCTGCTAACGTAAACCAAAGTAGGTACTCTTTATTGCACACTTTACTAAACATAGAGGAGAAACACAACACAAGAAAATACAACTAGAGGCAAACAACAAGCGGTCTAATCGCTAAAGAGCGTTCTCTGCGAGACAACCTTTGGGAATTATACGAAGAAATTGAGTAAACGTTTAAGGACATTATTATTTTCATGAGCAATTCTTTAGTCATTTCTTTTCTCATGATTATATTTTCCGTGAGAAGGCTTACAACAAGATGGATCGATGAACAGGGGGCCTATGATGGTTGCGTTTATCACGTGATAAATAAGTGACAAAGCATATGTCACTCACACTCGCATTATGTCAAAGCGTGACGGATGCTTTATCACTTATTTATCGCGTGATAAACGCAACCATCATAGGGCTCCAGGTCCATATTACAGAAAGACGCTGGTTGGGCGTGGAGTCCCTCTGATTCGTCAATAAATTGAAGTATTCTACGAAATAAGCAAGCGGTATAAACAGGAAGTTTTAAAATGTATTTAATACTTCACTTTTGATCTATTGTAAGAGCTTATTCATAAACGAAATAATTACCTGTTGAAGTTCCAACTTTATACATTTCCGCTCAAAATACAATACAAAATTTAATTTCGTTACGGATATTATACTTTTAACAATTAAACTCGAAAATTTGATTCAAATCCGAGTGAAGACGTCGGCTTTTGTAAAGTTTTCCAGAACGTTCAGCTAGATTGTCCCCGAAGATCTCGGTAAATGCTGTTTAACAACCTCTGGGTCTCACCGTTTCACACGCCATTAAACGGCAACTTTCTGTTTTTCTGTCGTAAAGTATAGGGAAAGGCTTGTTAAGGGGCCATGATGATAATTTATGCTAGAGATGCTGTCGTACTTGTCACTTTTATTTAATTCGGTTTGAGTCCGTTCACCTCGCAATAAGTGCTTTAGGATTTGTAGGATAGTTAAAAAATGATGTACGTAATAAAACAGGATAATAATAATGAATACATAGTTTGCATATTAATAAAACAAAAAAAAAAACAAATTAGCAATATGTATTCAATATGCTTTCAATTGAGCTCGTCGACACGATTTAGAGACGATGGTATTGTGCGGCAATATTTACAAGATTGGTAAACGGCCAGCATAAAAATGCCATATAGCCTGTGCCAACCACTATAATTTGTATTTCATTACCATGAAACAATGAAGTGCATATGTGCTCTCGGTTAATAGGATCTGAATTCGAGTGTCCCTGGTCGCATCTGTGCCCACGTATTCAGAACGTGGCCCGCCTTGGGCCCTGAATATACAGCTTGGTGTGCTTGTATTCCATTCGTTTGTATAATATTATCTACGTAAAACACATGCTTTAGTTCCCACCTTGGGTATTGGATACTTTAAGATGGACATGTCTGTGCGTATGTGTTCTGGCGGCGTCGCGTTAAAAGGATACTTTGACATAGTAATAAGTACGCGTAAAGCTGTATCCAGTAATACAGTGATTTAATGCCTTGTAATTAGTATGCCGCTGAGATGCTCGAGTTTTATGGAATTCTAATTTTTGAGCACAAGATCGAGGGATCTTGGGTCTCGGAGCTCCCAAAGCACCCCCTTCTTTTTAATTTAATTCAAAAACAAGTGACGTGCGTGAAGTGATCTGGTTAGTTTTCCTATGAATCGACATCCCACATTAAATCAGGCACACGTCTGCATGTTTTTCTAAAGTTGTCTCAATTAATTTTTTCGTTGGTATACCAGGGTAACTGTCTCATTTTCCCACTATTTGGATTGGGTAGGGAACATTACCTAATTTAGAATCTCTACAACACCTAAAAAGTTGTCTCATAAAGTTGGTTTAGTGAAACCGAGACTGTTTAATATGTGAAAATGTGCATACCTACTTGGAAGCTCGTTCTAAGAATAGTTTCTCATTAGCGCATTACAGCACACGTGATATAGCCTTTAAGACCCTCGTATATTGTTATTAGACGGAACGAGTTGCGTCGGACCTAATTAGACGTTGTGTAGCCCGGGGGAAAGACCGTGTCGCGGACTTAGCGGACAATAACGTGCGGGGCGTCACCGTCACCGCTGCCTTGCGGGTAGTAACTCCTCCTCTCCCTAACATTGCAGTGCCCAACAGGGTTCACAGTCATCTGTAGAGCTGTTAACATCTGTACCTACTTTTGTAATATTGCAATAAATTATTGAGTATAGAGTATAATTCCGACTTAATGATGTAGGGTTTACTCGGCTAATTCCGCATGGCGGGTAATTCCGAAAATTACTGGTATCTAATAAACGGGGTAACATTTTTTTGGGCTAGCAACACTTCTTCAGATACTACAGACACTATAGTCAGAAGTGCATGCGGAATTAGCCGAGTGAACCTTATTAAATAAATTTAGTAGAAAAGAAACCCAAGATACTTAATAATGCATTTATATAATTCGTTCTATGTGAAATTCCGTTTTTGAGGACAACTTCTCCTCAAAATCTCAGAAAATTAAAGTCCAATATAATTTTCCTATTTTGTTACCAATTATTTTAGTAATTTTTTATCAATGTTATGGTTATGTTCGGTAATTAAGGTTCTGTTATGCTTATACTTTTTTAATTATACATAATCTGATATCAATGTATTGGAAATCACAATAAAAAATGGTAACAAAATAGGAAAATTATATTTAACTTTAATTTTATGTCTTAATTGTGTACAAACTTTTTGAGAAATGCTCGTACAAACTTTTTGAGAAATGCTCGTAAATGACGCGCCTATAAGCTACAATCGCACGAGTGGTAAAGTAACTTTACTGCGGATACTGATCTGGGCCCTGTTTCATATACGTGACAAGTTGACAATTTGTCAGTTTTTGACAAAATTGTCGAATTGTAGCTACAAATTCTGTTTCATAAACGTGACAAATATGTCCGATTGCGACAGGTAAATAGTTGACAAAATTGTCAGTGTCAATCGCGTTTCATAAAGGTCTACAATTGTCAGTTTTAAAATGTCAGTATTTAAGAAAATTGTCAAGACTTTTTTGTCATGGTAATCGACATATTGTCATAAATTGCGACAAATATGTCACAGCATACATTTTTGTTAAAATGATATAGCAGTATGAGAGCAGCAATAAAAATGATTGTCTTAGATAGCATTCATCAGATAATTTTGACTAGCATTCTAGGATTTGTTCGGTAACTTGCAACAAGTAAAATGGACACGAAAATAATAATTTTGGGCCTTGTACAAGACAACCGAGAAATACCTATTGTTTGGCCAATTTAGTGAACATTTAACGCACGAAAAAAAAATGGATGGAAATCTCAGAGCAATTGAAGGAATTGGGTATATTTCGCAAATATTGGGCCTGTTAAATCATTGAATTCGTTTGTAATACGCATAAAATTTGCTGAGTGGGAGTAAGTGCGAAATTTCTCGTTGTTGAGTGTTGTTATTCTTGTCCTATTTTAGTTATTAAGTATTCGACGGTAATTTTAAAAACTCGAATTTTTTCTATAAATTTGGGGTCGACCACGTCAAAAGTAAAGTTTGCCCTTGTCCTAAATGCTCGACGACGCCGACGTATTGGTTGAACTAATATTCTTCATCGCTGTTGTAAGTAATTAGTTAGTGAGAAGTAGCCGCTGACATTGGGTGAGGTCGCCTGTCAGAAATCTTCGACAAGTCTACAAATTTGTCAACTTGTAATTACAATTTTGTGTTTCATAAAACAAATATGTCAAGTTTTCCTGTCAAACCTGTCGCCTGTCAAGGGAAAATGTTTATGAAACAGAAATATGTCAAAATGTCGCGACAATTTGACATAATTGTAATTTTTCCACCACGACTTATTTGTCATAGGTAATGTTTATGAAACGAAAAATTGTCAAAATGTCGAATTGTCACCTGTCACCTGTCGCCTGTCATTGTCACGTATATGAAACAGGGCCCTGCTCTATCAAGCGTTGTGAGATTGCACTTATGCAATCCCTCAATGTTGACATAAGCATCGCTGGAAAAGCCATGCACGCATAAAAAACGATTAAAAAGACATCCATATTATTATTAACAGGGTTATTAAAACTAACGTGAGATATCTTTAATAATTATAAAGAACGGTTTAAACTCATGTAGAAATTGTCAGGGACGGCCCGAAATGTTTCGAACGCATAATATGCTCTTCATCAGGGACAGCTATCCGTGCTGCTACGCGTCTAACGGAACGGAACACAGGTTTTCGCTCGGGCCGTTCCTGACAATTTTTACGTGAGTTAAAACCCTTTTTATAGGTAACATATTATTAATTATTATGGGATTCATGTTAAAGGTTAACAAGCTTAAAGGTTAAGAGGCTTAACAAAATATACATAACGGTAGAATTTACTAAAATAATACAACAATCGGTTGCGGATACGCTAAATACTGTTAGTTAATTAAACCCATCAAAATACGTACATTCGAACATTAGGACCTCCTCTTTTTTTGAAGTCGGTTAAAAATAACTCCAAACTATCGACGCAGACTGCATAACATGTTTAACGAACAACATTAAAACGAGCTGTCTAGTTCGACGCTCTATTTTGAAATACGCCAGTGAAAATCGTGTAAAGAGGTTCGGGGTAAGTCGGCTTGTGGACCGTGCCGCCGCAGCCGGTCGGGCGGGCGGGTGGACATTGCCAATGACCACGTGACATGTCATTGTAAATTAAACAGGTAACGCTGAAATTCTGGGTTATACTTACATATTACGGTGACTGAGTATGCTCGGAAATTTTGCCCAGAATGTTGCAGAGTAACAAGTAAATGTAATTTTTTCACACAGAGTTCGAATGTGGACCGAATACCGTTAAGAAAAAAAAAATGTTTATACCAAAAAACTAAAATGCACGGTTTGCGAGGAATCACATAAAATTAATACAAGTAATATGGTCACATTACTTGTAGAACTGATGGCCGTTGGGTCAGAAAGGTTCTTGAGTACCGCCCGACGACCGCGTCGCTCCCCAGGTCCCCAACAAAGTGGAATGCCGACTTGGGTAGGGTTGCGGGAAGCAGTTGGATGAAGGCGCACGACCGATCGTTGTGGAAAACTTTGGAGGCCTTTGTCTAGCAATGCACGTCTTTCCACCGATATGATGACGGTGAATATTCAACTAATTTTGAAGTCGTGCCACTGTACCACCGCCTGTATATATAGACATTGCTGGCGCCTTCGTGACATACGCTTTAAGAAGTAAGAAGAAGTAGGTAAGTACCTAAGTAAACACTTTATCGTACACAAAAACAGTTAAACATACATCTATTATAAATAACACAGGGTACAATGCGAACTTATCCTTATAAGCGATAAGTACGCCTCTCCCAGTTAACTTTTAAACTGTAATACGTACATGTACATCTACGTTAGGTATACAAACTCTGGGTCACATTAGTCTGTTTTAGTTATGCAAGTATGGCTCGGAATTATAACCTAGATTTCCTACATAGGTATCCGGCGGTAGGTAATATACTCGTACAGTCAAATGAATATCTCAAATTGATGTTGGATTGGCACGCGCGCGTTGTTTGGCACGGTATCGAGATTCCTTATTTACATACGCCCACGCTTTTGGCGAGGAAATGTCGATCAAAAATTGGTCAAGCGTGAGTCTGTTTCGCGCACAAAGGGTTCCTTGCCAACGCACGCAAAAAAACTCGTTTAATTCATATGAAAAAAATGGGCCCTGCATAATTTTTGTCTGAAACTTTAATTTTATTTAGCTTGTTTTTATAGCGGCCACAGTAGCACACACATTCTACGAAATATGTTAATATATATTTACCATCTAAATCCCTTCCCTTATAAGGATAAGTTCGCTTGTGTATATATTATATTAATTGTTATTACGTGTTATTTAATTTATCTATACTATTACAAAATTCTATGTTTGTATTGAATATAAGTTTTGGATGATTTGATTTTGAATGATTTGAATCGATTTTTTGAATCGAATTTGATTTTGAATGATTTGAATTGATTTGAAGCGCCGTGACAACCTGGCGCCATCTGTTTTAACACTTTCCTTTGTCCTCGCATCACGCCGAAACGGCTGACGGATTTTGACCGATTTTGGTACAGGGATAGCTGGACATCCAAAGAATACGCGGACCAAGTTGCGGGCACCTAGTTTATTTATAAAATTAAAATTGTAAACTGACAGTAGTTATATAACCAAAGCGCTTACAATGAAAAACCTGTTATTTCCAACGTTATTTGCTTTTATTAACAATAAAGATCTTTAAACCGACATATTAGCTACTTACATAAATATGCAATCTTAAGCGAAAAAATAAACAACATACAGATAGACGGCGGAGCCTTAGTTGCGACACCTTAGGGCCAAAACACAATGACAACATACGTCATTGTATATCGTGGTACCTACGACGTGACATCGTGCCACGATGCGACGTCGTGAGATTGTAAAATGTTTTCTTTTTTTTTGCATTTTGTCACATGAAGATAAAGTTCATTTTGGATTTATGCATTTGCATGCATTGCATTTGTCGCATCGTGCCACAATGCGACGTCGATTTTATGTCTTGTAATTGTGTTTTGGCCCTCAGGTACGGATCCCTAAAAAGTTGCTGACGTGATGTGTAGAATAGTCCGTCACGAACATTCCAATTGAAGGGGTGTTTACAAAAACAACATAACTGCCTAGACTGGGTTGACACTTATAACGAAACATTTCTATTGACAGTAGGTGTCAACCAGTCTAGGCAGTTATGTTGTTTTTGTAAACATCCCTTCAATTGTATGTTACGATTTCTTGACAAACAGTAGGTACTTACTGTCTTTTTAGTGGTACCTAATCGCAAATTGAGATTGTGTACTTATTTATACGAAAAGAAACAGTTTTGCGACTTTTGACGGCTAACATCACACAGGTGCAAAATGCGCGAATATCAAGGACATAAATGTAAAATCTTGGACAAATAGTTATTTGTTATGCAAGGCTGCAAAGTTGTTATTTGGCGCGAGTGTTGAAATTGAAAGCTGAGCGAGCGAAGGAATCTAAGATTGAACCATGAGCGAAGCGAATGGTTCAAAGATAGATTCCTGAGCGTAGCGAGGCTTTCAAGACACGAGAAGCTAAATAATTTTGCAGCCATGCGGAACACACAACTTTTCACCTCACTACAGCGAGGAAAATGCAAGATTGAAGAAAAACAATTAAAACATAAAAATAATCATATTTAATTTTGCCTTCTATTTAAAACATCAAATTTAAAACATAACACACTCAAATCCAAACCAAATAAATACGAGAGAAGCACACATATTAAAAATTAAAAGTAATATGGCCGTAATTTGTATTATCGTCGTGTATATTTTATCGTTGAGTTTTTCTTAAGCACTGTTATATTATATTTGTATTTGAAACTACTTGACACATTCGTTGTGAATGTGGGAGAATAGCATTCTGGGAAGGATTAGTTGGCCACTCGGAAGTATTTTCCATAACACTTGCTTTGGAAGTTATTGGACGATGGGATCCGAGCAAGATTATTTCGGCTTTATCTCCTTTAAAAACGCCAATAGTTTCGGTACATTACTTATTGTCTCCAAGTATCTATAACAAATCCTTTTTCGTTTTAATGCAGGCTTTTAGCATTGAATAAATACTCTCAATTGGGCTTAACTTCCTTGTTTTCCATATTTCTATAAAGTAAGACAACAGTATGTATTCTCCACAGAACAAATTTACGTGAATTGAGAAAACTCCCAACTTTTTAATTTTTTTTTTCTCGGTAGCGTTCAGAAATTACACTCTTGTTCCAACTTTTATAACAAATAAATATAAAAATTTGTGTTGTATTTAATATAATTTACTAGTCAAAATATGTAAATGAAACTGAAATACTTACTATTAATATATATAAACATATTCAACATAAAAAAAGTGTAGAAAAAATAAAAACTTAAAAATCTGTAACCACAAACCAGGTTTCTGGGCGTGATATTGTAGGTGTATTTTTTTTAAAAGAAGTATTCAATGATACATATGATTTTAGCCGGCCTGACCAGATCGCCCTTTATTAGCGTGCGTTGATTGGTTATTCGAAGATTTATCGACTGACGAAATCAGCCACGCGTTGAAGGAGTCTTAAATATAAAAAAGTTGCATGCACCACAGAGAATCAAAATCGTCGTGTTCGAAATTCAAATGACTTTTGCACGCTAGCGGATAAAATAGACTTTTGCACGCAGATTTCGCCCTATAAACGGAGGTTTTCCGAGCGAGTGGGGTGAAATAGTTATTTGTTATGCAAGGCTGCAAAGTTGTTATTTGGCGCGAGTGTTGAAATTGAAAGCTGAGCGAGCGAAGGAATCTAAGATTGAACCATGAGCGAAGCGAATGGTTCAAAGATAGATTCCTGAGCGTAGCGAGGCTTTCAAGACACGAGAAGCTAAATAATTTTGCAGCCATGCGGAACACACAACTTTTCACCTCACTACAGCGAGGAAAGTGCAAGATTCAAGAAAAACAATTAAAACATAAAAATAATCATATTTAATTTTGCCTTCTATTAGACACATCAAATTTAAAACATTAACACACTCAAATCCAAACCAAATAAATACGAGAGAAGCACACATAGTAAAAATTAAAAGTAAAATGGCCGTAATTTGTATTATCGTCGTGTATATTTTATCGTTGAGTTTTTCTTAAGCACTGTTATATTATATTTGTATTTGAAACTACTTGACACATTCGTTGTGAATGTGGGAGAATGATATTCTGGGAAGGATTAGTTGGCCACTCGGAAGTATTTTCCATAACACTTGCATTGGAAGTTATTGGACGATGGGATCCGAACAAGATTATTTTGGCTTTATCTTCTTTAAAAACGCCAATAGTTTCAGTAAATTACTTATCGTCTCCAAATGTTTATAACAAATCCTTTTTCGTTTTAATGCAGGCTTTTAGCATTGAATAAATACTCCAATATAAATATTTCTATAAAGTAAGACAACAGTATGTATTCTTCACAGAACAAATTTACGTTGTTTACGTGAATTGTGAAAACTTCCAACTTTTTAATTATTATTTTTTTCTCGAGTGCGTTCAGAAATTACACTCTTATGTTCCAACTTTTATAACAAATAAATATTAAAATTTGTGTTGTATTTAAAATATTTACTAGTCAAAATATGTAAATGAAACTGAAATACTTACTATTAATATATGTAAACATATTCAACATAAAATAAAGCGTATAAAAAAATTAAAATTTAAAAATCTGTCTGTAACCACAAACCAGGTTTCTGGACGTGATATTGTAGGTGTATTTTTTTTTTAAAGAAGTATTCAAACGTACATATGATTTTAGCCGGCCTGACCAGATCGCCCTTTATTAGCGTGCGTTGATTGGTTATTCGAAGATTTATCGACTGATGAAATCAGTCACGCGTTGAAGGAGTCTTAAATATAAAAAAGTTGCATGCACCACAGAGAATCAAAATCGTCGTGTTCGAAATTCAAATGACTTTTGCACGCTAGCGGATAAAATAGACTTTTGCACGCAGATTTCGCCCTATAAACGGAGGTTTTCCGAGCGAGTGAGGTGAAAATGTTATTGGACATTATTCCTAGGCAATAAGCAAAATAATTCTGTTGACAGGTTTTCGACTGCTTCCTATTTTCACCTACGGGCCTATGATAATTACTTTTATCACGCAATAAATATAAGTGACAAACATCCGTCACGTTTTGACAAGATGCGAGTGTGAGTGACAGATGCTTTGTCACTTATTTATCACGTGTGATAAACGCAGCCATCATAGGCCCCCAGAAGTCGAATGTAAAACACGAAATATACTTAGGTATTTTAGATAATGTATTCTAGAAAGTTACTGTACCTAATAACATTTTAACCGACGTTAAAAAACGGAGTAGGTTCTGAAGTCGTCGGTTTTTATTATACATTTAAGTATGTTCCCCAATTACTTGAAGACGACTGAACCGATTTAAAAAACTGTTAGTGCGTCATGAGGTTAGGATCTTGGAGAAATCGAGAGAACTCTTCAAAATTAGAGGCACACTTACAATTATTTTTTTGTTTTTTTTTGTAACTCCTACAGTTGCCTTCTGAAAGATCATTGAGCTGAGCTAAATCACGTTCATTTCCAGTCAAGCCACTTGTATTTACTTATCCTTTACCTAATTAAAGCAGAGACTACGGAATGCTGTAACATAGTGAAAAACGAAGCATATGTGATAATAGTACTTTTGGAAAAAAAAAAAAATGGCGTTAGGTACATTCCTCGGTCAGTTTCCAGAGAAAGATCGGTTGTTGTGAAACAGCTTTCTTAGACAATGTAAATATTAAATGAATGTCTATTTTTTTAAACAGTGTTGTTAGAGTAGACTACAGAACTATTACTATATTGAAAGTCACATATTTCATGACAAAACACGTTTAAATTTGAAAATGTTGGTCTATTCCGTAATGTTTTCTTTCCAAAGTCAGGTTAGCGGTCCCACCGCGCGGGTTTATCGGCTTCCAGCGGCTTACTAGCGGGACTCGTTCTGAACGAAATGTTGGCGCGATAGAAAACCAGAGTAATAGCCTTGCTTACTGAGATACATTATATTTATACCTACTATTATAGCAGTAAAAAATAAAATTGCCTACGTATACAGGGTGACTTTTTAGTTGGGAGTGCCAAGGGGTGATGGAGAGGGTCACACTCAGCAACTTTTTCTATGGGGCCAACCATGAAATTGTAAAGAAAAATGTTCTGTGAGCTGTTCATTAACTCTACCGTAATTTGAGTCGCGTAATTTCGGTCACGTCATAGTAATGTGTCATGATGTATGGCGCGACCGAAATTACGCGACTCAAATTACGCTCGTCTCGTCTCGACTTCACCCTTAAATAGATCTTATTTTTTGCCATTTCGTGGTAGGCCACATAGTAAAAGTTGCTCAGTATGACTCTCCAGATCACCCCTGGCACTCCCTTGCACGACTAAAACGTGACCTTGTATTTAAAATATTGTCTAAGAACGCTACGTATCAATCATCATCATCATTTCAGCCATAGGACGTCCACTGCTGGACACAGGCCTCCTCAATTGACTTCCACATGGGCCGGATAGAAGCGACCGGCATCCAACGTATCAATATCTTAACAATCTTAAGTTCATACAATGATCGGTAATTCTCTGGAAAATTACGGGTGACGTAACGCCATCAAATTCATCTTTTTCGTTTAACCTCTTAGAGTAAAGACAATTTTCTTTCCTTAGACGAAAAGTTTAACCCCGTATTTTTCGATATTGATTTGATATAGGCAAATGTAAATAAAAGACAAACAGTTCAAGTTAATATCAATTTCGTATAGATTGAGTTGTGAAAGTTACAGATAACGGAGTGACATGTTAATCATACATCTTCGTACAATTAATTAACTCACTACACTCTACCTAAGCGCAAAGGCAAACTAAATTATAATTCGAAATTGGCAATGTGACCGAGCCAACTTGAAACTTGCTTTGACTTCATCGTCTCAATCTACGAGATACCGTATCCAAAGGACCCTAAACGGGATCCAATATCCTTGAATTTGACAATTAAGATAGGTATTGAAACGTTCTGTGCCAATTTACGAGCCCAAACATTGGACATTGTATTGATTTTCGATAACAAGCGACATTTGAAATAGATTTGCTATTAAGTTTCGTAACGAGACTAACGAGTCGAGCTAAGAAAATTGCTGTAATCAATCAAGAAAACAAACTATAAATAAAGATCCTACAGTAGATGGGCCTTATTTGATTAGCTAAGTTGGTTGTACAATTGCCTATAAAGCTGGTAGTCATGGATTTGAATCTCGACAAGGGCGGTGACAAGGACAGGCAGTTATTAGGTACTTATGTGTCATGAGTTGAATATTTGTTTCTAGGTCTTGTATGTTTTTTATGTATTTACGAGTAAAGTAAGTATGTATACTGTCGTATAGTGCCCCACATAGTACAAGGAGTTTGAACGACGATAATTTGTGCATGGTTATCACTAGGTATAATTATTGATACACTTTATAAAACAAAGTACTCCGCCGCGTCTGTCTGTCTGCATGTTCGCGATAATCTCACAAACTGCTGAACGGATTATCATGCGGTTTGAATTGATCAACAAAAAAATCCACGATGGCTTATGTCTTTTAAGGATATTATACTACTTATATCCATTTCAACCAAAAAATGTACACATGTATAATGTGGTGTTTTCATAAGTTAATTGGACGGATATAGTATTTACCATTATAACATATTTTTTCAAAACTTTTTACATGGCAATAATAATTAAAATACTTACAATAAAACTAAACTATTATAAAATTGAATACGTTAGTTAACATAAGCATTCCATACACATTATAATAGCCCACTACACCATACAATTTAAATGTGAATATATCTTAAGAGTTATCGTAAATTGAAAAATACGCGAAAATAAACTAAATCGGATTGGAATCTCGAGGCAGTTGATGCAGCCAGCCGATCCCCGCCCGGGGATGGAGCGTAGATGTATGGAGAAAAAAATAAGTTGTCTGATCAACCTGGGACAGTTGTAATATGTTGCATTTAGATAAGATATTAATGAATATATATATATGTAATTGATTTTAAATATGTTTTAGCCCTCTACTTGAGCTAGTTTTTTTTTTTACTCATAATGGGTAAAAAAAAAACTTTTTTTTTGCGTTATTAGTATTAGATTTATAAAGAAGGGTTTCAACTTCAAATGTTTTGAGCTTATTTCATACTTACGGCAACTAAGTACTACGTGAACCTGTGACCCAACTTAAAATTCAGTATTTAAAAAAATCTATATTTTTAATATTTTTATATTTTTATGCAATAAATATCTTTTATTTCGAGTATTATGTGCTTAGAAAAAAAATCACTTGACTTTCATAAAAAAAAATGATTTTGATATAAGTAAATTTTTTTTTTCAATATGGGCTTGATCATAATATTCAAGATGACAGTAGAGGGCTAAAAGTAGTATTGAATATTTTTATTATTATTTTTCTCGTACACCTGGCAGCCTAATGCAACGTTTTAAAGACGTTCTGATTTGAATTTCCAAAAAAAAAATCGCTCCACCCTAGTATACACGGGTGAACCCGGGACGGGTCGCTACTCTTATAGTTATATTTGGTTACTTACATAATATTACGTTGGTACAGAAACGTAACTAATGTTTAGTACCTGTAGCTTTGTAGGATGCCCCTGAGTATCGGCCTAATTTTAAATTCAGCACCGAGTACATAATGCGCCCTTAAATAATCTCTAGTAATGGGATATTTCTCCCACAGGACATGAATATTATAATGGAAAGAATGCTGGGCCCTTTGAGCGGTGACCACGGCAAAATTTTGCTCTTACCGATATCCTATGAATACATAACATGAGATATGGGAGCCCGTAGAAATTACTTTCCCGGTTTATATTGTGGCCTACGTTATGAAAACCCGAACGTGTTTTGTTCATTGCTAAAAACACGTTTATTTTCCGGATCACGCTTATAAATTATGATGTCACACCCTTTTTTACCGAATTCGACCTACATAAATTGATTTACGAATATTGTCCGCACCTTACAGTGTCGTATATATAAAATATACCTAAGTACCTATCTCTTATTATGTACTTATATGAAGTACTGCATGATAACAATGTTACTCATAAATATTTTAGCCATTATACAAAACATCAGCTAAATACTCCATTTAAATAAAATTATTTAAACTTTAAGGTTTCGTCACTGTCATCAAGTCTTAGCTTAAATTTAGTCCTCAAACGATATAGTATTCTATACTTATTATAATCCGTCTAAATAGTTTTATTTAAACGAGTAATAATCTA
Organism: Apotomis betuletana; assembly: GCA_932273695.1. Lineage (NCBI taxonomy): Eukaryota > Metazoa > Arthropoda > Insecta > Lepidoptera > Tortricidae > Apotomis > Apotomis betuletana. Next base: position 9,863,643 of record OW026309.1, on the reverse strand, counting down.
CGTTGCTCGCGTTTACTACATTGGATTGGATACAGCTTCATCGGGTACAGCTAAGCCAAAATAAAATACTATACGAGTATAGTCAATATTAACAAGTAGGCCGATTTCAACAAAAGTACTAAAATATTTTTACCGATTGCTTCCGAATCTATACTTCAGAATCATTACACAATGGTGTACAACAGTAAATCAACTCGTTTATAAGTGATTCGCCAGCTAAAGTCCTCTAACAAACCTACTCATATCCCCCAGTACCCCGACATCCAATCGCCACGGGATAAAGTGAAGCTATAAAGGTAACAGGAACAGGGAAGGTATTTGCGGCAGATTGATTAGTGCTTCAGAATGAGCCCCAACATGTGGAATAGGTCGCAATCCGATTACACCGTTCCACTATTTGCAGTCTGCATTGCAATGGAACACTGAATATCTAGGGTTACCTTTTACAGGTTCCGAGCTAACTTAATTTAATTTGTAATTTAAGTAATATCCTTTAAACATAGCGTGAACAACGTTATATGTATTATTTTAAACTAGCTTTTGCCCGCGACTACGTACGCGTGGAACTTGATAAAAGGGATTATTAAAAGCGCCTAAGCAAATGTAAGAGCAATTGTGCTTTTGGTCTAATAATTACATTTCCTACAGGGTCACCGCACCCCAACAGAAATGTTCACTCACTTTTCAATCTGTTTAAGTATAATTTCCAGGATGAAAACTATCCTATGTCCTTCCTCGGATCTTAAACTATCTCTATGCCAAATTTAATCAAAATCGATTCAGCGGTTTAAGCGTGAAGAGGTAACAGACAGACAGACACACTTTCGCATTTATAATATTAGTATGGATTGCGTTCCAAGAAAATTATACATGGAACAAAAAAACGTAAAATACACGATTAAATCCCGTTTAATTATTGATTTTAACTTGCGATTTTTACACATGATAATAACAAAAACCAGCCAAGAGCATGTCGGGCCACGCTCAGTGTAGGGTTCCGTTGTTGCCTCCTTCACAATAGACAATAAAACCAAATTTAAATTACGAGAAAGATTTCAAGCTCTATAAAAAGGTCGTAAACGCCAAAGTCACTGTAATTACTTATTACCTTCTGGAAGTTATCGATTATACGCACCAAATTGAGCGAAATGTTTTAATGTAGTATGGCACTTAACTAATAATGTGTAACGTACGAAGTATAAGAACACCGCGCGGCACTTACGTCATTTTAAAGAAAATTATGAAATTTTGCGGTCACTCAAAAACGGCTCAACCGATTTTATTCAATATAGTTTTCATTGAAAGTACTAATAAGGCCTTATTTTCATGAATTTTCGCACAATTTTTTGACCCGTGGTTGAGAAGTAAGAGGGGGGGGGGGGGGCACACATTTTTTTGGATTTCCCGAGCGAATATTTACAAAACTGCTGACTTTATCAAAAAAACATGTTTGAAGACCCCTATTATTTTTAAAAGAACTATTCAACAACACACCACACGCTAGTGTTGGAACGAAAAAAGAAATTCACCCCCACTTTAGATGTATACGGGAGGTAAGTACCCGAAAAAAAGTGTTTTTTTTAGTTTTTATTTTACCGTTATGTTGGCGTGATAAATTTAAATTTCAGCTTTATAGCACTTATGATCACGGAGCTAAGCCGCGGACGGACAGACGGACAGACGTACAGACGGACAGACGGACATGGCGAAACTATAAGGCTAAGTTGACTACGGAACCCTAAAAAGGACTGAATAGCATTATCAATTATGGTCTATTCCATCCTATATAGAAAGTTGTAGATTAAAATTCTTTTTGTTCATCCTTTTTAACAAATTACGAATTAAGTCAGTCCCTGTCATATTCAAATTACGTATTGTTCTATTATTTCAAATCTGCTTACAAAAAGTTTTCCAACTCCTCCTTCTAGGCACTGAAACCAAAAGGAAAACAGTTCATTTGTGTGCAAGAAGCCGGCTTAAATTATACACCTCGTAATTGGCTCCCATCCTGGATTCGAGAGCTGGGAGGTACTTAGAAGAAGCTGAAAAACAACTACTGAGATTTCATTCAGCGGAGAGGTGTTAGTCAGACATTGAATGCAGCGCTCATTCCCCACAATTGAAATGGTAATGCGACCTCCGAGCTCTAATTGCCATGCAAATGTAGCTGGCTCGGTTGGAAGGTATTCCCTAACCTTAGAGTTTTTGGTGTTTGGGTGAGGCGGTTTTAAGAACTGAACGCAGTAATTCGACAGAGCTTTACAATTACCGCAATCCCGCAATATGTATAGGTATTTATATTATCGTAGTTAATAACAGCTTCTCAGCGTAGTTAATAATCAAAATATATCACATTTTTTTATTCGAGCTGCATTGACTATAAATAGGTAGGTATTAAAAAATATATACAATGACGCAGGATAACCAGAGAGTAACTTGTATATAATCTGTGACCAGAGTCCAAGAGATTAAAGATAGGCGTCGAGGGATGATATAGGCGGATATAGTTAAAACAGACTGTCCAAGACCTAAGCAAACTGAATAATTTGATTCTTTCGCCCCATCAATGGGTGATAGGAAAGAAGAAAGTGGGCTCAGTATATCTAAATTAGACATATAGCAGAGCTCACACTTATCATTTGTACTTTCCTCTTATATGCACATGAAATCTTAAGATTATTACGGTTATTTGACATAGAACAGATGTTGAAGTTTTCCCTGATCCGATTGGAATCAATCCAGCCCTTATAATTACATTGTTACCTTTATATTCCCGCTACGATCGAGGTACCTATATTCGTTTTGTCGGTGAAATTTTGAACAAGCGGGGAAGCTGTTGACTGAATACACATGATTAGGTGAAGTTTGTGGAGCAACATTTCGCAGACAAGCTTTATGGCAAAGGAGAATTTAATGCTAAGGGACATCTTTATATTGAATAAATAGTATTTCGATTATCGTACTTTATCACAGTCCATTTTCTTATACTTAAGCATCATAATTTTGTCTACTATAATTATCCTACTTTCGACTGCAAATTGATTTGGCGAAGGTTGTGGAGCAACATTTCGCTGACAAGCTTTCTAGCAAAGGAGAATTGAATGCTAAGGAATATTCCTAAAATTTAATTTCATTATACTGCACAATTATTATTTCGATTATCGTACATTATCACGATTTCTTATAAACATAATTTAATTACCTTGCGTTGGCTATTAACCGATTTTCGATTGCATAAAATAAAAATAAAAAAATTATAGAACCTGTGCTCACAAAATGCGACCCGTAGGCGAACAGTAAGGAAATCTGGACATTCGGAATTCGGACATACGAAATAATGATTGGCCAAGTTACAAATGGAAACGCTTCGCTCGCTCGGTGAATTAATCGGCTGTGAATCGGAATATATTTAGTAGGTAATTTTCAGCAGGTGTTCGAGATTGGAGTACTTACCTGAATTATGACGGAGTGTGGAGTGGAGGTGTAATTAAGGCCACATTAGCATAACCATTTTGACTAACATTGGTCCGGACTACGTACAACCTACGTACAAATTTTAATGTAGATTTGAGCCATATTTACAGGGAACGTGCAGAACAAAGGTGCTGAAAACTGGTGTCGTCAATCCGAAAAATACTGACATATGAATATTAATATCACATTTTATTTATACTTATGGTTATGGGTCCTGCAGGGCTAAAGTCTGGCTAATGAAATATTACTCAAAGTTTTAGCGGGACATTAAAAAAATCTGAGGCTGGTCACACTTTGTGTAGTAGGAATTATAGTTTTGATACTAGAACATATTTCTGATTTTCTATGCACACGTAAGGTACTTAAAGAAATAAGTTAAATATATATTGACGTGCACTCGTGTCAGCTCACATAATTTCTACCGCTTTGTAAAGTACAGTCAACGACAAACACATATGTTTACACTTTCTAACCATATACAATGCCAAAAATTAAATATAGTGTAAATAAGACTTAGCTCGATAATCCCATATTAATCCGTCACCAAAAAAATTACATAAGTACTATACCTAAATTTCAACTCGATCGAAATGTTAGAACTAGTACATAAAGTATCAAAATTATTTAAAGCATAGACAATTGGTAATACCACAAGGAAATATCTGTCAACATTATTTGGCTAGCCAGACTCTAGCATATCTTACCGCGATTTCGGTTGTCGCTCGACTGAGCATCACCTGTCCTGCCCGCACAATATTGAAAAGAAAGTGACAGGTAGTATAGATGTCGCGCGACAAACAGTCGCGTGTCACAGACGAGTACAACGAAGGAACATAATTTTCAAGACGTCTAAATGGTTGACTTACCGCGGTTATTAAAGCTACATCCTTACCTTACTTTAGTTAGTTAAGCTTTTACTTTTTCATTGCATGTAATCGAATCTCTATATAAAAGGGTACGTGCAAGAACTAAAGGTGGCAGCACTAAAAATGTCAAAGTCAAGTATTTATGAGTTTATGAATAAAATCGTATGTTGACAACCAAAACTCACTAAGTAACAAATACCTACTTAAAACATAGAATAGAATAGAATAAAAATTTATTCGTTAACATACACAAAGTGGACAACAAATATTAGAAACATTAAATAAAACATCGTATCTCAGTGTCAATCTACTTACTAGATACGACGTTTTGAAGATCAGTTACATAAATTTTAGTCACTTTTGTTTGTCACCCGGCGAAATGTTAGGATTGGCGGCACTAGTTGGCAGCACTGTCTTTCTGCATGTTCTTTCGATGACACTACATTGGGAGTGTACCGAGTGTATGAAAATACTTGTAAGGTTTGAAACAAATATAGCCACAATTATAAATGAAACAAACGGTTTTACAACCATAACCAAATCTCAAGAGCTAGCTAACTTTTTGTCGTGTCGTGTTTTGATTCTTTTATCCGCATTATACTTTGTGATAATCTAAATTTTATGACTAGGTATTTTATGAACCTCTGATTATTCAGATTATAAGGACGCTATCGATGTGGATACCTAATATACATTTAGGTATGCAACTTATGTATTTGTTTTCCATTTTCAGTTGTTAACTATTCGATGCATGGTCTTAAATCAACAATCGCCCAGTTTTGAACAACATAAAGTTACGAATTCCTCGCTTGCAAACAGTTTGTCAGCATTTTGCAAGCTAAGCCAGTTAGAGCGGAAACATACGAATCCAACAATAAACAAGTGGAAAATATGCAAATGCTTTACATAGTTTACTATACAATTCCTGAAAGTACATGTTTATAAAACAGTTTTGTGGCTGAATAAATTACTGAGGAGAATAAGGTAAAATAATATCCAAGTCATTCTTCTTATAAATGCTACCTCTTTCTTCGTGTAAGGGAAAAGAAAAGGTTGTTTTATCCATTCATAATTATTTATTTCAAAGGCTAATAATTTGAGATACACTGAGTAAAAAAATGGTGAATCGTTTCCCAATTTTTATATTCTCTGTTCTCGAGAACATTTCTTGTACAGAAAGGAGAAAGTTTCCAGAAATTCTCGAGAATGCCACTTCTTTATCCCCCACCGTGGGGTGTACTGTACACTCCCCAAATGAGATTCTCACACAAATTATCGCTTTTGTTTTAACAATTAAGTAGTAGGCGTAATTAATAAGCGGGACACCGCGCTCGGACCTTCCGCTCCCACCTATGGCCGCCGCTCGCCGTTTCGCTGGTCCCGCGAAATCGTGGCCGTTAGGCAGGGAAAAATGACAAAGATTCCTAGTTTGATTGTGGAACCCTAAAACAAGCTATAAAACCCTTCACACCCTTGATAATTTATGTTGTAAATGACCCATTAGACACTTGGCCTGACATTTTACTATTCTTTGTGGAACTAGTTAAAAGTTTAATGGTGTCTCTTTGACAGTCACAACTCGAACTTTAGGAGAAAGCTTTAACGGTCGTGACAAAGTTGCTTACATAACTACTTGGCTCCTCGGTCGGTATATCACATGGAGATAAAACTGATTATTTATGTAATTAGGTATATAGCGGCAATGTGGGTGAAAAAAGGCAAATCTACTTTAAGTCAGCGCAATATTTTCCATGTTGCATTATCGTGGCGTGTAGAAAACTACGTCAAGCAACGTAAAAAAATATAGAATACGATTAAGACACTATTTGGAACGTTGCGACAATATTGCATGTTACAGTGACATAAGAGTGTATTTTAATATTTTATTATTTTTAGATGAAGGTAAAATTGTTCGAGGTAAATTGATTTATTTCAATGTCGAAACGTGCCGTGCCGTACCGTGAATTTTTATGTTACCTACACGTTATCCATCTGTTTTAACATGGCGATTTCATATGGCAATAATTTACCTACGTCATATATCTGCATTATAAAATGTCAGTGGCGAATTGTCATCAACCAAATTCAGACATCGTTTTCCGCAATGCTGCTCAATTCTTCGTTCTTTATACGAAATAAATACTGATCGTATTGAAAAAAAAACTTGACTTTCATCACTGTGGATAAAATTTTATTTTAGTAGCTACACTACATAAATAAAAGTATAAATCTACATGTAATAGTAGGTAACCCTACAAACCTAGAACACATACCACCAATATTGTAAAGCTGGGTTAGCATACCAGGAACCAGGATGAGAGGAAGTTGTGTCCCGAGCGGCAACCGCGCCACAGCAAATGCATAGTCAGTAAACTCTGAACGGGAAGTAAGGTGACGATAGTAAAAGTATCAAAATTTTAAAATTTCTGAAACATGGAATTTTTCTTTATTTTGTAATGTGGAAGCACTAGATTTTCTTATTGAACCATTGGTACAAAGATCATAGTACAAAGGAAAATTGAAATGCGTAACATTGTGGAAGAGATCAGTAATCGAATCCTCTGGATTAACGGTCACTTATCAACCACTCCACCACCCTAACGCTAGGAGACCTTTCTTATTTTTCCTTATGCTTTGTGTATTTATTTGCATTGTTTAATTAAAAGGCTTTATACCTTAGCGACCTCTATGTGAACACGTTGTTATTCAAATTGTGTTACTATGGTTGGTCACTTTGATTAAGAACTAGATGGTGCTGACAGAAGAAAAGTATTCTATTACCATTTGACAGGATAACCACTACCCTTGTAGCAATACAATTTTCGCATTTTAAAATAGAATGGATTAGACCCTTAACAAGTTTAACGGTTTTGTTGTTTTTATCTTTAAAGTCTGGCACGATTGTGTGGTTTTCGAGATATAAATAAATAAGCTTCCGTATTACTGGGATTTATTCGAATCAGTGGAGGTACGTGCAGGCGCATTCTAAATTTTCAACGAGGTCAGGTAGAATACGATAAACAGAGCCCAACATTTCTTTCCTGGAATAAGACAAATAAATAGCCCAGAAGCAACATTTTGGAAGAAATTTAAATTATTTATATTTATCATTGAAATCAGTTTTTTACTTAGTTGATTGACTTTTATGCCTATTAGGCCATTTTAATGTTGCTTTAATGGTAAAAAGACCCCAGATTTTAAAGCATCTTATGCAATATAGCCTTTGAAAGTGATAGTTAAACTGATAAGCTGATATATGGTTGTTAGAAAGGTTGGAATAGTGGAATGCCCAACTCATAAAGGGACAGAGTTCTATTATCATCTAGATATTATCACAGTTTCAAAATGTCCGAGACGTATAGTCCGACAAGATAGTGTAGAAATTAAAAAGTGGCGATATTGTAGTTTCGTCCCGTTTTCTTAGATTGATTAGAAAGGCACGACACTACAGTATTGCCACTTTTTATTTTTATACTTTTTTGTCGGACTGTATGTTACGACTCTCACGTGACACATCCTTTCTAAAGTTTGTGCCAGAGAGTCTGTCAACAGGAACATGGCAGGAGACCGTGTGGAGGGCTGAGACCACGACCGCTCAGCCAAGAGCGAAACGACAGAGAAGAAGAAGAAGTTGACCCAAGACACGAGAGAGTTGGATAAATGGTGTCGCGCAACAAAATCCTGGCCAGTCACGCTAGCGGGCTAGCATAGCTAGTTGGGTAGGTAACTACCTAACCAACTAGTTGGGTAGTAGCATAAGTAGTAGGCAATGTTTTCATTCTGGCGGGTACTGTGTCATCCGTGCTTACTGTTTTCTGTAGGACTACTGGTTCGCCGCCGCGCCGCTGTGTGCGATAAACCTCCTGATGGAAATGCATGCATATTTCCCGCAGCGATGCGCTGATAAATAATCCAATAACAAACTAGACCTTACATGTGTGTTATGTATAGTACTTATACGATAGATAGATGATGCATTAATTTTATGAAAAATCGCTTGAGTCAATATTAATAATAAATAAATAAATATCAGACAACCTCACACAAATCGATCTAGTCCCAAATTAAGCTCAAGAAGGCTTGTGTTATGGGTACTAGACACAGACCATATACTCCGTGGCACTAGACGACGATATATATATACTTATATAGGTAAATATATAATTAAATACATAGAACAACCATGACCCAAGCACAAATATTCGAGTTCATCACACAAATATTTGCCCTGGCCGGGATTCGAACCCGGGACCGCCGCGCCGGCTCAGTAGGCAGATCTCTACAAACCGAGCCAAACGCGTCGCCGAATATTCAATCGATATTATACCTAAATTATAGTGATGTTATTGTTACGATGAAAACAATTATCTCGACAAAAACATTCGTAGTTTTACAAATACAAATACAAATACAAATACTCTTTATTGCACACCTCCAACATCAAGGAATATACAACACAACATGAGATACATTAAAATAACAGGCAGAGGTAAACAACAGGCGGTCTTATCGCTAAATAGCGATCTCTTCCAGACAACCTTCAGGTTTTCAATATTATCCGCATTGTAATTTTTGTAAAAAGGGTTTTTTTTTTTTAAATGTACTAATACCGCGCCCATTTTCTATTTTGAATTAACTGTTTATTATTTTAATCAGGTAGTTAGGTGAATTTTGCCTAGATACACCTTAATTTAATTAAATTAACTTTGTTTAGATATTGGCTCAACCAACCGTTAAAGATTTGACTTTTAATACCGTTATTAAATCTGCTGTCTCCGGCAAAAAAGGGGTATCGTGCACCAAAGCCTTTCCCTCTTATCGGATTTATTGGCAATTTACATCTATCTCATTTGCATTAATTTCTGCTTTCAGTTAAATCTTTAGTACTACGGACACGTGGCTCGTGGCCGAAGTAAAAGCCGTTTGGGGTGCCACGTGGAAAGAAAAAAGGGCTCATGGCTACCGGAGTCCTAAGGATTTTTTAGTCTACCTGTACGACCACGAACTTGGCGAGCTGTGAGATATGTAGAGAAAGGTTTTTTAAAGACAATTAATATATATATTTTCGAGGTGTGTGAGGTTGTCCGTTATTTATTTATTATTTATTTATTTTATTATTTATTTTTCTCTGCTATAAGGATCTACAAACTGCAGCTCTTTAATTTTTCTTCACCATGTTTTTCTCAAAATATTTTTCATTTATTTTCATCATGACAGTTTGATTTCTATGACTTGGCTAACTATTCATACTCTAATCATTTATATTCTTAGTAGGCAGGTTACGTATGTACATATATATTTTTCACTTCTCACATATCCTTTGGTTCGTTAATACCTAATAATATCTGTTAGGTTAGAACTTACTTGACAGATATTTGCTATGATGATATAAATTTTGCTACCAAAAACGATAAAATAGAATGTACAATAGAATTAAAAATTCTTCTATTAATAATTGTAACAGTTTTGGAATGGTAATAATGGTAATGGTATACCTACTATGATTATTTCTATCTCAACATTTCCTTACCATAAGTGAAGTAATCTACATGCTTAAAAATATCAGTTTTCCTTTGCATCCCATCTCCTAGACGTTTTATTTATCATAGGTATATATTTTGCAAACATCTCCGCTTATCTTCCACTTTACGACCGGTTAGTTTCGCGTTACAAACTTGCTGAAATCCAATATCAACTTCATTTCCGACCTTATTTTTGCATATTGAGGCGTCTAGTACAGTGCGATTGAATTTTCGCTGACAGCGTAAAACGCGTGATTTCATGTCGCGATGTAAAATCCTTGGTAAAGAAAAGACGCATCTGGCTATGGATTTGATGGTTACTCAGGACTTTGTGGCACTAGGGCTGAAATGTCTTGAGTCGAGTGCGGTGGTGCTGGCGCGGCGGTATTGGAACTTAATGACGCGTGCTTCGATAGTTGCGTGCTTGACGGAAATATCACAGAAGACTAATATTTCCGTTCCTATTTGATCAAAGATACATATCGCGGGGTTTTCCATTTATCTAATAAACGGTATGGAAATATCAAGATTGAATTTACGTTCCGTATTTGTGGTTCAATATTTTTTCTTTTGTTCCATTCCTCGACTTCAGCCATGCGTACCTATCATTTAGGTAGGTAAATATGTTTTTCAAAGATTATTTTTACGTCGATTGGCTCCTTTCGCAGGCGATGTGTAAATCCCTATTTTAATGCACCAACTCAAATATGTTTGTATTTCTTCTGCTTCAAATATACATTATATCCTTACGATTAAGGCGGAAAGTTGAATTTGGAACGGAATGTCCGGTATGTTAATTGTCATCTGTTTATACATGTATAGTAAATTCGTGGCATACAATGCGTATTAGGTGGGTACTTATACCTACAAATCATCTCGCCTTGATGAAAAAGAAATACATTCCATTCTTTATAAATTTTGCCTTATAAAACTTGTTGAGAGTAAGAAATATAAATACAATAAGTACGTAAGTACTTGCCTAATTTCATCACTTATTATTATACCTCCTGTATTAAAAAAGGTATGAAGGGCGAAGGGTTTACATCGCAATAATTTACTGCAAAAAATATAACGGTAATGAGGATACAAAAAGAGCTGACCTAATTATAATGACCACAGTAATTGGAAATATAAACCACCACGACTATTGCAGTTTTTATTGAAAATCAATGTACTGACTGCGGTATAGCCTCAATTAATGTTTAATAAGTCCAGCGAATCGCCCATAATTAGCTAAATTAACAAATTAAACAATGTTTATTTTCCGAGTAGAATGAACCAAAATCATGCAGCTAAAAGCTTAACGTTGCAAGGTAGCAACTAGGTATGTCTACGGAATATTGAACTAAATATGCTAGTGTGGTCGTAATTTCCTGTATATAGTTACGTTTAAAATGTCTAGTAGGTACCAATTACTTGTACACGTTGTACACGTCGAATTTCTTCCAAGCTACTAGTTTAATTATATACCTAATCTATAAATCATTGTAGTCCATGACTCGCTGCTGTCCCTCGCTACGGCATATGCCTAATGCTATACTTGCATAATCCGTTTGAAAGAAACTAACAGTTATAAGACATCTCATAGATGCGAATAACGTATATACACCAAAACCTTCCTTTTAAGCTGCTAATTAAATTACCCAATCTAATAACCCCCTTATGTAATGACTAGTCGTCTCTCACCACAGCCTCTCAGCCTAACATGGCTGTTATACTTATGCGTCGTTCCACCTAAACTAAACAGTTTTAAGATGTCTGAGCCCTCCAGCGATATCGTTAGTTACGTACGACACAATATTGCGGTAAATTAACTGGGGCCTAGAGGCCAAATTCGATTTGACAGGGACATTCACAATACACAAGACATTCGGTTGGTACAACTTGTACCATTACCGGCAAGATCCTTATACGGTACCGAACAAGGATTCTTGCTGTTTAACTATCTATGTTTGAAGGCGAACTTTTCCAATGCAGCAAAAATACATAAGGCTTATTGTTTTTGTACATTTATAATAAGAATGCTAAATTCAATTTAGACTAGACTTTAACGAATATACTTATATGTGCTGTAATGTTAATATGTTTACGTACGTTGATTACGTACGTTGACATTGTGTGAGTACAAATAAAAAAAAATCTATCTAAAAGACATCGGTTACATCGATTACAGCGCATCGCTAAAGTAGAGTTATTGTGATTATATCTCTGCTAAATACAATTTTCTACGTGGAATTTGGCCTCAGGTTGTATGAGGCTGCTCTAAGGCGCAATATTCCCGCACTTGAGAGGATCAAGTGTGGTATGGTTGCCAGGAAATTAATCTTAAGAGATATGCTTTATAGGATTTTTCAAAATTTTATCTACCCTGAGATAACTTTGTTAGGTATATAGGAAAATAGACATTCAATAATTAATTTTATACTCTTATGATCCATTGACTAGGTAGTCTTAAAGTTGCTTAATATTAACAACACCCACAAAAATATAAAGCATTTTTTTAAGTTTCATAAATTAATTTAATTTATTTTATTTTAATGATTTTGGTCACATATGATGATTATTCTGAATAGGATAAGGTCCTATCAGAATAAGTGTTAGTTTAGAAAAATCGGTAAACCAAGTTTTTGTAAAATCTAGTTGTTTAATACTTCTCAAGATTTGATTAAAACGCTACCATTGTCTGGCTTTAATAACGCCACCGGGCATCATAGCACTTTTGGTAACTTCCTGTTACCTAACAAAAACAAAAGACTAACACTTTTCGTACTACTTGTATTAACCCTTTACAACCGACTTGAAACGATAGTGACACTTGATTTTCAAAAATTCTGGCGCGTACCCAAATCAACTTTTCGAGACGCAACCGACCTCGATCGATCGTGAATCTATCTTTTTCTTGGAAAAAATACGCGCGGGCCTCTTGCGAGAGAGTTTGAACCTGTCAGTCGCCTGTGACCGCTGTGAAGCATGGTTGCGTTTTTTGGCGCGCAAACTCGACCGGGTAAGTATTTGGTTATTCATTTAATAAATGCAATTTCTATATTTTTTTTTGTGTAATTTACTTTCTTTGGTTATTGGTTTGTACATAATGTATGTAATTTGAACCTAGCATTCTTACTCTTGGGTATATTGTGACTCAAAATCAAGGACGCACGATCGTGTAGGTTAGGTGGTACGTACTAATATGGGTATATTGTGACTCAATATCAAGGACGCACGATCGTGTAGGTTAGGTGATACGTACTAAATAGATATTCGTAATTTTTTTTGTACCCAAACATGATTATCCTGTACGTATAATTGTTTAATTAGGGTTTTTTCTTTATTTTTAGGAAAGCCCCTCACGGATGAGCAAGTTGCACAATTATTAGCAGATGGGAATGACTCGGAAATTGAGGACTTTGCTGATGATGAGGAAGATATTGTTGCGAGAGTCTTAGATCACCTAGAAGAGAGTGGATCTTGTTCTAGCGATGAATCCTCCGAAGTGGATGAGGCACCACCACCTATCCCAACAACATCCAGTAGCAGGGTATCCGCTAGAGGCAGATCAGGCAGGGACACGTTAAGAGCAAGAGGTAGAGGGCGGGGAAGAGGACAGGCTAAAGGAAGTGGACAGGCTACATCTAAATGCTTAAAAACTTATTATTAATATCGTTAAAAATGACTGATGATTATAAAGACTGTTTAATTAATTTAATTTTCATTTAATATCAAACCATATCTCCAAACTAGACAAAACTCACATCTCGAGGTATCTCCTAAGCCCCACGCTCGTGAGGGTAAGTTTTCAGGAAACCAGGGAAATCAGGAGTTTTTTATTTATTTTTAACACGATATTTAGGCACCCATAAAAAAGTCATGTGAGTTTTAAAGAAGTCTGAGTAAATTATTTTCTTCGGTTGTAAAGGGTTAATTGCTCGGGAAACCTCTCAACTTTTCCCGCATAGCATTACGCTAGGTGGTCTGCGTGGAAAGTTTCACAAAATCCACAATAAGGTGTCGTTAGCGCCGCCTCACGCGGACTCAACTTAGTCAGCTCAAAAATGCTCAAGCTCAATGCTCAGAACACTGAGTAAAACTATCTTCATAAAGATAGCGTCCCTAGCGAAATTACTCAAGTTAAACGTCATTCTACTCATTCTTGCAGCTAAAATACGGCACCTCCCAACTAGCAAAATTTCGTCATATAATGGTTGCGGCAACGTTTCTGCGGTAACCTTTTAGCTCTTACTATTAGTCATATAAACGTAATCAGCACGTTTATATAACGCGATTTGGGCCCATTTTATTCAGCATTTCAGTCATATAAGAGTTGTATAACTGCAACCACCGACGTGACTATCTTATGACAATTTAGCTGTATATTAGCAACTTATATGACTTTTATATGACATATTTGTGGAGTAATCGCATCCTAGGCTACTAAACAACAGAATAAAACTCAATACTTAACGCGCGAGTGTTTCTTGAAAAAAAATTGTGCATTGGATGATTTGGATGACAGTAAGTATTTTTTAATCAGCCATGATGTCACATGTTCTTATTAAGAATGCTCATAACTTCGGCGTATGATAGAAATGTATTGCGAAGGAAAGTTTATTGATGAAGTAAACTATGTTTAATAGTAAATATTTAATGCCCCACTGTAATTCTTAGTTAATTAAATATAAATTTAATTAATATCGTTGATTTTCTTGAACGCTGCGGTTATACAGCATTTATCCAGTTATAAGCTATATAATCGCATCTTATATAGCAAGTTTAGCGGTCCAAGCGCCATTACATACATTTGTCGGACATATTTTAGGGTTCGTTAGAGTTTCTGAAAAAACCTTTTCAAAAGATTTTTGTGTTTTACTTCTAGAGACAAGTAGAACCATGAAATATGGTCATTGTAGCTGATGTGGACTGTTTTTTAAGAAAAGAGGATCAATTGTGGAGTGATGATGATATACAGTGGCCTTGGAGCGAGACTCATTTCATTTTGTCTTCAATGTGCATTGGATGCGGATACTCAACGTCGCCGTTGACTATTGGTCCCACACATTTTATTATATCGAACAAGAATATAAAAAATCTACGCGACACCATTTTTTTCTGGTGCCCAAACTGTTCAGAGTACGCTATATATGATCACTATCCATTAGAGGAATGTAGGTTTTGTGTGAATACTGACAACACGGACAATGAAGTCAACACAGTTCTTACTTTAAAAATACATATTTCATATTTGTGGAATATTAAACTGTAATGCCCATTGTGTAATATTATTACGTAGCTCGTAATCTCTGTCAATATTGTGGCTATTTATCCCCAAATCATCCAAATCTTCGGATCCACTGCTCTCATCAGCATCAAATTGGAGTTCCATTTCCCGTACGGAGCTATCTTCTACAACGCCACCAACATCAACGTTCATGTTGTCCGAATGTGCAGTACTAGTTTTATTTTCGGTCATATTTGTTATTTCTACGGAACCACTTGAAAAACCAGCACTTGTCACTTCACTTCGGTTTACCGAAATTCCTTGCGTAAGAGTAGTTTTTAAATGGGTGATAATAATTGCTGCTTCTTTTTAATTTTCCTCTTGTATCCACCGCTCTTTTTCATGTTTTTCCATTTAATCCAGTCCATTTTCATATACTAAATGCTGATATCCAAACAACGTGTCGAATGTCTTTAAATGACGTTTAAGAGCTATAACAGTCATAAAAAGGTAGCATGTAAAACTAAATAGTGGTATAATAGCAAAGTTATTTCATTTACTCGACTGCGTTTAATTCTGCTACCATAAAGTCATATAAAACGTCATTACTCGACCAAATAGTCACATGAGTATCAGGAAGAGGTAACTTATTCAGCAATATCTAAATCGCTGAATAAGATACTCATATATAACATGTTCTATAATTCGCGTTTATATGACAGCATGTAACATATACAGCTATTGTGCTGTATAAGTTACATGATGTCATATAATAGCAAACTACATTGCTTTTACTCGACTGCACTTGACATGTCATAAGTCAGATATATAAGTGACTGTTACTCGACTAAATAGTCATATAATCCTCGTATAAAAGTAACTTATTCTGCATATCTTATATGACTTATTAGTCATATAAGCAAGTCGAGTAAACGTTTACTCAGCTACATAATATGACTGATATGCTGGGTAACTAAAAAGCTGAATAAGCTGGCTTTATACGACAGGAGCTGTATAATTCTCGTTTACATGACTTTTATATGATTTATTAGCTGAATAAGCGCAATCTTATATGACTACTTTGCTAGTTGGGCTTGTACGGTTTATGGAGGTCAGAGGGACGGCAAGTTCAAGTTTACGGGAGGGAAATTAGACGAGGTGCTAGCGCCCATAATAAGTGTAATAATGTGGTACGTGACAAACGTAGGAAATACGAGTAAGTACAGCAGGTTGATCTTTTACAGTACTTATGTTAAACCATAAATGTGAATGGTATAGAGATTGGACTAAATAATTGCATGTAATCAACTTGCAAGAAGCTAGAAGATGACGAGTAATTTTAATGCTCGAATCTAATTGAAAGAAATAATAAATCAGCCGATACTACTCTACTTTCAATTCCTTGATTTTTCAAGGGCTGCTTGACAAAAGAGGACATTACAGAAGATACAAGGACTTATCAACTATTGAATGACGTAATCGGATGTCTGCTAAGGCTGACTAACTCTATTTTTTCTCCCACCAAATGAAAAATATCAATCACTTCACTGTTGAAGATACGCCTCTCCTATAGCTCGCCAAAGATAGGGATCCGGAGCGGAAGTTTTCCTCTCAGAGTTTTTTAAACCCTCACGTGGTCGTCATACGCCTTGAGGAGTTATACAAAGAGATGTCATCTCTCCGAAACTATTTACTGCTGGGCTAGAAAAAATGACACTCTTGCTACCCAAAAACTTCGGCGCTAACAAAACAAATAGTATATTGTGTCATAAGGGTAGTAAGTAGGGGATTACTAACGAGGGACTATTAGAAGCCCAACGCCGAAGGCGGAGGGCTTTTAATGTCCTGAGTTTGTAATCCCGTTACTACCCGCCATACACACAATATTTTTCATCACATTTGGGAGTAAATAAGTAAAAAATAAACATTAAACGATAACGATTGACAACTTTTTTCTGTATATATTTTTATAATTTACTATAAGCACTGGCAAAACGGCCATCAGCTTAAAACAGAAAACAAATGTACACAGAAACACAGAATCTTACTATCTATCATTAAACAAATAATAATTAACAATATTATGCAGCAATAATTAACACCGTAATATTATAAAACTTAAATACGAACAGTAATTTTGTTACAAAACTAAATAGTATCTTACCAATAATATTTAACTTTTATTATTTTTTTTTGTGTCGTCTACCACAGATAATGCTAAGAACTATGTTTAGTTTAGAAACTTGACAGGCTATACTGCCAGATTGTAATGGTAGTTCAAAATTAAATTTTAATAAAATAATTGCAAAATACACTTAAATAATTGTAAAACCTAAATATTAATGCAGTTACATATACTATATTAATTCAATACACAATAAAATTTGCTGGTAGGCAAGTTTTGTTGATACAACAAAAAACCTTGGCTGGGTTGAAACCTCCTTAGTCTGAAGTAGTCTGCGAGTGCGTATTATATTTTTAAAACTAAAACCATAAGTCCCTCGGGAGTTATAACAATTTATAACTCCCGCGGGAACTATATAGGCCTTTGTCCTTCAGTACACCTGCATGTAATACCATATTTTACGAGCAAATGTGATGAAAAAACAATTACGATACATAAGTACCTGCCTACGATGTACAATATAGATTCATCATGAAATCTTGTTACATCTCAGATAAACAAGTACGTGAAGCTATCTCGGCCGTTATTACTCAATATAAAAGGAAGGATGTGCAGTGCAGCGTAGTTTATTATTTCTAGAAACTGTCTACAAAAGTTATTAGACTTTAAGATAACAATACGACTGGATTGTTTAACGAGCACTAAGCCTCGTGGAATAGAACATTTAGTTTTAGCTGTAGATTGGTGACGGCTTTATCTTCGGTGAAGCGAAACTTTAATATACCTAGTGAACGCCGCGGCGGCGGTTAGTTAAGAATCTGTTGATTTTACCCACGATGGACGATGATCACCCAGGACGGATGGAACGCAATTAAGTTAGTATACGTTAGCTGTATGGGATATACATACGTGTTCGCGGTTAGAAATTTGAGTGTGTGTATGTCAGTTACCATTTTCCTCGAAGAAAGGCAGATAAGACCGATTTCGACACGGCTTTATGCATTAAGCGGTTTAATAATAATAATTTCAGAGCAGGTTCTTAGATAATTATGTTATGCGGTTGTACCACCAGGGGCACCAGCATCCAGGCGGATTCTATTCGTTTAGTTTCAATATTTGGTGAGGGTCTTTTTAATTGTATTACTTGTATCAACTAGATTTTCTTGAATTGTTAAAATGATTCGTCATTATTGCGTCAGTGGACGACGGAAATTTTCCGCTGAACCGACGGCCCGCGTGGTGCTTGCCTTCACTATCATCCTCCATCAACGTTATTTTCAGACTTGGCTGTTGATGTTAATAGTCATACATCAACAATGGAGTATTTTTGTATGCGGTCCTTACACTCTTCTTCTTCTATGCGGACTCTCTTTTATACCGGCATAATACTATATTGTCAAAGGTTTCATCCTGCGATACCCGGGTTTTAAAGCTGCTTTCAGGTTTAGCAACACAGGTATTGTTTCCCTTAACGACATTCGCCACAGCTAAAAATGAATAACTACGAATCGATAAGCTAAGGTTACACGTACTAGCTCCGGTAGCCTGGCTTGTGTAGTTGGTTTTATTCGGTGTAAATCGTTTTTACAGAGTTTGCGGTGGATGGTCGGCGAGCGTGATCTGACTCGTTAAGCCCTATCATCGCTATCTATTATATGGTTCAATCAACTATTTTTTGCCACTCGTTGCCGTGGTGATGTCCCCTGGGTCACTTTTTAAAACTTCGATTTTCCGTGGTTATATTGAGCAAAAGCTTTGTAATTCAAGCAGTTATAAGCCCATTCTTATGTAGACTATCTCCTGACAATACCAGTAATATAAATTATCAACACTTTTCTCAGAAGTTTAGTCACTATAGTCCCCTGGGTCACGGGACAGAATAACAGCAAGAAAAGTTGATCCACCCATATTCAGACCAGGCGGTTGGTGTTTACCCGTAAACAAAACATTAATTAATATATATGTTTACTTTTGATTTTGTAGAAGAGCTATTAGAGTAAGTATACGACAAGAGTTAGAAAAACTAAAAAAACCGATCAAGATACGGATTCGCCTACCAAGGGTTCCGTGCAACTATGCAAGCACTGAATATTATTGTAACAATAACATTTACTTGATTGAGGGATAAACTTAACTTTGCCCTGAGTAAACTATTATCCCTATATCGACATAGATTGCGGTTAGTTTATCAACTGCAAGTAAGTTTGTAATCGCCAATTTTTTTTGTAATGTTAGTACAAATTTACCGTTTTCGGATTGTTTTGGTTGCTTGTGCTACATAAAATTGCTTCTTGACATATTTTATCGTTCTTGGTCAACGTGAAGTGACTCTACTCAATAGGTTTTGATTGACCTGCGAGCGTCAAAATATGCAGCATCAACGGATCACGGTCGTGTTTATTGATTGCATTCACCAAGGAGTTAGATTTTTTACTGCTTTAAGGGATTCTAGACCTGAGTATTTGATATAAATTTCCGCTTAATTACTCCAAGCGTTCGACGTTCCTGAGAAAAATAAAAAGGGTCTCGACAGACGGAGAGACAGACAGACAGACGGACAACGAAGTGATCTTTTTATAAGATCACTTCCTTATACCTAATAGGCGTTCCGTTTTTCCTTTAATGTGTTGGTAACCATATCTTATTTAAAACGTTTCCACGTACACTGAGTAAGAAAGGATAGGTTTTTCACTTATTTATCTTCCTTTATCTAGCAAAATACTGATTTTCTTACAATGACTGTAATAGTCAGTAAATTTTCGAGTTGACTGATTAACACAATCTCTTCACGGAACTTTTTAGTTGGGTAAATACCCAAATTGAGACGTGTTTTATTCGTAGTCTGCTTAAGTATATAACAAGACTAATTGACTAATTAGTCAATTATTGGACTAATTTTAGTTGGCTTTCACCTATTTACTTCAAGCTTTACTTGGATCTAAAATATTTTTACTTTATTTAAATCTGTTAAAAAACGGGAAAGTTTGTTTGTTGGAATACAGTTTCCAATTTTTTTTCTGAGAATAGAATGTTTTCTACGGCACGTTTTCAATTTATGAATTGAAATGAATATAATTACAGCAATTTGTTTTTTTTTTGTTTATTTAGAAGATCTTGACTCGTTATTGGTTATCGGTTAAGCCTAAAGCCTAAGATTCATTTAATATCCAGTGGGCCCAGTAAAACACGCTCGCCCATAGGCAAATGTGTGAAGGAATCTAACCAAATTCCTTAAACTCTCGTAGTAATAATAATAATAATAATAATTCTTTATTATTTTCAGAGTTACACAAAACACGTAATACAACCAAAGATAGGACAAGATTTAGCTTGCCGCCAGCATAAACGCTGTAGACAAATTTTGTCTTGTGATATAAGAGAGAAACCACTACGCTGCTGGAGGCTAGCTTTATAAATTTATGACAATTGAGAAATGCACTGCAGTAGTACAGTACATTTCTCAATTGCTTCAAAAAAGTGTATTGTAGGACGAAATAACAGAGGCCCCCAAACTAGGCTATGCCTGTATCTTGGGGTGCCATTTTGTGTAATACTTTGCATTAAACTTATTAAGGTATATAACTTTGTATTTATCATATAGAAATTTGTACTTATACAATAAACCATAAATCTATTTGTGTATCGGCATGTAACATTTTCACTTAACACTAGATTGCACCAGTATTTATGAGATCTCTAAACGGAATTTAAGATATTTGGATACCTACAGTTAGAATACATTTGAGTAAGCAGGTTTTCTGTTGCCAGATAATCTAAGGTGAGCAGCCAGTCAGTGATTTTAATTTTAGCATTATATTTGGAAGCTTCTTTTAAATATAATGCTAAAATTAAAATCACTGACTGGCTGCTCACCTTAGATTATCTAAGGTAATACCGATATTTTTAAAGTAAGTCTTCCAAGTGGATAGAAATTTTATTTGCACCGGATTAAATCCTTTGATTGCTCAGCTGGCGTGATAGGAAGCAGAGATGCCTTCCGGCTGCGTCCCTATTCCGAACTCCAACGTTCGGTCTTACAGTCGTCGTCCTTATCGAGATATGAGCTTTATAGTGAGTGGGAGTGAGGTAGTCGGGATTCTTCCGGGTTGGTTGCCGTGGCTACGGCCGCGGGCTGCCGGTAATGAGTCCCACACAGCTAATCATCGTCCCGCCATTGCACTTGCTTGCAAATTGGCTTGCTTATTAAGGGTATAAATAGCAAGTTTTATACTCTTTGCAAAGAAGCAACGTTCTGGGCAAAGAGGATTTAGCTGGTTTGATAAAAGTTCCTTTGCTTTGAAGAACTTAAGATATTGACTGTAGTACACTTTAATCTCGCAGATCATATGCATACAAGTACTTAGTTCTTTTATATGTTTAGTAAACTTGTAAAAGTAGCATTTATTTGACTAAATTTTGGCTTTAATAAATAATTTTGGCTTTAATAATACTCACGGTATTACCCGTTTGATAAGCAATACCTAAGTAGTTTTTAGAAAGACTAAAAAAATGTAATACATTTTCGTATAGCCTACAGAAATACTTAAGTGAGGTCCTGATCAGCTGATCAGTCCAGACTGAAAGGAGAGCTTTTTCGGTGATGACTTAACTAGGTCACTGTTTATTAACTGGTAGTATTTTTGAAAGTTACACTGAGTTTTGATATTATAATTTTACTCATTGGGCAACGTGCTTTAGATATCGGCTCAATGATTTTTGATATCTGTACCTCTCTCTCTCTCTCTCTCTTCAATCGCTCCCTCATTACTGAGGATCGTGATCACAGGCTGGTTTCGCCTTAATGATTTGTCTCCGTCGGTCCCAATCCATCGTTGCCCTCACCGCCTGGTGGAATTTTCTTGAGGAGTTTGCTCCTTTGACTTGGTCAGACCATCAGGTTCGTAAACAGATATCTGTATAGTTACAGAATTATCGCCTGGTCAAACTAAATGTATACACCACCTGCCTACTCGTATACATAATTATAGTTCAAGTAATGTTTATGAAAAACAAGCGCTGCCGCCGACTACCCCGATAATAGTTATTTACGATACAAGTGTGGAAGGTAGGTGATTTCAGACGAGTGTGATTTTTAGTCACGAGCGAGGTAGGTACGAGCGAGTGATTAAACAAACACGAGTCAGAAATCATCTTACACACGAGTTCCGTACAAAACTTTACTATACATGTACGAGAAAATAGAAAATACTTTAATACTCATAAAGACTGTTTACATTGGAAAAAAGTATTTTGATTTGATTTATCTAACAAGAAGCCGTCGTTCACATTTTTTAATTCTTCAATAACATTTTACGGGTTTAAATTCATGATTCTTCCCTTTATCTCGTCATTATTTCGGCAGATTTGCACAAAACAACTTCAAAATGAACTAGACATCAACAAAAAATGGCGGAGTTATTTTGTAACACGAGTCAGAAATCATCTTACACACGAGTTCCGTACAAAACTTTACTATACATGTACGAGAAAATAGAAAATACTTTAATACTCATAAAGACTGTTTACATTGGAAAAAAAGTATTTTGATTTGATTTATCTAACAAGAAGCCGTCGTTCACATTTTTTAATTCTTCAATAACATTTTACGGGTTTAAATTCATGATTCGTCCCTTTATCTCGTCATTATTTCGGCAGATTTGCACAAAACAACTTCAAAATGAACTAGACATCAACAAAAAATGGCGGAGTTATTTTGTAAGCCGCGCTCGACATATCTACTACTGCGCATGTGCAAAAGTATTTTTTTTAATATTCGTCTTATGTCAAAATGGCACAAGCGCGTATACATAAAGTTCGTTTATTAATCAAATTTTATATGTAATGTAGGCTTCCGGTCCGTGACTCAAGATGGCCGCATGCGTTTAAGTTTTGTTGTTCGTTATTTATTATTTTTTATTATTCAATGTGTAGTATTGATAGCGTATTGTGCAGTGATCTAACGTATGAGTGAATAGCTAATGAAGAATTCAACTTGAAGCGTTCATAGCCCTTCCTGGGTCAAGGCCCGATTGTCCGCGTGGTTTTTTGTAAATCGCTATCACTTTACAAAAAGCAAAACAACGGCATGCTCTACGAGCAAACTCGAAATTGGCGAAATCATCATTAACTTTAAAATTAGAATTAGAATATGTAATGTAATTAATGACGTGTTAAATGAATGAATTAATGAAATATTGGTTTTATTGTACTTTTATACGTGATAATAATCGGTATTTGACTTATTTATCAAACTTTTGTAAATAATAAAACCTCTTTGTATCAGGCTGTCAGATACGGCTATAAATTAAAAAAAAAATTGAAAAGTAATAAGCACTAGTGCGGAAAAGTAGTACTTTCCGCACAGTTTGAATGCCTAGAATACGCTCTTTTCGAGCACATGCATTGTAAATAATTGAACAGAACAACTTTCCTACACCCGTGTCTCATATTTCCTAGATGAAAACTAAATCGTGTTCATTTCCATTCCTCTAAAAGATAGCAGACGGAGAAGTTTTGCTTATTTGCAATTTATGTGTTGGAAACTGTAACCAATAAGTAAATGGACATTAATATTTCAGTTTGTGTCAGTTTAAAGGACGTGAAGAATGACCCGCTAGGGAATATTATGAATACAGAAGTGCCCGTTTTCGTTTAATGGTCGCTATATTTTTCACAAGGCAATGTTTTTATATTAACAATAATTTGTATTGTATACTTCCGTGCGCGTTTTTCTTTTCTTTGGCATTATCATATTATGTATTTCCTACCTATAATAGACATATAATAAGCATTTAAAAAAAAACAATGTGCCCCATTTGTAATGAATAGATACAAATGACAATATAGGTACCGTTTAAAATGTGAACTTTTTAATATCAGTTAATCCAGTAAATAGAAAAAAAATTATATATTTTCGAGTGAATATATCTTTCGAATTAGTGCCCAAACTTGTTTTTAGGACGCCTTACTGTCAAAGTTCAGTTGTGCTATTATCATCCAATTCGGTGTCACGATGCGTTTCAGTCTCAATGTTCGGCTATTCTACAATAATGCAAGCACGATTGGCCTAGAAATGGATCACAGAGATGAATTTAAACGCACAAACTTGTATAGTCAGCAAAGAAAGTGGTCTATTACTTACGGGCCCTTGGTATGCATTGATCAGTGTAAAGCGTTTAAAGCCTAAGTATGTAAAAACATCATTGAGCTTTCATTTTACTGTCAAATAGGTATTTGACATAACTCACGTGACACAAAAAGTTACTCATGAAATAGAGTTGAAAAGTAGTAAACCATTTTTTGGCTAACTGAACCTATTTAAGACACCTTATTGTCAGAGTTCAGTTAGTGGTATTAATCCTCGTCAAATTCGAAGTCACACTTGCGATTTGCGAGCTAATTTTGTAAAGAGGCGATCGCGCAGCGAGTTTGCCGCGAACTGTATTAGAAAACTTGCTCGCAAATCGTAAGAGTGATAAGGCCTTCAATGTTCGGGCTATTCTATTATAATGCAAGTTGTCCCAGAAATGGGTCACAGAGGCAAGTTAAGTCGGTTCGAAGCCGAATGCTTTCCACACTTTCAAACACGAGCAAAAAGTAGGTAAATGGATATGGTTTGTGTTCCATAATAAAATAATAGGTTAAATACGTAACACAGCTACATATGACGTCATCGAAACGTGGAAGTTACGTCGTACAAAGTAAATATTCACAGTACGACATATAGTGTTAGATTTTGACAACGTGTCATATTATAAGGATGTACTTTGGAATTATGTTTGGGCATTTAGTTTACCGACTGATATAGAAATAGCTCGAAAACTGTAGAGCATTCATCTATAAATATGTTATACACCCCAGCATCAATGTTTGTGTTTACCACAGATAATATGTAATTGTTAACACCTAATCGTAGTAGGTAGGTAGTACCTTACTGACATGCATTTAGGACACCTTACTGTCAGAGTTCAGTTGTGCTGGTATCGATCCTCGCCAAATGCGGAGCGACGTCTCGTGGCGTTGCAGTCACAATATTCGGGCTATTCTATTATAATGCAAGCACGAGCGGCCCAGACAGCGAAGAATTTAAGCCAGCTCACAGCATGCTTACCACACAAAGAAGCTCGAGCAAAAAAAAACGGATATGGTTTGTATTTTTTTTATCTTACATTGCATTATATATTACATCGTAGTGAACCTAAAAGTGACATAGGCTGATTTTATTGAAAACTTTTTAAACGGGTCTATCGCGATGCTTTTTATTTATTTTAATTGCCTGACGTCTCGATACGGCTTTCTCAGACGTACTGATAGGCTAATTATCCTCGAATGTATGTTTCCTGAAGAATAAGCATTTGCATGCTTAAGAGACATACTACACTGTCATCAAGCCTATTGGGTCACAGATTTCATTTAATACAATTTATAGTTACCTATGTGGTTTATTAAATTTACTAAGAGTCAGATGTTGTAAGAATGTACTTATATGTAAGTGACGGAATAAACTTGATGAGTGATGATGAGTTTGGAGCTGTAAATGCTGTAATTCGGAGATAAATAAAAGGGAAACGTTTATCGCTTGTTTAAATACTTTATTTCGGAAAATATTGCAAAAATATTACAAAAAATAAACACAAATTTTAAGATACGTTCAAAGTAACAAATGAAGTGGCAACAATCAACAAAAGTAATTAGTGATGGAAAATTAATTACAAAATAACAAATAAATTAAACGAAATATCATCTCACTAAATCAAATCTAAAAATAATTATAATCACATTGGATTGGAATGAATACGTCGGTATACATACTTAGTTATCATTATTTTCTTAATATAAATTGACTAATATTTGTTTTATCAAAATCAGAAGCTCATTAGTGCGTGAAAATACGGTATTATCACAGTGTTCAGCAGTTATTCTTTTGTATATGGCGTGACTCGTAAAACATTAATGTGACTTAAATTACACAAAAACCTTAATAAAGTTTACACGTAAAACAACCATAGTAAAATGGAATATTGATATCATAAGATCGTAAATTAAAATTTGAGACTTGCTCATTCAGTCTATGATTTTCTACGTTCTATTTGGTTATTTTTGATATGCAGTTTTGTACATTGCAGACTAGATGATATTGAGCGTTCGAGCGTCGGTTACAGATAGGATTGACAGGGCTAGATTAAGCCACCCGGGGCCCTTCCCTTAGGAGGGTCTCTATATAAGCCGCGGGGCCCCTAGGAGGCGTTGCGCCCAGAGGCAGTATATAGCCTTGTGGATAATGGGGCCCTGGATTGCTGATTGACTAATAATTTGTATTGTGCTACACGGAGGTTTTGCTGCAAGCGTTGATGTCGCCGATGCTCTTGACGCGTCGGTGCCTCTTCTGCTTGACGCCTGAGTCGTCCGTAGACTTGGCTGGTAGCGGCGAGCTGACTCTGTGCGTATGGTCCGCCTTCTGTCCATATCTGTTCACAAAATAAACATTTTGGTATATCATTAAGGACAGGTTGAAAATTTATTTTTAATTTGCATTTTAATATTTCTTGTTCGAGCGGTATCCAGATGACGTCCGACGATGACAAACAGTTTATTTTGTTTCCCAATTTGTAACTAGTTATGAATATATGGGTGGGTGGGTTCAATTTGCAACTAAGATGCAACTATGATTTGATGGGTTCGTTTTCTCATATAGAAAAAAACTTCACCGAACGCTTCACTTCATAGACAAATATTTCCCCGGTCATACATTTTTCAGTAATCTTGAAAATGTCAAGCTATAGATTAGGCTAGGTTAGGTTAGGTTTGTGTTTTATAACATTCCAAAAATGCTTTCGATGAAACGTTTTTAGGGTTCCGTACCCAAAGGGTAAAAACGGGACCCTATTACTGAGACTTCGCTGTCCGTCCGTCCGTCCGTCCGTCCGTCTGTCACCAGGCTGTATCTCAAGAACGGTGATAGCTAGACAGTTGAAATTTTCACAGATGATGTATTTCTATTGCCGCTATAACAACAAATACTAAAAACAAAATAAAATAAATATTTAAGGGGGGCTCCCATACAACAAACTTGTTATAGATTATTTATATGTATATGTACGGAACCCTTCATGCGCGAGTCGGTCTCGCACTTGCCCAATTTTTCTATAAAACAAGGGTAAACCATGTTTTGATACCAGTTACGCAATGAGAAACTATAAGATATCAAATGGTAATATAGGCCCAAGTTTGTTATTTTCTGCATAGGTTCAATCTATAACTCTAGTTATCACCCGATGTAACAAATAATGTAAAATCTAAAAAAAACGGTATGTATTTTTTGCAACCGACCGTTAAAACTAAACTAGACTGTCTCTAATTCGTACCTGTGAGTAATGCCCGCATTCTCCTTTATGTCATTCAGTCGCTGTAGACTGTCTCTCGTCGACACGCTGGACTGGGAGTACAGACTCAGCGGGGTGTAGATCGGCTCGTACTCCTGCAGGGTCGGTGGTGGCGCATACGCCATGCTGAGTTGCGACAGCGTCCGTACGGCGATTGGTGGAGAGTACGTCAGCTGGTACGGCTGCGTGGTGAGACTGAGCACGCTTGAGCTCTCGCTTGAACTTGAAGGAGAAGTCCGGTCGTGTTTAGGTTTCAAAACGCCGAGTGCTCGTGTTATTGAACCCTGTAAAATGGTAGTACAAGTAAGTATATGTAAACCCTGATATGTGCCCTAGCAGGTTGTCATGCTCCATCCAGTTATTTTCATAAATGCTTTTTAAGTCAATAGTGACCAAATGACGGTCTGCAAGGGAAAAGCCATGGTAAATGTTGAATGACGCTTATGATGTAATGCACATTTTGCTAATATGCTTACGATTTTGAATAAAACTATTCATTGCATTGTTATAACTATACGCACCCTGAGACTGTGTCGTCGAGAGTCACCACTCAAATCAATACCCGGCAATCCAGTTGCAACGGACCTCGAGAAGGGTCGCCCCAGCATCCTTATCTGATGGCCGAACATGTTCCTGGAAATGTAATGAATCGATTTCATCCCGATAAGACTCCAAGCACGCGACAGTAAAGCCAGGCAGAGCATTTACAACTAATCGTTGAACATTTAATCTGTTTCAATTTACAATATTAGGAGTTGAGAGGGTTCATCAAAATATTGGCTAAGACACAAAAAGCTAACATGCAACCTTTTTATATTTTGTACATCTCTCCTACAAATCGTAGTAAATGGATTTTAATTATAACACGAGTTTATTACAGTTGCTCTATTATTCAATGGTAACGGTAAAGAACAGCTAAAACACATAGTTGCTTTAAAAGTGAATTGACAATATCGAATTATTGCATAGACACCAAAAGCATGATGCACTTTGCTGAAATAACAAATCATGCCTATATTGTGATAAATAAATGTCATTTATTTGAAGTAAGTAAATAAGACAAGTAAACTTCACGAAATCATGAACAAACAAAGAAAAGTGCTGCGGTACAAACTTTGTTAACCATTTATTATTTGCAACTCGCGCAGTACTCTTCTCTGCGAGCCTCATTTAAATTTAAAATAACAATAAAGACGACAAAATGAAAACAAGCACAAAATGTCGATGTGGTCGAAAGTGATGTTGACGGCATGAAACCATAAAAATGTTGAATGAAAGGAGAAAGAGTGGATAGAGCCCGTTAACAGTGCTGGCTACATGATGATGACAGAGGCATTCATGATGAATCGATAAAATGGTCGTTACCGTTCTGTCCTGACGCAAGGATCGCCGAAATAGGAGTGGTGGGGATAAAGAAAGGTGTCGATGTCCTTTAGATTTCATCTCGTTAATCAGGATTTATTCACATTTATATGTCAATTGATATTGTTACAGCTCAACCTAATAATTATACACTGTTGTTTTAATTTACAATTATGAATGTATACAAGTCAAAAACATAGTTATTTTACAGTATCAATAAACGCTATTATTGTTATAACCCTAAAGCTACTGCGAATGGTTCTGTTTTTAATTAAAAACTAGAAAATGTCCCATGAAATGGTTCAAAATTTTCATTAAGGTATTCCAAAATTTTGATTAAACAAATCCTTTAAAACGTTTACTGTTAATGGGATCTGACTCACCCCCTATAATACGAAGCATTTAATGCTTCAAGTCAATATCAATTAAATTGTATACATTTACTAATTAATAAAAGATCGATCGATCTCGAGTAAACATTGATGTGACAAGTCTAATCTACGGCAAGTTCGGGTCTCTAGGGGGCTACTGTGAACATTGACTCTAACACAGACGAAGGCAAAGGGTACAAAAGAACAGTTTCCGATCGCTTGATTTTCATGAGATTCATTTACTTACAAACCACGACTCCTACAATAGGTACCTTATCAGTCTTCACTGCTCGTAAAGTTTACAATCGCTTAATAACGTTTCACAAACGAGCGGCTTTGACGGAAGAATCATAAAAAACTTCGCAAAAAATGCTTTGTGTAAAAATAGCAACTTTACAAACGTCTTGATACAAGGAATTTTACATAGATACAGTTTCGAAGTTTGGCGTTAAAGCGGGAATTATTTTTTGAAGGATAACTTTTTTGTTTTTGCGGGTTTATCTTTGTTTTGTGGACAACATGGATGCTCGGGCAGCTTCCACTTGCAGTTCTTCCACCTGGCAAAATATCGTATACCTGCAGGATGCACCTTACATTATAATCAACTACAGGCTCACCTAGGGGCGTGGCTCGGGTGGAAACGGATCTACATGCAGTGTCTGAGGGGAGTGCGCTACGGATAGTCCGGGACACACTACTCCGCTCCGTACGTACATACAGTACAACACTCAATGTGAGCAGGTTACCAATTGTGTGATCAGTTCTAATACATTTCAGATGTCAACTATGCAGCCAATATTCAAGATCTGCTTAATTTAACAGTATATTTTCTTAAATCGACTATTGCTAATCTCGGACTATTCAGACGTAGGTAATGTTCAAGAAAATGGGCTATTAGGTACAATGATTTGTAATTACTTTGTGATTTTATTTGTAATTACTTTGTGGGACATTATGAATAAAGATATTAATAGAACAATACAATATTTGCAGTACATCGTTTACATGATGCTGTTAATTTTGACATTTCTAGCTCAAGCAAATATTATAATATTCCTTTTGGTGGGATAAGATTAGTCATTAGATACTCACCTCGCTGGTATGATAAGAGCATCGAATTCTGTGACTAAGTGCCTTCGAATAATGCTCTTAGATGGTGGTATACCGAGTGCGGTTGCCATGGTCTCGCCTGTGAACGATGGCTCCAATACCACGAGTCCACCGTGGACTCCGCTGTCTAAAAACATATCAACGAATTCAAAACTCTATTTTTTTTAATAAAAAAAAAACTTTCCGAATGTTCTTCGGACCACAGAGCCGGCTCATTCCTCGGCCAAAGGATTAGCTTGGCTATTCAACGGGGGAATGTAGCCGGCATCATGGGTACCCTGCCGCAGGGCCATGATCTGGGGGACATCGGTTTTGTTAGTTAATTTTATTTAGGTTAAGTTGTGTACTGTTAATTTTTACTTGTGTTTTGTTTACTAATAAATATTTTAATATTTTTTTTTTTTAATTACGACAGAAATAAAATGTCTTAGTCAAACGCGTCATTCGAATCGCAAACGAACCCAACACACTCGCCGCGTTACCATGTTGAATAGCGATGGACAATCTTTGATCCAGGAATCGTAAAACCGAGGGATAAAAAGAGTGGCTGAAAAATTTACCTTTAAGATTCTCAGCAAATTCTCCTAAGTCAATATTGTGAGCCCATCGCATAAATCTCTGATTGGTCCAAACTAGAGGGTCTGCGTCCACATTTTCACATTGATGCCGTCTCACTGCCAATGCCTAAAGAGAGAGGTAATATTAGTCTACAAGCTGATTTTTATTTTATCGACGACTTTTGTCGTGTTATGAGAAAGACATTTTGCAAGATCAAAAGAATGAACCTGCTGTAGTCTTAATTCTGTGCTACCGTAATATAGAGTTTTTAATTACGGTAGACATATAAATAGAAAAACAAAAGAAATTTGCTCCAAGTTAACAGTTGACAGAAATAAATGTGATCGAAGAATATAATACTAAAAGAATCGGAAAGAGGAGTGTACGGTACAAGATGATTAATGGTAGCACATGACAAGGGTCGCAATACGAGACGTAACATTGGGACGGTTTCAGATAATCGCTCATTTGCTGCCGCTCCTTATCGGTCGGGAAAAGACCGTCTACTTGACAGATAGCTGAAAAAAATGTGTTTATTTTATGCAAATAAAGTTCAGAAGCTATAATTTGCTTTCCATCTGTTCAAGCAAAATGAGCGCTGAAAACCTCGCTAATTGCTGGCGACCTGACTCCGCCTTCCACCTTTTTAAGGCAAAGTCTGTACGCGTTTGTCGTAGTCAATCGTTGAAGCACGCCCCGAGATCATTAGTGTTAAAACACTATACAGCTTTCGGGAGGCTTTTGCAAAAAACTATAAAACAGTATAGTAGTTAAATTATTATCATCTTTCAAAGTAAGTTATATATATAAACAGGAGAGCAACGTCAGTAACTCCATTCAAGTTAAAAGCGAACAGGAATAAATGAGATCGAAGAATCTACTAAAAGAATCGGAAAGAGGAGTGTACGGTACAAGATGATTAATGGTAGCACATTACAAGGGTCGCAATACGAGACGATACTCTGGGACGGCTTCAGATAATCGTTAATTTGTTGCTGCTGCTTATCATTCGGCGAAAGACCGTCTATTTGATGGATGTATAAATAAATATGTGCTTATAAAAAGGTCAGCTTTTTTTTTTTACCCTAGTGCGTTAGGTTGGAAGAAAAATTCAAATTAATATCGAAATTAAGCATTCGTTTTTAAAACGAGTCGAGATTTAATCCGCACCCAAAGCTCATAGAACATAAAAGTAAGTCAGCATTGAAAGCCAAAGAACATACGAGGGCTCAAGGCCACCGAGGGACTCAAACTCCGAGCATTCATTCAATTATTCTGATCCCAAAACTTCATCAGTTATGTAGCGAGCTGGAAAGACGAACGTAAAAAATATATAGAAATGTGTGTTACTCACTTGTCTATCGTATTTCATTATCCTCAGCAGATGTATCCCATGCACGATAGACGCTTGGTGGAACTTCCTCGTCACTCCAAGATACTTCTCCAGCTCTTTCTTGCTGATAGTGTCCAGCATCCGCGCGTCAACCAGGTTGTCCATAAATGAGTTGGCGTACTGTAGACAAACAAATATCTATAGTTTAGGTACTTTCGTGATAAAATAAAAAAAGACTCATAGAATGGGGAATGAAAGGCCATTTTGAAAAGGCTCGAATTTATATATAGTCAGGAAATCTGGTGGTGGTTTGAGGAAATCCTCGTCCTCCTACCCCCCCTTATGTAATTTACTCCAAGAATAAGTGAGGAGAAGCTAAAGAAATTCTATTGTTCATCAGTGTTTGGACATTATTGGTATTGATAGATTAATATAACATATCTGTAATTTAATATATTGTACATCTATTATATATGCTGTTACACGATAAATTATTTTGATACCTTGATAGAATTAGCAACATTAACGAGCTTTATAATTTGTATTGATGACTGAATACAGCAAATAGAATTATCATTATTAATTCAGTTCGACGTGAAAGGCATTCCTTTCATCTATCATAATTATTAAATGAAAATGTTCGATACCAGAACAAATAAATCGCATTGATAATTTTAATAACACAATTAAATATTTGATCGCATTTGCTCTGAATGTATCCATTAAAACAAACCTTAACTTGTCTCATCTTCAGTATTTGATAGTCAACAATAAAATAGCTCATTATCATTACGTATTCTTTCACCCTGTTTGTTTAACCTTTACTCAGAAACTATCTTCAGAAAGGCGTTCACAGATTTTGACATGGGCATCCGAGTGAATGGTAAGCTGATACAGGATATACGCTATGGCTATGCCGATGATACCGTTCTTTTGGCTGAGACCCTTGACGACCTTCAGATAATGTTAAATAAATTGAATGACGCACTGCAAGAATATGGTTTTAAAATTAATTCCAAAAAGACAAAATTTATGATAGTCAGCAAAGCCCCGTTACCAAGCGCACCTCTGCGATTGGGTCCCAATATATTGGAAAGGGTTCATAAGTACAAATATCTTGGTTGTTGGTTAAACGAAGCTTGGGAACCAGAGCAGGAGATTAGGACTAGAATTGAAATAGCCAGAAGCACCTTCCAGAATATGAAAAAACTGTTAACCAACATGAGAATCAATTTAGATCTGAGGTAGCGAATGGTGAAATGCTACATTTTACCAATCCTCATGTATGGTTTTGAATGCTGGACTCTAAAGCAAAATTCAATTGATAAACTCAATGCATTTGAAATGTGGATATACCGTAGAATGCTCAAAATTAGATGGACAGATAAAATATCGAATGAGAAAGTAATGCTGATGATGAAGAAGGAAATGAAAGTCGTATCAACGATTAAACAAAGAAAAGTGTCGTATTTCGGACATATATATAGAAATGAAAAATACAACTTTTTAAGATTAATTATTGAAGGAAAAATAGAAGGGAAACAAGGGCGTGGTAGAAGACGAACATCTTGGATGAAGAATATTAGAAACTGGTTGAAGGCTGAAAGCACGGAAAAACTAATTCGCATGGCTACAGATAGATCGACGTACAGACAAATGGTCGCTGACCTCCGGGATGGAGATGGCACATAAAGAAGAAGAAGATCATTACGTAAATATAAATCGAACACTAAATATTTTTTTAAGAAGTCTTTTTAGGGTTCCGTACCTCAATCGGAAAAAACGGAACCCTTATAGGATCACTTTCTTACGTCCGTCTGTCTGTCTGTCAAGACCCTTTATCTTGACAATGCGTGGAGGTATCGAGTTGAAATTAACACCATATACTCAGGTCTACGGGCCCTTGAAGCTGTGAATAAATCAAACTACGTTAACGTGAAAAAAAAGATACGGCCGTTTATGTCGCAAAAAACGTACATTTCGACAATCTCAAGGGAATCAAAATGATAGGGTACCTACTTCCAGATGACCTAGAACTATGAAATTTGGCAAGTAATATCGTCACATACTACAAATACTTACAAAAATCTGAAAACTATACATTTGTGATATAATCATAAAAAATATAGTCCTTTTCAAACACATATCCCTAATAGGGATAAGTTCGCCTTTGTACATATTTAATTTGTTATCAATGTATTTATAACCAGTTGTTGTGTACAATAAAGCGTTTACATACATACATACATATTTGGAGAACTCGGTTGCGTTAAGTTTGCACCTCGTTTGTATGCGGCGCCATACATTTCAGTTGCAAAGTTAACTCAAGCAGGCCAATTCAGATGGGATAAGTGAAAGTTTGTACGGAACGCGAGGTGCGCGAGTCAGACTTGCACTTGGCCGGTTTTTAATCATTAAGGAGTTTACATCATTAAAATGAGCATGTCAGCTCCAGTAGGCCTACAAAACATAAATCAACTTAAAAATACATAAAACCGAATAAATAAAAACAATATGAAGAAGAAAATTAGTACTTATTCATAAAAAATACTGTAAATATAAAAAAAATACTAAACGAAACTGAACATAATATTAAGAATTTGATATTATTTTATTAACATCAATAAAATTATTCACGGCTGGACATGAACTCCCAAAAGAACTTCATTTTTGTCGGTATTTTAAATTATTATTCATTATACTGTTGCCACGTGGTAGCCACCACTTCTCTGTCTATCAGTTAGGGAAAGATTGGCACCATTCGTACACTTTTTACATTCCGGTTTTTGTAATTTTTATTTTTAAAGATAGATTCGTCCATCGGCCTCTATAAAACAGCAATTATAATATCAAAAATAGTTAAAATGGTCTTTAAAAACAAGTCAATACCCGCCAATCCCATTGGCGGATATTTCCGATTCAATTCTTTGGCATAATCATATGACAGCTTTCTGACTTTTGAGCCCGCAATGCATTTTCGAAAATTTTCAATATATTCGATCAATTGTGACTCTATTTCGTTAGAAAACTCTTTTTCGTATAATTCCGAACAATTTTTGCTAATTTTCTGAAATAAAAAGAAACATGTTAATAGGAGGTACATGCATGACGTATATGAATGTGCCCCAGGTGTAGGCGTACGAACCTGCCCCGAAGGTCAAAAATAAAATATTGGTAACTACACAAAATTCATGAAGAGAAATACACAAAATATGTACTTTATCATGGAAATGATAGTATTTACTTACTGTTGATCAACAAAGTTTTCAGATTTACCGCTTCATTTAAGCACGATACATCCGAAAACATCGACGATAAATTTATTTAAAGGGTGCGTAAACAAATAACGCCCTCTCGTGTCGCTCTTGGTAATCGCACTGACAGCTAACTTCGTGGTCCACCGGGCGCCGTCAGCGCCTACCCACACACACAAACCCGTAATAAATATATTGTCCTGATAAGCTGTAATAGTGACTGTATGAAGCTGCCCCGTGTACGAATGGTGCCAATCTTCCCCTATACAAGCCATGCATAATAATGAAAAGTAAATGTGAGCTCCTCGTGGTGAATCAACAAGCTTGGTCTTTCAAGCAACATAAATTAAGTGACACTTACTAACCAATAAACATAATTTTAGAACAATATATGAAAAGATGCTATAATTTTATATTTATTTTAAAATAACCTAAAAACCGATCACTCTACTACTATGAAAGTTTGCGTTTCTCTTAAAAGTATCATACTTTTCCAGCATTTTGACTTCTCAGAAACGTAGCTGATTTCTTTTTTCAGGAAACTAGCGTATTGTGAGGGAACGAAGATCAGGGAGTAGTCCTGCAGCGCAACAGACGTGTGTGGGCTGTCTGATTGTGGAGTGAGTGTGATAGAGATTACCTGAGCAAGACCGAGATCGGGCAGCCATTCCGCGGCGACCCAGGCGTGTGTGAGCTGTCCGATGGTGGGATGGCGGACCAGATCCGGCCGGCGCCGCTCTTCGATGGCCAGCCTCAGCTTCTTACGGTGCATCGGCTGCGTCACGCCCAACCCTGCCTCGAGGTCCGTGTCCGTCAACTCTAGCAGAACCTGCCCATTCAAAGCACGGATCTAGAACCAACCAGAACACAATATTTGACGCTACTATTGCGTCAATCGAATGGTGGGTAGGTTTGGAAATTTTCAAATGAAATTATGAAAGTTAATGGTATAAATAAGAAAAGTAAAAAGGTAATCAATTATGCAAGACAATTAAACGTATTTAATCATTTGGTTTTTGAATAACTCAATATACTACACACTATGAATGAAGAACAGCGTTAATAAATATATCGCAACATTTCAAATTGAGATGCCTGATTCAAGTTGAACAGAGTTATTTTGGTGGATGAAATATAAACGTCGAATATAAAGCACATTTACACAGAAGCAGAGTACATCACGGCGTATTTTGAATAAGTAAATATTATGAATTTCATGTTCCAATTTTTGGAGAACTGATTACCATATAAATCCAATAATTCAACAACATTTTGAATAATGAGTGGATATGGGATAACGCAAAAAGGAACATCGGTTATGTTTGTCATATTCAAAAGCATGCGGCCCAGTATTTTTCCGCAAAATCCGATAACGATGATTGTAGACGAGGATTGCAAAAACGAAATAATAATGGCCCTTTTACCGGCAAACTGTTTTCTATTTGATTTTACATTTGCTGCATGAAACCTTAACTAATGCAACTAATGGTCTCGTGAATGCTTTTAGTTGTTCGTCTTGCTTTTCTTTTTGTATTTATAATACTAATATGAATAATAACTAAGTAGACACCTGCCTTGTGTGATAGGTAAAATTGCTCTTAAATAAATAATGACGTGATCGAGCTCGCCTTGCTCTATTGAACTTTAAACTCGGGCTCTTTGTTCAGACCGTATAATTAAAATAATTAACATAACATTGAGCTCCATGTTTAAATAACATCAAACTACTCATCAGAACGATATTTAATTATAGCCGAAATTGTAGTGAAAATCACAGAAATCAATCAACTAAAATGACAGTTCAAAAATGCACGATCAACACATCCATCACTTTAAATCCAATGCAAATTTACACGTAATAGATTTGCTAACATGCATTTTCTATATTAAGTATGACATCTATGTGACTGCATATGAATCGCATGATAAAATGATTGAACGTTCAAAGCGAGTTTCTCGATAAAGTGATGTCATAACCGGCGTTCAATATAGACTTGACGATATTATGACATTTCAGTGAATGAGAATCCAATGCTGCGGTATGGAAGCGATGAAGCGTCAGGAGTGCAGTACTCAGTACATCATATCTCTCATCAGTTTGAATCGATGACATGTATTTGTGTGAAGTTAACTGAGCAAGCAGCTCGATATACTCTGACGAATGCACTGCCCAATGAACACATATAGGTGACGGCGAAATTGTATGTGAATTATAAATCAACTAAATTACACGGGAAAATACAAATTGGAATGTAACATGATAGAAACATTATTTAATTTCTTTTAAATAAACCTTGTTTGGAGCAGCGAGATTCGCTATGGCTGTCATACACTCAAGAGCAAAAAAAGAAGCCTAAAGGTGAAGCCAGTCGAGCTTAATTTCAGTCGCGTAATTTCGGTCGCGCCATACATCATGTCACGTGATCACGTGTGGCGCGACCGAAATTACGCGAATTTATGCAAATTATGCAAATTTATTACAACTCATTTTTTAATCAATCTTATTTTTTTTAGGAATTTTCTAAAACATGGCTTTTGGTGTGGCCATAAAACAAACTCTAAACAATAAAAAAAAAAACTAAATTAGTAACGGATTACTTATTATAATAGGTGGTTACAAGTCATGCTCCGCCAGTTGTTATGGTTACCTTTCCACTCTTGACGTTGTCGGCGACGGCGGCGGCGTACTGCGGCATGCCCAGGGCCAGCTCCAACCAGGCTATGATGGCAGGGGCTCTCCATCGAGAGAGGGGTAAAGACGCCGCCTCCCGGAGCGCCGCTTCGCTGCCAAGTGGTGACCATGCGCGAGCACCCGTACCAGCGTATACTGGTTCTATGACATACAAGTACTTATTTAAAGTTTTAGTTTTTTTTTTTGATGATTTGCGTCTGGAGACACAGTTTGTATGGGTTATAGGAGGTGCTATTGAGAAGGACACAAAGGTGAAGGAGTTAGGGCAAGAAAGGACAAGCGATTTTTGGTTAAGATAATTACGATAAATTTCCACAAGCGTTTCAACCATTTCACGGTTTTCACGCTTTGACCACGCACTTCACCTAGTAGGTACGCGTGGCTTTTTATAATATATTTTTTTGTTATATACAAGGTTTAAATTTTTCATTGTGCTTTGATCTTTGTATGTTTGAACTTTGTAAAATTGTGGTGTGTACATTAGAAATAATAAGAAGTCATGTTTCATAAATGTAGGTGTGCGGAATTCAGCTTTATTATAAAGACTACGTTTTGAAAGAACTATAGTATTTGCTTACTAAAACACCGCATGACAAATCACTGCAACAGTCAGCAATACTAACTGATATATTTTTAGATGTAGCCTGCAAATAAAACATTTCAAATATTGCGTTGCGAGCCAGTGGACGATGTTTTCGACGTGGAGTTTGGTTTTAATTTATTTCAGTATTTAGTTTGCTATATTGCAGTAGGTACCATGTTAGGGAATAGTGTACATAAAGAATGGCTACAAAAATACCCGTTGTAACAGCATAACGCACTGAATCTGAATACATTTCAAAATAAATAAATTAAGAATATATCCCGCTCTATAAAAGTTTTAGTTTTTGAGTGTGTATATTTGTGACTTCTTCAAGCCGTAACCGGGTAGATGGATTTGCATGAAGCTTGGAACAGAGATATTTTATGCTCTAACTTAACACAATAAATTTAAATGTTATATTATATCTTAATATTATAATATAAGTATAAAGTATAAAGTTACTATAATGTGAAATAACTTGTAGCAAGTAATATATGTCGGAGACGGTCATGAGTATGGATGCTCAACGAAACCAGCGCGTCATTGGAAGGCGACAGTGGCGCCCCCTTGAACCTGTTTTGGCGCGCTAGACAGAGTCTTGGTGGTTAACTCAGCGAACGCCCACCACACTTCACTTTGGGTCACCGTCGAGGGCACTACTGCCTTGGAACTGTCCCGTTTCGTTGTGCTATACCAAGTTTAGAATCAGTGAAACGTTATAACTCAACAATACAGTGTTAATTTAATAAAGACTGTCGTGAGACTTTGATAACCTAGCTTACAGACCTCTGTGCCAGGAACTGTTATTTTGTGCTTCATTGTATAAGGAATAAATCAAGTTAATTGCATCCGTAGTGTTTCATCTTACTCACAACTACCTCCTCGTCCACAACTATGTCGAATAGCTCAACTAATGTGCCACACACCGCAGCCGGCCATTCCAACCCTGTCCCCGACATATATATAACTTAATTTAAATTAGTTATAATTATTACTAACTATTTAGTGTTACTTACTGTTAGTAATACAGATAATAAGGCCCACTTGCACCACGCTGGGTTAGCAAAATTAACTCTGAGTTAAATGCTACTCTAGGGTTAAGTAATTAGTACGTCTTGCACCACCGAGAGTTAGAAGTAAACCTTGAGTTAAAAATTTAATTTTTTAACCCGCCGAAGTGTGAGGGTTAAAGTCATTAACCCTGGGTTAGTAGTGTCAAACAAGTATCAAAATTGACTTGACGTATAGCTTAGGTTATGTTATGTTGTTATGTTTTGTCCAGGATAATTGAATAGAATGTTGTCTGATGATGATTTATTTATTGAAAAACAGGTTACATAACATTACAGTTTACACCAATGCGTCATGAACCGAACAATGTTTATTTTGACGGCGAAACGGCGTGGCCCCTTTGTTCCGACATCTCGGGTGTTGGATTTGGTAGGTTGCCCCGGAACCGACGAAACACGACACCTTTCGGCCAGAAATCAACACACGCGATAGTCTCCTGGAGCGGCCGCGGCACGCGCACTACAAACGAGCTGAAGTGCACGTAGTGGCGCGAATGCAACTGGAACACCCATAGCGAGTAGCCGCTTTTCTTGCGAACATACTGCGTCACTTCTTCAGCGGTGGCAGTGTGATTCAGGCGCGACACGTACAGCGCCTTGCTCGGTGTGGAGACCCGCAGACCACAACCAACCGGTTCTGCAGTACCACACTGACTCTTGCGTGTCTTACACTTTCTTGACACCGTTGTGAAACCCATGATGAAGAGATCATCAAATACATTAGTTCGGACTTTTACAATAGAAAAATTGCAGAAAAGGATTATTTTTACTCGCAAAGAGACAATGCTTTTTCGACTGGTTTTTTGTTTTCAAGTTTATGCTTAAACTTCGCTACTAAATCACAAAGCAGTAAATCTGTCGCTATTTGTAAAATTTGGGGCACGTAAACGAGATTTATTTTCCATTTTTAGCAGTTTAAAACAAAATAATAAAATATAGAAAGCAGACATAACTCGCGCAAAAACAATAATGACGCCTGACTGACATTTAATACAGATATATAATACGCTAAAAAACGAAATGTCATTCCAAATCTGAAATAGTGGAATAGACTTATGCAAAGTACTGTAGAGTGACAGAGAGCACAACACTTAAATCATTCATCATTTATTCTATCACATTTGGTCGTATATGAATAGAGCGAATGAATGTTACATTAACCTCGGGTTAGTTAACTCGGACTTCGTTTCTATTGGTGCAACTAAAAGTATAAGTTAAAAATTTAACATTTAAACCCTGAGTTAGTAAACCCTGAGTTATATATTTAACTCGAAGTTTTGGCGCAAGTGGGCCTAAAGTCTTTTAGGCCCACTTGCACCACGCTGAGTTAGCAAAATTAACTCTTGAGTTAAATGCTACTCTAGGGTTAAGTACTTAGTACGTCTTGCACCACCGAGAGTTAGAAGTAAACCTTGAGTTAAAAATTTAATTTTTTAACCCGCCGAAGTGTGAGGGTTAAAGTCATTAACCCTGGGTTAGTAGTGTCAAACAAGTATCAAAATTGACTTGACGTATAGCTTAGGTTATGTTATGTTGTTATGTTTTGTCCAGGATAATTGAATAGAATGTTGTCTGATGATGATTTATTTATTGAAAAACAGGTTACATAACATTACAGTTTACACCAATGCGTCATGAACCGAACAATGTTTATTTTGACGGCGAAACGGCGTGGCCCCGTTGTTCCGATATCTCGGGTGTTGGATTTGGTAGGTTGCCCCGGAACCGACGAAACACGACACCTTTCGGCCAGAAATCGGCACACGCGATGTTCTCCTGGAGCGGCCGCGGCACGCGCACTACAAACGAGCTGAAGTGCACGTAGTGGCGCGAATGCAACTGGAACACTCTCAGCAAGTAGCCGGTTTTCTAGCGAACATACGTTACTTCTTCAGCGATGGCAGTGTGATGAAGGCGCGACACGTACAGCGCCTTGCTCGGTGTGGAGACCCGCAGACCACAACCAACCGGTTCTGCAGTACCATCACACTGACTCTTGCGTGTCTTACGCTTTCTTGACACCGTTGTGAAACCCATGATGAAGAGATCATCAAATACATTAGTTCGGACTTTTACAATAGAAAAATTGCAGAAAAGGATCATTTTTACTCGCAAAGAGACAATGCTTTTTCGACTGGTTTTTTGTTTTCAAGTTTATGCTTAAACTTCGCTACTAAATCACAAAGCAGTAATCTGTCGCTATTTGTAAAATTTGGGGCACGTAAACGAGATTTGTTTTCCATTTTTAGCAGTTTAAAACAAAATAAAATAATTTACAAAGCAGACACAACTCAAGCAAAAACAAT
The DNA here is from genome assembly GCA_932273695.1 of Apotomis betuletana. Classification (NCBI taxonomy): domain Eukaryota; kingdom Metazoa; phylum Arthropoda; class Insecta; order Lepidoptera; family Tortricidae; genus Apotomis; species Apotomis betuletana. The sequence goes on along the minus strand of OW026309.1, from coordinate 9,821,423 downwards.
AATGACGCCTGACTGACATTTAATACAGATATATAAGACGTTAAAAAACTAAATGTCATTCCAAATCTGAAATAGTGGAATAGACTTATGCAAAGTACTGTAGAGTGACAGAGAGCACAACACTTAAATCATTCATCATTTATTCTATCACATTTCGTCGGATATGAATAGAGCGAATGAATGTAACATTAACCTAGGGTTAGTTAACTCTGACTCAATTTCTATTGGTGCAACGAAAAGTATGAGTTTAAAATTTAACATTTTATCCCTGAGTTAGTAAACCCTGAGTTATATATTTAACTCGAAGTTTTGGTGCAAGTGGGCCTAAAACTGTAAATAAATAAAATAATGTAAAAGTATAATTATTGTTGAAGATCAAACAAAACAAAATAAAAATAAAATAATACACATTAGGTTACTATTTGTCACAGAAAATGATGATTCCCGTAGAATAGTGTATTACGTATTAATTGGTATTAATTCGAGCGAAACCACGATCAAAAGTAAGTAATTGATTAAAAAATTGGGCAAGTGCGAGTCCGACTCGCGCATGAAGGGTTCCGTACCTATATACACGATGATTTTTAATCGCTGATCAGGAGTAGAACAATATTCATATCCAGCTAAAATTAAACTTAATAGGCGAAGACTCGCGCAATTACCTCACTGTTTAATGAATTAAAAGTTAAAACATAATTAAAACTAATAACCACTAGATACATGGTCATCCTACATAAATGATTGAAGTACGATACCTACGTCAAGTGTCATCGCTTTGGCGAGAAATTTTACGAAATTTGCTACGACTTTGACATGACAATGACAAGTTATTACTCATAAATTGTCATTGCCATTAAATTATTAAAGAGGTTGTAAGCTTACAGATACAGATTAGTAGGGTGACAAAGAATTTATGAAAAAATTGGTTTCAAAATAAAAAAAAACATAGAGAAATAAAAGTTTTTTTTCATGTAATTACGACTTCAACGTGACCGCCATCAATTACTGAGTTAGGAAAGTTGGTACCTGATCACCGATTAAAAATCATCGTGTATATACCTACATAATCTATAACAAGTTTGTTGTATGGGAGCCCCCCTTAAATATTTATTTTATTTGCATTTTAGTATTTGCTGTTATAGCGGCAATAGAAATACATCATCTGTGAAAATTTCAACTGTCTAGCTATCACCGTTCTGGAGTTACAGCCTGGTGACAGATGGACGGACGGACGGACGGACGGACAGCGAAGTATCAGTAATAGGGTCCCGTTTTTACCCTTTGGGTACGGAACCCTAAAAATAACCAGCTGTACTTATCTAATTTTATTACAGTTTTATAAGTTCGATGGAAGAATGCTTATAATGGGAGTAGAACTTTTCTGATTTAAAGTTAGATAAATGTCGGCTTGGGGTTCGCCCATCAACCAAATTGGTGCGATTACGGCGTCCTATCTATTCAACAAGTTAATAGGGCTTTGCTAGATTGGATAGAATTCTATATCACGTAATAGGTATCGGCGCGCGGTGTCAGTCTGCTGGTTTTAGAAGTTTGAAAGCTTTTTGGAATGGATTTGATAACTTGTTTTAAATCGTTTTTTTAGGATATAATAGGGTGATTATCTCAGCGAAAAAAAATTGCGGCGGAATCGATAACTATAGTGTGAAACAATTGTTTTAAAAGTTTTAATTTTTTTCTGAAAAGAAGACACAAATTATTATCTTAAGCCAAATCGCAAAGTATTATAAAAGTCATTTATGTTTCATAATTTTTTTTTTTGCGGTAAAATTATAATTTTGGTGCGGCGTCCAGTATTCGTTGTTCCTCATAAATGTCTTTGATAGAACCATATCATCAATGTTTTAAACTAAAATTGCATTTGTTTTTAATCTTTATTAGTTTAAGTATCTTATAAGGATATATAAATAAAGATTAATACATAAATATATACTCAAAATTGAGCACTAAAAGTTGTCCGGGTGAAATTGTCAATTTTGGTGGTAAATATTGAAAATGTGTTTATGCATGAACGAAACGCAACAAGACCAGAAAACGTGTGTTAACCTGTTCGTTTAGTTCCGCTCCGGCATGGAACGATGACACACATGTCGCACCTTGCTGGATCTGTCCACTCAGCACGTAAGTATATAATTTTGGTGGGGTACAAATACGTTTTGACACAATTTTTGTGGTAAATGTTTCTAGTGACTTAGCAATAATTGATTGTGTGTGAATTGTGTGTAAGACGTGTTAAAGGTTTCCTTTTTAAAATATAAAGTTAAATTGGAAGTAAATAATACGGATATTTTTTAAATATTTTTTTAATCACTTTTTCTAATTTAGGTGGATCAATTTTGGTGGTTTTGGTGGTAATTTCAAAGTCACCAAAATTGCTTGATGCCACCATAATTGTTAATTCTGTAATCTGTATCATCATTTCAGCCTATTGCAGTCCACTGCTGGACGTAAGCCTCCCCCAGGGTTCGCCACATGGCCCGATCTCCCGTTTTCGCCATCCACCAGCCACTTTTTTCAGGTCGTCGGTCCATCTGGCCGGAGGGCGTCCTACACTACGCTTGCCGAGTCGTGGTCTCCACTCGAGAACCCGTCTACTCCACCGATCATCGGTTCTGCGACAGATGTGACCAGCCCACTGCCACTTCAGTCTGCTACACTTCTGAACTACGTCAGTGACTTTGGTTTTTTGTCGGATAATCTCGTTCCGGACTTTGTCCCTTAACGAGATTCCGAGCATACCCCTTTCCATAGCTCGCTGTGTGACGTGTAGTCGGTGGGCTAGTTTCACTGTCAGGTTCCACGTCTCGGCTCCGTATGTCATGACCGGCAGGACGCACTGATTGAATACCTTGGTCTTCAGGCATTGTGGCAAGGGTGACTCGAAGATGAGACGCAGCTTTCCAAATGCTGCCCAGCCAAGTTGCACTCTTCTGGTGATTTCACTCTCAAAGTTGTCTCTACCCAGCTGTAACTTTTGTCCTAGGTAGACGTACTCCTGGACAACTTCAATGGCTACACCTTCAACGGAAACGGGCGGGGTAATCTGTATATAATTACACATTTGTAATCGCATTTCCAACACTTTTGACTCGGTGAATTTATTTGAAGTCATGTATAAACACAATACATCTAATATTACAAGCTGTCGGTGAGGGTAATCTTAGCTTAGATATGCTTATGCTGGTAGCGGATTCTATAGCTCCTATCCTTTCCTATATTACTATTGTTTTTTCCTCTAATAAATTTGGCATTACCATAGATCAATCTTTGCCATGGGCACCTCATATTTCTGAGATCAGTAAGAAACTTTTCGCGTCCCTTCATTCATTGAGGTTTCTGCAGAATTTCCTTCCTCTTCATACGAAGATCATGCTTGTCCGCTCTCTTTTGCTTTGGTCTCCGCAATTTTGATCACGTGTCTCAATACCGCGCTCAATTTAAATGGCTTCCGATCCGTCAGCGCAGACTTACATGTTCTTTGTTTTTTGTATAATGTCCTTTTCATTCCTTCTTCAGGACCTTACCATGCAGAGAAGTTCTTTTACAAGGCGGATGGTAGTGGCCATCGCCTGCGGTCAAGTGCGAATCTGGCTCTATCTATCCCACTGATCTCATGTTTACGATGTATCTTTTGCTGTGCGCGCCGTGAAATTATGAAATAAATTGCCTCCCGCCCTAAGGCAGACGTAGTCCGTAGCATCGTTCAAGGGGAAGTTCAAGAAATTGTGGCTGTCGAATGAATGATTATTTGATTAGGTTGCTGTTTTTGTTATAATTATGATTATATTTATGTTATATGTATTTATATAGATATTACGTAACATGTATTACTTTGACTGTTTGCCTATCTCTCTCTCATTTGGTTTTTGCATTTTCATTTGTACTATTCTAAAGTTATCGTATTTGTACATGTTGCGTGGTTTGTCTGCCATTTACTTGTGTTTAACACTCATTTACTCGAAGGTTAATTGGAAAAAAATCCCTTAAAGGGATAAGTTCACTTTGGTACATGCTTATTTTTTTGAAATGTATGTAGTTTTTACGATGGCTAATCGCAAGAAAAATCAATCAAGAGAAGAAGTCCTCGAAAAGAAAAAAATATACTGTTCTTACAAACGAGTTAGTGATTGTATTTTCATAGATATTTTGGTATAATTAAAATTATTAATTATACATATACTTTCTTTTCATTTACAGCAGGCAATTTCATTGACAAATGTTAATTTTTAGCACAAGTAACTAATTTTGGTGTAGATGTACAATTTTGGTGGCAGGCAAATTACTAAAATCATAATATCTTTAAAACTATTATGTATAACAAAGGGCCATTACTACACAATATTGGTTATGACTTTATTCGTATTATTGATATATAATTTTGACTCTAGCATCAAAAATAAAAAAAGCCACCAAAATTAGGTAAATTTCGAGCTTGTTGAAATTCACCCAATATCGTCTGTTTACAACCAAAACTCACTAAGTAACAAATACCTACCGTAAAACGCGGTTACTTTACAATGCAGGGGCTACTTTGGAAAAGTGTTTTTACGCCATATCCTTATTTTTTTACTATATGTGGCAATGCAATACCTACCTTCAAGAATGACCTAACCTTTTACTTCATTTGCTCAATCGCACTATGAATATTTGCGTTTTTATAACCATTTTAAATCTTTCAAAGTAACCCCAAATTTTGCTAAAGTAACCCCGTTTTACGGTACTTAAAACAAAGCTCGTATCTCAATGTCAATTTACTTACTAGATACGATGTTTCAAAGATAATTGACAGAAATATTAGTGAGTTTTGGTTGTCACCAGGTGATATTGATTATTAATGTACTCGTACCCTCGAACAGGGTTTCTCATTTGCATTCTGAACAACACCGTGACAATCAGTTTCTTTAAGAAACTAATTTTCTAGTTATTTTTTTGGAAAATGGAAATTAACGTAACGCGAAACGATAACAAAATGACTTCCTAACACAAAGTGACAACGTGACATGAGACATGACTCAAAAATTCCATGGGGAAAGACCCACAACTTATTTATTGTATTGAGTTGTTTTCGTGTAGGTTCCGTTGGCCGCCGGATGAAACCTTTGATGAAACTTTACGTAGGTATACTTCACCTAAATACTTGACTCTCACACCTCACACTAGTTCCATTACTCACCGCTGTCGGCAGCTCTGCCGGTTTTGGTGCGGTGGCGCAACCCCTTACCACCCACCAGACCATTTGACACAAGTTAGTTAATCGCCAGGGGTCGACAGTGCTTGACCACTTACCGCTCTCATGACCCCTGTTAGCTGCGCTACCAGACTTGGTGCGATGGCGCAAGCTCAACCCCTTACCACCCACCAGACCATTCGACACAAGTTACTTCGCCAGGGGTCGCCAGTGTTTGACCACTTACCGCTCTCATGCCCGCTGTTAGCTGCGCTACCAGACTTGGTGCAGTGGTGCAAGCTCAACGACTTACCACCCACCAGACCATTCGACACAAGTTAGTTCGCCAGGGGTCGACAGTGTTTGACCACTTACCGCTCTCATGCCCGCTGTTAGCTGCGCTACCAGACTTGGTGCGATGGCGCAAGCTCAACGCTTTACCACCCACCAGACCATTCAACACAAGTTAGTTCGCCAGGGGTCGACAGTGCTTGACCACTTACCGCTCTCATGCCCACTGTTAGCTGCGCTAGCGGACTTGGTGCGATGGCGCAAGCTCAACGCCTTACCACCCACCAGACCATTCGACACAAGTTAGTTCGCCAGGGGTCGACAGTGCTTGACCACTTACCGCTCTCATGTCCACTGTTAGCTGCGCTACCGGACTTGGTGCGGTGGCGTGAGCGCGCAAATACCCGCGAGATCGACCCCCACGCTGACCCGCGCCCACGCGCGCCCTTGCTGCCGCCCGAACGCGCACGCAGGCCTCCCACCAGCCCCGAGTCGCATTCACCAGGGCTCGACAGCTGCTCCACTGACCTAAGCGAATAATATAACAATTACTCAATAAAATCATACACAAGTACCTGTCGTTTATTTTACTTTATTCGCAATTCACAAAATATCATAGTGGATTAGGTGGTACTAAATGGATTTATTCACCAATTGCCAACAGAATGTCTTCAGTGACTTTAGGTGTATTAATCTTATGGTCAATAAGTAATTAAACTTCGTAGTAACCCGTCTTAATTCTTATTATTGCACCATCATCATCAAAGGCTTTACACCTTTATCAGATGATTATTTTATGCTGCGTTTTTGTGGCAGTGTTTAAGGCTTCAACATCCTCCGAGTCAACCAAGGTTCCAGATCTTTTAAAGATATCAGACCGTAGAATACCATATTGTTTATTCCTGGAACCCAAATCCACTATACATTACAGTATATTGGTCCTAAACCTTAGTAACAGAAAATTTATTAAAGATAATTATCCTTAATCAATAATTTTCTTCAAAATTCTTATCAGAATCATATTAAATAGGACCTCTTTTTTTCAAAAAAGTTATTGATTAAGGATATCTTTAATAATCTCTTTTTTTCAAAAAAGAGATCCTATTTAATATGATTCTGATAAGAATTTTGAAGAAAATTATTGATTAAGGATATCTTTAATAAATTTTCTGTTACTAAGGTTTAGGACCAATATATATACTGTAATGTATATTCCAGTTCAGATATCCTTAATTAATATTTTTTTTCTAAATACATATAACACTACGTCATACAAATTCTATGAAAGAAATAAGCGAATGTGAGTTATTAGATCTGCCGGCTCCGTATTGAAGTACCTCCTATTCATCGGCGATGGACGTGTTCTTGCTATGTACATATTAATCTAAACTGAACCGCAGCACAGCGCTCGCATAGTTTCAAACACGGCGTTCCGCACATTCCAGCAAACATGAGCTGGGATGTTTGATGTTCCAATCACCGTTTGAAACTTTAGTCGGATGCTAGTGGGTTCGTGTAACGTTGAATTTCAACTTATTTGTTTATTGTGGATAATAAAGAACACTGGACTAAATATTAACGAATAGCACGCAATTAAACGATAAGTTGGTTAAAAGAGGCATAGATAAAATAGTTAGGTATATGTAGACTGCTAGTTTTGTATTCAAAATAATCTCGGTTAGGTACTCATGGATCAAGATGGTACTACTTTGCAATACAGTGTACCCCGGTATTCAACGATGTAAATTGGAGTATATTGTTTTGCTAACTGTAACTTATTTATTATTTTTTTTGTAAATAATGAAGAATTCTACAGTGAAAAGCTTAACGGCAGACTAAATAAATCAGGACCTGCGTAACACATTACAGAAAACATGTGACCTAAGGTTAAGGTTAGTGTTTCAGGTCCAGGGACCACAGTTGCCCAAAATAAAATGAAATGAATGAAAAAAATAAAATGATTTCAATTAATTTACTGTCAGAAATTCATCATCCATTTCAGCCATAGGACGTCCACTGCTGGACACAAATCGCCTCAATAGATTTCCACATGGGCCGGATAGAAGCGACCCGCATCCAGCGAGTCCCCGCTACTCTAACCTTGCCACTAGGATGGTCACCCTCCTACACTGCGCTTGCCGGTACGTGGTCTCCATTCGAGCACCATTCTGCTCCAAAGGCCATAGGTTCTTCGAAATATGTGCCCTGCCTCGTCCATTGAACGTCAGCTTGCTTACTCGGTTTGCTATGTCGATGACCTTGGTTCGTGTTACCAACCATTACTGGGGTGGGCGCTACATATGGACATTCGACATGATCTTCGTCTTGTCCATGTTCACCAGAAATTTCATTGAATTATTTACACGGACTAAGTAGTCGTATTTAATGTAAATAATCCGGTTGAGGCATGTGGGATTCTCCCTGCCGGCACCCCGTTCAATTTATAATCGTGTCAGTTTTAATATCAAAGTGCGTGGGCATATTTTATGCACTCGCTCCATCATTGTCACTGACGTCAAGAATTCCGTTCATATAAAAAAAGAAGCGTAGGATTTGTTTTCCTTTTTTTACGCATGACTTGAAGTGTATCTGGGCTGGAAGTTGACAGTGAGTTGGACTTTTTGGGGGAGTACAAACTCACTAACGGGAATATCCGCGCTACAGGAGATATGTTTCCCTTTGAAAATGTGTGGGCATGGGACCTATTTGTAGAGGTCGCGGCGCCGTCATAGCGGTTTCTACGTCCCATACATTTAGTATGGCGTTTATTTAATACCTACACATTAATATTAGAGTCACTTCAGCGATGCCATATTGACTATCGGTACATTGAAGTGTTGAAGTGTTTGTATAGTAACGCCACCATGTCGGTCCGAGTTCAGGAGCAGAGCACAAAGGCCATTCCATTGAGAAGAGGCGTAAGACAGGGGGACGTTGTGTCCCCGAAACTGTTTACGGCCGTTATGGAAGACGCCTTCAAGCTCCTGGAATGGCAAGGACTTGGCATCAACATCAATGGCGAATACATCACTCACCTTCGGTTTGCCGACGACATCGTAGTCATGGCAAAGTCGATGGAGGAACTCAGCATGATGCTCGATGACCTCAATCGAGTTTCTCAACGGGTGGGCTTAAAAATGAACATGGACAAGACGAAACTCATGTCAAATGCCAAGGTTGTGCCCATCCCAGTCTCCGTTGAAAACTCGGTACTCGAAGTTATTGACTCATACATCTACCTAGGACAAGTGGTTCAATTAGGTAGGTCCAACTTCGAGAAAGAGGTCAACCGCCGAATCCAACTCGGCTGGGCAGCGTTCGGGAAACTACGCAATGTCTTTTCATCCGACATACCTCAGTGCCTCAAGACGAAAGTCTTCAACCAATGTGTGTTACCAGTGATGACTTACGGCACCGAAACGTGGTCTTTCACTATCGGCCTCATCTCAAAGCTCAAAGTCGCTCAACGAGCAATGGAGAGGGCTATGCTCGGGGTGTCTCTACGTAATCGAATCAGAAATGAGGAAATCCGTAGACGAACTAAAGTGACCGATATAGCTCACCGGATTAGCAAGTTGAAGTGGCAATGGGCAGGCCACATAGCACGCAGAGCAGATGGCCGATGGGGCCGTAAAGTGCTCGAGTGGAGACCTCGGACCAGCAAGCGCAGCGTAGGACGTCCACCTACAAGATGGACAGATGACCTTATAAAGGTCGCCGGAAGGCGCTGGATGCAGGTCGCTTCCAACCGGTATATATGGAAGTCCAAAGGGGAGGCCTATGTTCAGCAGTGGACGTCCTATGGCTGAGATGATGATGATGATGATGATGAATATTAGAGTAATTTGAAGCTGTATCTATAGCTCTATTGTGTTTAATAGATCAAAGCGAACATATGGGATAGAAATCTCAAAAAGGTGGTGATATCTATAAGAGGGATCGGAATCCCTAAAACTAGTCCTATTTTTGTTTTCTGTAGGTTCGCAATTCTTACTAACACTCCTCCTTGCTTCGCTCGTCGTCGTACTTAACACAGACATGAATCGCGTATTTCATATTTAGGATTTACCTATAAGTTGAATGTCAAACAAACATTAGGTCTTCCAATATTAGGATAAATAGAATCATTTGATATTATGGATTTTAACTTTTACGACAAAAGAGCGTTATGGCAAATAAACGATAGGTCAAAAGTGTTTAAGACAAAGATGTTAGGGCAAATGATTTTAGTACAAACGTTATAAAGGATTTCAAAGGAGACCCTTACAAGAGTGTAGAACTATTTTGTATTTTTTATTGTATTGGCAGATCATGTCATGATGACTACAATTTGCCTGATGGTAAGCAAAAGGGGGATCCCAACTTGCAATGGCAACGAAAAGAAACCTACGATGCACTGTCAGTTGACACTGCCATGCTAGGACGAGCTTCATCATGCTTCTTTTGAAGGGTCTCATGTTGTAGGAAGCATTGGCGGTTTGTCCTGCATTGTCCGACTTGTCCGTCCATGATTAGGGGTACCAACTCACAAATTCTTACCTTGACAGAGAGCCAGCATCGATGGATCGTGTGAAAGGAGACGCGCTGTTATGCGGTGACAAGGTTGGGCTGCAGTCGCGTGGCGTACTCACTAGACAATAAAACACAATAATTAAATTTGAATTTTGCACGACATATTAAACGATGAAGTCACAAAATATTCTTAGTTCTGATTCAGTTATTCTAGTAGTTAGCTTTTGATATTAATAGAAAGCAACAATAAAGGAAATACGAAGATACACGAATTAAAACACTGCAACTTTTTCAGTTAGTATTTATTGCTGTACTCAGATATTGTAGATATGTTCTAAGTCATGTTGTATAAACAATAAAAATATATTAAGTTTGTTTGTCAGGTCGTCAATCTTAACAACAAAGTAGTAACTTGATCTGGTTTGTCGTACAGGTAGATTGCGTAGTATGGGTATGGGAAAGACTTCATATTTTTCATTTGGTAAAACTGCATACTCTATAAAATCCTATACAGAATACGTACTTTTTAGTAAAAAAAGCAGCGAGGAAAGAGCCTACACAAAAAGTCTTATAAATAGCATGTGTTTACGCTAAATGACATGAGACTTTAAATTATGAGGTTCGTTGAGCACCGTAAGCATAATGTTGGCTATAAGATGAAGCCACTGTGAACTCCGCGAGACAAAGGGAAAGACGCCCCACAGATAAGGAAAAATGGCATGTTGCCTTTATCTTAATAAACATACGAATGTTTATTAAGCTGGCGTAGAAAAAAGGTGAGTGAGACGAAACACATTTAGGGAATAAATCGTGCCACCATTACCCACTTATCTGGGTTTGTCATCGCGCGCGGCTGAAGAGCGACTCCAATGTTCCAAATTTGAAATTCGCACCGTGCTATCTCTGTCGATCTCATGTCAAAAAATATTTGAATGAGTGAGACGGAACGATACGAAGTTTGAATTTCGAACATTGGAGCAACCGTCCTGTTTAAACGACTCAATCTCGTCGTTAAGTAAGGCTCGCAGTAATAAAACTGGTGTCTCGTAAGCGGAAATTTTTACCGCCCCACTTTATGCCTTTTGATAAGAAAACGACTCTGATAAATCTATAATAATTAAGCAAATACGACTTTAAATGCATAATTCATTTTCCATAAGGCAAAAGTAAATTTCAGCCTGTAATCATGTGGGTGATAATGAAAAATGTTATTTTACAAAAAGAAAATACATGGATTCGTATTTGCCTTTAATCTGCTACGTTTTATACAAAAACCTTTTTTTAATCTCCATCCCGAACCGATGAATTCTATATTTATCGGTTCTGAATTCTAAATATATCGACGGTATTAAATTTACAATTGTATTCTCTCAGAATACGTGCAACTCGAGTTCTAGGCTTCCGAGGTTTGACGCCCGGAGTGCCCGGTTCTAAAGGTTGGCATAGATAATTTTCCCCATTTCGGCAAGAAGTGAAGGGAACTTAGAAGGATTAGTTTGAGGTTTGAGAATCGAATAACATTTCCGCTACAGAAGTCTTCGTAGCGCTACGCACGTAGCACATTCAATGAATGTATTCATTTCTGACTAGTTGTGTCCCACGGTGCTACCCGCGTACGGGATAAAAAGTAGCCCATATGTTTATCCAGGGTATCACCTACATCCATACCAAATTTTAACAAAATTGGGCCAGTCGATAAAGCGTGAAGAAGTAACAGACACAAACAAACACACTCTCAAACTTTTGCCTTTTAATATTAGTATGATAACAATGATCTATTTCTATTTGATGTGTTGGCAACATTAACTACGGTTCATCATCATCATCATCATCATCTCAGCCATAGGACGTCCACTGCTGAACATAGGCCTCCCCTTTGGACTTCCATATATACCGGTTGGAAGAGACCTGCATCCAGCGCCTTCCGGCGACCTTTATAAGGTCATCTGTCCATCTTGTAGGTGGACGTCCTACGCTGCGCTTGCTGGTCCGAGGTCTCCACTCGAGCACTTTACGGCCCCATCGGCCATCTGCTCTGCGTGCTATGTGGCCTGCCCATTGCCACTTCAACTTGCTAATCCGGTGAGCTATATCGGTCACTTTAGTTCGACTACGGATTTCCTCATTTCTGATTCGATCACGTAGAGACACCCCGAGCATAGCCCTCTCCATTGCTAGTTGAGCGACTTTGAGCTTTGAGATGAGGCCGATAGTGAAAGACCACGTTTCGGTGCCGTAAGTCATCACTGGTAACACACATTGGTTGAAGACTTTCGTCTTGAGGCACTGAGGTATGTCGGACGAAAAGACATTGCGTAGTTTCCCGAACGCTGCCCAGCCGAGTTGGATTCGGCGGTTGACCTCTTTCTCGAAGTTGGACCTACCTAATTGGACCACTTGTCCTAGGTAGATGTATGAGTCAACAACTTCGAGTACCGAGTTTTCAACAGAGACTGGGATGGGCACAACCTTGGCATTTGACATGAGTTTCGTCTTGTCCATGTTCATTTTTAAGCCCACCCGTTGAGAAACTCGATTGAGGTCATCGAGCATCATGCTGAGTTCCTCCATCGACTTTGCCATGACTACGATGTCGTCGGCAAACCGAAGGTGAGTGATGTATTCGCCATTGATGTTGATGCCAAGTCCTTGCCATTCCAGGAGCTTGAAGGCGTCTTCCATAACGGCCGTAAACAGTTTCGGGGACACAACGTCCCCCTGTCTTACGCCTCTTCTCAATGGAATGGCCTTTGTGCTCTGCTCCTGAACTCGGACCGACATGGTGGCGTTACTATACAAACATTTCAACACTTCAATGTACCGATAGTCAATATGGCATCGCTGAAGTGACTCGAGCACCGCCCATGTTTCCACCGAATCGAAGGCTTTCTCATAGTCCACAAACGCTAAGCATAATGGCAAGTTATACTCTTCAGTCTTCTGTATAACTTGTCGCAGCGTATGTATGTGGTCTATGGTACTATAGCTTCTTCGGAAACCGGCTTGTTCGGGAGGCTGGAAGTCATCAAGTCTATGTTCGAGACGGTTCGCGATGACCCTTGAAAACAACTTATAAACATGGCTTAGAAGCGTGATGGGCCTGTAGTTCTTCAATAGGGTTTTATCACCTTTCTTGAAGAACAGTACCACCTCGCCTCTATTCCATGCTTCAGGCGTTTTGCCCTCGGACAAGACGGAATTAAAGAGCTTCTGGAGGACCTTAAGTACCGGTGTTCCACCCGCTCTCAGAAGCTCTGAGGTGATTCCGTCTTCGCCCGGCGCCTTGTTGTTCTTAAGGTGCTTCAGGGCCATCCTAATCTCGTACAGACTGATGTCCGGGATATCTTCGGTATAATGTCGGGACAGCTTGGCTCTTGGATCGCCTACCAAGCTGTCAACGGGCTTTGCGACTGAAGTGTATAACTGACCATAGAACCTCTCGATCTCGCCTAGAACCTCTGCTTTGGTCGACGCTATGCTGCCATCTTCCCGTTTCAGCTTGGTCAGCTGGCTTTGTCCAATAGACTTGTCCTTTGCGAACACTTTGGAGCCTTTGTTCTGCTCAATGGTCTCTTTAACACGGTTCGTATTAAAGAGCCGCAGATCATGTCGCAAGGACTTCGATATACGTCTATTAAGCTGCCTATATGACCTCGCGTCATCGGGAGACTGCAACTGTAGCGAGCGTCGTTCAGCCATGAGGTTTAAGGTTCGATCAGACAATTTCTGAGGTCTATCTTTACGGCGGGGTCTGAAAAACATAGACCCTACCGTGTGGACAGTTTCCACTAGCCCGTCGTTGATCTCGTCCACTGAGACAAAGTTCTCCAGACAAGCGAAGCGGTTGGAGAGCTCGAGTTGAAAGCTCTCGGGGTTTTGAATATGGGCCCGAGTAGGTCGGAGCGTAGACTTCATCAGACTGGACCTTTCCAGTTTAACATTGATATTCAGTGTGCCTCTTACGATTCGATGATCACTGCCGGTCTTTACCCTATTGATCACAGACACATCACTGAAAATCCGTTTCTTGTCGGTCATGATGAAGTCAATCTCGTTTCTCGTGGAACCATCGGGACTTATCCAGGTCCATTTCCTGTGAGGCGGCTTCTGGAAGAAAGAGTTCATCATGAAGAGTTCTTCTTTCTCCAGAAAGTCGGCCAGCCTCTGTCCCCTAGGGTTCCGTTGCCCGTATCCAAATTGCCCCACTCTCAACTCATCACCGCTGTTCTTGCCCAACTTTGCATTGAAGTCCCCCATAACAACAGTGAAGTAGGTTTTGGAAGTATGTATGGCCCTACTTACGTCCTCATACATAACCTCTACTTCCTCATCAGAATGTGACGAGGTCGGTGCGTATACCTGAATGACCTTCAACGAATATCTTTTGGATATTCTGAGTATTAGGTATGCCACCCTCCTCGACACACTGTCGATGGTAGTTATGTTGTTAACGAGGGACCTGTGAACGAGAAACCCGACACCGCCTTGGGACTGTTGGGTGCCCTCCCGGTAGTAGAGCAGGTTACCAGACTTGAGGGTTACGGTGTCCTCCCCCTCTCTACGGACTTCGCATAATCCTACAATGTCCCAGTGTAACCTGCTCAGTTCCTCTTCCAACTCGCAAATCTTTTCATCAGTCCTCATTGTGCGTATGTTGTGTGTTACCAGGGCCAGTCGTCGTGGGGATAGGTAGCCGGATTTCGTCCGGGGATTCTTAGCACCCCCTGCTCCGCCATTACCTTGGCCGCTACCCACGCCAGGGATAGCGGAGCTGCCGGAGACTGGGGGCCTGGTATTAATGTGACTTATCATTAAGGGGGGTTTTGCCATACGCGCCACGCTTGGCAGGCGGGTTGGCGCGCGCAGTTTTTTTTTTTTTTTTAAGGTCTCTGGAAGACGCTGCTTCCCATCTCCCGGTATATTATTATTCCCTTAGCAGGCTTCTACTGCAACCACGGGACGAAATGGTGGGGGACAATTCTAAGGCCGGTCACCCCACAGCAGACTAACTACGGTTAGGTTGTTAATAAATGTGATATCTATACGAATTCAGAAAAAAAATACTTATTATAATATCACCATAAGAAGGGAAAATAAAAACTTGCTGCGAACATAGCGCCGACGGCGCAGGTTCTGATAGTATAACAATGAGAAGGGTATAATAATGAGATAAAGTGGCGAAGACTGAATTTTATCTAAATGTATAATACTTCAAAGTAGATCATACTTACACTGATAAATATGATGAGCCGATGACACCAGCGACGCCGCATCCGTGTCGTAAGGGTCCAACAGCGGCGGGGCCCCCTCAGCAGTAGAATCCGACAAGTTGCCGCCGCACACCGACGTGGCGCCACCGTCGCTGCTGCCTGTCACTGAATAATCGCCTTCAAATTGCCTTTGACATACTCTGTCGCTCGACGGCCCATCGAAATCAATCGCAGCCTTTAATTGGCGCTGCCATTGATAAATCGAGGGCTGATTAGGTGTAACAAGTTGGGATTTTTATAAGGGGGAAAAATTAATTGTTTAGGATCGTTGATTGACGGGACTGCGCAAGTTTTGAAGATTTACTCTAATTTTAGATTTATTTACTGGGTAAAGTTAGAAGATTTTAACCGTAAATAGGATGCTAAATCGTAGAACAAGGTTGTTCTACACGTCTATATGTACTTCTTGGCCCTTGATGGGTAAATCATAGTTAATCTGCAAACATTGTACGCGCAAATAATTATGCAATGTACGCCTATATACATTTACATCGTGTATAATTTTGAAAATAAATGGGTCCTCAATAACTTGACGAACATCGAATAAGATTTACTTAACGTCCCCCTTTTAATGCCTAAAGATTACGTCTCTATTGTTTGAAAATGCTCCATTATTGTGACATCAGAAGCGGCGTGCCTGCGAAACTATTATTGCGCTCCCAAGAGACAAAATTTCGGCAAAGGATCACTCGTGAATAAATATCGTAATCCTTTGTCGCTTATCGCTGAGGGTTCCTTCTGTCCCGCTATTGTCCGCAGATTTTTGTGCTAATCCCTGCTCAGCGAGCTCTTAACGACTTAACTCGAGAGCACTTCTCAAATTTCAAGTTTCTCCGATTGTCGCTTTGACATTAAATTGAAATAATAAGGAGTTTTCAGCGAGTGAAATTGTACAAAAGGGTTGTAAAATGCCTTGTAATGTTTCACCTCTCACGCCGGAGTCAGCACTGCAGCTACCTCGGTCACCGATCAGCCCCGAAGGTCCGCCCAGCATCATAGGTGGCCCTATTCCAAGTGATGCCACGCTCTCACCTTCTGATAAACACCCAGCCGCTTGTAGCTGTCTTCTAGCCTATTAAAAAAAAAACTGCATAAAAACATCAATTTACATAATCCTTGCCCTACATTTGACAGGGTATTCGCCTCTCAATGATTTTAATCCCGTTTCATGCCGTAATAAATTTAAAGAAGATATTAAATTTAAATAAGTAGGCCACCACTTTCTACGCGCAGAGGAGCGTTAACATTTAATGATAGAGTTTTCATCAAAGGCCCGTGAAGAGCATAAATTACTTAAGATGTGTGTTAATACGATCTGCATTTCAAAGAAGACTGACTTTGGAAAAGTAGGTCAACAAAGTGAAGGACTTAATTTAACAAACTGGTAATTCTACGAACTTGCTGAAATGAATAAGTACTGAGTAGGACGCAAATTTACGCCCAACTACCTGGCAACCTAGTGAAAACTCATTACTTTATGTTCATAAAGTGAGATTTTAGTAGCCAAATTTAAGAGTACCGTGTAATGGATAACACTACAAGAGACCACTAAAACCCATTTCTCAAATAGTATTTCTATCCTCTTTAAAAAAAAAACATGGTTCCGAAGTAACGAGTACCTATTCGGATTAACATGCAAATAGCCATCGCAGCGCGACCGACACAGAAGCATGTTCAAGCAGTTGCGTTAGATTTTCTAGTCAATATAGATAGAAAGGACAGTTTTGAAATAGTAATTAACATCGCTCACGATGGATGGTCCGTAGTGCACAATTATCATAATATTCTGTCGATGCGATGCACGTTTATTTATTACACTTTGAGAAACAATTTCATCGGTCGTTCGCCAAATTTCTAGCTTCATATTCAAGAGGCTTGAAATTATGACAAAGTAGATTGATGGATGGGTTTGTCTCAGCGTCATAAATCTTGACTCGATGCTGTGATAAACAGACGAGAGAAGGCTTTGTTTTAAATCATTTCGATGTATTTCTGACACGTTAACTCGAGATTAAGTTAATGTGTTTTTTTATTATATGTGTACAAAATAAATGTGTGTCCTGTACCCGAGTAGTAACTACCAACCTAAATTCTCAAGTTTCGAATTTCGGTAAAGTTGTAAGTAGGTATTTTTTATCTATGTATGTAAGGTACAATGTACATACACTAATAAATTTTCCCTGATATATCTGAGCAGTCAGTTTTTCTAGCAATTTTCATAGTGGTGAAACCACAGAAAAAAATACAGTTTCTTATATGAAAACTATTGAACGCTATTTCCCCCCCTACAAGAAATGGTATTGTCGAAAAACACGAACGTTCCATAATGAACGGTTGCAGATGGAAATAGTAGGCCTCGCCTGTCAGAAAATACTTTAGCGACCTAACCCCATTATCGAGCGAGGTCACTCAACCAAGTGTCTTTATCTGCGTTGTAGCGCGGATACCGAATTTCGTCTAAAACATTTGTTGCTCCTACATTCTTTTATCTCCTTGTCTGTAGTAAGATACGATAAGATATTGAGTTTGACCGTCAGGGACTTTGGGATTGGATTGGATGCATCGATAGCTTCTGTCGTGGCATTGCTTAGAAGCGTTCTATTAGTTTAAGTATCTGATATTTGTTCACTCCCCTGGGTTCTTTGCCTCCGACTTCGAAACCTTTAAACTTAAAATCTACTTACTTAAAAAAGTAAATAGGTAAGTTGGTCATCGTATAATGTTGTGGTTTTATTTCCAGGTGCGAATTGAACTGCTTGTGCCAGTTTGTGGAAATTGTCTATTTTTATCGCTTGGATTGATAAATGGCAAACTAGTTTGCAGCACACCTAACGGACAGCAGAAACTGTAGTCACGTAGCACAAGATTCATGTATAGGTAATATAATATATGTTCATTGATTTTTTCTATGCAGATTGCGCTACCAGTGTCCAATGGCAGCCATTGACACGTTCACGGACACAAGACCATTTTGAAAATTGCATACTGCGGTACAGACGAAATTCATACAAAAATATTGTAACTGAAAATGTAAAAAGGCATTTGCCTTTATATAAAAACTATGAGAAATAGTTGGTGTGCTGTAGACGGACACACCCAGCATGCTCAAAAAATGCTTCATAACTCCACTTACTTCAAACAGTTGCTTCCTGGCATACCTGCATTTGTTTCGCGTGGTCAGCGCAGCTGAAGCAAACGTTCGGCTCGTTGCGAGGATACCCAAAGGAGCGCTGCTCGAAAGATTAACTCCACACACCTCAAACAGTTGCTCCCTGGCATGCCTGAGCTGCGTGTCCCTCGCGCTGAGCGCAGCAGCGAGCTGAAGCGAACGTTCGGCCTCGTCGCGAGCATGCCGAAGGAGCGCTGCTCGTTCGCGCTCGCGCTCCGCTCGCTCGGCCCCGAGCGCGGATGACGCTCCGCCGCGGGAACGCATCTTTAAACAATCAAACTTAATACTCGACATAATCGAATAAAAAAACGGTAAGTTGCATTGTAACACATTGTCAGACATTGTTACATACATCTGTACAATATCTTTAACAGAAAATATAATCAGTCTTTTATATGCGCTGCACGCAAAAAGTATTGGGCATATTTTTAAGGTATTTTACAGCTTACTACGGTACGGCGTATGTTTTCTCTTATTTTTACAGGAATTACGCGAAAGAAATTGTGAGCGTAAATCAATACACTTTACGAAAGCACACAGTACTTAACGGGATTAAAAGGGGTCGCAAACAAAACATTTGTTTTGTATCAAAATACAATACTCAATCATGGGTAGCAGATTTGATTTCGAAATTTCGCACGAGGCAGCAGTAATATTTAAAGCACGTCGCCACTCTAATTCTATTTTCTGACCAACGGACATATCACTCCACGGACTTTCTGTTACCGAATCTACTTACTGCCTTGTTTGTGTTCTGTGTATGTACACTGCACAACCTAAACATTTGCTGGAGTTAGACAGATTCCTAGTTTCAAGATATTAAGCTACTTACTTCACTTCAAAGGGTTTTAAATAGAATTTTAGCGTCGTCGTCGAAGTCGAAATGTGCACACAGTTGAGTTTCTATTTGTTATTAAGGTCAAATCTCCAGTAATCCAACGCAGTGACAGTGACACTTCAATTAAGTGCCTCTGTAAATACGAATCCGATGTCTCGTCGTCATCGTATAGTATAGGCCAGTGGAGAAGTGGTGTACGTATTCAATTTGTTTACCTATCTGAAACACTAATCTTTGTTTCCCATCTGTAACGTTTCGCCAAATTTTCATTTGTCTGAAAGCATTTTTTCCCAAAACTCTTTAATTGTTCAGGATAATTATAAAACAAACCTAACCTAACCTAAGCTCTATAAAACGATTTTGATAAAATCCTGAAAAAAATACGGGTATCAGGAAAACATTTTTTTTTTTTTTTAATGATAATTCGGCGAAACGTAACAGATGGGAAATAATGTTACGGAGTTGAGATAGTTCCATTTAATTTCCCCGCCCCTTCAGCCTCTATTTTGACTAACGAGAGGTATATACAATTTCAAAATTAATGTTTTACGTCAATTTATGAATTAACAAGTGAAAAGTAAAATTTTAATATTTCTCAATTGAAACTTGCAAATTTCACGGAAACAAAATGTGGTTTTAATTATGCTCCCGAACTCGCAGTAACCTCCCGCTCTGTTTAAATTATTATGATGCTTGTTTAAACCGGTCGCGCTGTATATTCTCTGGAATACTTTGCTCATTAAAATTCGTATAGTGCTATTGCTTGCCAGGATATTCAAATAGTCTAAAATATTATAATTTGAGGAATTCACTATGAGGAATGGTTTCGCCATAAATACTTCTAACGAAGCTAAAGTTCTCATGTGAATTCAAACTATTCTTGGAATGAGGTAGCAGAACTAAGAGGATTTTGAGTAGTAAGTATATGTAAATAACTAGTTACCAGTATTGTTTCTATATTCGGTCGAATTTTTCCAGTAACGTTGATTGTATCTTATTCATACGTAAAATTATATAAAATAATCTTTATTAACTGTTACAATAGAAAATAATTTATGCAGTAGGTACCTATGGGCTATGGGTATAAGTAATCTAGGTTAAGTTAAATATAAACTGTAAGAAGTTAAGCCTAATGGAACAAAACACAATCATTTTAATTACCTACCTTAAAACTACCCAACTATAGTCCAGTCCACACAACTATGGTCTAATTTTATCCAAAAATTACTCGTTAATATATGACAATTATAACGAATAAACTCTAAAGTGAACAACATAGTTAAACAAACTTAAATAAAACTAAACGTATAAAATCACTGATAGACTCGTTTATTTTTATCAAAATCCATAGATTTTGATAAAAATAAACGAGTTTTGTTTTGGACCATGGTTGGATGATTGGACTATAGTTGGGTAGTTTTACGATATTAGTACTGTAAAATTTTGTAAATGTAACTTAGCCAATTCTTCCCCTTAGTCCTTCCGATACGAAGGAACACATTACAGCAACTAAAAGCCAATATGCAACCTAAAGAGTAAACAGGGTGTGAATGTTTACCTGCTCATAATTTCTAATAAAGTCTCGCAGTTCCTTCTCCTTGTCCTCGAGGGTGGCGTACAGTTGCTTCATTTGGTTGAGCAAGTCAAACTTTTCCGCTTTCAATCTTTTTTTATCCGCCTTCAATGCTGCAAAAGAAAATGCTTATTTATACCGTTCCTAGAAAAATGTCAAGGGACTGGTTTTATATTTACCTACACATTATTTATTAGAAAATTCTTTGAATTGGTCACGAAATAAAAGTGATCGTAGAAGCACTGGAATTATATTTCACGAGACCGGGTAAAGGAGTATAATAAGGATCATAGTGGGTTTATAGACGAGATTCCGGCCCTCTAGTGCACGATAAACCGCCGGTGACACTCTGAACGCGCTCGCTGCAGCCGCCTGTGGGCTGGCTCGTTCAGTGTCTACACCCATTCCCCCGGCTCGGACAAAATATGTACATATCAAACGTTTCGCTACGAGAATAGAAGTGATCCAGAACTATTTTTATATGCTTTGTGGACCGTCTCTCAGCACTGCAACGACAGAAAATATTGGCGCAATTCTCTATTTGCTGTCACTTTGAAAGGGATTCGCGCACAATTTCCCATGTATTTATTCGAATTGTTCCATTTAGATTGTCTACTAACGGGAATTTCATTTTAAAATTCATTTTCCTGTGTGCTGTTGAGCATGTCGTCAATTAAGCTGTATTCGGAAATAGCCGTAGGGCAGGGAATTGGCTCAAACGATTAGCGCAGTTTATTGGCTCAGCTGAGCCTAAGCGGCCTTTGATCGGTGCTCCATTGGGCGTACCTGACAGTGAGGCGTGCATTTGCGATCCCTGTGTTTACCCTTATGTACAAATTATACATTACTCTACTAAGTACAACCAATCGAATTATATACGTAACTAGATAATTAAGATGAAAGCCGACTGTTAGTTTAGACAGATCACGATGCGTTACTAGGTAGGTATAGTTAAATGTTTAGAGAACGTGGTATAATGTACTGAGTAGGTACAGACAAATCTACATCTTAAATAACGTAAACATCATTTTGTATCCTTAACTTCAATAAGCAACAGAAAGAATTCATTACGAATAAAGCAAAAGAGTTGGTTTGCCAGGGCCAAATTTGTTCTCTTTGAAGTGAATATCTTAGATGTAGGTAAATTTATTTCTTTAAAAAGTGGATTTCGAGGAAAAAGTACGCTTGAGTGGAAAAGTAGGGAACAGTTGCGACGGTGCCGAGTTTGATTTTCGTCAGTGTAATGGCTTTAGTGGTATGTCAGTGGAAGTTACCGTGGAGCACACATAACGCGACTACGTGACCGGTTTCCCGATGCCCCGCCACGCGCTCTAAGCCACTTCGCGAATTATTATGTAGTTTATCAAACGACTCGCCTGCCTTAGGTGCGTCGTGAGCGGCACTCAACAAATTGCCTGCTTAGAGACTTTGATCGCTTCGTTTTTGTTTGGAACAGATATGGATGTGTGGCTATGCGCCCTAAATCAGAATCGCAAGCATCTACTGTGTCATCTCCTTCTCCGTTTGAGCCGATTCCAAAAACGAAACTTTGGGTTTCGTACCTCAATCAACTAACAAAACAACTTTAAAAAACATTTAAACTATCACTTTGTTGTCGGTTTGTCAATCATCTCTTCTCAAAAACGCGTGGAGGTCTCAAGCTGAAATTAATATCAAATACTCAGGTCTGCTACCCCTTGGAGCTTGAAAACAAAACTAACTTCTAAGTTAACGCAATCAATTCGTATGTCCCTTTATGCTGCATTTCTTCCTTCCTTAGAATCATGAAATCTGGCATGAAGCAACATCATGTAGTATACTACTCAATAAATTCCGAACACCGTTTTGTAGTTACATTGCAATAAATATATATTTTAGGGATTACAAACTTATTTACAATTCATAAACTAACTGCGACCTATGTCGATGTATGGGGACAAACGTTTTGCAACGCCTGAGTTGAGTGTCTCTTAGTGCAATTTATAATTTTGTTAGAGCAATATTCGGTGCTTTCATCGTTTGTATGGAACCCTCGGTGCGCGAGTCCGACTCTTTTAATGTTATGTATAAACCCACTAACGCTGGTAAGATTCTAATACTGCACCATTAAGTCAGCCAATTGACAGTTTCGAGCACTGTATCTTCTAGATCTTGAATAACAGCCGTAAAATACAATACGACACATTGACATAGCTTACACTGTATGTGACATCACAAAGGAACTTGATAGTTTTCCTTCATTACTACAAAATAACAAAGTTGTCTATGGCAAGTTTGTAAATTTAATCAAACATAAGCGTTAATTCGTAACTTTTCCAGCTATAAAAGTGAAAGCAACTTTTTTCTTGTCATGTAATACCTACGTTGTTTCTACACGTTACCAGTAATTAATGTTGTTGTCGTCGTAAGTATTGTTGTCGTTCTTTATTCTTAATGGGATGTTTTGTAACAATTTACTTTTATTGTTACCTTCAACCTGCACGATATGACTAATTGAATTATAATATGACTTCAAAGGTACGCGTATTTAGCTTATTGCTTGATTTAAGGTTCAAACATTATTAAGCGTTCAAGGTTCTGAGGTAACCCTCAAAACTACACACCATTTTCATCGTTCTAGGATAATTAGACACAACCAACTTCTATGGACAAAGGTGTGTTTTCCGATAGTTGCAACGTGAAACAAATTCACGGACGCTTAGCCCACGAGCACTGTCAAGCGCTATTAGGTCGGGCCTGGCGTCGCCTCACTCGCCCGTTTACGCCAATAGGGAACTTGGAAGGCATAGTTCTTTTAGTTATACCAGTGCATTAACGCTAAATTAACTAAAGTAAAGAATATATCGATACCGTAGAGCACAAACGTACTAACTATTCGGAAAAAGTTGTTGCAATTAGGATGTTAGTGCACAACTCTATTTGGTTTAAGTTTCAGTGGCAAAATAATTAGTACAAGTGTGAACCAAAGTATCGATATTACTACAGTTGATTTAGCGTTTATAAACACACAAAAACGTAAACATGTGTGACCGGTGTATAATTAAACGCAGTATTTTAATAGGAATTATATTGTACAATCCATGGTTTTCCATACACTACACTTAGTAGCCCATGAGCACAATTTTTACGCCACAACTCTGCGACTTTTCCTACTTTGACTCCCATTTTTGAAGCTCTTAGTGAACTAATCACATTCGTCAATATGAGACATATGATTCGTATGAAAATCGAATTTTAATTGGTACAATGTATTTTTCTGTTCCCAGTTTATAATACTCTAACACAGCGTTGAAGCCCAATTTCCTATTAATTTGCCTTTGTTCCTGGCACCCGAACAAATTACGGGCAAAATTCGTTTACCACTCGATTAGCGCGATTGTACAACAAATATTTCGTGGGTTCAGATTCATTTCTTCTGATGAAACAGGTCATTAGTATGCCTTTGTAAAACGGTGGGTACCTAACAATTATTTGGGCAGTATTTTTATTCCTTACTTTCAAAACCAATGATTAACGTTCGAGAACATACCGACCATAAGACAAGAGAAGACCATAAGCAAGATCCATACTAATCCATACTAATATTATAAAAGCGAAAGTGTGTCTGTCTGTCTGTTACCTCTTCACGCTTAAACCGCTGAACTGACTTAGATGAAATTTGGTATGGAGATAGTTTTAGACCCGGGAAAGGACATAGGATACTTTTCATCCTGAATAAATTTTGTGTTCCCGTGGTATGAGCGGGTAACACCGCGGGGCACAGCTAGTATTATAAATGCGAAAGTGTGTCTGTCTGTCAGTTACCTCTTCACGCTTAAACCGCTGAATCGACTTTGATGAAATTTTGCATGGAGATAGTTTAAGATCCGAAGAAGGACATAGGATAGTTTTCATCCTGGAAATTATCCCTAAAAAGATTGAAAAGTGAGTAAGTAATTCATGACGACATTGATGACCCTGTAGGAAATGTAATGATTAGACCAAAAGCACAATTGCTCTTACATTTGCTTAGGCGCTTTTAATAATCCCTTTTATTAATTAAGGTGATTAGGTGGATATCTATCGTGTTGTACGAGGTTGCTTCCATGCTTCCAAGTTCCACGCGGACGTAGTCGCGGGCAAAAGCTAGTAAGACCATAAGTCTTTATCCATAAATGAACGAAGTCTTAATATCGAAAAGTTTGCATCTCGAGAAAATTAATTAAAAAAATAATAACTCCCGTTTTTATTGTGAAAATGTACGATAATCGTTTCAAGTCTAGATCAATATTTTTCAAATATATTTTCAGCTAACTCACAGGTCACAGCTTCTCTGGCCAGCAGGAGTTCCTTCTCCATTACTTGAGGGTCGAGAGGTGCAGTCTCAGCGTCGCCTTCTGTTTTGGCTCTCTCCAGTAAGGCCGTGCCTGCCTCGCCTCGTTCTGCTGCCGCAACCAGCAGTCGACGAACCCGGGTCAACTCCGCCTGTTCAGACATACACATTCATGGTATAGAACTAGTGGGCTATCGGAGAACTATTTAACTAAGTCTTTATTGTGGCAAAAGAGGCAGAGCGCCCGCAGCTTCTTGAAAATTCTTTGTTGCCTCATCTGAGCCTATTTCTTACCATGGATGATGATCAGT
This sequence comes from Apotomis betuletana, assembly GCA_932273695.1. NCBI lineage: Eukaryota > Metazoa > Arthropoda > Insecta > Lepidoptera > Tortricidae > Apotomis > Apotomis betuletana. Next base: position 9,795,962 of record OW026309.1, on the reverse strand, counting down.
TTAAAGATGTCCGTTGCAATATTCGAGAAATATTCCTATATTCTGTCACTACCACAAAGAAATAAAAACATATTTATTTTCGAAATTGCAAATTATATTTACATGTTCCTCTATTGTAAGTTGCAGGCATTTCGTGCCCTTAAAAATATGTCCGTATCTCCTACTCTCTCCTCTTTTAAACCAAGTATCTCGGGTCTGAATCTAAATTGATGTGACTGCAGCTTTGTTGTAATTTATATTATAATATTTAGTTAGTTATGCCGCTTAACAACATACGATATACATATGGAGCATGTATGTATAATAAGTTTTTATAAATTGTGGCTTTTGGAAAACTGGTAGACAAAGCTATTGTTACAATTTCGCTGCATTGAGAAGAACTAAGGGGCACTATCACGCTGAAAAATGTAGCTAGAATTAAGTCCACGTAAAGAATGTTCCCAAGCGTATCATATCGCCCGCCGGAAACAAATTCAGACGTAACGGCCCGGTATGCTCCTCACCGCCGTCAAAGAAGACTGAACTTTAGTTGTGTCCATAGAAAGATTGTTGTAGGGTAGATGTGGGGAGGATCGAAAAGTCACGTAAGTGTAAAATTGTCAACCTGCAAGCGTTCGTTCTCGAGCCTCAGTCGCCTGGCCAGCTGCGCGGCCGTCAACATCCCTGGGGAGGCAGGGACCTCTTCCTGCCTGGAGCGGTCCGATCGCCCGCTCGGGGACGCTGCCTCTGTTTAACAAACACATTTTTAGCATCATTTTACGCCCGAAAGTAAATCATAATTTACTCGGAATACCTTTTTGTAAAGGTGTTAAAACTTCCAGCCTTCTTTAAAGGACTTTGATTCTACGTCAACGTTTACATTTTCTTCTCCCGTAATTTGTTTTCTCAAGTTTGAGCCCTTTTATAATACCTACACCTTGTTTTAATGAATGGAGTAATAAAGACGGTAAAAGGCAAATTAAGAAACGAAATTAACAACTTTATTGACACTCTAAAAGCGAGCACCTAGTTACGCCTCCAATCACGAAAACTTTAAATGAGCATTACCAATAAACTTCCACAGTAACTTATTTATCAGAGTTGCGTTATTTTGAAGATAAAGTTTTCATCAGAAGAGGATTATTATACGTTGAAACATCCGAGTAAGTTATTACAATTCAGTTATTTCTAGATATCTCATCCTTTACAACTCCACCAGTCGTTAAAAGTTGGTGCAAAGTTTAACCACGGATGTTTGTTTACCTACACACGAAGTTTATGTTATAGCCGCCATTAGGCAGTGGTATATGAAAGGTTTAGTTAAAGTGTGGCGTGCCGCCACAGTTATACAAATGGAATAGGTTATGGCGACGTAAACATAGTAATAACGTGAAAGTTTCCCCAGTCACGAAAGCCGCAACTCGGGCCGGTCCAGACAAATCGATTACTTGTACGTAACACGCATCAGCCTGCCGCAGGTGTGCGCGACGCCCACTTCATTGTAGCTTCTCGCAATGAAAGAGACATATTGACTTCACCCGGCAATATCTTCCTGCTCCTGGTAATTATTCTTATCCAGACAGATCCTTTAATTTCCCGGCACAAACGCGAGATAACCGACACGAAAGGGATATTGGAGGAAAAGTAACTCTTATCTATAGATAAGCCTATAGAATCTGTCTGTTGAATATTCCTCGGGGAAAAAATTAAGCAAAGGGATTGTGACAAATTATCTTAGAGCAAATGAGCTGCGGAGCTCTTGAGCTCGCATTATCGTAGCCCGAAGCCGGCTCCATTTAGGGAGAAGGTAGATAAATTGCACGGCGCCTCCCAATTTCCCGCTGATCCCATAATTCTATCCACTCTGATAAATTCAATACAAGATATCCCAGATCTTTTACGAGAACAATTAGTTCGAACGTAAATATATGGCTTCTTTTACTTCCCGAAGTAGGACGCGAATTTCTATTTAACGTTTAAACAAGTTGTTAAAGAGCAGTGTTCCAACTTTCCGGCCAAATACATAATGAGAACGTGCTTAAGCTTTAATTTTAATTAAAGATCGCGGGAAGAATTAAATGACAAATTACAACGTGGAAGAAAAGTTTCATTCTTTCAAAGTTAGGTGGCTTGGCTGTGCAGTTAGACGGTAAATGAGCTTATCCCCTTGGGCTAGAGGCTCATTAGAGGGGTGCCGTCTGGGCGACGTATGGATGCTTACAAAACGAGCAACTTGGTCATCTCAACAGAGTTATGAAACAATACATTTTTGCCGCATGTTTATAAGCATGATTGTGGAAGAATTATGTAACAAACAAACGGCCCAAATAAAAAGTTTTGTCAGCATGTTTGTTTTGATGGGATTCTTTGAAACTCGCGTTCCCACGGATTATTAAAATCCTCGGCTAGCAACGTGGGATTACAAACTGGCTCCCAACTTGCTCCTTCATCGACAACACAAACACCGGACTCCTAGTTAGCAACTGTTATCCCCTGGACTACGGGCTTTAAGATAAGCAAAAACCCGGACTTGTATCTTGGTGCGGGCTTATATTTTATTATTATTTCTTAACTTAGTTTGTTATCTTATCTTTCGCATTTTGACGTATATTCGGGTATAAATAAATACTTACTTACTAAAATTCAAATTTTGAACGGAAGTTAAGGTAAATGTCATTTTTACAACGTTAAAAAATCTTGCTGTACGATGAAATGCTCAAAATTGTTCTAAAATTGATTGAAAACGAAAGAGAGAAAAAAATTGCGAGTCCGACTCGCGCATGAAGGGTTCCGTACCATAAATTATAACAAGTTTGTTGTATGGGAGCCCCCCTTAAATATTAATTTTATTTTATTTTTAGTATTTGTTGTTATAACGGCAATAAAAATACATCATCTGTGAAAATTTCAACTGTCTAGCTATCACCGTTCTTGAGATACACCCTGGTGACAGACGGACGGACGGACGGACGGACAGCGAAGTCTCAGTAATAGGGTCCCGTTTTTACCCTTTGGGTACGGAACCCTAAAAATCATCTAAACCGTTTTTTTGTTAATCAAATTCAATTCACCAATCAAAGATAATTTTTATTACCGCGAGGATCAGAAATAGAGAGTAAGATGCCTCATTACCGGTGCCCGTCAGGCAATCGCAATCCGTGGCATCATTTAAGGAAAAGTTAAAAGGGTTATGGCTTCTAGACCCCTAATTTCGTCGAGTGCTGTATTTATTGTTAAAATTGAATACTTACTTATTATTATTATTATATATATATTAGTTTGTTTTATATTATAATATTTATATTCATAATGTGTAAGTTTATGTAGGTATATTTAAGATTTTGTCTTTTTTTTTGCGTACCTAAGCATTTAGTGTCTCTGTGCATTTTTTATAGTTTTGCCTATCTTCTTGGATCTTCTCTGTTCTCTCTCATTTGCTCAAAGGTTAACTGGAAGAAATCCCTTACAGGGATAAGTTCGCCTTTGTACATATCATTAGTTTAATGTCCTTGCTATGTATATGTATATTTTATTGTACAATAAAGAGTTTACATACATACATACATACATACATTATGTATACAATTACGAGTCTTACCTCCTTCGAGAGTAGCGGTTATATCAGCCCTAGGTTCAGGTCCATCACTGCTTCTTCCAGGCGAGGTAGCGTCAGGAAGATTAACCTCTTCTTCAGAACTATCCGCTGGATCCAGAATGTTCCTCTCACTGGCATTGCTGTTCCCTTCCATGCCAATCTCCGCGTAAGTTCCGCTGTCACTTCCGTTTTGCGTCGACCATTTGATCGGCGATTCGAGTTTACCGTTCGCTTGATTTTCTTTATTGTCATCATCTACGAAATAAACACATATGTAAAATTAACTAAGTATTTAACGTTGTTTCCAGCTATGTGCAAGACACAAGGGCATGAAAAAATAACGTCCCGAAACAAGAGTAGAACAAACGAGCATTCGTGTTTTCTTTGGCATAGTATGATCTGCAAATGTAGCTAGCTTTATTTTAAAAGCGGCGTAAAAAGTTGTAAAAAAGAGCTAGCGTTGTTAATCAAACTGAATAGGAAACGACTGTATGTTATTTTATTTGGAACAGAATTCAATTACACGTAGAACTAAAAACATGTTGATTTTCAATGGGTGTAATGTTCCAATGTTTTGTAAAATAAATATTCCAATAAAATGCGTAGGCATTCTTGTTTCACACGTTTGTTGGATCAATTACTACCACTACTACAACTTCTTTGTGTCTTGTTTTACTTTAAAAGCTACAAATTAGCAGGATGTTTTACGTAGGTCATGCAAAGGCCTTTCAGTCTTTTACGGACTATACAAACAGTGTCATGTAGGAAAGCAACGTTTTTCTGGCTATGAAAGCCAATACGAGAACGGCACACGCAACCACAGGCAAATAGATTTCGAATATCTATCCGAAAGCCTCGCCCCTCTGTACAATGTGGTTTCTGAGTTTTTGTCGAGGATGAATATTAGGAGGCGCCGACCAGGGGGCGCTGGGGGCAAATCGTATTTGAGCACGGAGCTGATGAAAAGGATCATACCGCTGGTTGAGGTATGCGAAAAACAGACTTATCATGTTATGTTTGTCATTTTAAATTTCTCTGTACAGTTTGGCTTCTTTATTTAGTTAAGAAGCGCCGCTTGGGAGGTGCCGGGAGCAAACCGGAGCTAAAGACTGAGCAGGTGATGCAGGTTTCCTAATAGAACATAAGTAACTGTATTTTATTATGATCATCTTATGTAACTATGTTTTTTGCAATAAATGATTGATTGATTGAAATGAAGATCATAATAATGGTTGGGATATGCATATAACTTACCTATAAAAGGATTATCCTTTCCATTGCGAATAGATAGCCTGGCTCCTCTGTTCAACGTTGCCTCTTTGTCGCCATTCAGAGAGCCGTTTCTGGGTTTGTCCAGGGTGCCCATGAGGAGGCGCCGCTCGGGAGGCGCCGGAGGCAGGTCAGAGCTGAACACCGAGCTGGCTGGCGTGATGAGCGGGTCTGCAGGTTCAGGCTCCGCGTCTGCCTCCACCCGCGCGCCGACCGACACCTGCTCGTCTACCATCTTGCGGAGTTTCGCCTGTGTAAAAAAAGCGAAAATATGTTTTATACTATCAGATTTTGTTCTCTTGTAGGTATTTATGTCTTCTTTAGCGATATAATTTGTTACAAGTATCTGTGGCGTTATGATATTCAAACAACCATTGAAACATTAACTCAATTTGTAGCACAAATAGCATTTTGACCCGTATATACCTACTTGCCATGATAATTATTTCCAATTTTACTAAATTACAACATGTAAACTTTAAGGAATTTACGTAGTTTGCAGTTTGTGATCTGTAAAGAGATGCTCTTTTCTGTCAATGAACTGAGTAGGTCGGAACAAAATGATGACCATTCTGATACTGAACATAGAATTGTTTGTACCTTCTCATATTGTACACTGTGAAGCTTATATGAGTCATGGGACGACTGTGAGACCCCAATACTAACAACAGCAACAATAGGCTCCACAAAAGCCTAGCATGTAAATACATAATTTGGTCGCTCCCTATTCATAGCATTAATGAATTATTAGATGGTTTATGAAAGCGAGTTCGCTTCGTGGACTCTATATTACCCGTCCTACGTTTCTCGGGCGATGCCTATCTCCGCCTATTAATCTAAGCAATGAATGCCCTCCCTCTATTTAGTTAATTCACCTGATGTCGTTTGACGTAATGGCCGTTTTGGCCCGTTTAATAGCTGCGTTTTATGGATGTGTAAGTGACGCTTACTGCAGATTTCCTGGTTAATTTGTTGCTCATTAACAACCACTACACAGTGATTATACCTATATATTTTTTCTACTCCAGTACTTTTTCTGTCATTTATATAGTTACTAACTCTAATATAAAGACATAAATTATGAAAATCTGTAAAAGTCTACACTCTATTGCCCAAAAAAACACTGCTAAACGATCTTATAATGTCGCCAAAAAACCATCACCTAGTACCACAGATTACAAGATAAACAGCTGCATTCACATAATTTGCAATTTTAAAAAAGACTTATTGTACTAAGGCATTGCTGCCAACTTAAAAAAAAAGTTTTATCTTCAGTGCATGGATGTTTAGTATAGTGAACGTATACCTTTATGTATAGGTTCATATTTTTTGACAGATGTTTAGTATAGTGAACGTATACCTTTATGTATAAGTTCATATTTTATGACAGATGGACGTCAAGAAAAAAAAAGTTTATCAGACTATTTTTTTTTTAATTTGTTCCACAACATGTAATTATTTTCTTTGTTGTTTATTTGCATTTTATCTTCTTATGTTCGCTACGCTCACATCGTAACCCATGCCACTCGCGTTTTTTGCCCCCTTTTATACAACGGTTGCATAAAATACTATTTCTACTCCAGTACTTTTTTCTGTCATTTATATAGTTACTAACTCTAATATAAAGACATAAATTAAGAAAGTGTACAAGTCTATACTCTATTGCCCAAAAAAAACACTGATAAACGATCTTATAATGTCGCCAAAAAAGCATCACTTAGTACCACATATTACAAGATCAACAGCTGCATTCACACAATTTGCAATTTAAAAAAAAAAAGCTTATGGTACTAAGGCATTGCTGCCAACTTAAAAAGAAAGTTTTATCTTCAGTGCATGGATGTTTAGTATAGTGAACGTATACCTTTATGTATAGGTTCATATTTTTTTGACAGATGTTAAGTATAGTGAACGTATACCTTTATGTATAAGTTCATATTTTATGACAGATGGACGTCAAGAAAAAAATAGTTTATCAGAGACAATTTTTTTTTTAATTTGTTCCACAACATGTAATCATTTTCTTTGTTGTTTATTTGCATTTTATTTATGAAATGTCGAGTCGTAGAAAAAGTATTGTATGCAACGTTGTATAAGTAGGTCAAAAAACGCTCGTGGCATCTTTCTTACGATGTTCGCTACGCTCACATCGGAACCCATGCCACTCGCGTTTCTTGCCCCCTCTTATACAACGGTTGCATAAAATATTATTAAAGTATTTACTTGTACTCTCTTCTCTCTATACAGTTACACTCCGGATTTTAATTAGGCGAACTAACTTGACAGTTCATTGCACACGAATGTTGCCACAGTTTCGCTAGTGTTGTTAATATCGATAATTAAAAAAACCAGTTCCTATAGGTTGATTCACTAAAGCTGGCACGAATGGAATGAATGAGTGAATGATAATATTTATGTGTGCGTCACAAAATGATTACATACAGGTTGATACAAATCGAACCAAATTAAATTCAAAATGACGAATGGCTTTTTTTTCCAAGATTTCAAATTGGTGCTAGGAAGCTGGAACTCGGTATCGGGGGGCATTTGGGGCTCACAAATATGAATCTGAAATCGGTGTCCGAAAATTCGGTCAAAGTCGGAAAATATCGAAAAAAACAAGATTTGTATGGAGATTTTTTTTTAAGAGTCCCGTATCTCGTAAAAGGCTAGAGATGGGTAGGGGGATGCTCAAACAAATATCATAGGGGACCCCGAGTACAGTCGTGGAAAAAAAAATCAAAATTGCGACTTTTTTTTTCGAAAATTTAAAATTGGTCCGAGGGGGCTGAAACTCGGTATTGGGGGGCTTTTGGGTCCTCCGACTCAGAATATGAAATCGGATTTTGAATATTCGGTCAACTTCGGATAATATCGGGCAAACAAAATTTTGTAATCTTAGCTCGACGGAGGGCCGAGCCATTTCTGAGCATAACTTATTGAATCGAATGGGTCTTAGCCTCGGATACTAGTACTTTCAATGAAAACTATATTGAATAAAATCGGTCGAGCCGTTTTTGAGTTATTGCAAAATTTCATAATTTTCTTTAAAATGACGTAAGTGCCGCGCGGTGTCCCTACACTTCGATCGGTTACCCAATTGGTTAAGTGCCAAACTATATTAAAACATTTCGCTCAATCTGTCGCGTATAATAGATAACTTCCAAAAGATAATAAGTCATTACTGTTTCTTGGCGTGTACGACCTTTTTGAAATCTTTCTCGTAATTTTGGTCTATTGTGAAGGACGGGCAACTACGGGACCCTACACTGAGCGTGGCCCGACATGTTAGTTAAACAGCATTAAAAAAAAGTAGACATTACGTATTTCATAAATTTTGAATTATTGTGTTTGAAATCTAACTAATAATTTTATTACACGAATCATTAATAAAAAAACGGTTGCTATTAAAATACTTACATCGAACGAACTTTATTTTAGGACATCGCTAAGAACGCTGTCCGCCTCTTTGTTTTCTTGACAGTTCCATAGTACTATCGAATACACAGATAACTGTACATTTTTAAACGAATATAAACCTTATTACAACATCATTAAGTGTCTATGGGTGTATTGTTAAGGTTATATCGACACATTTGTATCGACATAAACCAATCACTATTTGTGTTTTTCTATTCCTGACAACATTTTGAGCTGTCAAGTTAGTTCGCCTAATTAAAATCCGGAGTTGTAGATTTCTGATTTAGTATCTCAGTTTGGCCCAGTTTGGTATGGTTGACGGGTAGACGATGCCATTTGGGATTAAGTCCGCCATTTGTACTGACTTTTGTTTTATGCAATAATGTTTAAATAAATAAATAAAATACACTACATACATAATGTTATGTGTATCCCTATAGTAATTTATATATTTAAAATGTTTAGCGAAACTATGGTAAAGCAAAATACTCTATATTGAGAAAAGAATTTGGTAAGATTTAAAAATTTATACGAAGAAGAAAAAACTTTTTTCTTATTGTCCTAAGGCTGATTGGTAAAGAATGCCCTATGGCATTAAATCCACCTTATGTACGTAAAGTTTTTGTTTTGTGCTTTTCTGTTTAAACAAATATCGAAAAATAATCCCATAAGTTGCTTTTGAAGCATCTATGAAACATCCTTTGCGATCAAGAAAGCAAAGTTCCTTACTAAACAGATAACCGTGAAAATCATGACGCACTCTGAAAAAACATGTCAAGTTAGAAACTTGAGCTACTTGAAACCAGTGTACGAAAGTTCCGGTGTATCGATTTGTCTAAAAACTTGCGGCTAGGTCCCGGCGTCTGTCAGTCGTCCGTCACCGACGACCGACTTCCGCAAAACTTAGCTCGCCGCGGCACGCACTGGTGATGCCACACGAACTTATTTATAACTCGTGTTTTGATAGCTACTGAAATCTACCCATAAGAGAAGTAAGTATCTTCTGCTTGATCTACCTACGAAACAGAGTAAGACTGCGCGTAGCGCAATTGCAGAATAAGGTGACACCTATGCAGAACGTTATGAGTGTAAAAATATCATTATTGTAACATTGTTGCATTGTATTAATTCAATCCCATATTTCTAATGACAGAAGGATATCAAGCAAGGCTTGACTCCCACCTGATAACTTGATATAATAAGTTGAGAAAGTTTCCTTGTATCAATTTGTCTAACACTTGCGGCTAGCCCTCGGCGGCTGTCAGTCGTACGTCACCGGCGACCGACTTCCGCACAACTTAGCTTGCCGCGGCAGACACGAGCAACACGCACGAACTACTCATATTAAACAAGTATTTCTTTACTGAATTTTGTTAATAATTGTGAAATATTGTTTTTTTACAGAACGTGTGAACTTCGTCTTTGCGGAAGTAAAAGTCATAACCCTCTTTTGTTACAGTAAACAAATGAAAAAGAAGGTAGACGTCATATCGTATGGGGATGTAAAGGACTATGGATATAGGCAAATTTATAACGATGGGGTACCCGGAGCGGATGTCGTCCCTGCCTAATATGAAAGGAAGCACAACCTGACGGTAGGTACGTTTAATAATATCTGTCATGCTGCACTACTGTCGGTAGCGATGGCGTCGGATTGTACGCAAATAACCAACAAGATAGAACTTATGTAGTGTTTTATACTGTCATACTACTACTTACTATTATTACTATTACGAGTACTATTTTGCAATAATACCTATTAAATTCAAACATTCATATTCAGTAATCCGCTACCAGATAGAGATCGCTTGTCTGGAAGAGATCGCTTTTCAGCGATAAGACCGCCAATTGTATATTGAGGTGTACAAAAATGAGTAGGTACAAGTATTCTATTGTATTGTACAATCTATGGTAATGTACCTGGGCGTCGCCTAGTATCCGGCGCACTAGCGCCATCAGGCCGCCGTGGCACACGCTGTCATGCTACCCCCCTCCCCCCCGCCGCCTCATGGTCTCCGCCACACCACGCTCAAACAACTGAACAGCAAACTATTCCTCGCTCCACGCTTTGTTCAGTTGTAACGCTGACAGCTCGATGACAGTTGGAATTCGCTTGTTCTTGATTTAATGTCTGAAACAAAGAAATGATTTATTAAACACTTGAAAGGAAAGGAAATTCATTGTGAACTATAAGATTTTGCAAAAGTACTTATCAAAATAAGACAGTGAACTATCGCAACTATGTATTATATTTCCATTGAGAATGTAGATGTTGTATATGTCAATCGAATCGAATTAGCCTCCTTTACATTTAGCCATTTCCTTTTTTTTATAAGGAGCAGTTAGTTATAAAATGCTCCTGAGCCTTGCCCATAAAGCAACCATGCACGTGACATGCATATTTCGGACAGATGCCATATAAAACGCCGAATTTAGCGCTTGTTCTAAGTAGATTAGTAGAAAAAATGTTTGATAAAAGTAAACGAAATAACCTAGTTTGAGGAAAAAGAGACCGCCTTTTAACAGTTTTAAAACACTCTACATTTACAGCATGGCTTAGCATTTTTGCAAACCAGTGGACATTCGTCCATTATAGCTTTTTTACGAGTTCATTTCCATGATATTCAGAGATTTATTTAAAGCCTTCTGGGAAACAATGCCAGCCTCGTATTTATTGTCAATAAAAGGGCAATTCAGAATGGCCACACAATGGCTATGGTACAATGCTATGTAAAGTGTTTGTTTTTAACCGCCTGGTAATACAGATATTTTTTTTATGCAAATGAACACTCTATAGGCTTAACAAAGTTAAGATATATATTTTCTTTCGTAACTTGTTCTCTAATCTAATCTTGGTATGGCTTATTTGTGTTTCGTAATCATGATGGATGATGGGAGACAAAATATTAGCACAGAAAAAGTTCTTAATTTCAGTATACAAAAAACTTGAGAAAAGGACATGATATCAAGGGAAAATTAAGTTCTGGGAATATTCTAATTTATTTACAGGCTTACGTTGAGTAAATTATCATGTAGATAATATTCAACATTCCTCTTTTTTTAATGCGGAACCATATTCTCACGCAAATTTATCGAGTTATATACGCAGTAAGCATGGTATATTATTTTCAAATGAACCATTCAAATTCTTTTTCATAGTTTATTTTCTTCTTCTATAAAAAATATCATTATCATCATGACTATGGCTATCAGTCTGACTGAGGACAGGAATAGAAAGGGTGGTCGTGGTCAGATCGATCGAACAATGCAATTAGACCATGGATACAGAATCATTCTGTACAGTGATCAATATTTTCATACATTTATGTTACTTGCACTACACAGACTAAGTACAGACCACAGGTAAAATAAGTAATTTGAATACAAAATCATATTACTTATTAGATATTTCGTTTTGATACGGTACTCCGCAAATGCTCTTTTTCCCGACCTTCTCGTCAAGAATGTAGCACGATCTTTACATAATCGACCCTGTTATGCAAATGCTGAGACGAACTCCGCTTTTTTTTAATTTAAGACCGTTATCCTGACGAATATAGTCCGAGCAAACAGTTTTAGGCGGTAATTTGTGAAGAGCCCGCTCGCTCGGCCCCAGTTATTGGCCACAAAATTGATTAAAATTCCAGCTGCGTAAGGGAGTCATCCACTTTTTTTATTAGATTGCGCTCACGTTGAAATCGCCCCAGTAAATTTCTATTTTTATTGCGATCTAGTTTCGAGTAGCTACGTTTTACTGCGAAGACAATATTATTGGAAATAAAAGGCAATATAAAAAGCAAGATAACATTTTCATTCGTTCCTTCAACATGATTAAAAAAACTCGGTAAAAGTAAACGGAATAGGTTTACAACACATTTTAATTCGAATCAATAAAGTAACTCTTATTTAAATCCCTTTTTCCCTAAGGGCCGTCACGTGACGAGTGCAGGGCATCAACGTAATTGCTCTTTCATTAAAATCCTCAGCACATCTCCAAGATTTGCATAAAAAGGTTCCGGAGGGCTGGAGCAAGCCTCTCGCGCTTCGGTTACAACTAAACCAATTTATAAATGTCGCCAACTCCCCCAAAGTATCGATTAATGGCAAAGTTCATGTTTAACTTACAGATTTGTAACCCTTATAAGACACACAAATGGCCCTCCATACTAAAACTTGAAGTTAGACGTAACAGTGTTGCTATAGTACTTACGAAAATTATGAAAACTTTCCGTTATTTGCTATTGAAATCTCGACATTTAACCGGGAAACAGAAATATATGCCAGGAACTTTAATAAAATCCACCGCCATAGCCATCGCTCATCGCATTCGCTATGATTATAGTAGGATCCCTCGTGTGTCTGTGTCAGTCCGTCCGTCTGTCATAGCCAATTTGCTCCGAAACTACTGGACCGATTGAGAAGAAATTTGGTACACGTATGTAAATTGATGACCCAAACATGGACGTGTAACGTAACGTAACGCAAATTAATAAATTTTGACATGAGGGCCAGTTATAGGGGACAAATTAGAAAAAAAATAGCAAAGTATATCGTGTGACATATCAAATGAAAGGGTACATTATGAACATCTCAAATATATATATTTCATCATTCTAAATTAAACGGTTTTGAAGTTATTTACGAAAATGAGCAATACTTGACCATTTCCCCACACATCCCTTATTTCCTAAAATAGTAGGTCAAAAAAAAAAAAATGCAGGATATAGTTCAATATTTGTAGATTACAGAAAAACATATAAGAAGTCTATGGTATTGCAAGTAACACCGTTTAACTAGTACGAATATTTATATTTCGCATAATGGCCAAATGACTTAAATTTTAAAAATAGCATTGCAACGGTAAATTAAAGAGTAACAGAAATAAATTATACATTTTTAGAAAGAACATTTCTCATTCTTTACTTTTGTCATACATATTTTGGCCGAGAAGTGTGCAGTTTTTGAGATAACTAACCTTTTAGCAGAAAAAAAAGATCAATAATTAAAAACGTTAGTATTTGGTAACAGATTGCGCTGATTGTATAAGTGCTATCGGGTCGTTCTCAAAATATTTGCACCGCTGCGTTAATTTTGCATTTTTTTTTAAAGTTGCGATTTCTTCTTTTATTTTTCATAGAATCGCTAGAAATATATTCAGACAATTGATATCACGTCGAGGGAAGTAGTTAAATTGAATATCTTAGAAGATATAGGGGTTTGAAATATTAGGTCGACAGGTGAAAGACATCGATGTCAGGTAAACGACATTTTGTACCAAGTTATCGACAATGGGTGCAGGTTTGCGACAAATATGTTCCAACTTCACTGAATTTGTTTGCAGGTTAACGACGACGGTTGCAGGTAAGTGACATTTAAAAAAAAACCTACGTTGAGCTGTTAACTCGTGCTTTTTTGATTGTTTTTTTTTTCTTTTTTCCTTATGTCAGTAATTTGCATAAAGAAAACAAGCATTTAATTCTCATCTCATAGGACATTTCTCAGGAGGTTTTTTGAAGCCTGTACAATCCAGAAAGGTCATAACCGGCAAAAAGATGCAAAACTCAAGCATACCCATGTGATCTTATAAATTTGTTATGAGGGTTCAACAGCGAATCATATATATAACGTTTCTGCATCCTAATGCTGCCTCTTTTGACATATTATTTCTTACCCGCTGAGTAACCTACTACTGTTTTCGCCATCTTCGAGGAATTCCTTCACATCTGATAACCAGAAAGCCTTCGGCTGCGTTAGGTGGGATAAGCTATGGGAGGTATTGTCTGAAGCTGCCAGCACATCTGGTAACACTTTATAAAGCCTTTAAGAGTCTGGATACAGAATGGTGTCGGTAGGACATGTCACATAGTTACAAGAATTTTAAGTTCCGGAAAGGCGTACGACAGGGATGCATAATATCCCCAATACTATATAACAGATATGGAGCCCTTGAAGGTACGTGGTAGACATCGCCTATTTTGCATCACCCGAAGCAGAAGTGGCCCAACTTTTGGAATGACTCAAAACAACCAGCCTCAGAATGGGTCTCGATATTAATAACAATAAAACCGAGCTGATGATAGTCGACCATTACTAGTTGACAAAGTACTAACCTGCTTCAAGAGTTCGAAACTGTTGATCAGTTCCAGTACCTTGGCTCCATTGTCACAAATAGAGGCACATGCAAACCAGAGATTCGCAGGCGAATCGGAATGGCCAAAACAGCGATGACCCAACGCGGCAAAATATGGAAAGATAGAAACATCCCTAACTGGACTAACATGCACATCGTCTGTGCACTTGTCTTCTCCATATCTCTTTATGGGGCAGAGACCTGGAAGCTCAAAGCCGCTGACAGGCAGAGGATTGATGCTTTCAAAATCTGGTGTGGGCGCCGCCTGCTAAGGATTCCTAAGACAGCTTGAAAGTAAAATGGAATGTTTTTATAACAACAAAACATGAGTTGAGACACGGCGAGTGACCGATACAACCTGGTTTTTAAATTATTTTGTATAAGTGTTTAAATAATTGTCGTTCACCTGCCGTATGTGTCGTTCACCTGTTTTTATATAGACAAGTGAACGACATACAGGTAATGGACAAAATGACAGTTATGTCATCAAAACAAATAAAGTATTTCGTTGATGAACTGCATATTTATACACATACAAGTAGACCATACTTTACGCGTTATAAATTAAAATGAATGCAATAGTACCCACGTCAACCAAAATATGGAAGGCAGAATATAGACTACATACCCATTACAAACTCCCGCTCGCGTAAGTGTATGTATCATATTTTTTTAGTGCAGCACGCTGACGACGTGTCACTCGGAACAGTGTTAGGTGGCAACTGAAGGTCTCGATTTATGCGGGGTGAGGCAGGGGAAACGAAATAGTAGTCACACAATCGTAATGTTTGTCTCATGACAAGTGAACGACAAAAAATGGCGTGGACAAACTTAAATTGCAAATAATTCGCAACATAATCATAGTATTATTATTCGATATGGTAGTATTCAATCTTCATCATATGTGAAAATAAAATGGAGTACTGAACTTAAGCTAAGTCGGTAATGTATATGTTTTTATTACAACGAAACAAGAGTACCTCGCGTTGGGACACGGCAAGTGAGCGACAAAACATAGTTTTAAATCGTTTTTTTGTCTATTAATATACTATAATTTTAATTAAAAGCATTTGGCCTCTATTTAAAAAGTGTCTATAGATATGTGTTGATAATTGAATATTTAAAATAATGCGGTGTAAAAAACTTCTTCTAAGACAAACCTGTTGACAGGTGGCGGTGCAAATTTTTTGAGAACGACCCTAATCGCTTTTGTATGTATGAAAGGTTTATAGTAAATTTATTCAGGATTATTTCGTTCTTATTTACTTTGTATGTATCGTACACGGTTTTCTTTTAAAGTGTAAAATACCGCGCTCCGGGACATATTCGAGGTCGCGGGGGGGTGACGCTCACCCCTGAGAGAGGGGGAGAGTAGATAAAATTAAACTTGGCTCTATAACCTACATATCCTGATAGATAAAAGTTGTCCTTTAATTTTGCCAAATTTTCCATATATTGCAATCTAATTTTCTTGGATTAAAAGCACTTAGCCAAATTTAATAGGCCGATGTTAAAGTAGTATTTGGGTACAGAAGTCTTAAAACAGACCATTATAAAATATTAGGCTTAAGCAAAGAACATACGAGTGGGTAACCAAATATGAGCATATGGTGACAAGATACCATGACCTAGATACCTAGGTGCTATCCGCAAAAGCCACAGTCGTCCACGTTCATAATCATCAAAGTTTCAAAACAGTTTTGGTTGCAACCGATGACATTACTCAACTGTTATTGTCCTTACAACTGTTAATGTTACGTTTTATATATAAATAAGGGCGTCCGCTTACTCATTCACTGTCGTAAAAGAGTACGCTAGAATGCGAATATTAACATGTTCACTTAGAGGGCGCTAAGGTGTAAAGCTAAACACACAGCATAAGGAAAAAATCCAAAGGGATTCTGGCGTTCGGATGTTAGAGTGAACACGTTGGACCTGTAATTCAGAGGTACCAGGTTCGATTCCTGTTCTCCTCCACCAGGTTACGCATTTCATTTTTTCTTTCTGCTTTGATCTTTCTAAGACAGTTAATCTTTAGTCCACAGAGCATTTTAACACAGTTTTCCAAGCTAGCGGAATGATTATCATATTGCATATTGATCAAATTACTCAACTTTAAGGAGTCAAACAGTGTTCCACTCCTCCCTTCCCTAATTTATCTACAAACACTAGAACTATTTTCAAGCATATTACATGCAATATTAGTACGCCGAGGATGTTACAGTGGGTGTTGGAGCAAAATTATGAGGCCGCGACGCGACGGCCTCTCTCTACACTCAGGTTTAACTTAGTCTGCAGTCGTTAAGGCGACGGGTAAAGCGAAACTAGCAGAACTAGCTATGCTTCTGTCGGTCGCACACTTACTCGATACGTATTCTAAAGGTCTTTCCAATGCACTTCCAACAAGGCAACTGCATTGGTTCGTCTCAATGCTGATGATTATATTATAATATAGCATACAATTTTTCCGCTTTGCCCTAAGGCTGGTAGAGAATGCCTCTTGGCATTAAGGCCGCCTTTTGTACTATAAGTTTTCTTTTGTGCAATAAAGATTAAATAAATAAATAGTCTATTTGAATATTTAATACACATGTCATCGTAAAATTGTGAAAACCGTCGGTATCTAATGAGATGAGATTATAAACTAACCTAAGCTATCCGTCAGCTTAAATCTCACTGGTTAGTTTATAATCTATGTCACATATAACTACACACAACATGGGAACACATAATTTACTTCTAGAAGCATGCACAATGAATATCAAGTTCAGCGATGCACGAGATCCTTTGCTAATTTATCTAGAGCCAATATATAGCATACTAGCGACCCGCCCCGGCTTCGCACGGGTGCATGCTGATAAATTATGCATATATTATACATATAAACCTTCCTCTTGAATCACTTTTATCTATTAAAAAAACCGCATCAAAATCCGTTGCGTAGTTTTAAAGATCTAAGCATACATAGGGACAGGCAGACAGATGACAGCAGGAAGCGACTTTGTTTTATACTATGAAGTGAAATGTAATTGCCTTGGTGATGTTGTGCCGGGACTGTCACGAGGTCACGCCGGCCTAATCAGATAGTGATACCTATAATAATGCTCAAAATTTTCAACACTAGACAGAAACAACACTCGGGAAATTGTGTCTAAACTAAAACTTGTTTTTTTTTTTCATACCATGATGCTACTCTATAACGTTATTGCGGACGGCATTGGAACAATTATTTACTGCTTAGCGCTGGATACTTATTTAAATATTCTCCTATTTAAGATATTGGTCCTTTGTATTCCACCCTCTATAAACAAGGACAAAAAGTATGACAAAAAGTGGCAAAACCCACACCGTTAAAGAACAAAAAAACCGGCCAAGAGCATGTCGGGCCACGCTCAGTGTAGGGTTCCGTAGTTGCCCATCCTTCACAATAGATGGGCTTAAATTAGGTACAGTCGTCATCAGACATATCGCAGCATATAAGGCGTTCATAAATATGTGAACATGTACTGTAACGCCCAGTCAATAAGAGTCGTGTTCCGATATTTATGGACGCCTTATATGCATCGATATATCTGATGGCGACTGTACCTACGAGAAAGATTTCAAGCTCTATAAAAAGGTCGTAAACGCCAAAGTAACCGTAACAGAGGCGGCCTTAGGGGGTGGCGAACGGGGCAATCGCCCGGGGCCTCGCTCTTGCAGGGGCCTCGCGCAACAACCCAAGACTC
The DNA here is from genome assembly GCA_932273695.1 of Apotomis betuletana. NCBI lineage: Eukaryota > Metazoa > Arthropoda > Insecta > Lepidoptera > Tortricidae > Apotomis > Apotomis betuletana. The sequence continues at coordinate 9,777,841 of OW026309.1, read as the reverse complement.
AAGCAAATAAAAAAAAAAGATTTGTTAAACTATATTTTTTTTATTTAAAACTTTTGATTTTGATCCTTAATAATTTATTAAGGTTATAACGGTAAATTAAAATAAAATTAGTTTATTACTAATTGATTAATTCAAAACTTATTTGAAAAAATCATTACTTGAATATCGCGCCTCGAAATACTTGAAGATCGGTTTTTTATCGTAAAGCACTCGGGTCACCTCGGTAGTCGGGACATAATCTCTGCTCTTCTATTGCTCGGGGAATCCCCGTGTTTCATTTTGTTCGTCAACGCTTGTCTGCATATTTTGGTTTCATGTATAAAAAGATTAAAGGAAATTAGCGATAGTGAACTTTTGAAGCAATGCAGCGACTTGCAAATATCTATGACAGTAGGAGAATATGTGATATTGATGGACATGAATTGTACGAAGAACTGAATATGTTCATCCGTGTGTATGAAGGAAACTACATTTATCTCGGTGCTGAAATACATAATTAGGGCCTGCAAATATTCGTCCATTTTAGGTATTCGAATATTCGTTTTTTTTTCGCAGGTATTCGAATTATTCGAATACTATTCGAATAGTTGAAATTATTTTTAAAAAGTATTAAAAGTCGCTTTTTTTTAAATCCTGTGGTAAAATTAAACGAACAGCAATTCGTGAATACCTAAACATACGGTGCCGACGACAATGCAAAGCGAAATCGACGATACCCTGTGTCCAAAAGTTAAATCTTCTGTATCTGTCCTTTGACCCAGCCAGATGGCTCGAGAACGAGATCCTTTTAAGGTGTTTTAGCGAAACCCTGTAAGGACCCTGTAGAACAACCCGTACTGCTCCTTGCTCTTCCATACGTTCCTGCGGTCATCGGTGCTACGTAGCTCTGGTAAAAGTGAAGGCTTTGTCTACTGCCACGTATTTTCTACTACTACACTGCGATTAATTCCATACTTGTTGTTTAGGAAATATTCCCTGAGACTGTACATCTCGTGGTTGTGGAGATTCTTGGCGCTTAAAGTCACGGCCTCGACTCTTACGCAGAATGAACAGTCACATAAATGATGGTTTTAACATACCATATACCATATGTAGTGAGTAACACCTTCCTGTCCAAAGCGCCTAGCTTAGTCTGAGTCCACAGTCCACCTCAGTAGGCCAAAGGAGTAAGTGATCAGAGGCATCTCCCAAACACACCTTGTAGCCTCCCGACAAGAATTAAGTAATTTTGTCAAACGACAAAAGAAGCGCCTCTTTGAAGCCTGCTTCATGTTCCCGCAATAAATAAGTAGTACAATAGTAGTACATAGATTTTATTTCGGAAAGACTTAGATCACTTTCGTACTATCGCCACTAATTCTTTCTGTGACTTTCAGAAAATGAGCAATGACCTTGCGCCCTCTTCGAAACCGGCATTCCAATCCTGAAACCTTCAGAAGAGTAGGTTCAGGGCCAGGCAGAACCACAGAGCCCTGAAATAAGTTTCTCAATCCCTATAAAATCCTGCGGACCAGGAGAAGAAGACTTATCATTCATAATATTCACATATACATACATAGTTCGAAAGTAATTTTTATGGATATATTCATTATTTACGTTAGTCTACAATTTTATACATAGGTATACATACCCTATTTTGCTGAAGTGAAAGGATTACATTTAATTTGTTACATTTTTCATTAATAAAAATATATTCGAATATTCGAATACCGCACAGATTAGTATTCGAATATCAAAACGAGTCGAATATTCGTACTATTCGAATATTCGAATATTCGAATTGCAGGCCCTATACATAATAGAAAAAAAAAACGGAAGTTTACCCCACTATCGAAATAGTCCTGAGAATTATTGCCACCACACCCGTTACAGTTACAGTTGCGTCTGCTGAAAGGAGTTTTTCGAGGCTTAAAATTTTTAAAACATATTGGAGGAATTCGATGACACAAAATCAGCTTTCAGCCCTTGCTATTCTTTCAATCGAAAATGACCTAGCTCATTCGTTAAATTATTACGTTTAATTAAAGATTTTGTCTTAGGAAAATCCGCAAACATCAATTTTAAAATTTATCATCTCTGTATTTGTTAATTTAGTAAATATTTCAATGTAAAATATTTTATAACTCGTTTTTTTTCTATTTGTATAACTTTAGCATTTTTTGTTTCGTGTGTGTGTGTGAGTCTATTGTGGTGATACTATTGTCTCTGTTTCAGTATAACTTAAGGTGCTCAGCTAGGTTTTCACTTTATATTTAGCCTCTCTAATTAAACATTTTTTGATGTCGTAGCTATTATTAACTTAAAATTTATCATCAATTTTAAAATGTATCATCTCTGTATTTGTTAATTTTGTAAATCTTTCAATGTAAAATATTTTATAACATTTTTTTTTTATTTGTATAAATTTAGCATTTCTTCTCAAACATGACAAATACCTAAACCTAACGACCAGACCTACTTTCGCATCTCATACTTTTCACGAAGGACAAGGGCCTCGCAAAGACCTGCCGCCCAGAGCCTCGCAATGGGTAAGGCCGCCGCTGAACCGTAATTTTATTACCTTCTGGAAGTTATCGATTATACGCGCCAGATTGAGCGCAATCTTTTAATGCAGTATGGCAGTTAACTAATATGTGTAACGTTCGAAGTATAAGGACACCGCGCGGCACTTACGTCATTTTAAAGAAAATTATGAAATTTTGCGATAACTCAAAAACGGCACTACCGATTTTATTTAATATAGTTTTCATTGAAAGTATTTATAAGGCCTCATTTTCATGAATTTTTCCATAATTTTTTGACCCGTGGTTTTAAACTTAGAGGGGGGGACGCTATTTTTTTAATTTTTCGTAGCGAATATTTACAAAACTTTTGACTTTATCAAAAAATTATGTTAAAAGACCCCTATTATTTTTGAAAGACCTATTCAACGACACCCCACACACTAGTGTTGATACGAAAAATAAAATTCACCCTCACTTTAGGTGTACGAGAGGCACGCGAAAAAAAGTGATTTTATTTTATTTTACCGTTTTGTCGGCGTCATACATACACATACTCATACCAAGGGGGTTTCACTCCGCCGAAGTGTCAAAAATTATACCTACTAATTGCGGGTCACAATTGTGACCCGGCCCGCCCATCGTCCCGCCTTTATTCGGCTAGGGTCGGCACGTTCGAAGCGAAGACAACGCATCGATTACATTTTTATTGTTTACATATTATTGTGATTTTTCATTATTTTTAACCGACTTGAAAAAGGAAGAGATTCAGTGTTCGCTACATTGAATCGTTTTGAACGTAAGTTCATCGATTATCTCCGTAAAGTGTAAATATATATATTTTTTATTAGTAAGAGAATACGGTTACTGCTACGGTTTTCCCATTGACATTAAGTCATAATCTGATGATGGAACATTTACCTACTAGATCTCGGGACTAGTTCAACGTAGACAAGTGTGGTTTTTCTGCTCACTTTACTGAACATTTACAGCCAGTATGTGGCAGTATCATAAAATTGACCTGATGATGGACCCTGGAAATAGGGACTGGATCTCAAGATTGGTTCAATGCAGACATGTGCGGTTTTAACATTTCGATTCACCACAATGAACATTTGGACTCAAAATTTCAAATTGGTGCTAGGGGGCTGAAACTCGGTATCGGGGGGGATTTGGGGCTTACAAATATGAATCTGAAATCGGTGTCCGAAAATTCAAAGTCGGAAAATATCGAAACAACAAGATTTGTATGGAGATTTTTTTTTAAGGGTCCCGTATCTCGTAAACGGCTGGAAATGGGTAGGGGGTGCTCGAACGAATTTCATAGGGGAACCCAACCCGAGTACAGTCGTGGAAAAAAAAACAAAGTGGTTTTTTTTTTTAAATTTCAAAATAGTCCTAGCCTGTTAAAACTCGGTATCGGGGGGCTTTTGGGTCATCCGAGTCAGAATATGAAATTGGATTTTCAAAATTCGCTCAATTTCGGAAAATATCGAACAAACAAAATGTAATTTAATCCCAGAACATAAAGGGCCGCTAGAAACGGGCTTATTTCTATGTATACAAATATAAACCATATTGTCATTGATCGTCGGCGATTGAATCAATCATTGATGTCAAGTGTGCATAAAAATGAAATGTTATGTAAACGGGTGTTAAACCAATAATAAAATAAATAAAAATGTTTCATTCTACAAACTTCCAAAGGCTAAAATAAAAATTTAAAAAATTAATTTGCATAATATAAACACATTCTCTACTTGCTCATCAAAGTGAATCAGAATACGAAAACTGCACGTGACTGCGTTGAACCAGTCCTGAGATCTAGTAAGCACTTCCAGGATACAAAATCCGGTAAATTTTATAATACTGGATCTTAATGATAATCAAAATGGTTCGAAAAGCAAAAAACCGCACATGTTTACGTTAAACCAATCCAAAGATCCAGTACCGGCACTCTTAGAGTCCATCATTATAAAGATCGCGCTAGGTCCCTCTTATTTTGAACGTATTTTGTTAAAAGTAGCTTTTAAAATAATTACAAACACAGAGAAGTAGTTTCCCTTTTGCTAATGTAGGCAACCCTAGGAGTATGACACGCCCCAAAGAAGCTAGAACCAACAGCGTCGTACGTCATTAAAACTGGCCAATCAGATACGAGTAGGCTAATGCTTTTGCAAAAGCGGCAAATAACAAAAGAGTGCGGCTTCTGTAGTGTCTTTATTCTGTGCTCATACCAAATTTCAGCTTTCTAGTAATAATGGTCACGGAGCTAAGCCGCGGACGGACGGACAGACGGACAGACGAACATGGCGAAACTATAAGGGTTCCTAGTTGACTACGGAACCCTAAATAAGAAACGCGCCTGGTGACCGCGTTTATCGCGCTTATGTTTCATGAAGCCAACTTTAACTTTCATAAATTCCGCTAGGCTCGTTATTACAGCGTTTGAATACTTCATACTTTAATTAAAACGTAGTCGGGTTTTATATCTCGTCTCATACGCCGGGGTAATATTTAAATTTGGTGGATTTTCTGCAATTACTGAGCTTCCATTTGATAATGTTTAAGATTGCGGTCACGCTCGTTTGTTTATTGCTGCTTATGAATACTTAAAGTAAATATGTCTGGGATACTTTTTTATTGCGTATTGAACAATAATAACATGTTGCGGATATTTTTTTGGCATGGGCATAAATTTAAGCCTCCTTTAAATAAAATAAAATAAAATAAAGCCTACTCGTACAAAGGAACACAACATTTTGCGACGTGTTCTTTAAATTAACAGTGATCACTTATTAATGTCTTAATGCGTAATATCACGTATAATCACAATGTCTTAATGCGGCTTGCGTAAAATAAAATATAGGTAAATACATTTTTTGCTTCATTCTAAACATTTGGTTTACGCTAGCATTACGTTACATCTTAAAAAAAAGTTTTGGCTGTGGTTTGGGTGAGCACATAGTTACTATCGATTCTCGACATAATTAGAGACGCTGGTGCCGATCATGAAGTCTGAATCTTTACGGTAGATGGCGCTATTACGATGCCAATCTATAAGGCATGCAAGAAGCAACTGGTTGAAAAATTCAATGGCCCTGGCATCAGGTTCTGTGATCCAATAGGTAGGACGCCCGTGTTGTCCCGGAAAGCCGTTGACGATGCGGGTTTGAACCTCGCCCGAACCATTAAAATTGTATATTTTTCCCTTCATTTTTAACATTCAGTTTACGTTAGCAGACGTTACTGCTTTCATAAAAAATAAACTGAAACATCATGTGGATAATATTTCAATGTTTACAAGCAAAACGGTAATGCTTTCATAGTTTCGTTTTAGAAATTGGAATATTGCAGAACGTTAACACGCTGGGACTCTTATTTAGCGAGCCCTCGAGCTGAAATACAGATTTGCTTTATTTTCTTCCCGCTTATGAAGCAAAATGCTTAATTGAATTGTGTCGGTGTTCTGCGGCAGGTCGAGCTGAGACTGAGTTTTACGTTCCACAGTTGCGTCAGAATGCACGTTGAATAAAATGCTAGCTCCTCTTTTGAAAAGCTTATTGGAATGTCAGAAAGAAAAATAATCTACCAAGAAATTTAAAATTAATTAACTACCAGCAATGTCGTGGACGCTACAGTGTTTTTTGCTTAGTGAAGAAAGCGCTGCTTTTTTTACTGGCGTGTAGTTTTTGTGTAGACTGTTGAAGATGGAGCTATGAAAAGGTGGTGAAATAAAATGTAATTAGAGCTTAAAATATAATTACGACGAAATGGCAGTACAGCTGTGCCGGACGGTCCTGGATTCGAATCCCTGCAATCGTAAATATTTATTTGATGGACTCGTGTATTTGTTCCTGGCTGGGTACTATTTAAGTAGGTTTATACTTAATACCTACAATTGTATTTATCTATCTTTTTAAGCAGGTTTGGTTTTTGATTGTAGGTCTCAATGTTGAAGTAGAATTATACGTAAGTAAATATTTATCTCCTTTTTAATGTGTTCCTTTATATTTCAAAGAGGTATCACCTTCTTTTATTATTAATCATGAAATGTTATCCTATAGATTAAGTTAGCTTAGTTTCAGTTTGTTTTAAAGCAATTCAAAATCTTTCACAGTTTTTGTCTGTTCTCGCTTAAAGGTCGTATTTCTCAACGGATTTTCATGAAATTTAGTGACTATTAGGTTCAATGCGTATATGGGTGAGGACCAAAAAGTTGGATGCAATTAAGTTGTAGTCAGCGAGGAATTAAAAACAAGCGAAAAAGTTCCATTGTGTGTAAAAAATAACAAATAAGTGACAAAAAATAACGTTACAATAAGGAATAACCTTAAAATAGAACATTAAGGAACGTTATTGAAAAGTTAACTGTCGTCGCCCTACGGAGACTTTGACACAAATATTAATTGAGTGAGTTAAGGGTGAGTTAAGGTTGCAAACTTTTTGGTCTTTACCCATATAGGTATAGTTTCTTTTTGTCGATTCAGTTTTTGGATTTTTTTCAAAATGGGTGTTGAAAACGTAAAACATGACAAATTTAGATTCAAACTCACGAAGTCCACATCCTGTGAGCTAGCCACTAGTAAATAGATGTTTGAACGGTGCAACAATACCTACTTAGAGTAGCTAGTTGTCATATCAAATATTCCTAATTGTATAGTTCTCCCAAAAGTTGGTGAGCAAACAATAATACAATATAGGAAGTCCCAGTCAGCGCAGTTCGCCGGCACGTCAAACTTGCTGCGTAGGCGCTATGCGAAACTTGAAGTTTTCCCTCCGCCGGCTGCAAACAGCTTCGTTCTCAGCCCCGCCTTCCAACTTACTTCCTTCTCGCATAATTATTTACTAGTACCATGTACCCCTGTGTCACAAGACCAGCTTGATTCTTAAGTACAATACGAGCATATCCCAGTGCTTGTTGCACAACACAATATAAGAAAAGTAGATATGAACAGGGGCCCAATTCGAGAATGCCGTTGGAGATATCTCCAAACGTCAAATCTCCATTAGATAACAGTTATATCGCCATTGAACTGTCATTTAAATGCGATAAGCTTAAAAGTGACATATCTCATCTCAATTTTGGAAATACGAAGGCGATAATGATTGTCAAAAATATTATTCATGCATATGAATTTCTGTTTTGAACGAAACGTAACGGACTAATTTCACGCACTACGCGGTCAATTTAAACTATGCGCCTGTTATTTATGCCGTCACATACAAAGGAAACGAAAATTTAGCGCGTCCGAATTGACGAAGTTGCGATATTCTAGGGATATCGCCACTTGTCAAGTAGGCACACGTCAAAAGTGACGGATGGCGATGAAAAGGAGAGATCTCCATTATATCTCTAAAATTCAGAGAGATCTCTCCTTTTCATCGCCATCTGTCACTTTTGACGTGTGCCTACTTGACAAGTGGCGATATCGCTAGAACATCGCAACTTCGTCAATTCGGACTGGGGGGGTCGAATACCCCCCCTGGGGGGGTATTCGACCAATTTTAGAGATATAATGGAGATCTCTCCTTTTCATCGCCATCTGTCACTTTTGACGTGTGCCTACTTGACAAGTGGCGATATCGCTAGAACATCGCAACTTCGTCAATTCGGACGCGCAAAATTTTCGTTTCCTTTGTATGTGACGGCATAAATAACAGGCGCATAGTTTAAATTGACCGCGTAGTGCGTGAAATTAGTCCGTTACGTTTCGTTCAAAACAGAAATTCATATGCATGAATAATATTTTTGACAATCATTATCGCCTTCGTATTTCCAAAATTGAGATGAGATATGTCAATTTAAAGCTCATCGCATTTTAATGACAGTTCAACGGCGATATAACAGTTATCTAATAGAGATGTGACGTTTGGCGTTCACTCAAACGGCATTCTCGAATTGGGCCCCTGGTTCTTAACTTGACTGCTTATCTCGTCGACAGAAAACTTCGTCCCAAGTGCCAAGCTCTACAGCGTCTCTATGCATCTTTTATCGCTTATATAACGGGGAGTGCTCCGAGGAATTGTTCGGATTGATTCCTGCCGCATCATTCCGCCATCGTTCTACGTGACAATCCTTTCATCCTCACCACTTAGATAGTTGCAGTACTCAACTGTGCATTTCTCTATAAATTTCCTACCTCGCATGAATGAATTGTCCATTGCGGTATTTCCGGTAGGATACGACGTTCAAACCTTCAAGAAAAGAACGTCCTCCCACCTGAAAGGCCTTAACGCACTTGTGACTCCTCTGGTGTTGCAAGTGACTATGGATGATGGTAATCGCTTTCCATTAGGCGATCTGTTTGCTCGTTTGGCCCCATGAAATTAAAAAAAAGAAGCTGCTAACAGATATCAAGACATAGTATAGCGGCAAATGACACCGTGGCGTCTGGGGCAAAGCTCTCCATTGACGTGATTTGCCGTCGTTGGCGCTTAAAAGGTTAAAGACTTACCAACATCGATTATACTTATGGAAAATAAATATTCTAGTCACTCTCATTTTCTTTGACAACTTTTAGTTTGTCGCAAAAATCGCATACAAGGTAACAAAGGGAATCAGGAAGTATTATCATAGGACACTACTGGCAACACAGAAACGGATTGTCACAACTTTGACTAAAAGAAACTGATTCAATGAGTCATGAAAAAAAAGTCAGAATCAACCAATCAATCATAGCGTGATGACGTCAGCTATTATTGTCGCCTGTCGTTTCAGAGTAACATACCAGCCCTAACACAACTATGCTGCGCGACTCTTGTCGCGCGACATAACGGAATTTGTCACTCTCTCACAGTACTACACAGAAAGAGATAGATAAATATCTCGCACGAGAAAGAGTCGCGTAACACAGTTGTACTAGGGTTGCTGGCGGAGTATAGTCTAATATGTAGTACTTTTACGAATAACAAAAGGGAGAAAATCGTCTGTCATCCTAATATTCTGCAGTGTGAGCTATTAAGTAATATCTCGAATTAGGAATCTTTTAATAAATCAGCACCAAACACACATCCATCCATTGTGCTCGGACAACAAGATGTCACCACTCTATCAATCCGGATTCAGGTCCGAGGGCGGACATCTGACGCCGGTGTCAAATTATCTCCTGCCCTCTTGATTTATTTACCAGGCTGTCCTCCAGCTAAATTCGACGTTTCCAATGACGTATGTCCGAAATCAAGGTGCTATATGTATACGATTGCGATTTTCTCTATTCAAAATTACTGTGATGTCATTTTCTTTTATTGAAAAGTAGTAATACGTAGTAATCATCATCATCATCAGAAATTTAAGAGCTTAGCTCTTGTCGGTGGAGCAACTTCCATGTTTCTCTATCTTCAACTTTCTTTTTGATGTCCTGATACGACACGCCGTCTACTTTCTCCTTGATTTGGTCTATATAAGATCACCTAGGTCTTCCTCTCTTCCTCCTTCCCTCAATCTTTCCTTCAATAATAGTTTTTATGTAATCGTCGTGTCGTAGCAGGTGTCCAAACATCTTTCCCCTTCTGTTTTCAATGGTTTCTGACAACGACCTTTTCTCTTCTACTCCTCGTTCGTAACTTTTTCCGTCCAGCTTATCCTTTCCATTCGTTTCCAGCACCACATCTCGAATGCTTCCAACCGTTCTCTATCACGCTGTGTCATTGTCCACGTTTTGCTTCCATATAGGGCTAGGCTATACTCCAGATGGACACTTTTATAAGCCTTTTACGAATTTGGCCCGATATTTTTTACGTAGTAATACTCTACTGTAATTTTAATTAAGATGGTAAGTCATATCGCTTAAGTGCAAATGACAGCCGCGACCTACATAATACTAAAGTATAATTTTGATGTCCATATTGCTTGAAAATATCTTGTCAATGCTCTTTAAAGAACTCGAATACTTAAAATCGATATACATATGTCCATTGTAAATCCATAATAGAGGAGAGATGTTGCTAAATTGGGAATATCACAATGCTTCGTCGAATTCGGGCTCTGCTCGCGATTCATGAAAAATCTATTTCAGTTGACACTGACACACTGAGGAAAAACACGTGTCAGTGTAATTGATACCCAGGGGCCCAATTCGAGAATGCCGTTTGAGATATCGCCAAACGTCAAATCTCCATTAGATAACAGTTATATCGCCATTGAACTGTCATTTAAATGCGATAAGCTTAAAAGTGACATATCTCATCTCAATTTTGGAAATACGAAGGCGATAATGATTGTCAAAAATTTTATTCATGTATATAAATTTCTGTTTTGAACGAAACGTAACGGACTAATTTCACGTACTACGCGGTCAATTAAGAGTATGCGCGTGTTATTTATGCCGTCACATACAAAGGAAATGAAAATTTTGCGCGTCCGAATTGACGAAGTTGCGATGTTCTGGGGATATCGCCACTTGTCAAGTAGGCACACGTCAAAAGTGACGGATGGCGATGAAAAGGAGAGATCTCCATTATATCTCTAAAATTGGTCGAATACCCCCCCAGGTTCGTTGTCTAACAAAAAGTTCCTTTCCAAAACTCGTATCAGTTGTCTAATTAGAATGTATGTAATCCTTTTTCGAGCATAAGGTAATAATGTAATTATGTAAGCTATTATTATATCGCATACATAATTTATCCTTCGCAGAAACTCTCAAACTTTGACCATTATTTCTAACTCATACGTAGTAGGTGCTGTAATGTTAGTTGCTGCGATCCAGTCATATGATCACTAAAAGTAGGATCAATCGCATTTGTTTAAAGCCTTTTGTTAATGGCTTCTATGTACAACTTCTTCGCTCGCGTTGAAACATTTACATTATCCTAGGGGAATTTTTTTTTTTTTTTTCGGGATAAACAGTAACCTGTGTGTTAATAGTTAGGGTATAAGTATCTGTCTTCTAAATCTCATGCAAATCTGTCAAGCCATTTCACCGTGAAGAACAAATACACACAAGCACAGACACAAAAACACACTTTCGCTTTTATAATATTAGTAAGATGAGATAAACATAAATACGACATCTTTAACAAATAGGACACAAGCCTATTAGGTAATAGGTTACCCATTACACAAAATAGGTTGAGTGTATTTTGTGTGACCCTGCAACCTACTCTGGGGCCGGCAGTGTTCATTTTCTCCATACTTACGTCGTTGGTGCCATCTTTATTTGCGAAGATATTAGTATTCCGCAGTCGAGCGCAATACGTATCTCTATTATGGAAAACAATGGAAGAGGTCGGGTTATAATGGCTTCGTATTATTCCGAGATGAAAATATCCGGCATATTCACGCTGAAGCCTTTATTGAATATGATTGTACTGGTCTAAGTATGTTATGTTGAATGAGGAAAATCTGTGTGAGATTTAAAGACTGCTGGTAATTATAGGTGAATTATTTAATAATTGACTTGAAAATATGTTTGCGTGACCTCTATGCTAGCAGAGTTGTGAATGCTTATTGTTGTTTCATCTAAGTATTTCTTTATATATTATTTGCATCTATATATTATATGAATATATTACTTCTATTTATCTAAATATTTATTTAGTAAAACTTGCTGAAGTTAGTTGCACCGCCCACAAATAAACTGCTCTGCCCGAAGGTTGACTGGTAGAGATTGTCTAATGGCATTAAGTCCACATTTCGGACAATAAGAGTATCTATTGTGCAATAAAGATTAAATAATCAAATAAATGATCGGCAAGATTTGTCATCTTTGGTCACAATTTAGAGTAGAAGTGGTCGCCGTGGCCGAAATCATCTCAATCTCTGTCCGTTGTTTGTTTGTTCTTTGAAAGTCGAGTAATTTTAAAAATAGTTTGTAGGTTGAATAACCGATAGGGTGTTTATTCCTTGCTTGGAAGAGTAAAGGTGCAAGGAGCACGGGCCGGACAGCTGTCGAGAGCCAACCCTTGTTATGTTACGCCGCCTTAGGCATCGCGACGGAACCCGCCACTATTTTACGACTGACCTGACTCTCAACTCCCATTTGTACCATCATGTCTAAATCACAGAATGTGTTGTGAAAAACATGATACAAGCACTAAAAATGCTTTAATACAGTTCTCTTCTATTGTTGTAATAGAGTTAGTTTATCTTGTACAATAAATATTTACTACAAATTGTTACTTTTATTAGGACTGTGTATCGGTTTACTAATGTTTTGCAGAATATTGATTTACCGAACGTAATGTTTCGCATAATGCTCGTTTCGCATAATTATTATTCTACTGATACCATACAGTTTGCTGAATAGCAAACTGTATGGTATCCTAATCTACCAAGGTACACAAAAACATTTCAAAATATATTTCCCGTTTAAGCAGCAGAAAATTTCTGCGAAATGAGAATTATGCGAAACATTACTTTCGGTAAAACAAATTTCTGCCAGATGAGGGTAACCCCTGTGTATCATTATTAATTAAGGCGTTCACTACCAGCGACGCATATATGCGTTCACAAGTTTGTTCCTAGTCCTAGACCACGCCCCCTAGCAGTTCATGTCACGAAGAAACGTTAATTGTCATCGATTATCGAACGCAACTAAATTATTGATTGTCTCTGTAAGAAGGTTTATTTATGTAGGTATGAATTCCTTATTAAGGAAGTTACTTTAGAAAGATAAAACCTACAGGTAGGTACAGGGGAGTTGAAACTTGTTCAACCCGCTCGTAGCTCCTGGCAACAATTCGCACCACCTCATCACGAGTTACAAACTTAGTTTCAGACCTATCTGTCGACTGCTGTTTGACTTTCACTTGGGAACTGATATTTGGAGTTAGAATGTATAACAAGTCATGTGGAAAGATACTTAAGTTCGCTACTATGTGTACCTACAGATAAAGTATAGAAAAGACGCAAATTCACACAGGTCAAATTCACTCGTTTGATGATCAATAGTCGTAGTTTATATAACCGGACAGGATTGATAAGTAGCTGTGGACAATTTTATGTAGGAAGATTAATTATTGTGGGGACAGAAATCTATATAAAGATTAACTTCCATACGCGCTTCATACTTTATCTGTATCCTAAATTTCTAACAGAAATGAGTTCAAATATATGCTTATTTCAAAACTTTTGGATCAAGCACCTAAATAATACCTATTTACCGCAATGTAAATTGTAAACCTAACTCCAAAATGAAGACAAAACTCCTGAGTATCTACATCGGATGAATTTCACGCCAAAGAAAGCACAAGATCCATTTATTAACAAAGTAATAGGTTAGTTGGCTAATAATACTATACATACAATATTAATGGAATAACAAAGCCCGGCCAAACAGCTCAGTGTCAAGATTTAAACTCCACATATTTATGAGGCTATTATAATAGACTAGGCACAATCCCGAACTTGGAGGCGACTTGTGCAACTTATACCGTAAATAGTCCCGTATAATTCTCGTCACCTGTGCTACCTTGCTTAATTTAATTAATTGTTCAGAAGGCCGGCGGCTAAAAGTAGGTACCCTTTATTATGAAAGCAGGAAATCACGGACGGAAAAGTTAATTTTAAGAAAACGTGATAGGTGACTCGCCTTATCAAATTAAATTAGAAAATATACGACGGCTGCTACCGGAAAGCTTTTTAGGAAAAATTCTCTTCCGAGTCCGTAAGTAATTAAGGCCACTTAATTTATTTAGGGGAATAGATGCGAGACATTTTAAGAAATCAAAATGAGAACACAAATATCTTTAATTATATAAATAAGAAATAAATATCGGACAACCGGGGGCCTATGATGATTGGTTCTATCACGCGATAAATAAGTGATAAAGCATTCGTCACGTTTTGACATAATGCGAGTGTGACTGACATATCCTTTTTGTCACTTATTTATCACATGATAACCGCAACCATTATAGGCCCCCTGAACCAAATTAAGTAGTAGTAGGCTTGTGTTATGCGTGCTAGCTAGGTACATTACACACAGCCGAATACCTATAGATAAATATGAATTTAAATACACAGAAAACATTAATAACCCGGGAACAAATATATTCGGGGTCATCACACGAAAATTTTCACTTACCTACCGTGATTCGAACCCAGAAACGCCGGTTCAGTAGGCAGCTGCACAAACCACTACGCCAACAATTTTCGCACTACTCTAAAATAATGATGAATGATGAGCTGAGCGTGAGATGAATATGAAATTGTCAATGCCATTTAAGTATATTTTTATGGTTTATTGTTCTTGTTGTAACAATTAAGTCATATAAAACTCCAATTTCGTGCCGACGGCTTTACGCTAACACAACACGCAAACTTTTATACTTGTGACATAGCCACGAACCAATGTTAATGAGATGTTTTGTTACAACGTTATACGTAAAAATAAAAATTAACAACTTTACGTTGATCTTAGCAACTACGTACGTTAACCCTTAGCATGCTAAAGTGACTCGCACACCGTACCCGCCGTATGCCGCGTCCCGGACCCGTACTTGTAGCGTGCCAAAGCCGTCCGTACTCCTGCACCCTTCGAATGCCGTATAACGTATCCATGACCAAACTAGTCAATTACCTTTCGATAATTTCCAAAAACAATCTTTTACAAATAAGGTTTAAGGCTCTATTATGAATCTTAATGGATAGAAGATATCATAAACATCATTCATTCATTCGTGCATTCCCATGTACACATACAGTCTGACACAAAAGAGTAGAAATTAAAAAGTGGCAATACTTGTCGTGTCGTCTCTTTCTAATCAATCTAAGAAAACGGGGACGTCAATACAGTATTGCCACTTTTTAATTTCTACTCTTTTGTGTCAGACTGTAAAATTAAAAAAAAACACATGAAATAAAGATTCGACAGAATAGACACAACTTACAAAACTCTTCGGCATACTACTGGTGTAGGGTGTAGGCACCTACGGACGGATACAGGACGCGGCATACAACGAATGCACCACCTCTAGCACTCCATGCCGCGTGACAACAACATTGCCTGCCTCTGTCTGTCTGTCTCTGTCTCTTACTTTAGAATAGTGCAAGCAAGAAGAGTGATGCAGAGTTGCGCGACAAACGAAGCCACGGGAAGTTTTACTAGACCTGCAGTAGTACGAGGCGCTTTGGCATATGAGTAGTACAGATTACAGATATAAGTACGGATCCGGGACACAGCAACCGAAGGGCTGCTTACGGTATTGCTGTCGTTAAAATGGCTTGTTGGAACAAAAGACCCCGTTTATGAAACGGCCCCCCCGTGACGTGAAGTGTGAAACGTACACCAGTCAGTATTGTTCAAGTTACTGGCTTAATTGAAACGTCTACCGTGTATGCCGTTTTATTGCTTAGATTGCGTACTATATTACCTCGTAAATATCAGTCTCTGTTATGTAAGTTCCAAGAATCTTTACCAAATGAACTGAAAGCAACCTACGCTTACATTGCTAGACATTTTGTCATACATTAGGTTTTATGTCTGTTTGTGAAGCAAATTACTGTGTAGGTGTACGAATTACATGAAAATTCACCTTTTGTTGTCCCAGTGTTGTGTATAAAGAGTTAAAGACAATTTCGTGTCAGTTGTTTCCGTAGGTAACTCAATAAAATTCTGCTAGATATCCATCTTATTTAACTAGGTACCTTTCACCATCTTAGAAATGTCTATTAATAATCTTTTCTTGTTTCTCAAAGAGGATATCTTGATAATTTTACTATGAATCAAACGTCTTCGACGATTTTGGTCTTTGTATCTCTGAAATCATTTATTAAATCGTTCTTAAACGATCCAATTGATATTTCAGAAGATTAAGCTTTTGCTAGAAAACAAATAAAATAACTGTCCCTAAGCTAGTAAATAAATCCTCAATTACATCGTATACAAATAAATAATAATGTCTCTGTTTGATCTTGTGGTTGACTGGTAGAGAATGCCTTATGGCATTAAGTCCGCCATTTGTACTTTTACTTCTGTATTTTGTGCAATAAAGTTTAAATAAATAAATATACACACTAAACTAAACCAGCATTTAGCAAAATTCCAATATCAAATAACTTTATTTTAGCGATAAAAGATGTCAGCTAACCGTTATTAAATAGTTCTAGAACTATTGTCTAGTTCTAGAACTATTTAATAACGGTTAGCTGACCTCTTCTAGAAGCTAGCTTAATTTGGATGCAATCTCGAGTTAGGACTTTATTGGACCGAGTGGCGACGTTAATTTCCTACGCAAACCTCGATTCTGCTCTGCTCCAACCGACGGTTGACGTTCGGCCCTTGGCAACAATGCTCCAAGGTGAGAGCCAGAGATATTATATCAAGTTTGAATTATTTTGCTTTATAGCTTGCCTCAACTTAGATTTCTGCAATAATACTGCTGGGATTGGAATTCGAATCGAGTAATCTCGTGATTTTGTTTGTTAGCATTTCATTAAGCCGTACTTAAAGTAAGTTATCACATTGTAATGAACATCAGCTTTTGTTTTAAAAAACCGGCCAAGTGCGAGTCGGACTTTCCATCCCTAAGTGGTTAAGTTAAGTTTGCACCTGGTATGTATAGCGCCCCATATAAATTAGGTGCAAAGTTAGGTATTAAAAAAACTACTTACTAGATCTCGTTCAAAACAATTTTCGTTGGTAGTTTTTATAGTAATGTACATCATATGTTTTAGATAGGTTATTCATTTTCTTATTTTAGAAGTTAGACCAACTTTTTTTCCACTTTGGAAGCGTCTGTCACGCAAACTATTCGGTTTAGAAAAAAAAATATTTTAGAAACCTCGATATCATTTTTGAGGACCTATCCATAGATACCCCACACAAATACAAATAAATACAAATACAAAATGCTTTATTGCACACCAAAAAAAAAAGTTTACAATATCAATACAGAACAATAATTTTAGTAACGGTAGACAACAGGCGGTCTTATCGCTAAAGAGCCCACACGTATGTGTTTGATGAAAAAAAAAATTAAGTATGGGGAGCCCCCAATATTTATTATTATTTTTTTATTTTTGCATCAAAATCTTAATGCGGTTCACAGAATACATCTACCTACCAAGTTTCAACAGTATAGCTCTTATAGTTTCGGAAAAAAATGGCTGTGACATACGGACGGACAGACGGACAGACAGACATGACGAATCTATAAGGGCTCCGTTTTTTGCCATTTGGCTACGGAACCCTAAAAATGATTGGTTATTCATTGATGCATTTTGATATTTTCATGAAGAGCCAGAAACTTGTCGTCAATCTAAGAAAACAAAAGAAGTCAATTCAGGCATTGAAATGTTGCAGAAGTGCTGTCTCAAAACCTCAATTCGGCATGCACGAATACATTAAGACTACACGCGTAGATAGAAGATATTGCACTTAATGGCATTTACACGAAATAACTAAACATGTAACATGTGCAACGTAACAACGTTTAATTTGAAAAATGAATATGAAAAGCGTTTAACTGTTTATTATTACCGAAATTCACAGCAACTGCTACATTAATATTAATATTAAATGTGACATTTGCGCCGTATTACAAATATCACTGTGCGCGAAACCTTTTAATTTTATTGCGGGTTTGACGAACTGTTTGCAATAGCACAACCTCATTAAGACTTAAACATTTATTCATTAACTAGCTTTTGTCCGCGACTACGTCCGCGTGGAACTTGGAAGTATGGCAGCAACCTCGTACAACACGAAAGATATCCACCTAATCACCTTAATTAATAAAAGGGATTATTAAAAGCGCCTAAGCAAATGTAAGAGCAATTGTGCTTTTGGTCTAATCATTACATTTCCTACAGGGTCATCAATGTTATTATGAATTACTTACTCACTTTTCAATCTTTTTAGGGATAATTTCCAGGATGAAAACTATCCTATGTCCTTCCTCGGATCTTAAACTATCTCCATGCCAAATATCATCAAAATCGATTCAGCGGTTTAAGCGTGAAGACGTAACAGACAGACAGACACACTTTCGCATTTATAATATTAGTATGGATTAAATTACAGTTAACACAGTTGTGTTTTACAGTTAATACATTTTTTTACCTAAAAAGTTTACGGACACAGGGCCATTTTTAAAATTGCATGCAAAAATCATACAAAAAAGTTATCATACAAAAAAGTTCTAGAACGGCACTTGTGTTTGATTTGCCGTTACATAATGTTCGGTTGTAGATGAAGTATTTTTTTTAGCCACACAATTAATCGGTAAAGAATGCCTTAAGCTATCAATTGTACTTTCTGAATTTGTACCATAAACTACACACAAATTCATAAATAATCGAAAAGAAAGTTAATGTATTCAGGTGGTTTAAAACAATTTGGATACACTCAAAATTTGTTGTGGCGGTGCTTGAAAAACGCTGATAGTAAAAAGAACCTGTACTTAGAATGTTAATAGCGTATGTAAATGTAGCACCGGTGGCCCGGCAGGTTCACGACCCCACGGTGGTCGACCTTTGGCACTCAACACCCGTATAAATGCCAGAATGCGTTCAACTTTTCTTTAGATCTGTTATCGTTGAAGAGAACGCATTGTGTGACGGTTCACTTTGTTTAAAAAACCGGACAAGTGCGGACTCGTGGACCGAGGGTTCCGTACGAATGCGAACTACCCAAGTAAGAAGCAAAACAAGCTGCAGAAGCGCTTATATAGCCCTTATACTACTAATTTAAGCTGAATAAAGGCTGTACAAGCGCTTCTTATATGCAGCTTGTTTGCTACTTATGTATGAAAACACTGCATATTGCTTTAACGAAAAGATAAACTGTACTAAGCGACAAACCTAACTATACCATTAAAAAACAGTTTTACGTATTTTAAATAAAGAATATATTTTTTATTATTTAATTACAAATGTATAATTTTCAGACTTTTCCCCATACTTGTAGTATAAAACGGTACTACTTACCAAATTTCATAGTTCTAGGTCAACAGGAAATATCCTATTGATTCCCTTGATAATGTCGAAATACATATTTTCAAGGCTTCAAGGGACTGTAGACCTCAGTATATGGTTTTTATTTCAACTCGATACCTCCACGCGTTTCCGAGATAAAAAGTCAGACGTTGACAGACAGACGGACACAGACGGACGGACAACAAAGTAATCCTACAAAGGTTCCGTTTTTTTCCTTTTGAGGTACCCTAAAACAGTGGAAATATTTGATTTAGAAATAAAAAGTGCTACAATCTAAGAAAATAACCCACGCTGTAAAAGTTCTAGAGGTTATGACAATGCATTTCGGCTGCGAATCATAGGTACATCTGTAGGCCTATGATGGTTGCGTTTATCACGTGATAAATAAGTGTCAAAGCATCCGTCACGTTTTGACCAATTGCGAGTGCAAGGGACAGATGCTTTGTCACTTATTTATCACGTGATAAACGCAACCATCATAGGCCCCCTGAGTTATTTACAGCGCTGAGAGCTCTATACCTATTTTATTTTTTATAAAAAAGATGGAAGAAGAAAGTGATAATTGATTAATAGTACACTAGGTACCTTATAGATATAGTATATTACAATAATACAATTAACCATGAAAGCAGATGATTTTTCATCCTTGATATCTACAGAAAAGAGATATCTAAGGTAAGGTAACTAAATAATTATGATCTTTACTTAACAAATTACCTATGTGTCGTTTAGGACATATATTAACTAAATATATTCTATACCGAGAATCACACAGCACTATTTGTATTTATGAATCCCTTAACGATACACATGTTTTATGCCTGTACGATCACGTTTCGCACTTGAGTTATTTTCCTCACCTACTAACCTTATTATTTAGATCAGTGGTTCTCAAATTGTGCTATTCCTGGCATTGCGGCCGATTTTTGACTATTGTCGCATCGGCTGCACCCGTCCGCCGCTAGCGAAGACGGCATGATTCACGGAATTGCACTGAAGACATTAGAGAAGGCTCCGCCAAAATAATATCGACTGTAACAAAAAGTAAAAACTGAACTGTGACTCGTAAATTATTTGAAGTTGGTTTCATATAATCATCTCAGCCATAGGACGTCCACTGCTGAACATAGGCCTCCCCTTTGGACTTCCATATATACCGGTTGGAAGCGACCTGCATCCAGCGCCTTCCGGCGACCTTCACAAGGTCATCTGTCCATCTCGTAGGTGGACGTCCTACGCTGCGCTTGCTGGTCCGAGGTCTCCACTCGAGCACTTTACGGCCCCATCGGCCATCTGCTCTGCGTGCTATGTGGCCTGCCCATTGCCACTTCAACTTGCTAATCCGGTGAGCTATATCGGTCACTTTAGTTCGTCTACGGATTTCCTCATTTCTGATTCGATCACGTAGAGACACCCCGAGCATAGCCCTCTCCATTGCTCGTTGAGCGACTTTGAGCTTTGAGATGAGGCCGATAGTGAAAGACCACGTTTCGGTGCCGTAAGTCATCACTGGTAACACACATTGGTTGAAGACTTTCGTCTTGAGGTATGTCGGACGAAAAGACATTGCGTAGTTTCCCGAACGCTGCCCAGCCGAGTTGGATTCGGCGGTTGACCTCTTTCTCGAAGTTGGACCTACCTAATTGGACCACTTGTCCTAGGTAGATGTATGAGTCAACAACTTCGAGTACCGAGTTTTCAACAGAGACTGGGATGGGCACAACCTTGGCATTTGACATGAGTTTCGTCTTGTCCATGTTCATTTTTAAGCCCACCCGTTGAGAAACTCGATTGAGGTCATCGAGCATCATGCTGAGTTCCTCCATCGACTTAGCCATGACTACGATGTCGTCGGCAAACCGAAGGTGAGTGATGTATTCGCCATTGATGTTGATGCCAAGTCCTTGCCATTCCAGGAGCTTGAAGGCGTCTTCCATAACGGCCGTAAACAGTTTCGGGGACAC
Source organism: Apotomis betuletana (assembly GCA_932273695.1). Classification (NCBI taxonomy): domain Eukaryota; kingdom Metazoa; phylum Arthropoda; class Insecta; order Lepidoptera; family Tortricidae; genus Apotomis; species Apotomis betuletana. The sequence continues at coordinate 9,756,497 of OW026309.1, read as the reverse complement.
AACGTCCCCCTGTCTCACGCCTCTTCTCAATGGAATGGCCTTTGTGCTCTGCTCCTGAACTCGGACCGACATGGTGGCGTTACTATACAAACACTTCAACACTTCAATGTACCGATAGTCAATATGGCATCGCTGAAGTGACTCGAGCACCGCCCATGTTTCCACCGAATCGAAGGCTTTCTCATAGTCCACAAACGCTAAGCATAATGGCAAGTTATACTCTTCAGTCTTCTGTATAACTTGCCGCAGCGTATGTATGTGGTCTATGGTACTATAGCTTCTTCGGAAACCGGCTTGTTCGGGAGGCTGGAAGTCATCAAGTCTATGTTCGAGACGGTTCGTGATGACCCTTGAAAACAACTTATAAACATGGCTTAGAAGCGTGATGGGCCTGTAGTTCTTCAATAGGCTGTTATCACCTTTCTTGAAGAACAGTACCACATCGCCTCTATTCCATGCTTCAGGCGTTTTGCCCTCGGACAAGACGGAATTAAAGAGCTTCTGGAGGACCTTAAGTACCGGTGTTCCACCCGCTCTCAGAAGCTCTGAGGTGATTCCGTCTTCACCCGGCGCCTTGTTGTTCTTAAGTTGCTTCAGGGCCATCCTAATCTCGTACAGACTGATGTCCGGGATGTCTTCGGTATAATGTCGGGACAGCTTGGCTCTTGGATCGCCTACCAAGCTGTCAACGGGCTTTGCGACTGAAGTGTATAACTGACCATAGAACCTCTCGATCTCGCCTAGAACTTCTGCTTTGGTCGACGCTATGCTGCCATCTTCCCGTTTCAGCTTGGTCAGCTGGCTTTGTCCAATAGACTTGTCCTTTGCGAACACTTTGGAGCCTTTGTTCTGCTCAATGGTCTCTTTAACACGGTTCGTATTAAAGAGCCGCAGATCATGTCGCAAGGACTTCGATATACGTCTATTAAGCTGCCTATATGACCTCGCGTCATCGGGAGACTGCAACTGTAGCGAGCGTCGTTCAGCCATGAGGTTTAAGGTTCGATCAGACAATTTCTGAGGTCTATCTTTACGGCGGGGTCTGAAAAACTTAGACCCTACCGTGTGGACAGTTTCCACTAGCCCGTCGTTGATCTCGTCCACTGAGGCAAAGTTCTCCAGATAAGCGAAGCGGTTGGAGAGCTCGAGTTGAAAGCTCTCGGGGTTTTGAATATGGGCCCGAGTAGGTCGGAGCGTAGACTTCATCAGACTGGACCTTTCCAGTTTAACATTGATATTCAGTGTGCCTCTTACGATTCGATGATCACTGCCGGTCTTTACCCTATTGATCACAGACACATCACTGAAAATCCGTTTCTTGTCGGTCATGATGAAGTCAATCTCGTTTCTCGTGGAACCATCGGGACTTATCCAGGTCCATTTCCTGTGAGGCGGCTTCTGGAAGAAAGAGTTCATCATGAAGAGTTCCTCTTTCTCCAGAAAGTCGGCCAGCCTCTGTCCCCTAGGGTTCCGTTGCCCGTATCCAAATTGCCCCACTCTCAACTCATCACCGCTGTTCTTGCCCAACTTTGCATTGAAGTCCCCCATAACAACAGTGAAGTAGGTTTTGGAAGTATGTATGGCCCTACTTACGTCCTCATACATAGCCTCTACTTCCTCATCAGAATGTGACGAGGTCGGTGCGTATACCTGAATGACCTTCAACGAATATCTTTTGGATATTCTGAGTATTAGGTATACCACCCTGCTCGATACACTGTCGATGGTAGTTATGTTGTTAACGAGGGACTTGTGAACGAGAAACCCGACACCGCCTTGGGACTGTTGGGCGCCCTCCCGGTAGTAGAGCAGGTTACCAGACTTCAGGGTTACGGTGTCCTCCCCCTCTCTACGGACTTCGCATAATCCTACAATGTCCCAGTGTAACCTGCTCAGTTCCTCTTCCAACTCGCAAATCTTTTCGTCAGTCCTCATTGTGCGTATGTTGTGTGTTACCAGGGCCAGTCGTCGTGGGGATGGGTAGCCGGATTTCGTCCGGGGATTCTTAGCACCCCCTGCTCCGCCATTACCTTGGCCGCTACCCACGCCAGGGATAGCGGAGCTGCCGGAGACTGGGGGCCTGGTATTAATGTGACTTATCATAAAGGGGGTTTTGCCATACGCGCCACGCTTGGCAGGCGATTCGCGCGCGCAGTTTTTTTTTTTTTTTTTAAAGGTCTCTGGAAGACGCTGCTGCCCATCTCCCGGTATATTATTATTCCCTTAGCAGGCTTCTACTGCAACCACGGGACGATATGGTGGGGGACAATTCTAAGGCCGATCACCCCACGGCGGTTTCATATAAAGCTATTAACAATTAATTAAAGAAAAGCTTTACCTCAAAGTATTTATTAGCAACAATATTTTTTAGATAAGTACTTCTTGTTTTCTTATTGAATCAAAACCCATTTCTGATTTTCATAAAATTAAGTTCACTTTATTTGGGGCTTTGTAAAACATATGTGTTTCAAACAGGTTCCGTCGCCATGAAAGTTTGAGATCCACTGATATCATATTGTGCTGTAGATACGGCACGGACGAGACGCCACGACAGTTGACAGACCTAAATTAATTTATTCTCGTTTGCGCAAACGCAAACTATCTCTGTTTTATCAAGCATTAATGGAGTAGGTACGTCTTCGAATACGGATCGTTTTGTTATTAAAAGAGGGAACGATCGCAAATAACATTTTCAATTACTTGACACAACTGGATTTGTAATTGTTATCCCGTAGCAATTATTGCCAATGTACGGGCTTTAATTAAATCCCGAAGGCAAAGCTCTTTGATTAAAAACGTAATACCAGCAGCATTTGGCAAGAGAATTTTATCACTTTGTCCCTTCGACGACTTAATTTGTTTGTGATAAGTAAGGATTAGGAATTTCTCTATCTTTGGACCTGTTGAATCGTGTTATTGATCAGGGAATAACATAAACCATTTCTTGGGAAATAAGTAGTTATTTCAAACTGATTATATCTAATGGTATATCATCGTCTAGTGTCCATAACACAAGCCTTCTAGAGCTTACTGTGGTGGACTAGATCAATTTGTGTGAGGTTGTCTGATATAAAAAAAAATGTATTTCGGGTTCTCCAAGTGCTTAGTATGCGAATACTTTTCTGCTCAGTATGCAGAAATGGATTACGTGCATATTTACACACATCAGACAACCTTTTACGACCTAAGAAAAATTCGTACACAAACTTTTACCGTTGCGGGTGTTAAAAGTGCCTTTGTGTGAAAGGTTCACATCTCATGGGCCCTTTTCAATCGAGATGCGAAAGTGGAATTTATGACGCGTAAATTTACGTGTTTTCGGGATTAGTGCTAAGCCGTATACGCGTTTATGGATATGGGAGGAGTCACGTCTTTCAACGAATGTTACTTTTTACTTGCACTTTCTCGCGGATTAGGATTTTGGAATATTTTATTGTGTTGTGTTCATTCTTCATTCCACTTTGTAGTATAGAATTGCATGACAGGATATCGTGCGAAAAGGAAAAGGTATTGCGAAGGTAGATACAATATTTTGCATAAGAAAACTGAAGGTAGGATTACTGAGAATGGGTGCCAACTGACACTTCAATTCAGATCCTAATAATTTTGTAAAATTGCTGAGTAGACTGTCCGCCACGGGGCTGTACGGATTGTTGTCCCTAAGGATAAACTCTATACGAGTGCGATACATATAAGATCGTCCCTGGCCAGAAAACGTAAGTAAAATCTTAATTTTTTCAAAATTATTAGAGATAATTTTAGTCGGGGGAATTACGCCAGCGATCCACCTACCATTGCGAAATATGGAGAAATATAGAAATGTTATTCTACTAACGCCATCTTACTTTTGCCAACTATAGTAGCGTGGTTTAAGTCATATACCTACATAGCTACAAAAAGTGCCTTTAGTACCTAACATCAAAACCAACACGAGGTACCTAAGGTGGGTCATATTTTTTTTTTGGCTGACGTCAACCCAAACCTCACGATGGCAGCATGACGATGACGTGACGTAGTAGGGGATTACATTGCATTGTAACATGTACCTATTTGATGTGCAACACTATATTACTAAAAACTGAATTTTTGGAAATTACATCATTTATTTGGGGGAGGAGGGCTCATTCAAATTATGATAGTTGAATGATTTTAGGGTCAAGGGTATCAAAAATCTTACTACTTTTGCTAACTATAATTGCGTGGTTGCCCCGCTAGCGTACTTGTCCCTTCCCGACTGAACTTATCACACAAACATTTTAATATGATAAAATTAGATCGTATAATATACAAGCTGCGCCGCGCGGTGTTACCCGCTCATCCCACGGGAACACTACATTTTTCGGGATAAAGAGTAGCCTATGTGTTAATACAGGGTGTCAGCTACCTTCATACCAAAATTTATCTAAATTGGTCCAGCCGTTTGAGCATGAAGAAGTAACAAACACATAAACACACTCACAAAGTTTCGCCTTTATAATATTAGTAATGTGATAAAAAAATAATTTTGTTCTCAAAACCTTAGATCAAAAAGTGCAGTGCATTATGTTCACTTTAAAGTGCGTAGGTACATTAATTTCGTTTCCCCCAACTAAACACAGGGCCGGAGGCAAAGCTGCTCTCGTCTGAAGGACTCGCAAGGCGAGTGTTGTGATGTCCTATTAGCGGAGGTTGTGTGCGTTGCCTTTTTAATTAAACTCTAGAATGAACCGACGCCAGCGGCTTTACGGCAATCTTAATTAATTAATGTTTAATTCCTGATGCCGCAGGTAAGCCCTTGGAACAATCTGTTAGAGCGTAGTATTCTGTGGTTGTATTTGTGCGTTTGGTGATTGAGTATTCAGTCACAGACTAGGATATGTTTCTTCTCGTGTGATCTCGTAGAAAATAGACTTGTTGTTATTAGCTGTAGTGATTTGATATTTATGTATATCCATATAAATATTAATATACACACATACATTATTTCTTAAGAACGAATGAGAACAGCGGGCCTATGATGGTTGCTTTTATCACGCGATAAATAAGTGGCAAAGCATCTGTCACGCTTTGGCAACATGCGAATGTGAGTGACAGATTTTTTGTCACTTATTTATCACGTGATAAACGCAACCATCATATGATCCCAGGAGTAATAGCTGAATATAGATTGACATTTATTGAAAAAGTGATATAGTCAAATTATTAAACAGTAATTTTAATAATAGTTCACTCGTAATTGCCAATTTACTTAGGATTATTAAAAATCCAACTTTATACAAGCAGGTTCACCCCTTAGATCTTTGCGAAAGCTACCTGAGAAATATATTTTATTGGTTGATTGTGAGAAATGTGACGCAGTTGGTTATTGGGCGTAAAGACCCAACCGATTGACGGGTTGCTTGACATGCTCACAACCCTTATTCTCTAGATAGTAGAGTGTGCAGTGCATATCATTTTGAGCCTGTGTGCCTCCTGATGCTGGCTGTATCTTGTATGTTATATTATTACTTACCTATAAGGGCTATAATAGTATGTATAGGTATTTAATAGTATGTTACATACCTACCTAGGGCGGTGAATTCATGATTGTCCAAGGTCGCAGGTTCCCGAACCGAAGGCGAGGGCACCCGTGGAAAATTCCACTTACGGCCAAGGTAAGGGTGACCGTAGATGGTATTTATGTAATCTCCATTTTAATTACTTAATAACTTCGAAATATTCCTCTCACATTATGACAAAGCCATCTCATTATGTGGAAACAATATTCAAACTTTTTTCATTTCGGATACACATAAACCTAAATAGCTTACGACACAGTAAACTTATATGGGTATTTTTATACGACCTCCTTGTTTTGCGTCGATATGATAAAATAAAATGTTCCTATAATAAAAGTGGATGCGAATTCTAAACAAGTATGCCATTTTTTATGATCATTATTGTTACATTTCTCATGGCGTCGCAATCACATATCTGGGAAATTATTCAAGTTTATAACCCCGTTTGGGGCGTATTGTTTGGGTCATATGCAGAGTAGGTGAGTAATAAAAACTAGACTTTCTTTCTGAGATGCGAATAGCCATCGCAAATTACATAAGTATAAGATAAATAATTTCTATCTCTAATAATGGTAAGAAAAATAGATACCCAAACTAACAGTTTGATTGCTTGACTATCGTTGTTTAATAATATTCAACTTAACATTGATAGGTACTAGAAAGCAAACACGCAGTAACTCAAAATCAGAAAATCGTTTACCAGAGACCAGATACAAAAACCTCGGTTTTGAAAAAAAAAAAACGTTTTCATAGTACGCACAAACGCACTAACCGGCACGGAATCACCAAAATGATTTATCAAATTCATGAGCTAACGTGCTTAGCCAGTGCTTTATACAAGGGACGTGTTGTAAAGTGTTCCAGGTTCCTATTTGCCCAATTCTCCATCGTATCAGCAAAAAAAAGTTGTTTGCCAAAATGCTAATAAAATGATAGGTACCTTATGTAGGATACTACTAAGTACGACTTGATTCGTTATTAAAACTAATCTCTAAATCTAAGATCTCAAGAAATATTTTAAACTTAAGACAGGCGCGGCGGCCGAAGCGGCCGAAAAATTAAAAGCACATAAGTACAGGGGTCTCAGCTCTGACTACGATTTTGTTCCATTTGGGGTTGAGACCCTTCGTCCGTGGGGGCCCAGTGCACATCAACTGTTTAGGCAAATTTCGAAAAGACTGATGGTCGACATCACGGGGGACCGCATTAACGTTGCTATACAGCGAGGAAATGCTGCCAGCGTCTTCGGGACTAATTGCCAAAGGGGTCCGATTTTTTAAGTCTTTTTTTAATATTAAATTTAATCTGTTTTAGCCTTTTATTTTAGTTAGTTAAGTTCTTAGTTTATAGTCAGTATTTTAATTTCTTTACTATTATATGTTGCATTATCTCTAAATATATTTATTAAAATATTTTAAACTTTTCGTATGTTCTTCAACGCTACTAAACAAATTTTATACAAATTTTGTTCAGATATAGCTATAGATAGACATCCACTAAAGTAATGCAAAGAAAAGAAGTGAGCTCCGACCAGTATCTGAATATTTTCAGTTAAATTTTCCTTCCTAATTGTACAAAGCATTGAGGGGGACTTGAAGCAGTGTCTGGCATTTAGGAGGCCACAGCACCCTCCAAGCGCACCTGACTGCAATTTGACGAGATTCTCGAAGTTTTAATTACGCTCAGGTACTAAATCTACGCCCTCGGGACAAGGGGATGAGCAAAGAATTATGGGTAACGAATTGTAACCGTTTGATCTCTGTTTATATTTGATTTGGGATGAATAATTGTTTTTAATATAAATTAAGGATTCCCTTTTATGTTTTTACGGTTTCGTAGACGGTATAGCAAAAGCTGAACCCTTATATTAAAACTGAGTAATAACTTTTAACCAAATTCAATAACGTTTCTAGGATTATCATTTGAAATTTCTTCATCATCACTATGACATTCATAAAACTCACGTAATCGCATCAACAAAATACATAAACGAAACTAACTATTACTCTAGAAAATAAAATTAACAGTTCTTAAATGTGCTGTTCCGGGAACGAGTATTATGGATTATTTATGGATGGGTCGGATATGAGCACAATACTGACATGGCTGATTTCTTTATAATTTTGGTCGGTCAAGCTTTTTTAATACTAAATACAAAGCAACAATTTTAACACTTTTAGCTGAAACCGACAGGTTTCACGCGCTTGCACCGCTTCTTGAGTTTCCTAAAGTTTAGTGTATTTTTTAATTCAGAACAAATTAACTCGAAAAGTTACCTATTAAGTGGCTAACACGTTTTCGTGTGATAGCGTCTGTTTAAGAGGGCTTATTCCTTTTAAAATGCTGATGGATTTAGATTTTTTTTTCTATGATCAAACATGTTCCTTAACATATTATTGATGTTACTACCGCTTTTGGGGTTTATTGATATATATTTGAAACCTATAGTTTGAATTTTTCATCGATAATTTTTGTTTCAAAAGGTACTCGAAATTTACAAAATTCACGCAAAAAATTAGTTTTTTCAACTTATTTTCGACTGCACGCAATAAAATCATGAAATAGCTACGTTACTACCTATAACTCGGGGAAAAGTATTATTCACTTCAAAAAGTTGGTTGAAATTATCAATATATTTGCCATAATATGAAAAAAATAAATTTTAAAAGGAATAAGGCCTCTTAAAGTAGGCAATAACAACAAATTGTTTTGAATCGATAAAAAAAAAGGAAGTCGGTTCTCAAGTTTTAGGGTCCCTTACCCAAAGGGTGCTACTAAGCCCGCACTGTCTGTCCGTCCGTCTGTATATTTTCAACCGTAAGAGGCAGAGACTATCCTACGGTACGGAATCCTTCGTGCGCGAATCCTACTTGCATTTGGCCGTTTTTGAAACTAGTTTTATTAATAATCTGAGATATTTTTTATTACTATTGCCTGTATGTCGCACCCGCTCACGGGACACTAGTGTCCCGAACCTTTGGGAGGCGCGCGGAGTCGAAGCCAAGGCCTTTCGAAAATTAATGGAAATTAAGGTATATCCAGCAGATGCTGTCCCTATCCGTGTCAAGGGACGCACACAGAGACAGTGCCTTATTATAATTATTTCTCATTTTTGAGTCTCGGGCTTATACGTCCCGGTATTTTGGTAGGCTTGCGCGGGGATATGGGTCCAACACCTAGATGCCCTTCGAGAAATTTACCGTAGCTTGGCTGTAGCCTTGCTGGGTTCCCGTAGTATCCGGAGATTATTTTTTAGATAATAGAATTAATAAAATGACCTCGACCAGAGTAACTCGCTCATCCGAGCTGCCAGTCCTCACTGCCAATATTAACGAGCTAAACTTCCCACAACGCTCAACTTTCCGATAACCGCAGAGCATCGCTGTAATATCGAGTTTATTCACCGTTTTGATTTGACATGACCGTACTATATATATCGCTTTCAGTGACGCTTAAAGCACGAGTGTGATTTTATGAAAAGAGCCGAAGGCGAGTTTCATAACAGGATCACACATATTCATCATCATTATCATAGATTTTCTTTTATGAATCTATGAAACACTCATTATTTTGACATTGCCCTGTTTGCATATTTTAGAAATAGCAATATTCGTTAAGTGTAATCCTAGTTTATTTAATAAAATTAATAACACACGCAAGCTACCTACTCGGTCGCAATATCAAAACATGTTACGCAGTAAATACTGTAAGACTGCATTAGTGCGAAAAAGCATTTTGGGGATGGCACCCCAAATATACAATAAAATTCCACCTATGTATCAGGGACTTGAATCTAGATAAGTTTAAAAAACAACTAACATCATTATTGATCGAAAAGTGTTACTATAATACGCAAGAGTTTCTTAATGACATTGATTTGTAATTGTTTTATATAATTTAGTTAATATTGTTTTAAATTCTAGTATCATCATATTTTTTTATTTTCTACCTACTGACATTGTATTAATTTTAATTTATTTCCTTGGTTAACTTATATATGGGTCGAATACTTAACCCACAAATTTGTACGCCTAGTGGCAAGACATAGAGAACTTTTGTCTAATGTAACAACTACTTTGTACCTATGTTTGACAAATAAATATATTCTATTCTATTACCAGTATCTGCCAGTCAGTCCGCGACCACCTCGCTCCGCGGCGGGCGTGGTCACCTTAACAGTATCATATTTGATACTGTCAAGGTGACTTTAACAGTATCATATTTGATATTGTTAAGGTGACTATGCGGGGGATATAGTACTGTTATGAAAATAATATCTCTGATTTTGGTCGCTGCCAAGTAATTGGTACTCCCCTACTTGACCTAATAACGCAAGTGCTAATATTATTACACCTATCAACGTTGGCTCTAATTTTCATGAGCCCGAATGTCATTTCACCTAATTTTTATACCCTAATTAGTTGTTAGACCTAATAATCCAATACTCTAATAATGATTTGTACTAATTGTCAACAATACTAATATGAAATAACCTAATAATTACCGCACCTAATGATTATTAGGGCCTTATCACACTTGCGATTTGCGAGCGTATTTTCTATACAAATAAGCGACGCGGCGAACACGCTGCGCGATCGCCTTCATACAAAATACGCTCGCAAATCGCAAGTGTGATAAGGCTCTTAGACCTAATCATTACTGACACTAAATTTCAAGAGTGCTAAAGATTATTTAACCTATTTTTTACGTTAAAACAGAAAAGAACGGATTTGGACAAACACCGAATTGGCTGAACCCCGAAAACTGTAGGTTAGGTTAGGTTTGTATTGTGACCGGTATCCTGCCTTTTCGCAGAACTATTTTTGGCCGAATTTCATTTGCCAACTAACGTTTCGCCGACTTTTCACTTTGACAACTAACGATTACCAAATTTTTGTATGACAACTTTTCACTTGGCAGAATTATTGTAAAGCAGATTATTATGCCTCTAAACTTTTGGCAGACTAATCATTAGTCAAATCTTTCACTTGGTCGAACAACTTTTGGACGATTAACGTTTCGTTGATGGAACAGTTCCCTTTTCATACATTAGGCAAGTTACAAATAAGAAAAAGATACATACCAATGCTTACATATTTTTTGGTTGGCCGAAACTCTGGCAAGCAAGAGTAACTGCGACAAAATGGAATATGGGTCAAAATCCAAAAACTGTAGGTTAGGTTAGGTTTGTTTTATGACCATGGATAGCGGAGCGAGCGGAGCGAGCGGAGCGTCAGATTGCTTGCTTACATGAAGGTAATATTAAAATGCTTGCAAGTATTACAAAAAAAAAACATATGATACATATATTTATAATTTACTTTTAGAATAGTCTTTAATTTTTAGTTTTAAATTAAATTAGCAAGAATTTACTAATAATACCACTACACTTTCAAATTGGAAGCAATGCAGTCATTCTGAGTATGTAGATTTATGTTCAAGAATTCTGTTAGGTAGCGCTTACCCACGATGTATTAATAAAACGGAGTTGCTAAACGAAACGCTACTCAATAAAACATTTGGTAAACAATAAACAACTAAGTGTATATTATGCCAACTAAAACATTTTGCTACATGAAAGGTGGCGTTTTAAAAATTTACGTAATAAAACACAGACCAAAGGTTAAGTTGGTAACGGTGAGGTTGGCAATTAATAAGTTGGCAATTGATAAGTTGGGAAATGAAAGGTCGGCGAAATAAAATTCCGCGAAACGGGAGTTGGGAAGTGATAATCGGCGTAACAATTTTCTGCGAAAAATAAGAGAACCATTGTGACCACATATACCACGGTCAAAAGATTCCCATGTACATCCAGAGTCTATGGCAATCCCGACTCCACGTGGTCTTGTCTGTCCTACCCCTAGAGTGTTATTCTAAAACCGGAGGCGCGGAGGGAGAGCAGCCCTCGCCTTAGGTTTATTGATATATAGGTTTAATAAAATGTAGGTATTAGCATAATTAGGTAACTAAAAAAATCGGCTAAGTGCAAATTAGGGCAAGTGAAAATTCGGTATGAAGTAATTAGGGATTATGAAAATTCGGAATCCTGAAATTAGGGCTATTCATTAATTAGGATGAATGAAAATTCGGGTTTGTGATTTTAGGGTTACCAAAATTAGGGCAAATGAAATTAGGATTTAAGTTTTTCGGGCTAACGGAGGGGAACCAATGTAGGTCCTTACCTATAGTACCTATATGAACTTGTTATATAAATTTAACAATATGGATGTAGATAAAGTTACTCGTAAAGTTATTTTGGTGGCGCCTTGCAGAAAAGTGACGCAATATTTTACTAAAACAGCCTTATTGTGTCAGAATCTTATTAAACCAAAATTCTAAATCTTCTTTTTATACTGACCTACATCCCTACAATACCTATTCCCCGTTATCATGAGACCTCTCTCACAAATGGTTTTCATTACTTTTTAGAGATTACATAGTACTTACAGATAAACATACCTACTGGTAGATTGGAGGCACATCTTGGCAGCGAAGTTTGTCCTCGAGGTAGCCCACGGCAAGACGCTACCGGGACACGACAAACACTTAAACAACCATTCATAGCTTGGTGCCTCGTTTGCAATCTTTTATGCCCTGCAAACAGTCACTTCGTAAAATGACTGCATAGAATCTCCTAAACTAACTTTCGGCGTCTCTTGTATTATGTAAACTCCTAAGTTCATTTTAACTGTAAATACCATCTTAAAAGGTTTTTTAAACACGTTTAAATTTAGATTTCGACCAGCCAATGCTCGAGAGTAATGTACAAAAACTTCCAACACCGTTACTCTAAGTGAAATTGAAATAACTGAATATAAATTCACAAGCGAAATGAATAAAGTTCACGTAAATTCTAACCAAATAACTCGATCTATAATAGAAATGTAATTTTGATTTATATTATTGAACCTGCGAGTTACCATAATAAAGGTCTTGGCCTTTCAGCGCGATATCATCGGCTCATAATAATAATGGAAAGAAAACACTGGAACATTATACTTTAACTTATGCCAAGAATATGCAGCACTGCTCCTTCAACAACCCCATCTGCGTACAGCACGTGTTATGTAACACTTTCCACATTTATCAAAAACTCCAACAACTTTTCAGTTAATGAGTAAGTTAAAATTTCATTTCAAACAAGGAAGATATTTAACAAAAGTCTTGCCGAAGTTCTATCACCATCTGCCGGCAATTGGGAACGCTGCCAAAACAAACTAAACGGATAAAGTTGGGAGAAAATCGGATATCAACTTGGTAAGTAGGTAACTACAGAGTACAGCTAGCTGCATATAGTTAGTGAATATCGATGAGACACACGTAAGAGCAGCCTCGCGGCGTGATGAACATTTATCGCGTGCTAAAATTGCGATAACATTCGCACAATTGGGATTGAATTTTTGTATAGATTAAACATTTACGTTTTGCAGTGTCGCTTCAAAGAATTTACCATCAGACGAATGCTACTCTTGGGGACCTATGATGGTGTTTATCACGTGATAAATAAGTGACAAAACATCTGTTTTTCACATTCGCATTTTGACAAAACGTGACAGATGCTTTGTTACTTATTTGTCACGTGATAAAAGCAGCCATCATAGGCTCCCTGGTTGGTCTTTTAGTAACTATGTCAATGGGTACAAAATGTTTATGCATTCACATGTTCATTTCAAATTAAGACATAATTTGACATTTCTACATTGATTTATTATATAATTCTCCTAAGAGAGTCATCTAAGGGAGTATAACCGTCAATTGTACCACATCAGCTAAAATGTAGTAAGGGTGTTGAAAAATTTACATAGGTAACCTACCTACTTACAAAATGTTCGCTCTCTTATTCCGATTCGTGGCATGTGTTCAATATGTTGAGACAACTTAGCAACGCCATATAGCACTATCAAATAGAAGAACAGTTTATTTATTAAGTTTAACGAACGTAAAACTTGAGCCAGACGCTCTAATTGAAAATTGAATAAATCTATACTATCAGCGAGTTCATAAACAAACAATTGTAAACTAAAGTTTTTGAAGGGTAGATACCTCAATGAATGACAAGTTTTAATCGACCTTTTTCTTAACAATGACGTTGTCACCCTTTACTTCTGGAAAATAAAGACTACGTTCGCATCAACGATCTCATCTTCAACTTTAATCAAAGACTTTTGGGCTCTGGCTTTGTTTTCTTGTTTATTTGTTTAATAGAAAAGTTTTTAATTGCTACCTCTGCTCCTTTGTTTGTTCTTGACTTACTTTAAACGCTGGAGTGCCTGATATTGGCTGTGCCGGGCTAAACATGCAGGCATTGATTTTAGCTCCAACTTTATCAAGTAGCCTCGGGGTCGCATATTAAATAAGCGAGAGCGGACTTAATAATAGCACGTAAATGACCGGACCACGATTGTTGGTTTAATATAACCAAATAGTTGCTCGTAATCATATTGTGTTACCGCTATACGATGTACTTATCTATTTATATTGTAGTCGACCAACAAACGGTCTCTATAATCGATCGGTGTTCGGTGTCAATGCTGAACATTCATTGAGAATGGAGCAGAACATTTTTAAAGCTTAAATGTCAGTTTTGACTTCTATCACTGTAGTATACCAAACCCTATGGCAGGCACAGTACAGCTGTTTATATAGGTCACTACGCAAGAACTTAGCTCGACAACACACCACCAGCACCACCAGTCTCTGCAAGGGTCGGGTAGGAACTAACCCCACTCCGTTGGTTCTGACGTATGCGCACGAGATAAGGATAGCAACACTACATCCCTTTTTTATTTTAATTAAAATTAGATTAATTGGTGATCGTATAAATAATAATATGTGAATGTTTATATATTTAAATAAAAAGATTGTTTCACCCAAAACCCATAAAGTATTTAATCAGTCTTGTTTTATGTTATCTAGACCGGTTAATGGTTTAATTTGTGATCTCATTTGATTTAGAACTAGCTTTGCAATATAAACTTGCCGCGAACCTTGTTGACACAACAATATAGAGGATACATCGAGGATACACAAAGGATACCGATTCGAAGTCGCTTCAGCGTGCAATATGCTGTAGTCGCCGGTTAGTCTGTCGCAGCTAACCGGCCCCGTACGGGTTCGCGATAAGGAAAAGTTCTCCCACACCAATGTGGATAGGGAGGGAGTCACACTGGTGGAAAGGAAGAGCAAGGCGCGCATGGTGCCCCGCAAGACTAAGTGGCACAGGCGAGCCGGTTAATTCAGTTCTTGGGATTGCGACACCGTGTCCAACCAGGACATGAAGGTGTACCACTTCAGACCTGTCTCTACGTGCAATTCAGCTCGTTTGAGCTACGCGTGTCCCAGCCGCTACAGGCTGCTACTATCTGCCTAATCCTACGCTAGCCTGTCTAGCATAACCACGCCTCGCGGTTCCCGTCGCGCGACAGCGCTAGCCGTCATTCCCTCACACCACTGCACAGCTGCAAGAGATAGGCAAATATCTCGCGCGAGAAATAGTCGCACATGACAGCTATTCCAGAAGTCGAACAAAGCAAAGGAGCCACGCCATTATGTCGCTTAAACCATTAAGGCGCTTATTGAATTAAATCTAACTAGTTTTAAGTTTGGTCTGCATGTAGTTTTGTAGTTCCAAAGCATGTAGGTTATATTACTGTAATATTGTGTAACTTATTTGAAAAATAAATGAATTATACAAAACAAGGGTTATACACTTCATTCTAGAATGTTTAAGAATTGTGACATGTAGCCTATCTGGATAATTATTTCACAACAACCACTTTGTCAAGCGCTTAAGGACTATTGCTTGCTCTTTTCCCCCTTTTACCATTTTCAATTTTTTTTTTTTTTTTTTTTTTGAGACTGAAGTACTGTTCATTTGTTAGTTTTAATTTCTTGTTTAAGGTATGTCTATAGCCGCATTGTTAACGAACCTGATGTGTATGATACGACTTCCACGATACAGGCTGTGCCTAGTGTGGAAGTCACTGTTAAATTATGTTAAATGTAGAAATGTTTCTTTTGGTAAAATAAAAATTATTCTGTTCTATTCTATTCCATTCTAAGTAGCTAACTTGCTTTACACGTCATCATGTTCTCTCGTTCAATATTCTCACTAAGGTCATCATTATAATTTGTCATCTGAAATTACGATATATACCATTCAAAAGAATATGAGAATCCAAATAAATTTTCGAAATTGCAACTAAAGTCCAATTGAATTGAGATTTTGAAACCGCGTCTTTTCCTATTCGATCTAGATTTGAAATCACAGATAAACAAATTCCAATTTAATTACGGCATTAATTTAGAATACCAGATCATTCTCAATATAAGGTTGATAAATAATTCCAGTTTAATGGAGCCATTCATTTGAAATACAGGACCATCATTGGCACTTTAATTAATGTTGTGAAACGATTCCTATTTAATGAAGGCACTTATTTGAAATACTAAACTAAATTGCAAATCCAATTGAATTGAGGTTTTTAAACCACCACATTTCTAATTGGATCAAGGTTTTAAATCAGTGATATACCAATACCAATACCAATTTAATTCCGGCATTTAGTTGTAATACCAGACCATTCTCAATTGAAGGTTGATAAACAATTCCTATCTGAGGGAGGTATTCGTTTGAAATACCGGATTATTGTCAATTTACTTAATGTTTTCAAACGATTCGAACTTAATGGAAGCTCTTATTCGAAATACTAAACTTTTGTCAATATAATGGAGGTAGTTAAACAATCCCACCAAATATAGGCATTCATTTTAAATGCCACTTTTGTCAATTTAAAATGTCAAACTATTACAGTTTTATCCAGGCATTCATTTGAAGTGCCAAACTAATGTCAATTCAATTAAGGTTGTCAATCAATTCACTGGAGGCTTTGAGACCTCGAGTATCCCAATTGAATGGGAGTCAAGAACACGTCATATTCCCATGTTACCGGCCCTCTGATACTTCAGTTCAGATATTCCAATTTAATGGAAGTCTTAAAACAACAGCCTTTTCCAATTGAATGAAAGCTTTAAAGCACAGTATATTTCAATTTAATCGACGCGTCGAAGCCATCGATATTCAAGTTTTAATGGAAGTCTCAAAAGCAAATACTCCAGTTTATGAACGCTTTGAGTTATTTAATATAAATTTAAAGGAAGGTTTAATACATATGGTATTTCGAATTGACCTTCCAGCACGAACGCGGCACTTAACATACCGCTTATAATATATCTATGGTCTATCAAATTGACCTCTCATAAAGTCTTAGCCTATCATATTGGCAATCCAGCATGGTCTATCAAATTGACCTCATTACGCCTTAGCCTGTCATATTGGCAATTCAGCGTGGTCTATCAATCTATTCCCTCGAGGTTAGACAAAATTATGTGCTGACTAGTGCTTGTAAAATCTTGCGAGGATGTTCTGACTGTCCAGAGCTGGTCAGTCAGGTTATCCGATTGTTCGTCCCTTATAAATCGAGGTTCAATTTTCGTCCACGCTGCCGGCTACTGTTGGCTGCTCCTGAGGCGCGAACTATAGCGTGAAAAACTCTCCTGTAGTTCGAGCCTTACGAGAACTTAATGCGCTTCTCGCATCAGCATCGGATTTCGACGTTTTTTGGAAGTAGCTGGATAATTGTGTGTCATGAATGTTTAAGGTACTTTAAGGCGATGCATGGATGTAATTTTTCAGTAATTGAATCTACCTCATATGTAGCATGTTATGATAAATTATTCTTGTAATTCACAGTGCATTAGTACTAACTGTAAAGCTGTGTAATTATTTGAAATAAATAAATAAATCAAATTGACCCCTGACATAAAGCTATTAGTTTCCAGTAACAATACAGTCAGAGCTTATCATATTGACTAACGACTTTGCACTTAGGAGTCTTCCATATCACTTTTAAACCCGTTTGGCCTATCAAATACTATACCTATATTATACTATACCTTACAAGACGTATCTGCTGTTATTTAATTACTGATTTTGTTATACCCAATTGACTACATGTGACATATGCACCTATACGTGTCATATGTACCTATTAATGCACAACCCTTAAGCTGGATGTTCATACTGCTTATCAACTATACAAGATACTCTAGATAATTATTCCAAAACATACATTTTCACCATAAAGACAAATTAAGCTTATCACACTATAATATTTAACCCGTCAATATATTTGGAAATTCAGAACGATCAAGCCCACTCCATAGGAAAGTATTAAGTAGCGTATTCAATTACGCACGCACAAATGAACAGTCGTGTAAATTAAATAGACGCCTAGGCAGTCCAATCGTTTTCCTAATTTGTTCATAATTATTATATTGTGATCCGTCATCCACTGCGCCACTGCGCAGTCGAAGATTAGTAACACGAACCATTCGAGAATAACGCTAAACTGCTAAATATTAATATTCCTCGAGTGCACAACTACTAATTAATATTCAAAATAATACATTTTGCCCGTTTTCTTATTTATGTAAGCAACTTTCCACCCAGTGGTGCATTGTGGGTAGGCCTCAGCCTATGTCGTGGGTAGGCCTCAGCACGAACCCCGTGACAAAATAAAATTATCTTACATTTATTTAGCAACTGAAAACTTGTGTTTTAATAGTTTTTTATTTTAACGTAACTATTGTTAGGCATTTTTCCGTGATCAATGATGTGTTCATATTCATCTTTATAATTGCATTTATCGGCTTGTTGCAGCCGTACAAGGAATTTCTCGAACTTTTCATCCTGTTCCTGTTTCATCAAACGGAATACGTGGCGTTCATATACCGTACTTTGTTTGCAGGAGCAAAGTAATCATCGAATTTTGCTAAGGCTATCGCAAATACCTCTATGCCGACACCTGGCTCCTCATCAATTCAATTCAATTCAATTCAATACTTTATTGATAAAATAAAATTTTACATGTCAATACGATTACAATAAGAGTTATACTTAATTCAACTTAAGTTATACTTAGTTTACAGATTTGTGACTCGGGGCTGAGCCAGCGAACCAGTTACGTATTCGATTATAACTAATATTAACAACCTACCTACAGTGTTAGCTCTCGTAGAAGGCATCCGCTCCAGGGATATTGTAATATATTTCTTAGAGCTCAATTCCTCTGAAATGCAAGAGGCTTGCTCTCTTCTTTTGGCTATCTGTGATAGCTGACACCTCCAAATATACATGGAGTGCTCGTTTCGAACGCTCCCATCTCAGACCGATCGAAGAGGTCTCGCCTTCGCAATGGATTTTTTCCAAAGTTATGGCTGCCATGGGTACTTTTGGGGTGTCCCGGAACCAATCAATCAAATGATTCAAGCGGAGCATTCATCTAACCGCTTGCTAAACAATTTAATGTTCGTACTGGCCCTTTAGCCATTAGTCGTTTTAACGACCGCTTAACTACTGCTATACCATGACCTTGGTCAATGTTAGAAGTGTTAAAACAATATGTCAATTAAATGACACAACATATCTGATTTCAGGTGCTAGGTGTACAAGACTTTTGTCTTATTTATCAATTGAATGATCGGTATACCATAATGACTAGTAAACATTATATTCTTGCCAATTAAATGACCAGGTACAATATACTCTGCTTACAAGTTTATTTACAACACCAATCATACAGTTTAACCACTCATAAACACATATACCTACACGGATATTTCATCATACATATTACGTTCCCGTGAATAACTAAGTGAAATAAACATTATACACTTCAATGTTTACTTTCATACATATTGACACCGCAGCGCAAGGTATTATTACAATGTAGTTATACTTAGTTACCTATTTATCAACCCCGTAAACAATCTATACTGCACCCGATCTAATCTGCCTCAAATGCCGTTAGAAGCAACCGAAGTCTATTTATAATTAATGATAATATTTCTGACAACTGAACTGTTTACTAAGGCTAGTTTCCTTGAGTAATTTTGCTATCGCAAACTTTCTAATATATCTACCTACAAGCCGTTATTATAAATGACTATAAACTTGCGCTTCTAAGTCAGATCGTTATTTCATAACTAATATAACATTTTATCACACTTTATTATTATTATTATTTATTATATGTTTTCCAATGGTTTTAAACTGTACAATTGCATTAATTTTACGTTGTAGGCGCGAGTAGATAAGTACTTAGATACGTTGCGCTTATTAAACAATACCTCCTTATTGTGCCTAGGTAGGTACATAATTTTTATGGTTTACACATCTTTCATTATATACGAGTCGCGGTATCGACGCATTTCCGGTAAAAATATTAGACATTAATACCGTTAGTAAATATCGGACAAAAATAATATCTATAGTAAGTAAAACTGCATGATTCGCCAGGAGTTATTTGCAAATGTGCAATAACCGTTATTTTTAAACAAATGACCCATTACAAACTAAAACTTGTTTACGAGTCGATCCCTGTACTGGGATAGTTGAGCAGTGCACCCCTACCCACTAGGTAGATGTCTTTTGTTCCACAGTTATTAGTGAAACTATAACTTGGATAAATTAACTTCAATGACAATGTATCATATCACTATCGAGCTTGCCCTGTATTTATTATACATTTACTGTGCAAGTACACGTTAGACTGCTTTTGTCATGTTCCCGCCTATTCTTTTGTTTTTTTTTTTTTGAAGGCGTAATTAGATTTCTACTCACTTTTGTCCTCGTCGCCACTTGTAGTATACCAAACCCTATGGCAGGCACAGTACAGCTGTTTATATAGGTCACTACGCAAGAACTTAGCTCGACAACACACCACCAGCACCACCAGTCTCTGCAAGGGTCGGGTAGGAACTAACCCCACTCCGTTGGTTCTGACGTATGCGCACGAGATAAGGATAGCAACACTACAATCACTATCAGTGATAATTATAATGGTAAATAGGAAACGGATTCTATTGGTGGTTTAGTATCTCAATAATAATGTTCTTGCTTTTAATAATGCAGCTCGGATAGAACAAGTCTATGCGATGGAAACCCCTTGTTTCGCCGAAATCATTTCATCGAATTTTCATTTGGTGATCAATTTTCCCCTGAAGCCATACATTTTTCATAATTCTTAAAAATGTCATCTTATTGAAAAGGTTAGGTTAGGTTGACAGACTGGCAGATTTCAATTTCAAATAATGCATTCAATTCTCACATGAATTATCAAAGAAAGAGCCCTTCCCCTCCGAAACTTACGATATTACATTTAACGTGAACAAGATTTCGTTACGTAAAGATTTTATTAATATCACCGGCAAAAGCAATGCAATAAAAAAAAACACGAAACACTGACGACGAACATTTTTCATCAACAAAAGTTTACCTTACCAGCGTCAACGAGCACTTAAAGAGTTCCGTGATAATGCAGCGACCCGGTCCCATTTTACTCGCATGCTCAAAAACCTTCCGAAAGATAAAAATAAAACTTGCTTTTTTCGCTTTGTGCGGGCGCTGGAGTTATTTACCTGCAGACATAATGTAAATACTAAATACCCACTTTGTCTGTCCATACGCGAGCACGAGGTGTGAGAAACTAACACAGGTACCGTTATCTCGCAAAACTTGTGCTCCTGGTTGTAAATTAAAATTATGAGTAGCAGCGAGCAGATGCTGGGGATTTACTTGTTACCTGTGTCGCTTGTGAGCATAAATTAAATAAGCCAATGTAACTAGTTTGCGTTGTATATTTTAATGAAACTAATTAAACGGTCTGCATAATATTAATAAGCTGGTCAGCAGAAAATTCAGATGGTCAGATTAGAATAGACTTTTGCTGACCAACTAATTATTCTATTTTACATAGAAAGAGTGAGTTGGTCGGTTGACCGCCGCCGCCACGACCGTTCGGCTCTCCTGATGATAAATTGCGTACCGATTCGAAACATGTCGAGCGATATTCGACTTCTACAACGTGAGTAAACCCGTTTATGTATTTCAATATAACTAATTATTCTACTGACTGAAAACATATCTTTTTGCAAATCTATTTTAGGCTATGTGATAAACAAGGGTTTGAGACAACAGACTTCATTATATCGAAACAGATTGACATCAACAACGCTTTCCGCCCGAAATAACAATGAAGTTAAAAGCTTCCTAAAGTACTTAAACAAAGCATTAGGCTCATTGTTTTGGTTCGAAAATGATTGAACCAATAAAATCTTGGCTCGACCGGGTAAGAACAATGAGATATCCAACTTTCCCATTAAAAATATTAAAGCATTAGCTTGAAACGTTCACGTTTAATATTTATTTAAGCACTCCTTTCTACGATTTATAATACTTACAGTTTAACCTTGAGATCAACTTCAATGAGAAGCAATTTGAGAAATTTAAATTAACCCTGTCAAGTACATCGTTTGGTATGAATTTAAATTATATCAAAGTTAAGCTAGAAATATTAATACAGATCGTCTCGACTTGATTAAATTCTTGAGTGCTTACATAAATAATCAATATTTGAAACTAGGTGCTAAGTTAGTGTTAGTCATGTAAATTGGACCAAAACTAGGGCGCTTATTAGACTGTACATTGAGATATCGCCAAATAAGCGATGTCTCAGGTATATCTATGGAAAACAATTTGGTTATATTTTGGTCAAATGTGAATAGAGCCGACGAATTCAGTCCCTCTGAATTTATGGAGTAATTCGTTGCAGTCTGGATAAACCAGAAAGCATTCTGGCTTTGCACTCATATGTTAGGGGTTAGTTAGTTAGTTAGTTAGTTGCGCTGGGCATTTTCCGCAAGTCGACATCCAAACGTGCCTATTTTGCGTGAAAAGGGGGTAGCGCTACTCCAACCACCCCAACTCCTCGACAAACCTTATCAAAGCTTTAATGTTGCTTGTGGCGTCGTGTACGGTACTTGGGGATCCTAGGTACTTCGTCCTGTATACTTCTACCTGTTTGCAATCTAGTAGAATATGTTTGCTGGTTTCTTCTGCTTCCATGCATGCCCTGCATAGAGGGCTATCTGTTATCCCTAAATTGAAGAGGTGTTTGTTCAGAGTATTATGTTAGGGGTTAGGATAGACTTGTACAAAGCAGGCTCAAATTGGTTTGTGCGCGTGGTCAACGGGCTTGACAAGTGAATCTCGAAACCGGACATTCGATCGACGTTTTACCATACATCCGGTTCCTGTGTGGCTTTTATATGGAATGGAGTGGTTCTCAAAATGTGGTTGCAGTGTTATTCCACATACAACAATGGACTTACACATAGATATAAGTAAGTTATAGTTATTCTAATGAAGTGATAATTGCACGTCTATTGTTATTTCTATCCAATATACGTGCACAACTATGTTTGTAGGTAAGTTTATTAGTTTGTCCATTTTTAGGTATTAACGAAGTAGCTTGATATAAATATAACGATCCCAAATTGTGTGTTGAATTTACGAAATCTCACTTAATTTTAGTAATATTTTACGTCTAGGTAGGTATAGAAATAAATAAATAAAATCTCTCTCGCTGTCCTTACACTTGCCGAATGCCGGAGAAGCAAAAGGGCGGGGATGTTGTGTAAACGCAAGTTATAGAATTATGCTAAATTTTAACACAAAAAGTGGTACAATTGGCGCCTTGGTGGAATATAATGCTTAGTTTTTCGCAATTTGCGTAACGTCGTGGTCACGAGGGGTCAGAGCATTATTCCGGATAAGTAGAGGTCGTGGGTTCAATGGAGCCCCGCAATGTAGTGGAACGCGAGAAATTTCTATGTATTGAACCTAGCGAAGCCTCTCTTTTGCAGCTTGGCCAAAAAAATCACATATCCAGGTGTCCTGATTTCCAGCTGTTCACTCCTACAGGCCGCATTTCTCAACCAATTCTCGTGAAACTTTGTCAGCAGGTTCAATAGTTACATAGAAATATTTGACGAGTCAATTTTTAGGGTTCCGTACCCAAAGGGTAAAAACTACCCTATTACTGAGACTTCGCTGTCCGTCCGTCCGTCCGTCTGTCACCAGGCTGTATCTCAAGAACGGTGATAGCTAGACAGTTTAAATTTTCACAGATGATGTATTTCTATTGCCGCTATAACAACAAATACTAAAAATACAATAAAATAAATATTTAAAGGGGCTCCCATACAACAAACTTGTTATAGATTATGGTACGGAACCCTTTATGCGCGAGTCGGACTCGCACTTGCCCAATTTTTTCGTTTTTTTTTTCAAATGACAGAGAAATGTGAGAACGTAAAAATTTCAAATTCCGCCTTTTCAAAACAAATTCGTGAAGTCTACAGTTCATATAGCCAGTAGTGAAAATGAGCTGTTATCGATGCAAAGGCATAGGTAGTGTCCTATTTTCCATTTTCAGGTTCACTGCACGTTGGCGGTTGATGGGATCATAAAATTTAACGTAGCTCTGGATCGCCCCGCCCGCCGTTAGTCTTGCCGATTCATTATATACCTACAGCCGGTTGCATTACTGAACTAAACTAACAGGGTGGTGCATTAGTATTAAGTGAGTTTAAAGGTTGTATCATGAGGTTTTTGTTTATAAAATTATCATAACGTAGCTCTGGATCGCCTCGCCCGCCGTTAGTCTTGCCAATTAATAATATGCATTATATTTGTATTTGTACTGTACTAACAGGGTGGTGTATTAGTATTGAGTGAGTTTACGGGTTGTATCACAGAAGGTTTTTGTTTATCAAATTTTACGTAGCTCTAGATCGCCTCGCCCGCCGTTAGTCTTGCCGATTCATTATACCTACAGCCGGTTGCATTACTGTACTAACAGGGTGCATTAGTATTGAGTGAGCTCAGGCGGTAAACTCCCCTTACCACCACTTCATTTACCAAGTATTTAACGTACTAAATTATACCTATTATATTTTATTTTCTTTTATCGTGATTCCTATACATTAAATTAGTGATATATTATGACCTAGATACTGTAACTTTTTAAATAATGCATGCTGCATATCCGCCTGGCATGCATGTACCTAAATATTTACATTATATTCTAGTTTGTATCCACCAGTGAGCACCAGTGGTAAAATATATTTTGTAACATCAACTTTTACCTATGTTTTGGACAATAAATATTTTGATTTTGATTTGATTGATTTTAGAGACAAAGGTGCTGGCAGAACCATTGGAAGCATGTCAAAACCGTTTCTGTTTACATACCATAAATAAACCAAGCCACAGTAACTAGGACTACAAACAATATTGAACATCCACGTGCCCTCCACCCTGTATGCCTTAGGTTATGTACTCGGGCGGCCGCACCCTTGGTCGTTCGCTTCGTATGCAGCGAAGGGTAGTAAAAGTCAACGTATGCACAAGTATACATTTGATTATGCGGAGATTTCTGTGCAAAATTAGTTATAGCCCGACACGACAAGTTGGTTTTAAGCCTGCGCCATATTGCGGATTTTTAGTGGAACTAATTTATTTTACTGGCAACGACACATTTTTGGTAACTGACGTTGTAAATCAGTGAATGATGGAAACAAAGAGGAGACAGGACTAAATATTCCACTAATTTCAAGTAATTTCCGCATAATAAGGAGAACGAAGGATTGAGCAGCATTCCGGTAAATAATGTTTTTAATTTGGTTGATGACATATCGCTACTGACATTTTATAAGGAATATATAATATATGATGTATGTACATTATTGCCATAATGTCAGCTGTTTGTAGCACCACTGTGTCAGGGCTAAACTGCAATTTATTAGGCTATAAAGTATCAATAAAGACTTAATTTTTAGATTAGTCTTCCATATATTTTTTTAAATACCCGGTTAAATACATGACCTTAGAAAATGTTTGCTCACGACACGAGTTACAATTCACACTGTATACATTGTATACAGTCTATTTGAGCTAATCAAGGAGAGTCAACTTCGGGCAGACAGCGACCTTCAGACGTGCCGGGTCCCTAGAACTTCTACTAATATTTATCGCCACTATATCACGAAAACAGCAATAAGAATGTACTTCCCCAGCTCGGGCAGTTGCTTGTAGTGAAAATATTGCCAAACTTTTCGGCAATAAAACGAATCGAAACAATGTGCTAGGAAAAAATAAAAAAAACATTGGACATTTTGTTTCAGAGACTATAAATCTAGATGCTTAGGTTCTCTTTAACTAAGTGCCCATTGAACGATATTAAAATAAGCACATCAATTTGAAAAATCAATTCATCAACGTTGATGGTGGCGCACGGCCGATCATTGTGTTGTCACGGCGGCGCGGTGCCGGTTGGTGCACCTTCTTCTAAAATTGATGTACAAGTAGATTTCCTTTGGGTTTTCACAATCAATCCTGCACTCTTTTTCACGATATAAAGTAGCAATTTGTGAACCAGTCCCGATGATGTAATTAACACCACTTTTTATTAGGGTTCCGTAGTCAACTAGGGACCCTTATAGTTTCGCCATGTCCGTCTTTCCGTCTGTCCGTCTGTCCGTCTGTCTGTCTGTCTGTCCGTCTGTCCGTCCGTCCGCGGCTTAGCTCCGTGATCATTAGTATTAGAAAGCTGAATTTTGGGCTCTTTAATTTAAACATAACTTTTTGATAAAGTTAGTAGTTTTGTAAATATTCGCTCCGAAAATAAAAAATAGTGTCCCCATCCCTCTAAATTTCCAAGCACGGGTCAAAAAAATATGGAAATATTCATGGAAGGCCTTATAAGTACTTTCAATGAAAACTATATTGAACAAAATCGGTCCATCCGTTTTTGAGTTATCGCAAAATTTCATAATTTTCTTTAAAAGGATGTAAGTTGACTTCCAGAAGGTAATAAGTAATTAATTAGTAATTTTAAGTATTAATTAGTTACTTTGGCGTTTACGACCTTTTTACAGAACTTCAAATCTTTCTCGTAACTTAAAACCGCTGTTTTAAGCCCGTCTCTTGCGAAGGATGAGCAACTACGGAACCCTACACTGAGCGTGGCCCGACATGCTCTTGGCCGGTTTTTAAATCAGAATATACTATAAAACATTCTGGCTCCAAAAACTAAAAACTGACATATAAACTTAAAATAACATAAATCCTAGCGGCCAACTTACACCAAAGAGGCCGTTGTCTACACTAAAACTGGGCTATATTCCATGCAACAAAATATTCCACGTGTACTGCGGTATGGAAAGATAAACCAACAAACCCACATTGGCATGTATAATACGGCTAAGAATTTAGCGCTCACGTTCAATATACAAAGTGAAGAGTCTGTTATCAACAATTTACGAGTGAATATTGAGAACGTGATTGAGTAAGTCGGTTAAAGTTCTAAAAGTTAGATATTCACGTTCACCGTGAACACCATAAGTATATATCGCACGCAGAAGATAGATCTTATATCTCACCAGCTGTTAAAAACCCCCTCGGGGCCGCGAGTAAAGCCCTTATTTTTTGCGTTTTTTTACAAATACTTTTTTTTTATTCATTAGGGTGCAAATGAGGCTTTAACTCGCAATTTTTACATCTTCCCACAGACGAATATTATTAAACGTCACAAAATACCTAAGAAATCGATCACTAAGTAGTAAAAAATATCCTCTGTCAAAGTAGGTATAATTGTACTTGGTATTTGAATTTTGTATTTTTTTCTTGTTAAAGTAGGCTAACTATGCACAATTTATTTTTAATGTTTTTAGGTGTGTATTGTAAATATTGTAATTGTAACATAAGTATTCCCAGCAAAGGTCATATAGCATGTTTTAAGTTCCATAATAATTTTGCATAAAAATATGAATGGATCTTCGATTTTTCGCAGTAACGAGGTGCTCGGTATATTTGCCTAGATACTCCGATATTGTTGAAGAGCCGTTTCTAGTAATCCGATTCTAATGCTTAAAATAAGTCAACGTACTGGTTCTGGTTATATCACTTTATCGTGTGAGACATTGTGCCTGTGAATGCTGTGAAGTAATATCGGTTGTGTCGGGCATGAGGATAATAAGAGCCCGGATAAGTACGGAAATTCCTGCGTAAATAGTCATATCGGAGAAGTTTCTATAGGCGGGCGCTGGCAACGTAGGTTACCCAAGCAGGACAACGTTAGGTACCTATTCTTGTATACATATTAATCATATTATGTATATCAATATTTTTTTCACGTATAGTGCGTAATATCATAATCATGAATGCCAATCGTTAGTTCAAACTTGCATCGTATGGTGTACTTATAATAAGTGTAAAGTTGTAGATGCGCTTTGCTCAAATAAATAGATAATAAAATAATATGATTTGCGCAAGTGATGACGAAATCGTGGAAAGACCAAAATCTTTGCAATTCACCCCTTTTTATACGCCTAATTTTTTCTTACACATATTTTTGTCTTCGAGCCAGAAACCAATATGGGTACCTACACATAACGCCAATGAAAGAAATATTCCGAGGGACAGCCGTGGCAACGCATTGTCAAAAAAATTAAAAAGATTTAAAACTTGAAATTAAATTAGATATACATACACTGAAAAATAAAGCCAAGCTGAAGTTACACAATTATTCAGCCGTATTACTTGTTATTGTCGCTAGGCGGCGTCACAACGAGGTGGCACACGACGACGCCATCTTTCATTATCACATTCCCCATTAAATCTACGCGACCGGCATGTTTGACAAGTTTGATGTACTCCCACTCCCCCATCAACTCAGAAATTTTACGGTCCCGTAAAATTGTATTCGCACGACGTCGTTTGGTAATCTTCTTCGCGTAACATTAAAACAGGTATAAAGTAACGCAAATTAAGTTTGCGAAAGCCGTGAAAACAAGTTTGTTTTTGTTCAGTCGGATTATGTTTTCGGTTTGTGGTTTTATGTAAATTAGCCTTTCGATTGATATGTTTATGATCTGCTGGTGCAAAAATATCTTTGATTATTGATTATAACGGTTACATACTAGCATATACTAGTCAATTGTGGACATTATGTGTATTTTAAAAGACAAAAACTGACGCTTTATTGTAAATTTGAAATGGAAAAAAATATAAATAAAAAAAGCATTGACCTTTGCAACTACTTAAACCACAGAAGTTGAGAATTATAAATATTACAAATTCATAACGTATTATAAATATTTTCTTCGGTTTCCGCGACTGTCACACATTTAAATAATAATAATATCCTTTATTGTGCACCACATGAAAAAGATTCATAACAAAGAAATAAAGCAACGATACATAGGGTAACAACAATTTAAACAGATTATATCGCGTATATTAATTATTTGAGCCTCCCTACGTACCGAAACGTCAGGGAGGCTCAAATAATTAATATACGCGATATAATCCGTTTAAATTGTTTTATTTATAAAGTTAAAATACTGTGTATCTATATTTATATGCACCCATTCCTAACACTTGTAACTGTTCAGAACTGAAATATTCATTATCTTTTATAAAAACCATGCAATTATTTCATACTTCCAATTCTTTCTTAAAAATAGTTAAACTATAAATTTCGTGCCTCGACGGTCGTTATACCCGAGCCAAAACTACTTCACAGGCGAACACATTATGTATTATAAGGTATGATTCAAGTTGTTTGTTGCGATCCGTTGCGAGTCCTTATGATCCGACTACGACTTCAGATGCCAGTAGCAAGTAAAAATAACATTTCAGCTAAACGGTTTTATTTGAAATGTCCCAAACCCTAGAGAATTATTCTGATACACACTGATGCTAAGCAGACTAAAAAAAACCGGCCAAGTGCGAGTCGGACTCGCGCACCGAGGGTTCCGTACAAACACTTTCCATCCCTAAGTGGTTAAGTTAAGTTTGCACCTGGTATGTATAGCGCCCCATATAAATTAGGTGCAAAGTTAGGTATTAAAAAAAAAAATATGGTTTTCGTAATTATTCCTTTATCTATGCTATAAGACGTTGCTTCGTACCAAATTTCAAGATTCTGAGTTCACGGGAAGCACCCTGTAGGTTTTGATTCCCTTGCAAGTGTCGAAAATTTGCGGCATAAACGGCTGTATCTTTTGATTGCGTTGGCTTAGAAGTTTGATTTTTTCACAGATTCAAGGGACAGTAGACCTGAGTAATTGATATAAATTTCAGCTTCATACCTCCACGCGTTCCTGAGAAAAAGGGTCTTGACAGACGGACAGACGGACAACAAAGTGATCCTATAAGGGTTCCGTTTTTTCCTTTTGAGGTACGGAACCCTAAAAATAGTAAGTTTGAAGGGTTTACCAGTACCTAAGCGTTAGATCCATTCCAATCCTTACTTGATCATCGCTGAGTTAAAATAACACTTTATTTTTCGTGTGCTTTTTCTTTCAGATATTCTTATAAGACTAGAAGATGCCAATATTTGCAAACTTTATTACTAGTAGTTTTCTGCAAAAAGAAACTTCGTAATTTTCATTTTACCCCAAAAGATAATCACATCGGGCTATTACGGAAATCTTTTAATAAAACTGCCAGTAGTTTTAACATTTATTAACAAGGAGTGTTATACTGCTCTAAACCATGTTTCATTATCTTATGCTCTGCATACTGCAACATAGAATTACGCGAGAACTACTGCCAAGCTTGTTAGCGTTAGAAGCGCTGAGTGGTTTTCAAATCTAATAAGGTACAGGGGGTGTACACAACTTAACTAGCAAAACATTTAATCACAAAATAAAATACCGTTTCTTTCCTACGTACCGTAATAAGGAACTCTTGTCAGAATTTAATTAGAAATAAAGATATTCGTAAAAGAACCATATTAATCGCTCGAAGAGTTGCAAAACTGAAATGGCAATGGGCTGAGTGCATTGCTTTAATAACGCTGCGTGCTACTGAAGTCCTCTTAATTCTCAAGATCCCATTATGTAATCTCGACCTGAGATTTTTTAAATCGGTTTAGCTATCTTCGAACACCTGATCTGATCGAAGATCTAAACAACAAATCCCGACAAACAAAGGATCCCTTTTTAAAGTCCTAAAACAGCAGATGCCGATCAATCATGTCTCTTACCACAGGTAGTCGATGATTGATTGGCGCCAGACTCCGAAGCACGTCGCCGTCCAGAGGGACGACTAATCTGTTATCTGTTAATAGAAGATCACGTTTGGCGATGTCAGGCAGTATCACTTTGGCAAATTGGATATAATTACTTTTAGTATAGAACGTATAGTTTACAACATAGAAAAAATGAAATATTACAAGTCTTCAAAATTCTAAGAAGTATGTATCTCCCTTGCTGGAGTTTCTTGTATCATCGTAACGCAGTGTATGTAGTGATTTTGACGAAGTAATCATGCATTTATTGCATGTATTTAAATGATGTAGGTACCGTTTATATTATGAATTTATAGAAAACGTATATGCAGTGCCTTATTTAAACTTTGATTCAAATTTAGATAGATCTCGATTTAGACGTCTTGAAGTAACAAAATTAGAGAAATTCGTCTCGCAGACAGTAAATTGTATATAACTTAAATGCCTAATCTAAATTCAACGACGACACCCAATTATGGACTGTTGTGAGTATTCTAGGCGTCAGACTGATAATCTTGAATAATAAATGCGAGCAGCGCTTAGCTAGCACAATATCTCACGATTATGAACAGTAACAAAATTATTTCTAATTTTAACGTGTCTCTTTATAGCGTACAATGTCACGGTTCGTTTACTAGTTAATAAGGCCGTTCTTGTCGCCTTGCCTTGTTACCCTCTCGTTCTTATTACAGCCGCCACTGCTGCCCTCTGTTCATAATACAATTACCGTTGCTGTGAGTGCTTCCGTAAATAAACCAACATTATGCAAAACGACGATAATAATTTTTAGCCCCTAACCCGTATTTAGTCGCTTGTTCATTTGAAACACGTCAAATAAATGTCCAACAATTGTAACACGATTATTCAACATTCGGTTCAAACGTGAGGATATTGTACGTACCTAATTCTCCCTTAGTAAAAGAGAAATTCTGTTACCGAACCGAGTTCTGGAATTAAATTTCAATGCTCCGTTCATTTTCCCCGCGGTTATAATTTAATGTGCGGACAAGAGAGAAATCCATAAAATCTAATGGGAAAATTCCGCGACTCGATGAGGCTTTCACAATTTATATCAGTATCTTAAACGACGGTCCTACTACCTGTTTAAGCTTTATTGCATTTACGAAAGAAAATTGTGAACAATGATCTCGGTATATTCTGCGCTTGGTGGCTTTTACCGTTGGCTTTCTGTTTGTGTCCGCAATGTGGAAGAATTCAATTATTTCGCCCATGTTAACCTATATTATAAAAGTAATACTATTATGCTTTTGATAAATAATTCCCTCTTATCACCGGTATATTTTATTTGATGAAAAAGTAACTAGGTAAGTTTATTAATTAACACGCACATTTCTATAAGATTATGCATGTGATGTGATGGTTAAAAAGTTAGACGTACCTATAATCGAAATTTCTTAGTCTGCTTAATATTATCCCAGATGATGCATTGTCATCTAACTAGGTCCATGAGCTATACTCCACTTGAGAGAAAAGGTCATTAACTCCTTCAGGTAATTGGATTAAAAATTGAAAATGGCTTTCTTTATACAGCATTTCACTTTCTTAGCTTTTAGGATAATATAAATTGAATAACACTTCGTGTATTTACTCCTGTAGGGCTCACTTTACTCTACAGCGTAGGTAGTACTTACAGTCTGTTTTTTTTTTAAACACACATTTGACATTTCTCTGTTGATTTCTGTAGTGATGTAGCAAAGACATATTGCTTACCAAATCTAACGAGTATGAATGGTTGATCGAATCGATTTTATCGACGAACTATTTTTTCGAACCATTCGAAATATAGGTATGCATATTTTTGTTTATTTTTAGTAAATCAATATTTTTTTTACCAACGAGCCGTCGGACTTACTGGAGCTTTCTATGTAAGATATTTTATGATTTTATAATATTCAGGTTTTCAATTTATAGATTTAATCGATTTCTACCAATTTACAGAAATAGCACATGAATCGAAACGCAAGATTTGGTCACAACAACACAGCTTTTAAAAAAAAGCACGTAGTATGTAACTGTTTATGTAATGATCTATTATCGTTAAATACTTCAATAACATAATAAGAAAAAATATAACATGAACTCAATTATATCAAATAGAAAGTTAAAAACGTTTATAGATACTTGAAAAACCACTATTTCAGTGCTTGTTTTTTTTTTATGAAATTGTGTAGGTCGTGCAGATTTACGTTATATGAGTTCTACTGTCATGTGTCAAATGTGTGCTTAAAAATTAATCAGACTATAAGTATAATTCGTCGTAGAAGCCCGCAAACTCAGTGCTTTGATGAAAATAAAATGGGTGACTTCAAATTGGTAATACACAACTCTTGATTGTGACACAGTTAAAGATAAATATAAAATTACATTACGTCAATTCTTTAAATTAGTATAATATGAATTTACGTTGTCGCTAAAATTAAAAAATGCAGAAAACAAAAAAGTTAATAATTATTTTGTTGTACGGAACGCTCGATGCGTGAGTTCGCCTCGCACTTGGCCGCTTTTTATCGTTTCAACGATGAAACAAGTACTTGTTCCATTATGTTTAATCACAATGAAGAAAACATTAAAAAACCCATTTAGAGGAAAATTAAAACCTAGTCTAAACATTTAAATAAAACAATTTAAACGGATTATATCGCGTATATTAAAGCAAAGGTTGACCTTTGACAACGGTATCTGTAAAGGTACTGAAACGTCAGGGAGGCTCAAATAATTAATATACGCGGTATAATCCGTTTAAATTGTTTTATTTAAATGTGTGACAGTCGCGGAAACCGAAGAAAATACTAGTCTAAACAGTTACAAAACAACTCGTTCATTTTAAACCCTCCTGTTTCTTTTGATCGTTATAGTCGTAAACGATCGCTATAAACGAAAAATTAAATTAAAATATGCAAGAGTATTACAGACATTTAATTGGAGTCTCTTCGGAACAGCCTCGGGGTATCATTCCGTGGGTTTCAAAAACATCCCTTCAACTATTCATATTACACCCGCAATTTTCCAAGCGAAGGAAAATTAAACTTGTATCCAGTAATTTCTGCACAGAGTTAGATGTTTGTAGAGTAATATCAGAGTGCATATAGTTACGTTGAACTTAAGCAATAGACGGTTTTATTTATGTAGTAGTCTCAAAGAGCAATTAGCTTCTGCATGAGAACTAGCTGTAATGTAAAGCAACGACATCTGCCCTTTTTGCCATTTTCTGAATCTTATAGATATATAGATAGATATGCTCTACAATATCCACGAGTATAGGGTTTCCGCAATAATTTTCCAAAAATATACACCCAGCGCCAGTCGTGGAGTGCACCTGAGGCTGTTTTAGGCGCCAAGTAGTGATGGTCAAATCATGGTGATAGGTGCCAGAATCAAACGACGGCGAGAAGGACAATAAACTTCGATGATACTTTTCAAGGGGTACAGTTAAAGGGTGCCGGATGGCAATCTGGCTATATCCTAAACAATGGGCTAACTCTTACAAAACCGCAAAAATGTGGATGTGGAGATAATGGTAGTCTTATTAAGTTTGGTTCACAACAAACTTTGGCCAATGACCATCCTAATTAATACTGAATAAGTAAGTATATGAACAGTCAGGTAGGTACTACACATATAATATCAATTACATCGTACACGTCTATTTTTGATACAACCTCAAACTTTACAAGTTCTTAGCATAGACTCTAATGAATTCGTTTTTCTATAAATTAATCAAATGGTATACTGTGGGATGCACAAATGCATGGCCCATTTATGAATGAATTCATAATTTATGAATAAATTCATTCATAAATAGGCCATGCGATTCGGCAGATCATTGTACGCAATTTTTTTCCTTTTAAAATAATTCAGAACCCAATGTAACTCGTCTTAGGGTTCCGTATTCAACCCCTATAGTTTCGTCATGTCCGTCTGTCCGTCTGTCGGCGGACAGACGGACAGACCGCGGCTTAGCGCCGTGATAATTAGTACTAGAAAGCTGAAATTTGATATGAGTATGTGTACGTATCACGCCGATAAAACGGTAAAATTAAAACAAAAAAAAAACTTTTTTTTGGGTTTGTCTCGTACATCTAAAGTGGGAGTCGTTCCAAAATATAGTGTTTGACAAAGTCAGCAGTTTTGTAAAAATTCGCTCCGGAAATCGAAAAAATTGCCATATATCCATTTCTGACTTTTAGAGCATTTTAAGTGTAGGTAGTCCCATATAGATATTTGATCCCAATAAGAAATAGAATCGATAGACATCCTCAAAAAAAATGTCCCCACCCCTATTCCTTTAAATATCGGTTCATAGCACTAAAGTCTACGTCTGGTTACAGTTTGTGGCTATATCAACAATACAGGCTGTATAATCAATAACATGCCAGAAATTTATTCAATATCCATGTGAAAAGAGATCGTATCAAAACTACCATAGTTTATTTTTATTTACCATAATCATTTATCCAAACACGACATTCGTTTAGATCCACATGTCTCCCAAACATTGATTGCACTAAAACGTAATTGGTGGTAAACGTACGAGTTACAGCGCGACTCGGAGCCAAAACAGCGTAAAAGCCTTCAACCGCATATTTCATAAGCTCTTTTGGCACGTTGTCTAGACATGTCCCTAACAGCCATCGATCACAGCGCTCTTGACTTCGTGCGAGTCTATCGCGTGCCGAAAGTACCTGCATGTGCCTAGATCAATTTATCTAACGAATATGTCTATAGAATAGACATATAGATACCTACGTTGTTGTGTTGGTTAGTTTTACGAGAGCGGTAGGGTTGGAGGGGGGCGGAGGGAGTAATTTAAATTTAAATATTTTTTTGTAACAAACGTAATCATTTTCAGGTATGTATGTAGCTAGATACTTATTTTATTTCCCTGTTGGTAGTTATGTACCTAATGTACCTATGCATCACTACCGACTCACTATATCTATATTTGCATCAGTTTCACTACCCAACATATTTCAGACAATTTGAAGCCTTTCTTATTTATCACTTTGGTGATGTGGACTATGGACGCCAGTTGCTTACCGTTTTTTCATCGAATTCTTTTTATTTGTATTTTTTTTTCATAAACTACAGGTGTGTTTATAATGTATATTTTATTTTAGTGAATTACTTATAACACTACATAATTTTATTATGTGTTTATCAGACATTACATTATAGTCAACTACTTACTAATTATCTTTTCTTTATTCTGGCACATTCTGGCAAAGAACTACGAACTATCATTACTTTTGAAAAAGCGTATTAAACGTATAGGTAGTACATTTGCAACCGCAGTGTATTCATCTACGCCATAGCGATTATTGGTCTATTTTCTTTTTTTGTATGTTATACTTATAGAAAAAGCAAATATACCTAATCAAACATTTAGGTAAAGAAGAAATATAGTGTCCTAAAGCCCCCTAAGGCCAATATTTCCGTATTTTGGCTATCGAAATTCGAATAGCAATAGGTACTGACATTCAAAAGTGGTTATATAAAGGCAAATATATAAATAGCTAAATGGGGACTATTATGCTTAATTTACCGCTAGAGGCGCTAGTGTCGAATTAAGGTCATCAGAACTGTCAAACATAGAAACTACTGATATGAATGGCCTTTTATAGCGATTTTCACTAAACTATTATCATTACCAATATTGACATCGTAAATATTGTGCTGTTCCTAATGGCAGACATACGATACGAATTTAGGGGTCAATCAATAAAATACAGAAAAATGGGGTAAAATATTCAGTCTTTTAAATATAAATTGGTTGAGATGTGTGTTCAAAAAACAATTGTTTGTCTAATATATTTCTGCTTTGCGCATCTTTGATCTGTTTAACTAACCTCACACGATAGTGGCGCCAACTGGTGAAAACCAAAACGGTAATAGTTTCCTCGTTAGGCATAGATTTAGGTTAAGTAAAATTTATGTTTATTTACTAATAGTAGAGTTGTTAGTCCGCTGTTTCCTAACAAAATTGTGCGCATCGGGTTACAAGCATGAAATTTCTACCACAGATAGAGTGTTCCTTGGTGATTATTTTCAGATGTGGAGGGAAGTCAGATTCGTCCCCTGTGAGGCGTGAGAGCGGAGTGAATAGGACCAAGTATACCTCTTTTCTTTCTTTATTGCTGGTCAGTTAAGTCTACTAGGACTTGCCTGGTATCGTTTCCGTGTAAAACGGATATCAGAAATTCATTTTTTATGTTATTTTTGTATAGTTTTATATAAAAACATGGGTGTATGGCCGAAAAGGTAAAAATCACAACAAGTTTTTTTATTCAGTGAGGAAAATTTGTTAAATTTCGTTAACATTTTCAAATTATTATTATTATTTTAAAAAGCTTATTTAATCTAGTTTCTAAAAATATATGAATATTGGGCACTTCTCATACAAACAGTAGCTTAAAATATATGTTTAAGTCGGCGTAACCAACGTAAAACTCCGAACGCATCCTATTTCGCTTCATTAAATACATTAAATAATGATTATCGACAAGTTTTTACATATAATATTTACCAAATACGTCCTATAAAAACAAATTCATGTAATTTAAACAAAATATTTTTTTGCTAATGTAACTCGAGCACACGGGCTAATCTCAACATCAGCAATTTATTTAAGTTACTGTTTGTATGAAGAGTGCCCAACATGTATATAGGTTTAGAAACTACATTAAATTTGCTGTCCTGCAATATTTTTGTTAGTTGTAAATATTAAGGAAATATAACTAATTTATCTCCCTGAATAAAAAAAACTTCTTGTGATTTTTACTATTTCGGAAATACACCCATATGTTTATATGGTACTATGAATAAATAACATAAAATATAAATTTCTAATATCTGTTTTATACGAAAACTATACCACTTAAGCTCTAGTAGCGTTAACTGATCAGTAAAAAATAAAGAAAAAGAGGACTCCTTTGTCCTATTCACCCCGCTTTCCCACCGCACAGGGGAAGAATCTGACTTCCTTTTACATCTGAAAGTAATCACCGCAGAATACTCTATCTGTGGTATAAATTTCGTGGTTGTATCCCGATGCACACAATTTCGAGACTTAGCAAAATGTACTAGAGCACGCAGGCTAAGCTTAACATCAATATTTTTTTCAAGGTACTTTTTGTATCAGATGTGCCCAAATATGTATACATTTTTAAAATTAAGATTAAATTTGCTATTTACTGATATTTTTTTTAATTGTAAATATTCAGGATATATAACTAACTTATCGTTCTGAAGAAAAAAACTTGTGGTGATTTTTACCTTTTCGGCAATGTACCCAAAATTTTTATATCAAACTATTCTTAAATAACATAAAAAATGAATTGCTGATATCTGTTTTACACGAAAACGATGCCACACAAGCCCTAATAGCCTTAACTGATCAGTAATCAAAAAAAGAAAAGGAGCAGTACTTGGTCCTATTCACCCCGCTCTCCCGCTACCTAGGGGACGAATCTGACTTCCCTCCACATCTGAAAATAATCACCGTGGAACGCTCTATGTGTGGTAGAAATTTCACGCTTGTAACCCGATGCGCACAATTTCGCGGCTTAGCAACTCTACTATAACACCAGTAATGATATATAATGTAATGTAATTAATCTAGTAACACTATGTGTGTTTATGTAGTTTATACAAACAAAACTGCTCACAAACTACAATATAATGTAGGTAATAAAATAACGGAACTTTATTCAGAACGATAACCTTTTTTTCATTTTTCATAAACCACTAGTTAATTACCGCAGCGGAAGTCGCTTGATGGAAAAATAATTAAACTGAATAAATTCAAAGAATCCACAGATTGAATTTGGTCAAAACTGAAATTGGGTGTTAATTACACAATGGTCCACCAAATTGGACACATTGTGAACTAGAATCAATATCATCGGGAAGTGTGGTCGAGCGGTGGACGCGTCCAGAGAATTGGATTCTGGGTACCTAATTATTCTGATTAGAATAGTAAAACACCCTTTAAAAACCTTTACGACTAAAACGGAAACTTCGAAGTTTCATGTGTCCGAACCACACTGATTCCGAATTTTCATAAAACCGTTTCTGATGGAAATCACATTTTCGGACATAACTATGCGACCCTAACCTAACCTAATTATAGTGTGTAATATAGGTACCGTTCACAGCAACAACTATCGTTTAGCGATAAATCGCTTAAGAAGTTATAAAAATTCGGAGAAACTTCAAAATAATTTCCGCGACCTACAAAACAATTTAATTTTAAAAATAAGGGCTCATTACGCGCCCTTATTCGCGCTAGTAGCCTATACTTAAACATCTGGATGTTCTGCTCCACCTTCCACTTTTGTTCGACCAAATACGGCACGCGTTCGTAGTCAATCGCATTTGTTGTGTAGAGATTCATATTGTCCAGCAAGGAGAAAAACGTAGAAACCAGCATTATAAAGGGTTTTACCGTACCTTTTAGGTCATCGAAGCTAAGCCCGAGCCATTTACTTCATTAATTTATTGATCTTATCCATGTTTCCTTTTACATCCAGTCACAATATACAAAGGTCATCTATTTCAAATATAATATAGATGTGTATCATTGTTTGATCACTCACCTTTCACAGCCACATCCCCACTTAAATGTGCCTGAAAGCAGAAAGGTATAATGTAACGATAACATTAGGAAAGCAATGGTGGCAGCTAGTAAGTAAGTAATTACTGTCCGCTATGCTTATGAACGTTCGAACCCAGCTCCTTTACAGTGACCGTACACGATAGCGACACGATGAGAATTGTAGTTCTATAAAGTAGCCGCTAGGGGCGCTGACGCAATTCGAGTACAGTCACGTTAACTCTTGGTAAGGGTACAGTAATGGTTTGGAACGTACAGCAGTACACAGTACGCCCTAGGGTCCCGTATAGCTTTCACCCTAAACTATAGGTAAAGGAAGTAAAAGCAAATCGGAGTATTTCTAAAAAACTTTATTCAAAATGCGCCGAGCAAAATGTGAAAAATGGGCAGTTGCCGTGAAATAGACGACGTCAATACTAGTTGTTTAATCCATTTCTAAACTATCTATTTAGCATTTCGAAGAATGTGTTAACCACTTCTCCGTGGAAAAATTAAAAGATTATTAATATTTAACCCCAGAAAACTAAGTGAAGTTGGACGAAAACTGTAAAATCGTAAGCAGGCGTTAAGTGTTTTTTTTATACTTTAACAATGGAAATCTATTCTGATTTTCAGTAAAAAAAAAGATGAATGTTTACATTACAATTTGTCCGCGTCAAATATTTCAATTATTGTTTGGTATTAAAGGTCCAGATTTATCAAAAAGTGCTTTTAATTCTCCATACATTTTTACTATGGCGGCCGCGCGCCGATCTAAATACGCATTCCCCGCGCTCTATATTGTTCAGTCGCTAACGCTCGGTAATTTACCCTTGTTTTATAGACAAATGTTTCATCGGATTTTCATTTCATAGAAATTTGATTTCATCGAAACCATTTTTTTTTCTGAAACTATAAAATATTTTGAAATGTTATAACACAAACCTAACCTAACCTAATCTATTGATTGAACATTGATTTCCAAGATTTCTGATAAATGTACGAGTTCCGAGGAAAAATATGTCTATAAAATGAAAATTCTATGAAATTAAGCATTCGGTGAAGTGATTTTCTATAAAAGAGGACACCAAAATTAAGACTTCAATTAAAGTACGATAGATTTTTTCGTGTTTTATTTCATACCAGTTTTTGGGAATAATAGGAAAAATTAAATTGAATTTTAATTGACGTCTTCATTAGTACAAATCGTTTTAGAAATGCTCATCGAGAAAAATATTGGAATGTGTTCATACGTTCTTCTCTTTTTTGTCTAGGTACCTTGTGAATTTTTTTATGTACTTACATACTGACCTACCTACTTAAAGTAACTACTTAAATATAATAAACCCTATTTTGCCTGAAAGAAGAAAATTATAATGTAATGATAACATAAGTAAAACAATATAGCGGCAATTACTAATTATGAACGTTAATGAAGTCACTGGATTAGTACGAGCGTTCCCGTACAGGGTGCAGTTACCCTAATCTAATGGAAGCAAAAGGAAATCGAAGCTCAATCTAGGAAAATAGTGTAATATATTCATTTGTTCCTTCCTTTCATTGTTTTTAATCAATCCAAACAAAACAAATTCGAGTCTGTTACGAAAATCGTTATATTAAATAATGTAAGTACGCATAAGTAGGTTGTACCAGATTGTACCGTCATAGGCACTGGAAACTATTTATTTACCAGTAGGCACGTCCCGGGTCAGACACCGCGGTAATCAATGATTGGACGTGTATCTTGACCCCACACGGTTCAGCTACGCCTTTATTTCACATCAGGCTGGGTCAAATAGTTTCTGATACTTTTTAGACAATGATGAATGTTAAAATTATGTACTATATTCGATACTACCTAGTCATTAAATAACTCCGTATGATCTTTTATTTTTAACGTGAAAACTTTTTTAACCCGCGACGCAGAAAGAGGGGTGTTAGAAGTTTAACAAGTGTAGATATCTGCGTATTGGTGTGTCTGTATGTGGTTTCGTACCTACCAAACGGATGGACCACGGATGGACCAATTTGGGGTGTGTTTTTTTTATCGAAACACTTGTCCGTCGACATAGTTCTTAGCAATGTTTGGAGGAAATAGGACCAGTAGTTTCCAAGATTTAATTGGAACGAGTGACAAGATCTCGCGGGCAATATTGAAGCTAAGGATTTCAAATTTTGTAGTTATGTTGAGTTTTAGTAGCATTTTTTATTTCACTCATTGAATGAGGGTCTCATGATAATTATATAGCTACAAGCCGGGAATACATTTTTAATCCAATTACATATATCATAGGTACCTACATTTTACGAATATTAGTATTGATTTTGTGTTAAATTGACAATCGAGTCTATTTAATCAAAAAAATCCGGCACCTTCGTTCTCAGATTAGAAACTCTTATGAAATGGTTCGTACGGTTTCGGAATACCTACATCATAGAAACGTTGTATAGTAACTTTGGCTATGATGTGTACCACTGGACTTTAAACGAGTATTTACAGAAAATAATTTGCTCAGTGGCCAAAACCTATAAAGAAAAGCTAAAAGCACGCGTCATTCATAAACATAAAGTATGGACGATTCTCTATCAAAAGGTATACAACCACCACCGTCCACCACACTATTTTACATTATCATCCATGCAAATAATATTTATTATTCAATTAACGACACCTACACGAAACACGAAATTGTTTCATATCCTTTTGTTCAATTAATGTTTTGTTGTAAACAAAAAGCCTAGTAAGCTTTTGTCTTAAGTTTCCAATATAACTCGAGATGGGCAGTTAATAAATATCGTGAGGTGTGCGCCCGAGTTCGTTCAAAATCCAACTCATCGTCGGTTGCGAGGTTACAATTTTCGCGCTCACTCAACCTTGCGGGGGCGGCGCAGGCATTAGAGGAGGAAAAATTAGATTTCACCCCGACACTGCTCTTCCCGCCCTTACACACTCCTCCACGTTTATCCATTTTATATTTTCCTCGGCCACAAAGAATAAACGCAGTATATTCCTTAATTTAAGACAAAATGTGAGAGGGGAATAAATTGACTAATACGAGGACCGAGTTTGGATAAGCGAGTCCCTCCGTAAAAAGATTACGCCGTGAAAGAATGCTTTTAAAATGTATTAACGTTATATTACCGCTCAAAACATTAAAGACACCGAAAAATACGGGGAAACGTCTAATACATTTACGGGAAACAAATTTTATTATTTAGCATTTTGCTTAATGAAGTGCGAAAATTCATTAAAACGGAAACCAAAAGTAAAACCAATTTGTCAAACAAAGTAGGTACTTCGGGTACAGTCATGCGTGAGGCCAGTTGAAATTTTCCCGAAACTTTCCGTATTCTGTAAACAAATGCGCAATATTCGCGAAGTTGTCACATCAATTGCGAAATTATTTGCTCAGAAATTAACATTATGTAATAAAAGCGGGGCGAGGGAAGCGTTGTGTTTACTGCCGTCCTTTTGTTCCCCAACAACTAAAAGGGTTAG
Source organism: Apotomis betuletana (assembly GCA_932273695.1). Taxonomy (NCBI): domain Eukaryota; kingdom Metazoa; phylum Arthropoda; class Insecta; order Lepidoptera; family Tortricidae; genus Apotomis; species Apotomis betuletana. Next base: position 9,713,870 of record OW026309.1, on the reverse strand, counting down.
CTTAAACGCCGCGTCACTTAGCCCTCTCACGGCACGCAGTACGTGAGAACATATGTTACATAATATTTTCCCCTCCTTGCACGGAGACATTGTTTTTGAACACAAACTTACTTTCCCGATGTTCAACAATCGGGATTTATGATCAAATACCGCCGTTTTTGCGCCCTCGTCGATATTACAAATCGATTTCCTTTTTTAAACAAACCGTCGGCATCAGCAGTTCTATTGCGAGCGCGCTAATCTGATACGTGTTTTTCTCTTGTTCTAGAAGATGGTCTACTTAAATCCCTAATAAAATAGGGTAGGAGCTAATCTTTACGTTTATTTGCCCAAGATTTGGTACTTGTTTCGAAGTAATCGTAATGACATTTTCTTTCTCATTAAAAATAGTGAGCCATATTGTTATAGTACTTATGCCAGCTTCTATAATTACATTTAGTTTATCTCCGCTGAATGCTAATGCCGCTCGGATAGCAAAAATTTATGATCTTGAGCATGTTAAATTCCTTGCAAATACCGGAGTATTTTAAAGCGTTATGTGAGGAGAAACGGAACGATTGTCATCCCTGCCCGGAGTTTAGTTGTCCTTGTCTCAAGAGGACATGCTATCAGTCACTTGATGCTGATGGGCTGATAGGACCGACCCCGTCTTTTCTAAAGGACGTCGTTGAATTTTATTATCTGCATAGATGCGCAATTATACTACCGTTCCATAGACTGTAATTAGTTGTAAGTAAAGTGGGATAAGGCAATATTAAACAACACGGTACAGTACAAAATTTACAATTCACACCGGAAAACACCTTCCTAATCTCCAATATCTGTATTATAAAATTGTTAAAGATGAAATCCTTGTAACTACTGAGAAGCAAACAAGGGTTACGTCACAATGTTTTCTTCCACGCTCCTTAGTATCTAATATTTTTAACTTCACTTATATCGACGTGCAAAATATTTGTTAGGATTGAATTCCTTGTTGATGGGTCTAATACCCCGGTTGCTATGGCGCTCACTATAATTAGCAAGCTCATGTAAACAACCTCAAGAGGCTCCGGCTGTTGAGACCCCGGAGAGTGAATCCACCGTTATAAATTGGAAAGGATTACAAAACCTACAACAAGAGGGTTTAGCTTTTATAATTAAACAGCCTACCGAGTTGTGTCTACGGCTTACATACTTATTTAACTTCACGGTTCAGGAAGCATCCCCCGTAGTCCGGGATCGGGTACCAATACCCTGTCTGAACATTCAGCATTATAATGTAATCTATACTGTTTCTTTATTTTTCACTTTTTTGTCGTCTCGTCAATAAAGTGGTACCTACTATCTATACCACTCTATATACTTTATTATTACTAGGATTTTTACAATAATAATGTTATATACTAAAACAATGTCGGGATAGTGTTACGCCTACAAAATGAAATATACGTAAAAAAAATTATCGCCTTTACCTACTCTTAAGTCGCCGAAACCAACGGAATTATGATTATTATATTCCCAGTATGTGTGGTATCGCGGTTGAAGGTCTTTCGTGCGACCATAAACTGCGAGTCGTCCCTCCCCGCACCCGAGTACTTTGGCCAAAACATAAAGAAACATAAATATTTCCTTAAGAGCATGGTATTCGTAGAGAATCTAATGGTGACTTTACGACTCACAAATATCTAAACACATATTCTAACACCCTCACATGACTCTACTGATAGCGACTGTAGGTACTGGCATTTAATTATCACACTTTTATAATAGGGAAAAATAAAAAATAAAATTTTGAATGATCCCTTTATAAAAACACATTTTTATGACTTACCAAAGAGAACCATTGTCAATAAAAATGGGTTTTACACGACAACTGTTAAACTATCAGTGTGCCCCTATTATGATATCGTTCAAATCGGCTTACGAATAAAGGCATCATAGGGTTAACCTCGACCGTGGCTGGACGCCAACTGCCCCAAATGTCAGTAAAGACATGCCCCATTACTAGGTTTATACGTATTTGGGAACTTCTAGGTCCAACGTGTTTATGCATTATAATGATTGTCGCGATTATCACGTGCAAAATAAATGACAAAACGCCGGCACTCTTTAGGTCCTCATGGGTCCAGTCAGTATCAACTGTAGCTGTCAATTTTAGTCTGTAACTTGACATAAGCCCATAAATAGTTAATTTGTCATGTTTGTCAGTCACTTTTGATGCTGACCGTACTTGTTAGAAAGTGACGGGTTATTCGTCATTTACCTATTATTTCGCATGATAAACGCGACCATACGTTGGCCCGAAGAAAAAAATTGAACCCGTTTGTTCTAGAATTCTCAAGTCGGCAATTTGTCACTTAAAGGTAAATAAGACATAACGCTAAAGTAGACAAGGTGGGAATATTTCGAACAAATGTCATTAAAAACGTAAAATGTATCCTTTATTTAACTCTTGCTAAACTTTTATATTACCCAAGACCGTATTTTTCATATTGTTTTGATAACGTTAACGTTGTGACACGTTACACCTGTAAAAACTTTCTGTAAATTGGATTGACCAAGTTGCCATGGCAACTTTTGGCAATGTCACGTAACTTTGTGATGATGACAAGGGTAGAGTCACGACACTTAAATTGGATGAAACTTTCGTACACCACGGGGATACGGGCCGTCAGTTGAAAAACACGTAAATTGTAACTACTTTAAATCGTGAAACTAATTAGTTTTACTATTGATAAGTTGGTTAACTAGTTCTGTTTGTCGGTCAAGTAAATTTAGTCCTTTGGCGGCTTCAATTTTAAGTTCGACTGATCATAAGGGATAAGGGAATATACTAGATAAATAAATCTAGTACCTATATTATTTTCCATCGGAACGCGTTTGACTTCCCGACGATCTGGATGCTTTACTAACATTAGTGCTCGCGACGTAGACTAAGAAGAAAATTATTATTCACAACCAAAGTTACATTTTGAGCAAACTATTCACTTTCATCGATCCTTCAAGTCATCGGGACCAATTTCCTGATAATTTGTTCCACTTAAAAAAACACACATCCTAGGTAGACCGAATGTGTCAAGACACTAGATATACTATTTAGTCATTTCATTACATAATAAGGACATACCGTGAAACTTGGAACAGAAGACATGGACCAATAGATACTTAAGTTTCAAAATTGGGGGCGTAGAGAGGGCAAATGCTACTATGTATATACCAACTATCCACTTTTCAGTCTACAGTTCAGAATGTTTGTTGATGGGTCTAAGGGCTAAAGCTGAGCGCTTAAAACAGGGAGTGTCCGTCCGTGCACGGCGCCGACGACATTACTAAAATATAGGGTTTTCCCCACCTCGCATTGAGACAGTTGCATAAATGCCCAAGTACAAAGTTCTTAGCACAAAATAAGGTAGCGAAAGCATTTGGTATTGCTAAAGTGCTTAAAGTCCAACGTAGCATGTGTACGTCTAAAAACACTTCGCCACTTTCTTATTTTTCTTGTTTAGCGGAAAGATCGTCTCTTGGAAACAAGCAAACTACGATCGAAAACTTGCAATTGATTGATGAACAAGACCTGTCGTGTACCTTTGTAAAATTGTGTTACTGTTGACACACTTACACCTAATTTTTGACAAAGTCAATAAATCCCACGTAAAAAAGTAGTTGATTCATCTTACATTAAAATCGATACAAATGTTACTTATGAGATGAAGTTATCTATTTATACTATGACACCTAGGGAATCCTGTGTCGTGATATAAAGCCTAACCAGAAATACATATATGAGGATGCGCCATATTGCGAAATTTCACTGGAACTAATTTCTTACACTGGCTAGAGACTGGCTATGATTTCATTATGATTTGTCAACATGTCAATGTCATTCGTGGTGGTTTCTTTAAAAGACAAATATTTTAAAATATCCAAAGAAAATGCCGAAAACCATTCACAGTCGTGAACGTAATATTATAATTAAAGTGTACACGTGTTTACTACACGAGGAACAGTCAGGAAAAGAGTGCATTCCATTAAATGATATATTATTACGAGGTTACCATAGGAACTAACTGCGGTTGCGTTTGCTTGCAAAATTGTTGCCCTATAAATCTTATAAATAGCGCCCTCTTGACAATCCTCATATATTTCTGGTCAGGCTATAATAATTAAATATATTATTATAATTTTTAAGTAAGGATATAAAATTTGTCTACGGTTAAGAGCCGAGACGAAAACTAAGAACACGTTCGTCGAAATAACAAATAGATTAGATTAGATTACATTATTTATTTCACGATAAAAATTACATTACAAATTTGCTTAATGTCAAAATTATAGGAATTAATAATTATCATGATCGTCAAAAATAAGGCAAGATTAATAATAATAGAAAATGAACACTAGGTCGATGTCAGAGTCAAATTTATTACCTAAATGGAAACCTGTCGTGTAATATAATTTACAAGTCGGCTGAAAAGAGCACTTGGCGGAACTGTCTCAGAATCCACTAGTCATATGTACAACTTCAATAATACGACATTCTACCAATTGGTGCTGCGCTGCAGAAAGTAACACGTCATCTGGTTGACAATAATATGTACGTGACTTTCACAAATTCTATCAGCTAAGTGACAACAGGATGGATCAGTCCCAAACGGCAAGCAATGACGAATAGGTATCGATTGTATTTCGTAACTTTCAATATCAGGCTCGCGAAAGGTATCCTCATTTGTTATTCAAACTTCATTTAGTGATAATGCAACTATGAAGAATATAGGTAAGTACCGATTGTGTTTCGTCACTTTCAATACTAGAATGTCCATTCTAAAATAAATGTCGGATACAATATAAGGAATCCTGATCAATGATTTTATTCACTGTGACATTTTTTCTCCTGTTTGGTTTCTATTGGTTATTTGATTGACGTCCGGTTTGTTATTCCATGCGTCAGTATTTATTTGCGAGTATTGCCGTTTCGACAGGTTTTCACATCGGTGTCGATTTTTCGCAGTTCCGATGCCAGTCGTTCAGTTTTGTTCCAGTGGAATAAACAAAAGAAAATCGGTTTAGTTTTTGTGAACTAGTACTATATTCTTTGGTTTACCCATCTTTTAATCGACTTCAAAAAAGAAGGAGGTTCTATGTTTTACTCTAGGTGTTTTTATATCTAGACAATCCTTTCATAGAATGTCTCATTTCATAGACTTTTCATTACATTGAAAGCGTTTTTGTCTGAAACCATAAAATATTCTGAATTGTTATAAAACTAACTTAACTACTCGTAACCTATAGGATGATATTTTAAAAATTTATGAATATTTAAGGACTTCAAGGGAAAAAATTGCCTATGATATGAAAATTGAATGAAAAAGCCAAAAGAATATGGAGGGGATTCGGTGTGATATTGCCGCAAGAGGTCAATACCGTCAATAATGCCACAAAAATTACTATCACTATAGAGTTGAAAAACGAAACTAAAAAAACATAAAAATTCAGACCTTCTCAACAGCTGCTGGTGGGATTTTGACCCCCTTTAGACACTAATAAAAAAAATGCATTGTTTTTAATCATAAACACTACCCGTATTTTTTAACTGCTAGTTTCTATTAAAATTCTACTATGGAATTAACTTTCTCATCATCCCGTCTAAGGTACGGAATTTAATATTATCTCCTTGGCAGTAACACAATTTTAAAAGTGAAAAAAGAGTGAGCACGAGGTAAGCAAACCCCGTCGCAACGCCACGTCAATACCTCGGTCGTGAAAGCCGATTTCCTGAACGTCTAGACGCGTTTCCCTTACCTCGAAATTAAGTTATAATCGGACGACGATAGACAGACAAATAAAGCCGCGATTTAGACTGCTGTTGACTGAATGGCTTGATATTGTGTGCATGTGAAACCATTTTATACACAAGAGTCCATGGCATATCTTTAGTGCTTTTACTGTTAATTTTAGTCAAGATTTTTTAGATAACTTTTTTAGAAACCTGGATATAATTTCAGATTACACATATTTTTCATTGGAATTTGTTTCAAGATTGTGTTTTAGTTGCCATGTAATGAACAATTTTGGGAGCTCGGCCTTAATCTATCACAAATATAAGTATTTTTTCGTTATTGGCAAGGCCAAAATAAAACACGTATTCATTTTAAGTATAAAAATAAAGACACCAGATCTAGGGATCTAGTGAGGGTTCATTTTCATTTTTATTTGTTTTTTTTTTGTTAATTTTATCATGGATATTATTCTTACGTGACCAATATCCGTGATGACCGTGAAAAACGATTCCAGGTTAAAGTGCCCAAAGGCACGACCGTAAACCGGGACATTATAGAAACGGACCTGTTGTCAAAGTGTGTCGCCAACCGAATTACGTGATTGTTTCCACAATAAAGGGAAAGCTGTAGCTTTAATGGCCAATGTTATGTTGGCTGATACAAAAGAGTTACCGGCACACCCAATTAAAATCACAATCACAACGCTATGAATTTTAATTGAAATATATTACATATATGTCGTTAATTAACAATCAGTATGATTTTGAATACACAGTTTGAACAAGAAGGCATACCCGCCGTGCCAAATGGAAAAAACAGCATTTGGAAGCCAATGTCAACTTTTCTCCTCTGTTATCCGCAGTTGTAGATCGTCCTTTATTCAACCTTAAGGTAGAATCTCTTTAAAATGTGCCTTTAAAATAACCAGTGTAAAATACTAAATGAATGAGCTCATTTATTATGACTCCATAGCTGGTCGGATTAGAAATTCCATTACCTAGCCGATACATAACCCTTTTACATCAAAACAGAACGCCCTCATTCTCATTATTGCGCAAATAATCGAGCATCGCGCAATATTCTGTCGCTGACACACGGTGACGGACGGCGGATTCACCGGGGCGGGCCGCGGGCACTTTGTCTCGTAGGTATCGGACGTGCTCCCGCCAAATTAAACTGAACGGGAGTCAGTATTTGATAATCTTATAGTTGAATTTTGGCAAGTGGATATATGATTCCATTTGGGAGATAATATGTTCGAAAGAATATGTAATGCATTTTAAACTGGTCGGGACACAGAAACTAAACATACAGATGTACATGTTTCCCAAATTTGTTGTCGCTGTGTTTAAGACAAAAAGGGTTATTTAAAAATATCTTATTTTATTATAGAGATTCTTATGGATTGAATTCGGCTCAGTAGAATCTTTTGTAGTTTGTTTGTATGTTACTTTACTGTTTGAGGTGTTCATTTAAGATGTATGTTCCTTATTTATTGGTCAATTCCATAATGAGCATAGTTTGCTAGAAGTATCTTGATTTATAAGTGATGATATATAGGTATTTGCGATGATCGAACAGGTTGTTGTTACCACTGCCATCATCGTCATATTAGCATCAACTCCATTGAGCCAGGTTAAACGGCTCCAAATTTCTATCGTGACAAATTGACAATGCATCATATCTTATACCAAACAATCACGACGCTTCAATAGCACACGTTCCAATATTAGATTCGACGTCCGCAAGGACTACCACAATGCAGACAAAGCAGCATCGAATGCATTAAGCAGAATACAATGAATACGAGAATGTACGGCTGCCGACTGGGTAGTAACGCCCACAAACTCGTATCACACGGACTGCGCTATTGAAATGACTTTACTCCTGCCACATAAAGTCTAAAATTTAAAGATACTTGGATAAGATATGAGGTTTAGTGAGCATTCCTGTATGAGGCGCAGGACGCTCCCGCCTGCGCAGTTGACAAAAGGCATTGTACGAGGCCTAGTTTATCTCATATTTGCTCGGACAGGACTTGTTCCGCGCTGATAACGTCCAAGACGTGCTATTCATGGTGTGAAGTGTCGGGTTGCTGATAAAATTATACGTGTCTCACCTTGTCTAACTTGACATCGGTTGGCATTGTCTATTCTATATCTTATGTGATGTGACCCTTTTGATTTTCCTTGGGTTTTCTAACGCGTTGTGGATGGCTTGGGTTTTCTAGTGGGTGAGTCTGCTGATATTTGATGCGACATGACATGAGACATGAAAGACTTTTTATTACAGAGTAGTTATATTTGCCATCCATCACAATGTTAATAGAATCAGGAACGATTTTGACCCATCTAATTTAAGTAATGACCTAATAGGCAAGTGCTATTGTACTACGTGAGCTGACAAGATGTAATTTCAATTTTCTACCTGTCTCGCTCGCTCTTATGCGATCGAGATAAGAACCTCTTCGATTTTATCCCAACCCGAATGCCAATCTAAGAGCTCATAGACTGTATTAATATGCACAATTCAAAATCAAAGTAAGAACACTTGATCAAAGTGTTTAGAACGCAGATAAACAAGATTCAGTTAACTGATAACGTCAGTCTTGTCTAATAGAGACGATTGGTGCTCTTCATATGATAAAGGCAGATGCTTGATACGTGTACAGCTTAGTGTAAGAGATAATTCTATGTAGTAAAGACGTAGTAAAATGCCGCGAAAGGTGTCACGATTTCACTGGGAACTGGCGGAAATTATTCAGAAAGTGTCGGAACTTATCGATATTCATGACTTCGAGTACGTAATACAATATGGATGTGAAGACGTCGATAGTTTCTTTAATAGTACCTACTTGGTACACATCAATGGAAAAAGAGACGGACAGAAGATAAAAAAGAACATTGTGGTTAAGTGCCATTTAGACCTAAACCAGCGTGCGTGTTTTAGAGAATTGTACCGTAGAGACCATGTATTTCACAAGATTATTGTTCCGAAGTTTCTCGAGATTCAAAGAACTTTTAAAATAGTTGAAGGACTGAAAACAAAATTCCCTAATTGTTTATATAGCTGCATTGAGCATGACAAAGAAGTGATCGTTTTTACACGAATGCAAGATGGATTCAATCCACACGATAGGTCTGTTGCCATTACCTTGGACCATGCGATAATGACGCTGAAAAATATGGCTAAGCATCATGCTTTGTCTTTTGTATGGGAAACATTATATCCGGGTGAATTTAACGAGGTTAAAACTATTTTGAGCAAAGACGTGCAGTATTCGGACGTGGATGAAATACCGAACTCTGTGAATTATTATTACGATACTTCAGTGAGCGTGGTATCGAACTCAATCTATAAAGAAGAATTAAAGAGACAAGCGTCACACTTACTGTTAGTCCTGAAAAGTGCTACGTCTCTCCAAAAATACTCTACTATTTGCCATGGAGATTGTTGGACTAATAACATAATTTTTACACATCAGGTAAGATTAAAAATAACAGCAAAGACTTCACCCAATTTGTATTTTATGATTTTTTTCAATGACGTATTTTTTAATGACTCGTTTCATCGAAATAATTGTCTCTGAAATTTTTAAATTTTTGGTCTTGATGTAGAACTAATCTATCTGGAGGTTATTAATTATGATTATGACTATGAGAAGCCTCACAACTAAACTAAGAACCCTCAAGGGAAGTCTGCGTGTTTAGAACTGAATACCACAGGCAGACCAAAAATCATGTTAAATACCACTCTTTGTAACGCAATTTTATTCATTATTATTTTACTAACCGAAAGACAAAATTAAACACCTATCTAAATATCAATGAAACTATAATGTGCCTACCGACACATGCTTAATGGGAGTCTCCGACCCTTATATACCTATTATGTAGGTAACCATGTGTTTTTATTAAATAAATAATTATTAATGTTTTTGGATTCTTTGAACTAAAAAGTGGCATAAAACATGAACTCCTTATATACAAATAAATAAAATCCTTACCTACTGGAATGGAAGTTTAACTGCATGATTGTAACATTTCTATTTATGTTTGCTCACAGGGGACGAGACCGGTAGAAGTAATGTTCGTCGACTATCAGCTGAGCCGGTACGCGTCTCCCGCCACGGACATATCATACTATTTATACATGTCTACAGAACGGGAGTTGCTCTTTCAACATTACGAAACCCTTATCAACGTATACTATGCAACACTCTCAGCAGTCCTTCGACAATGCAATCTTGATGTACGAAAAGTATATCCCCTTGATATATTTAGACAACAACTTAAAGAATACTCAGTAATTGGTTTAATAGAAGCACTAGTTTCGATGAAGATTATTACAGCTGACAACGAGGATGCTATAAAAATGACTGAAATGAAATATAAACAGCCCGATATTTGTATCTACGAGTACGAATCAAAGAATCAGAATGTTTTTATCGAAAGAGTAAATGGAATCGTGAACTCGTTCTTCCATTGTGATTACAAGTTACCCACAATTAATTCGAAGAAATGATTATTTAAAGACACTTCCTGTGTCTGAAAATAATCAGAATCGAAAATGTAAATGGAATCGTGAATTCATTCTTCTATTGTAATAACACATCATCCACAATTTCGGAGATATGATTAAATAAATCAATTTCAAGAGAAATGATTTCTGTGTCTTATAAGAATACAAGAAATTTATCGAATTAGTGAAAGGAATAGTGAATTGGGATCATTATGTTTTTCAGAGTAGTAATTGCTGTTAATCATAATCAATTCACGAGAAATGATTACTTAAACCAGTTTCAAGGAAAATGTTTTCCGTGTCCGTAAAAGCTTTTTAAGAAAAAAAATCTTTGCCGGGAATACCCTGCGATCTTGAAAAGGAATTAATTCTTTGTCACTGCAGTTAACTGTCCGTAACAAAGCTTTTTTCTCCGTCCTCGGCCGGACGCGAATTTTTGTTGGCCGGAAATAATGCTGGTGAGAGCAGCTGGCAATATTTAACAGACGTTGCCTGAAGTACAATTGTAGTAGGTACTCTGTGACTGGATTTATTTAAAAGGATTGTCAATTTTTTTTGTTTGCATATTTCTAATGAGAGATTTTTTTCGTATCATCTAAGTAGTTAGATACAAAATGACAAAATATGCGTAGTACTTGTAATATGGTTTTGATTGAACTTTGTGCACATAAAGTAACTACGATCAGAAAGTACAAACTCGTACTGACCAGATGCGCTAGTTACATCGTTTAACACTGATATCTGAGGCCCAATTTGACTGATAAATATATCCATGGCCCACAATTCCAGGCCAAATCACGGAAATATGGCAGTGATGTGACTGATACAACTATTCGAATATAATACGAATGTTGATTTGATATATATAGTTGACAAATTGACACTTAAAGTTAACATGTTCACAGACACAGCCTATTTTGAAAATAGCATGCTGCGGCACAGAAATAAACTCATACAAAAAGTCCATTAGCGTTCATATAAAAACTATGAGAAATGTTTGGCTGTAGATGCAGTGGCAGTATTGCGAAGATAATAATCGCGCTGCCCTCTGTACGTGAAAACGTTAAGAGGGCGCCGAGCGTTTGCGACTGAACCATAGAGCGCGGGGAATGCGTATTTAAATCGGCGCGCGGCCGCCATAGTAAAAATGTATGGAGAATTAAAAGCACGTTTTGATAAATCTGGACCTTTAATACCAAACAATAATTGAAATATTTGATGCGGACAAATTGTAATGTAAACATTCATCTTTTTTTTTAACTGAAAATCAGAATAGATTTCCATTGTTAAAGTATAAAAAATCACTTAACGCCTGCTTACGATTTTACAATTTTCGTCCAACTTTACTTAGTTCTCTAAGGTAAAATATTAATAATCTTATAATTTTTCCACAGAGAAGTTATTAACACATTCTTCGTAATGCTAAATATATAGTTTAGAAATGGATTAAACAATTAGTGTTGACGTTATCTACTTAACGGCAACTGCCTATTTTTTCACGTTTCGCTCGGTGCAGTCTTAAATAGAGAATGAACATTACTAGTGTAGGCATACCTCGGCCAAATGTCATTGGAAAGATCGAGTAGTTGAATATTATCGTAAAATGTAATAACAACGTTAGCTTGTTTATTGATACCTTAGCATAAATACGCCTTGGAACGAGAGTCTTCATACAAACAGTTTTGAGAAAGGTGAAGCCGGTTTTATGTGTGCGTGTCTACGAACCAATCATAGAGACATTTTGCTTGTGACATTGCATGACGTAGTTAGGGATGCGAACACGGATGAGACTAAGGACTTAACGGGGCGTAGTAACTTACCGAAACTGGCTTCACTTTCAAGCGCTGACTTCATTATAGGATTGTTACATAAATTCCGCCGATTATTTGATTCACTGGCTCTGAATTCAATCTCCTACTTAAACCATAAGAAATGAAGGAAATAAATAAATACTGTTGCCAGGCTATGTGGTTTAATTGGAAATAATGGCATATTTCCCTGAGCGTTCCCTTGCGATATTAAATTTCACTCTGTTGTTCGGCAACGGCAAACTTTAAATTATTTTTGGGTGTGAAACGAAACTAATTTTCGCAGGTATCTCACCGCCAGGTTACTATACTTTCAAGAGCTTAACATACCCAAATCTAGCTATACATGCGACCTTTTGAACCGGTGCGTCTGATCGCTGGAGCCACAAGTTTAAATGAATGTTGTGGCTGAACTCTACTGAAATATCCGATGGTTTGCGGTTTTTCATCATGAATTTAACTTATGACTTTAGTCGAATAATTACTTTTTCGTTCAGTTGGTTAAAAACCGTTTTAATTATCCAATAGAAGGTTTTATTTTGTATATTAAATGTCTCGCGGTTGACCGAACTTATTTAATTGAAGATGTACATGGATTAATACTTTTCTCGCTTACCGCAAAAACATACCTGCTCAACTAACTACACCTGTGATAGCAATAAAGTACTCTGATAATAGAGAGCATAATAATTAAGTCTAATATACTGTCATGGCGAATTAATTCGCGTATGATATATTCAAATATGAACATCATACGCAAATTAGTTAGGTACCTACTATTATTATTACCAAGAGGTCCATTAAGTACTACACTACGCGGTAAGCTTTTCCATCGTATTTTATCGGGAAAGCTCGTTTTAATATGTCTATCTCAATTTTATTACTGAAAATAATGGAGAAAGCATGCTTGGCAATACATTATTCACTTCATCTGAACGAAGCCACCGGTCTTGGGTCCCAATACCCGCAAGAAAAATATTTGTATTATAATGCTGAGATCGAATAGTTGCTTCTGTCCGTCTAACACAACTATGCTTCGCGACTCTTGTCGCGCGACTTAGCGTCACCCGTCACTCTCTCACAGTACTGTAGAGAAAGAGGTAGGTATAATCTCTCGTCAAAAAGAGTCGCGGGTCACAGTGCTAGAGGCTAGAGGTGCTGGGCCCTAATGGGGGGTTGATTACTCTGATATATACATATATTTAATTATGATAATAAAAAAACATTTATTTTCACCACCACAAAGTACATGCACACAAACAAATCGAAAATAACATATAGGTCTCTATAAACAGATTTGCGTGGAGACTGGTGCCTGAACTAGGGGAAACCTGTTTGTCATATCACCCAAATAAGTGTTGTCTGGTACCCAGGTGAGTCCCTTTAACTGTCATTACAACGCGATCTTTGCGATTCGAGCTGCATACATCAGCGTTTCACGTCACTACCCGGTGAAGTTAAGTTTCTGATATTATGGTGCGGCATATAAATGAGGCGCAAACGTAACACGACCGGGATGGCGAAGTGGCGATATACTAGGCATATCTCCACTTTGGCAGATCAACGAGATATGAGATAGAATTAGGGCCCTCATTTCTTTGTATTAGGGCCGTCATTTCTTGATTCATTACCAGTATAATAATCGTACATTTTTAATTCAGAAGTAACGTCGGCTGGCGTAGACTATAAATGTTTATATAGAAGCGAAAAATTGAGAAAATTAATCTTTGAGCGGAATTTGAACTCAGGCCCCCAAGGCTTTCCGGGCAAATTACCTGTATATATCGTCGTCTAGTACTCATAGTATTATGCATTACTTAAGATACTCCTCTAAGATTTAATTATTTATAACCTTCGCAGTAGAAGTTACTACTCGATCCAGACATTTTATATGCTGTGGTACGTAGTACGTACATTGAGACTGAAGGCCCGCACCCGTGTCAATATAGACGGGGAAGGTAAATACTCGCTCCACATAAACAACCTGATGTGCTTCAATGTGGCATTTCCGAGTTAGATACTTGGAAGTGAAAATAGAAAAAGTTGTCGATTCTATGTAGGCATATCGATCACATTCAAAGTAGTACCACATCTGCACCGTGTTTCGAGTCAATGAAATAGTCGTTCCTGTAGTACCTGTGGACAATCACAACGAGATACCTAGTTAAGACTGCGCCGAGCAAAATGTGAAAAAATAGGCAGTTGCCGTTAAGTAGATAACGTCAACACTAGTTGTTTAATCCATTTCTAAACTATATATTTAGCACTTCGAAGAATGTGTTAACAACTTCTCCGTGGAAATATTATAAGATTAACAATATTTTACCCTAGAGAACTAAGTTTTGGATGAAAGTTGTAAAATCGTAAGCAGGCGTTAAGTGTTTTTTTAAACGGTTTTATTTAGCTTGCCCCGTTTGTTTATTATTTATTTATTTGGGTCAAATCTAGTAATTGAAATTTGACCCCCTTCCTGTTAACGTATTGATCTGAAATTTGGTACAGATCTTAAGTTTTGGTGACAATATAATTTAATACATTCGGTATTATTGTAAATCCAAGATGGCCGCCGTTACAAAATGGCGGATTACATATTTTATCGCTACTTCCTTTATATGGGTACCAAATGAAAGGGCTTGATTAGTAGAATAGAGTTCTTTATGAAAATAAAAAGAAAATCCAATATGGCAGCCAAAAAAATGGCAGGTTCATTTTTCTTTTCATAACCCTTTCAATATGGGTATCAAATAAAAGGTCTTCACTAGTAGAATAGATTACACTATGAAAAATAAATGAAAATCTAATATGGCCGCCAACAAGATGGCAGGTGATTTTTTTTCACTACCCCTTCAATATGGGTATCAAAAGAAAGGGCTTGAGTAATAGAATACTGTAATATGTTTTGACAAATTTAAAATCTAAGATGGCCGCCGGAAATGCCAGTTTTCCATATGGGTATCAAATTAAAGGTCTTGACTAGTAGAATAGATTACACTATGAAAAATAAATAAAAATCCAATATGGCCGCCAACAACATGGCAGGTGATTTTTTTTCACTACCCCTTCAATATGGGTATCAAAACGAAGGGCTTGAGTAATAGAATACTGTAATATGTTTTGACAAATTTAAAATCTAAGATGGCCGCCGGAAATGCCAGTTTTCCATATGGGTATCAAATTAAAGGTCTTGACTAGTAGAATAGATTACACTATGAAAAATAAATAGAAATCCAATATGGCCGCCAACAACATGGCAGGCGATTTTTAGGGTTCCGTACCCAAAGGGTAAAAACGGGACCCTATTACTGAGACTTCGCCGTCCGTCCGTCCGTCCGTCCGTCCGTCCGTCCGTCCGTCCGTCCGTCTGTCACCAGGCTGTATCTCAACAACGGTGATAGCTAGACAGTTGAAATTTTCACAGATGATGTATTTCTATTGCCGCTATAACAACAAATACTAAAAATAAAATAAAATAAATATTTAAGGGGGGCTCCCATACAACAAACTTGTTATAGATTATATATATATATATATGTATAGGTACGGAACCCTTCATGCGCGAGTCGGGCTCGCACTTGCCCAATTTTTTTTCACTACCCCTTCAATATGGGTATCAAAACGAATGGCTTGAGTAATAGAATACTGTAATATGCTTTGACAAATTTAAAATCTAAGATGGCCGCCGGAAATTCCAGTTTTCCATATGGGTATCAAATTAAAGGTCTTGACTAGTAGAATAGATTACACTATGAAAAATAAATAGAAATCCAATATGGCCGCCAACAACATGGCAGGTGATTTTTTTTCACTACCCCTTCAATATGGTTATCAAAACGAATGGCTTGAGTAATAGAATACTGTAATATGCTTTGACAAATTTAAAATCTAAGATGGCCGCCGGAAATGCTAGATTTCCATATGGGTATCGAATTAAAGGTCTTGACTAGTAGAATAGATTACATTTTGAAAAATAAATGAAAATCCATTATGGCCGCCAACAAGATGGCAGTTGATTTTTTTTCACGACTCCTTCAATATAGGTATTAAAAGGAAGGGCTTGAGTAAAAGAATACTGTTATATGGTTTGACAAATTTAAAACCTAAGATGGCCGCCGGAAATGTCAGATGAATTAATTGTTTCAATATGGGTGATGGATATCAAATGAAAGGGCAAGTCGAAAGCTGCATAGTGGATTGTAGAGTTTAGAGCAGTCAATACTTAACAGTAATATGAATGATGAAATTTAAGCAACTAATCAATACAAACAATATGAGGCGAGGATAACAGGCCAAAGTGAGAGACAAAGACAACTGGTAGCATCCAAAACACCTGAGCAATATGAGGCCAGGATAACAGGCCAACGTGAGAGACAAAGAGAACTGGTAGCGTTCGAAACACCAGAGCAATATGAGGTCAGGATAACGGGCCAACGTGGGAGACAAAGAGAACTGGTAGCGTCCATAACACCTGAGAAATATGAGGCCAGGATAACAGGCCAACGTGAGAGACAAAGAGAACTGGTAGCGTCCGAAACACCTGAGCAATATGAGGCCAGGATAACAGGCCAACGTGAGAGACAAAGAGAACTGGTAGCGTCCAAAACACCTGAGCAATATGAGGCCAGGATAACAGGCCAACGTAAAATACAAAGAGAGCTGGTAGCGGCCGAAACACCTGAGCAACGCAAAGTCAGGTAAAATAACCAACTGTAATCATCTGAATCATCGGGAATCATCTGCAGATGTTCGAAAATGCTATTAATACTTTGTTCAGTCTTGTTTGTGAAATTTGCACCAAGCGTTGCCACTCGTAGGTATCCTAATCCAGTACATACAGTACGTACAATACTGGCGCATTAAGATACCTGCAGAATTATCTTAATAACAACGTTACTTTTATGTTCTCGCTGCCAAACACATGTCACCAGTAATAAAACAATAGCACCATCAAATTCTTTCTGGAATAATCTGGATCCAGGTTCTATACCAGACGTGATTGAATCGCTAACCCAGGCAGAGCAACGTTTACTGTGCAGAATCATACCCTTTATTTGTAATTACTGGGCTATAAAAAACCCTTGTAATAATGAGGCACTGAATGAATTAAAAATAATGAGAAGTACGTATGTAACAACATTAAAAACTAAAAACTTGAAAATAAAAAATGAGTAAAAAAGTTTTTTAAGTTAAACGGTTTTATTGAAAATGTACTAAAGGGTAATAAATAATTCGGCAGGTCCTAGGTACCATGACATCACCCACTCTCCTCATCAATCTAGGTAACCTGCGTATATGTAAATAGCATTTATTATGATATAGCGGTTGACTTGATAGAAATTTCACACGCCCAACGATTTTATTTTTTGTCTGATCAGTGCCCTAGATTGATGAGGAGAGTGGGTGATGTCATGGTACCTAGGACCTGCCGAATTATTTATTACCCTTTAGTAAATTTTCAATAAAACCGTTTAACTTAAAAAACTTTTTTACTCATTTTTTATTATACTTTAACAATGGAAATCTATTCTGATTTTCAGCTCAAAAAAAAGATGAATTGTTACAATTACAATTTGTCCGCATCAAATATTTGAATTATTGTTTGGTATTAAAGGTCCAGATTTATCAAAAAGTGCTTTTAATTCTCCATACATTTTTGCTATGGCGGCCGCGCGCCGATCTAAATACGCATTCCCCGCGCTCTATGGTTCAGTCGCTAACGCTCGGCGCCCTCTTAATGACATGGCACATATAACTTATGCCAAGTGGGCCCTGTAGCAGGAGCAATAAATTATAACATAGTTTCTACCCCTCAAACTGAACAACATTTATTAAACAACTTTTAAAAATAACTCGTTTATAATGTTAACCTGTAAAATAAAGTTTATTCAAAGAAGCAATGTATTGCGAAACATTTGATATTTAGTAAAGTGACAGCTATGTCAATGCTAAGGCGATGTCAATGTTGGACGGCGTACATTGAAAATGCTATTTACTTTGTTCGAAATAATGAACATATGAAAACAGTGTTTTTAAAAAAGTTTCTGAACAGATGTTTTTCAGTTTGACGAGTAAAATCTATGTTTTAATTTTTTGCTCCTGTTACAGGGCCCACCTGGTATAACTAGTGACCCTGTAAGCTATATTATACTTTGCGAGTTTTTTCGCAATTGCTGGTATTTTATTACATGTCAGTCATTTAAAAAAAGTCGAAAAGTTGAATCAGCTAAAAAATCTATATACTTATCGAACCAAATCACAACATTTCGTGAGAATCGGTTGATAAATGAGACGGCGACAATAGCCGAAAATCATCTGGACATCCTAACATTTAAACATCTGGACAGAAAGAATATTGAACCAAGCTGAAACGACGACGCTTCGCTCGCTCGGTAAGTTATGAAACACAGGGACAGTAAGCAGACAGTAAGTAAGTACTTATAAGTAGGTAGGTAGTGCAAGTAAAGAAAGTAGCAAGAAAATTAGAATGTGAAGAGCTTAGCAAGAAAATTGTAATTTAAAGCCGCTTAATCTCCGGGATTTTAATAGAATAGACGCAGAACGCTAACTCATACAAAAATTAGTAAGTTCACATAAAAAATAAAAATTATAGCAGGGCTACAGCCACAGAAAATTTCTCCAAGGGGCCTCTACGTGTTGGATCCATATCCCCACGCAAGCCTTCCAAAAGACCGGGACGTATGAGCCTGAGAATCGAAAGTGAAACATAATAATAATTTATAAGAAACCCCATCATATCACTATACTGACTGCGACACTAATTACCATTATAAACATGTAAATAGTACCGTGGATACCATAGGGCACGGTGCCACGGCACAGGATACCTTTGGTTTTACAGAATCTGGGATATCTCTCATATGAATTTATATTACTAATTACATTTAAAACCAGTTATGAATTACGTTTAAATACAGTTCACGTAAACAACAAAATATAGAAGATATTTACTACAAAGCACTAGTGCTTTGAATTGAAAATTAAAATGTATTTCAGCTCCCATTCATGTAAATAGGATGTTAGCTTCTCTATGCATTGGTAAAATTTATTGAGATATTTATGCTATTTCAAGTTCCTGAAACTTTTGTTTATTTGTTGATTTTGAATGAACATTTGGATTTTTAATAGCCCCATCAAATCGTATCGAAATCAAGCAAGACTAATTTTATCAACTTTAAAGTCTTGACTTTTGACGTAGGTATGATACGTTGTGATATTATTGGAATTTGTGAATATTTTGTTGAACCTAATAATCCTAAGTGAGTACTATAGAAAAAGATAATGCATAATAGTAGGTAACTAAGATGTTATTTACAAAGTAAATAAAAAAGGTATATTTATGAACTTATTTTAGTTAGATGTTCTGTTAAATTTGTAAACATATTTATTAATAGTTGCAGTGCCCTGCAGGGTTTCATAGCGAAATAAAATTCTGTATCGTCCATCTTATGTAACCTATGAAAGCAATAAATAAACTGATAAACTGAATAAATGATGCGATTCGATAGATATTTTCAAAGGCAAGTTCGTTAGTTCTCTCATAGCCACAGATAAACCCCAATTGGGAATTTTAGGTATTACATTAGAAGTTGAAAGAGAGAGGGAAGACATGTTCCCAGCAGGACGCCATTATAGGACGACAGAGCGCTCGAAATGCACTGCATCCCTCGAACAACATTAAATGACAAAAACTGTATTTATCATGTACCTACATGCCATAGTGCTCTAGCTAATAGTGGCCATGGAACGTATTTTGCCGTGGCCCATGATAGGATTACATTGGATTGGTAGGTTTTTTTTTTATCTCAAATGGATATATTTTAGATAAATCTAAAAAAATATTTTTCTTTTATAGGACTAGCTTTTATGTGGTATTTTCTTAAGCTATATAGTAATTAGACGGATATAAAAGTTAATTTTTTTAAATTGTATACACATTATAATAGCCAGCCACGTGATAAACGCAACCATCATAGGCCCCCTGGACAAAGTTTAAACTACCGCGGAACTAATCGTCGTCATACATTACATTCAGAGTGCATAAGTACATAGACGCATGCACTGTACTGATCTCTTTATTAGGTGCAGTAGTAATGTATGATATAACGTCGCTAGAAGCCTTTAATAAGTACCTATAGCTGCATGCTCGATTTACCGCAATATTATAGGAAATAAAATCAGCTCACCCTCGCCGGGCACAATAGCTTCCGCTGAAATAATCTCAAAGGATCGTATCAAGGGGAAATAATGAAACTCTTACATAGCGGTATGAAATGTTATTACTTAAAGCGAATAACGGAAGTTTTAGTCGCCATTGGTAATGTTGAGTGCACACGTGCACAGTTCGAATTTATATTTAAGATCTTATAGAGATTGTATAATTTCTAATTCTCATGCATTTTTGTATTAGGTGTGAGTATAGCATAATTATGTTTTTTTTATAGATATTTACTAGCAAATCACCTCTAATATCATGACCAAAACAGATTTTTGTTATAAAATTTCGAGAAATATAAAAAAAAAACCAGGTCAAAATGTGACGGACCGTGTAAAATGAGATTGCCGGACCTAATTTTAAAAACCTTTTATTTAACCATATAAATATTTTGTATCGTATTGATGCTGTTACGCACAAATAATATTTAATAAACTTTTGATGTACCACCGCTATATTTGTTTTTTTTTTTCATGAAACTCTGACCACTAATTTTGAATATTGACAAAATGTAGACACTGAATCATTGAACAAACTTCATTGCATATTCATAAAAGCGAGACTTCTTGAACCTGCATCCCCGTTTTTCTAGGCCAGTCTACGGACATGTAGATTTGATATAAAAAAACATAAAATTTAATTAATATTACAATACAAAATTGCCATAGTAGCTTCATTGTACGACCAAACCAAATTGGTTACTCCGCTGAGAATGTTTCTTAACTTAACGGCTGAAATTTTGGCAAGGGCAGAACTCAAATTCGTCGTATCTTTGCGTTATCTAAAATTGAGCAATAGGTATGCCTTCTCACGGGATTTTACCACGGACAGTTTTCTTTCTGTTCAAGTTATAATAATTTTTTGATGTCAAATGATATAGTATTCGCTTATGTCATTTGCACTTTAGCAATATGACTCTTCTTGGATTTTGCGCCTATTTGAGTAGGTACAAGGTTCTCGACGAGAGCGTAAATATCACGGTATTATCAAATACCGTACAATAAGCACCTCTAAAAGGAAACATGGCAAGATCTCGGACATAGGTCGTTAGTTATGTTGAATTTGGCCCCTGTACGGATGCAGACAGGACGAATTATCAACGGTGCTCGGAGGCGACGGGTTTGTTAAACAATTTTACTTCATAACCAATTTAAAATATTATGCTCGGCTCGGCTGAAAATATGTAGGATTCATTTCTTTTTACATGCTTTTCTTTTAAGCCTTGTTAGCGTATATTTACTGAACATCTGCAATCATCATTAAAACACAACATCTTTATAGTATAGGTACTTATTTATATAAAAAATGTATATAAAGTTTATAGTAGTGTACACGCCACGAAGGCGTGACGCCTCACACGATATCTATACCGCTCACACAGTCGCGCTATCTCACTCACTCAAAAAACAGTTACAACGTTCTTAGATTTTTGGTTCAGGTGAGATTATACATATATTTATTTATCTTGAACCTGCACCTCTAGCACATCAGCACGCGACTCTTTCTCGCGCGAGGTAAATTACTTATCTCTTTCTGTACAGTACTGTGAGAGAGTGACAAGAATAGCGAAGCATAGTTGTGCTAGACGGGGTGGTCTGAATATAGAGACGGAAGATGGCCTTAAGAACACCTGATGAACGGGTAACACCGCGCGACGCAGCTATCGTGATGAAACGCCTTATGTAAGGGTGAAGCCAGACGAGCATAATTTGAGTCGCGTAATTTCGGTCGCACCATGGATCATGTCACATGATAACGTCACACTAAGTATGGCGCGACCGAAATTACGCGACTCAAATTACGCTCATCTGAATTCGCCCTAAGGGATATACTAGTAGCAAATGGGATATTCCTAGGAATATTAATATATCATGGCTAAAACTATCTTATAACGATGCACTTACTGGCCAGTAGCTATAAAGCGGCCATAGGGTACCAGTCATGTCACGGCCATACGTTCAAATGGATATTATATCAGTTTAAATCAAATAAGGCGTCTATGAGGCAAAAAATCTAAGGAGTAATGTTAGTAAAAGCCACAAATTGTTACGTAATCGGTAATGTTCCAGCGATTTGTATGCGGGGATGTATACAGAAACTCAAGTGAGTATACAAGTATTGGTTTGAGTATATTATTGTTTGTTTCGTTCAATGGAACCTGCATGGCTAACTTCGCGATGATTGTTTCTCGTGACACACTGTCCGGTAGTTTCAACAACATTGGATTTATTATATTTAGAGCTAAACCCATTCATTGCGTTATTGCTTTAGACTAACCAATAGGTACGGTATACACACAACACACACACAAATATACTAACAACCGAGTCGGACTAACGCACCGACCAAACTATGCAAGCACTGCATAATTGCATATTGCTCTAACAAAAAGATAAACTGTACTCGGTGATAAACTTAAAATTGCCGTTGAAAAACGGTTGTCAATAGGTCGGGGTTAATGTACCACCTGCAAATAAGTAATGTCAAAAAAATATATTGAATGTAATGTACTTTACTACAATTTATAACCTTTTTATTCGCTAATGATACATGATGTTTCTTCTTGCCAATAGCATGATTTTAGGTCAAAAATGGGAAGTATCCGATTAGGTTTTGATTCCCTTGCCAGTGTCAACAAATGCAATATACATGCTCGTATCTTTTGATTGCCTTGACTTAAAAGTTTGATAAATTCATGAAACATGTAATATCTCATTTTTATTTTAATGTGGGTACACCACAATTTTTTATTTAAGCCTTTAATACAAAGATCAAAGCTTAAAGAAAAATTAAAAAAAGTTTGAGTTTTTCACGGGGTAGCTTGACTTGAGTATTTGATATTAATTTCAGGTAGATACCTCCACGCGTTTCTGATAAAACGGTCTTGACAGGCGGACCGACAGGTATGCAGAGAGACAGACGACAAAGTGATCCTATAAGGATTCGGTTTTTACCGATTGAAGTACCCAACATTTGCAAAGAGTTAACTTCAGCAAACCCCAAGAGCATGGAAGAATAGAAACGACATAAAACGCAGCACTGAAGATCAAGGCTGGTAACGTTTTCTCAGTTGCAGAAGTTGCAGGTGCGCAGAGTGACGTATTTATAATCATGAACGTGCGTATAGGTAGTTTAGCCTAAACTTTAAGACCGCATGATTTCAAACGGACACAAATGACAAACGGCAATGCAATAGTAAGCCTATAAACGGCTTAGCCCCTATAGATATGCCTACAAAAATCCTTTTTACGGAACCCTGCTCTAGCCTCCATGGTTTGACGGCTTTTAAGATTAAAGTTAATAATTAACTTTTAAAATAACATCATATTAACCTTTATCGGTTCAGAATTGAAAAAAACGAGACGGTAATTTACCGGTTATAAAATTACACCGGTAATTGCATTCGCTAAGTGACAGTTTAACATAATTTAATTTAAAGTTTTAGGCCTACGTAGTATACATACAAAAGACCAATATTTCCGTGGATGTAGGTATGCGAAGAAAAACTTACAGCCCGCGTAGCACAACTACACTTCGGGACTCTTGTCGCGCGACATGGCACCTCCCGTCAATCTCTAACAGTACAGCGAAGAAAGAGATAGGTAATATAGAGTAATAATATAATAGTAGTAATATAATGTAGAGTCGCGTGTCACAGTGGCTAGCCGCGTTGGTCGTGTGTCACGGTGTCAGGGGTGCATTAGGCCGAGGCACAGGGGTGCGTATCGATTGGCACCCGCCGGCCCGGCACTACATAATATTGCTCTCAACTCGCCACCCTTTGTTGTGTTGTTGTAACTTTCGCGGGCTTGTTTCGGAAACACTAGGTTCGAACTCCTTCAGTTTTTGTAGTAGAATTTAAATTGAATGGCTTGTAGAACAATGTGGGGGTTTATATTTTAAGTGAAAAGCTTTTCCGAGAAATTTCCTTTTCATTGTTCATGATTTGATACAAATAATTTTCACGGAACGATATCAATGGTACTTACTAAATTTTGTAGTTAATTAATCTCGCAATGTTTAATGTATGTATTCTGATAAGTACCTACTGACAATGGTGTTGATTTCGTTGATTTTAATTTTAATTTCAGGTGGCGAAATAATTATTTTAAAATTTTGATTAACTGCAAACTGTTTTTAATAGCGTACCCGCCAAGGAAACTAAAAAACGTACCTTTTTGATCTTAATGTCATTGTAACAAGAGCCAAAAAAACAATTTTAATTTCTTTGACTGTATGAATACAGAAAGTATTCAGGTTGGTTGAATTATAATGGATATATTACAAAGAAACAACAAAAATACTTATCATAAAACCTGTAAACTTTTTTTTAATAGCTGTGTGCTAAGCAATACCCGTAGGTAAACATAAAAAATAACCTTTCATCAAATTGGCCTCTGCTAACTGGTACCTACTTTTGCTATATTTTAGGGAAACATACAAAAGTACCGTTGTTAGGGTTCCGTTGTCAACTAGGAACCCTTATAGTTTCGCCATGTCCGTCCGTCCGTCCGCGGCTTAGCTCCGTGATCATTAATACTAGAAAGCTGAAATTTGGTATGAGTATGTGTATGTATCACGCCGCCGACAAAACGGTAAAAAAAAAACTTTAACCTACACTGAGCGTGGCCTGACATGCTCTTGGCCGGTTTTTTTTTTCCATAAGCTCAGATCCAATCGACGTGAAATTTATGAGTCGTTGATTTGCGCAATCGCCCTGCTCAAATGAATCAGAGTCGCATCAGGCCGGATTAGACCAATTTTGAACGAAATGAACTCGTTGCATGCAACTAAACTCCCTACCTGTCGATGATTCCGATTAACGGAACATGAATATTCGTAGAAATGGGTATTGGACAATGTAACCGGAAACTATTAGTGTTAGTTGATACGTAAACAACATATAAGACATTATAAATTGCCAGCTTACATTAAAAATAATGAAAAAATATTTATCCACATATAGTGGACAATGGAAGTGTAGTATGTGTTTTAATTTAGAATTACAATGAAATTGATGATATTAATTAACTTTACTTTCCGCTTTCTGTTTTGAGCAAGGACATAAATGTTTGACATAATTTGGACAAAGTTATTTTTATTTCATCAGTTTATTTCCTATTCAAAATTGAATGGAATTTTATCAAATCGACAGCGGGCGACGAACGATGTGGTCACAGCCGTTTGTCGTCGTGAGTTTAGACCCAATCGACGAGCAATTTATGAGTCAACAGGGTTTAGTCCACAATTAGAGCTAAAATAAACGATTATCGTGCAGGGTTGAAGCCCAGTTGAGTCGTAAACATGCCTAAGTAAATACACAATTACCTAAAATAGTATAGTTTGTACCTTTTTGGCAGATAAAGACAATAACTTTTTCACCTCACCAGCTCAAACATGGCGATTTTACTGTCAGATAACAGTGAACAAAATGCGATTTTGTTCGAGCGTGAGTAGAAAGTAGCTTTTTAATTTTTTCAATATCTGACCACGACTTGTCATTCTTCAGCCAAAGGTTAATTATAAAATTCTAATCATTTGAATCTCGATGCACTCTGTTTCTTTCATATGTATATAAAAGAGAGGGATAGAAACTTATCAATTTGAAATTCAATTTTCGAATCCGACCTCGATTGAGAACAGTTCGGATACGCGTTATACCAAAAAATTCATTAAAAACACCCGAAAAAGTTTTAATTGCAACGCATTTTTTTTTCTTTATTATAGTTTTATTTAACGACTGAATATTAAAATTATTGTGCCTTTTATATAAAACAATAGATCATTGCTCAAATAATTTTCAACTTATTACTTATTGTAAATATAATAATAATAATTTATAATTTCACCATTTATCATAGATGCATATACGAAACGTACATTAAAAAATATCGAGTTCATATTGTAATTGTTATTTTCTTTTGCATTTATTTTGTTTGGTGTTTTACGAGTAAAAATATTATTCAATTTATAAACAAAATCTCGTAATATAATATGTACCTACATATTTATAAATAAACACGTCATGTATCTGCTAAATCTCCCAATTTGATCAAATACCTAATGACAATAACCGCGTTGGTTGGTTGATTATAATTTCAATTAAATTATATTGTTATTCCTTTTTAAGCAGCACACCTATTTTCTGATTAATAATATTATTGAAATCAGCAACAAAGACTATAAACATACGTTGGAAGAAAAAGCACAAAATGTCGAATATGTTCTCGCTGATGAGGTGAAAAGTTGTGTGTGCTACACGAGAGCAAAGTTTTTTGCATCTCGTGCTGTTGAGTCCCTCGCTACACTCAGGATTCTAACATAGAATCACTCGCTACGCTCGTGATTCAAACGTAGAATCCTTCACTTGCTCGGGACTCAAAATTAGCACTCATAACAAAAAAAACAACTTTGCTCTCTTGTTGCACAAATAACTATATATTAATCAATAAGTACTGAAAAAATTAAAATGAACATGAAGAAAAGAGAATAGGTAAGTACCTACTGTTGTTTGATTTTTATTAGTATAAATAGAAACATGTGGTCAGTAAATTAAAACCTAAAAATAAATTATTTAAAATAAAGCTATTGTGTTTCGTTAATGGCTTTAGCTCAATAAGAAAAGATATGAACTACTTAACTCACGAAAAAGACTTTATCATATTTACGACCGTTTTAACAAACTCAATCATTAGAGTTGGTCGGTAGTACTTTAACAAACAAAGCATTTTACGATCATTCCATCATCATTATATCTCATCGTAACCATCTAACTAAAATACCTACACTACCTATTTTAAACTTAGTAGTTTTCAAGGTAGGTAATAAACTTCCCATTTCACTTAGTATACTTAATAAGCAAGGCACAATACAATACAAAATGCTTCATTGCACGCCAAAAAAAGCTTACAAATTAAACTAGAACCAATAATTTTAATAACGAATAACGATAGACAACAGGCGGTCTTACTGCGTAATTACGAACAGTAACAAAAAAAAAAAAAAAAACATCCTAAACTTTTTTTTATTCTATTCATACCAATGTACTTACCTAAAAAAAATCCACCTGTGTCAAACAAAATGGCCGTTAATCAAATTGGTTGGCGCAGAGCGGGCGATTTGCGCACAATCACACTGCCCCGCTGTATGAGTTAAGCGGGTTTGCCATTTTTGTGACAACTCTAAAACGTAGAGAATGCCTTGTGGCATTAAGTCCGCCATTTGTACTAGTTTGATCTGTGCAATAAAGTTTAAATACTTACATAAAATAAAACACGAAAAACAAATATACTCTAAGTACAGTAAAAAGGGAGGGTCCGGTTACTTTTGATGCCAATTTCTCACTCCTTAAATACAGCATTGCCGTAAATAATGATTGGTTTTCAATACAATTTTACTGTTTTATATACATAGATATAATATTTAAAAAAAAAGTCACCATCATCATATTTGTATACTATGACAGACGTCAACGGGAGCGGGCAGGTCCATAGTATGTTGTTTTATTGAACCTATTCCCGCATCAAGGAAACCCTAGACGTCACAATAATTATTTTAATGTTGGTCATTATAAAAACCATTCATTTGACTAAACTAACTTCGAGCCGCTTTATAAACAGCGGACCTGTTGCGGGCCATAAAACAATTCGTTGAACAAAACGACTTTCAATTGGCATCAAGAGCTTAGTTTCGTATACACAAGGCTTCTCGTCAAGGAAACGCGACACCGTTGTTAACCTGTATTGCTGCGTCAATTTCACATGGAATTAGTCGTCGCAACCTATAATTTCTTTGAACTTTCTTTTTGTTGGTTCGAGGAATTCCAAGAAACACATATTTGTACATTTCACCATAAAAATGCTAAATTGAAATGAAGCACGGGTAATTTCGAATTTTCCAGTTTCGAATGCTCATTCTGTTTTTACTCCCCGACAAAAAGAGGGGTGTTATAGGTTTAACATGTGCATCTGTGTGTCTGCGTATCTGTGTATCTGTGTGCCTGTCTGTGGCTCCCAAATGGATGATCCGATTAGAATGCGGGTTTTTTTTATCGAAAGCCTTGTCTGTCAAAATGGTTTTTAGCTATGATTGGTTGGGAGATTTTAAATTTTAATTTTGGGTTATTTCAAGCGATTTTAAAAACCTTACAGCTTCCGTTATCAAGGTTGGACTCTAAAACGGATAAATTCAAACAGATTATACGCGATAATATTCCGTTTAAATTGTTTTTATTGCAATGAAAGGTCAAAAAGGAGCATCTTCTGTGGTCTTTTACTCTGGCGGTCCTGGGTTCGAATCCCGGCATGGGCAAATATCTGTGTGATGAACTCGAATTTTGCTGCTTATACTTTGTGCGTCTTTTTCTAATAATTTCTCACGCTTAAATCACCTTGAATTTACACGATAGGTGGGTTTACGACAGGATACCTTTCGAATTGGAAATGGTTACGCTATTCATTTGTTTCTTTGTTCTTCAAAGAAAATCGTAGCAGTTTACACATTAAAAGTAATAATGGATTATATTTATGTTGCACAAATTTATCAAGTTGTTTCTCTTCTATTAAGCATTTCAATTAGCTTATAATAAATACTTAGATGAAAAGAATAGGTAGGTACCTACTGACAAGTTAAATCCAGTCAAATGTTTAGTACTTTAGTTATTTCAATATCCGTTGACATTTAATTAAACGTATTATTTAGGTACGTGAACCAGCTTCAAAGGAAACATAAAACGTCTTTAAAACAATAACAGTAAATCATCTTTCAATTTTCTCCCCCATTTATTACAGCAACAATCCGGAGAGGATAGAATAGGTGCAGAATCCCCTTTGTAATCCAAAATTATCTAATTAACCGTTTGGGTTCGCATACCTATCCAATATAAATACTGTAATCAAATAAAATGGCTCAGCTCTGTTTTTTCGACGAACGCAGAATGTTCCATTTAATTATTTATAAAAAAAAAAAATCGACAATTCTGCTATCGTCGAACAAGATGTTTTTTGTAAAACACTACTAGCAGCTTACTAGCAGTTATTAGATTTATGTTTTATAACTGATTTCAAAAATGTAACTCCATATCGTAAAACATGTCAGACGCTCTGATAACATTTTTTATGATATTTATGATTTTTAAGTTCATCATCAAATCATAATGTAGAAGAAGTTAATAGGTAAAATGATAAGGCTACATTTATTTCATAACAATCCCGACAAGTTTACTTAGCTTTTATTATTATAGCTTTGATCAATAATAACCTAAATCGAATTAATATCATAAATAGTCTTTAATGATGATATCGATATCATCATTAAAGTGAAACGGCAGTGGATACAAGAAGGCTGAACCCAAATTATAATAGCCGATTCCTCGTAATAAGGTGGGTATTTGACAAATTCGCCGAAGCGTAACGTCTAATTATCAACGCTAATTAACTGACAAATTCGAGCGTCGCTCCAAATCGTCTCTAATCGCTTCTAAATTTTAATTGTCAATATCAGTTACTTCCTCCATTATCATAACGGGTGAAGTCATGTGTAAAGTTTCGAGGCCCGTCTTCGAGCTTCGCATTAGCCGCATTCCGCTCATTGTGTCGCTCTCTTGAGCTCTCATCAGAGAAATATCTCCAGGGAAAAATCTCCATATTTATTCATATGATGAAAAGTAGCTTTTGAAACTGAAACTAAATAACTAACTTCGAAAACTTGCTGTTCCGTGAAGAGCTAAGATTCATTTTTCATTCATGCATAGAAAATGAAAATTCACGTTAAAAAACCATTGCACATTTAAAGTTGCATTACTCGTGGCGGGAGAAAAGTTTGCTTTTTTACGTTAAAACAGAAAAGGCAGCAGAATGTTATAGGACCTTTTCCACATCGATAAGTAAATGTTACCCTCGTCCGGACGAGTTATGAACCCGTGTGGATTTAGAGGCGTATTTTTCCACAGACCCTTGAACGGAACTCTTTGAATGAATAATCTCTGTGTACAAGTTATGTCTCTTCAACTGATAACTGCTAGAATTACGCAGTTATAAAATATTGTACCTACTTCATTCCGGTCGAAAAAGAGGGGTGCTTTATTAAAATGCTTTATGAGCTACCAGGTGGTCAGATACGGACGTACATTAATAATTTAAATATATTTTATAAGGTACCGTTTCAATCATGAAAACATATTGATATTTTAAGAACATTTAATTAAAATTGTAGTCAAAGTAAGCATTTAGTCAATAATAAAGTCCAAAAGGAAAACTAATAAAACAGCATCAAATACGCCTGTTGAGCCAATCGAAACAGAAACTACATTTTCAACATCCAAACCCGTGTTTGAAGAACAATATCCTAAAGGGTTGATGGCTGAAATAAAGCCGCAGGGGTAACCTCTAATATATATTCGGAAATGAGAATAGTAGTACCGTTTCTGAGTGTCACTTCTAACCTTTCCTCCATCTGTTGGGCGTCCCCCCTGGGGCCGGAAATATCGATTGGAGCCTACCTGTTGTACGGCGTGCACCCCGGCGAACGAATAACGCGAAATTGGAATAAATGAGTAAATAAATATTTTACAGTGTGTTGAGATTCTTGAGTTTTCCGCGTTATTTTATACGATGTAAAATGCAATCTTATATTTGCTTATAAATAAATGTCCAACTGTTTTGTATGATAGTAAAACCTATGTCCTAACTATCAATATTTATATGGTTGAAATGTAAAACTTTATAATACACGTATTATTTAGAAAAATAAGTCTGTTTAATTATAACATTAACGGATGTTTGCTTGATAATTTCCAAATTTAAATATAAATTTCACCATACTCGTAACTACTGAATTGTAAATACAATTTCGTGCATTTTTAATGCCCATGAATAGCGAATTTCCATTCGTTTGTATAAAATGCATTATATTACTTTTCGTACACTTGTCAATGGAATGCTCTTACATCCGTTAATTTTCCACAATTTACTTCACTGATTAAAAATTTCACATTTATGTCTGATGATTTCATGTATCGGTGAACCACGAGCGATGAGTTACAATTTAAATGCTAATTAATTAATCGAATATCATATTGAAATGTCTAAATAAATAGGTGAGCCAACTCGTCGGTGTAATCGAATATTTACAAACAATGTTCAATGATAATGAGGTTCATTAAAGCATTTTGTATTGTTAAAGGATATTTGGTTTTATTGTTAATGTCTGTTTATTTTCGGATTTTAAGTGAAAACGAGTATTTATATAGTTCTAACAGAATACGCAAATAAAAGCGGCAGTAAATGCTCATCATCACTACATGAATGCACGAGGAAGGCGGCTGTCAGGAAGAAAATGGCGGCGTGAGGTGAAGGGATGGAGGAACCAACATCTGAAATGATGATCACGACCATACTGTCAAAAGTGGAACCGACGAAGAAGAACAGAATACGTAAAATTTGTATATTTCACGCCGATTCTAATTATTCACGACACGTTACCTTAGTCGTCTGAATTAGCTTCAATAATTAACTGCATTGCATCATATTTCTATAATTCAAAATAGAGTGAATTTATCTTAAAGTTCATATTATATAAATTGGTACGTCGGTAGGTAGTAAGTACGGCCAGCATCTTAACTAGCCAACGCTTTTAGTAATAAATTGCATACTTAATTCGAAAGCGTAGATGAGTAAAATGGATCCTATAACCTTGTGTATCCTACTACCCCACAAGATCAAATAACAGTTACAATTTCTAAACCTGTCCAACTGTTTTGGCGCGATAAAGCCGCAACGATGTTTCGACTGTTAGATGGCACTGGCGATCATTACAAATCCACATTAGGTCCGTTTCAGTCCAATATGATACTGACTGGGTGTGCCCACTTGACCTCTTGTTGCCACAAGCATCCTTAAATTTTATGCATAAATTGTATATCGCACTGTAAACTAAAGCTGACGATCGGATTTCGAATACAGCGGTAGTCCCTCAGGTGCGCCCACTGCATATCAAATAAATCTTAAATTCCTCTAAATCGCGTGTTTTATCCGGGGGGATGAAACTTTTTCAATTTCCATTCAAATGTCGGCGTACCGGCACTTAGCGCGGAAGTATTGTCGAAAATTTACCCTCAAAATATTTTAAGTAACTTTTAACTTTGGCGTCGCATTTCAAGTGTAATCCGCGGAACATGTTTCATGTGAAGAAGTTAGTTCAAAGGCATTTTCTTCACTGTCATATGACTGTTATTCCACTTTGTATTTAACATTTCTCATTTTATTACAGACTAGGATGGACAAATTCGCCCGCGTAACGTTTCTTTTTCTATTTGCCGTAGCCCGGCAACCGCCATAACCATCTCCGGTGTCCATCTTTCGATGTCTAGCTATCCCTGTACCAACAGTAAAATGAATAAAAGTATGTTCTTGTGAACCTAGCACCTCTCATCTTGAATACGCTTTTTGCTGTCGAAACCTAAAACTTTTAGGAGATAATCTTAACAACTTTGAAATATGACTCGTATTTTGAATAGGTACTATGTATAAGAAACTCCAACATAGGAAATTTCAGAAAAAAATATAATTTTTTAGTTAGTTCGTCATAATTTGTTCAGCGATTTTCCTTATCGATTAGCTGATGCTGAAACATCTACATATGTACATACATACTCACAAGTATTCCCAACGCGTGTCACAAAAACACGTATTCAATGCATCTTCAAACGCACTCAAGTGCACTCAAGTAAGTGTCACTCGATTCAAGTTGTTCACCCTGCCCTAAATCTTCTGTCTTTTTCTAGTCTACGAAGCGTAAAAGAGAAAAACCAAGTCACTTAAAGGTCGTTTCACACTGTCATATGTTATCGAGGTTGGCAGATATTGCTTTGAATCTATTTCAACGATGAGAAAAAGATTTCTCGACACGGATCGTATCAGTCGACATGACAAAAAGTAACTACATTTTAACGTGCTTCGTCATCGAGTTGTTGGCGTGTAGGTATTTAGAAATTGGGGTAGATGGTAATCTTGCGGTCACAATGGGGGAGCAAGCAATTATTTAGTTGTGTCGACATGGGATACAAAAGATAATCCCATGATGTACCAGCAAGCATCTATTGTAATATATACATATAAATAGCTATATCTAATTGTAAACATAAGAGAAACACAATGAAGAACGAAGTATAAGTAAATATACTCAGTTCTGAAACAAATTCAAGCTTCTTTATTTACCTATATCTGCCCACTTTTCGGCATTGACAGTGTAACATTTCACTAACAATGAAAGGTGATTTGGGAACCTTAAGTATTTCAGAGGTATTCATACTATATTTTTTCCCAATAGTATAAGTAATTTGGATTCAGAATCTACGATTAACTAGTACCTATTTTTTATGTCGAAAGTAGATACCTATATTTTTTTAAAACTTCGATGTGACATTTTGGTCACACAGGTATGCAATATTACCTTGGTGTACAAGGAATTGGTACGTAAAATTTAAAGGTAATCGTGACTTTGACAGTTCTTCACCACCAACAAAATCATTCAATAGCTGTTTAATACTCGGTAAAACTTTTCATAATAACGACCATTGCCCTATCATGTGATATGTCTACACGTCGACATTAGCGAAACACCTCTTGCTAAACCACTAAGAAGTGAACACAGAAGAAAAAAAATCTCATATGAGTTCCGCTCCATGACCAACGAATCTCCGCCAAAGTTGTGTGATTCAATGGCAAGCGAAACACGGCTGAGAGGGTTGACACGCTCAGTCGCCCCCGGGTGGGGCAGCCCCTTTATTTGCTGTCCCCGCAACCCTCTGAATGCAAGGGAAAGATAAATTCAAGTCATTGGATATGGTAATGCATTACCATTCCACACAACAGACCTAGTTGCGAAGCTACTGGCTTGCGCGGTGCGTTTTCTCCGGTGGCTTTAGACAAATGCTTTATGGAAACAATTTTGGTTCCTTATTAATTTATGTTGGATTTATTGAAGACTAGGATTTTGCTCGCGTGGCGAAGGTTACGTTACTTAATCTTTTACAGTGTTTTTTGTATCTAGGATTAATAGAAGGCTATTTATTAGTACTCTCCCTCCTGTAAAATTATGCCTATACCACAGAATAAACACATTACCTATACTTAGCTCCATTGAAGTGTGACGTACAAAGCGATAAGTAAACACACTACCACAATTTATATCGGAGTAGACATTTATTAACAGCCTCTCAAATATACCGAAATATATGATGCTCTTTTTATTATAAGTGGGTCTTTGAGCTGTAAACCTCGCGTAAAATTTAAATTTTTACGTTGCACAACTCCCTGATTATAATGTTTTAAACAGAATCGTATAAAATATCTATATATTTATCGAGCTTATTCAGATTTCAGGCAAGAACAGCCGGAAAGTATCTGGACATACAAATATCCAGACATATTATATGGAAGAATTTTGAGCTAAGATGAAACGAAGTCGGTTCGCTCGCTTAACTTCTATTTTCCTCAAATAATGATTTAATGACGCACCAAACTTTCTTCCGTACCTTCATAACACCGACGCAATCATGGCGTCTTTTACAGAGTCCATGTAGCCTTAACAAGCTAGTTTTACGACCCACCTTTTCCTTGAGTTATAGGGGTGCTAAACCTGGCTAACTTGCAGTAGGTGCCCGGTCATGATTGCCAAACAAATATGAGAATAAAACGTTTATTGTGTTCTTTTTCCTACTTCTATCATGCCACTCGTATTGAAAGGATGGGAATGAAATTCAATCTCCTGCCTAATATTTATTTGTGCTTCGCGCTCCGGCGATGTTTGATGTCGGATCTCGGGCCCATGTATGAAAATTTCTTTCACTGCTTAATATATTTGGTTAGGAAGTGTCATTGCCATTATATTCGGATATGTGCGACACTCTGAA
Organism: Apotomis betuletana; assembly: GCA_932273695.1. Classification (NCBI taxonomy): domain Eukaryota; kingdom Metazoa; phylum Arthropoda; class Insecta; order Lepidoptera; family Tortricidae; genus Apotomis; species Apotomis betuletana. The sequence goes on along the minus strand of OW026309.1, from coordinate 9,678,641 downwards.
TAATGTCCCGGAATATGCGAATGTTATGCAAGGTATTTAATATTTATTTGACGACGCGGTTGGCGCAGTGGTTAAGCAACTGCCTACTGAGCCGACGGTCCCGGGTTCGAATCCCGGCGAGGGCAAATATTTGTGTGATGAACACGAATATTTGTGCCTGGGTCATGGATGTTCTATGTATTTAAGTATTTATTTATCTATATAAGTATGTATATCGTCGCCTAGTACCCATAACACAAGCCTTCTTGAGCTTAATTTGTGACTAGGTTGATTTGTGTGAGGTTGTCTGATATTTATTTATTTATATACAAACACGTATTTTATAGTCCATACCTATTGAATTGGGAGTCAAGGACTCCAGTAAAAATATAATGAAATATTTTTAAATAAATGGTTCCGTAAATTCCCGCAAGCACCGCTATTTGGTACTTTAGTTTCCTGTAGCCTACTAAAAGTCGTAGTTTAACTGTTTCATGCTTAGAAAACCGCTATTTATTGTTTGCATTTTGTATATAATTATAAATAAATCTATCGCAATCTAATACATAAAAAGACGCTACTAGAGACTGTCTTACAATTTATAGAGCAAAATGATACATAATAGAGACTTATCATCGCGAAGGTATTCACTGTTGAAAGGAATTCCTTGAGCTTAGTTGTACAAGCCGCTCACAAAGTATTCATTCCGGAAAACCCATTTGAGGTATGCGTTTACGCAACTAACCGTCTTAGGGAAACTGTGCCGGCAAAAATAGCGATCATTTAACGGAGAAATACGCACCTGCAATAGTTTATTTTATACACCTTGTTAAAAAGCTAAAAGAAATATGAATTCATTGAACAGATCTACTCTACTGACGACATATGAAACAAAATAAACGGTTTTTTGTTTTATATACGCAATTCTGTTTCTTTTCAGCCATGTCAAGTTTCTTATTTATTTCTATTAAGGTTATATTATTTGACCTCAGGATTCATGACAGTTTTGCGGAATAAGGATAAATTTGACGACTTTTACAATCCACTGATTAAAGGACGATTATTTGAGCGATTTAACCGTATCATTCATGTGTCTGCAATATTGACGAACTCCGTATGATCTGAGGCGCTATTTTCGGTTCTATTGTAAAAATCGCGGATCTTTACAATTCCTATAAATTGATGTTGATTTCTTTTAAATTGGCCAATATTGCGGACACATTAATGAGACGGTTAAAACGGTCAAATAATCACCTTAAATACATTATTTCATGTGATATAAATGCACTTGTCGTTATACAAGCTACACTTTCTGCGACACATGTCGCACTGCGCATTAAAAACTCAGACGGGATGAAGACGGAATAAAAGGTAGCGTATGCGGCTCATATTCATCATCTATGCAACGTCTTTATTATAAGCGTCGTTGCTGGATTAATAAAACGACCATCATTGATAATTTTCCGCGTTATATTAGTAAGGAATTCCGTATATCCTTTATTACTAGACCCAGTCCTCTCATTCCGCTCCTACACTACAAACGCGGCATAGTGTAGGGCAGTAGGCCACGCTAGTGTGCACTCAGCTTAACGACGCATTCATTCACCGCAGCAGCGTACGGGTTTAATCACTTTTCTTACGAGTTACACTTCTCTTATATATATATCTAATACACAAGATGTTATTCCGAATGTTAGTCCGAAATATCATCATACAATATTGCCTACTTTAGTGGTAGAAACGCGCCCGCACGATACGATAAATATATATTGTTGGAAAATGTACTCTTATTCCATACAAGCATTCTGTAATATAATGCATATTTGTATACTTAGAAATCGAGCCACCTTTATTTATAAAAGAGTAAGTTGTTTACGTTAGCTGCGATATACACATGGGGCGTGGCGATACGAGCCACCGTCGCGTATGTACCTACACTTAGATATGAACGTATATCGACAGACCGAAATAAGGCACACGCTGGTGTGCACTAGTAGGTACATAGACTATATAAATACGGAGATGCCACTTTTCGCGGCAGCGGCAGCGGTGCGTGGTACGTGTGTCTCGCTCACTCGTATGGCAGCTGCGTTCGGATCTCTCGCTCAACCGCTCGCCGCGCTGCTTGTCGCACAAAGTCGTGACATCTCCGATAGTGTGATTTGCGGCGTGTATTGGGCCCGTCTTGCCAATAGGATAATAATTCCATGGAATACTCATATTCTATATACAGGGTGATCGATCCAGTAGGGAGATGTCCCAAACTATTAGAGATTTGTTCCTAGATATCATGGCGCCGATTTTAGAGTTAACAATAACTGCATTATTGTTTTTTTTTATAAATCTCATACATAATTTACATAACCCGATCAAAACCGCTGTAAAGAATGTTATAATAATACATATTTACAGAATTTTAACCAGGTGCAATCCTGGTTATGTATGAGATTTATTAAAAGAGATTGAATACAGTTTCTATTAAATCTAAAATCGATGCCATGGTTCCTAAGAACAGATTTCCCTATCTTTTATAGTTCTCATTGCCTCGCTACTGACCCATTTGAATCGATCACCCTGTATACAGAATAAATAAAGATCCGGAAGTTTATAAAAAACTGACGTATAAACCCGTTAAATCTCGAGTTAAGTCGAGTTACTCGAATTTACAACCACGCAAATAAAAGAAAGCAATTTTCTCGTAATGTGCGAGTGCTCTACGGGCGACTGCAAATGTGATTGCTCCAAAACTGCAGTGGGAAAATAATACAACGGTTTGAACATTGTGCAGTTGAAGATACATCCAATGTTTGGTGGAATTTATGGCAATTTAATAAAAATCTTGCAAATGCATTACACGTTTACCTGTACCTAAGTGCTTATAGTGGCTCTATGAATAGTAGATAGACGTCGCGATGTTTTTAATGGTTGTATTTTCAACCCCTATATTTCGGCCATTTGAAAATTGACGAAAAATTTCAACAACAAAAAAGCTGTAATTAAATATAAATAAATAAAATATAGGGAAAATTTTACACAAATCGACCCACTCCCAAACAAAACAATAGGTACTTGTACTATAGGTACTAGACGACGATATACATAATATATAAATACATATATTAATGTATAGATAACTCCATGATCCAGTAACAAATATTCGAATTCATCACACAAATATTTGCCCTTGCCAGGATTCAAACCCACACCGTCGGCTCGGGTAGGTGCACTACAAACTCACGTCGTCGTATGTTAACTTATCGAACCTACTCACAAAATGTCATGAAAATCTGCCAATGAATGCCACTGCTAGTCTAGGGGAGAACAGCCTGAAATGGTCTAAAAATCCGCACATACTTATTAAGCAGCCGGTCCGGACACCAAGCTCGGTCAATAATCCTATAAAGAAAAACGTCTACTCAATTTTTTGACGTTAATACTCCAAGTAAAACCATTATCTTCTTTTATTTCTATCTGTTCCGATCACATGCGCACTCCATCAATCATGCAAATTGGTTTTGATTGCCGCTTTTGAAAAACAAAGAAAACCGAATTTCCAATTTCATTCGGCGTCGTTCTACTGGAAGGGAAATAAAAAGCACCTTCCCATAAAACGTGAATTGTTTGTGTTCGATCATGTAATTAGAATGTAAAAAGAAAGACAATTTGTAGTTCCAGTCTACATATTACAGGCCATGGTATGGCTACTCTATTGAGTACCTACACTCTGACCCCACAAAATAATTACCGTAACCGAAAATAATTACACGCGAAACCTGTGCTATTGCGAAATAATGAATATAACGATAATGACGATGATAGGAATCAATTGGACCTGTGGTTATGGTTATTGGGAGAACATTAATGATTTAATTAGGGCTCTCTGCTGGGAACCGAAAACGCATCAAAAATAACGAGTAACAGATGAGAACTGGGCTAAAAACGCGCTTACTATTAAAAACGTAAATTATTATTACTAGGGTTCGTAAATACGAACAAAATCGATTTAAATGACGTATGCCAACCAATGACGGCCCTAGCACTTCAATTAGTTTTGCTCACATTTTACTGAACCCTTTTGATGGTTATTGGGAGAGCATTAATAATTTATATAAGGCGCTTTGCTGGAAACCGAAAACGTATCAAAAATAACGAGAAACAGATGAGGATTGGGCTAAAAACGCCTTTGGATTAAACCTGAAACCCCTTGAAGTGTGACTTCTGTCTCAGTAGTGCTATACGCATATTTTTTTGAATAAGAAAGTGCAATATTGAAATTTTCAGACATTCCTAACTGATTGCATGATTAACAATTGCTAAAAAATTGGGCAAGTGCGAGCCCGACTCGCGCATGAAGGGTTCCGTACCTATACATATTATATATAATCTATAACAAGTTTGTTGTATGGGAGCCCCCCTTAAATATTTATTTTATTTTATTTTTAGTATTTGTTGTTATAGCGGCAATAGAAATACATCATCTGTGAAAATTTCAACTGTCTAGCTATCACCGTTGTTGAGATACAGCCTGGTGACAGACGGACGGACGGACGGCGAAGTCTCAGTGATAGGGTCCCGTTTTTACCCTTTGGGTACGGAACCCTAAAAAATATGGTTAATCGGTAAATAAGGCTAGAGTTCCCTGTATTTTGTATTCAATTAAATTGATTTGATTTCTTCAGGATTCCACCATCTGAACCGGACAGCAGCCCGTCTATCACAACTATGCTTCGCGACTCTTGTCGACCGACATAGCGCTACCCGTCACTCTCACAAATTACCGCATAGAAAGAGACGGGTATATCTCGCGCGAGAAATAGTCGCGTATGACAGTTACGCTAGAGATGCAGGGCTAACATATGTATCTTGGCGTGACTTTACTTGTCGTGCGACTCAGCTGCACCTGTTTTGCTCACACGGCTTGGAAAAGAAAGTGACAGGTAGTTCCGCAACAAAAAGGCGCGTGTCAAAGACGTAGGTACTGACGATGATGACGATGCGACTGACACAAAATAATACCAGTTCACATAAAAAACACAAGTCGGTCTAACAGTCTTCAAGTAGGTAATCAGGGAACATAGTATAATACACAACATTTAAAAAAGGACATGTTCTGGCAAACTGCAAATCTCCTTTTAATTACATCATTAAATGTAATGATTTGTTACACGAGCAATATATATCTATCTTAAACTCTTGTACTTAAAACAACTAGTTTGCTATTATTAATTACCACATAAGTAAATTACGAGTATGTTTCTTTGTTCCTTGTTCTCAATATTTGCTATAATTGTGGCAAAATTACACTTCAAAGTATTACTTATTGCATGATTCAATAAATTCAATATCTAAATATACGGTATTAAGAATTGGAACAAACCGACGAACGAACGGTGCAATGTAATTCTTCATAACAAAGAAGAAGAATGAGGTACTCTTTTTCTCTACTAAATTGTCCTTCATGTAGTCTAAAAAAAGTATTTTTAACTACAATACATTATTAGCAATTTGTAGCGTTATTAAATTAATAAAACAATTATTTCCTTAATTTCATAGACAACAGTACAATATAATTATTAAAAATTTGACAACTTTGTTAACTTTTGACCAAAATACCTATTTACGATCAAATCAAATAACAACTCTACAGACTTCATCCGCAATAAATAAAAAAAGCCTTAAAAGTACTTTCAAGAACAAAAGAACAAGTGGTTCGTACCGGGACCAAACTTCAAACTAATCACTTTAATTCAAATTTAATCGGTATTATACGTACACAATACTCATATAATATTCACGAGTCAAGATCAGGATAATAACAGTAATCGACCTAATGGCACCCAACATAAGTAATTCATAATAATATATGGAGTGTTTTTTGTAGAAGCCATTTTAAATTCATCAGACCCCCAACAAGACGGCACCTGTCCTTATAAATTATTCGCAACCCCATTTTGTACACCTATCCCTTTGTAGCGCATTACTTTTAACGGCCTTAAGAAAATTTATAGCTACGCTGCGGAATTAATATCATTTTTCGCGCAATTCACAACAAACATGTAAACAACGTAGCAACAATCTTACATCTGCTTGATCAATATTCGTGTCCTTGACATTAGGCACTCGCATCCGAGATCTCAATAGCTATTCATATCTCGTTATCCAATATTCACCCACCTTTGTACTGCAACGGTATTCCCAAGAGGTCCTTACTAACACAAAAGTACACACACTAATTGGAATCCGATTATGTAGTACACAGTCACTAGAAGTTCATTGTATTATTGTAGGCTTCGTAGCAGCGTAGTCGGAAGCGGCTACGCGTCGTAGCGGTCGTAGGCGGTCGTAGGGCGCGCGCGGGCGACGAGACTGTCGGCTGTACTGACGACGCGGTCGCGGATCGCGGTCCGCAGAGTATGCGAAATAGTCAGATGAAACATTAAAGGTATTATGAACATCAGGACAATCCTACACAGAAATCACTAGCAAGCGCAATTTTTAATTTTACCGGTCCGTTAAGGTGTCCGATATGTCTCGTCTTTAGTTTCAGATGAAGTTTCAAATTAGGGCTTGTCCTATGAGTATCGGACAGAGAGATATAAATAGTTTAATAGGCAATACTAAGAAATTGTTAAAGCACAAAGAAAAAATATTCACGTATGTATATTTATGTGTATGTCTAACTAAACACGAGTCAAAAAGTATAATTACTAAATTTCATTTACATAACGTTAACGCCTCCCATAAATTATTTACTAACGACATTGCTTTGAAATCGTTTATTTGAGTTGTAGGTATATCCTCTGATAACATTGCCGTAAATCGTCCTTCATTAGTGTGTCAATCAAATGCCAAGCAAGATAATATAAGAAGTAAGGTTGATGTAACAAAATACGCATATTGCGCATGATAGCACATTACCTAGCACTACCATTAATAAGTATTTAAGGAATTATACAAAAGTTGTTACCCTTAATATAAACATTGCTGAGGTTAGGCGTGGAGTGATTAGAGTTTACTTAATGATAAACTTGAATATAACTTATCATAACATAATATTACATTTAATTTAATTAATTTAATTTACCTTTGTGTCATTATTTATAAAAATAAAAATGTGGTATTACCACATAAAAAATATGAATCGATAAAAAAGATTCTATACAAATATTTATAATATTACATACTAACTTTTCATGCGAAACTACATGGTAAAAGAATATTCGGGAATTTCTCCGTTACATCTGTAATTTTCGCATGGTCTGAGCGCGAAGGAGTCCTTTAATGCGCCTGCGCGTGTGACGTCAGAGGCGTCGCGCCCCGCTCTCCTCAGGCCACGACCCGCTCCGCTCGCCGCTCCGCTCCCCGCTCCGCTCAGCTCACACAAAGTCCTAAATAGAGCGCACACACTCCACACTCACGAAATTTATTCAACTAATATCAAAAAACGTAAAATAAAGAACATCGCCTCGTGAATGAAATACGCCACTCTCATACATTCAAAAGGCTTATAAATGTAACTTAATAAATATACTCAGCGCAAATACTAAAAAAACCTAATTTCCATTTTTCTTTTAAGTTAATTCTCATTCTTGCATTACAGTGCCCTACAAAGGTGCCTTTTTCTCCCACTTATTGCGTAATAACGCTGCGGTATTTTCATAAAGACGTCAATATTAGTAATATGAGAATATCTTTTGTTTTCATATGAAATACCATACGGAAAAAGCGAATGACAGGCATACGTGGCTATAACAACTGTAGTGTGTCAACGCTTACTTTTCTGGCGTTTTATGCCTTTCTTGCCTTGTGCGGGAATATGAGTTTTATTTAGTAGGCGTTCGCGTTGGTTATGCAGTAATATCAGAGTGTTAGATGGGATTTTGTTATGTTAAGGGGTGTGAGCGTTAGGGCTAAGCGGGATTCTATGAGGCTCGTATAAACGGAGGGACGAAGTTTTCTCTTGGCCCTTTCTATTTGGGGATGTCATGCGCCCCGCAGCATGCTGACCCTTTGCGAGGGGACGCCAAGGGCTGCCCTAAGTCATGGGGTACAGAAACTTTTTATACTATATTTTATTAAGACATTTTCTTTTGTCTTGAGCGCGCATTTAACTATTAATTCGTATGAGGTTTATTCTATTTTGTCCGTTTTATGACGTTGGTTTAAAATTTCAATTGATGTCGTTTAGTCTATGCTATATCTCGCCACGAAGAACTGTGACACTTTATGATTTTCCGTGATACTATGGGTGACTGAAATAGATGTACATCTAAGTAGGTTCATCATCGCGGTCATCCTATATGAAAATTAACAATTACTTAAATCTCAAATACCATTAATTGTGTGCAAAGTAGCTTCAATTTTCCTTTATAAATGCACACGATTTATCAAAGCACCATTAATGTTCGGTCGTAACGATATTCAGCTAATGGCAGCAGATGCGAGCGATTAGGCTTAGTAAAACTGGAATACCATTTAAACATTATAATATAATAATGTACATAATTAATCGCAGCAACAAACCTATGAACTGTTTTATATATTTCTAATTGCTTTTGGATGCCCAGAGATTGTTGTGTTAACTAACGTCAGGTTTTTATGAATGATGTTCACCCCTGCCAACCAATGTAAAAAAAAGTTATTGCACCAAAATTTTCAAGATATTTATATTCTTGTTAAAGTAGCCAAAATCTGGTCAAATATTGAACATTGAAATATTAGATCCTTGCTGTCCGCCTTCATTTCATAAATTGACGTATGTTTGATCGAGCGAGCGAAGTGTCTCCTTTTCAGCTTAGCCATAAATGTCTTCGTATGTCCGAATCCTATATGTTCCAGTTGTCCAGATTTACGTTTATCACATATATGAATGATCACATGTTTCAACCGATTGTCTTGATATTTTGTGAGCAATCTCAAGAAATATATAGTTTTCTTTTGTGGATAAAATTTTTCGACATACTTGTTTTGAAAACGAAAATGTTACATGTATCAGCCATTTCATTCCATCATAGTTTTAGATAGGACCTAGTAATCTTTCGGTTGATGCATTACTATTTGTTAACATGACAGTTATTCAATGATCGGGGGCAACAGACAGTAGGCACTTAATCGCGCGGTGATTATTCGGAGCGTTTTAACCGCCTCTTTACCATAACCGCAATATTGGCCAACTTATAGAAGCAGTCAATATCATTTTGATAAGAATTTAAACAATCTTTGTCTCCTAAAAGACAACATAAATTGGCGTCTTTGTTCATACGGAGTTCGTCAAAATATAGTGGTCACGGTAATGAGGCCGTTAAAACGCTCGAATAATCAAATACATATTCAATATACTCTCTGGTCAGAACTAACCAACCATAGACTATATTGAATATGTATAACCAACCAATCATAGCATGATGACGTCGCTAGCGTCACCCGAATGGCTTCCATAAGAACTTAAAAATTGCATTACAGCAGTGGGACACAGTACCCTCTTAAATAAAATAAATAGTAGGTAGTAATATTTGAGCATATTTAAAGCCATACAAATATGACACGTTTAGCAGTCTTATCTTTTGTTTATTCATCTAAGAGGCCGAAATTTTATGAAAAATATTCGTATAATATTCGCAGATATTCTTGCGAATACGAATGCGAATGCGAATATTCAAAAACTTGCGAATATTCGCGAATGCCTAGTCGCTAGTCTCACCTGTCATTTCGCAGTAGCATAGGATACCTATTTAGTTTGTAATACTATGGACACATGGGCACGATCATGGGCGCATTTTGCGGGGCGTCGCGTGTCTAGGCAACCAAGAGGGGCGAGTGCTCGAGTTTCTTTTATAAATCATAAAACACATTTATTGGGATTCTTATGAGACTTATGAAAACGATAGCAATTGGGTGTTGGCTTTTTTTACATCGGGATCTAGATTTACAGCTAAAATGTGCAAGTTCTTAAACAAAGAAAGTGTATAAGTTGGTAGCGATCAAAAGTATCGTAACAAATCCTTACTCCTTGTATATTAAGATCTACTTTGGTCACTATTAACAATTTGATGCTGACTGTACTTAAATTTATATAATTGCAGTAATAATTGGAAAGTTTTTATTGGTAATTCTAAATAAACAGGATACAATAGATAGAAAAAAAATTGGAAACGCTCAGTTGTTCGGAAAATCTCTAACTATCTCTGGCGATTCCTAACAGTACGAGAATTCTCTTACATGCATATGCACTATGAGGTTAAAAATGGACCAAAATTATCCTTATTTCATTAACGGATGGACAGTTAGACAAAAACGAAGTAAGTGCATCAGACCTTCATACAAACATAAGCCCTTTTAGTATTACAGTTAAACTGCAATGACGTTGTGTTTTATGCTACCACTTGTAATAGTAATTGATGACTGAAGCTGAACAAGTGGAATTTGGTGTCATCAAATTTATTGAGTGGGAAGCCAGTCAAAAACACTCCATCGAATTGATTTGAATAATAGATAATTGTTTTTGTGAACATGCTTGTCCGCAAAAAGTGCTGTCTATTTAATTCAATAACTTTATTATGGCCAATCGGGACAAATGTTTAAATAAATATTAAGGGACAATCTTACACAAATCGACCTAATATTTGGCCTGCCCGGGATTCGAACCCAGGCCCGCCGGCTCAGTAGGCACTACAAACTGCGCCAACCACGTCGTCATTTAGTACCTTTTCACTTCAACTGCTACTTTATATCGCCGGTCCCTAGTAAAAAAGTCGGATCTGCAAAATGACTACTTTCCAGGAGAGGCAGTTAAAGTTTTTTAAAGACGTTTTTGTGTATAAAATTGTCAATTTAAGTCCTATTGTTTCGAAATTTGGCCAAAGTTACTATTATTAAGTACTTTTAGAGTATGTGTAAACAAAACTATAAATTATTTATTAGAAATGCCAGAAATAAGATATGCTACCTTTTTACCTGGAAATTGTCATCCGATATCCTGTCGTAACTGCCACATAGGACTTTTTTGCATGATATGGTTCGCAGTAATTAGTCGGATGTGGCACTAACGACTTTTACAATCGGATATTGCATTATTATTTATGTCGCAAGTGTCACTTACTACAATTATATTCGAATTGTACACAGTGTTTTGTGGTGAGATACGACATTTTAGTGGTATAACAATCCGCAGTTTTACCCAGTATAATAAAATTTATAAATATTGTTTTTTAATTATGTTAGTTTGATATAAAAAAAAATATTAACATATTTTTTGTCTTTTAATGTTCATTTTAAGATACACTTATTGGGAGACGACTGAAGTCTTTGAGCATTTTTCCAAGATCTTTGAGAGCCTCAGCAATTACTAGTCATTTACTACGACGATATCATCAGAAGAGAGAAGGTGGCTGACGTCTTTGCTTTTGATATTGATACTAGTCCGTCCAAAACCAAAAAATTGAATTAATCTTTCTATGCAGCTGTGAAATTTTTTGGAGATATTAGTACTACTTGAGAGACCGCAGCACCGTCTAACTAAGTCGTAGTCGAATCGAGAGCCTTCTCATAGTACAAAGAAATGGAAGTACATATAGTATACATATGGACGTGGTTTACGGTACCTAGGGTTCTAGGGTTAGCGTTAACCAGCGTTGGGGGGCTGAAAGTCGTCAAACCAGCGTGCGAGACGGTTCGTGATAAGAGTGTCGACTACACAGGTTATAGTCATGATTCATAAGCGAGATGGGTCTGTAATTTATAAGAAGGGTCATATAAACCTCCCTGAAGATGAGCAGTATACATGCCACACTTTTCGGCCATGCTCCTATCGTTTTGCCCTCGATTATAACATGATTTAATAAATTCTACAGGGTTTTCTTTACCATTTTACCATGCTGCTTCCAGAATCTTAGACATCGCTCCAGCATCATCCGCTGCATTTTTAAGTTATTTGATAGCCATACCAACCTCGTATAGGTTGCTATCTAGGATTTATTCAAATTAGTGTCGGGTTAACCTGACCTTTGGAACTGTTTGTAAGACATCTCAACCTCGCCTAGAAACACGTTGCAATTGGACTGGTGCAAATCACGAATTAAAGACTGAGATCTATTGTTGAACCTTTGGTAATGAGTGGCATCGTCAGGGGAATGCAGAAACATACTTATCGCCTCTTTTAATTTATGAGTTCGAAGGCAACATTAAGGATATTTCTGGTTCTTTCGAAAGATTAGTTCCACTCTCACCGTGGGGTAAAGAGCTTAGATTCCTACTGACTTAGATAAACTGACCAAAAGTAAGAGAATTATCAAGCGGTGAGGGCGACCATCAATTGAGACCAATAGAGAAAAGTGACAAGGGATATGAAATCTAGTGATCACGATTCTCAGGAATATGTGGTCGACTAAAGAAGAAGTCATGAGCCGTTACTTATTATTTAACTGTATATTTAATTATAATTACACACATTCTGAAATGTTCGCGGCATTGCCACGAGTAATCGTTATCTCATTATGTTCTTATTCTGGTTATTTTCCTTCAGAAGAACCAGAAGTCAGACGGAATTATTTTTTTATCAGGAGCTTGGTTGAAGTTGCCACATTCACCATAAACATCCCCCAATTATTATTTATCGTTCGAAACCATCAATAAGTTTACTAAATACCCAATTTCATTCAAACTGTTGATTGCAATATTCAAACAATAAGACAAAATTTAAAGCATCCAAAGATATTGTGATAGTTACGACATACACTGCAATTTATTTTCCGTGAAAAAATGACGGATATGTTACATGCGACCAAAGTTGGGATATATTTTCCGGCAAAAAACATCGGATGTGTCACATACGACATAAGAGACAATTTATATTCCGTAATAAAATGTCGTAAGTGGTACATACGACATAAGGTACCCTTAAAATTCCGAATAGTAATGTCGGACGTGCCACATACTACACAAAACTTTTCAGCTAACCCGGTTAACATAGTCGGAAGTACCACATCTGACAACATTAAATGGACACTGTATAAGATACGACATTTTTGACATTGATTATTCGTGAAAATAATGAAATTTTGAAAATTCTGTAAATGTACGATTAAAGATTAATGTATTTAATAAGCATTAACGCAATAAAACGAAAATGGCAATTTTGTAGATCCGACTTTTTTACTAGGGACCGGCGATATTAAGATGAGTCAAATTCATCTTCGAAAACTCTTGGTCCGAAGGGTTGAAACTAGGGATAACATACTGACCTCTTTCTGTTGGTGTAGGTTATATGTGTACGTATAAATCTAAGTATACAGTAGTTATACGTTTGATCTTCTCTTTTCAATATAGGCAGTTTAACCTGTGGTCTCGAGAGATTTATTAAGTTCTGGGATATATATTGAAACCCTTGGAATTTATATTGCAATGTGGTTGACTGTGTTTAATTTAAATATAAACTTGGGAATAACTTTTTAAATATTAAGTACAACATTACTGTACATAATGTTGTTTTATCTTTTGGCGTGATGAAGACGCAAAAATACGAGTCGACCAATAAATGTCTTTGTAATGAATGTCCATATCATCAGCAGCGCAGCCTGTATAAGGCCACTTCTGAACATAGGCCTCTCCCATGGCACGCCACTGAGCACGATCTTCAGCTTTCTTTCACCAGTCATACTGTAAGTGTGGTTGTGGTGCGTGCGAGGCGTAAAGCTAGAAGAGATAGAAATCCTTGACTTGCTTTTTAGGGTTCCGTACCCAAAGGGTAAAAACGGGACCCTATTACTGAGACTTCGCTGTCCGTCCGTCCGTCCGTCCGTCCGTCCGTCCGTCCGTCCGTCCGTCTGTCTGTCACCAGGCTGTATCTCAAGAACGGTGATAGCTAGACAGTTGAAATTTTCACAGATGATGTATTTCTATTGCCGCTATAACAAGAGGTACGGAACCCTTCATGCGCGAGTCGGACTCGCACTTGCCCAATTTTTATTTTTAAACATGACTCTGCATCAGGGCTGTTTAGCCCTCCCTCCCAGTGTGTCGGACTTTGTGTGGGAGTACAGTCAACCAATTTGATTTCTAGGCCACTGTTATAGATTAGGTAACTAGTTTTAAGACAAGTAGCAAGTAACGGTGGCTGCGCCCCACCACATGCTCATTAGTCGATTAGAGTATCTTGAACCGTACGCATGTGTGTTTTTCTCCCGATTCCCTAACCTCTAAACCTAACAGTGGCGACGACGCGCCGTTATTCACGTGTGCAGTAATTTTGCCATCATGGCAAAAATAACTATCGGGAGTGTTTCGACATTCAACCATGAACTGCAAGATTGGAGTTTGTACAAAGATAGACTTGAGCAATGGTTTTTCGCGAACGACTTAGGTGAATCGCAAGATAAGTCGAAGTGCAAACGTCGTGCTGTGTTACTAAGCAGTTTGTCAGAGAACACTTATAAGTTAGTGCGGGATCTTGCGCTGCCGGCTGATGTTACAAGTGCGGACTATGACGCTGTAATTAAACTATTAGACGACCACTTCAAGTCAGTTAAATGCGGCTTTGCCGAAAGGTTCAAGTTTCACTCTGCGACTCAAGCATTGAACGAAAGCCTGGCGGAGTGGGCTGCGAGGGTCCGTGGGCTTGCCGCCCACTGCAGCTTTTCCGCGGCATATTTGAGCGAGGCGCTACGTGATCGTTTTGTACTCGGTATGCTGCCGGGGCCGGAGCGTGACAAGTTATTCACTGTCCAGATGTCAGAGCTCACGTTTAGCAAAGCGCTGGAGATAGCGGAAGGCATTCGTTGTGCCCGCCAAGGAGCTTCCCAGGCCGTGCTTGGCGCTTCACCAGCGGCTCATCTACACGTCAACGAAGCGTTGCCGGTTCTCAAGTTGGCGACATCGTCGTCGCGCGCGCCTTGGCAGGCGCGTCGTTCTGAGCCCGCCGGCGCTGCGCCGCGCCCGGCCATTCCAAATCGCGGTGACTCTGTTGTCTGCCCGGCATGCGGGTATAGGGGCCATCAAGCGATCACGTGCAAATTCACACAGTATACGTGCAAGTCTTGTGGAGTAAAGGGACATTTACGTAGGGTGTGTCCAAAAAAATCCGTTAACACTATCAATGAGTGCTGTCATATCGAGGTCGAAGGAGATGATGGTAAGCCAACCTTATTCCACATTAGGTCGTTCCAAGGCGAACCAATGCAGGAATTTGTAAATGTAAACGGAGTTGAATTGCTTTTTGAGCTGGATACGGGCTCTGCCGTGACCATTATATCCGAAATAAATTATAATAAATACTTTTCAAATCAACGGCTGCAACCTACCAATACAATTCTCCAGAGTTATAATGGTAGTGCTATCGCAACCTTAGGCACTATAGAATTATCTTTTACGTATAGGTCAACTACGGCGAAGTTACGAGTACATGTCACCCGGGATGGAGGCCCGAGCCTACTCGGGAGAGACTTTATTGCCCTTTTTAATCTACAAATATCTGCAGTAAACTCATGTGTTGCGAAAAGTACCTCAAATATCTTACATAATTTAACTATAAAATATCCATCGCTATTCTCCGATTCACTCGGTTGCTGTAAAGACGTAACTGTGGACCTCAAATTAAAACCGGGTTCAAAACCATTTTTTTTTAAAGCCCGTTCGATACCCTTTGCACTCCGTGAGAGAGTCGAACAAGAAATTGATCGGTTAGTAGAATCGGGCATCCTAGTACCTGTGAAATATACTGAGTATGCGAGCCCCGTGGTACCTGTTCTTAAACGAGACGGTAAGATAAGGCTGTGCGCTGATTATTCAGTATCATTAAATAAGCAACTCGAAATCGAGACGTATCCGTTGCCGAGGATTGACGAACTGTTCA
Source organism: Apotomis betuletana (assembly GCA_932273695.1). Lineage (NCBI taxonomy): Eukaryota > Metazoa > Arthropoda > Insecta > Lepidoptera > Tortricidae > Apotomis > Apotomis betuletana. The sequence goes on along the minus strand of OW026309.1, from coordinate 9,662,818 downwards.
CCAAATTGCATGGCGGACAGCAGTTTTCCAAATTGGACCTGTCCCGTGCGTACAATCAGCTTAAGCTTAGTGAAGATTCGCAAATGCTGACGTGTATAAATACACACAAGGGAATATTTAAGTTTACCAGGCTAATTTTCGGACTCAGTAGTTCAGCAGCTATATTTCAGCGAACGTTGGAGAGCTTGTTAGCCGGTGTTCCTGGCGTTTTGTTGTTCCAAGATGATATTCTCATAACTGGTAATAATCACGAACAGCACTTGGAGCGTCTCCACCAGGTGTGCAGCCGTCTGCAAGAAGCAGGACTGGTTCTCCAGAAGGAGAAGTGTTCCCTTTTCCAGGACTCTGTAGCATACCTAGGCTTTGTGATCGATCGAAATGGCCTTCACAAATGCCCTGACAAGGTTAAGTCCATCATGGAAGCGAAGACCCCTTCTAACCTGTCCGAGCTGAAGTCTTTCTTGGGCCTGGTTAATTATTATAGGTCGTTTGTTAGAAATGCGTCTTCTATCCTAGCCCCCTTGCATGATCTTTTAAAAAAAAGTACCCCCTGGCAGTGGTCTCCGGTTCATGACCGTGCAGTATCTACAATTAAGGACAAGTTAGCGTCAGATGAGGTCCTAGCACACTTTAACCCTGACGCTGTTCTAATTCTTACGGTAGACGCTTCCCCAACAGGTTTAGGGGCAATATTATCTCAAAAAGATGAAGGACTGGCAGAGAAACCGATCTCGTACGCTTCTCGGTCCCTTACAGCTGCAGAGAAATCGTACAGTCAGCTTCAAAAGGAAGCGACGGCCATTATATATGGTGTACGAAAATACCACCAATACCTATATGGCCGATCCACTCCTTTTGTGTTGAGAACTGACCATCGGCCACTACTTTCAATATTAAACCCAGATAAAGGTGTGCCAGAGGTCACTGCTAACAGGTTGCAGAGATATGCAATTTTTCTCGCATCATATAACTTCCGAATCGAGTATATAAGCAGCGCGCTTAACGCGGCTGATTTTTTAAGCCGTTCTACGAGTAACTGTAATCAACCTAAAGTAATACCCGATGACAATAGTCTCCTTGATAAAGCCACATATATACATTTTGTTTACGACGGCAAGAGATTTTTAAATCTAGATGATATACGTCGTTCTTACCAATCTGATCCTACCTTGTCACAGGTGTATCAATATGTATTAAACGGCTGGCCGGGCAAAGTTCGTGACACACAATTGTTGCCCTATCTATCTTGCCGTCACGAGTTAGCCATCGAGAACGAATGCTTAGTACGAGGTCATAAGATCGTAGTTCCATTAACCTGTCGTAATTCAATACTGTCGGAATTACATAACGGACACCTAGGTTCGAATAAAATGAAGGCTCAAGCGCGAGACCGGTTTTGGTGGCACGGCATGTCGACCGATATCGATTGTTATGTTCAATCCTGTGACGTATGCTGCCGATTGCGTCCATCGCCCCCCCGCGCCGCTCTCGCGCCCTGGCCTTACCCGCCTAGACAATTCTATCGCGTACATTGTGATTTTCTCGGGCCAATCAATAATAGATCTTATCTCCTTATAGTAGATGCTTACACTAAGTGGGTGGAGTGTTTTGACGTAACATCGGGCATGGGTACAGGCGTTGTTATTGATAAGTTATGCGAAACTATGGCTAGATTCGGTTTATTTCATACCATATGCACCGATAACGGAACTCCCTTTATTTCGGTAGATTTTAAAGAATTTTGTGTTCGTAACGGTATCGTACATTTAACTTCCCCACCGTACAACCCAATAAGTAACGGTCAGGCGGAATCATTTGTTAAAATCATAAAAAGGGCAATAAAATCAATACTCTTGGCAGGTTACGGTCAAAAGCAGTTAAACAGTAAACTAAATGAATTTTTATTTCAATATCGGAATTCTAGGCACAGTACGACTGACAAGAGTCCTGCAGAGATCGTATTCGGTTCAAAGTTACGTTGCCGATTGGATCTACTTAACACTGTTTCACCTACCTCGTCAGATACAGCACTCAGTGATAATATTCGCAATAATCAGTGCTCGCAGATTGAGTATTACGGCGGCAAACGTAAAGTGGACTTTATTACCAACGAATTAGTGTTAGTTAAGTGTTATAAAGCATCGAACTGTTTCTGGGCGAAAGGTGTAGTTGTTAAGCGTCTCGCTTCAACAGTGTACTTAGTTCGTTTACTGGACGGAGAGGTATTGGTGAAAAGGCATTCCAATCAACTTTGGAAATATAAAGGAGGGAACGCGGGAGACCACGCGCTGGCAGAGAGCGATCAGCCCGATCCCGGAACATCAGCGACCGAAATTCCGATGCCGGCCTTCATTTCCTGGCCCACGGTGGACCACGCTCAGACCGTGCCGGACCCCAGTTCGGATCAGCCCCTTGTGTCCGCGAGCTCGCCCCCGGGAGATCTTCTCGACGAGAATATTGCTCATGTGGCAGGAAACGAGCCGATCCTCACCTCCGCGACTGCGGTGGCTGCCGATGCCGTCGCGGAACCGATCCCGGGGCCCTCAGGCGCGGGCTGCAGCGCGCGCCCCGCGCCGCCCGCTACGTCGGAATCAGAGGCGGCCTCTAAGCGGACGCGAAAACAACCGGATTTATTTTAGGCTAAGGGTGGAGGGATGTTATAGATTAGGTAACTAGTTTTAAGACAAGTAGCAAGTAACGGTGGCTGCGCCCCACCACATGCTCATTAGTCGATTAGAGTATCTTGAACCGTACGCATGTGTGTTTTTCTCCCGATTCCCTAACCTCTAAACCTAACAGCCACTATAGAACCTTCTCACAATGACAATGATATGAGATTTCAAGCGGCTTTCATATTGACGTTCACTGTGACAAGGTACGAAATGGCCTTAGGAATCAAATTGGTTGACTGCACAACCCGGTAATGGTTTAATTATCTCCGTGCCACTGTCCCTGTGTGCTTTTTCAATCAAGAACGTATTAGAGGTCGCGTCGTACCAGTTTCGTTATTCTTTTGTGTATAGATACCTAGCCCGGTATTCAGACGGGGTTGTATATTGGTGGGGGCTTTACGTCGCTCACTCATAAGTTTTAAAGTTTCCCTCGTAAGTTTACACTTCTTGAATGTTCGCCTCGTTTAGCAGAATTTTTCGCCATCCTCCCACCTTCTTCATCTTCACCTTCAGGATGCCCATCACTTGATGGGGGTTCTGCTCGACATCAGTTGTAGTTTCCAAGGTCTTATCAATCGCAGGCATATTTATCTGGAACACATCGGACAATATGAACGAATATCGATTTGAATTCCAATTTGAAACATAAGAAAACGTGCATCTCGCTGTTTTTTTTTTTGTTTCTCGCTATCATCACCACTAAATTTTAACGCTTTTATTATAGTTCTCTAAATACTAATCGTTTATTTAGTTTAGTCCTATTATTATTCTGCACCACCTACTAATTTCAAACATTAATTTTCAACTACTCAGCTACCTAAACGTTGTCTGGAAGAGATCGCTATTTATCGATAAGACCGCCTGTTGTTTACGTCTGCCTGTTATTTTAATGTATCTCAGGTTGTATTGTATATTCTTTGATGTTTGAGGTGTGCAATAAAGAGTATTTGTATTTTGTACAAAATCTTCAGAGGACTTCAAGTGCCATTCGTTAGGCGACCCGAAATTTCTCAGGCGAGTCAGGCACATGTCTACACTTATACGTACCACCTACGAAGTCTATGCTTTTCCCCATTTTATTTCGTTTTCTTGAATCCCGGCAAATCCCATATGTTCGCGCTCGACACGTAAACCCGGCTGCATCAATCTAGTCACGTAGCTTGTCAGGTGCGAAACTTACAAACAAAACTTGGATTCCGCGCGAGTAAGGCTTTAGCTGACGTGAAGCGGGAAAAATAATGATGGTATTCGAGTTTCTGTGACCCCGACGACAGCCGATCACAACCCGTTGCTTTCTATGGATTACTATGAAACTCGATGATGGCTAAAATTTTTTTTTTTTTATGTCATAGGGGGCAAACGAGCAAACGTATCGCCTGATGGAAAGCGATTACCGTCGCCCATAAACACCTGCAACACCAGAGGAGTCACAAGTGCTTGCCTACCCGGAGGACGAAGATGGAATGCCTCTATGCTAGTAATTTCACCGGCTATCTTACCGCGACCACTGGCATTTTACTATGTAGTAGCTTCTTAGAATACTGCGTTTAAGTATATAGTATTTTTTACATTTATATTTACGTTTTTGCGTAAAAAGTTTGAAAAAAAAATGTTAATGGTTATATATATTTTTGAAGTGTCGCTTTTTGAAGTAGACTTTAGCATTTATTGTGAGGATATAATTTTGGAGTGAATTCAGTGTTAATTTTAGATATACCAACTGGTATAAAATTCCATTTTCGTTTTCATGCATGTTCCCTATTCGATTGGCATATGCCATTTGAGCGATATATCATCCATTATGTGACACAGTGACATTCGTTTCGTATATAAATGAGGCCATTGGCATATAGCTATTTGAGCGATGACTCGAATATACCACGGGCATACGATTTTAACAAATTGTTATTTAAACGTCAATACGTAGAACATGTTGCTCATATAGACTTACAATACAAAATCAAACGGCTTTATATGGCCGTAATAAAACCGAAATACTGCTAAAACTGTGGCTATAGTATTGCCTCGACAATGACAAAAATGTACTGCAAAATTACTTCACATAATTTAAGTAAGTAAATGCGAAGATCCGCTACCTGACGAATGGGAGCTGAGTCGTATGATATGATACTTATGTATTGCATCTCGCGAGGGAAGGCAACCGGAACGCGTCTTGTTAACACTAATGAAAGATAATGCACGGCAACATCTGCGCTGCAAACTTGCTTCACTATTTGCAAGTTCCCTAATGAATATATACGAAGAGTAATTATAGTATAAAGAATTATATGGGCCATTTTTTTTTTAAGTTGTGCACCCCACACTTTTGTTTTTAATTTTCGATATTTTGGGTATTTTCTACTCAGAATCACGAGCTCTTTCGATCTAATTAGGAGAAAAAATTGGGCAAGTGCGAGCCCGACTCGCGCATGAAGGGTTCCGTACCTATACATATATATAATCTATAACAAGTTTGTTGTATGGGAGCCCCCCTTAAATATTTATTTTATTTTATTTTTAGTATTTGTTGTTATAGCGGCAATAGAAATACATCATCTGTGAAAATGTCAACTGTCTAGCTATCACCGTTGTTGAGATACAGCCTGGTGACAGACGGACGGACGGACGGACGGACGGCGAAGTCTCAGTAATAGGGTCCCGTTTTTACCCTTTGGGTACGGAACCCTAAAAACTGTCCCAAAATATTCATAATTTTTTTGTTTTTCCATACCGTTACCGCTGTAGTAGGTTATATATGGAAATGGTAACGGAATTGAACGAAAAACATTGGGAAAGTTTTTTCTCCTAATTAGATCGAAAGAGCTCGTGATTCTGAGTAGAAAATACCCAAAATATCGAAAATTTTAAAAAACAGTGGGGTGTACAACTTTAGAAAAAATAGCCCATGTATTAACAGGGCAAGATAGGTAGGTAAATACGGTACCTAATTGGTTTATAGTTCGGGCAAATCAGCAATTTTTTAACACGCTTTTATTGGCTTAACTTGTAACTAAGTTTGTTAGTTAATTCGTTTGAAACTAATAAATTAATTAATTCTTGGCAGTCAAATTTTAACCTTTTAAATGTCGTATCGAAATTAAACTTTGCATGTAAATGTAGTTCACGTGGTGTCTTGGAGCAAATCAGAATCAGATAAATGATGGATACGGAAGATGGCCTTAGGAATTCCTAAACAGCACAAGATAAACAGAACGTGTTTGGGCTTATTTGATTAGGATTGATGAGCAATAAAATTACCGTTTGTGCAATCGATAATAAAAGCGTGTCTCTAAAAAACTTTTTTGACAAATACTTATTTGAATTGGCAAAAACGATCCATCTTATAGCATAAACCAACAATAATTCATGTAGGCTACCAATGTTTATACAAAGCAAGGTTCCGTCGACCTGTTATAGATGCCACCACCTTAGGGAGTTCTCTGTCCCATATTCAGTGGCGTCTTTAGGTGGCAGGTTTATAGACCCGGGCGATCTCCCAGGGTCCTGGCTCCTAAAAGGTGCTACTTTAGCCAGGTCTAGGGTGCCTGGAGCTCCATAATGAACGACCCACCCTGGGCGCTTGTGTAGCTAATGCTGCCCTGCCCATATTTTCCGTAGAACGCATAAGCCTAAATAAATACGCAAGCGCCATCTATCAATCTATTTAGAACTTTTCTCTAAAATGATCAGTCTCGAATGAGCTATCGCCTATATTTTCATACTATTAGGTACTTTCAAGATAATATTTGAATAATAATGACAGTTTAATGTAGGGTAAGATGGTCGACAGTGGGTTGCTGGTGCACAGTGGGTAACGCACACAACTACAAAACGCACAGTATTTTTATTACTTCACTACGCGCAAAAGATACCTCTGGCGAACACGTCACTACTTACTAGCTCAGTGCCCGTGCGCGTGCGATTGCGCAAGAGGAACGTCGTGGCCACGCGTGTGAGCATCTCAGCTCCGCGGGTCTAACATTTACGTAAGTTGGAATATAAAGTTTTTTTTCCAAAATGAGTGCGAGTGTAATTGTGGTTATTAGTTTTATTGTTAAAGGGGTTCATAAGGTATTTTGAGGTTTAAGTATATTTTCGCTGAAACTATCTATTCCTTTTTTTAATTTTTTTCATTGTTTTTTGGGTGTGTGGGTTGACACTGGGTCAAGGACACATGCATATGGTCGGAACCGGTAATTTCTGGATTATTGATCTCGTTGGTGGAATAGTTAGTTGGATTTTTAATATTTTTTGATTTTCTATTCTATTTAAAATTGGTAGATTGACGAAGTTTGTAAGTGAATGAGTGTTCATTTTGTTTAAGTTCCTACTGCTGATCTTGTTTGTCTGAAATAACAAATTTCGTAAATTTGAACTCTTAAAAGATTTGTGATTAGTATTCTAGTATTGCTAGATTTTATATGACTGTTATTATATTATTGTTACTAGTTTTTTATGACCGTAACATATAAAGGCGGAAAAAAATTTGTCTCCGATTGTTGTTTGACCTACTGATGAAAGTTTTGTTAATTAGTAACTAAACGTGACTGATTCCTTAAATAAAAAAAATAACAGATGCTCGTATTTTATTGGTTTTACCCTTATCATGCTTATTAAATGTTCCTTGGTCCACTGTGAACTACTGGTATACCCATTGTTCACCCCCCCTAGTGCACAGTGGGTCAAATCCCATTTTTTTAAAAAAGCTTTTTCATGTCCAGATGGTTAGAAATCTAGGATTTTAAGCATATATAACCAATCTTGAATAAATTGTTTAAGCCACAGTCCAAAAATATTTTGTATATCACAATTATTTCTGCAGGTAGGGCCATTGAAAAATGGAGTGATCCAGTGTTGACCAACTTACCCTACGTATCGAGCTGCATTAAATAACATTAAGACCAAACGGTATAGATATTTGCCCTTTAATTGGTCTTATTATAAACATCGCTAAAGTAAACAATAGTGGTTAGATCTCCAACATTTGTCATTAGAAATTACCGTTTTAGTTCGCCACTTTCTCACTAGGTCAGAATCTGATAATTGGACTTTAGAGGAATCGAAGGAATCATTCAAATATTAATTAAGACCTATCGTTATTTGGGTATTTCGTCCGTCCAATTCTCATTTTCTTTATCGTAATAACTTTCTAAGTATCCCTTTTAAGCAACATTTACCAGGTAATTGTGTCTCACGGTCACGTACTGTAGGACTGATGGCCTTTACAGTGGGAACGATCCATCTCAGAACACCCAGCATCCCTCCGGAATAGCAGAGGGTTGCTCTCTTTAAAAGTAAACCTGGATACAACTTTGAATTTACGAGTGAAAGGCAAAGCACCTGGATATTTTTGGCCTCTTCGTTTTAGATTTTAATGATGAAATTGACGATTGTGAAACATTTCAAATAAACTGAAGTTGGATTTGTCTATAGTATGTCATTTGATGACTTAGGTCTCGAGTTTTTGAGTAGGTACAACCACTTTTTCCTACTTACATGGGTATTCTACCTATCTCAAAAACAAAGTACCTTTAGGCCAACAGATCCCAATCAGTGGTTTGGAGTCAAAATGAGACCCGAGAAGAATTTCAAATTTGCCAGCGAGACATCGCTGGAATTCACCGAAGAAGGGGTATTTGTTCAACAATTGGTCTCGACGAACAACAATTAAAACTGGTTCCTAATCAAGAAAAGGTTGTTAACCACTGCTTTAGGCCATATCGACTTTAGTACTCCTGATTTCAGATCCTTCAGTAAACAATATGCAATACGCATACCCCATCTAATATTGACGGAACTCGTGTATTCTTCCCAAATTGCCGACGTTCTTACGTCATTGGGCGCAGTCAGCTCCCCTCGCGGCCGCTTGTCTAATTCGATAACAATTTGCTGTGACACCGTGATTTATGGTCGGTGTCGAGACCCACTTCTCGACGAGGATATTGTTAATAGTGCCGGCAGGTAATTAGGAACATCATCAAATAAATGTTTTACGGGCCAATAAGCAGTCGAGCTGTTTCTGACCATTACTATAACGTAACATAGCATGATAACTGACTACAAACCAAATTAGCATTTAGAATCTTCGCTGGATGAGAATATTGTCTTTCCTATCGGTGAAAATATTTAAACGTAATTATCGACATAGTCCGATCATGTATAATGAGATTAAATGTCAATTAAAAACCATATGAATTTAATACGGAAGCTGCTCCAAACCCAGAACAATTCGCATCACATGACTATCAGCATTATTGAATGCCATATGCATCAAAGATAACTCATTTCTTTCCTTCCTTTCAATATACTCGTTTAATCCAAATACACCGCCAACAAATATTCTAACGAACGCGTTTCATCGAAATTGCCCGAAAAAATAAGTTCAAATTGCCCAACGAACAAGCAACTAATCAGAAAATACCTACAGGAACCACAAAGCATGTAAAATTGCCCTTCTATTCCGGTTGGGGAAATAAGTATGTAACTAAAAGAAACATTCGGGATATATGTTGTGATCCGCCCTCGAGTCTCGGCTAATTTAATTCTTTCCCCGCCATCTCGCCTTATACAGAGCGGAGGATTTTTCACTCCCTTAAATATTTATTGGCCCAAATCCCTTACATTTCTGTTTTCGTTGTTTAATGTTACTAAACCAATTTGATTCTGGCGTTTGAAGCTCGCGATGTAAATATTGAATCAGAGTCCGCGATTCACGGGCTGTCCTTTTAGACCGGGAGATAGTGACAGAATTTTCTTGGTCATTTGTAACAGTATGGCGGTTCTTCAGGGGTCTTAGTACGCAATGACAAAAAGAAAAATGATGGTCATAGCGCTGGTACCGGCGGCCCAATCGCGTGGGCGTTAGTTGAACTCGTCGGATAAATTACGAGTGTCAAACGATTTGTACCACTAAAATTTTAGTATTTTCCGATAGCCCATAAAAAACATGTAGGCGGTAGTGTCATGCCATACTTCTCCGGTGTGACTTACAGCCCGCCATACCGATGCGAATGCGTTATTAAAAATAAAAAAAATCAACCATTTGTACCAGGCTAATTTTTGCACAGTTAATTATCGCCGTGCAGCCATTTACGAAAATCACCATGCCATACTTTTCCGACGGTTCTAAATGGCCGCCATACCGCCGAAAATCAGCAAATTTTTTTTTTTCGCCAAACGATTTGTAACAGTATTGCATTTGGATTTTTGGAAAGTATTTGATAAAATGTGACCGTTATTATATTTGCCATACTTCTAGTAGGGGGAAAAAGTGCTGCCATACTTGAAAAACTTATTTATTCGACACGTTTCAAAAATACGACTGTACAATACGTAAAATATTTGTTTACAGCATGGGATCATTATATTCTCTTTGTTTGGATACAATTCTACCTACAAAAAAATATTCCGGATTGTAACCATGGGGCGGACGACTGTGAGACTTGAGCCAAGACGTAAACCAAAAAAAAAAAAAAAATTGACGGTTTGTACCAGTATGGCATTTGGATTTTTGGAAATTATATGATGCAATGGGACCATTATTATATTTGCCATACTTCTAATAGAGGGAAAAAGGGGCAACATACTTGAAAAACTTGATTTTACAACGGGTTTTCAAGGTGCAAGACATAAAATCATTTGTTACAGTATGGCATCATTGTATTTGGTTCGTTTGGATGAAATTCTACCTAAAAATAATTATCCCATACTGTAACCATGGGGCGAAAGATTGTCACACTCGAGCAAGATATAAATTAATAAAAAAATTGGACCAAATTGTTACAGTATGGCATTTCAAATTTTCGAAACTTGAAAAAAAAGTATGGTTTGGGAAAATTACACCGTACATGTGAAAAAAAATTATATGCAATATCAATATTAATGCAGTTTATTCCGAAAGATTTACAGACTTTCGAGGTCATCTAAGCCGAAATCCCCGGCATGCTCCAACTCGTTTTCGTCGTCCTCGTCGCTGCTTACTGCATCAGTATCTACAAATCATTTAATTTTTTCACACAAGCGCAATACACAATCGCAAATCGTTAAAATAAAATTAATTTCTTAAATATTTACCTTCGCCGCCTTCATCTTTCTCTTCTTCATCTTTTTCCTCTTCATCTTGCATGCAACATGGGCACACTATAACGGTCGACTTATTCTAATACATAGAACTCCAATTATTGCTACGAGTATGTAGTTGTGGGTCGTCTGACAAGCAGCTGCCGTAATACCTGCGTTGCCAGACATTGTGTCTCACAACACGATGAGCCGAGATCTCTCGAGAAATCGTTCGAGCGATGGTAGCCGTTCAATATTATACGATATAAACATCTGACTATAATTCAAGATTGCCGCCACCTAGATCTTTGAAATTTTGTATTTATATTCGTTGAACCTCAAACTTACAGGAAAAATTAGTGCCATACTGTTACAAATCGTTCAAAATACGAATAAAATCTTACAATTAAAAAAAATATATTATACACATTCGCCACCTCCCACAGGTATGGCATTATCACACTTCTATTTATCATCATTCATGATGGTTAAATCAGAGTCGCAGTAGTATTTTATGATATTTTATTCAGATGGTTGACGGTTGATTGTACAGTCTTACAAATAACAACCTAGGTAGCGTAGCAACCGTCCAACACTTCCTCTCAAGCAACCATTAAACATCCTAATCCCATACAGCATCAAGTAGTCCAAATTAAACCTAAACCAGACACACACCTTTCAAACTTAACACGGGGCAATGGCTTAGTCAAGATATCAGCTATGTTATCTTCAGTCGAGACATACTGTAGCTGAATCAAATAATCATTGATGCATTGACGAACGAAGTTATACCAATTGCCAATATCTTTCGTCCATCGGTGAGAAACAGGATTATTAGCCAACGTTACGCAGCACTCTGATTGTCCACAAACAGCTTGACGCTCGTTGTGCCCATATTTTTGAAATATAGCTGACTAACCTCTGTAGGTATACAGCTTCCTTGGATGCTCCAGATAGCGCAACGTATTCGGCTTCTGTCAGATATAAAGCCACACAATATTTCTTTCTGCACTCCCAGGATATAAAATTTGGTCCAAGTTTAAACATGTATCCTGAATATGCCTTTCTATTAGTCGGCGCCCCAGTCACTGTCAACCTGTAATTAATTAATGATTAAAGTCTCCATTCGACTTTCGAAATACAAATCATCTAACAAAGACTGGTATCGCAGTTGTTCTTGGCGGTTCAGTTCATTACCATCACCACCCCCTCTGCCAAAACATTACGTAGATCCAGTTCAAGCTGGGTTTTCTGCTGGTTTACACTGATCCATACCATGGTCCATTAAGTAAAGCATCAATAGACTTCCTCTGAAGCAAGAAAAACGTACCTTCTGTACTCCGTTCACGCTCATGCAGAGACATTGCCGAGCTTCCTCTAAATTCTTCATTTGGAAGTATTTCCTTAAGCCGTCCTGCAATTCCATCTTTGCACGAATATCCTTTACAAAATACGATAAAGCCGCCTAATATAAAGACATATAAAAATATATATCCTTTAAAATATAAACATCTATCAATCTTTGAACGGTTAAAATGACATTGACAATAAAACATCATTTACTCTTCCGTTCAACAAACTTTTTGCTTCTGACCGTCTTCAATGAAACCTTGTGGCATGAAACATTTTCATAAACGGTCTCCGCAAAACTTCCTGGTGGGATCGTGGATCTTCTCTTATTTTGCAGACACTATCATAGCAGTTTAATCCGCTCTGTGCGCCACGTAACCAATTCCTTAAGGAATATCTAGGTTCTGCCTCGTTTTGCACAACAGATTTCCTTGCTTTCTCATCCGGTAATTTCCAGTCCTAGAAGCTTAATAAAATTCCGGAGGAACGAGCTCAGCTTCCAAACATGCTAATGCACCAGCCTTCGAACTCTCCGCATCTTCTATGGTAACTTCATAAGAATCTTCGGTCACAGACGTCGATGAAACTGTCTTAGAATAATGATCCAACTCCCATAGACCTGCATTCTTCACAGATGTGTCTTTTCCCACTGAACCTGATTCTGCGCCCTTTATCGCAGAATCTTCAGTAAAGACAACTTCTCGTCCTGCTTCACCCTTTGGAAAAGGTAATCCATGTGCCTTTCCTCTTGACAAACAAGTGACACACGGCTCCATTACCCTCATACCTCCAACTTCGATGTCCGGAAGCTTGCATAAATCAGTCTGATTTACATGCCCAAGTTGTCCTGGCTAAAGTGACAATGAGTCCTCAGCTTGAACCGTAGCCGAAGCCCCTTCTACAATAGGAAACAGTCATCCAAATCATAGATATACCAGAGACTTCACTAGCAGTAACCACAAGCTTACTCACAACTTAGCCTATCGACTGGTGAAACATCTTACAACCATTAGAATCAAATATCACTTTCCAACCATTCTGAACCAACTTAGATATGGACAATAGATTAACTTTTAATTTCAGTACAAAGGAACAGTCTTGTATTGGAAACAAAACTCCTTTTAAATTTACAACAATATTGCCCTTACCTATGCTTGTCATCTTGTCATCATTCGCACATGTCACAACATTCTTATCAGTAACAGTACAGTCTCTAAACTAATGTTTTTTAAAACTTATGTGATGCGAAGCTTCACTAAGTATCCAAATATCACGCCGAGGGGTCGAAGGACTCGTGTACCGACAGTGAACTGCATAAAGCAACTTTCTTCAACTTCGTAGAAACCGTTGACATGCCTTCTCCGTCTAAATCCTTAATCAACTTCGGGCAGTCATATTTCTTGTGACCTTTCTTGCCACATTTAAAACATTTGAAGTTTTGTACTGAACGCTGAGATTGTTTCCATGCCACTAACGCAGAATTACTATTCGAGGAATCATTAGAAGAGCTCTGACTGGAGTCTTCTTGTAGAAGCTTTTGCCGAACATTTTCCGAGGTGAGTTTCATTCCTGAGTGCTCTAAAGCCATACGTAATGGTCTGTATTCATCAGGCAAACCCCGTAAAAGTACCACAGCAATCAAATCATCGTCGAAACTCTGGTTAATCTCCTTCAGTTTCTGAGCGTGACTCATGACAGCCGCTACATACTCATGCATCGAGTTATGCTTTTCCAAGTGCTCATCTAATAGCGAATTCATGAGAGTTATTCGTCTATTGATCCCTTTATCCTCGAAAATTCCTGCTAGCGCGTCCCACACTTCCTTAGCAAATGTCAAATTCTGTACGTACGGGTAGAGATGGGACTCCAAGTGTAGACAAATAATAGTAAATGCATCTTGATCCTTCTCATGTTCTCCAGAATCATCTGTTTTAGGTAGCGTTGACGTAAATTTGAAACATTTTTCTCGAAGTAGTAACATTTTTATTGCGAATTTCCATGACGAGTAATCCTCAAGCCCGTTCAATTTAGGAACAGAAAATTTGGCGTTCTGGCCCATAACCTGATGGTTAAATCAGAGTCGCAGTAGTATTTTATGATATTTTATTCAGATGGTTGACGGTTGATTGTACAGTCTTACAAATAACAACCTAGGTAGCGTAGCAACCGTCCAACAATTCAGGAGCTGTTGAAAAAAAAATTTAGGGTGGTACAAATCGTTTGGCGAAAAAAAAATTTTTGCTGATTTTCGGTGGTATGGCGGCCATTTAGAACCGTCGGAAAAGTATGGCATGGTGATTTTCGTAAATGGCTGCACGACGATAATTAACTGTGCAAAAATTAGCCTGGTACAAATGGTTGATTTTTTTTATTTTTTATTAACGCAATCGCGTCGGTATCGTCGGCGTCGGCGGGCTGTAAGTCACACCGGAGAAGTATGGCATGACACTACCGCCTACATGTTTTTTTATGGGCTATCGGAAAATATTAAAATTTTTGTGATACAAATCGTTTGACACTCGTAATTTATCCGACGAGTTCGACTAACGCCCACGCGATCGGGCCGCCGGTACCAGCGCTATGACCATCATTTTTCTTTTTGTCATTGCGTACTAAGACCCCTGAAGAACCGCCATACTGTTACAAATGACCAAGAAAATTCTGTCACTATCTCCCGGTCTATTTGTCATATTTGATTAATTATCTACACAAATGTCATGTTGGATACAGATACAGATAAATGTTGTAAAACAGCTCGATATTCCTCATTCGATATGAATCCAGATGGATGAGTAGGATGAAAAACTACTACCTATTCTATAATTGACAATCATTGTAAATATTCACTTTTGATTTTTAGCGATTATTAAAAGAGTAGGTACAGAATCGTGTCACCGTTAAATACTGCCATATCTCTTATCGCAAATTTTCATGCTCAAAAAGGAGTTTGGCTTGTTAACTCCCAAAGCACGTAGACCAATTTAAATTCAATTTTAATTAGATTGGTACGTATTTGCCTTTTAGGTACCTACCTAACTCACCACTATGCGGTCAAACATCATAGTTGTTTGATGAAACCAAATACTAGCGGTATTAGAAGGGAATTTTCTACGTTTTCAGCTACGAGTAAATGGCATGGAAAACTATAGCACAAGCCACTGACTGACGAGCAAATTGAAAAAAGGAGCGCAATATTATCCCCTGTAACGACCGCAGAGAAAGGTCCAGCGGTTTTCTTTGAGCAACTAAGCAATCAAAACTGAAAAGAACTAGATATCACACATGATTTATTACCCTTAATGAGGATTAATGAAAAGCAAATAAGGCTGAGTCAGACTGTAGTACCTACTGCCGGAATGAGGATTACTACACTTTGAGAGTGAAAAAATGTATTTTAAACATTTATTTACCGTATTCTGCTTGATATTTTCGTCAAAAGTGATAATTAACAAAATTGCTTAGTAAACACGTACTTAATAAATAACTTATTTTGAATGTGGAACCAAATTTTTATATAGTGATATAAACATAAAAAACAACGCACAAAGATAAATTAAATCACGCTTAATACCATGCGATCACCTCATCATGAGGACCTATGGTCTACAATGGAACTAAGTCAAAACCAGTGCTGGTAGTTCAAAGGCATTGGACCGTCTATAGTTACTGCTCGGCTGGTCGAAACACCAAATTTGAATCCCAGGGCAGACCAAGGCAAGAGCAGTTTAAATTTTTCTTACTGCATTTTTCAAAACACTATCTTTCATGCTCACACGTTCAATAAAATTTGAATAATCTCAGGTTTCTTCTAGTTTAGTAAGTGTGTTCCCTGTCTTTCCATAATTTCCACGTCAAATAAATTGTGAAGTAAATATCACTAAACTATTTATTATTTACACTACCTACTCAAAGTAGCAAAACAATTTGTATATTTGAAGTGCTATCTAAGACTACGCACTCATAAAAACCAACTAAAACTCTGTTTTCAAGGAAGAAACCTTTCACATTTGCCGCAAATAACTGCGGGTTATCCCTCATCCAAACTAAACTAAACAACTCTCTTCATCGCCTACATAAAACAAAGACGATACAGACCGCAGTCGAAAAGCAACGTGAGGAAAATATGTAAATTTGTTTTGAAAAGTTATAGGTTCAATCTACGGGCTCTGAAGGCGGATTAGAGGGAGCACTAAAGAGATTTAAAAAGGGCTTTTTGTAACGAAACCGTGGGCTGCATTCAGCCGGATCGTTTATCTTCATCTCTCCAATAGCGCGGCTTATAATAGAAGACGTGTAATTGTTTGCGGGCAACGCTCCGACTCTTTTGTGGCCGCATATTGTTACTTAACATACTTACCATTTATATAACTTTATCGATAGGAAAGATGGTGCTCGCAACTTCACTGCGTGGAAGTAAGGATTATACTAAACCCAACATTTTGCCTTACTATAGGCGGGTTAACATTATCCTACAACCATCTGCGGATACTCAGCTGCCCAGGTACCTTCCAGACATAGTTGAAATCCATTCCGCTTATCCTGTTTTAATACGATAAAGTGGTAACACGTACACATACATATACAAAAATTTAATAAATTACTTACAATTCACTCTTTTGTAACAAATCTTTAATGTACCTACAATTTTACTTTAAAGCCCGTCATACACGGAGCTATAACATAATTATAAGATATATTATAGCTACAATAGTTATTTGTGCAACAAGAGAGCAAAGTTGTTTTTTGTTATGAGTGCTGATTTTGAGTCCCGAGCAAGCGAAGGATTCTACGTTTGAATCACGAGCGTAGCGAGTGATTCTATGTTAGAATCCTGAGTGTAGCGAGGGACTCAACAGCACGAGATGCAAAAAACTTTGCTCTCGTGTAGCACACACAACTTTTCACCTCATCAGCGAGAACATATGCGACATTTTGTGTTTTTTCTTCCAACGTATAGTCTTTGTTGTTGATTTCAATAATATTATTAATCAGAAATAGATAAGTGCTGCTTAAAAAGGAATAACAATATAATTTAATTGAAATTATAATCAACCAACCAACACGGTTATTGCCATTATTTGATCAAATTGGAAGATTTAGCAGATACATGACGTGTTTATTTATAAATACATTATTATATTACGAGATTTTGTTTATACATTGATTAATATTTTTACTCCTAAAACACCAAACAAAATATATGCAAAAGAAAATAACAATTACAATATGAACTCGATATTTTTTAAGGTACGTTTCGAATATGCATCTATGATAAATGGCGAAATTATAAATTATATTTTACAATAAGTAAATATAATTTACAATAAGTAATAAGGTGAAAAATCTTATTATATTTGAGCAATGATCAATTGTTTTATATAAAAGGCACAATCATTTTAATTTTCGGTCGTTAAATAAAAATATAATAAAGAAAAAAAAAATACGTTGCAATTAAAACTTTTTCGGGTGTTTTTAATGAATTTTTTGGTATAACGCGTATCCGAACTGTTCTCAATCGAGGTCGGATTCGAAAATCGAATTTCAAATTGATAAGTTTCTATCCCTCTCTTTTATATACATATGAAAGAAACAGAGTGCATCGAGATTCAAATGATTAGAATTTTATAATTAACCTTTGGCTGAAGAATGTCGATTCGTGGTCAGATATTGAAAAAATTAAAAAGCTACTTTCTACTCACGCTCGAAACAAAATCGCATTTTGTTCACTGTTATCTGACAGCAAAATCGCCATGTTTGAGGTGGTGAGGTGAAAACAATATTATAGCTGCGTGTGTGAGGGGCTTTAATGTAATTTTTGATTGAAGTTTTTGGGATAATTCCCCCGAGGCGCTAGCTATACGCCCACCTACATACACCACTACATCCTTTTGAAGAAGGCTGTTTAGTTAACATTGTCTTCAGTGCCTTTAGCAATGTGATCAATTTTCTTGCAAAAAAAACAAACCTATATTGTTTTAGGATTCCTCTATCCGACCTCAAACGAATATGACAAAGAATATAAAAAACTTGCTGGTGATTTGTTTTCACCGACTAAAAAAATTTCGGTTGTACAATGAAAAGAAAACCTATTTTATCCAACATTCACTCTGTCATTATCTAATTACAAGCAGAGAATAAAGACACTATGCACTAGTACAGGCACCTATACAAGTAGCCATGTGTCATTGACTTATTTCCCTCGTGATATTCACCCATCTCCCAACTACAATTTACTGTATTCACGGGGTTTATGATGGTTGCGTTTATCACGTGATAAATAAGTGACAAAGCATCTGTCACTCACACTTGCATTTAATCAAAACGTGAGAGATGACGTGACGTGAGAGTCACTTATTAATCGCGTGATAGAAGCAATCATCATATCATAGGCCTTAGGTATAGGTATATGCATGAGGTTAGGTACCTTATTAGGTACAGTCGGAGACGTTGCTAAAGACGTCGATGACATTAAAAAATATATTGCTGGAAAACTTGGAAATATCACGTTATAAGATTTTGATGACATCATAGAATCGCTATTTTTTAAGATTATAGTGCCGCACTTTTGGCAGCGCGGGTCATGAAAAAATTTAGTGGGGAAACTAGGAAGTAAACGTATATCTTAAATTAAAGCTTGTTTTATAATTTTATATTAACAGCACGTTATGTTTCGCTTATTTCCGGGTTAGAAGCCTGGAGATTTGTATTACATTTTTATACCTTTAGCTCGGATTCCAGTCTCTCACAAAAATATTGGCAGACAATTTTATACTAAAAAAATATGTACACATGTTTATATTGTATATCGTTATCCTTTGTGTATGAATAGCCCGTAGCATGGTCAAAGCCGTTAGGAAAAACTATAAAAACAAAGCCTTAATGAAATTTCCCATCAAATCCAACTGATCTTTCAATTCATGCGCCATTCCGAGGTAACTCGAATAGCTTCATATTATAACTTCAGTGGCGCGCACGTTCCGAACTGCCGCTGAACTAAAATCATTAGTTCAACTCCGCAGATAGTCTTATTGTTTTAACTGCGAAAAGGGAACTTGCAAAAATATAGATTGTACTAATTAATTGACATTTTCATACGAATCATATGTCCCATACTGACCAATGTGGTTAGGACGCTAAAAACTTCAGAAAGGGGAGTTAAAGTGAATCGTGTCAATTAACATTAAAAACGCCCCATAGAAAAAGTCGCAGAGTTGTGACGTCACCATTACGCGCATTACTACTACTTCTAAGAGTATGGAAAAGCAGGCATTTTGTAGTTCTTAAATTACTAATAGCTTACGTTTACGTTTTTGTGTAAAGAATTTGACCGTATCATCTAGGAGCATGGTAGTGCACACGCCAAAGGCACTATCTGCCTCTCGAAGCGCTTCGTCGTTTTTTTTAACCCTCAACTTGGTTTTAGATTATACCAGATAAACAAAATTCTCGGGATACCTATGTTTGTCAATATTAGTTCAACTTAAAGTTATAATATATACATATGTATATTAAATATTTTTGATTCCAGTTTTTGAAATTGAGTTTAGCAGTGATAGTTCATCAACGATAAATTTACTCAAAAAAATATCCTCTTTTTTGAGTAAATTTATCGTTGATGAACTGATCTTACTAAAATAATTACGAATTCCAACCTTATGCATGTTCCTTATACAAACTCTATCCCATTATAATATATACATATATATATTAATATTTTTTAGATTTCAGTTGTTGAAATTGAGTTAAGCAATGATAGTGAGGATATTTTTTTGAGTAAATTTATCGTTGATGAATTCATATTACTAAAAATAATTACGAATTCCAATTTCATGCATGTTCCTTATATAAACTCGAGTCCACCCGCAGATGGACTATGAAAACTCTATCCCATTATCCCGGGAGACCACATTACACTGATCCAATTATCACCATTGTTCCAAAGCTGAAGTTTTGTCCTGTTGAACGGCAAATAATTCCGTAAACAATTTTAATTAAGGCCTCACAGGGCTCGAGTGTCGAAGGGGGCGTGCGATGATTAGAATATTTGCGAAATGTTATTTTTGGGGATTAATTAAATTGCACCTTACAGTTTTTAGACTAGTTTGTTTCCATGGGTTTGCCGGCGTTACCGCAATTAAGTAATAAACCGAGCGAGCGAAGCGTCTCCGTTTCAGGTTGGGCTAAAATTTGTTTCGTATGGAAGGATATTTGCGGACCTTTGCCCAGAAATGGGTTCCTCACTTATAATGTGTACCTATAATATAAACGTGAAATGTATTTAATATTTACTTGTGAGAAATAAAGGTTTTATTATTATGGACGGATATTCGAATTCCCATATATTTTGTGCAGATTTCCGGCTATTCTCGCCTACAGGTCGCATTTCTCAATCAATTCTCTGTCTAATTTTGTGTGTAGATTCGATAAATAGGTACAAAGATTTTTATCAGGGATCGGATACCGGTATTCGGCTCCATACAAAATACCGGTATTCGATTTCGGTATTTCGCATATTATTACATATTTCTATATTTTAGTGAGCTAATTTCAAAGCTCTATATCAATACCTAAACTCAATTTAGTAGCGTTTGAAATAAAACCTGAAATTAGAAAAATATTTGAATTTGAATGAATACCGGTAGGGATCCCTGATTTTTATAATTGATTCAGTTTCCGGAATTTAAAAAATGCCGGATATATGGAGGTTGTCATATATTCAGCGATTTAAAAAAACGTAATATCTACAGCTCACAGAGAAGAAACACTAGTACAAGATTTATCTGGAAGATCCTATAATTTCATCATAACAGCTGAAAGACGACCACTGCTACTGCTGTACAAAGACCTCCCTCAAGAGCCTTCACACTGACTGGCCGGGCACCGCCTACATCCAATGACTTTTTGCGATCCTGAGATCGTCGGTTCACCTATGCATTTGAATATCCTCGCGTAATCGAATCAGAAGTGAAAAGATCCATGGGGAACCAAGATCGTCGAGTTACCAGTGAGTGAGGGGCGAGCGGAGCGGTGCTTATATAACCGGAGGCCGTTGGGGAAGAAGGGTTCTTGTGTGGTGGCCGCGTATTGGAATACTCAGAGGTTTCCAACGAGATGAACCTTTCCGTCAACAAATTGTCTTATCTCCCAACTGTTTCATTTCCCAATCCGGGTTTTTCTACTAAACCGAAAATCTTATTGGATTTTCTTAAGGGGAATAAAATCCATACAACCATAAGCTGATATTTCAATTGTTGGTAGGTACTGTAAAATTTTGCAAATATGACTTAGCCAGTTCTTCCCCTTATTCCTACAAACGTTTATATAACACAAAATCCCAAAAAATACACTAAATTCGTTAACAAAGATATCCATTAATCCCTACTTGTATTTAGCAACAGTATTATTTCCGACTACCGAATACGCTCAAAACGAAACTTCACAGAGAGACAATGGCAAAGTGAAACAAATGACAGAAGTTGAAAAATTAAAACTTCCAGAATATTCCAACTAGCATATTTCGCTGCACGCGAGCCACGGTGCAATGAACAAGGCAATATGGCGTCAAAAGCTGAGCTAAATTTCGTCATTTCTAATGACATCTTTCTGGGATCTCGCCACTATATGTCTACGTTTAGCGATGTGTTCTGTTATTAGACCCTGTAACTAGTGGCTCTTTAAGCTATATACCCTCGCGAGTCTGTTTAGAAATACAGCTTAAAAACATGTTTTTATTTACGTCTTCAAAGATGGAGATAATTCCGCTATTTCGAAAAAAAAAAAAAATTAGTAGACAAAAATATCTAAATAATTATCGAACCACATCGCAGATTTCTTCCATCACAAACTTCATATCTTCATCACAGGTAAAGTACAGGATTCGTCATTAAGCAGCAGATATACCTACCTACATACCAATTTTTTACACAGTAAACCGTAGCAAGTGGCATCTTCTGTCTCATTCCGAATATTGCGATGAATGAATATTACTAAAGTCCAAAGAAAGTAAAAAAGGCCCAAACAACGTCTAATTTCGATATATTGAGGTATATCTCCTTTAACATCTCAATGTGTCTTCATACAACTATTATGATGATCGCGTTTATCACGTGATAAATAAGTGACAAAGCTTCTGTCACTCACACTCGCATTTTGTCAATGCATGACGGATGCTTTATCACTTATTTACGAGTATCACGCGATAAAATCAACCATCATAGGCCCCCAGGAATAGCATACATTTATATTAGTTCGTTATATAGCCATGCTAAAACTATAATGTATATTGCTAATTTAGGGAAAGTGCCAAGGCTCGTCGAATCAGTTACATTTACCTAATAGTTGGCCAACTATTCTCTGGCGTCTTCAGCAAACCTCAATTTCGTTACGAAACAGAAGATTCCCGCTCTTGTGCACTAAATTGATTCCCGGCTGCCCTTTGTTGTGAAACGTAATAGAGCGCTTACACAACACTGGCTATAGAATGAATATTCAGTTCAATTTAGTCGGTCAGTTTAATCTTCAATGCGCTTAGGCTGTTAATAGACGTTTACGGGGGTGTATTGCAGCCTATTCGGGCACATATAGGCAATTAAATCAACGTACTGCTCCGAAAATTATACAGGAGTAAGTGGGAACTAGATTATAAATTATAAATGAAGCTTAATCGACACAAAACAAAGGTAATGAGTTAATAAGGAGTAACACTAATCACTGATACTTATAATGGGAAATGCTATCACACACACACGCCGCAGATAATCTGATTACTCGTGATATACAGCCGTAGCCTAGATTGGGCTATCACATTGGAGCTTTATTTTGTGCACTGAACTTTAAGATACGCAATAAATAAATAAATAATTTTAAAAGTAAAATTCAGTTAACAATAACCCTAATACTTGAAAGGGTACAAAAACCGAAGGATATAATAAAAAAAAAAAAAAGCTTCTAATAACTCAATTACTTAGCGTACTTAAAACCCGAATTAAAACCAATTTCGCATGAAGTGAACTCACACAGCGAATTTTCAATTCAGGGCCGCGCGAGCGTTCGTTTCGTCGTTCGATCGTTTTTCAAGATCGGAACCCATTTAAACCACAAAACCGGTAATCGGGGCAATTCCAGTCAAAATTACGTTCAACCGTACTCGAACCGCTCACTCCAACTAGAAGGCACTTCTGTAAATAGTACGTATACTTATAATACAGTATTTTAAATTGAATTTTCACTACATCGTGTCAAGAATTTTCACTATTTCTTTGATGGAATCCTTTTCAAGGGATATTGGAAATGTATCGGTTATTTAGTGTTTATATCTAAAAGATTCGCTCTTGGAAATAACCACGAATTTGACATATAAAATATTTTACTCTGGTTACATTTTCTTATTGAAAACTCGTCTTCAATCTGTATTATTGACTAGCTGTTACTATCATAATCTTTTTCTATTAAGTATTATATAAATAAAGTCCATTACCTTTAAAAAGAGCTCTGCATCATATTAAATATTAGCTGTTACTGTAAAATATTGCAATGCACTTTCAATTCAGGGTGTCATGTTAGGTATAGACTTCTGTACACTATATGAGAGCACTAAAGATCTATCTATCTAGATGTGTCTGTTTAGTCCACTGATAGACTAGTAAAGGATTCCTTAAGGCATTAAGTCCGTCACTTGTTCTTTTACTTTTGTATAGGTACTATGAAATCCCTTATAGGGATAAGTTCGCGTTTGTACCTATGATATTTGTAATAGATGTATTTTTAACTGTTTTTTGTGTACAATAAAGTGTTTACTTAGGTACTTAATTACTTACTGTGCAATTAAGTTTGTATAAATTACTTGTTAGATTTACCTAGATTCTTTACGCTGAATTTAACTCCAGCCACAGAATAACTCGAGGATGTCAGCATTTAAAGAGCAATCTCAAAGTGCTAAAATGTCTAAAACATGTTTTAACAGTAATTTTGAAGTAAACTTACCCTTTAGTATCCATTACTCGTCCCCTTTTAAATCCCATTTGTTTTATTTTTTCACTATGCGTTTTTAGGGTTCCGTACCTACCCAAAGGGTAAAAACGGGACCCTATTACTGAGACTTTGCTGTCCGTCCGTCCGTCCGTCCGTCCGTCTGTCACCAGGCTGTATCTCAAGAACGGTGATAGCTAGACAGTTGAAATTTTCACAGATGATGTATTTCTATTGCCGCTATAACAACAAATACAAAAAATAAAATAAATATTTAAGGGGGCTCCCATACAACAAACTTACAGATAATGGTACGGAACCCTTAGTGCGCGAGTCCCATTCGCACTTGGCCGATATTTATTATCCACATAAATCAAACCTAAATATGGCATTGTGATATCATCATTCATCATCATCATCATAGGTCGTTTCGTCTGTTACAGACGATCTTATGCAGTGCGGAGACACTTTTTTTGGTGACTGTATAGTCCGATGCGAGACCGGCACGATCGCATTGTAATAATGCCAACAATAAATAATGTGAGTGCAAAACATATACCGACTCTATTAACAAGCGACAAAGGAACTTTTGGTAGACAACGTCTCAAACAGTTTTCAAAAAATGTGACTTTTTAAATCAAAACGTTCTACTTCGAGCTTCGTCGCTTACCACAGGGATGACATATGTTGTCATTTTATACCAATAACTTGTCAACGCATCGTTTTGGTAAGCGACAAAGTAGTACCTTTTGCTTGAAAACGTCACAAATGGTAAGTGATATTCGTTCACGGCTGATCGATCACTGTGACATTTTCTTGAGTACGTTATTTATCGCACACTTCTACAATTTTAATTTTCCTATCCTACCCACATATTTATAAAACCGCGTCCCACTAAGTTATAGTCAAGTCCCTCTTCAACCAAGTTAGAGAATCCATCTTCCGTAGCTAAGTAGGTAGAATTGTGCGAGGGTGTTGCTCCCACGCCCTCTCACGATTTGATGCAGTATTTTCATTTTACCCCGCACGGATTTACAAGATATTATTGCATAATAGATTACGAATACAGGTGGCCTATGATGGTTGCTTTTATCACGCGATAAATAAGTGACAAAGCATCCGTCACGTTTTGACAAGATGCGATTGTGAGTGACAGATGCTTTGTCACCTATTGATTACGTGATAAACGCAACCATCATAGGCCCCCAGAAGTTGGAAGTAGATATGTTTCACAATATTTGACGACGTGGTTGGCGCAGTTTGTAGAGCACCTGCCTACTGAGCCGGCGGACCTGGGTAGTACAAGCTTTGCTTAGTTTGAGACTAGATTGATTTATGTAAGATTGTCCCTTAATATATATTTTTTTAAATACAAATTAGCGCCTCTGTGAGCTGTTAACCTCATGGTCATGAGCTTTTTTCGAAATGGCTGTATCTTTTTTTTTTCAATCCCATAATATCACCGCCATTTAAAAAAATCGAAACGATGAGGAACGAAAGCAAAGGAGGTCTACAGTTCACAGTCACTTTATTATATTTTTAAACTGGCTGGGTGGATACCCTTATTAGATACGGATATTCTGACGATTATGAACAGATAATTGAAATGTAATCTCGATGCGTTTTAGGAATTTCGAAAAGCAGTTTAATTTTCGTGCAGCACGTAAACGCTCGCTTATACACCGTGGCGGTAGGCTCAGGAATTACCATCGAGGTAGAAAAATCTGAGTGGTCTCCAGCCTCCTCGATACAAAATCTCCGTTTCACGCCCCAGTAACTCAACCGGGAGGTTTGCATACACTCTCGCATGTATTCACGCTACAAGTCCTCGGCAACTCGGGCGAAACGATATTCTTTGACGCCACTTCACGAATCGGTGTTTATGCCAATTCCCTTATTTACAGTGAATAATTTTATGGGATTGCTCACTGAGATATGTCGAGGGTTACCGGTGGGGTATTTTATTGTTGAAGTTTATCCGAATGCCCGTTTTGTTGTAACAAGTTGTGATACCTATGTTGTGATACTGCTATCCTAGTTTTACAAATAATTATCTTAATCTGAAAATTATTTATTAACACAGCAGTTATTAGCACATTGCTCGTAGAATCGATGGCCTTTGGGGCAGAAATGTTCTTGAGTGGCGACCGCGGACCGGAAGACGCAGCGTTGAAGGCCTCCAACAAGGTGGACCGACGACCTAGTTAAGATCGCGGGTAGAAATTGGATGAGGGCGGCGCAAGATCGATCGTTGTGGAGAACTTTGGGGGAGGCCTTTGTCCAGCAGTGGACGTCTATAGGCTGATATGATGATGATGATGATGACAGCAGTTATGTGACGCGAATAGTATTTTTGGCCAAGCCGAAGCAGATTTCATTGAGTCTTTCAGCGAGAATAAGTTCATAAGAATGTGCTAACAGTACACAGGTTACATTGTTATGCAGCCGATATATTCCATTTGGGTTTTCGGTAATCCAGTAAAGAGAACGGTGAACGATGAACTTACGTGCCGATAATATTGTGCGCGGTAGGGTGAAGCCAGACAAGCGTAATTTGAGTCGCGTAATGTGGGTCGCGCCATATGTAGTGTGACGTGATCACGTGACATGATGTACCTATGACGCGACCGAAATTACGCTACTCAAATTACGCTCGTCTGTCTTCCCCCTTAATTCATCGCCAAGATCGGCTACATAAGCTATTTTCGGGCGCATGAGCGCCAAGCAAGTTAGGAGTGGAAGTGGTCTCCATTCCGAAATCGGTCGGAGAGATTATTATTATTAAAATGAACTGGGAAAATAACAGACACGGAGACCGGTATTTTATCGCGCCACCTTTTTTATTACCAGTCAGTATAATTATACATTTTAATGAGTATCATAAAATATCCATAAATGCGCTAGCTTTAAAAGAAAGAAGGAATTTAGAAATTATCGTGTAGCGAAAGAGCATTAAATTTCCGCTGTTTCCCGCACTGCTCGCCGACAAACCTAGCGAACCTTATTCCATCTCGAAGTGCGAGATTTATAGAGTGTTAAGTTTTAAATTTGATTCTAAGAACTATTTTGTAATGCATATTCAAACATTTAAGCGATTAATTATTGTATTAAGCGGTTTACACTCACGTGAAATTGTCAGCCCGACATATTGTTTCGAACTCGTATGGAGCTCTTCATCAGGGACTGCTTCACGTACCTCAGCCCGTACACCGTCGCGGCAACTTTGTCAAGCAGCTAGCAGTAGATGAAACAGAAAAATTACCTATATATGCAAAAGCTTATTTTATATCAAATATTTTGTCTATCACTTTATAGTTTTAGATTATGTGAATCTGCATTTAGAAATAGCCACGTTGGTGAGTGAAAGAGCATACATTTCCGTGGTGAGCCGGCCGCAGCAGCGAAACGTAATTTCCGCTGCGCCGACCGCTGGCAAACCTAGCGAACCTAAATATTCATCTCGAAATGCAAGATTTACTGAGTGTTAAGTAGGTATTTGATTCGCTGAAAGGTAACGGAAAATGTGTTCTATACTAATTCAGTGAGTCGAGAATTGCTGGACTTGAGCCGATATTGCCTGCCATACCAGATACCGGCGAGTGCACTACCAGTTGTGCCAAACACACGAAAACATTTTGAAGTGTGCGGAATGAAACATTCGACCAAATAAGTTTCTAGGAGTTAAAGGGCCTATACAAAGAAATGTACGACTTTGTTCGTAAAGTTGCTTCTTCTATTATCTTGTTTATATCCGTTTTTCATTAAATTACACACACATGCTTTGTATATCACTACATAGTTAGTATAAAACAGTCGCTTTCTCTGTCCCTATGTCCCTTTGTATGCTTAAATCTTTAAAACTACGCAACGGATTTTGATGCGGTTTTTTTTAATAGATAGAGTGATTCAAGAGGAAGGTTTATATGCATAATTTATTAGCATTTCACCCGTGCGAAGCCGGGGCGGGTCGCTAGTATTACATAAATTAGTTGAAGAGTTATCACGTAAAAAGCATAACAAGTTTGGCATTGTGACACGTAAAAACAGTTCTTTAATAATTGTTTTTCTTTTTTTACAAAACAAAAATAATAACATGTTCGCCAAATAATGCCCTTGCGGTTACGAGTTCTACAATTTAGCAGTCCTAACAGAAGTCGCAACGAAATATTACTGATTCATTCCGTTAGAGTCATCGTCGAACTCCAATCAGTTGAATTATTTAACAGAGGCCTTATTCCTTTTAAAATTTATTTTTTTCATATTATGACAAATATATTGATAATTTCAACCAACTTTTTGAAGTGAATAATACTTTTCCCCGAGTTCTAGGTAGTAACATAGTTATTTCACGCTTTCATTGCGTACAGTCGAAAATAAGTTAAAAAAACTAATTTTCCGCGTGGATTTTGTCAATTTCGAGTAGTTTTTGAAACAAAAATTATCAATGAAAAATTCAAACTGTAGGTTTCAAATATATACCAATAAATCCCAATAGCCTTGTTCTAGAAAGTAACATCAATAGTATGTTAAGAAACATGTTTGATCATAGAGAAAAATGTCTAAACAATCAGCATTTTAAAAGGAATAAGGCCTCTTAAACATAAAGCTGACATGTATAGGTATAATTTCTCTTGTAATACATACGTCCAACTGGGCTAGCATATTTTGGTGCGACCTCACCTGTCATGCTCGCACGGTATTAAAAGGAAAGTGACGGGTAGTGTTTGTCGGGCGACAAAGAGCCGCGTGTAATAGTTATGCTGGACGTGCAGATCATAGAAGAACTATGGCGACACGTAGGATGCGTGTTTTCCGTGTCGAAGAATGCGGCTTTTTTCGCACTATGTAACGATATCGTTGTTTTTAGGGTTCCGTACCCAAAGGGTAAAAACGGGACCCTATTACTGAGACTTCGCTGTCCGTCCGTCCGTCCGTCCGTCCGTCCGTCCGTCCGTCCGTCCGTCTGTCACCAGGCTGTATCTCAAGAACGGTGATAGCTAGACAGTTGAAATTTTCACAGATGATGTATTTCTATTGCCGCTATAACAACAAATACTAAAAATAAAATAAAATAAATATTTAAGGGGGGCTCCCATACAACAAACTTGTTACAGATTATATATATATAAATATATATAGGTACGGAACCCTACATGCGCGAGTCGGACTCGCACTTGCCCAATTTTTTTATTAGATTAGTAGCAACACTAGCAACTCGTTTATTTGTACTCAGAAACACATTTTTTTCTCGTTGAGGTTGGAATTATTATTATTATAATTTGTGAAAAAGTGCTTAATTACTGATTTTACTTTTAATGCTGTTTTTAGTTTCACTTTTACCACTTATTAATTTTTATCTTAAAGTATGTTTCTATCTTAAAGTGTGTGTGAAAATGTCTTGGTAACGTGCTGCATTTAATCTATATATATAAATGCAAGTGTCCTGACTGACTGACTCATCAACGCAGAGCCGAAACTACAAATGCTAGAGAGTTGAAATTTGCACAGTAGGTTGCATTTATAAAGTGTAAAAGAGATAAGAAGCGATTTTGAAAAATTCAACCCCTAAGGGGGTTAAAAAGGGGATGAAAGGTGGGGGTACAAGTTATTTTGTTATGTGAGGAACTTGAAACTACGTAAAAATGTATTAAAATAAAATAAAAGATAACAAATTTCAGCGTTTTTGAAAATTTATCCCCTAAAAGGGTTAAAAAGGGGTTGAAAGTTTGTATGGATATCAAATATTTTTTTGAGTGCGGGACTTGTATCTTTGTATAAATGCATACTATTAGAATACGATAAAATTCATTTCAGCGTTTTCAAAAATTCATGCCCTAAAAGGGTTAAAAAGGGGTTGAAAGTTTAAATCCATTACAAATTCTATGAAACTTTATAAAAAGGCATATATAAGAATAAAAAAATAACATTAATTGATCGTTATTAAAAATTCAACCTCTAAGGGGGTTAAAAGGGGGATGAAAGTTTGTCTTGGGGTTCAAATTTAATTTTAAGCTAGGAACTTGAAACTTCGTAAAAAGGTATTAAAATAAAATAAAAGAAAACTAATTTCAGCGTTTTTTAAAATTCATCCCCTAAAAGGGTTAAAAGGGGTTGAAAGTATGTATGACGAACAAAATTTTTTTGAGTGCGGTACTTGAAACTTTGTATAAAAGCATACAATTCGAATCCAAAATTTATAAACGCATTAACATCAAACTCATCGAATTTAGTAACTAGCTATTCGTTTCTACATGGCACTAGCTGTACCTGATTTCATAATCATTCCGCGTGGTTAGAGCAATTTAGCTGAAAAAAAACTAAAAAGCGGTCAAACGCGAGTCGGACTCGCGTACAAAGGGTTCGGTACCATTACGTAAAAAATGACAAAAAAATCACATTTCTTGTATGGGAGCCGCACTTCAATATTTTTTCATTTCGTTGAATGAGCAACCAACATCAAAATCCACTTGACTTAAATATCATACAACTTTCAAAAAATAAAAGTACCTAATTTCAACATTGCTTAGATCTGAAAATAATAAAGATATAAAATGTTCAAGATAATTCCACGCGGACGTAGGCGCGGGCAACACAGCTAGTTATTGAATAAATAAAATAACATTTAAACACACAAAAAATATCCAGCCTTCACAGCATTCTACACAGAAAGGATAACCCAAAAACGCCGCACCATTACACCTAAGTAGCTTCTACAGCCCTTACACAGCTGAAATAAGTCGTATTAGGACTGTATATAAGCTCTTATGCAGCCTGTGTGCTAGCTACGTGGGTAGTCACGCTACATTTGCTTTAGGTACCATAACGCAGCCAAACGTGTTAACTGTTAATCGTTTGCCAATTTCATGAAAATAAAAAATAAACTGGCCAAGAGCATGGTGGGATTGGTGGGCCATGCTCAGTGTAGGGTTCCGTAGTTGCCCATCCTTCACAATAGACGAAAACTTCAAGAAAGATTTCAAGCTCTGTAATAAGGTCGTAAACGCCAAAGTAACAGTAATTACTTATTACCTTCTGGAAGTTATCGATTATACGCGCCAGATTGATTGAAATATTTTAATACAGTATGGCACTTAACTAATATGTGTAGGTACCTAACGTTCGAAGTATAAGGACACCGCAAGGCACGTATTACGTCATTTTAAAGAAAATTATGAATTTTTGCTATAAATCAAAAACGGCTTGACCGATTTTATTCAATATAGTTTTCATTGAAAAAACTTATAAGGTTTCATTCTCATGAATTTTTCCATATTTTATTGATGTTTGTTTTTTTTTTACCGTTTTGTCGGCGTGATACATACACATAGTCATACCAAATGTCAGCTTTTTAGTACTAATGATCACGGAGCTAAGCCGCGGACGGACAGATAGACAGACGGACATGGCGAAACTATAAGGGTTCCCAGTTGGCTACTGTTACGGACAGCTAGGCAAAGCTAGCTATTAATAAATAAATAATATATTTGTAAACGATTAGCTAAAATTAGAATTAAGACGAAATAAATAATATATTCCTTATTTACCTCATGCCCTTAAAAAGCGGCCATAATTTGTGTGCAAATTTATTTTCCTAACATTATTTGTAAGAGAGCTCCCAAGTACTATGTAGAATAGTTAAAAGACCACGGCGTCTTAGAGTAAACAAGTATGACTCATCCTGGTAACTTTCCACTCGCAGCGCGAGACAAAGGAATCATGTTTGTTTACATTGGATGTAAAACTTAAGGATAAAAATTAGAATATCCTGAAACTTTGTATTAATGTTCCTCATGAACATATAAGTAAAATCTCTTAATATTATACCGGCCGCAACCTGCTGCGAGCACGGCAAACATAAAAATAACACGACGCGCCGAGCGCGGCGCGATATGAGGGACAAGAAAGGTGTAGATCTCGACCCGTGTGAGCGAGACGGCCTCTGAGTCGAGACAAAGAAATCACATCAATTTTATATCGCTATAATTAAACGGGAGCTCTCGCGTAAGAATCACAGGTGTGATTATGTTCTATAAACGAACCTCCATGTTATTCATAAGTTAAATTTAAGAAAGATAAATATTGTAATTTAACCAAGAATCAGCAAAATGTAACAGAGCGGGCGTCCCTCTAGAAATGTAAACAAACCTTGAACGAATCATATAAAAGGACGTCCGTTTCTGCATAATTATGAAGTTCATCTTTAGTCTGCGTAGAGTTACGACTCCGTAGTAGTGCGTTGATCATCGGTCCGCCAGTAGTACAACTTTAGTCTGCGTAGAGTTACGACTCCGTAGTAGTACCACTCAAGTACATCTGCAGTAAACATCGAGTCCACACTCTGTTTCTCAGTGCGTAGATCAGCGATCCGCCAGTACTTCAGTTCAGTCTCTTTCGTCCAGTGTATTACCATCTTGTTAGTCAGTAGTGCGTAGTTTCATCAGTGTTAGATAAAGGACTACATTAGTTAAGGTTTAATTGTAAATTCGCGTGTTAATTTGTGTGTTAAATTTAGTACTCCGATCCTTTAATTGTGTTAATTTGTTTTCGTGTTAAATATATATCGTTTTCGTTTACCCTTGTGTTTCTTTACATCGTTCTACAACTGAGCTATCGTAGATGTCAGTGTTGGGACCCGGCCGACGAGGCATTCCTAACAGCTACGAAACCCTAAAAAAGGTAAAACGTTAAATCGAATTAAATTTCATTAAATTCATACTTACGTAAAGCCAAAGAGGCGGCGACCACAGCTCACAATTGTATTGTAATTTGTCGTAGGCACGTAAAATGCAACATAACCCACGGTTGACCCGTTGTCATTTAAATATTAGGTTGATATATCACTATTGTTTGTAGATGTATATAAATAGAGGGTCAAATACTTGATCGTTAGTATTTCCTAGAATAAACAACACTATAGTTGTCGGAATCATAGTGTACAAAATATACTGGTATGTAAAATAAAGTTTATTAAAATTTTCCGTGCTAAATGAAGGGCGAAAAAAAAATTAATCACCCTAATATTATAATGCGAAAGTTTGTGAGTGTGTTTGTTACTTATTCTGTTGTAAAGAGTTAGCTGGCACCGTGGATTAACACATAGGCTACTTTTATCCCGGAAAATTTTAGTGCTTCCGAGGGATGAGCACCACGCGGGCGCAGTTAGTTTCAAAATAATGCCGTAAATTAGGTATCTCAGGAAAACAGGTCATGAAACTCGTCAGCGATTGACACACAATTTTCTAAAGCTTTTTTCTTTCTCGACTATCTGATAGGTGTGCTTGTATTACACGGATGACAAGTATTTACTTGCCTTCAAATGAAAAAGGTCTATAACAGATAGAAATGAAATAACAAAATTCAGAGATTAGCTGACTTGATATGGTTGTTTAGTATGTGGCATAAAAAATGGTGAACGTCCAATCAGGTCCATCATTGAGATTTTCATCAATACTTGTATCACATCAATAATAAAATACCCAGTGGAAAAATTTATTAAAAAAATACAAAATGATCTCTTTTTAAGGCGTTTTTCATTTTCAGGTCATGCCGCCTCAAGTGGATCCGATTCCGAGCGGAGTCGTGTTTGAATCGGAAACACAGACACCAGATCTCGGTTTGGACAAAGATGTCTCCGTTCTTAAGCAGGCGAGACCTAAGCAGCACGAATATGTGTGGGGCAACATCATCTGGTTCCTGTATCTTCACATCGCTTCCCTGTATGGATTGTATCTGGCGTTTACTTCGGCGAAGTGGCAGACCAATGTTTTCGGTGAGTTCAGGGTTTGTGTTTTAGTCAAACACGCGGAAGAGGCCAGCTCTTGAGGAATGGACGTAACTAGACCAGGACCAAAAAGTTGGACAAAATTAAAGCATAGCCAAAAAAACAAAAGCGATTGAAAAAACTGGCCAAGAGCATGTCGGGCCACGCTCAGTGTAGGGTTCCGTAGTTGCTCATCCTTCACAATAGACGAAAATTACATAAACATTTAAATTACGAGAAAGATTTCAAGCTCTATTAAAAGGTCGTAAACGCCAAAGTAACAGTAATTACTTATTACCTTCTGGAAGTTATCGATTATACGCACCAGATTGAGCGAAATGTTTTAATACAGTATGGCACTTAACCAATATGTATAACGTTCGAAATGTAAGGACATCGCGGCAATTACGTCATTTTAAAGAAAATTATGAATTTTTGCGACCACTCAAAAACGGCTCGACCGATTTTATTCAATATAGTTTTCATTGAAAGTATATTATATACTTATAAGGCCTCATTTAAATGAAATTTTCCAGAATTTTTTGACCCGTGGTTGAAAAGTTAGAGGAGGGACACTGTTTTTTTTATTTTCGGAGCGAATATTTACAAAACTGTTGACTTTATCAAAAAATATTGTTCTGGAGACCCCTAGTATTTTTAAAAGACCTGTTCAACGACAGTGTTGGAACTAGTGTTGGAACAAAAAAAAATCACCTCCACTTCGGGTGTACGGGAGGTACCCGAAAAAATATTTTTTTTAGTTTTTCTTTTACCGTTTTGTCGGCGTGATATATACACATACTCATACCAAATTTCAGCTTTCTAGTACTAAAGATCACGGAGCTAAGCTGCGGACGGACAGACAGACAGACGGACAGACGGACATGGCGACACTATAAGCGTTCCTAGTTGACTACGGAACCCTAAAAAATTACGTCACATAACGGAAACTTTCAGAAAAAAAATGCTGTCCACAAGGTTGTGTATTTTTTGGTATCTATCCAACTACTATGCACCGAATTGTGCTGACGAATACTGACGATTCTAAAATATCGAAAATTCATCACAATTAAGTATTGACGTTCGGGCTTTCCAGGAGCATGGAGGAATATATTTATCTATATAAGTATATATACCGTCATCTAGTACCCATAACACAAGCCTTCTTGAGCTTAATTTGGGACTAGATCGATTTGTGTGAGGTTGCCTGATATATAAAAAAAAATGTATAAGCTATTTTATTTACCAATTCATTACAGGTGTTGTTTAAAATGTAATAATGTTGTAAATTCATTCCAATCACTCACGTAAATTTTATTTGGTTTCAGCATTCGCCGTGCATCTAATGTGCGCTATTGGCATCGGAGCCGGTTCCCACCGCTTGTGGACACACCGCTGTTTCAAGGCGAAGACTCCTCTCCGCATCTTGTTGATGCTGTGGCAGACCATGGGCTTTCAGGTAAATAATTAACCTATTACGCAATACAGTCATACTACATACCTACAAGCGCGTACTGGTCTTGAACCCACGCGCAAACGTGTGTTTTCAACTTTTCAGAGATTCAAAGTGTGAAGGATTTCCATAGCCAATTATGTTCATGGGTCGTAATTTTTCGCTATGAAACGCTACAATTACAACGTTAATTTTGTGAAAACCAAGCTTAATTTGTACTGTCATTTGGCCTGTTTTTAATATATTTTCAATCGATTTGACAGGATTCAATCTTTGAATGGGTACGTGACCACCGCACGCACCATAAGTATGCAGACACTGATGCTGACCCGCACAACGCTGAACGTGGCCTCTTCTTCTCCCACATGGGCTGGCTCTGCGTCAGAAAAAACCCAGAGGTCATCGAGGGTGGCAAGACGATCGACGTCTCTGACATGTATGAGGATCCTGTCGTCATGTTCCAGAAAAAGTAAGAACAATTAGGATCTACGTACAATCACCTAAACTTGACCACCAAAACACCGAGCGTCGCTCGGCTCTGCGTAAGTAAGATCCCTGAGGTCATCAAGGTGGCAAAAGGATAGATCTGTCTTGACATATACGAAGATTCTGTCGTCATGTTCCAGATAATGTTATTCCAATTCCATAACATAACCAACATCACTTGAGATCTCACTCGCCTATTAGCTTAACTCGTATAACTCTGGTGCAGCAGCACAGTCTGAGTTTTCTTGTTTTAATTCTTATGAAGGGATTTAACCATAATAATTTATGTTACATTGCATGCTTTACATATTTCATAAACTGCATTGTTATCTGAAATCGTTATAAAATAGCAGTGGCTATGCGCTTTTCAGATTAACTGGTAGTCATAATTAACACAAATTATAACGGGTCTAACGCGATATTTCTTATTTACCTTCATAATCTAACGTTTCGGCGGAGTGGCACACGCCGTGGTCTCAGATGTACTGGTGAAACAGCGAGTTGTTACTGGAGCTGTCGGCCAAATGTAGCAATACCCGACGAAATTGTCTAATAAAATGGATGGGTAGGGAGATAAATGTTCGACTACCACCCAGTTATTTACAAATTATTGTCACCGGTCCGACACACAACACTCACAACATCCGCGCACAGATTCGAAGATATATCCCGCGGTTTAAACTTTTTAATCACTGGTCCCCAAGTGTGCGATAAATTAAAACCATCTTCCCGGTTGAAATTCTTTGGGTGTTTCTTGATTTCAATTGCTTCCCTTACCATCCGTGGATAATAGTGCTTTTCTGTGGAAAGAATTTTCAGTTTGTGCAACTCGATCCTGTGATTCGTTCCAGATGTTAACAAATGTTCAGCTATTGCAGATTTTTGTATTTGGCGATTTTTGACTGCTGCTATGTGTTCTTTCACCCTTTCCTGAACACTCCGCTTAGTTTGGCCAATATACGAAATTCCACACTATAATTCCACGTTATAATTTGCGTTAATTATGTGTAAAAACCGCGAGAGTATAAAGTGTCAAACTGGTAGTCACTTTAATATGACCTCTAGACACATCAAATATTCGTAATCATAGGGACCGCCCTTGACTTCGTTTCCAAATGTAAAATTAATTATTCGTTTGACGGACTTGTATATTTTTACCTGTGCTACCTGTTAGTTTAACTTATACTCTATTACTATTTAATATTGTAATGCTATTAATACTTTTTTTCACAGGCATTACATGAAGATGATGCCAATCCTCTGCTTCGTCCTGCCCACCATCATCCCCGTCTACTGCTGGAATGAGACGTGGCTAAATTCCTTCCTGATCCCCACCATCCTGCGGTATACGTTTGGCATCAACGTCGTGTGGAGCGTCAATAGCTTCGCTCATGTCTTCGGATACAAGCCTTATGACAAGTGAGTTTATGATTAAGAATATATAAGAAAGCACCCAAGGCTTCATCAGCCCCGTGTATTGCTGGAGCGAGAAGTGGCTGAACGCTGTACTGATTCCTCCCGTCCTTCGGTGCAAGTTTCGCATCAATGTCGTGTAGAGCGTAAACAGCTTCGCTCATGCCTTCATAAACAAACCTTATGACAAGTGAATTTATGGTTAAAAGTATCGTATAGTCTCAAGTGGAAACCGGGCAGCCAAATTTGTTTACTATATAGGTACCTTGCAAATGGGTAATACTTTTATCCTCTATTTGACATTGTAAGAAAAAAACCGGACTGAAAAAGTAATGTAGTCAGTTTCACCTTTTGGGTAAACAAAGACTGTCGTTACATATTAATGTATGTTAATTGGCAAAGTTCAATAATTGTACTTCTAAACTAGAGCAAGCTTCAAACTGTTGCAATTACTGCATAATTAAATGCAATTACTTACACTAACTCGATAATTAATCCGACATACAATTGAATATTAATCACCCTCTCGCAGTCCAATTATAATTGTCATTAGTTTCAATCATTATAAAGTTTTGTTATAATTATAACTAAGTTAAACATTATATGTACCCCTTCTTGTTGGTAGGTACATGTGTACAATTAATACATATTTATAATTATGTAGATTTATACCGGGGTCAAAATTAATTCCTTATCACTATTTTTTGCAATTACGTCGTGTTCATGGATAATACCTACCTCATTTTTATAGAATGAGTAATATTACTTTATATTATAAAGCAACAGAAAATATCTGCCACATTATTTATATTAGGTACGTTTACTAATTAAGGAAACTGAATATGTATCTAAAGATTTATAATAATGTATTCCAAGCTCATGTTAAGATTTTCCTTAATGATGATAATGTTTTTCCATAGCCCATATCAATTTAGGGCTGCTCCGATCTGATAGTGACTTTTGTATTTAGAAAAAACATGTACCTATATCTGTTTTATACAGTTATGAGTTACTAGAAGTTGTCCTCAACTGCGCTCGCAGAAAAGGAAAAAGATGAAAAGTATAGACAAGCTTAGGTATCCTTCTACCCCTCTATCAAACATTAACAAAATTCGTCAAGCCGTATTATTTTTAGCTGGCGCTAGCCTAGCTGGGGGCAACCGCTACCAATCCTTGTACAATACGGATACGATGTGCGCTTAGAATTTCACAATCATAATTCAAAATTGATGATTTTTTTAATTCTCCACTGCATATTTAAAAACACTGTATATTTTTTTAGGTCACTGAACCCGCGTGAGAACCTGGCCGTTTGGATGTTCTGCGTCGAGGGCTTCCACAACTTCCACCACACGTTCCCATGGGACTACCGCGCGACTGAGCTACCCCTGTATAACATGCTTACGCCCACCGTGCTGTTCATCGAAGCCATGGCTAAGGTATGTTCACCTAATCCAATCACATCCGGTCACTGAACCCGCGTGAGAACCTGGCTGTATGGATGTTCTACCTCGAGGGTTTCTACCGCTTTCACATCACGATCCCATGGGACTACCGCGCGACTGAGCTACCCTTATATAACATGCTGTTCACCGAAGCCATGGCTAATGTATGTTCACCGAACAACAGCATAAGATACCTCTAATGGTGACCCCATGGGACTACCGCATGACTGAACTACCCCTGTACAATATCGAAGCCATAGCTAAGTATGTTCACACAAACTCAACCAATCTCATCTCATAGAACTGATAGGTACCAACAATAACCTAACTATTATCATTTCCATAAAAGCTACGTCGAAAGAACCTAGGTTCACTACAATAATCTTACTATAAGAATCCTCTACCTCCCATCTAAATATCGCCGCACGTTCCCATAGATGAACTCTGTTAGGATGGAATCTTCGTGCTTGACTCATTTGGATTTCATATTCACTATACAGGAATAGACCATATGTACTTATACACAAGAAAATGTTTTTTCTGTGTGATTGCAGTACCTGTAAATTTTTGTGTTTACCATGATAGTAACGCAATGGCTGTGGAGGTAAATACCTGGAGTGTTGGGTAGGTACACTCCGGTAAATCCTGACACTCGCTACCTAAAACTTTATTTTTTGGCCTATTTATGTGCATCGGCACTCCTGTGTTCATTTTCCTATAGCCTTAAACTAAACTCCCTTTTATATGCTACCAATAATTTCTCTTTGTTTAACAGATCGGACAAGCCTACGATTTGAAGAGTGTGAAACCCGATATCGTGAAACAGCGTGCACAGCGCACTGGAGACGGCAGCCACCACCTCTGGGGCTGGGACGACCCAGAATTCACAGAGAAACTAAAGGAAAAATTCGGCGTCGTCAGCAACCCGGAGAGAGGAGAGAAAATCAAAAGTGGATGAATCATGACATCCGCTCCAACTCTGACTTGAAATAAATTACAAGATTTTAATTGTATATTCAAGTGAAAACTTGAAAAATTTAATCCTTCGTGCGGGGTTGTACGAGGCCACCCTGAGTCGTATAAGAAATGAAGCAACGGTTGAAAAATTCAGCTCGAGCATGGTTTTGGTGGTCTAATAGGCTATACGTCCGTGGTGACCAATAAACCGTTGGAAACGCAGGTTCGAACCCCGCCCGAAGCGTAAAATTTTACAATTTACTGGTTTAACTGCAGACATTACTGCATTAATAAACATTGAATTAAGTTTAATTTGCAAAACTTTTTCCAGTAATAGGTATTTGATCTCATCATTCTCATCAATCATAATTCAGCATATGCAGTCATAAAGTTGTCACTTTACAAGTTTCTTCGCATCAATTAAAGCTGAGTTGGAGTTTTAAATTAAACTAAGTAGGTAGGTACCTAGTATTTTAATAGAAATTATTATTTGACTATAAATGTTAATCAAATTCAGGTTGACTTTTTAATTGGTAAAAATGACATGAATAATGTCATTTAAATAAAATTCCTGTTCTTTAATTTATTTATTTTTTATTTCCGTAGATTATAATCTTGTATCATATTTGTATAGAATGTTTTTATCGATTCTATATTTTTTATGTGGTAATACCACATTTTTATTTTAAAAGATTCTATACAAATATTTAGAACAGCGCCATCTCTCTCGCAGTCTTCACACTTGCTGTAAAGCAATGGGGATTGGGGATCGTGCGTCTAAAACGCACATCCTAGGGTATGGCTAATGCGCAATAAGCATTTCAAAAAAACATATGACGCAGAGGGCGCTCCAGTAGCGTAAAGGATTAAGGGATGAAAGATTTGGTGTGACTGACGTAGTGGTCGGATAGCTCAGTTGGGAGAGCAATGCGCCGGTAACGCTGAGGTCGCGGGTTCATACCCCGCTTCGATTGTAGTAGATCGCATTCAATTTTTCTTTCTTAATTTACCTTTGTGTCATTTTTATAAAAATAAAAATGTGGTATTACCACATAAAAAATATAGAATCGATAAAAAGATTCTATACAAATATTTAGAACAGCGCCATCTCTCTCGCAGTCTTCACACTTGCTGTAAAGCAATGGGGATTGGGGATCGTGCGTCTAAAACGCACATCCTAGGGTATGGCTAATGCGCAATAAGCATTTCAAAAAAACATATGACGCAGAGGGCGCTCCAGTAGCGTAAAGGATTAAGGGATGAAAGATTTGGTGTGACTGACGTAGCGGTCGGATAGCTCAGTTGGGAGAGCAATGCGCCGGTAACGCAGAGGTCGCGGGTTCATACCCCGCTTCGATTGTAGTAGATCGCATTCAATTTTTCTTTCTTAATTTACCTTTGTGTCATTATTTATAAAAATCTTGTATCATAATTTATGCTATGTTATTATTATATCTACTAAGTACTTGTACTGATATGATGATGATAATGATGATATTTATAAATGAAAAAATAAAAAGTTAATTGATATTCTTTCCTGACTGCCAATGCTAACAGATATTTTACGTTACTCGCAAATAAGATATAATAAAATCATAATTGTATCAGTATCGAAGTGTTTGATCGAATCGAAACAAACAATGCTATTGTATATAAAGTTCAAATGTTTTTAGTTTACCCTTTAAATCCGGGCGATTAAAACTCATGAAAAAAGTTAAGTAAATGGAAACGAGTTCGGAAATCTCTTTCCGATGTTCCACGCAGCCGGCGCGTCGATAAGCGAAAATCGATACGTTCTTCCATTAAGGAACAATAATTAATGCAATGCAATCGTGTTGCTAAGGGCGGCAACGACAGTGGTCATCTGGGTCAGCTATCTATGCTGAGTGGACACATATACCTTGCATATACCTACAAGTACATAGATTAACGAAGTAAATGGACTCGCGATTTGAAAATCAGTTTTCTATGAAGAGGAGTCAGAAAAAAAACTAATATTGATCTCGCTATACAAAACAAAAGACGATTCTTCGAGGGATAGTGCCATGACAGTCTGGTGCCATCTGTTGGTCATAATTCCAGCTGGACAATTTTAACCAATTTTGGATCATTGCTGGACATCCAGAAATGGTTATTTATTTTATAGGATACTTTTTACCCGTCTATAAAGAAAAAATACGCAGACCGCAGTCGAAGTTGCGGGCACCTCCTAATATCTAAATATTTGTGGTCAAGTTACTGTGAGGGTTATGGATTACAACATCAACGCTACAAACAGTGGTTCAAACTAGACGAACACATTATTATAATGTGGCTTGGACTGATAACTGCCCAGTTCTCGACTTTATTAATAGTCTCATAGGTAATATAATTTAACTACAAAGGTACTAAGTAATTAGAATTCGAAAATGTTCTAAATGGCTTCGAGTTCGAGAAAAGGATGGTAAGTCGTACCGGGGCGCGCGTTTGCTCGGTTTGGCGGGGCTCGGGGCTCTACCGTGCCCCCAGCTTACACCTAAATTCTATTGGAGTTTAAATAGGCACAGTACACTCGTACTATCTAATATCACATGCTTCGCTTTCTAATAAACGACTAAAGCGAAGCAATTCCGGAATATTAGTCCATACTTCAGATCAGATGTCGTTGGTTGTAGTGAGTGTAGGTAATTATCGTGCTATCGGCGCCTCAGTCCGGTTCAACTACCTACTATTACTAATTATAAAAAACAGTATAAACTCACGTAAAAAATGTCAGGAACGGCCCGACATGTTTCGAACTCATTTGGAGCTCTTCATGCTCGGTCGGCATGTCGGGCCGTTCCTGACAATTTTTACGTGAGTTTATTTATACCGTTTTTTATAATTAGTAAAGATGTCTCACGATAGTTTTAATAACATTATTACCTATTATTACCTTCGAATCCTCCGACCGCCGATCAGTGTTTATGTCTGAGACTATGTTTAAGAGTAGGTAGACTACCTTGAATACTCTAGCTAGCTAAAGCTCTGGTTTACCAGTACATATTACATCAGACGTCGTTGGCCATTATAGCGTGTGTAATTATCGTGATATCGGCGCCGCAGCCCGGTTCCGCCGCCTATTACCTCCGATCAGTGTTTAAGTACTGTAAACTTGATAGTTCAGCTACCGATAACTAGCTATATTGGTTGCAGAGTTTACAGATCAATAGCACCTAAGTACTCACCTGTATAAGCACCTGAGTCACTTATCATTGTCATTTTAATGATTAATTGACTATACTTACCTACTTAACTATAAGGGTGCTATAACAAAATAATGATAGTTGATTTAGTTATCTAATCTATACAAAGTGCATTTAGCTCAAAACGACACAAAAACACATTATCTTTTCCGAGCGAGCAAAGCGAGCTATGCGTTTGCTTTTGAGCTTAGCCAAAATGCTCTTAGAACTTATATTCAGATTTCCAGCTGCTCTCGCCTGGAGGTGGCATTTCTCTACCGATACTTGTTTTTTTTTTAAACCTACTGAATTTTTCATAATGTCGATGGCGGTGTGGGGGTTGAAAACGTTAAAAAAAACATAAATTTACCCATAAAAAAAAATTCCACGTTAAGTACCGGGTTAAGGTACCTACTTACTTAAAGTCCATGGTATAATAATATATGTTACCTAAAGCCTGACCAGAAATACAGTGCGACCAAAAAGAGTAGAAATTAAAAAGTGGCGATACTGTAGTGTCGTCCCCGTTTTTTGTATTGATTAGAAAGGGAGGACACTACAGTATGGCCACTTTTTAATTTCTACTCTTTTTGGTCGCACTGTATGTCAGGTTGCGCCATATTTCAGAATTTAACTGGAACTAATTTCTTACACTGGCAATGATTTTATGATGGTCTGTCAACAATGTCAATGACATTCGTGATGGTTTCTTTAAAAGACAAATATTTAAAATTATCGAAAGTAAATGCCGAAAACTATTCACAGTCGTGAACGTAAGATTATAAACAAAAGTGTACACGTGTTTAGTACACGAAAAACAGTCAGGAAAAGAGTGCATTCCATTAAATGGTATTACGAGGGTAACATAGTAGAACTGACAGGTATTTAAACTAAAGTCATTATAGTGGGTTGTGATTGGTTGCAAAATTGTTGCCATATAAATCTTATTTTTAAATAACGTCCTCTTGACAATCCTCATAATATTTCTGGTCAGGCTTTAAATAGCGCCCTCTTGACAATCCTCATAATATTTCTGGTCAGGCTTTACCTGAGCTCGGTGAAAATTTCATACAGGTTCTTAGGTTACATGT
Organism: Apotomis betuletana; assembly: GCA_932273695.1. Lineage (NCBI taxonomy): Eukaryota > Metazoa > Arthropoda > Insecta > Lepidoptera > Tortricidae > Apotomis > Apotomis betuletana. The sequence goes on along the minus strand of OW026309.1, from coordinate 9,618,963 downwards.
AAGTACTTGAATATAGAACCGTAGGTATTCCCGATCTGTAAGGAAGCCAATGTTTACAGTCCGACCAATAAAAATAGAAATTAAAAAGTGGCAATACTGTAGTGTCATCCCCGTTTTCTTATATTGATTAGAAAGGGAGGACACTACACTTTTTAATTTCTACTCTTTTTGGTCGGACTGTAAGATTAGATTTCATCTCTACGTGTATAGTAAAAGTAAGGATCAAAATATTACTCAGGAAGATATCCGAACGTTGACCACAGCTGTCGTTCGTTGAGTACTGTCAATATGACATTGACAACGTCAACGTTGACAACGTTTGCATCCTCATCGCTGTTTTGTCGCAGTGTTTAGTAGTATCCATGTAGTATCAATGTTTCAGTTTTAATGAAATTTTAATACATACACACTTAACTAGATAGAAACGCAAAGGTGATTACGCACAAACAACAGTAGGTTCATGGTATCATGTTGTCTTCACTTATTAAAGAACATCAAACTAAACAAGCAGCGAAACGTGTCGTTCAAGGTAAACAGAATTGTTGATTTGGCTATGTTTTTGTATTTTTACAGATTGTGTTATTGTAAAAATCATATGTTTCAGAACAAAAACGCAAGGAATGTATAGTCGCAGCAAATGATTTAACACAGGCCCTCGTTGATCATCTTAACGTTGGGTGAGTAACATATTTTCGTTAGTGTACTAAGAACTATTAATCCACCAACGAACAATCTAGCATTTAGTAAGTAATGTTAATGAACAATTATCACAAAAATTAAATTAAAAAAAACTGTACAAATTTACTTTTTCGAATTTAGTTTATATTTCCATAATTGATTTTCATGTAATCAATTATCTTATTTTCTGGCAATCAATCTATTTATATGTTATATTTGGGCTCATATCCACATTTTTGCATGCATTCACACCCATCTGTCCACTGATTATCAATCATACATTGGCATGAACACAAGATAGGTAATTACTGTATTCTAGTTTCTTAATTTTGCATTATATATTATTATTGAAAATTCTAACTGGTTTGGTTTCAGTGTGGCCCAAGCTTATTTGAACCAAAAGAAACTAGATGCAGAGGCAAAACTGCTACATCAAGGTGCTATAAATTTCTCAAAACAAACTCAACAGTGGCTGGCGCTAGTAGAGAACTTTAGTAGTGCCCTTAAAGAGATCGGAGACGTGGAGAACTGGGCCCGCAGCATTGAGAATGATATGAAAATAGTAACAGATACTTTAGAAAATGCTTATAAAATAACACAAGAACAACCAAGTAATAGTCAGCAAAGCCAATAAGCTTTGCTGTATGCTTACTGTAAAAATATTTCATGAAAGATGTTTACTATAGACGTTGTAAATAGAGACATCATTGAAGCATCAGCTTTTTGATCACCAAAGAAAACAAATCATAGTTATACAAAGAACTGTGCCCCTGATGCCACAATGTTACTTGCTGGTATACCGGGTGATCAATCCAAATAGGTCAGTAGGGAGAAGTCGGAAGCTATAAGAGATAGGGAAATTTGTTCTTAGGAACCATGGTGTTGATTTTAGATTTAATAAAAACTGTATATTTTTTTTTTATCTAATACATTATTTCATACATAACCCGCTCAAAACTACTGTAAAAAATGTTACAATATGACATGCGATTACTTACAGAATTTTAACCAGGTTCGGCGCCAGTGCCATGGTTCCTAAGAACAGATTTCCCTATCTCTTATAGTTTTCGTTTTCTTCCTACTGACCCATTTCGATTGTTAACCCTGTATAGGTACCTGGTACAGTATCATACATTCCGTTTCTTGCATGGCATCTGGGGAACTATTGTTGGTCATCAGGCTGGGTGCTTAAAAGGTTAATTAGAATGAGCAAATGGAAAAGTGGAGAGAGAAGAAAGTTAAGGTTACAAAGTGAGTGACGATAGAGACGAAAAATATCTAGATGTATGCTATGTATGAATAATAAAGTAATGTTATTCTATTTGCATGTTTATTTACTTTCTGAGGCTAACATAATTCTGTTTATTATCAACGTGAAATACAAATAATTACATCTCTTTGTACAAGCAAGTTTATGAAGGGTTAACAAGACCAAGGTAGATTAGGTTTAGCCTTTGTATTTAATGGTAATTTAATTTAAACTGATACCCTCTGAGGGACGATGGTGATAGCGAACGCTAAAATTATTTAATCTAGCTGCTTATCAGTCAATGCCAAACATAATTTATTTATTTAATTTAAAAAGCAGTTGCTGCTTCATAATACTAGATGTACAGTCGCCATTAGACATATCGTAGCATGTAAGGTATTCATAAATATCTGAACACGACTCTTATTGACTGGGCGTTACAGTACATGTTCACATATTTATGAACGCCTTATATGCTGCGATATATCTGATGGTGACTGTACCTACAACACTCGTCTGCACTAAAGTCCCCTACCCCCTAGTTACTATTGTAAGTTAGGCAGGCCTTAAAGGCGACTACAGTCTGACCAAAAAGAGTAGAAATTAAAAAGTGGCAATACTGTAGTGTCGTCTCTGTTTTCTTAGATTGATTAGAAAGGGACGGCACTACAGTATTGCCACTTTTTAATTTCTACTCTTTTTGGTCAGACTGTACAATGAGGACACACCTTATGCTGTTTCAGATGCTGTGTCTGAACATAATTAAAAAATCATAAAATTATTTAAACTATTTAACAAAATTCACGAACGCTTATTTATTTATTCGCTAGAAGATAATTTATAGTCAGTTTTGTTTGTCCTTCATAATTTTACAACTGCCCCTCTATGTTGTCGCTATTTAAAATTAATATAGTCTGTTCGAGTCCTTCTATTTTGACAGCAGTGACCTTAATTGTCAGTTGCACACGGGCTTGGAGTTTGTCAATGTCAAATTCATTCAAATCGTCAGTGCGGTGCGCACGAATATTGACGTGAGTGTTTAGTTTAGTGATAAGATAACGTTCATGATTATTACTCTAATTGGATAATATTTAATAATAATTAAAAACCTATTTAAACTGTCTCAGCAAAATATCAACTTCGTTTTAGCATTGTTTTGTGAGTGCGCTCGAAATATTACCTATTTGTATCTGTCTAGTGCCTTTTTAATTATAATTTACATTTACACAATACATATCTCACTGTAATTATGGTATTTTATTGTTATAGATCCCGTTTAAATTCAGTCTATGAAATCGTAAACATGTCTGAAGATACACCCAGGGTTCTTTCTATTCAAAGTCATGTCGTTCATGGATACGTCGGCAACAAAAGTGCAGTTTTTCCATTGCAAGTAAGTAAACAAATTATATTTATTTCCACATCAGTGAACTATTAACCTAGTTACAACTTCTATAAAGTATAAATTTGCTAAGGTATTATTTAACATATAACCGTAACTTCCATGTACATTTTTGAATCATGTAAATTTATTAGAAAACATTTTAATTTATACTCACCTAAACCAACGACTAAACCTAAAAGAAATGATCGCCATCTCAACCAACTTAAAATGCCCTTCTCAAAATTAAAACTCGTCACACGCAGCCCCCATTACATGACCATTAAAATTTATAATCATATCCCAAACTCCTTGAAAAACATAGATAACCCAAGATTGTTTAACAAACAGTTAAAATCGTTCTTAAGTATGAGATGCTTTTACAGTTTAGACGAGTTCTTTAAGGACAATATTGGTCTTGTTGAATTAATGTGTATTCAGCTGAGTATGTTAACCTTAAGTAATTGTAGTTTTATTAAAATTAGCCTACTGATGTTGCTTGTGCCCTTGCAGGGCGTCACATGTATCCCTTGACTTATTTATAAATCCACCTATATCTGTAATGTGATATGCAATAAATGTTCTATTCTATTCTATTCTAATCAATTAATCAATTATCTAAATTGGTGTCATAAGATTTTTTAGTTCATGGTCATATTTAAAAATAAACATAAAATATCAAATAATTACAACATAGGAGGAGAAATGATCCAAAGGGTTTCGCATGTGAAGGATCTTGGGGTGACACTCGACGAGAAGTTAACTCTTGATCAACATATTAATAATATCACTGCTAAAGCCTATCAGATGCTTGGGTTTGTTCTTAGAGCTGCTAAACCTTTAAAAAAATACACGTCATACCTACTCTTGTATAAGTCTCTTGTCCGGCCCTACCTGGAATATGCATCAGAAGTTTGGAACCCTCTCTATATGACATATACACACCAGGTGGAGGCAGTTCAGAAACGATTCCTGAGAGCACTTAACTACAGACTTGCTCATACACCCTTGTCATATGAAAAGCTTCTCGAGCGGTACAAGCTTAACACACTGGAAAGTAGGCGTAAAATGCAGGATGCAATGGTACTATTTAATATATGTACGGGCCACTATGACTGTCCGAAATTATTGGAAAGTATAAGTTTCAGAGCCCCTCCACATAGAACGCGAACCAAGTCCCTATTCGCGGTCCCGATGGCTGCGACCAACGCAGGCGTTCGAGCTCCTCTGCGCAGAATGTGTCAGCAATATAATAGGAGCCTGGTCTCGGTTGATATATTTAGTAACACACGTGTTAATTTCAAGAATAAAGTTACCCAACTCTTGTAATCCAACAATGGTCCAAGTTGCTTTTCTAAACTACGAGTCATTCACTCACTCAGGAATTGTATGTGTATGTAGGTACTCTCGTGCGCATTGTTTAACCTAGAATTTGTCTGGTTCTTCTTTTACGGTACCTTAAGTTAGTAATAGTATAATACGTTTTCATCTCAGTTTTAGTATAAGTAGTGTTAATCAAGTGTTCTTTTAATGGCAATGCCACCTTATTTACTTACATAAAATCTTAGTGGGAATTGTGTTAGGATGTAGGCTATACCTAACGTAAGATTTCTTTTCTTATTATGTAACTGTTTTTGTCTATGTCTGTTTTTTTCCCCAATAAAGAAAATAAAATAAAATAAAATTTCTGTACAGTCAACGAAAACACAAGACACTGTTATTTAATTCCGATCAATTAATTAGCATTAAAATACAATCTAGGCTGAAATAAATGAATATGTTGGTATCTATAACTTAGACCACTGACTTTGTATTGTTCTAAAAAAAACGAAATTACTTATCATATTACTGACTTAATAAAACAACCTAGTTAATTCAGTGAATAAAGGATTTTGACCTTACAAACGGTCCGGTAGTTTTGAATTTTTGATATGTTGTCTAGGATGGTTAGTCAGTGTTTAAAATGCAAAATGCACAATTCCCCCCCCTCCGCGCCCGCCGCCATATTGAAAAAACCGGCACTCTCTTCATATTTTTGCTCATATCTTCCTTTAGGAGCATTTTAGCTAGAAGAAAGCTTCGACAATGTTATAGAGAGTTAAATTTACTACATTTTCTATTTTATATTTTGTTTCTAGGACAGATAGTTACGGAAACATGCACATTTAAAAAAACTTAAGAAATTGCAATTTCCAACTCAAAAACAAACTTCTGGATTATATCTTCGTTTAGGAGCATTTTAGCTAGAACAGTGCTTGGGCAATTTTGTAGAGAATTAAATTTACTATAATTTACATTTCAAATTTTGTTTCTAGGACAGATAATTACGGAGATATGTAAAAAATAAAGTTACATTTTCCGAAAATGTATGTAAAAATGGACATGAGTTTTATAAGCAATTATATTTCCTACATGTTTTAATTTGTCCTAGACTAGTCCGTAACTGAATGACAGCGTTCTAAACCAAGAATTTTGAGAAATTTTCGGAAAAATCGACTTTTCCTGTTTTTTAAACGTGCATATCTCCGTAACTAACCGTCCTTGAAACAAAATTTGAAGTGTAAATTATAGTAAATTTAATTCTCTACAACATTGCCCAAGCTTTGTTGTAGCTAAAATGCTCCTAAACGAAGATATAATCCAGAAGTTTGTTTTTCAGTAGGAAATTGCGTTTTTTTACGTTTTTTTAAATGTGGATATCTCCGTAACTATCTGTCCTAGAAAAATAATATAAAATGGAAAATGTAGTAAATTTAACTCTCTATAACATTGTTGAAGCTTTCTTCTAGCTGAAATGCTCCTAAAGGAAGATATGAGCAAAAATATGAAGAAAGTGCCGGTTTTTTCAATATGGCGGCGGGCGCTGAGGGGGGGAATTGTGCATTTTGCATTTTAAGCACTGACTAACCATCCTAGACAACATATCAAAAATTCAAAACTACCGGACCGTTTGTAAGGTCACACATAGTACTTTAGTCTCTATTCACCGTATTAAGTATCCAAGCTAGTAATATAAAAATGCAAATAGAATCATTTTTATTAACAACTACCAATGTAGTTTTTGCATGAGATACATTATTTCTATAAGTATCAGTTCAATATACCTACATAGTTTAATTGAAGGTTTTGTGCATGATCATCAAAATTATTAAAACTTAGTGTTTGAATACTAAGTGTCATTACTGTATGACTTGTTGTTTCACCTTGAGAATACAGTAGGTATTAGGTATGTCATACAAGTATGCTTGCAATTATTATTTGTATTAGTGATACCTACTAAGTAAATATAGGAATTTCCTCATTATAGTTAACAATAGGTGATCTGCTGATCATCTAGACTTAATACATATCAATTTGGTTTCTAATATTTGGTCTTGGAGTTTTGAGCTAATTTTGAATTTGAAGCATTCCTGAAAATAATTCAATGAACCTATCTAAATATTTTTTATTTTTATTAGCCTTATACATTCAGATCTTATTTTCATTTAGTTTGCTTGTAGTATTTGAGTTTTACTCTTTCGCTGCAAATCTAGTTGCCCCTTCGCTTCGGCAACCTCCTCGAGCCTCTTCCATTCATGTCTGTTGCATGCGACTCTGTGCCATGTTTTTTCTGCCTCCTGGAATACCTATATCATCCTCCCATCTGTTTTGTGACCTCCCTCTCTTTCTCTGTCCTTCCCATGGGTACCACTCTGTATAGTAACTACATTCTTTGCACCCTAGTGTAGCTTGCAACATTTTTTCTTTCATCTCATGACATGACCTGCCTGGCGCCACTTTGATCTTACTTTGTGTTTACGTACCTATCTAAATTATTTCTGATGAATTATAACCTAGTTTTTCATGGCTTAGGCTCAAAAAAACCACTTTCCCGAAATGTGCACTTTCTCTAAAAGTGCACTTTCCGCAAAATGTACACTCCCTAAATGTACACTTGTCCATTAAGAGCACTTTCCCCCTAAGTGCATGTTCCCATAAAGTACATTTTCCAAAAAGCACACTTTCCCAAAATGTACATTTTCTCAAAATGCTCACTTTCCCAAAACGGTTTTCTCAAACCGCACACTTTCCTGAAATTAACAGTTTCTCAAAACGCACACTTTCCCAAAATGTTAGTAATTTTCTCAAAATGCACACTTTCCCAAAATATTCACTAGCCAAAAATGTCATCTTCACCACAAAGTTTTCCTCTAAGCCATGATGGCGATTTGTTGTCACATGCATGGAGTGCAAACATCCTGATACCCATCGTTTTCAAATTTAACCTTTTGAGCGCCACAGTCGGCTGTGGCCGTCAACAAAAAATCGTGCCCATGACGCCACGTCGGCCACAGCCGTCCAAATTTCAATGATCAAAAACTTTGTAATTGTAACCGCTACAAGTATTTTTCAATCCCTGTTGATTTTGGGGCACATCTTTTTTTTTTTACTCTGGCGTCAGTGGCACGGTAAATTGCTAGACCGCTTGGCGGTCAATAGGTTAAATACCGGATTTGAAACGGCTCATTTGGAAAAGTGGACCATCTAAGAAAGTGCTCTATTTGAGAAAGTGCTCCATTAAAGAAAGTACACTTTTTGGGAAAGTGCGCTTTTTGGGGAAGTGCACCGTCTGACAAAGTGCACTTTATGGGAAAGTGCGCCTTCTGAGAATGTGCTTTATCTGAGAAAGTGTACCAATAGGGAAATGCACTTTTTAGGACAGTGCGCCTTCCGAGAAAGTGATCCTCCTAAACGAGTGTTCCTTTAGAAAAAGTGCACATTTTGGGAAAGTGAGTTTTATGAGCCTAAGCCTTTTTCATATATAGGGTGCATAGGCTTCTCTATGTTATTGCTGAACAATCATCGTAGCAGGCATGATTGCAGTCAAGAACGATCCAATTTACAAAACAACACACAATAAATAAAAAAACAGGTATCACACAACCTCACACAAATCGATCTAGTTCCATAGTAAGCTCTAGCAGGGGTATGTTATGGGCACTAGATAACAATATATATATATTCACATCCATAAATATATACTTAAATTAAATACGTAGAACCATGCTTTCTTCTTCGAAAATTCATTAAAAGTTAAGAGTGAACTAACAACATGATTATTACAGGTTTTGGGCTTCGAAGTTGATGCTATCAACACAGTCCAATTCTCAACGCACACTGCTTACAAGCACATAAAAGGCAATGTATTGAAAAATGACGAAATGGAAGAACTCATAGAAGGGCTTACATTAAATCAGGTTGATTACTACACACACCTGATCACGGGCTACTCGCGGTCACCCGACTCTTTGAAACAGATTGCTGGAATTATCAAGAAACTGAAACAGAAGAATCCGAATTTAATTTATGGTGAGTTGAAGAATCATCGTCTTTAAATGCAAAGATAATAGTCATAATCATAAGCATTTGGGTGACAACTATATTTTCGTGCCGTTTGCGGTAGAGACTCTAGGCCCATGGGGCCCAGCCGCTCATAATTTGTTTGATTCCCTTAAAAAAAAGCTAATACGAACTACCTGTGATCCCAGAGCTGGCGCGTTTCTTGGGCAAAGGCTCAGTATTGCTGTGCAGCGGGGAAACGCCGCCAGCATCTTGGGATCATTTCCGCCAATGAGCGACCTTGGCTAGTTAGGTTAGTGTAGGTTTTAGGTTTTTAAATTGTTTTACCACTTAAAAAAAAAAAAAATATATTATATTATCACTAAACCTGTCACTAGCAAGTTGGTAATAATTGATTCAGTAAGTATCATAAGCACAGAATAAAGTTCATTCTTATTTCATCATATCTTAGATGACCAGGCGCTTGACATTCATCTTTATTACAAACATATTCTTAACACAGCTATATATACATATTAAGAAAAAGCTTTTTCCTCTAGCGAAGTGTAGTGAGATAAATTAAATACTATCAACATGGTTAAGTAAAGAAGAACAACAATAAAACGTATATCTCGTTTGATCTATGCCTCTAGTATTCTACATATCTTATCTGCTAAGCCTAAAGACAATATAATTACTAAGTCATTACCATTATCATTCTAGTCTAGACATGTACTTGGTAAATAATGTTTTGGATCTATTATGGGTGATCCTATCATAATCCATTAAACAATATTTAATGACTTCTACTGTCGGAGAGGTGTTAAATCATTTGTGCACCGAAAACCCTGGCGTATACTTATTACTCTTATTAGTATAACATTTCCTTTTCAAGTAACATTTAACATTACCTACATATAAAAAGAAACTTATGCCGTTCTATCTGCCGCAGCGCCCCCCTGGTGTTTTCATCATCATCATCACCATATCAGCCGATAGACGTTCACTGCTGGACAAAGGCTGCCCCCAAAGTTTTCCACAACGATCGGTCTTCCCGCCCTCATCCAATTTCTGCCTGCGATCCTAACCAGGTCGTCGGTCCACCTTGTTGGGGGCCTTCTCACGCTGGTCTTCCGGTCCGCGGCTATGCTCGGAGTTTTCTTGCCCGTTGCGGGATCGAATCCGAAATAAGATGCTATAGCTCAGACAGTCGCCAAACATAAGTGGCAGTGGGCGGGGCACATTGCACGTAGAACCAATGGCCGTTGGGGTAGAAAGGTTCTTGAGTGGTGTTTTACAATCAATACGATTAGCACCTGGTCTGGAATTGTTGTTTAATTAATAAACCTGCATCGAAATAGGTTCACTAGTTTTCCAGTATGATGGTAACAGACAAACACAAACAACTTCTAACCGCAACCAAAGGCATGTACCGTCTCCGTCTTCCATGCATAGGGATATTATGATATTAGGTGATATAGTTTCATAATATTTTTAAATTGCAGTATGCGATCCAGTAATGGGCGACAACGGCAAAATGTACGTCCCTGAAGACATCCTACCCGTGTACCGGGACATAGTGGTGCCGCAGGCAGACATCATCACGCCCAACCAGTTCGAGGCAGAACTGATGACTGGCCTGAAGGTAGAGGACATGAAAGGAGCCTGCAAAGTCATAGACGCGTTGCATAATAAAGGTGTGAAGACTGTCGTGCTGTCGAGCACGGATTTGGGCGATGATGGGAATATGATTGCAATCGCCAGCTCGAAAGGTAATATTTGAATTTGTAGTTGATAGTCCTTGTAACTCCCAACATAGAAAGGTAGAGAGATGTGTTGTCCTTATGCTATTTATCGCACTAATATTATAAAGGCGAAAGTTCGTGTTTATGTGTATGTTTGTTACTTATTCACGCTCAAACGTCTGGATCAATTTTGATGATTGCGCGGCGCAGATATTGTAATTAAAATTCAGTGGATTACTTACTACACCCACAATGTTAAGGTGTCTGTTAAGGCTATTATGTTACGCCTGTTAATAATCTGAGATTCTTCTTACCTAGTTCCAGGAGATACCTGGTTCTATTTCTGTTTATACCTTCTAGGGGGTGTGTAATAATTCATAGAAAAACAAATGGTATAACGTTCATCACATCGAATAACATATAATATAATTTCAACACATAGAATCGATCAATTGATAGAATTATCATTTCGTAGAAAATCAGTTCATATATTTTCATTTCTTATAACAACACTTGATATATTTTTTGTTTCGTATATAAACACTAAAAATAATGAACACTTAATATAATGAACATTTAATAGAATAAACAAATAACATAATACATACTTAATATAATGAACATTTCATACAATAAACATTTAATAGAATAAACAAATAACATAATACAGTTAATAGATTTTTTGTCAAGAGAGAGTGACTATTTTGTATCATTTACGCGCTCATGAATTAAAATGCATAAAATTCAAGTACTTACTTGTTTTTTTTTGCCAGTATTCCGCCTTAGCTCCAAACTTAATACTTTCCTGGAAGTGGTTGGGTGGATTGTTCTGTATGTAAACAGTATGAATACAAGCAAATCGCTCCCGCCTGACCTTCTAACCTAACCCGGCCACGTCAGATCTGCTCTGAAAGGTTTTGCTCGCTCGCTTCGCTCGCTCGCTCGTATGTTTTTTTTTGCCAGCAGTCCGCCTTAGCTCCAAACTTAATACTTTCCTGAAAGTGGTTGGGTGGATTGTTCTTGTATGACATACTTAATATAATGAACATTTCATACAATAAACATTTAATAGAATAAACAAATAACATAATACAGTTAATAGATTTTTTGTCAAGAGAGAGTGACTATTTTGTATCATTTACGCGCTCATGAATTAAAATGCATAAAATTCAAGTACTTACTTGTTTTTTTTTGCCAGTATTCCGCCTTAGCTCCAAACTTAATACTTTCCTGGAAGTGGTTGGGTGGATTGTTCTGTATGTAAACAGTATGAATACAAGCAAATCGCTCCCGCCTGACCTTCTAACCTAACCCGGCCACGTCAGATCTGCTCTGAAAGGTTTTGCTCGCTCGCTTCGCTCGCTCGCTCGTATGTTTTTTTTTGCCAGCAGTCCGCCTTAGCTCCAAACTTAATACTTTCCTGAAAGTGGTTGGGTGGATTGTTCTTGTATGTAAACAGTATGAATACAAGCAAAACTTTTTTCGGTACGGAAAAAAATAATAACCTCGAAGGCCAGGCGGGAGCTCGCTACGCTTCGCTCCCGCCTGACCTTCTAACCTAACCCGGCCACGTCGGATCTGCTCTGAAAGGTTTTGCTCGCTCGCTTCGCTCGCTCGCTTGTTCAAATTTTGTAATTTATGAATTCGAAAGTATATTATACGAAAAACACATTCTATGAAGAGTACATTCTATTAAACGTACATTCTATGAAAAGTACATTCTATTAAACGTACATTCTATGAAATTATTGTTATAAGAAAAGTGCATTATATTAAACGTGCATTCTATCAAATGATTGTTATAAGAAATGACTTTCTATCAATTGTGCTTCTACGAAATAACGATATATGAAATAAACATTCTATGAAACGTTGTTATACAATCTGAAAATTCTACCAAACGTATGTTCGGTCATATGAAAATATGTTAATTGTTTTTCTATGAAATGAGACGCACCCCCTTCTAGGATCATCTTCGATTGTCGACAGTTCGTTGTCTCCCGCCATTGTCTATTGGCGTCTTCTCTATTCTATAATATGTTAAAAACATGTTTGATCATAGAGCAAATGTCCAAAACTATCAGCATTTTTAACGGATAAGAAGCGTTAAGGTTTTTCACTCATGAGCAATTTACCTTACTTAATATGTTACGTATGTTGTTCGCAGCCCGTAAGCCAATTATGAGAAACTAGCTGTGCCCCGCGGTGTTACCCGCTCATCCCACGGGAACACTAAATTTATTCGGGATGAAAAGTATCCTATGTCCTTTCCCGGCTCTCAAACTATCTCCATACCAAATTTCATCTAAGTCGGTTCAGCGGTTTAAGCGTGAAGACAGACAGACACACTTTCGCATTTATAATATTAGTATGGATTTCACGCAAGCTCCGCTAGTTACAATGGCCATGACAAATTAGGTACTTTGTACTCTAACCTTGACGTATATTTTCGCATTTTCCAGGTGAATGTTACACAATACAGATACCAAAAATGGACGCAACTTACACGGGCACCGGAGATCTGTTTGCGGCCCTGTACCTAGCGTGGTCGTACAAAACCAATGGCAATTTGAAACTCACTTTGGAGAAGACGATTGCGACTTTGCAGAGCATTGTCAAAGACACTTATCAAACGGCTAGAGGTATGTTCAAAAGCACTATCTAATGTCTATATAATAATATTATTATTAAATTGTATTGAAAATCAGCTTTATATGGAGGTAATTATTTTGGGAAAAATCTTAACAGCCCGCCATCTGGTACCATATTTTTCTTTCACGCCGAAACGGATGGCAGGACAGATTTTAACCAAATGTGGTATAGGGACGTCCAAAGATGGTTATATGATAGGTACCTTTTACCCGTCTACGGGAAAGAAAAAAAAATTACACGGAAGACATTGCACCTTCTAGTTATCTAAGTACTGGAAAAACTTCACCTGAATTATATACAGATCATGTAAGTGAATGAAACACCTCGCTCTTCATAATTAAATTAAATATACCTACCTACCATTGTTCTCGTAATAGCTGGAGAGTGAAAAAACAGGATAAAAAGTGTTGTAATGTAAATTATAATAGAGATCTACAATAACCGTGACAAATGGATCCAAACTGATAGGTACAGTTTGCTTTACTGTTTGCAGATCAAGTCTTACTGTTTTAACCAATAAAATCTATACTTACTATTAGACAATTCTAGATTTGTATTGAGAATTAGTTTTCTATGGAAAAGGGTCATAATTTCAGGAAAAGTCTGAATCGCGCGATTCAGGATTACCTTTTGTTTTGTATTGGCGCGCGGCGCCATGCCAGTCTATGGCCATCAGAATTACTTTGTCTTCTCATGTCGCCAAAACGGCTGAACGGATTTGAATCAATTTTGATACGGATATAGCCGGACATCCATGTTTTACGCGGACACTTCTAATATCATAATAATATCTAGGTATATTATAGAACAAATTTCCTCAGATCACATTTCATTTATTTTTTTACAGCTAAACACCCAACTGGTAAAGTGCCTCCAGCACTGATAGAACTCAGACTGATTCAGAACAAGGCCGTCATCGAAGATCCAACTATAGAAATAACTGCTGCTAAATTAGATTGCAAGTGCTAGTAATAAATAGCTTTAACATTACTCAGACAATAAATAAAAAACTGCGATTCCTAGCGCCGCATCAATATATGCTAATTGAGTTTCTCAACGTTGTGATTTAGTACCTAAAAAATAACTAAAGGCGAACGCGCACTACCCACTCACTTGCTTTTGGATACTACTTTACTACGAAACTACGGAACTACATGTCATACTTACGCTCTTATTTTATAAATAGAGTTCAACTCAAAATTTGAAGCAATTTTGTGACTATGCGACGCGGTGTGGCCAAGTATTTTTATATGTATGCTTCGTCACGAATTCCCCTGTAGCATGGTGCGTCATATCTCATACAATTTCATGCAAAGAATATTTGGCCGCGCCGCAACGCGCAGCAGCGTAGGGTGCGCTTAATTTAAGGAAATATTACTCAGAAGTTAAAATTTGGATATACGCGTCGCCACCATTAAAGCAGCTGTTGGTTCTAAAATGTGCATTTACTGGTCATGTTCTAAATTAAGCGTGCGTCTCGCACGAAGTTCCGCACCAGGCCCACGTCAATGGTTCGGTTCTTTTTATTAGGAAAGGATTCCGAATTCGCTTTGCACAATGCCCATTGGGTCCCATTGATTACTAGGACAAAGCAAAGTAAATTCGGTCTCAAAAAGGATTATTACTATACAAGTCAGTAGAAACACGTCCTAAAGGACCCATTATTTGTGTCGCAGCATTACGAAATTTCTAACATCCATTCCATAAGAGCAAATTTTGTGGTATAGAGAGTATATGCGACACGCAGATGTAATTTACGCGCTTTAATCTGATGCTTTTAACTATGAGGAGTTTAAAGTAGTTTAAAATTGTATTTGTTGGATTATGTAGGAATCGTACTATAAGTAATATATCTAGTGAAATTTAAATATACAAATATTAGACAAAACTATAATATATTTACTATTGAACAGTGTCAGTCGGGCCAAGCGCGCCGACGGGATAAATACGCCTGCAGATGTAGTGAATGATAGTGTTCCATCGTATCTCGTATTAACCTTTTGAACGCCAAGCGGCAAAGCAATTCACCGTGCCACTGACGCCAAATCAAAAAAAAAGTGCTCCAAAATCAATAGAGATTGAAAATCACAGATAGTGGTTTGAATTAGCATGTTTTTGACCATTAACATTTTTGACGTCAATAGGCGTCGTTGGTGTCTGTAGCACGAATTTCCGATGACGTGATTTGCCGTCTTTGGCGCTGAATAGGTTGAGATTTCCATCGCAACTTTTTCACCGAGGTTGATAGAGAAAACATGCTAAAAATAACTTTCCCAACAAAATACGATGGAAAACTATTATTCACTACATCTGTACTTCTACTATATATCGAAAAGTTCAAATGTTGGACTACTAACGCCATCGTACGATCAAACAACGAAATTAGTTTTAGTTAGCTTGCATCGACTGACCTTATTTTAGTTTCAATAAGTACCTACATATTTTACAACGGCCTGTATATCGTCCAGAAATTATAATTGATATGTGAACTCTTATATCAGTAATTTTCAACACTATAAGTATGTCAATAATGTTTGTATAAACGTCAATACACGCCAATGTGTATATTTTAATTAATTTTCAAAAAAATTGTTACATATTTTTTGCATAATATTATAATATAATGTGATGTAATGTAGCATAATACCTTATGAATATAAGGGAAACTCATTCCCGGTACAAAGTAATATATGTATTGTTGTTGTGTTGTGTCAATGTTGACGAATTGACATGTAAAGGACCAACCACACCGGACCTTGACTTATATGTACTGAGTTTTTCATACATTTGACTGCGTTTACAGTGATCAACGTCTTTTGAGCGACGGTGTGGTCGCGCCTTTGCATAAAGTATGAAAAAAATAAAAATGTGGTATTACCATATAAAAAAATATGAATCGATAAAAAGATTCTATACAAATATAAAGTATGATGTTAATAAAAATCTCAAGGAATGCGAGAGGGGTATTTGTGAGCATTACGAAAAAATCTGCATTTCAAATGCCGTAGGGTGAAGCTATTTGGGCCCCAAGGGAAACCCATTTGTTCCAACTGTTGCGATGATAAAATTGATAGCCCTACCTTACGGTATCTAACGTCTATGATTCTCACACATTACCCACATTAAGGCACTGGTCCCACCGCCGATGATGAGCGACAAGTGATTAGAACTGTAAACTAGTAACGAGTTGGCGAGCAGTGAAAAGCGAGTGTGTAGTTCTGATAGTTTTGTCGCTCGGCTATTTAAGCCAGGGTTCGAGTACCACGGGTGATTACTCGCCCTACTCGCTCGGGGCGGGGCACCCGAGCACGCAGTCCTGTACGCGAGATGCACGTATTCAACAGTTTTAGAAGTCTGTTCCAAGTAACTATGGATGACAACTACAGTAAAATTACCGCTGGTTGGTCTCTCAGCGCGAGCTATTACCGCCAAGCGAGTACCAATGAGCGCGTTCTATCTTTTATCGCTGGCATCAAACTAGGTAAGAGATAGTAGTCACTGTGAACAGCCAGCGACGAAATCAACTATTTATATATCTGTCTCTTTTACCGACACGGGCGTTATAACTTTTGTTCGTTTCTTGAGCGAGAAAATGGTCGACAGTTAATCGCTTCCTTGCCCTTGGTGGGACTAGTGCCATAAACGAGGGCCATTCTTTAAGTTTTATCTCAATGTGCGATGCAATGTTATTAACATTCATAATATAGGTATAGTTCTAGTAAATACTAGTTGGACCAAGCAGTCTTCCGTAATTTAATACCTGTACCTAAGTAAGTCATAAATGATGAATCAATGTTACCTATTTCGTTATATTTTACGAATGTTACCAGATATTTTTTCGTTATTTAAAATTTGTAGAATTGACTTAATGTGCGCTCGTCGCGATTATGAATTTGTTATAAATAACTATAATTAAATAAAATTTTGTTTTTACCTTAGGTACAAAATATTTTCTTTTACCTGATTCCTGAAAAATATCGGCCAAGTGCGAGTGAGACTCGCGCACGAAGGGTTCCGTACCATTATCTCTGTAAGTTTGTTGTATGGGAGCCCCCCTTAAATTTTTATTTTATTTTATTTTTAGTATTTGTTGTTATAGCGGCAATAGAAATACATCATCTGTGAAAATTTCAACTGACAGACGGACGGACGGACAGCGAAGTCTCAGTAATAGGGTCCCGTTTGGGTACGGAACCCTAAAAACCCTGTCGGCGATTAGTTCCTAATTCTTAATTTTACACGTGTGAAATTTTGCAAATTATATTCGGGACGAATTCTTCTTAATGAAAACTCTTAATTTTACAATTCTTAATTTTCCGAATGCCTCATTTTCCTAATTATAGTTAGTACCAATTCGGATTTTTTACAGACGAAAGTACAGTTAGACATATTACTTTTATTTGAGAAATTCATAATACTTATAACCAGCGGCAAATTCATTTTCATTGATATATCGCAATTTTTCTATTTGTTATGTTGCATTATTCTTTTTTATAAGTACGTATTATTACAGTGTTTAAAAATAAAACAATAAAATTTTGTGTTGCAGTGGTTTGCAGCAATAAAATGTGGCCTGGTGGTGGATTCAATAGGGGATGCGACTGATGTTGAACTCTATAACATGGTGTAGTTATATGAATAAAATTAGCTCAATATGTCATGATACAAAGAAAAAAAATAACAACAAAAAACAAGAAGTCACATATTTAAAAAAATATGAAATATGTGACTTCAAAGGTATGAAAATTTTGTAATTTTTTTTTTAAGACAAAAGAAATTTCTAATTTTCTCCATACAAATGCTTATAATTCGGTCGAAATTTATAATCAAAGACACTAAAATTATCGGAAATATAAATAATTAATATCAGACAACCTCACACAAATCGATCTAGTCCCAAATTAAGCTCAAGAAGGGCTGTGTTATGGGTACTAGACGACGATATATATACTTATATAGATAAATATATACTTAAATACATAGGAACAACCATGACCCAAGCACAAATATTCGAGTTCATCACACAAATATTTGCCCTGGCCGGGATTCGTACCCGGGACCGCTGCTCAGTAGGCAGGTGCTTGCAAACTGAGCCAACCGCGTCGTCAATCATCGTCAAATATAGAAGGACTGATTCAAGGAAAACTCACACCCGAGTGTCTACAAAATTCGTGTCGGTTTAGGTAAGCAGGTAATAAAGTTCCCACTTTCCATCAGGTGGGCTGAGAGCTCGTCTGCCTACTCGTGCGTTTGGTTGTGTTGTGGCTACTGATTGGTCTAGTAATTTTCAGTTGTGTTGGTCTGTTTCGTTTAAACATAATTTTAAGCAATGTATAGTAATGGTTTTATTAGTTTAAAATAAAACTTATGTTTGTAGTCAATATACATATTTGTTCTCTTTGCTGATCTAAAAGTATATGACTGTACTGACGTTAAAAAATCCGAATTGGTACTAACTATAATTAGGAAAATAAGGCATTCGGAAAATTAAGAATTGGTAAAATTAAGAGTTTTCATAAAGAAGAATTCGTCCCGATAATAATTTGCAAAATTTCACACGTGAAAAATTAAGAATTAGGAACTAATCGCCGACATCCTAAAAACACAGTAGGTACATACTTCATTATAGTTATAGGAATGAATTGTAGAAAATACCCAAAATATCGAAAATAAAAAAGGGGGGTGTACCTACAACTTTAGAAAAAATGGCCCGAATATTTCACCCAAGTGAACCATTTGTAAAAATCAACACAAAGTATAAGGAAATATTCGAGGGGTTAGATAAAAATGGCGTTGGGGTGGCGCAGTGCTTGTCACCTTAGACCGGTATTCCAGAGGTTACCGGGTTTGATTCTTCCGCTAAGTTACGCCATGAAAAAAATCTGAGCTTTGATTTATATGTATCCATAGTTCAATAAAAAAATGTGGTTTCCACATTAAAAAAATAATGAAACATTACATGTTTCACAAATTAATCTTTATGGGCCGAAATGAAATTATTGAATTTACTATGAGAGTTTATGTACTTAGTATAAGAGGAAGTGGTTGATTATTTGTGATGATTTATGTAGTTCTTTCTTTCTCTGAGCTGAACATGAATTAAACTCGTATTTTAATTTAGTTAGTTTTACATTTTGAAATATGCACACAAGAAAAAAAACAAGCAGACTAAACTTAGCTTTATTTATGTAATAAGTACAAGGCTTCTTATGAAATAAGTAGGTATTACACATGTTACCAAAATCGCATGTTTTATTTATTGTTATAGTACAGAATCACTTTTAGGATTATGAAACACAAAAAATATTTACACAGAAATACGTGATAAGTAGGTACCTATTGAAAACCGTATTATTTTCGATTAACGTTGGCGGTGGAATAATACGAACATTGCTATTTTCTTTATGAAAGGTTTTCTCATAGCTTTTATGTCCTCTAATGATCCATTAATTCTTTAATTCGCTTCATCCCAAATGCACCACATTCTTGACCAACCACTTTCCCAAATAATTGGAATGATTAGGTAACTCTTATACAATTACCAAATTACCGCATGGTCGATTGTCCGCTCATTCAAACCAATTTTAGTCGATTAGTAAATTCTAAAAAACCACATCTGTCGATTGAATCGCTGGTGCTGTTTTTAAGAGTTTTCCAATTAGGGTAAATTGCCAATTACTGGCCACCTCATACAAAAAATTAACTATATTCACCTACAAGCAGATTTCAGTTTAGTATAAGGTGCTAATTACTGGCCACCCTTCAATAACTGGCCACGTTATACTAAAATGTATTCTGTTTGTAAGTGGACAGAGTTAATTTTTAGAATGAGGTCAGTAGGTAATTGGCGATTTACCCTAAACTGAAATTGATTTAAATACGTGGACAATACTGCCCCCTAAGTCTAAAGTAAGCCTACTTTACGTTTACAAATAGGCAACCGATATTTTCCTCAAAACTATTTATTTTTATCGTACTTGATACCTTGGATATTAATTGTATGAACTGAGCTGGTATTATTTCAAAATTTGATGCATGTTTTAGGGATGAGCCAACCAAGTAGGATATTATCCGACATAATATAGACTATTTTAGAGTGGCAGTTAGTAATTAATTACGTAGAACTGAAGCTACATTGTATTGTAACATGGATAGTGGTAATGTGTGACCCGAAAATGAGTTGCTTTTTTGTTTTCTAGATAAGGTTAGATACAATTTTTGCTATTTTTTCGCATTACTTGCGTCCTGCCGAATAGAGATGTGCGGATGGCGAGAATTTTCGGAAACTTTCCTCATTTTATATGGCAAAATCTCTGGAAATTCTCGGAAACGGCACATCACTATCCCTACCATTCCTAGTATACCGCTCCCGTTACACACTAGTTGATGGTCCGGTCTTAGATTTGGCGGATCCCGTATCGGACTCTGTATATCTCAGTATAAAACCGAGTTTAGAAGCCAAGTTTAGATTCTCGAATGCCAAACCATCACACTTCTGCAAACTGATGGATACCACAGTGAGCACTCCAAGAACTATGTGGAACATCCAGTAGATTGAATTGAAGTATCGAAGGACTGTGACCGGGTCGTCGACGATGAAACACGGAGTGAGGTAGAATAGGCAGAGCAGCCGCATTATAGTGAAGCCGACGTCCCAGGGAGCTCGCAGCTGAAACGGAAATACTTTTTATAAAATTTCAAATTTCAGCGTTAAATGCATATGGTATCAAAAATGATACTACATTTTATTTCAGAAATGTCCGAAATAAAAATCAATGTCAATTAGGACTTTGTGACTCGGTTTGACAAAGTATCAATTGACGTGCAGTTGTTCAGTTCCCTACAATGTGTTATAATTCAGTGAATAAAGGATTTTGACCTTACAAACGGTCCGGTAGTTTTGAATTTTTGATATGTTGTCTAGGATGGTTAGGCAGTGTTTAAAATGCAAAATGCACAATTCCCCCCCCTCCGCGCCCGCCACCATATTGAAAAAACCGGCACTCTCTTCATATTTTTGCTCATATCTTCCTTTAGAAGCATTTTAGCTAGAAGAAAGCTTCGACAATGTTATAGAGAGTTAAATTTACTACATTTTCCATTTTATATTTTGTTTCTAGGACAGATAGTTACGGAGATATGCACATTTAAAAAAACTTAAGAAATTGCAATTTCCAACTCAAAAACAAACTTCTGGATTATATCTTCGTTTAGGAGCATTTTAGCTAGAACAGTGCTTCGGCAATTTTGTAGAGAATTAAATTTACTATAATAAACATTTCAAATTTTGTTTCTAGGACAGATAATTACGGAGATATGTAAAAAATAAAGTCACATTTTCCGAAAATGTATGTAAAAATGGACATGAGTTTTATAAGCAATTTTATTTCCTACATGTTTTAATTTGTCCTAGACTAGTCCGTAACTGAATGACAGCGTTCTAAACCAAGAATTTTGAGAAATTTTCGGAAAATTCGACTTTTCCTGTTTTTTAAATGTGCATATCTCCGTAACTAACCGTCCTTGAAACAAAGTTTGAAGTGTAAATTATAGTAAATTTAATTTTCTACAACATTGCCCAAGCTTTGTTGTAGCTAAAATGCTCCTAAACGAAGATATAATCCAGAAGTTTGTTTTTCAGTAGGAAATTGCGATTTTTAACGTTTTTTTAAATGTGGATATCTCCGTAACTATCTGTCCTAGAAAAAAAATATAAAATGGGGAATGTAGTAAATTTAACTCTTTATAACATTGTGAAAGCTTTCTTCTAGCTAAAATGCTCCTAAAGGAAGATATGAGCAAAAATATGGAGAAAGTTCCGGTTTTTTCAATATGGCGGCGGGCGCTAAGGGGGGGGGAATTGTGCATTTTGCAGTTTAAACACTGCCTAACCATCGTAGACAACATATCAAAAATTCAAAACTACCGGACCGTTTGTAAGGTCACACATAGTACTTTAGTCTCTATTCACCGTATTATTATTTCAGTCGTACTTATCGTTTTTGATACATCATGCACCTAAGGGTTAACAAGCATGGTCAAGAGAGGCTCGGAGAGCGGAGCGGAGATGGTATAAAACGAACTAATCGCATCTCTCAGATTTAAATGCTCTTTTTTCGAGCTTCACAAAGACGCAGCCTGATTGGATAATATTCTGTGCTTCGCTTCAGTGGACAGGCTACCTAATAGCTGGCGTTAATACTGCGCACCCTGATGCACGGCCCCGTCTCACGAAATCTGCTTAATATATTCGGGTAATAGCGTTCGTAGCCTGTAGGATGTTTAAAAAATTAAGCAGGAAACATAATGAGCCCATTCATCATTTAACCAAGACAGGAGAAGCATGAAATTAAGAATAATTACCGATTTCGCATACAACTCGCCATACTCAGCCTCTATGTGTATATACATCCAAAGCGTCATTGCTACTATTAAGTTTTGTGTAGTGGGGCCAGCCCATATCATCCAAAGCAGAAACGCACAGGCGCTTCTGAAACGTAGAAAATATAGACATATAAATGTAACATGAAAATCTGTATACTGAAAATATTTTACAAAAAATAAGTGAAATAGGCTGTTATATACCTATTTTTGATCGCGGTCTGTGGCGTTAGACATATAAACATAATATGAAACTCTGTACACTAATAATATTTTACAGAAAATAAGTGAAATAGGCCGTTAGACTTGATCGCAGCAGGTATGGCTTTGGCTAATGGAACCTATGCCTATCCTATGGACTCCCAGACCCCATGAATCCTATGGCATTATCGGATGCTAGGCACTCCATGGACTCCATGACAATCGAGCAGCCCGTAAACTCTATGGATCTCGGCGGAACTGCTATGCAAAAATAATTAATAAGTCAATCCCGCAATGATACATTCAGGAAAGTAGACGTTAATATCCAAACCCGTTAAGAAAACTTCCTGTCACTAAGTCAATGTTTAAATTGAATTTTGTTAAGTGATACCTAGAACACTGTAATTTGTGTCAGCGATATGTCGAATCAGATCGGTGTTCGCTGAAAATATGAATTAAAATAAACGTATAAGTATCGTACCTCACTTCGGTATTCGATATTAGGAAATTGTTCGCGATGTAGTGCGAGAACCAATACCTCGTGGGCAAGTCCCAACCACTCATGGTATCCTTCATCTTTGGCCCCATTATTAATTTCTCGTTATTAAAAGACCTCAACATGGAGAAGTTGTATTCGTCTTCCCACTTGTCAACCCTGAAACAAAAAAACTCATGTCTTTTATTTCACATTAGAAAAAACATTTGGGGACAGTAGGTACGGGCCCTAAGCTAAATAGGCGCCCCGGGCGAGTCATTCTGTATGTGTGTGAGGCGCCCTAGCTAGGCCTTAGACCTGTTTAAAATTAAATTGAAATCATTTTGAAATGAAATTGAAATAAAATTGACATGAAATCGAAATTAGATTGAAATGAAATTGTAACGAAATTGAAATGAAATTATAATAATTAATTAATTCATTTCATAATTTATTCCAGAATTATAAATTTCCATATCAATTATAATCAATTGAAACGCCCCGGGCGAGTCATTCTGTATGTGTGTGAGGCGCCCTAGCTAGGCCTTAGACCTGTTTAAAATTAAATTGAAATCAATTTGAAATGAAATTGAAATAAAATTGACATGAAATCGAAATTAGATTGAAATGAAATTGTAACGAAATTGAAATGAAATTATAATAATTAATTAATTCATTTCATAATTTATTCCAGAATTATAAATTTCCATATCAATTATAATCAATTGAAAAAACGCCCCTGTTACTCTGTCTAATACCGCCACTGTTTGGGGAAACTGTTAACCAATCCCATTAAAATATAGTTTTTGACGTGACTCCATTAGTAATTAGGCTCAAATTGTAGATTAAATATCAGACAACCTCACACAAATCGATATCCGTCCCAAATTAAGCTCAAGAAGGCTTGTGTAAACGACGATATACATACTTATATAGATAAATATATACCAATACTTAAAATACATAGAACAACCATGATCCAAGCACAGATATTCGTGTTCAACACACAAATATTTGCCCTGGCTGAGATTCGAACCTGGGACCGCTGGCTCCGTGTAAGTAGGCAGGTGTCTACAAACTGCGCCAACCGCGTCGTCAACTCGTCACGTCACATATACCTTACCTAGTCCTTAGGACATATCTTAACAGTGTCTATTCTTTATTGTTACCGTTCCGCCACCGGTACCGTGGGCCCGATGGCAGGCACCGGCAGACTCTTGGTGGGGTACACGCCGAAGCCCGCCTCCGTACAGGCGCTCGCGCTGATCAGCAGCAGCATTTGGTACTCGATCATGTACAACACCAGCTGCGGCATGCAGCAGATAAAGCGGTAGTCGGCGCCGTAGTACATGTAGAACTCTCTTTGTTCGTATAGCTGTGAATGAAAAGTTTTATTTATATTCAGGTATAGGTACACAAAACCTGCCCGTCTAGCAGAACTATGGTTTGCGACTCATGTCGCGTGACATAGCATCACCCGTCACTCTCTTACGATACTTACTGTACAGAAAGGGATAGGTACTTAGCTCTATCTAGGTAGCTAGATCGTCATTATAACCTACAAATTAACGATACGTTAGTAACTTCCGATCTTGAAGTAGCGCATCACTTTGAGCGGTTCTTTTCTAATATACCTGTAGAGACGACGCAGTCATTAAATTCATCGCCAGATGTTGCTGAATCAATATTAAAAACGAATGTAACAGAATGTATAGACATCTTCAAATTTACTCATGTTACCCCTAACACTGTTATTAAAACCTTCAGGTCTTTAAATTTGAAGAAGACCGAAGATTTGTGGGGCCTTTCTGTGAAAGTGTTACATTCAATTGTAGAGGCAATTGCACCATATTTGGCCGATATTTTCAACAAATGTATTGATAAAGGAGTATTTCCTGATTTGATGAAGCACAGCAAGATCATACCTTTATTCAAATCGGGAACTAAATCAGACCCCACAAATTTTAGACCAATATCAATACTACCCGCATTAAGTAAAGTTTTTGAGAAACTCATTCTTAATCAACTTACTTCTCATTTTAATCGACATAACCTATTACATAGCAGTCAATTTGGATTCACTAAAGGTCGCTCCACTACTGATGCAGGGGTGGTGCTGGTTAAACACATCTTTGATGCCTGGGAAAAGGCTCAAGATGTTGTTGGCATTTTTTGCGACCTATCTAAGGCATTTGATTGCGTTGATCATAATAATTTAATACGTAAATTGAAACACTACGGAGTAAGGAACGGTGCACTTGACCTTGTCACATCATATCTTTCAGGCAGAACGCAACGCGTAGTCATCAACGGAATGCAATCAACTGGATCAGCTGTTGCTATGGGTGTACCTCAGGGCTCAATTCTAGGCCCCTTTCTGTTTCTAGTGTATATTAATGATCTACCAAACCTTGTGCAAGATAAACATGAGATTGTCTTATTTGCAGACGACACTTCTCTCCTTTTCAAAGTGAAAAGACAAGAAAATAACCTTGTTATTATTAACGACGCGCTGTCTACTATTGTGGATTGGTTTACTGCAAATAACCTACTTCTAAATGCCAAGAAAACCAAGTGCATTAAATTCACATTACCGAATGTGAAACAAGTAGATTGTGCCAAGGTGACATTGAAAGGTGATGTACTAGAATTTGAAGACAAAACAGTGTTTCTGGGTGTTACTTTGGACTCAAAACTGCAATGGAATGCGCATATAGCCACTCTTGCAGGTAAGCTTAGTTCCGCAGCCTATGCAGTGAGGCGAATCAGACAGTTAACAAACGTCGAGACGGCAAGGCTTGTGTATTTCAGTTATTTTCATAGTGTAATGTCATATGGAATTCTGTTGTGGGGGAAAGCGGCGGACATTCAAACCATCTTCGTGCTACAAAAACGAGCCGTACGCTCTATTTATGAACTAGGAGCTCGTGCATCGCTAAGAGAAAAGTTCAAGGAAGCCAACATTCTCACCGTAGCGTCTCAATATATCCTTGAGAATATTATGTATGTCCGGAAAAATCTACATGCATTCAAGCTCAACAGTGACATTCACCAGTATAATACAAGAAGGAAGAATAAGCTTGTTATGCCTGCCCATCGTCTCCGTAAAGTTAGCTCTTCGTTCGTGGGGAACTGTGTACGTTTCTATAACAAAATACCTACCGAGGTAGTGAGTTTACCTTCCAGCAAATTCAAGTCTCACATAAAACGTCATCTAATAAATAAGGCGTATTATACTGTGAATGACTTTTTAGGTGATAGAGATGTCTTTAAGCCAGTGGTTTAGTCATGTGAACGTAAAATAAGCATTATTTTAATCGGTAATATTAGTTTGTTTTTAATGTAACATGAGAGCACATTATGTTGTTTCTCACCGGGCAAA